>JAWZYU010000006.1:32137500-34537500 GCA_038380435.1 Ryuthela nishihirai
TGGAAAAGTAAATTATACAATCTAGTAGGATCTCCATAGCCCATGATGGTTGAGGATTATATATGTAAATAAATATGTCTAATACCAGCTTCAACAGCTCTTATTAAAGTCTCTTAACATCATTTGCTAAGAGATCAAATCATTTATAATGAAATGTTTTCAGCTCTCTAAATCATCCGAGGCCCAAATATTCCCCCATAAAAGCTTTCCTCATAACATTATCAATCACCCAAACTAATAGTAAAAGTAATGAAATGCAGCTTTATTAAAATCTAGTTGTAATATTGAACTAATGAATCTAGGGCAGTGTTTGCAAATGAAATGAAAAACATTTCATTACAGCCAAAAATTTAGTAACTTTTTCGTTACATTTTTCGTTACAGCAAAATTTAAATTTTGTCATAACTGTACATTAACATTATTTTGAAATAATTCTAGTACAAATCCAAAATAATAAAATCTATGTTATAATTTTTATTAGATATGTATGCATTAGGGTCGTTCAATGGATTTCACCAGTTCAATGAATCCACTTGTTAAAAAGCAGTAAAATAATTGGAAAACAGAAAATTATCAATGTTAATAACAATTATTAATAACAAAATAAATACATATATGTTACATTTTGTACTGTATATTATTAATTTTTCTACTAAAAAAATGTGGTTTAAGAATAAAGAAAATTACATTGCGTAAAATTATGTAAAATAAAAATCATACAAAGACACCTGTTGTTTGGATTGCAAAACAGATAGACAAGTTTAAGATTTTGTATTAGATGACCAGATTTTCAGGGGGGGGGGGGGGTCCTCCACCACCCTACCTGGAACACTCTGACTGAAGAAATTTACACCAAATTTCTAGGAATTCTTCAGAATAAAATGGAGCATTATTAATAAAAAATTCTGAGCATAAGTATGCAATCATAATTCTAGCAATATGAGTACTATAATGATTTAGAACAATCTTGTAAGTCTTTGCGATGTTTGTCTTGGTTTTTCCAGTAGTGAAAAATATTTTCTTTTGTAAAAATTCTCTTTGCTCTCTGAAATTTATTTATAAAATTGAAATTTTCTTTTCTTTCACCTCCAGTTTTTTGGTTTCATCAAGATAGGTTTCCAGCAAATCATTTGTTGAGTAATTTGATGACACTGATTTTTATCGATGCTTTCCTATAGAAGAGATTTGCTGTGCTTTTGAATGTACTTGTGCAAATTAATTAAACGAGTTTTCGCTGAAAGAGACTTCAGATACTATAAGAATAATCTAATGCAGTAGTTCTCAACCTTTTATGTTTCACATACCCCCTGGAAATGTTTATATAACTGGTGTACTCCTTGTATAGATAGATGAAACTATAGTTTATAGTATAACAATGGGAATAAAATAAAACATATATATATATAACATATATCTAGTGACTTTTGAGCTCTCATGGAGTACCCCAAAAATTTTTACCACACACCCTACGTTGAGAACATCTAATCTAATGAATAAATATAAGTAAATCAAATATTACTCATTTAACTTTTTGCAGCCTGTTCTTAAAGGAGCTGTAGAGAAGTATAACACACACTTCATCATTGCTTGATTGAAACATGAAAATTACCTGCTTCTTTTTTTCAACATATGTACAAAGCAAAGCTGATTAAGATATTTGTCAACATATACAATGGAAATGTTTCAGGAGTGAGGTGGGGGGTATGAAGAGATGTCAAAGATTTGATGGGAAGACCAAAACCGAAAGTTTTGACCCATTGTCAATGACCTTTTTCTCCAATTCTTTATCCTATACTCAAATTACCCCACCTACATATTTCTTTCTCTAAACCCTAAGTGTTTAAGTGCATTACAGGGAATTGTAATGTGTTGGGGACTTTTGTCCTATTGTAATTGCCCTGTTTTCCTTCTGCATTAATGGAGACTCACCCTTTTCCACTTCAGCTTTTATCTGGCTATCACAAATCCCTTTCTCTGAGCACTAATTATGATGAAGGTGGCTAAGACAGGTGCTTCCCAAATTCTTTTGGAATGTGCCAATGAAGGGCTTTGTTCATAGATTATATGAGTAAATTTTACATCTGTCTGTTTCATACAAGTTTCTAAGTATATCTTATGAAGGAAAAATCTGAAATGTATCAAAACACAAAAACAGTGAAAATAGCAAAACAATGAAATTATTTTTTTCATTATTTGTTGCATTTTAACATTATAAACATTTTGAAATTCCATTAAAGTTATTCATAATGCTATTCAAAAATCATTTCGTTATTCTGTTATTTTGTTAAGTTACAATAATGTTTTCCAAGACTACTCTAGGGTATGCAGCTCTCACTCATAATTCTTAGTATTTATGTGCTATTTTAGAGAACCATCACTAATTATCAACCACAAATGATAATGATCCCTCTGAAAATAATGCCTTTTTGAAAATTATAATGATAGTAACTACAGGTTTTTAAGCTCTAAAGCTCTTTTTTTATGCATTTAGGAAAGAAAACATTTATTTTGGAGAATGATAAGAGGTTCATAAGAGATCATCAGGGTGGTTGTTAGAAAGCCTCCCTCAAAGAAATATTAACTAGATGAATTTAGTAAACTAATCAACTTCTGTACTATGCATGATGCCTGAATGATGTCACCATATATATTACCTCCCAAAAAAATCATATGCAAATCCTGATGCAATAAATGAATCAAGTTTTTCTCATCACAAATGTGGCATTCAAAGACTGAAATGAACAACCCTTACAGTACCAAGCCTAAAAAACAATTGTACCAGGTGGCCAGACTTTTTTCACTGTGCTCAGTCAAAAAATAAGTAAAATTTAAAAATTTGTGTCCCAAATAACTAATGAAAGGAAATAGGACATGATATAAACCAAATTAAACAGCATTTAATTCTGGTATTTGTGGAAAAAATTTTTAGCAAAAATGAAGGTAGTAGTAATATGCTGATAAGACTTTTTCAGAATGATATAGTTGTTTTGGCAACACAAAGACAAATTTATTTTTAAAGAAAAACTAATGGGTCAAACTAATTATAATACATATGAATATAAAGGAAGTATTTCTTATTAGCAAGAAAATAAATTTTTGCTTGAATCAAAAAACTTACTTTTTAAGTAATTTTTTCTCAATAATAAATATACTGTAAATGTTTGAATTTAAAAAATCACAGTGTAAATATCACAAATTTAATCAAATCTCTATAAGACTGTAAATATTTTAAAATAGTGGAGGTAATGCAGTATGGTCTAATAATATAGATAGCTGAATAACATCAAAATATAGTTAAATATTTCCAAGTACAAAGCTTAACCAAAAGTGAGTTACATAATGGCAATCAGCATAAGTTTTGTTACAGATTCTATTAGAGATGACTATTGTGTTACATAATATGCAACGCACCATGTTGCACTCCTAATATGTAACAATAAAATTTCAAGTGTTGGTAGTTGAGTTTATGTAACCATGTTACTTTACCTTCCTTTATGTCTACTTCACCACAATGTCTAATTATCTGATTTCTTTGCCTTACCTTACCCAATTCTGAACTTGCACTAACATTTTTAAGGAAACTAGATTAAAACTAGTTAAACAGAAATTATTTTGTAAAATCTTTTTAAATGTGGTATGTTTTCATATTTGATAAGATTTTGCTTTGATTATATATAACTTATTGTAAATTTATAGATGAAATAAATTCAGTATATTACCTATTTGAAGTTAGATCTATCTGCTCTGCTATGTGTCCTATTATATGTTTCATGGTACAGTGAAAAACACTTAACCTGAAAATGGATAAGACAACATATTGGTTAATGTGAAACTGAAGTTTAGTTCATTCCTTCAACAATACTTTTACATGCATTATTTTTGCACGAAATGGATAACACAAAAAATTGTTAACATGAAAATTTTTTATGGTTCAATGATTAAAATTCTCTTCAAACTTCCTTGGATAATGCTAAGTTTATAGAGGGGCAAGAGGGTTATAACTTCCCCCCTCCCCCCAGAAAAGTGGATCAAGAAATTAATTTATGTTGAATAATATATTTGTTGTACTTAAAATTAATGTTTTTTTTCTTTAATGAAATAACTAAAAAAAATAATCAAAATTATTCTTTTGTTTTTGGAAGCATATATTTATTAACCCTTAACATGCCAGCAAATTGCAGAAAAAAATCTTAAGTATGCCCATTTAAAACCAAAATTCCCTGAAATATTCTATTTTGAATTTTTTTACTTAAGCTTCTGTTTGTTTGCATCACATGGTTCACTTGAAAATGGGGTTTTACACTGAATGAAAATGAAATGCAAAATCAGAGTTTCTAGAATTCCGTAAATTTTTATTTCTTAATTATTTTTAGATTCTTAAAGTGGGAAAATTCCACTTTACAAATTGCAAAAAAATTAAAGTTCACCCTCAAACAGTGAAAAAAGTTGAAAATTGCGAACTTTTAAACAGATATTGCAAACTGTGCATTTATGATAGAAATTTGAAATTTTGATTGTAGAATGTGAAGGTTGTGTAGTTTTCATTTACAACAGTAAGTTGGCACCTTTTACACAGGGGTGTGGGAAATGAACTGTTTTGTTTAAGAGATATTGGTGAACCATTTTTTAATTGGATTGGTACTAATATTCACATTTTAAAATTCATTAGGTCATTTTAATTTACATCGTAGAGGGCACTAAATATGAAGAATGCAATATTTTTAATGAATGTTGAAAGTGATCTGTTTTGGAAGAAATTTCGATGGTAGAGTGTCAAGAGATAATTCAGTAGTCGAGAAATTCTGCTGACCAACAATCTGCCCCTTTTGTCAGAGGGGTATGAGAATAACAACTTTTAAAATATACGGAATACAAGACAAATGCATTTTTGTTGTATAAATACTAATAGAATATTACTATTTGCAATTTCCCAGTAACAAACTAAATCTTTTAAAGAGTACAAAAGTAGGTAAAAACAATTTCATTCTCTTTGAAAACAAGATTCCCATATTCACTAGAAGTGATATACTGCTTACTATACAGTGTCACAGACTTACTGCGTACTATGCAGTGCATAAACTGACAGGCTCCTGTTGCATTCTTCAACTTTAAACTTTGAAATTTGTAACTCTAAAAGGGGCAAACGTGCCTAAACCATGTTCATCCAACTCACAGCTCACAAAACAAATAATCACTATAGTGAATCTGACTCATTTTTTCAAAAATTTTGACAAAGATTTGTAGGAACTATATTCTTGTTTTTTTTAATTTTATATATGGGAAATATGACATTTTTTGCATAACTAAACTCTTTTGCCAATTCACAGTACTAATTAAATATGTACAGCTTTGTTTTTTAATCGAGATATTTTCTTTATTCCTTAAAAATATAGTTTTTTTTTGTTATTCATTAGAAATGTGTTTTCACTTTTAAGATAATTATTTTTTCAGTTGCCCTTTAAGAATATAGTTATTTTTCCTAGTGGCCATTGGTGTACCAATAGGCCCTGCAACACCCACACTAAAAAGAGGGGTCTCTGCAAAACATTTGCTACAAAATATATGGAGATATGCAACTATATGATGATGTATAGTGAACATCAGCTTCTTTTTCCCTCCTACTAATTTCTCTGCATGCTGCCTGTGGGCCAGAACTCATTGTCTCAAGGCCTTTCATTAGTTCTCTAACGAATAATATTTACACCATATGATTAGGTTTCGGATAAGTGTTTTATAAGTATTTTAGTAAGGTTGCTTGAGGGGGTATTTTTTTTTTATAAAATTAAGGTAATATTTCGAGTTAAAACACAAACCTTTGTATTTTATACAGTTAAAGTGTTGTAATTTTGGTTTTTATATAAAATATGTGTAAGTTCTAAAAATTTAAATTATTAAAAACTACAGAAAGTATTAAAACAAAGATAGTAATATGAAATCCTTACAAAATTTCAATAATTGAAAGCTAATTATAATTCCCCTCCCCCACTCCCTAAGGACATTTCTTGTGAAGAGGCCCCAAGATTTTCTGGTATGCCATTGCTAGTAGCTATTCATTTAGCTTGGATTGGACAGAACTGATCTAAATGATACTTAAAGTAGAGTAAAGGGAAGTTGATCAAATAAGTTTCTGTAGCAGTCCTGTAGCTGAGTGGTTAGCACACTTGGCTACTAATCAAAGGGACCTGAGTTTGAGCCATAGATAAGGCATAGATGTTTGTGTTGTTTTTCTGCTGAGGTTCTGCCATCCTCACAGACCTACTATGGCGTATAAACTGACAGGCCTTTGTGGCAAGCAACTGCTTGAGGGTGTATTTTCCAATGTGGATAGCGATGAGGATAAGAAGCATAGTTTATGGACATCTTCAGGATATTTTGAATTCTGCCAAGAAAGGAGATATAGTCAAACTTGATTATAATGAGCACCAGGGGACTCACAAAATTTCTTCATTACAACCATTACTCTCTATATCAGTGATGAGTTAAATCTACCTCCTATTGTTTTTTAATTCTCAATATCTTGATAAAAAAGATACATAGTAAGGTCCAAAAGTTTCCAGCCCGAACATGTTTGAACAAGAATTGACAGGTCTAACTCCCTCAACTCCCCACCCTATGTTTTATTGCACTGCAGTAAAATTTTGCAGCTCTAGCATCAGTAGCACTCCAGCTAGTGTCGCAGATAGAAGTGCTGTTGCCCAATATTTTAAAATGTTTATACTTGAGTATCGTGTGGTCATTAAATTTTTGATGAAAGCCAGGTAGAAATTAATGACGTTTAGATGCTGTGTGCAGCGAATCTTCCCCGTCATATTCGACGGTTAAAGAATGGGCTAAGCAGTTTTGTTTAGGGAGAGATTCGATTGAAGATGAATCTCGTCAAGGCATGCAGAAACACACTCTGGAAACAAATGCACTGGTGCAAGAAGAGGTGCTAAAGGATAGGTTACTGATAACTAAAGAATTATCAGCAAGGTGTGGACTTTCAGAAACCACAGTGCTTAGAATTTTACACGACCATCTTGGTATAAACAAAGTGAGTGCAAGATGGGTCCCAAAACTTTTGAGTGTTGTTCAAAAACAACAATGTGTGGAATGCTGTACTGAATTTTTAGCACTCTGTAGGGGCTAAAAAAAGAAGTAATTGATTCAATTGTCACGGGAGATGAAACTATGGTTCTGTACCACGATCCCCTGTCTAAAAGGGAATCTATGGACTGGCGGCATCCAGGATCCCCACGGCCAAAAAAAGCAAAAGTGACACAATCCCCCCCAAAAAAGATCATGGCCACCATCTTTTGCGATTCTCAGGGGATTCTGCTAGTCAACTTTAAGGTACAAAATACTACAGTTACTAGTGAATATTATGAATATATGTTAAAGAAGTCATTTCTGCAGTTTTAGACCATTTTAGGGACAAAAATTCAGATTATTTTTTCAGTGGTATAGAAAAGTTAATTAGCGTTCTAAAAAATGAATTGAAATAAAGGGTGATTATATTGAAAAATAAAAATTATTGTTTGATTCTATTACCTCTTTAATACCCTTGGGCCAGAAACTTTTGGACCTTACTATGTAGATTCAAAAAATAAAAGAAATATTAGAAATGAAAAAGTAATATAATTATATACCTATACATTATTTGTATTAATATGCTTTATAAACTACAATACACTTAATATTAAACACAATTTATTTGTCCTTAATTTTTGTAGTAAACCATTGAAGAAATGCTTCATCAATGTTTGTAAGCTTGCACTTTCTAAATTTTTTTTGGTTATGTTGTTTTTTCAGTGCCGATATGTAAACATCTTTATTCTTCCACAATGTCAATATTGTTGAAGAAGACAAAGAAAACTTTATATACACTTCAGCATTCTTCGCACCATATTCTAACTCACGAATAATCTTTTTTGCAAATCGAGAGACACTTTTATTTGTTAGTTACCAATGGAAGGGTTCTTTCTAACTGATTTTACAGTTGTGGTGATGTTTAGGTAAAGTGGAGGAGCTTACTACCACACTAACTGTGACTAACATGTCACCAGGTTATAACAAAAGGCTACAGAGCCTGCATGTGTCATGTTGCACGCCGGGAAAGACATTGCATAAATTGACGAGTGGCGCAAGCTGTAATGCAAGAGGGGGCGTGTCCTTGTACATGTGCTTTAGCAGGTGACAATCGAAAGTTCGGAGTTGCGCATGCGAAACTCCTAACTGTTGGAAATGAACGCTGTGATGCCAAAAAGGAAATAAAAATCCCCAAAATGATAAATATAATGTAAATTGAGCAAAACTGGTTAAGGTAAAATAAAAGTGAACGAGGGGTCATTACAATATCTGAATCAGAGGTTTTCAGATCTCTAAACCATTTAAGCCCAAAATATTTCCCTTGCACTGAATTCGTATGCCATGATTGGTAACCAAACTAAAGAAGAAAGTAGACAAAATGCACCCTTGTTGAACACCAGAAGCAATGCTAAACCAATTGCTATGAGCTTTACCAACTCACACATGACTTGGTGTTACTATAGAGAGCTTTCATTATGTTAACTAACTTGTCAGGTATGCCATGCAATCACACAATCAACCACAAATTATGACTATCAATAGAATCAAAAGCCTATTTCAAATCTAGTAACCACAGGTTTCTGACTCTAAACATTTTTCAAGAATCTGCCTAAGTAGAAAAATCTGATCTACACATCCCCTACTTACCACTTCTGTATCCACACTGCTCATCACACAGTTGTCTGTCAACCAGTTTTTTTGTTTTATTAAACACAATCATGCAAAGAACTTTACCTGGAACAGAAAGTAGGCTGATACCCCTATAGTTATCACAAGAACACCGATCACTTTTTCTAAAAAATATTACGGATAATAATAGCTCTGGTAAAAGCCTTAGGAATAATACCTTTAACATAAAAGATATTCAGAATTTCATTAATCCATGTGGTAACTGAAACATTCCCCACTCTTAACATTTCATTAGTAATTTCATCTACCCCTGGGGGATTTATGTAGTTTAAATTTAGAAATTGTCATAACTCCAGACTTCGATATAGGGCCAACATTAAAGTTAAAGACTGTAAAGCATTATCCTCTTTGGAAACAATGGGAGTAGAACTAACCACATGGTTTAGAACATCTCTGAAATGCTCAGCCTACCTAGCCATAACAGAATCCTCACCTTCAAAACCCTTACCTATCCTTCAATCCCTGTATGCCTGTCCATTTTTTACCACACAAAACATTAACTATTTGGTACAACTCTCTGCTGTTGTACTGTCTAACTTCTTCCTCGGCTTTCTCAGCCAAGCCATCTAGCCAAAGATTCTTATTAACTGGTAACTGATCCTTTATGCTTTTATTAAGCTTTTGTAATGCTTTCTGTTAGGACTAATATTAAGAACATTCGGTCAGTTCTTTCTTTCCAAAGTAATTTCCAGTGCCTTATCTCTCAAATAATTTTGTCTCCTCTCCTTCCTTTTACCTAAAAGAATACTGTTAGTTTCAAGAAAAGTCTATTTAAAATGATCCCATCCTTCCTCAACTTCAGTAGTAAGCAAACCATGACTGTCATAATGACTAGGTAATTTATCATGGGAAGCTTAATTTAGTTATAACTGGGTCTTTTAGTGTTATAGGCAACTTTTTTAACCTTACCACAACACTGTTTAAGTTTAAGTTGCAAGACACTTATAACAAGCTAATGATCAAATCCAATTTCAGTTCCCTTATATGACTTGGTATTCATAACAGAACTAGCCCATTTTGCTGTTAATTAATATATAATCAATAATATTCTTAAGGAACCCATTTGGTGAAACGTGTATTTATATATGTCATGGTGTTTGTAATTAGTGTTATTTTCAAACTATTAAGTTTATTTACCTGTAGGAGATGTTGCCCATTGCCATTGCAGCTACCAATACCAAAAGGGCCTATCACCCTCCCCAAAGGCCACAGTCAATACCAGCTTTAGCATTGAATTCGCCTAGAACAAAGGTAATATCTCCATTCTTGACAGAATTCAAAATATCCTGAAGTTGTTTATAAAACCTATCCTTCTCACCCTCATTGGCATCCTCAGTGGGGGCATAACAGCAGATAACATTCAAGTCTTTAATGCGTGTCTGAAATTTTGCTGTAAAGTCAAGTAATTTTGCTGTAAAGCTTTCAGTAATGCACTCATATCATAGAAGAGCATAACTCTTGTCTGCTGAGAAACAAATCTATGCCTTTGAGATGCTTCTTATCTTCCATCCACAAAAAGCCACAAAAAGAGAAATTTAAGATTATTTTTAAGTGTCTGATCTTTTTCTGTCCATCTGGTCTCTTGCAAGATGAGAATATTAATTAACAACAAATGAGCTAGTTATGTTAGGAATACCAGATAATGTAGGAGAGCTGAAACTGTATCTGACCATTAAAAAAAATAATAAATACCACCAGAAGCAGCTGCTTGCCACAGAGGTCTGACAGGAGGCTGTCAGTTTATATGCCATAGTAGAAGGTCTGTGAGGATGGCAGGACCTCAGCAAAAGAAAAAGTGTCTTGCAAGTTAAACTTAAAAAGTGTTGTGCTTAGGTTTAAAAACTTATCTTTCACACTGAAGCTCTGAAAGACTTGGTTATAGCTAAAGCTTACCATGATAGGTTACTTAGTCATTATGACAGTCATGGTTTGCTTACTACTGAAATTGAGGAAGAATGGGACCATTTTAAACAGGCTTTTCTTGAAACTAATAGTACTCTTTAAGGTAAAAATGGTCAGCAATCTTCAGTGGAAGGAAAAAAAATTCTACTTAAAAGTTTACTACTTTTAGGTAAAAAGTAGTGAAGGAGGAAAAAATTTTTGAGTAAAATAGTGCTGGAACTTATTTTCGAAAGAAAGAACTGCAGGAATGTCCTCAATCAATACCATAATCCAAACAGAAAACGTTACAAAGAGTGTAAAAAATAAACGTGTAAAGGATCAGTTACCAGCTGATAAGAATCTTTGGCTAGATGATTTGGTTGACAAAGCCAAGGAAGTAGCTAGACAGTGTAATAGCAGAGAGCTGTACAGATAGTTAGTGTTTTGTGTGGTAAAAAACACAGGTATACAGGAATTGAAAGATAAACAAAGTAAGATTGTTGAAGGTAAGGATTCTGTAATAGCTAGGTGGACTGAGCATATCAGAGATGTTCTGAACAATGTAGTTAGTTTACTCCCATTGTTTGTAATGAGGATAGAGGCATTGCTGGCTTTAATGTCAGCCCTGTATCACAGTCTAAAATTATGGCTATTTCTAAATTTAAACTACATAAATTCCCAGTGGTAGATGAAATTACTAATGAAATGCATAGAGCTGGGAATGATTCTGTTACCACATGGCTGACTGAAATTTTGAATATCTTTTAAGATAAAAGCATTGTTCCTAAGGATTTTACCGGAGCTATTATTATCCCTATTTTTAAAAAAGGGGATTACAGTTCTTGTGATAACTATAGGGGTATCAGCCTACTTTCTGTTCCAGGTAAAGTTCTTTGCATGATTGTGCTTAATAGAATAAAGAATCTGGTTGATAGACAACTGTGTGATGAGCAGTGTGATACAGAAGTGATAGGTAGGGGATATGTAGATCAGATTTTTTTCACTTAGGCAGATTCTTGAGAAATGTTTAGAGTGTCAGAAAACTGTGGTTAAGCTTTGTAGCTTTATAGTAAGCTTTGTAAACACAATTCTGTTTCTGGTAAGCTTTGTAGATTTCAAAACTGCTTTTGGCTCTTTGATTGTCATAATATATTATTGATTGTGATATCGTATGGCATACCTTACAAGTTAGTTAACATAATGAAAGCTCTCTATAATAACACTGAATCATGTGTGAGAGTTGGTAAAGCTCGTAGCAATTATTTAGTATTGTCTCTGGTGTACAATAAGGGTGCATTTTGTCTCTTTCCTACTGATTTTGGTTATTGACCATGTTATACGAAATTCAGTGCAAGAGAAATATTTTGGGTTTAAATATTTTAGAGATCTGAAAACCTCTGATTTAGATATGCTGATGATTTGGCCCTTTTAGAAAATGATGTTGATGAGATGAACTCTTTCATTAGAGCTGTTGATGAGACTGGTAATATGTTTGGTAAGAAAAAATTAAAGTGATAAAAATTCATCAGGCAGATGGTGCTTCAATTGCTTTGAATGGTTTCACTTTTTAGCACGTGTCACAATTTCATTATCTCAGGAGCTATATAACAGATACTGGTGATGTGTGGCTTGAGATAAATAGAAGAATAGGGATTGCTGCCAAAATTTTTAATAATCTATGGAGAGTATGGAGAAATAAATTCATACACGTAAATACTAAAATTAGACTGTTTGATTCTTTGTATTGTTAGTTGTGGTAGTGTAACTTTTGGACCCTTTGTAAAGAAGATAACAGGAAACTTGATACTTTTGATTTTAGATGTTTACACAGAGTCTTGGGCATTAGGTAGTTCAACTTTTTAAGTAATGATGAGGTGTTAGGCAAAGGAGTTGGCAACCTCCTTTTAGCAGCATATTCTGCAGAGAGAGACTCCTTTGGTTTGGCCATGATATCCGTATGCATAACTATAGATTAGCTAACAGGTTATGAACAGTGTTCCTAAAGGCAGAAAGAGGGAGAGACTTAGGATGCAGTGGGCAGACAATGTAAAACAAGACCTTTTTAGAAATGGTCTACAGTGGCGAGATGCAGTAGATGTAGCTCAGGAGAGATGTGTTTAAAAATAATAATAAATACCCCCTCAAGTTTGGAGAACTAAATTGAATTATCTGGTGGACCTCCATTGACCCTGAAAACGTTCCTACTGATGCATGTCTGCCAATGATGACAGTAGCTTCCTGCACTCTATTCTGATTGTTTGATTTGTTTATCCTTGATGAAGAATAATGTTCACGAGGAAGGATGCATGGGTTCAGACCCAAGATCTTTAATTATTGAATAGTGGCCTATTTCAATATTTGTCTTGATCTTCACTTTCAAAATATGGCATATACTTTAAATAGTATTAGCAATCAACAAGGCTATGTATTTATCACTGTAGTGTTAATGTAAAATTCTGTTAATATGAAAGAGGCGGGGGTGGCTCAGTTGGTAGCGTGCCAGACTCATAATCTGCAGTTACCAAATTCAAGTCCCAGCTGAATCAGCATTGAGATTTATCTCTGCAAAACTCCCTGCCCACACATAGTAGGGGACACTGATGGGCTTGGAAAGGCTGCCATCCATCAGATGGGATGTTAAGCCATGGCCCTGTGTACGGGAAAGCCATACCCTGTGCACATTAAGGAACTCACTGGATAGCCTTGACGAGAAGTTACCGTCTGTGTCCCAACAGCTGTTCCAGTAGGACCACTCCGCCAACCTTCTCTGAGCCTTCGGGGTCATTGTGACCTGGCCATTTTAGCCCACTGTGTGCAAAAAGTGATGCTCAGAGATAAAACAACCAAACCAAAACTGTTAACATGAAATATTTACACTGGTCACCTGACTTTCATATTAGCCATTTTATATTATTGGAGTATAACTGCTTCTTCTGATAGGCTAGCAGAAGAAGTGGTTAAACTCCAATATGTTATAGCAGAGCTAACTTCAAACTGATAATATTTTGAATTTATTCAACTCTAAATTTGCAAAGTTACATATAATCAAATCCTATCTATCTAAAGCCGTCCCGTTGCCGAGTGGTTAGCACGCTTGGCTACTGATCTAAGGGACCTGGGTTTGAGCCCCGGATTAGGCATGGATGTGTGTGTCATTTTTATGCTGAGGTCCTGCCATCCTCTCAGATCTCTTACTGTGGCATATTAAACTGACAGGCTCCTGTCAGACCTCTGTGGCAAGCAGCTGCTTTAGGGGGTATTTTTTTATATATATATTATCTATCTAATATGAAAATATAATGCATTTAAAGAAATTTTGTAAAATAATTTCTGCTTTTGGCTCCAATTAACTAATTTTAATCTAGTTTCTCTAAAATTGGTAGGTCAAGTTCAGAATTGGGTAAAGTAAGGTAAAGAGGTAGGTAATTAGACCTTTGTAAGGTGAAGTAACATAGTCAGATAAACTCAACTACCAACATTGGAACTTACATGATGCACATTACTGTTAGGTAATGTAACCATATCTGTTTTTGTAAGGACATTACCTTCTCTTGTAAACCTTCACATCTCTATCTATTGTAAGATAGTTTCCTATAGCAATATAGAAATATTATTCTGTACTTGCAATAGCCACCACTAATAGAATCTGTGACAAAACTTATGCTGATTGCCATTACAGTACTCTCTCTTTGATAAGTGTTGCACTTGGAAATATTTATTTAATAAATAATGGAATAAACTCAACATATTCAATATCTACTAATAAATCAGCACTTTGAAGTCGATTCAAACTTCATAGTGTTAGAGGAGATCTTGATTGATGGCCAGTAGCTCAGCGGTCCAGAGCACCTGACATGTTATCAGGAGGTCATGGGTTCGTATCCCACCCGGCACAAGACAATTTTTCCTCTAAAAATTTGAATTGACTCAAAAGTGGTAATTAGTGTATACCAAAAAAGTTGAGTTTATTCAATATTTAATCAACTGTATACTTGTAATATATACTTTTCATCTATACTGCATTTATCTGCTGCTTGTGGCTGGATTGTCTGAACAGCGCCTACATGTGACATAATGGAATATGTACTGTAGGTAGAAAATTTTCATATCATCAATTAGATCATCAGTTAGAGGATTTAAAAATCTGAATTGACTCTAAAGTGGTAATTACTTACTTTCACTAGTTATTGGCAAAAAAAGTTATAAAGTTAATTTAATTTAATTTTTTTGGGAGGGGAGCAAATAGTTTGCTCTATGATTACAAACTCGTTTTTCATGCTTCACACTGGAAGGGTTAATAAAAATGTGGCTTAGTGGTTAGCACTTTTAGTTACTAATCTAAGGGACCTGGGTTCAAGCCTCAGGTAAGGCATGGGTGTTTGTATTGTTTTTCTGCCAAGGTTCTGCCATCCTCACAGACCTTCTACTATGGTGTATAAACTGACAGGCTCCTGTCAGACCTCTGTGGCAAGCAGCTGCTTGAAGGGATATTTTTTTATTATAATATATCTATTATTATTTCTCTCTTTTATTTATTCAGTTTTCTAATTTTTTCAGTCATTTATGCAAACAATGCGTAATGTTTATGCTTGTATTTTTTGGCAATTCACAAATTCTTAAATGTCAAAAGTATCACAAAATTTCTTTGCTTTAAAACAAAATAATTTAACAGAGGAAATAAAGTTTATTTTAACTACTGAAATTGAGATCAAACCTTGCAGATCAATTTGCATTTTATACCACTAGGAAATATATAAACTTTAGAACAATGGTAAAAATTATTTTTAAAAATTAGAATTTCTTAAAGTAGTTATGAAATTATTTTCAAGTTAATTGGATATAGTTCTCTCAAATAAGTGCTACTTTTTAAAAATCAAGATTATCAATATTTCCTGAGGCAGCAAGCCATTTGAAGTCAGATGTACTTAATGGTTTTGTTGTCAGTCAAGTTTCAAATTATTTATTCTTTCTAATCACAGTATGTATTTGAAGTAAAATACAAATAATTGTAGAAGTGGCAGAGTGAAAAAAAAACTTATATCACTAATATTATAGTCTGCTTGGAATCAATGTCCTGCTTCTGAATCAGGGAAGCCTAAAAAATTCATCTAATTCGCTGTCAGAATCAACAAAATATTTCTGGAAAAATATCGGGTTTTTCCAATCAACTTTATCTAAAACATCCATTTCAAGATTTTGTGAACACATTAAATTGGTAACTAATCATCATCATCATCATCCTCAAGCAGCCATGGGCTATGGAGGTCCAACCAGACCGTGCAATTTAGTTCTCCAAGCAAATCTATCCCGAGCTACATCTACTGCATCTGGCCACTGCACACCAATTCTAACAAGGTCCTGTTTGACATTGTCTGCCCACCGCATCCTAGGTCTCCCCCTCCTTCTGAGGCCTTTAGGCACACTGTTCATAACCCTATTCGCCAATCTATAATTATTCATACGGGCAACATGGCCAAACCAACGGAGTCTCTCTCTGCACAATATGCTGCTTAAAGGAGGTTGCAAACTCCTTTGCCTAATCCCCTGTCCGACTCTCCGTTGCCGGTTCCCTATCTGGATTTCCGGCAGCGTTTTACCACCAAGCTCCGGGCACAGTGGCAGAGATCTTGGTCGGAACAGCTTACGAACAAGCTCTTTGAGATCAAGCCTATCATCAAACCATGGCAGTCTTGTTACCGCAGGAATCGCAAGGAGGAAGTTGTACTTGCTCGGCTCCGCTTAGGTCACTCGTATATATTACTCATTCGTTTCTTCTACGGGCGGACGACGTACCTAAGTGTGAGTTTTGTGACACCTTTTTAACGATCAAACATATTTTAATTTCATGTCATTGTTTTAACATCGAACGTTGTATGTTTTTTAACTTTCACGATTTTACGTCCGAGCCCCTTACACTCGGACATCTTTTATCAGATCATTGTTGTTTTAACGCTGTTTTTCAATTTTTAAAATTTACTGGATATTTTAATCGAATTTGATATACTGTTTATACTGTATGTTTTAATCGCATTATTTACCCCCAGGTCTCTTACACCTGGGATTATTTTATTTAGTATTTCTACAGTTGTTTTACTCTGTTTATATGCACCTGTTTTTTGTTGTTTTATTCATTTACACTGTTGAAAATGTATTTTAAATTTTGTTTGCAGGTTTCTATGTCTTTTATCTTTTATTTTGTCTTTTGTTTGGCGCATTATGGCCTTGTTGCCGATGCGCCATTAAACCCCAAACAACCAACCAACCTTTGCCTAATCTCATCATTAGTTACAAAGTTGAACCACCTAATGCCCAAGATACTGCATAAGCATCTGGAATCAAAAACATCTAGTTTTCTGTTATCTTGTTTACAAAGTGTCCAAGTTTCACTACCATAACTAACCCTAGAAAGAACCAAACTATTATACAGTCTAATTTTAGTCTTTAGGTGTATACGCCTATTTCTCCACACTCTCCGTAGGTTCTTAAAAGTCCCGGCAGCAATCCCTATTCGTCCTTTAATCTCATGCCGCACATCTCCATTATCTGTTACATAGCTCCCAAGATAATTAAACTGTGACACCTGCTCAAGACTGCAACCATTCAGAGTAACTGAATCACAGCCTGCCTGACCAATTTTCATCACTTTAGTTTTCTCTCTGTTTATAACCAAACCTACTCTACTACCAGTCTCATCAACAGCTTGAATGAAAGAGTTCATCTCATCAACATCATTTGCCAAAACTGCTAAATCATCAGCTTAATCTAAATCAGAAATTTTCGTATCTCCAGCCCATTTAAGGCCAAAAGCTTTCCCTTGAAGTGAATTTCGCATAACATAATCAATAACCAAGCTAAAGAGAAAAGGAGACAAAATGCACCCTTGTCGAACACCAGAAGTAATGCTAAACCAATTGCTACAAGCCTTACCAACTCTCACACACGACTCAGTGTTATTATAGAGAGCTTTCATAATGTTAACTAACTTGTCTGGTATACCATATGATTTCACAATCAACCACAAATTATGACGATCAACAGAGTCGAAAGCCTTTTTGAAATCAACAAAGCTAGCAACCAAAGGTTTCTGAAACTCTAAACATTTCTCAAGAATCTGCCTAAGTGAAAATATCTGATCCACACATCCCCTACCACTTCTGAATCCACATTGCTCATCACGCAATTGACTGTCAACCAGATTCTTAATTCTATTAAGCACAATCATGGAAAGAACTTTACCTGGAACAGAGAGTAGGCTGATACCCCTATAGTTATCACAAGAACTGCGATCACCTTTTTTGAAAATAGGGATAACAATAGCTCTGGTAAAATCCTTAGGAACCATGCCTTTATCATAAAAGATATTCAGAATTTCAGTCATCCAAGTGGTAACAGAAACATTCCCAGCTCTAAGCATTTCCGTAGTAATTTCATCTACCCCTGGGGATTTATGAAGTTTAAGTTTAGAAACAGCCAAAATAACTTCAGATTGTGTTATAGGGCCAACATTAAAGCCACCAATGCATCTATCATCATTGCAAACAATGGGAATAGAACTAACTACATTGTTTAGAACATCACTGAAATGCTCAGCCCACCTAGCCATGACAGAATCCTTCCCTTCTATAACCTTACCTTGTTTATCCTTCAATCCTTGTATGCCTGTCCATTTTCTACCACACAAAACATTAACTATCTGGTACAGCTCTCTGCTGTTGTGCTGTCTAACTGCACAACAGCTGTCTAACTGCTTCCTCGGCTTTGTCAGATTCCAGCCAAAGATTCTTATCAGCAGCTAACTGATCCTTTACAAGTTTATTAAGGTCTCTGTAATGCTTTCTATTAGGACTAGTAGGGTATTGATTAAGTGCATTCCTGCAGTTCTTTCTTTTTGAAATAAGCTCAAGTTCCTTATCACTCAGATAATTCTGACTCTTCTGCTCCTTTTTTCCTAAAAGAGTACTGTTAGTGTCCAAAAAAGCCTGTTTAAAATGATCCCATTCTTCCTCAACTTCAGTAGTAAGCAAACCATGACTGTCATAATGACTAAGTAACCTATCATGGTAAGCTTTGGCTATAACTGGATCTTTCAGAGCTTCAGTATTAAAAGTAAATTTTTTAAATCTAGCACAACACTTTTTAAGTTTAAGTTGCAACACACTTTTAATAAGGTAATGGTCAGATCCAATTTCAGCTCCCCTATATGCCCTGGTATTCCTAACAGAACTAGCCCATTTGCTGTTAATTAATATGTAATCAATCATATTCTTATGCAGCCCATCAGGTGAAACCCATGTGTACTTATGTATGTCGCGGTGTTTGTAATAAGTGTTAGTTATTCTGAATCCATTGAGTTTACTTACCTGTAGGAGACGTTGCCCATTGCCATTGCAGCTACCAATACCAAAAGGGCCTATTACTCCTCCCCAAAGGTCAGAGTCAGTACCAACTTTGGCATTGAAGTCACCAAGAACAAGGGTAATATCTCCTTTCTTGACAGAATTCAAAATATCCTAAAGTTGTTCATAAAACCTATCCTTCTCATCCTCATCGGCATCCTCAGTGGGGGCATAACAGCAGATAACATTCAAGTCTTTAACGCTTGTCTGAAATTTTGCTGTAAGAAACCTTTCATTAATGCACTCGTATCCTAGAAGAGCATCGCTAGCGTGTCTAGAGCATCGCTAGCAGACCCACGCCTTGGTGATGCTTATTGTCGTCCCTCCCTGAAAAGAGAAATTTAAGATTATTTTTAAGAATCTGACCTTTATCTGTCCATCTGGTCTCTTGCAAGCCGAGAATATCTAAATTATAACGGTGGAATTCTTGTGTGAGGACATCAAGAGAAAAAGCTCTGTGCAGAGTCCTCACATTCCAACTACCTATGGAGAGAAAATGGTTAGTGGGATGTTTAAAGAAACTATGTTTATTGAGAGAGGGAATGCCGACAATATCAAACAGCCCCCTAATCGCAGACATGGGGCAAAGACCCGTTCCCCCACTACTAAAGGCTGAAGCCATCTACACTGGAAGACTTCCTCCAATGTAGAATTTGACGATGCCAATAGAAGCAAAGAGTTCAGGTGCCTGCGATGACTTCTGCTCAGGATTATCCACCAGCTGATAAACATATCCTGTGAATCTATTCACTTGGGGCTGTCAACCCACAAACAAACAGAAAACACAGCAGAAGATTTTCCCTCCACAGAAGCCCACCAGTGCAGCAAAATCAGGATCCATAATCTAGCTCAGAGCCATATATCTGTCCAGTCCAGTAGGTTTATATGGTCAGCACCAGGACCCTGTGTGGTTGACCACTCCTCAGCAGGGTAGAAAAAAGAGAAAAGTAGCCATAGTTGTCCAGATCAGTAGGCCACACTAATCTGGCAGCCCTCCCCTTCCGTTCACTTCCACAAGAGAGTATATCTTTTGAAAGTTACTAACGGTCCGCACCACGAGAAGGCAGGGTCAGACATTAGGTGCTAGGCCTGGCCGGTTCTATGCATCATCACAGGGGATTGGTGCATAGCTCTCCTTCCAGTGACAATAAAAAATTAAAGCATGTTTTATGCCAAATTAACCTGCATATAATTCTGGATTTTCTGAAAATAAAATATTTAATGAAAAGACTAATAGTTTTATTTTAATAGGTTTGGTGATTTACCTCTGAGCAGCACTTTTTTTGCACACTATGGGCTAAATGGCCAGGTCACAAGGACCCCGAAGGCTCAGAGAAAGTTGGGGGAGGGGACCCACTGGAACAGCTGTTGGGAGACAGATGGTAGCCTCCTGTCAAAGGCAATCCAGAGTGTTCTTTAATGTGCGCAGAGTATGGCTCTCCCACAGATGGGGCCATGGCTTTGCATCCCATCTGACAGACAGCCTTTCCAAGCCCATTGGTGTTCCCTACTGACAGTGGCAGGGCAGGGAATTTTGCGGAGATAAATCTCAACACTAACCCAGCTGGGACTTGAACCTGGGAACTACAGATTATGATCTGTTTTTAAAAATAGCAGTTTTTTTGTTAATTTTTAGAAGATTTTCGAAAATTTAAGGAAAAATATGTTGATAATAGTTGAAATCAAACTTGTGAGCTTAAATCAAGTGATTGCTTTAATACAGAGTAGCAACAAACAAATTGTCACTACCATATAGCGCTTCTAAAATATGGAAATCAGATGACTTTATTGAATTATTTATACGGTAATTTAATAAAATATGCATCAGATGAAAAAAGAAAATATTATTTTTCAAGCTTGGATTTTGTATTTTTAAAATATATATATTATAAGAAAATTTTGAAATGGCAATTTCAAATTTCTAAAAATTGAAGTTTCATGTGTTGTACAAAACGTCAATAGAAGTCTTTTTTTTTTACAAAAGACATCTATAGACATCCTTTACCCAGGAAGGGTTAATATCAACCCAGAACCTCCAATAAAAGAAAATATAACTCTGGCGGACCTTCTTGCATCCAATTGAAAACATGCATGGGGGTATCTATGCCCAGATTTAGAAGAAAAAAAAAGGATGGAGACTCAGTTCAGCCAAAATAAAGTGGGAGGGGAGAAGAAGCTGCATTTCCATTGCAGTATGACATTTCCCTCTCTGTTTTAGAGGTCTCTTAAGATATTTCTTAAAGTGCATGAAATATACATAAGTCGAAAAATTTTTTCCTGTATTTGCTGAGGTCCTGCCATCCTCTCAGATCTTCTACTGTGGCATATAAACTGACAGGCTCCTGTCAGACCTCTGTGGCAAGCAGCTGCTTGAGGGGGTATTTATTTTATTTTTATAATGTTCTCAAGGAGGGGGTTGCACCCCTTAGATCTGGGCTGATGGGGGTATCTAATGTAAACAAGTCAATTAACTTGCCAGAACTGGTCATTAGTTAATGAGGGAATGCACTATAAATAGGATACAAGCAGTGGAAATCCTGTCATTTGTATTTAATAGTTTGAAGGATCACAAACATTTATTACTTTATGACACAAGAAATTGAGGAATCAATATAAAAGATTAGCATTGTTTAGGAACTCTGAAATGTCTATCTTTATGCATACAGTACTATGCAAATTAGTTGGGACAATAAGAAAATGCAGTAACAAAGACACAACTAATACATTTATTTGTTTAATAGTGTAGTTAATAGTGAATGCAACCCCCCTTAGCTTTAATTACTTCTTCCACCCTCTTAACCATTGATGCCACTAGCTTTCCACACATCTCCTTCACTTCAGGGTTGTAGTACCACACTTTCACGACACTTTCTATCATTTTGGTTTTCGTTGTGCAATCCATCTTAGATATGCGTGCTTTAATAATGGCCCACAAATTTTCAATGGGGTTTAGATCGGGTGAATTTCCTGGCCACTCCAATACCTTCAGATGTTGCTGGGTAAAGAAGCTCTTAGCAAGCTTAGAATTGTGACATGGAGCCAGATCCTGTTGAAATACCCCATCGCCATTAGGAAACAGCTTCTGCAGTGTTGGGACCATTTTCGCCTCCAGGAACGCCTATGCATGTATTTTTTGCTGTCCATCATTCCTTCAATGGGGTGTAGCGTCTGTTAGATTGGTTTAGACTTTTGCAGCAGAAGGTTACGAACAAGTTTAGACTTGCAGCAGTTTAGACTCTGCAGCGGAAGGGACTTAGCATTCCTTCGCTTGTCCCAACTAATTCGCACAGTACTGTAACTTTAATATTTATATATTGTATGTATCTCAAAATTTTGCGTTTTTTTGAAAATATAAATTTCTTTCTCCATTAAGCATATATACAAGCCATATATACAAGTTTGGTAAGCTGTATTTTTTCAGCTTTGGCAGCATTAAGTTTTAGGAACATATGGGTTACAGGTTTAAAAGTTGAGGTGTTATTAATGTATGAATGTTTTGAAGAAGAAAGATAAATCATTATATTCATTTACTTTCCACTATTTTGACATTAATAAAATATGAATTCAGAAATAACTTTAACAGCCAAGCACTAGAAAGCATTGAACTGGTCTTGAAGCATCGATTAAAATGTAACCATTACTAATGTATAAAATATTTTGCAACAATCTTCAAAGTATAATAATATTTGCATTTTACAGAAAAACGTAAAGAAAGAAAGTGAATCTGAAAGTTCCGAGGAAGATGATTCTTCTGATGACGATGACGACGACGACGACGATGATGATGAAGAGTCAGGAAAATCAGATGATGGAGATGATTCTGGATCAGGGTCTGGTTCAGGATCTGGTTCAGGTTCAGATGAATCTGGCAGTGAATCAGGTAGTGACGACGACGACGATGATGACGATGATGATGATGATGACGATGATGAAGAAAAAAAGGTATACTGATTTTGCTTGTAAACTTGATTCAGTATCTGCAGTGCTACTTATAGCTAAGTCAGCCATTATTCATAACGTTATTGCAATCCATAACAATAACTGTCAATTATGATTCCACAAGCATTATAGCAGAGGTCCCAAAATCTTTGCTACTAAATAGCATTTTTTATGGAAATTTAGCATCATGTCTAGGGATTGAATTTGGTGGCTCTTGAACAAAAGGGGGGGAAAATCATAAGTCACAGAATAGTTCTCATAGCATATTGGAAACCTTTTTTGATCAGTCACAAAGGCATTATCATGTTCCAATCAGAATCATCAAAGAGCCATCTAGGTGAATGTCATTGCTGCCTGGGCACTATACAGAGGAGCACCTAAAAATGGTTAATATGTTTCCACTTGTTAGTGCTTTGTAAGCAATGCAGATCTAAAATTTTATGTGCCTTAGCACCTCCAACCTCATGGGATAACAGTGTTATTATTTTTATAAGGCTTTAAAACTTAGCCTCTTTAGGTATCTATGGAGAATTTGGAAAAATGGGCATATACACCTAAAGGCTAAATTTAGGCTATATAATAGTTTAGTTCTTTCTAAGGTTAGTTATGGTAGTGAAACATGAATTCTATATAATCAGAATAATAGGAACCTTGATGTCTTTGATTCTAGATGCTTGTGCAGCATCTTGGGCATTAGGTGGTTTGACTTTTAATAATGATGAGGTTAGAAGAAGGAGTCATCAACCTCCTTTGAGCAGCATATTGTGCATAGAGAGGCTCCTTTGATTTGGCTATGTTCTTCATATGCATAACTATGGATTAGCAAATAGGGTTATGAACAATGTGCATAAAGGCCTCAGAAAGAGGGGGAGACCTCAGATGCAGTGGGAAGACAGTGTCAAACAGAACCTTGTTAGAATTGGTCTACAGTGGTGAGATGCAGCAGATGTAGTTCAGGAGAGATGTGTATGGAGAACTAAATTGCATAATCTAGTTGGACTTATGTAGTTCATGGTTGCATTAGGATTTTGTATGTATATATATATACAATGTATACAAGTTATCTCAAGTTTCTCTAGGTATATAAATTCAAGTAAAGCTCACACCTCAAATTCCAACTTAATTTCTTGAAATAGAATTTCTGATGTTATTATCAATGTTGTAGTTATGGAAAGATTCACTGAAAAATCCTTCAGTTTCAAAGTGTAAGGTGTAAAATACATGCGTAGTTCAACATCAGTTTCACTTCGTATGTGATGCCTCTCTGACCACTATGCAGGGTGCAATTGCACCATTCACACTGCCTTGGTGCCTGTAAGTTGTGAAACCACCTATGAAGATCTCGCTTGTTTAGTTGCCTTTATTAAATCCTAAATGCTACCCTTATATTTGCCGTGCATGGAGGACTACCACTCCTGAAAAGGAGTATCCATGGTATAAATCTTGGAGACTGAATTAAGTATTCTGCTTGGCCTTACCTACCAACACTATCTGCTGCATTTATCTCCTGCCTCCACTTCAGTCGGAGAGCATGGTGATTGTAGGGCAAAGCAGTTCTAGGTAGGGCTATACACTACTTTGGTTTAAGCTTCAGGGGAACAAGTGTTCTTGAAGTTGTCTCTCAGGGATCATTTAATTTGTGAGTTTGCCTTCTAGATTCAGTTATGCAGAAGAGTTTCCTTACTGTGCCAAATTAATGATCAGACACAGGATCTTCCATTCTTTGCCTTATGGGTATGGTGCCCATGCAGCCCTGGTAACCATCTGAATGTCATTTCATTGGGCTTTGTGTTTGGGGCTGACCATGCACACTGAATTTTCTTCATTTAATAGTGTTGTCCTTTTCAGTCAGACCTGCTAAGCATCTCCAGCACAAAAGATCTAATTTCTTCTTTTGTGTTTTTATTTTTGTTCCCCCATTCCTTGGTTCCTAGTCATCCATTAACTTAGTGACCATTTAATTGCGATCATACATATCCCTCCCCAGTTTCATTCAATAGCTTCCAGAGGGTCCTGTGAGCTCTCCAAATCCATCAAGTGTCTTAAGATTTACAAATTTGTTTCTCAAAATTATGTGCTAAATGTTTAGATTAGTCCTCAAGATTACAACAATTGGTGAAGTTCTAGTTACAGTATTGCCCCCATCATTCACTGAATTCTTCTCGTGGTGTGATGTTGGAGTGCATCCTCCTTGGTATCTCTGAGAAACAACTCTACCCAAAGAGTCACTGTGATTAAACTGGCTTTGGCTTATCATGATGGTTAATGAGTACCCCTTATGTATTAATTTTTTAACCCAACATGCCACTCTGCCATCTGCTATCAATCAAATAAATCAGGTAGTTCTGTGTCCAAACAATGAATGGGCAATATAAATCATCCCAAATTGCAAATATTTCTTGATAACTGTGGCACCATAATCTTTTGGTTTGCTATTGTGATGAAATCTGAAAAATAATCATCTCAAAAAAAAATAAGTAAATAATTTTTAATATTCCCCAATTAAAGAATTGTACTAATAGTCATAAATATGACATGTTAAAATTGCATTTAGTAATTTTATAGAATTACATCTAAAATAGTGAAAACAAGAGAAATAATATATATTTGAATGAGCTGTGAAAGTGTAAAAAAGTTTTAATTTCTTATATAAGCTTTAACAAGATAGAAACGAAATAAAAATGCCAATGATATCATTAACTCAAATTAATCTAAAAAAAGAAAAACACCAGCAGTTTTTATAAACGCATGAAATAACTCAGTGTTTCTGCTTTACTAATCTTTGAAATTAATTGAATGAATTTTGTAATCATTGGTAGTATTATGAATTGCATTACTGGAATGCAAAATGGTCATCACTATGGAATGAGGACTGTTATGACAGTCTGAGAGGGTTCGCAGCATTGGTAAAAATGTTGATATGGTTATCCATCAAATTCATTAAATCTGAGCAGTATTTGTACTAAATTTAAGAATGTGTACCTGGTATTTGGTACCTTTGCTTAATTTGCAAAACAATTTTTAAACATTCCTGCTAAAAATTGAATTCCTTGAGATATTGCATCTTATTTACCTATCATATTGTTTTTTGCTTGGAGTTTGATTATGTATGTTTGTATCTTTGTCCAAAAAAAATCTCCTTTATTTTCTCAATCCAGGAGGGGACATAGATAATGTAAAATGAAGGTGACATAGATAATATAAAATTTTCTTTCTCACCCTTGTTTCTCTGAAAAATGAAGAGAAATTTTGTTAAACATCTCTATTTTTCCTGATGTGTTGCTAATAAATCCCAATTGCTATTATAATGTAGCCTTCCTCCCTTCCCATTGCTAATTCTAACCCTAATTTGTAGCTAAAAAGTGAAAACAAATAAATTTAAATATACCTGCCTTCCACCTACATAAGCTTTTAAAAGTTATAAATAAGTTAAAGTGTGAAAAAAATTAAATACATGACATTTAAAGAGTTGTAAAATGATCAGTGTTTTCATTATATTCATACATATACATAATTCTCAGGCAGCTATTGGCTGTAGACTTCCATCCAGCCCATAATTTAATTCTCCATACACATCTATTCTGAGCAACATCTGGGGCATTTTACCACTGCAGCCCAATTTCAATAAGGTCCTGTAACATTATCAATCCACCTCATTCTAGGTCTTCCCTTTTTCCTTCAGTCATTAGTCACATTGTTCATAGCTCTAGTGCTAACAGTTCTGCATGCAGGTAATGTGGCTAAACATATACAGTCACAATCTCTGCACAAAATGCTTCTTAATGGCAGTGCAAACTCGTTTGTCTAACCTCTTCATTATTTGCAAAATTACATCACCCCATATTCAAGATGCTGTAAGCAGTGGAATCAAAATCATAACTCTTCCTGGTACCTTATTTATGAACAGTCCAAGTTATAATCACCATAGTCAGTTTTACAGAGGAGGTTAGTTGTTTAAGATTTTTATGGCACAATAGTAACAATTAGGTTGCTATGCACCAAACAACAAAAAACATAAAGTGCAGCACAAAAATGGAAGAGAACAGTAGGTATGAAGAACTTGTGTAAAAACTAAGAATCCATAAGGTATATTCTAAAGGACCCATGTAAAAAACAAGAATCAAGCAAGGTATATTTTAAAGGACCCATGAAAAAGAAAAAGAAAAATGAGTATGAAATACAAAACATAAAGGTAAAAATTAAATTTGATTGAATATCCAAGAAATTTTTAATCCCAACAAACAGGTGCTAATGACCAATCATCAAATTGAAAAAAGCTAAGTCTAAAGGACTCAGATGGTAAATGAAGAAAGTTAAAATAGGTCCAATATTCACAAATAAAAGCAATGCAGTAAAAATATAATGAATTGGTAAAATGTTATCATAAAACTCACACACAGGTTTGTTTGTCTACCCAGAGAAGAAAATCTATTAAAAAAAAAAAATCCATGACTTATAATGGATCTCAGCAACTACAACTTCCTCTTAGCAATTCCTGCAAAAAGAATATCACAGTTTGACAGCAGGCTTGATCAGGAATAATTTTTGTTGATCTGTTCTGACTAATAACTGTGCCACATTTCCCAGAACACAATGGAAAAAGACTGCAAAATTCCATTTATGGAACCAACAGTGGAGAGCCAGATCGGAGAACCAACCATGCAGCAGCATCTACCAAGTCATTGCCTGTGATGCAATGACTTGGCACCCCAGAGCATGTCTGGCATGTCCAGGCACCCCAGAGAACATGATAGAAGTAGTGGTGACCAGACAATGGAACTCTTGGTGGATCTTGGAAAGAACATGGTGAGGGCGAGGCCTTACAGAGATCAAAGCCTATATAGCTAGTTGAGTCAAAGTAAAGCACATATCGACAATGATGGTTAGCTGCTATATGGTCCAAGGTGAGACTGATGGTATGTAACTCCAATATGAAATGGTACAAATGGATAGAATCTGGTCTGCCATGATGGTGCCACAGCAGCCCATGATTGATCTCACCTAGCCCCCAAACTTTGTCCATCTGTGAAGACAGGCACAAAGTAGGGAGCACAGCACATGGTTAGTGAAGAGTATTAGTATATCCAGTAGGGCATAGAATCAAGCAGCCATGGTGGAAGTGGTGTAGCTGACAACTGAGCAATGCTATCAAGACTGATGTCTCACAAGTAGCCTTGGACACACAAACTGAAAGGATGAATGGCTGTCGGGTGATTAATGTAAAGTGTCTGTCATTTGGGGAATAAAAACACAGTCCCTGATGGAATGGCCTAGCAGAGATAACAATTTTCAAGTGTACTGTAGGGACAACTATTTCAAGTGAAGAGATAAAAATGATTTATTGGCATTAGCATAAAAAATAGTAAATATAAGTAGAAGAATGCATATCGCTTCTGATGTATATAAGAATCTCGTTTTAAAACAGAATGAAGTTTTTCTTTTACCTACTGTTTAATTCCTTAAAAGTTAATTTGAGCTAGAGGATGATGGGAAAAATGCAAATAATATGTCATTAGTAATTATGCAACATAAAAGTATTCGTCTTTTAATTCTTAAATCTAAAAAGTTGCATTTCCCACACCTCTCTCAGAAAAGAAGGTAGATAATTGCTGTCAGTGGAATATCTCTTATAAAATACCACTAATTTTTCAAATTTCTATTCAATACATATTATTTGTAAAACTCAATAACAGCTCTGCCATTTCATACTTAGTGATCTGTTAAGTTCTGTGTATTAAAACTACTAAGTATTTGAAAAATGTGAATTGCAATATTTCAATTGTACCAATCAAACTGAAAAAGAGTTTTCTAATTATTATTTTCATTGTTTCCAATTGAAACTTCATGATATTCACATTCCATCACCAAAATTTCATATTTCTATTATTAATACATCGTTGCAATATTCATGTGAAATTTTGGAATTTTCAATCGTTTTTGGCATTAGAAGGCACAATAATAGTGTTCAGAAGATTCCCAAAGTGTGAATCATAAATATTTTATCACTTGTTATATAAATCTAAAAAGATTTTTCATTTATCTCTAAATGCAAACAATTATCTGCTAAAACAAAAATTGTGGTCCCCCTCCCTGTCTAAGAGGTTAATTAACTGTCGCCAATGGAAACATCATGATGTTCACATTCCACCACCAAAATTTAAAAATTCTAGCTGAAATGCATCGTTTGCAATATTTGTTTGAAATTTTGGAATTTGCAAATTTTCCCATCGCTAGAGGCACAATATAGTTTTCGGAAGATTTAAAAAGTGTGAATCATAATATTTTATCAATTCCTATCTAACCCAAAAAAGAATTTTTCATTTACCTCTAAAAAAATTATCTGCTACAACTAAAAGTGTATTTTTTCTCACCCCCCCCCCCCCCCCCCTTCCTCTGGGTCTAAGGGATCAACTTATTGTTGGCATTAGAAACTTCGTGACCACATTCCATCACCAAAATTTCAAATTTCTAGCATAAATTCATCGTTTGCAAATATTCATTTGAAATTTTGGAATTTTAAACTTTTTCCACCATTAGAGGGCATAATTATAGCTTTAGAGAGATTTTTAAAGTGCATATCATATTTCATCAATACCTATCCAACACAAAAAGAATTTTTAATTTATCTATATAAACGAAAAAGTTCTATGTCTACAGAGAAGACAGACAGATGGACGGATTGACAGACAGACAGATGACAAAGTGAAACTATTATCTCATTTTCTTTGAAAACGAGATAAAATTGGAACAAATAGTAACATTTTGTTAGCACCTACAAAATGCAAAAAAAAAAATCATTTAGCTCTTAAAAAAAGTTGCATTTTCCTGGATATCAGAGGGCAAATCATTGCTACTAATATAAACCTCTTGACTTTCACACTCTAGCACCTCAATTTCAAATTTCTAGTGCAAGTAGAGTGTTTGAAATATCATTTAAAGTTTTGGGTTTTTCCACCTTTAGAGGGTGCAATTGAAGCTATAGGAAGAGTTGAAAAATGCGAATCATAATATTTCATCAATACCTAATTTGTCTCTAAAAACAAAAAAGTTGAATGCTTGCAAATAGATGACAAATTAACTTGTATTTTCTTGAAACAAGTGAAAAATTGGTTGTTTGGTGGGCAATTTCAAGGAAATGCGTTATTAGATCAATATTTTTCGAAAAAACAATCAGTTTTTCAGCACTATATCAACCTAATTCTTAATGAATTTATTCAACAGCTGGATGATGAGGAGCTGCCATTGTGTTATTTTCAACAAGATGGATAACTCTTCATACAACTAAGAAAGACATTGGGCTGTTTCTGTGAATAATTTGATGATAGATTGGTCTCTAAAGGACTGTGGACACCCAAATCATCTAATTTGACTCATGGTTTCTATTTATGGGGATTCTTGAAGGAAACTACAGTAATCATCCTCAGACCATTTGAAACTTAAAAATCAACATCGCTATAATGCTGATCAAGGAATTTATAGTTTTTGGAAAAGTATCTACTAGCCAAGCAAAAAAGATTGAGGCATGTGTGGTTGCAGATGGACATTTTCAACACCTCTTGTAATGAATTATGCAATTTTTAGCATGTCACACAATATTTTATTTGTGCATATTTGGCAGTACTGTTGATTTTCTTTTTTTTTCTCAACTTTCAAATGCATCAAAATTCCTGCATTCTGTATTAAAATAATGTCTTTAGTTAATATGTGAAAAGGTGAGATTTAAACCAAAGTTTCACCAATAAAGAAGGGTATGGTAATATCTACTATCCATTGATGCAAAGTTCCATCAATTATCTCACTGTCCAACTAATACTTTCCCTATGATGGCCAAAATGCATTGTTGTTTCCCCATGAATGCACATTTTTGAAAATTTGTGTAAAAAAAAAGACTTGAAATAATAGTAATGACATATTTTATTACTGAATTTTTTTGACAGTAACATGAAAATTATAAAATCTTCTTTATGATATAAAATTTAGATGATGGAAATACATTAAAATTGGCAAATATTAAAAATATCCCATGGATAAATATCGCAGATTTGCTAAAGAAAATATGTGAAGGAAAAATTTATTTGCATATAATTAAGCAACATATAATGCAGCTGCATGTTAAATCTAAAAATTTTAGAATTGAATTATTTTCTTGTATTACACTCTAAGATAGCATCCAGTTTCTCTAAAATTTTGACCTTGTAACATACCTATCATATGGCAATGTACATACATTTTGCTTTCTATATTTTGTTTTGGTGCAGAATTTTTAGTTTACATAGCTGTTTAAAATGTAGATACAGCAGTGTATAGTGTTTTTGAAATTTTAATAACCTTATGTAGCACACCAATATTATTATAATTTGTTGACAGAAAAATTATACTTCATGCTATACCCTTCTGTATTAACCCTTTCACGACTAAGGGAAACATTTTTCCCATTTTAAAATTGGTGATTGTCGTATTTAATTATAACCTTATCTGCATTTTTTATACAGAATGTCAAAATAGAACGTATGCCGAACGCAATTACATAAACGGGAACGTTTAGAAAACAAAAACAGAACTGTCAGGACGCATAATATATGTACTATGTGCAATGTCCATCTTTGCCTCACTACCAAAAGAAATTGCTTTGCAGAATATCATAATTAGCACATCATTTTGTATAATAATTTTATTTCATAATTTTGTATTATTTTAGTTAACATTTTGTTCTAATAAACCAATAAATAAAAGACATTGCATAATAAGCCTAACTATAATTTGTGTTACCTTATAGTCCATTGGGAAAAATATTTCCCATAAAATTCCAAAAAAACTGCACATTGTTATGTATTTTTCTTATGATTTTTATTTATTTTACGTCTAAACAAACTAAAATAAACAGTTACATACTAATATTTACTCTTAGAAACCTTATGGTCCTGAAAGGGTTAACTGATTTCTCATAAAAAATGAATTTGGATTTTGTTATACAATAGAGTGTGTCCATTAAAAAGGCAGTTTACTCTGCAATTTTTTCCACCCAATTATACTGTAACTACCTTTTTCTTTTTATAAAAATATGTGTTAAGGCCAGAAAGTAGAAGTAATATCTTAGGTGAAAATGCAAATGTTTTACATTCGTTTCCCACTTATTCTATTAATTTCTTTGAGGGAAAATGTTCTGCTATCTCTTGCACATCTGATCTTCAAGATAATAGAGTATTACTGTATTTTTGTGATTTGACTTTTCCCACTTCAAAATCATACTGAATTCTCTACTGTGAATGTTATGAAACTACTCAAAAAATTTTGTGATATATTTGAATGTTAACCAGATACTTTCCTTGCTGTTATATATATTTATTGCAGTCCTTCAGCAGTATTTATAATGTAATGATAGTGATGAAATGGCAAAACTCATTTGTTAAAAAAGTCACTGAACTTTCTCAAGTGAGAAGGTTTTGGTTGGGAGTAGGGTGGACCAAAATAAACATTCTGTATTGTGCTATAGTGTTTGGAAGTAATTGTCTAATTTTGATAGAATATCTTAAGAAAAGTAAAAATGTGTCGGAGTGACAGAAAAGTGATGTTCAGGGGCTAAACTCTGTTACCAGCATGTGCACTTTGTAACTTCATTCAGGTTAATTCTGATAGCAAAGGAAGTGATAAATTGATAAATGATTTCATGACATCATAATTAATTTATAACAAATGAAAATGCTTTATTTTGCTGGTTAGATTTATTAACACATGGTGAACAAATTATGCACAAGAATGTGCTTGGTACATGATAGTATAAGCCAAGTGCAACTGCATTTGGCAATCATCAAGGTGGTGCAAAGTGCCTTGGAGGAGCAGTTCATTGTAGATATGGTAAATAAGCAAAAAATTATACCTTTTACCTGAGGACACTTGGAAATGTAGAAAGTCCTATGGTAAAAATGAGTTGTAGCATTATGATGGTCCACCCATTCATTTTTACTTTTCCTTATCCACTTTTATTTTATTTATGCTTTATTTATCATTTTGGGGGATTCTTCAGTTGGACTTACTACTTTTCCCTTTTTCAATGTTAAAAGGTTAACTCTGATAGCAAAAGAAGTGATAAATTGATAAATGATTTCATTGCATCATAATTAGTTTATACAAATGAAAATGCTTTATTTTGCTGGTTAGATTTATTAACACATGGTGAACAAATTATGCACAAGAATGTGCTAGTGGGTTAACTCTGATAGCAAAGAAAGTGATACCTTTTACCTGAGGACACTCTAGCAAATGAAGAAAGTCCTGTGGTAAAATTGATTGTTTGGTGCGCAACTCCGACTTTTGATTGACAGCCGCTAATGCACGTGCTAGGGACATGCCCCCTCTTGTGTCGTAGCTAGCACGAGCATAAGATTATGCAAATGTTTTTCCCTGAGTTCAACACACATGTGTCAGTTGCATGCCACATGCATACTAAGTGATGTTAGGTCACAGACTCAGTAATGATATAGTAATGAGATAGAAGAGGGTGTCAGATAGTAATGAGAAAATGCCAATAAGAGGAAGGAAGTCAATAAGATATTAGTAATGAGCCAATGATGAGAAAATGTCAGTAAGATGAAGTCCATTTTTTTGGAGTTGTAATTAGAGACGGAGCTTTTAGTTGCTCAGACTTTTGTATTCATCAGTATATTTGGTGAGTCTTGATTTTTTGGAAATAAACTTTGTTATATGAAATATTTTGACTTTGCTATTTTTTTATTAAGAATTAACTTTAATAATTTGACAATCTTTTGATTTCTTACTCAGTAAGTAATGCCCATATACTTAGCAAACCTCATTTAACTTTATTTGACAAGATTAATTGCCTGGCTCCCGATGCTATCCAGAAGTTTAGCTTAATTTAGATCAGTCAAAGGTCCGAAGAGAAGAAGTTTAACAATCTTTTGGAGCATTACAGCATTCTGGTACCAGAGTTAAAATTAGGAGTTTTTGCCTATTTACCACATCAGCAATGAACTGCTTCCCCAAGGAACTTTGCACTGCCCCAATGATGACAGTCCAGTGCAGTCAAAAGCACTCAGCTTATACCATCACATACCTAACACATTCTCAGTCATAACTTGTCAACCATGTGTTATATGTTAACTCTGATATACAACATGGTCAAAGGAGACAAGTAAATAAGATCATAATCTTGATTTTAAAATAAGTTGTTACATTTGTTATATAGGAGACTTTTTGTGAGAGAAATTCTTATACAAGGTGTTTAAAATGAATCCATTCCATCTGTATGTAGTGTAGACAGTGGCCCACTAAATGACTTGAGGCATGGCTATCATATGTGTTTATATAATAATATATAACTAATTTGTCCAGTTCCATAATAGAAAATCTGTTCCAACATATCTCTCAAATCTTGTTCTCTTGATGATTACAGTATGTTGCAAATTTCTGCATATATAAATTCAATAAAGGAAGCTGAAAAGACTGTTTGTCCCTAGGCATATTTGTAAATCACACTGCTGAAGCTGTTCAGTTAGTATTGGTTGATTATTTCTGAACACACTCTCTCTTTATATATATATGCTTATTTCAGTTTCATATGCTTCATTCTTATTTAAGATTACCTTATTAAACTGCCTTACATGTAGTTTGTAACCCTATGAAACCCACTATTTGTTTTTGGTTCTTTATGTATATATATATATTTATTTTTCAAATTCCAAGGGACTTCTTTTCTTTACTACTGAAGATTTTGAATTAAAGAAGACATAAAAGTGCCATACTTTCTCAAAATGTTGAAGATAGTTTTAGATTTAAAGATTTCTATGATAGCTATATATATAATATGAAAAAATTAATATTAATTCATATAATATTGAATGAAAAAGATTTTGTGTCTCAAATTTTTACTGTAATGTATTTAAGTTGTTGAAAATTATGTATTTAAGTTGTTGAAAATTTAATACTCTAAAAAGGTTTAAAATAATACTTTGAGAAAAAACCCTAATTTTATTTATTCCATTTAGGATGGTGAAGAAAATGACAGCAGTTCAGGAGACAGTGATAGTGACAGTGAAAGTGGGAGTGGTAGTGACAGTGGCAGTGGCAGTGAAGAAAGCAGTGATTCTGGATCAGAAAGTGAAGAAGAAAAGAGTGGTTGAAAGGTTACTTTCATGGATAGGAAAGAAAACTGCTTTGTATGGTATCCAGCCTTGTTCTCAAGAGGTGATGCAGCATGGCTGAATTCCTTGTTTCCTTACTAGACCATAAGTGCCTCTACAGACTGGATCAAATACAAAATTGACCAACTGATAATCTGTGGCATGTAAAAACTTTCATTATATGCCTAATCACATAAAACCTTCAGGCACTAGCTCTGCTGTGAATGGCAGACAGTGGGCAAACAAATTGTGAATTCCTAATGATTCTTGTGGAAAACTCTGTTTCTTGTCATTTTGGAATATCTGCAGCAAATGCTGCCATTTGTTTTCTAGCATCTACATATATACATATACCTATTGTAGGTTTTTGTAGCTTTGTAATATGTGTGTAAAACACCATTCATTATACTGTTCCTTATTTATGCTGTGTTTAATAAGATAGGGTAAAAAGAAAAGGATGAATCTCAATACATATTTTGTGATTTTGGCAAAATCTGAACATAGATTTTGTTTTGTATATGAAATCTGTTTTATTTTCATCCAGTGAACATTTAAATCTCTGCTTTTCTGAAAAGCAAATGCAAATTCTTTTACTTTCTGAGCAAAATTTTAATTTCACTACTAGACCATAAATCTATTAAATAGTACCAGTAAGATTATAGGTAGAACTGAATGGTGGAAATTTATTTCTTTGCTTTGTGAAAGAAATGCAAGATACTGCAATCGAAAATTTGCAAATTCAATTATTGTTAATATATCAAATAATAAGTGTATATACAGAAAATGAAATTCATCATTTGGTAAGTCTGTTGGTTTTGGGTTTATATTGAACTTGACTCTATATATATATAAATTACTGAACTGCTGTTTGTTGCAATTCAGAAAAACTTTGTGAACTTTATAAAACGAAAGATAATGACTTATTAATAGAAACAAATACGCAAAAAAAATTAAAAGGTTGAATGATGCTTGCTTTTAATTAAGACTGAATATCATCAAATTGTAGTAGTTGACTTGAATAGAGTGCAAGTCTCCAAATGAAGACAGTTATCATTACTAAGCAATTCACCACCTCATTCCTGGAACATTCTTCAATAAATGAAACAAAAGGGCATTGAACGTTAAAGTTTTATAAACTGTACAAAAATACTCCGTTTGAATCCTTAGTGATTTAAAATGCTAATTACAAGGGATCATTTTCAACTAAAGAAACAAAAAAAAAAAAATAATAATAAATACCTCCTCAAGCAATATAAATACCTCCTCTGCATTGGAAATCCAGTCTTTTGCCATCCTGCCCTCCCCTTTATATTTTTCCGGCTTGATTGCCCTCTCAATTTTTTTCTAAATCTGGGCTTGTACTAGATTGTAAGAAAAATCTACATTGGCAGTTAATCTATCTTGTACAATACTGCCTTAAGAGAGAAAAAAAATACAAAAATTATCTTTTGGCCATAATATAATGACTGCTTAACAGTTTAACTCTGCTCAGTTTAAATAAAGTGTGCCCCAAAGCCATGCAACTTCCAGGTTAAATTTCTTGCTAAGATTTAAAGGTACCTTTAGGGCAAGAATAATAATAACCTCTACAGACTATTGATAATGTTAACAATTTTTGTCAGAATTTCCATAAGTGGTGTTTTTACAGGTGTTATTTAGACTTGCTTTCTAGTTTGAATCTGAATATTCAATATGTTGTGGCAATTTCCTTGTGCTTTTTTGTATATTTATGAGAAAGGATAATTTGTAGAACTGCAATTGTTTCTATTATTAGTTTTAATATTATAACATGGTCTTTTATTGATTGCATAAAAACACAATTTCATCATTTTTTTTTAAATTATAAATTTGCATATTTGAAAACGTTTTAAATTGTGAACTTTGTGACATTCTTGATAAGATGTAATATACAATTATGATATTTTTATTTGAAGCTACAAAACAAATTGTTTTAATAAGTGTTTTGTGTAAAAAATTTCCCCAATATACAGGACTTGAACCCGCTGCATCTCTCCAGAAACATGCCAGAGTATTCTACCATTGAATTAATATCAGCTCTGTCTTTTTTCCACTATGTAAGACTTTAAATTCTTCCGGAGATTTCAGCACCTACAGTTGGCACCATCTAGTATGATCTTGGTTGGATGCCACCTGTGTATTTCTCCTTTCTTTACCTGAGTATTTCTCCTATCATTCAGTTTGAATTAGTGAAAGTGAAAATTCATATCGTATTTCTGTTGAAATGGTAGATTAATTTCCATTGTTCAGTTTTGAATAATTGTGCTTTTATTGTAGTTACTAAATTTCACTTAAACTATTAAATATTATTAAATTAGCTAATATTTGGCCTTTGCTTCTTTGTCCTGTCTCCCCATATTAAAGGTGCTAAAACTATCATTATTTTCACCTTCCAGTTTTGTTCTAAGAGGCAGCTGTATTTGTTCCCAGAATACCTATGTTTTATTGCCTCGTTCATGAATATTTATCTTATATTCAGAAAGATTGATTATTTTGCTTAAAATTATTTACCAGATTCAGCATATATAACAATATAGTACTGTAAGAAGTTTTATTAATTGTGCTATATTTATAATGAAATACGTCACTAATGTTATGGTATGAAATATTATTCACAGATATGTACCAGAAATGTTTCAAGTAGAGGCAAGGCCAGAATCTTAAGTAAAAATGCATTTATTTTGATCATTAGCAAACATTTTATTATTATAAATTTGTATAGTTTGACTCTGCTGGAAGGTACAATGGCTATTTTTCTCAAATACATCCCTGGTTATTACATAAAGTAATTGAAATGGTTATGATTTTAGAAGAAAATGCATGGTTATGTGTTAAACTTTATAGTTATTTTGTTGAAAAGTAGTACAAGCATTTTTGAAAATTTCATGTTCATATATCTGACTTGCATAATGAAATGAATATAGGATTCATTACATTATAAAGTTGGATTTTTTTTTTGACAAAACATTTAAACTATATAGTGTGCTACAGAAAATGTGATTGATCATTTAAACATTTGTTTTTTAATCATGTTACTCTGCACTCTGAGAATTTTAGAGTCATGTACAATGATAAGAAACACAGTGATACACAAATCGGTTGTAAATATACTGCCAATTCAGGTCTGTATAGTTCTTGACCCACCCAAATAGATATTTTGTGGAATTTACAGTTCTGAAAGCAAATTTTGCAATTGATTTCTATCTAGAATCAGTCATCTAAATGTGACCAGTCTGGAAAAAAATAGGAACAGCAAAAAATTTATACATATACATAAATAGTTTTCATACAATGTTTCGTAGTATTGTTATTTAAAATCTGTTTTAAAATGTGCCTTTTACAAAATTTGTATACTATTTTCAGGACATTTCATATAAAGATTTGTGCATGAAAAGATATTAATTGTGTAAAATAGATTATTATCAAAAATTTTGTAACTGTGTGAAAGTTAAAGTGCAGATATATGAATTGCAAATAAATAACAGTAGGCCATATTAAATTTCATAACAGTTTGTTCCAGAGAAATGTATTTTAATTTTTTCCAGATTGGCTCACGTACAATGTTTCATTAGTAAAAGTTTTGAACATTTTCATGTTAGCTTTATTCTAGATTTACCTAATTGATGTACACTTTGTGCTTTTAAAATTGTGCATATATTTTAGTGCTCATTTGCTATTCAGCACTGCACTTTGAAATGTGCTGTAGTTCATAAATATATATGACTGTGCATTATTCAGTGTTTTGTCTGATCGTAATATATTAATTACTTTTAATAGCAGAAATTACCTTTCATTGCTAAATGGCTTCATGATAGTTTTAAGAAATCTGAAATTTACTTGTGTATTTTAGTTCATGCATAAAATTAATGATTCATGAATGCAGTAGATAGTTTTTTTTCTGCTTGTTGTGACAGTGTGATTACTATGTATTATTGTAATGATAAATGAATCGAGTTAGCTGCCTCAAACAGAAATGTTCAATGGTGTGGCTATGAATCAACATTTAAAATCATTTGTGATCAGATTTAATAACAGTTATCATCCTAACATTAAAATACCCGAATAAGCAATTTCCCCATTATTTTCACTTCTTATATGAAATTTTATTACCAAATGTTTTGCTATCCAATGCTCTAGGAGATCTTGGATTGCAAAATATGTTGTTTTTTTGTCTTTTGATGTTTGTGAATTTTATTCTTTAGCCAGATCATAAAAGACCAAACAAATATTGCCAAAGCTCATTTTGTTATTCATTAACACTAAAAGTGTAATATATTTTCATTATCAACATTTTTTTAATTCTCCGCAAGTCTTAAGCACTTGTATGAAAAGGTGCACCCCTAAATTTACATTTATCATATTATGTTGTTAAGAAACTATTATTGGGTTCCTAAATTTCCCATATTGCAGTAATGAAAAGTAAACCACTTCTAGCATCAAGTTGCATTTCTGTAAAAATTTTCTGTATCAGAAAATGCTTATTACTTGCAAAAGACCATAGTGGTGGTTGGGATGGTGAAGTTTGTGAATATTACCAGGGATCTCTTGTAGTTTTCAAGTCAAAAGTGGTTTAAATATGCCAAGAAATAGAGAGCACATCTCATTGTCATAGTCACCTATCATATAATAAAATTTTTTATACAAAGAATGGGAAATTTGTTTTATTGTGTGTATGTCTTACTATGTAGTCGTGATTGGATTTCCCATAAGGTCCCTAGGAGTGCCAGCATTCAAGTGATACATTTTATTCATTTAAAAGTAGGAACAAAATCGTCTTTTTTTTAATTCTCAGAAGGGATAAAAACTAGTTGCAAATATCATGGTTCAAAGGCAGTTCAAAAAACTTGCCAATCGAAAGAACTTTTAAAGACTATGGATTATGAGGATACACATTGTATTATCATACGTATTGGGGTACTTACATGTAATGTGGAAGATTTTTTGTTTCCTGAGTCATTTTTGCTACAAAAGTTTAAGATATACAAGATTTTTTCATATAGGAAGCTTTGAATCTAGTTTTCTATATCCCATAAATCCCCCCCCCCTCCAATTCCATGAATTTTCTACTGGCCTAATGCTTTCATAATTTAGTGTAATTTGTTAATTCCCAGAACAATGTTTAAATTTGAAAAAAAAAAATAATTCGATTTTTAAATACAGATGATAATTACAGGGTTAGCTGCTGCTCTTTTGGCGATGATAAATCAATAAATATTTTGCGGAAGAAAAAAAATTTTTTCGCCGACATCCCGTATGTCGGCGAAAATTTTTTCTGCAAAATATTTATTGTTTTTTAAATTTACTGCATATTGAATATTTTGAATATTGAATTATATGCTATGTATATTAAGTTATTTACATTAGCTTTCACATTATTGCATAATTAGTAACGAAACTGTATTATCATTAAAATTCATTCATTTAGATTACATTATTTCTTTTCGCCGTAGTTGTGAAAATAAAACGTATTGATATGGATTCAAATAGATGAAAACTTAGCGCGAGTTCAAAAATAACCTAGTAACAATAAATCTAAAATAATGTAATTTAATGCAAAAGTATGAATAAAAACATTCATATAAATTAAAGTCTATCAACTCAAATCATTTATATGAAAAACCTGCAGTATCTCGAGAATAACCATACCAGTTACTAAATAGCTATACATCAAATGACATGAAATGTAAATCTAGCACAGTATATAACTCGTGCACTGCTTTGCACCATACTAGTGAGATTTATTTTTTACATTCATTAATAGACCCAAAAAGGTAGCAGCTTGGGATAAAGAAATAACCATACCATCAATGTAGTACCACTATGTCATAATGATAAAGTTCCTTGTTCTCTGTTTTAACCACTTTAGCATTTAACTTAGTCACAGAGTAATATAATAGAGTGCAAGGGAGGATCAGGGGTGGTAGGGGTAACGGAAGCAAAGATTATATTTCATGCATTTTTCAAGAAAATTTTTTAAAGATCTCTAAAAAGGAGGGGAAATTTTTGTGTCAATCAATGTAGTACCACTATGGCATCATGATTAAGTTCCTTGTTTTTTGCACTGCTGCAATTTAAAAGAAATATGAAGTAAATAATTTTTTCTTGTAATTATATAAAAAGATGCAGTGAAATTTATAATTGTTAGATTTTTAAAAACAACTTGCAGTAGAATCTTCAAACTGTATATTATTAACCCATATTTTATTTCAAGGTGAAATGAAGGAAACTTGTTTAGGCTGATACTTTTTGTGTACAAGTTAGTTCATTGCTCAGACACTGGTGCGCTTTTCTCTATCAGAATTATTACTGTGGAAATATCATTGGAGGCAGGAAAATTACCCTACACGCCCTGAGCTGTCACGTGGCAGCTTAACGCTGAGGTAGACATTTTGTAAAAACAATGCCATTGTGATTAAATTATAGATAACCTTTTTTCATTAGAATATTATTTTACTGATAAGTCGCACATCTTTATGCAAATATGTGATTTATTCATTGCTTTAAGTGTGTACAGAGTGGTTGATAACATTTTGCAAATATTAAATACAACAATTCTTAACTCTGGATTTTAAATCTTGTATGCAACCAGTGAAAGTTTGTGTAGTAGATTTGCAACTCTCATCTACACAAGAATAGTATAATGCCCTACAAAAGTATTAGAAAATTTCCATGTTATATCGATGGGAATATAACCCTGAAAATGGGCTTTTAATGAAAAAATGAACTGAAGTTAAAGATCTTAATCGAATCTATTAATAGATTCTGTAAAAAAAATTCATCTCCGCCACGGCGGGAATCGAACCCGCATCTCTCCAGATTCATGCCAGAGCGCGCTAACCATTTGCACCACGCGTCGGACAACGAATATTTTCAGAATTTGACCTTTTAAGTTTTTCTTCTTGAGACGTGACTGAGACAGTGCCATCTATACTCAAGGAGATGCAACGTTTACAGTCGTTGCATTTGATCATCAGATGTTAATGACAGTCACGTCTCAAGAAGAAAAACAAAAGGTCAAATTCTGAAAATATTCGTTGTCCGACGCGTGGTGCAAATGGTTAGCGCGCTCTGGCATGAATCTGGAGAGATGCGGGTTCGATTCCCGCCGTGGCGGCGATGAATTTTTTTCAGAATCTATTAATTATTGTTTCTTAACAGGGAATACTGTGCATTCACTTTGGATTTCAATTAATCGAATCTAAATCTCGATTTTCAACAATAGCCGAATATTGAAATAATCAATACACAAGCTTTTAAAATATATATTTATTGCATTAAATGATTTGAAGCAATTATTATTAAAGTTGCAATTTCTGAGGTAAATTCTTATGATGTATTACAGTGAAATATTACAGCTTCCATAACTCTTTAAATACTGAAAAATATTGTTAAAAAACGAGATTTGATTTCATTATGATCTTTAATTTATTTTCCATTAAATGTATATTTTAAAAATTATGAAGCTTCAAAGTTAGATTTCCTTTAGCATAACATGGAAATTTTTTAAATTTTGGTAGGCTATTCTTGATTGGAGCCGTCCCATGGCCGAGTGGTTAGCGCGCTTGGCTACTGATCTAAGGGACCTGGGTTCGAGCTTCGGGTAAGGCATGGATGCATGTGTCGTTTTTCTGCTAAGGTCCTGCCATCCTCTCAGACCTTCTACTCTGGCATATAAACTGACAGGCTCCTGTCAGACCTCTGTGGCAAGCAGCTGTTTGAGGGGGTATTTATTAATTTTTCATTATTTTATTCTTGATTATGATGATAATAGTCCGTCTTTTTTTTTTGGTAAGTGCGCATCAAGCGTCTGAACTGATGCCTCCAGATTCCAATGCCAACGTTGCCATGTGTTGAGATGTATCTCTATTATTCAACCCTGCCTGTTGTGTCAGATTGTCAGTTGTATGGGATGTTAAACCCATATTCATTAGAACCATACTCTGTGCATATTAAAGAATACGTTGCAGGACTTTGACAGAAGACTTCCATCTGTCTCGTAACAGCTGTCCAGTGGATCCCCTTACCTGAGCCTCTGTGACGGCCATTTAATCCATTGCATACACATAAGTGGCATTCAGCGATAACTCAGTAGATATGGCTTATTAGATATTGGGCTGTACTTCTGGACCCCTATTTGACCTTGAATGTGATACTCCCCACCCTATCCTCGGTCATTAGAGGACAAGGAGTATAGAAAAGAGGGGAGAGACCTTAAATGAGTTTCGCTGTTATAACAGGTGAAGCATAGGATGCCATATGTTTATGCCCATAAACACTGATAAGTATGTGCCACATATCTAGTTAGTTTATTTCTTTACGTGATGAAAAAATACTCTAGTTGAAATATTAACAGATAATGGTCAAATTAAATAATGTGTAAAAAAACATAGATATAAAAAATACGCTTAGAAAGCATAAAATATTTCATTACAAAGAAAAATGAAACTTTTGAAAGTTAGAAAAGGATTTTAACAAATTCTACCTCGTAAAATGTTGAATAAATAGATTGGTAAGAAATTATTTAATAAAGTTCTTTAATTCACATTATTTTATAATGATTCTATGTTTATTGTTTGACTAGATAGGAAATATCCCGTAGCCTTCGGTTATGCTGCCGCAACTCACGCTGTGCGTGCCGAATACTGCCTCCTTCTACTATCAGTGTACGGAAATATGGATCACGAAGTTCACAGGAAGCAAAATCGGCCTTCCAGCGGCCAAATAGCATATTAAACTTTAATGTTTTTAAATGTAGAAATAAAATTAAGAATATTTACGTTTGAGTCGAATCTGAAATTCTAATATTCATCATCATCATCATCCTCAAGCAGCCATGGGCTACGGAGGTCCAACCAGACCGTGCAATTTAGTTCTCCAAGCAAGTCTGTCCTGAGCTACATCTACTGCATCCGGCCACCGCACACCAATTCTAACAAGGTCCTGTTTGACATTATCTGCCCACCGCATCCTACGTTTCCCCTTCTTTCTGAGGCCTTTAGGCACACTGTTCATAACCCTATTCGCCAATCTATAATTATTCATACGGGAAACATGGCCAAACCAACAGAGTCTCTCTCTGCACAATATGCTGCTTAAAGGAGGTTGCAAACTCCTTTGCCTAACCTCATCATTAGTTACAAAGTTGAACCACCTAATGCCCAAGATACTGCGTAAGCATCTGGAATCAAAAGCATCTTGTTTCCTGTTATCTTGTTTACAAAGTGTCCAAGTTTCACTACCATAACTAACCCTAGAAAGAACCAAACTATTATACAGTCTAATTTTAGTCTATAGGTGTATACGCCTCTTTCTCCACACTCTCCATAGGTTCTTAAAAGTCCCGGCAGCAATCCCTATTCGTCTGTTAATCTCATGCCGCACATCACCATTATCTGTTACATAGCTCCCAAGATAATTAAACTGACACCTGCTCAAGACTGCAACCATTCAGATTAACTGAATCACAGCCTGCCTGTCCAGTTTTCATCACTTTAGTTTTCTCTCTGTTTATAACTAAACCTACTCTCTCTACTACCAGTTTCATCAACAGCTCGAATGAAAGAGTTCCTGCAGTTCCTTCTTTCAGAAATAAGCTCAAGTGCCTGTAAATGGTAACTAGGCATAAACTGGAAGGAGAGCTGTGTACCAATCCCTAGTGATGATGCAAGAACCGGCCAGGTCTAGCACCTAACTTCCGACCCCGCCTTCTCGTGGTGCAGGCCGTTAATACCTTTCAAAAGAGATATTCTCTTTTGGAAGTGAACAGAAGCAGAGGGCTGCCAGTTCAGTATGGTCTATTGATCTGGTCATCTGTGGCCACTTTTTTCTTTTTTTTTCAACCCTGCTGGGGAGTTGCAACTTCACAGGCTCCTGGTGCTGATCATTTATACCTACTAGACTGGACTTGATTATGGATCCTGGACTTGCTGCACTGGTGGGCCTCAGTTGAGAGAGATTCTGCCGCTGTGTTTTCTGTTTGCTTCTGGGTTGCCAGCCCTAAGTGAACAGAGGCATGGGATACCTTATATCAGCTGGTGGATAATCCTAATCAGAGACCATCGCAGGTACCTGAACCTTACTTAGCTAGTTGGGCATCGTTAAGCCTAAACTGGAGTAATGTGTCTCAGGCAGGCCATGTGGCTCTTGAAAAAGTCCACTTGAAAAGATGGTGCCTAAATTCCCTACCAGCATCGGTGACTTCAGCCTTTAGCGGAGGAGGACAGGTCTTTGCCCCATGCCTGCGATCAGGGGGCTGTTTGATATTGTTGGCCCTACCAATCTCAATAAACCTAATTTCTTTAAAAATCCTACTAATCATTTTCTCTCTGCAGGAACGTGGAATGTGAGGACATTACATAGAGATTATTCTCTTGATTTCCTCACGCAGGAATTCCAGCGCTATAACCTAGATATTCTAGGCTTGCAAGAGACCAAATGGACAGGTAAAGGTGAGATAGTTAAAAATAACTAAATTTCTCTTTACAGGGAGGGAGGATGAAAAGCATCACCAAGGCGTGGATCTGCCTTCCAAAAAGGTGCCGCTGCAATCAAGCCTACTTTTCATGTGCTATACTCAGTTTTACTGTGCGTTATATACGGGAAGATTATTTTTTACGACTAAGAGAAAGCCCATTAAAGCTATTTGGAATTTATATTGCTTTTTTTTAATGCAATGAATATTTCCATACAGAATTGCTATATAGCAGAACTATTTATGTATTTCGTTGAATACGACAATAACAAACTATTGCAAGATTTTAAAAGTTTATTTATACTACACTGATAACAGTAGAAAACATTTTATGGATAAAACATAAAAGTTATATGCAATAGCAGCATTTAAACCGCAAAAAATTACATTTGTAAAATTAAGAAAATAGCTGTTTTACGTTAAAAAATTCTCATTCCACAAAATAAAAAAAAATTGCCACAAAAATAAAATAAATTGCCACAAAAATAAAAAAAACTTATTCCACAAAAATAAAAATAAATAAAGCCAATAGTATAAGAAGTAAAAAAAAAAGAACTAAAAAAAATATATATATTTATGGAAAAAAACTCCCCAGATGGTGTCTCGAACCCACCATCTCTATGTTTGTACCCTCAGCTTCACATCTCTTCCCCCATCTCATGCTCATTCTCCTCCCTCAACCAGAGTTAAAAATCAGTACAAAATACACAATTATTACAATCTCTCAAAAAAAAATCTCGTAAGGATTGAAATACATCCTTCCTCAGCAACAAAGGAAAATTTCAAAATAATATCTGAAAAAACTATACGAAAAAAAAAAGCAACTAAAAATTATACTAAGCCAAAATAATAAAAAAATTAAAAAAATATAAAAAAAAGAAAAAATATATATATCCACAGGGTGAAGGGAATATAATAACCATTATAAAAAAAAAAGGCAACGTTCCAGACAGTGGCTTGAACCCGACATCTCAGTGCCTGACTCCTCAGTCTCTCATACCTATCTTCATGTACGCCTTACCTACCCCTCAACCAATGTAAAAATAAAATAACTACAAGCAATAAACTCGCTCTATTTGAAATCCAAACAGAATTAAATTCAGTATTCACCTTAAAAGGGACAATTAGAACCCTATCAGAAGAATTAACGAAAAGGGGAAAAGCATTACACTCTCCTCTCCTCTTTTAACTAAAATTATTTAAACAATTTGAAAAATTTTCACCCTAACTAATGATCGCTGTCACTCACCTATGACAAATTACACCAGACACATTAAGTTAATCTAAAAAGAAATTCTAAAAGATAAGACTCCAATCTAAAAAAAGGGGGGAAGCATTAAACAAAACCCTTAAATGCTACCCAAATTAAAATATATATATATATATTTTTCACCTTATGAAAATACTTTACTGTAATTTACTTTTCCCTTTTTACACTGAACTTATTAAATCAGGAAGAGAGAGAGGAATTTAAACACTGAAACATTTAAACAAAAAAATAAAAAACAAAAAAGAAACTGTGATATTTTAATCACCTCTATTTAAAAGTATGTAGATTCATCATCCATTAAATAGAATACACACTAATAGTCAATTACAGCTAACAAAATTTTTTAACTGAGAAAGCCTGCAGATGGAATTCTCAAATTAGTGTAACGTAAAATCAATCAATCAATCAATCAATATAAGAAGTACATCTTCACATTTATCTCTGAGTACAATCCGAAGAAAATAATAAAATAAAAATCTGGTGAAGAATCGAGGTTTGTAACACGAAATAAAACCGATTTCATAGCGGCGTAATTTCAGCACGAAGTTGCTTATATCATTATATAATTATTTAAAGTTTTATAAAAATGACAAACTTACCGATGAAAGGTAATTCCTGGTATCTTTTTTGAAGGGCGATTCATGCAGCCGTAAGCTTAACAGGCTGCCATAATACAAATGTCGAAAAATATTAAATTTTTATAGCGCAACACTTCATTACTCACCTATACTACTGATCAATGTTTTGAATAGAACAACATGGCTGCCGCGCAGTCGCCGAAGCATCATTTTCAAGTGCATAGGGCTCCTCCTCTTATCTTCCTACCTCCATGTTCTTAATCAGTACCCTACTAGTCCTAATAGAAAGGATTACAGAGAGCTTAATAAACGTGTAAAGGATCAGTTAGCTACTGAAAAGAATCTTTGGCTTGATGGCTTGGCTGATAAAGCTGAGGAAGCAGTTAGCAGCACAACAGCAGAGAGCTGTACCACATAGTTAATGTTTTATGTGGTAGAAAACAAACAGGCATACAAAGATTGAAGGATAAACAAAGTAAGGTTATAGAAGGGGAGGATTCTGTCATGGCTAGGTGGGCTGAGCATTTCAGTGATGTTCTAAACAATGTAATTAGTTCTACTCCAATTGTTTGCAATGATGATAGATGCATTGGTGGCTTTAATGTTGGCCCTATAACACAATCTGAAGTTATTTTGGCTGTTTCTAAACTTAATCCTCATAAATCCCCAGGGGTAGATGAAATTACTACGGAAATGCTTAGAGTTGGGAATGTTTCGGTTACCACTTGGATGACGGAAATTCTGAATATCTTTTATGATAAAGGCATGGTCCCTAAAGATTTTACCAGAGCTATTATTATCCCTATTTTCAAAAAAGGTGATCGCAGTTCTTGTGATAACTATAGGGGTATCAGCCTACTCTCTGTTCCAGGAAAAGTTCTTTCCATGATTGTGCTTAATAGAATTAAGAATCTGGTTGAGAGTCAATTGCGTGATAAGCAATGTGGATTCAGAAGTGGTAAGGGATGTGTGGATCAGATATTTTCACTTAGGCAGATTCTTGAGAAATGTTTAGAGCTTCAGAAAACTTTGGTTGCCAGCTTTGTTGATTTCAAAAAGGCTTTTGATTCTGTTGATCGTCATAATTTGTGGTTGATTGTGAGATCATATGGTGTATCAGACAAGTTAGTTAACATAATGAAAGCTCTATAATAACACTGAGTCGTGTGAGAGTTGGTAAGTCTTTTAGCAATTGGTTTAGTTTACTTCTGGTGTTCGACAAGGGTGCATTTTGTCTCCTTTTCTCTTTAGTTTGGTTATTGATTATGTTATGCGAAATTCATTACAAGGGAAAGATTTTGGCCTTAAATGGGCTGGAGATACGAAAATTTCTGATTTAGTTTATGCTGATGATTTAGCCCTTTTCGCAAATGATGTTGTTGAGATTAACTCTTTCATTCAAGCTGTTGATGAGACTAGTAGTATAGTAGGTTTGATTATAAACAGAGAGAAAACTAAAGTGATTAAAATTGGTCAGGCAGGTTGTGATTCAGTTCATCTGAATGGTTGCAGTCTTCAGCAGGTGTCACAGTTTAATTACCTAGGGAGCTATGTAACATACACTGGTGATGTGTGGTATGAGATTAACAGATGTATAGGGATTGCTGCTGGGACTTTTAAGAAACTATGGAGATTGTGGAGAAATAGGCGTATACACCTAAAGAATAAAATTAGACTGTATAATAGTTTGGTTCTTTCTAAGGTTAGTTATGGTAGTGAAACTTTGACACTGTGTAAACAAGATAACAGGAAACTAGATGCTTTTGATTCTAGATGCTTACATAGTATCTTTGGTATTAGGTGGTTTAACTTTGTAACTAATGATGAGGTTAGGCAAAGGAGTCTGCAACCTCCTTTAAGCAGCATATTGTGCAGAGAGAGACTCCGCTGGATTGGCCATGTTGCTCGTATGGATAATTATAGATTGGCGAATAGGGTTATGAACAGTGTGCCTAGAGGCCTCAGAAGGAGGGGGAGACCTAGGATGTGGTGGGCAGACAATGTCAAACAGGACCTTGTTAGAATTGGTGTGCAGTGGCTGGATGCTGCAGATGTAGCTCAGGACAGATATGCTTGGAGAATTAAACTGCACGGCCTGGTTGGACCTTCGTTGCCCATGGCTGCTTGAGGATGATGATGATGCCTTATCACTCAAATAATTCTGTCTCCTCTGCTCCTTTTTTCCTAAAAGAGTACTCTTAGTTTTCAAAAAAGCCTGTTTAAAATGGTCCCATTCTTCCTCAACTTCAGTAGTAAGCAAACCATGACTGTCATAATGATTAAGTAACCTATCATGGTAAGCTTTAGCTATAAGAGGGTCTTTCAGAACTTCAGTATTAAAGGTAATTTTTTGAAATTTAGCACAAAGCTTTTTAAGTTTAAGTTACAAGACACTTTTAACAAGGTAATGGTCAGATCCAATTTCAGCTCCCCTATATGCCCTGGTATTCCTAACAGAGCTAGCCCATTTGCTGTTAATTAATATATAATCAATCATATTCTTATGCAGCTCATCAGGTGAAACCCATTTGTAATTATGTATGTCACGGTGTTTGTAATAAGTGTTAGTTATTCTGAATCCATTGAGTTTACTTACCTGTAGGAGACGTTGCCCATTGCCATTGCAACTACCAATACCAAAAGGGCCTATTACTACTCCCCAAAGGTCAGAATCAGTACCAACTTTGGCATTGAAGTCACCAAGAACAAGGGTAATATCTTCTTTCTTGACAGAATTCAAAATATCCTGAAATTGTCTGTAAACCCTGTCCTTCTCATCCTCACTCGGGGCATAACAGCAGATAACATTCAAGACTTTAATGCTTGTCTGAAATTGTGCTGTAAGAAACCTTTCGTTAATGCACTCATATCCTAGAAGAGCATCAGTAGCATGTCTGCTGAGCAGCAGACCCACGCCTTGGTGATGCTTTACATCCTCCCTCCCTGTATAGAGAAATTTAAAGTTATTTTTAAGTATCTCACCTTTACCTGTCCATCTGGTCTCTTGCAAGCCTAGAATATCTAGGTTATAGCACTGGAATTCCTGCGTGAGGAAATCAAGAGAATAATCTCTATGTAATGTCCTCACATTCCACGTTCCTGCAGAGAGAAAATGATTAGTAGGATTTTTAAAGAAATTAGGTTTATTAAGATTGGTAGGGCCAACAATATCAAACAGCCCCCTGATCGCAGGCATGGGGCAAAGACCTGTCCTCCTCCGCTAAAGGCTGAAGTCACCGATGCTGGTAGGGAATTTAGGCACCATCTTTTCAAGTGGACTTTTTCAAGAGCCACATGGCCTGCCTGAGACACATTACTCCAGTTTAGGCTTAACGATGCCCAACTAGCTAAGTAAGGTTCAGGTACCTGCGATGGTCTCTGATTAGGATTATCCACCAGCTGATATAAGGTATCCCATGCCTCTGTTCACTTAGGGCTGGCAACCCAGAAGCAAACAGAAAACACAGCGGCAGATTCTCCCTCAACAGAGGCCCACCAGTGCAGTAAGTCCAGGATCCATAATCAAGTCCGGTCTAGTAGGTATAAATGATCAGCACCAGGAGCCTGTGAAGTTGACAACTCCTCAGCAGGGTTGAAAAAAAAAGAAAAATGTGGCCATAGATTACCAGATCAATAGGCCATACTGAACTGGCAGCCCTCCGCTTCTGTTCCCTTCCAAAAGAGAATATCTGTTTTGAAAAGTACTAACGGCCTACACCACGAGTAGGCGAGATCGGACATTAGGTGCTAGACCTAGTCGGTTCTGTGCATCATCACTATTACTGTTACATATTCTAGTCACAACTACAAAAAAAAGAGAGAACGTTGTTTTAATGAAGTAAAAAAACTATTATATCTGCTTGGGGCAGTCTTGAATAAGGGCGACCGGTACCCATCACTTCATGGTGCCGCACACACGAAGCACAGCTTACTACGGCCAAGACCATCCATGCCAAGACCATCCATGCCGCTCTAACACGATATATTTTGCCGCATGGTGGTCTGAATTTCTTACGGCGACAAGGACATCTCGATAATTCATACTTAGAATTGTCTAAGCTTTGTTTAATGAAACGTCGTGTTAGATGAAATGGGAACAAATGTAACTACGTGATTCTTTACTTTTCATAGTGTTAAAGTTAAATTTAGCAATACTGAAAATTGCGTTTAATTTCCAAAACTGATTTCACAGTCATGCGTTAACTTATGTGAGTAATCGATTATGTTAAATTAATTAAACAGATTAAACATTTATTCACGTATTGCATGATATTCCTTGTATCTTTCTAAGCGATCTGCAGATGGTTTGTTAGAGACACAAGTATTTACTGTTATAAAATCAAATTTTCTTGCTGCACAAATTCCATAAAAACTCAGTGAGGCTCTGATGACTGGTACAAACAAATGGCCGTAGGCCATGTACAAATGGTTCACGGATTCGTTTAAAAGTTGCCTCCTGTTCTTCTCTACTCCTTGGTAGGGGACACCGATGAGCTTGGATAGGCCGTTGGATGGGATGTGAAGCTGTGGCCTCCATGTGTAGGAGAGTCATGTCCTGTGTACACTAAAGAACACTGGATGACCTTAATGAGAGGTTACCAGTTGTCCACTGGATCCCCTCCACCAAACTTCTCTGGGTCTTTGTGATCTGGCCATTTAGCCCATTGGGTGCAAAAAAAGTGCCACTGAGAGAGAAACAACACAGCTTGAATGTGACACCACATGAAATGTGACACCACTGAAAACTAATATTTACAAAGTGTACTACATGAAGTAGCTCTATTTGCCAATTTTTAATTCTACAGCAATGTTATACAGAAAACTAACTCTTGACCTCGAAGTACCCATTGCACCCAATATTTCACATTTCTGAAATGTACGAAATACCCCTAGACACCAGTTTTTAGCTCTCTAACACTGGTATATTGAATTTTGACTTGGAAAGACCCATCGCATTCAAAATTTCTCACTGTTTCTTGGATTTACAACTCAAAATACCCCAAACACCATTTTTTAGCTCTTTAGAACAGAGAGATCCAAGTTGGACTTTGAAGTACCCACCAGTTCAGAAATTTGATACGTTTCTGAGATCTACAGCCCGAAACAACTTCCTACATTAATGTTCATGTTTCTAGCGCTTATTGATCAAGGTTTGACCTTGAAGGATATGCTGGCGTCAATTTTCGGATTTTACACCAGATCTAGATCCGGATTACCTCTAGGTGAAAAATTGCAGGCTCTGCCTTTCCAGCATCACAGAATTAGCGGGATCCCTTGTCAATCACTCTCGCCGGAAAAAGAATGGGGGGGGGGGGGGACAAGAGACTATTTCCCTTCCAGAGTCAGGTTTTCTTCGTTTCAAAGGATTTAAAAAAAAATCCTGAAAAGTATACGAAATATGAACAATATCATTAGTTTTTGGCCTCGATTACACTTACTAGAATTCTCAATGCTCCCCTCTAGATGCGGCCCTGCTCGCACTCGTCTATGTATATATTAGATATTCCAAAAACAGCCTCAAGAAGTGTGTGGTCAATATGCCAAATTTTTATTTTGTGTGTGTGTAAATCGGCTGGAAGTGTCGCTATCTTTCTCGTTTCTTAATCTGCTAAGAAATTGGTGTAAGACAATCGAAATTTAAGAACTTTCAGCCGATCACAGACTGAATAGTGCTGAAAAAACGTACATTTCAGAAAATAGCTTAGAAAATTTGAGAGGACATTTAGGTAAGGTCGAAAAAACATCTTTCGACCATTATGTAAATAAATAAGTTATGTAATTCTGAAGTGTACATCAATCTTTGATTTCATCCGTTAGACACGTCATATTCAGAATGATAAGAAGTGTCAGAAAACTTTTCATCATATTTTAATGTGTTAAAAATTTTCAATTGGACAAAAGTTGGTTCAGCCAATTATTTTCAGGGACTGCCTTTGAAAGCATATATTCAAATCTTCAAGGAGATGGTTTATAATCGCCACCCACTCACTTTGGATATATTGCTGCCAACATCATGATCATATCTGTGAGGAAAATGTTCGAAACTGTTTTGTCCAGAGAGGGATTACATATCATATCAATACCGCCTCGAACTTCCTCCGATTTTGATGGAACTGGGCATATAATAGTCATAGATAGCCCTAGAAGAACAATGTAATTGGCACCACCGAGGATGCAGGGGATAGGCAGAGATTTTGATAAACTTGGAAACAATCTGTCACTTTGAAATTTGATTTTTTTCCCCTTGAATTTGGTCAACTGGGAAGTTCTATATGTTTTTTTTTTTTGCTTTTGATAGGAGAAAGTAGGTAACTGAAATTTTTTTAGGAAATAAATTTTCGTCATAAAGGTTGCCAGCTGCTCATTTTTTTTAATCAGAAGCATTATAAAAATGCATTGCTATTTGCATAATTTTCATTTGCCTGATTTTAAAAATATTTAAATCCAAAAACATGTCTCTGTTCCCCATTAGTTGGGAACAGATATATTTTACTGTATCTATGGGGGAACAACAACACAAAGAATAAAGTTAACATTTACCCTTGTGAATGGTCTGCTTTAAATGAATACAAAACTTTGTCATTCGGTTATTTCAACTAGCTGGCTTGGTTCCTGTAATACAAGTTTTTTGCCCCTTTTTTCTAATAAATGCTAAATTTAATAAACAGAGAAGAAAGTTTGTGTGTCTGTCAGCTCACTGCCCTCAAATTCAGCCCTCAGAAGCGCTAGGGACACCGAACTACATGAACTTTCATTTCACCTAGGGGAAGAATATGTATATGTGAACCCACAGAAAAAACCATACCTCAGTGATGTGAACCCACAGAAAAAACCATACCTCGGTGATGTGAACTTCTCAGAAAGTAAGGTTACAATGTCGATATGTCATACCGAATATCTTTAATGTACCCAACCAACCATACAAAATGAAACCGCAAGAAATATGCTATCTTTCAACATAATCACCCCAAATCCTCAAACACTAAAATAAAGTGTTTTAGTAATTCTTTGGGACAGTATACAACACAAATATATGTAGGCTTGCCATACATCCGGGACTGGCCCAGACTATCCTGGATTTCAGTAGTTGTCCGGGATTTTGTCTGGGCTTTAAAATATCCTGGACTTCAAATTTTCTTCACTCAAGTATCCACCAACATTTTATTTCAGTAGGTTGATCGGCTCATTGAACATGTTCTAGTTGACTAGCAACACAGTACTCGGGCAGGGTCGCAAGTGTTGCACATGTGCAATAAGCTTTGTTTTAATTTGTTATTACACCGCTTGGCATTTGCCAGTAATCAGTAAAATTTAAAACTAAGTTAAACAGTAAAATGAGTAGTAAAAGAAAGTGCAAGTTTAAGAACAAACTTAAAGAAGAGTACAAAGATTTAAAAAGGCAAATTTACAATGAAAGTCGGGTGGTTGTATTACCTTGTAATGGAGTTTTTACGATGGAATACAAAGGACGAGGCGATATCGAATATCATATTAGAAGTGACAAGCACAAACGGGGAATAAATGACTCTCAATCTTCCAGTATTACTTCTTATTTTAAGTGGTGTGATCTAAGTCAACTTAATTTATTATGCGCCCCTAAGGAAGTAACTTTTACCTATCATTCAGGCGGTTCATGAATTTAACTTGAAGTCGGTGTATTATACATCCAAGTTAATCAAACATTTATATGATTCAAAGTTTTCCTCTGGAAAGACCAAGACCGAAGCCATCGTGATAAATATTATATCACCGTACATTTTTCATGAAGTTTTCTGCTGAAAGACAATTTCGTTAAGATCAGTATCGACGCTTCCAGTAGAAAAGAGGTAAAATTAGTCCCGATTATTGTCAGATATTTTTCGTTGTATTCTGGGATTCGGGTAATGCTACTAAAGTTTGAAGAAGTGCCTGGGGAGACTTGCGATATATTCATTAATTGCATATTGGAAACTGCCAGAAAACATAACTTAGAGAAGAAAATTATTTACTTCTGTGCAGATAATATAAACAGTAATTTTGGTGGTGTGAAAAGAAAGGGAGATAATAATGTATACAGAAAATTGGAACGTTCGTTTTTAAGGAGTTGGTTGTGCAGCTCACATTATTAATAACTCTGTACAGGCAGGTGCTGACAAACTTCCCATTGATATTAAAGTGATAATTGAAAAAAATATATTAAAAAATAAATGAATAAATACCCTCTCAAGCAGCTACTTGACACAGAGGTCTGAATGGAGCCTGTCAGTTTATATGCCATAGTAGAAGATCTGAGAGGATGGCAGGACCTCAGCAGAAAAACTACACGAACACTATATTTATACATTTTTATAATATTACAGTAAGAAATAGCAAATTAAAATCCTTTGGTGAGGATGCAGAGGTAGAATATAAAAAGTTTTCCCACATTGCTATATGGTCTTTAAGTCTTTCTAACTGCAACTCAGAGAATTCTCGACATATAAATCCCAGTCAGGCCAACCAATTTTTTTCAACTCATTATTTCAACTATTGACACACTTTGAGGATGAAAGGAGCATGCATATTTTGAATTATGGCAATTGAATTTAGAAAATCTTAAAAAACATTTCTTCAATAAATCTTAAATCTAAATTGGAGTGGGCTGATATCGAAAAAAGTGCCAATACTTTAATTTTGTAATAGGACAACAACCATAAATATTTTTCAATATTGAGGAATTGTTTTATAAACTATCTTTAATAAGTCAAATTTATAGGAGTGAAAAAATTTAATGATGCCTCAAGTTTAATACAGAAATGGACATGCATACCTGAAATAGCTAAGAAAACTAATATTTGTATTGATAAAATTTTTAAGCTTGTTGTCTGCTACTTCAGAATCTGTAGAAAAAGCTTTCACGATGGGTAATATTTGATCAGTCGAACGTGGGCACCTGCAAGTTTCAGTCGTAAAGGACTTGCTTAATATAAATGTTAATGCACCTTTCAGTAGCTGCACTCAGTTTTATGATCAAATTAAAAAAAGAGACCAACATCCTGAAAAACAAAACATTGTCTTCAGAGAAATACCAATAGTATGATAAATCAGACGAGGGACACAAGAAACAGCTGACTGGGCCAGTCATTGCCAATGATTCTCCAAAACCTGGACCTAGTCATGGGTGAAATTTAAGATTTCATTACTTAAAGTTGTTGTCTTTTTAAATATTATTTATATTTTTTTTACTTGAATTAAATACCTGAGTAAATACAGTATGGTTTTTTATATCCCTTGATTGTCCTTCATGTATACAAGGAAATTAAAAAGAAACGTGTATTTCCTCCTGCCAGGCGTCTTGCATTAGGTCCAGAGAATTATGGCAAGTCTAAATATATGACATAATTAATATTTTATGTTATAATAAAACATAATATTGTAAACGTTTACTTTATTTCAGTTGAGGCAGAAGGAAATCCACGTCTCACACACAAAAGAAGAAACATAGTTATTGCAAAATATATTTTTCCACTGCTTTTTGTGCAGAATTAATTTAGATAACTTTTGCTCTTATATTGGTGCCTTTTCATTTTCTGTCATTTGCTTCCCTAAATGATGAAATCTAATTGTAGCACATTCTTTAATAAAGTTTTTTTCCCACGTTATACTGAAAACTGTTAGTAACTGTGATTTCTTGATATTGCCAAGTATTCATTGAGTAACATTGAAAATGTCAGTAGGCATTTCTTGATTGCTGCCAATGGTTGAAATTTGCAGTATTTAATTTAATTGAATGAAACAGTAAGTAATATTAACAGAGTTACCTGTTGACTTAACATTAATAAATCAAAAAATATTTTTGAAGAAAAACATTTTCCCAGATGTGCAGGATTTGAACCCACGTCTCTCCAGAAACATACTAGAGTATTATACCATTGAACTAGTATCAGCTGGTGAATAGAGCTGAGGTTAGTTCAATGATAGAATATTCTGGCATATTTCTGGAGAGACATAGGTTCAAATCCCGCATGTCGGCGAAATGTTTTTCCACAAAAATATTTATTCATTTCATTGAAATTTAAATATTTCGCTTTTTTATTAATTAAAAAATGTTAATTATTAGCTATCAATATTCACTTTGGAACTGTAGAACATTAGGGTTATTATTCTTTTCCTTTTTTTGCTCTTATAACTCCAGAAAAAGGTTCAGTATGGTAATAGCTGAATTTGTAAGTCAAAAGATTGATCTTTTGACTTACATTAGCTATAATAGCTATATATATATATAGCTACTTACAATAGCTATAAGATTGATCTTTTGACATCAGTGTATCAGCAAGATGCATTATATTTACCATTGTTGTGAAAAAACCTAAAATACATGTATTTTTACCTGTGTTGAATAAATTTGTTCACTGATATTTGACAATTTAAGAAATATTTCATTTCAATTTTTTATGTGTTTCCCAGATGGTTTTGTTTCCCAATTTGAGGGGACCTTTGTAGTTTCTACCAAATGGATTTCTTAAATTTAAAATGTCAAACATTTTGTCAACCATAAAAGTAAAAATAGCTATAGGTTCACAATTATCAAAACCATAAACTTTAATTTTCCTCATAAACAAATAGCATTTGCTAAAGAACTATTGTTTCTGCAGAAAGTTTAACTTTCATCTTTTGTCTTTATCATTTTGTGTGGTCACACTTCAATTTATTTGATACATTAAGCTGCACTTCACAAAGAACTCTGTGTAGCGTTATAATATAATGCCAGGTTATTTAATTATTGTTATTATCTAATATTACTCCTAAATCACCTAGAACTCTTCTACCTTTAACATACGATACCTTTAACATAGGGCAATTATCAAAAATTGTTTTGTTTAGTTTTGTCTTATGATGATCAAAATTATTACAAATATCTTTTTTGAATTTCTGCACCTGAGCATTGTAAAGTTTGATCTCAGCACATCACAAACACCAACCACTACATTACACCAAGAGCATGAAATTTCTTCAAGGCAATTTCAACAAATATTGCTTTTTCTTTTTAACCAGACAAACTAGCCGTTAAAATATAACCAATGGGGCCTTCCAATCATAAAAACTAGAACTTCAGAAGCTATATCTGAATTTTTATCATTAGTAGCATTACTACCATAATCCACGATAGCGTTCACCATTGAACTGTACCTTTTCCTAATTGACGTCTCCTTAAATAATAAAGTGTATAAAATATGTTTCTGCTTACTTTTAGTTAAAAAATTTTTATGCAGAAAAAACTTTTTCAATGAATTTAGGAAGGCCATTTACAAATCTTCAGCAAAAAAATGTGGAGTTTTAGAACGAAACACTTTTCTCTTAGAAATTTTTAAGACCTTGAAAAGTAAAAATATATGACAAAAAGTTTTACTTCTTCACAATAAAATTTACCATTGCTTTTAGCATTTTGTTGTATATTCCTGAACAAGCTTTGCATCTAGTAACACAGATTTCAGTGTGTCAATGTCATCTTTTTGAATCAGCTTAAATGAGCCTTAATTAGGCTTTAATGAGCCTTTTTGAATGAGCCTTAAGTAAATCTAATATTTCTTTTAAAAAGAAGAGTCTGATTCTTTAGCTTTCATCTGGCAACGGCATCACAATAGCTTTTCTCTCTAAGCTTTGGAGTTCATTTTGTGCTGACTTCAACTAAGTTTTCTAAGACTCTTTTAAACAGTATGTATGATCATTGCTATAGGCCAGTGGTTCTCAAACGTTTATGCTTCACGTAGCCCCTGGAAATGTGTATGTAACTGTGGTACCCATTGTATAGATAGATAAAACTATAGTTATAGTATAACAATGGGAATAAAAAAATATATCTAGCAACATTTGAACTCTCATGGTGTACCCCAAAAAAATTTACTGCGTACCCCATATTGAGAACCCCTACTATAGGCAATACCTCTTCTAACAGCAGTTTCTGTCAAAATTACAGTAGTGTTGCTATCAATATAAGAGGTATTCAATTTGACTCTGTGCCACTTATTACAAATTGTGAATAAAGTTTGGTACAGCATTAATCTTTTCCATTTTCTAATTTTTTTATACAGCCTTTACTAAAATACTGGGAACAATTTGCACTAGTTGTTGTTGGAGTCTATTTTTCCTGCACATTTTCTGGACCTATAACTTAAGTATCACTTCATTTTGAAGAGGAAATCTGCAAAAAAGTTGAAACATGTTTAAAATAATTTAGCTTTAACGCAAAAAAAATGCAAATGGTTTTGTAGTGGACAGGACAAATATATATAATATTCTCTTTTAATAAGTATTTCTCACTGTATTCAACCTATTTATAAAGCCTTAAATTCCACTGAACATGAAATTGCATTGTATCCCAAGTGACAGGTGGAGCATCCATGTTATGTAGAAAATAAAAGTCTAATCATACCCTGTCTTGCCGTTATGGTGATTATACTGGCACTAGAAATCAATCGGCATCTTTGGAACTTCTTGATTTCTAACTCATCACTCCAATCAGTATTTGACCATGAACACCACATTGGATCTGAAAATTTGTCTTATTTCTGAGTTCTACTCTTTCAAATAGCCCTATTCACCAATTTTTAGCTGTCCAACACCAGTGTATCTATATTTGACTTTTGATCTCGAAGGATCAAGCACGTACAAAATTTCGTACAATTTCTGATATGTACAACTCAATATACTCCCAGGAACCAATATTTATCCACCGAAAACTGGTAGATCTACGTTTGACCTCAAAGGGTCCAGTGCTTCCAAAAGTTGCCATAATTTATGAGATCTACGACCCGAAATATCCACACATACCAATACACCTATCCCTCGATTTACACGGTACTCAGTTCACACAATTTTGGATTTGCACGGTCAAAAAATGCAACCAGTTTCGATTTACACGGTACTGACTGAGATTTCCTTTCTATGTACATCTCGGTCAGTACCATGTAAATCGAAAGTGGTTGCATTTTTTGACCGTGCAAAGCCAAAATTGTATGAACTGAGTACTGTGTAAATCGAGGGATAGGTGTATTCAGTTTTCCCAGTATGTCTAAATTTGACCTCGAAGGACCCTCCAGATCCGATATTACATAACATTTCAGAGACCTACAGCCTACCCATCCCCCTCCTCCCTCAGATATCAATTTTCACTTTTCCAGCACGTAAATAGAAGTCACAGAGATCATGGTTTGATCTCTATGTTACTTCTATTTTACCTTGAAGGACAAGGAATTCAAATTTCGGATTTTGCTCCGAGATTTATGACCAACCTCTACCATTTCTGCATCATAGTTAGAATTAGCGTGCTCCCCTGTCAGTTGTCAATCAATCACTCACAACCGTATATATACAGGGTGAATCTGAAAAAGTGGGCAAAACTTTACGGGGTGGTAGAACGCAGTTATACGAGCAATATTCGTCATAGAATGTATGGTCGGAACGCAAGCGGTGAGAAGTTAAAAGGTAGTTTTCCACTGTCACATTTAAAGAATGAACACAAGAAGGAGAGGAGATACTTCAGAAAACATTTTATTAACAGGAATGTAATTGAGGTACATGCTCAAAGAAATTGCTGAAAAGAGCTGCCGCCAGCTATAATGCAGGCATATCCGCCATTTCGTGGTTAGTATAACCAGCCATCCTCTCGGCAGTCCACAGTAGAAATGCCGTTGGGTGCGAGGACCGACCCTTTTATACCATTTCCAACGCCACCTAGCGGCTCGCCGTTTGCGTTCCGCCCATACTTTCTATGACGAATATTGCTCGTATAGCTGCGTTCTACCACCCCGTAAAGTTTTGCCCACTTTTTCAGATTCACCCTGTATATTAATGTTCAACTTATCTAGGGTTATATTACAGTGGCAAAGCTTGACATTTTAAATAGGGGAAGCACTTAAAAAAAGCACTATAATAATAATAATAATAATAAAATAAATACCCCTTCAAGCAGCTGCTTGCCACAGAGGTCTGACAGGAGCCTGTCAGTTTATATGCCATAGTAGAAGGTCTGAGAGGATGGCAGGCCCTCAGCAGAAAAACGACACAACAGCCATGCCTTACCTGGGGCTCGAACCGTGGTCCCTTAGATCAGTAGCCAATACGCTAACCACTCGGCCATGGGACGGCTAAAAAAAAAATTACTGCTACTAAATTTAACACAGTCCGCTACTCTCTGCTTCCTAATCACTGAATCACTACTTGATGTTTCCAAATCACTGAAACAGAATACCGTTCCGCTACTAGATATTTTCGAATCATTGAACCGGAACGGCTTTCCAGTACTTGATATTTCCCAATCCTTCAGTGAAAGTAATTCTATAACTTTTAAATCAAATGTTATTAGTATATATACAATCTAGTAGCGAAATAGGGGTGGGTGTTGAGAGTGCAATCTCTCCATCATTGAGGAAATTATTTTTAATAAACTATTCATCAGCGTTCCAATGGTCAGGTGGTTAGCGTGCTTCACTAAGAACCTGAGTTCAAACCTCAGCTATAATGCATGAATGTAATCTCTCTGCTGAGGTCTCTGGCATATTTTTTCTCATTAGATGTCTCTGGCATATTTTACTGACAGGCTCTTGTCCGATTTCTAGGCAAAGCAACTGTTTGAGGGGAAAATTGTTAGTTCATTAATAGTATTAATAAAACTTGTCAAAATTTTTGAAGAACCCTCATACTTTCAAAAGTAGAACTGACAGAGAATTAATTTGATTCTCATTTAATTTTGCCTAAATTAAACCTCATAAATTTAATACATTTGAACTATTGTGCAAAAGCACAAATTTATGGATAGCGTTACATAAACCTGTATTATGTAAAGAGTAAAAAAGCCAAAGCACTTCTTGTGTGATTGAAAAATCAGCACTATTCATAAAATTATATGTATTTAATGTTTTACAATTTTCACCCATTTTCTTTTTTGCCCCATTTCTTTTTAGCTGAATGGTTAGCGTGCTTGACTATTGTTGAAAGGGACCTGGGTTCGAGACCTGGATAAGGCATGGATATTTGTGTCAGGGGCGGTCATACATCTTCTGTTTTCAGGGGGCCATTTAGGGAAGTATGAATGATTTTCCCTGTAAGACATATAAAAAACGCTGAAAGCGAATTTTTTAAAATAAACGGAAAGTTAACTATTTATTAAATATTATTATCGATGAAAAATTAATAGAATTAAAAAAATTATCGATGATTTAAATAAGTGTTCTGGGGTTCTGCAGAGTATTTTCCAGGGTTCATTGCAAAGATTCCAAGGTTTAATATTTTATAATGTTAAACCTTTGAATCTATGTACTGAACCTTTGGAAACGCTCCGTTAAGAAAATTAGCACGCTTGGCTACTGATCAAAGGGATCTGGGTTAGAGCCTCCGGGAAGACATGGATGTTTGTGTTGTTTTTCTGCTGAAGTCTCGTCTTCCTCACAGAACCTCTACTATGGTGTTATTAAACTGACAGGTTCCTGTCAGATCTCTGTGCCATGCAGCTGATTGAGGAGTTTTTTTTTTACTTTTAATGTTGTTAGAAGTAAGTTAGCTTCATTCTTGGAGCTATGCTGCAGTATTTTCTTCAAACAGTGATTAATACGAACACCAGGAGGCTGGATTAAGACCTCCTGGTGTTCTAAGCAGTGAAAATTTTTGGTGCCCTACACCCTGGACCGAATGTCGGGCAGAAAATTTTGGGAAGTAAAAGGTAATTAATTAATCATAAAACAAATATTATTACAAATAAATATCATTTATTTTCTGAGAGAACTATCATCTCCAGGATTATACATGTTATAATTAAAAGACTTTCAACCTCTTCTTTGCTCTTACAAATTCTTCAATAATTTCGTTACATTAAAGTGCCGAACAATATCCATTTCCATGCACAATAGGGATAATGCATAGAGTATTTCATGATCATTGTTATACGTTGAGGGTTTTTGAGTCTCTTTAGGGACGAAAATGAGCGTTCTGTTGTGCAGTTTGTAACCATTAAAGTTAAGAATATGCGCAAAGCAATTTCAAAATTGGGAAACACGCATTGTATTTCATTTTCTATTATGGAATCATACGCATCTTCAGTAGCAAAATTTATCTTCCCTGAATCTTTAAATTCAATTCTAATGTTAGAATGAAATTGCCTAACTTTTCCTTAAAGGTTTGAATTTAAATCATCGGGATAAGCCTGCACCAATTTCTTGGATGCCTGCACCTTGCATTTTTCATCTGGTAACACCATATCGTGTAAGACGGAAAATCTATTTGAAAGTAGTTCATACACTTCTGCCCTTCGTTTCATGCAAGATTCAAGGGGATCAATATTGATGTAGTAAGTGGTAATGCGAAATATGCCCTTGCACACAGTGAAAATTCTAGAGCACTTCCATCATTCGCTTGTATTTTTCTAATTCTTGTACGACTGTAACTTGTTTGAAAATCAGTATTTGGGAGTATTTGTTTTGACAAGTTTTCAAATTTTTCAAAGCTTCCCCTTAAAATATTCAAATATTCTATTGTCGATTGGTAGAGATCTGTTCATGTCTTTAAATTTACCTCAGAATCTTGGAGAGCTTGACTCGTTCGGTGAAAATGCTGCAAAATGTCATTCCACATTCCCAACATAAATACAAACTCTAGTGTTTGAATTTTGTTGGCTATGTTTTCCGCTTCTCTTTTGGTATCTTCTTTTTGCATCTGGTCCTCAGCAATACTTTTTAAGGCATCCAATATTTGAGTATACGATTCCAAAATTGCACTAATTGCCACTCCGTGTGCTTCCCAATGGGAAGTGGAAAGACACTTTAATACTCGATCATTGCCTAAATGTGTTTTAAGTACTCTAGTACCCATCAGTGAGTGGAAGTGGCTAAAAACGAGTAGAATAACTGAAGAATAGGGGAAAAAAATCTACTGCTTTTGAGCAACAATCTACTGCGCTACGTCCCACAAGATTAACTGAATGCATAGCTCATGATATGAAAATAGCATATTCATTGCGTTCTAAATTTTTGTATTGCATGCCTTTATAACGCCCTGACATATTGGCAGCATTGTCATTGGAATAGCCCTTGCATTTTGAAAAATAAACTTTGCAAACTTCATATAAATAGTGAAGCAGTTGATTTGTAATTTCTTCACCACTGTGACTTTTGAAGTTAATAAATGCGATAAATCACTCGACACGTTTTCGGTCTTTTGGAGACACGTGATTTAAAACAACGCTTATCTGATCTGTAGGAGAAAGAACAGGAGTGGAATCTACAGAGAAACTGAAATATAGAGAAGTACTTATTTCATTGACAATATTTGGTCGATTAATTATTAAAATTATTAATTCTTCAAAAATTGTTTTAGACATATACAACGGGTTGCCCTTCCCAGTGTTGCCATATTTTGAAATAAGGCCTGCTAAAAATGGATTAAACTGAGTAACAAGTTCTAGTAGACCCAAAAACTTTCCGTTTTGCGGGGACCCCAAAATGGCGTTTCTTCCTCAAAAAGATAGTCCACGTTCAGCTGTTGTTATGATTACAGCAACAACACGTTGCAATTTTTTTTTTCCAGTATTCACATTCTTCATTAATTATTATCTTTAGTTGATGGGTAAACCCAAAACCGTGTCTTTGGTTTAAATAAGACATCATCCAATATCTATGATTTGGGCTGCTTTCATGTTTTTCAATCACATTAACGTTTCGTCAATCGCTAAATCCATCCATAACAAATCGATAAGTAAAGGATTTAGGACTGAAGAGCTTGCAAACAAAACAATACACAGAGACGAGTGATGGAGAATACAGTAGCCACTCCCTGATATAAGTTTCATCATTAGCCTTTCACCCTTAAAATACATTCTGTCTACAGTTTCTTGTTTGTTTACCATCCAAAAATTTTCATCGCGAATTTTCAAATGGCCCATTGTGATGTTGACAATCACTTGGTCTTCTTTCGACCCAAAAATTTATATAATCAGAAGACAAATATTTCCACAAAGCAGGATCTGTACTTCTCTTATTTACGGAGTCTTCATGTGCGACCGTTTCTGATTCTAAAACAATTTCTTTACCAGAAGTAATTTGTCACAGCAAGGAAAGAGTGAAGAATTTGTAACAAGTTCTGTCATATCTGTGTGTTTGTAATTATTTCAGCACTAACGGTACTAGACGAAATTATAGGATCTGCATCTATAAAACTGCAGTCAACCGATGACGTCTCTTCTGATTAATTAAAGTTAAAAAGGAAGTTAATTTTGAAATTGTTTTAAGAGATTCACAAACCCTTTTCTTTTTATCTTCTGCAGGCTCTCTCTTCTGCATTCCACTTAGTTGTTGCCGTCTCATTATTATCTGGGTGTAAAATTATTTGGCATTTTAAAATTTTGTACTACAGTAGCAAATAAATTAGCAGACTTCAATTTATTAAATAAGATTTACATTCGAATTTGTATGTTAGCATACAAATCTATACTCTAATAAATGAAAACTTATCGGAGAGTAGTAACAATAGGTCTAGGGTTACTTTCTAGGGTAGGTTATGGTAGTGAAACTTGGACACTTTGTAAACAAGATAACAGGAAACTAGATGCTTTTGATTCCAGATGCTTACGCAGTATCTTGGGCATTAGGTGGTTCAACTTTGTAACTAATGATGAGATTAGGCAAAGGAGTTTGCAACCTCCTTTAAGCAGCATATTGTGCAGAGAGAGACTCCATTGGTTTGGCCATGTTGCCCGTATGAATAATTATAGATTGGCGAATAGGGTCATGAACAGTGTGCCTAAAGGCCTCAGAAAGAAGGGGAGACCTAGGATGCGGTGGGCAGACAATGTCAAACAGGACCTTGTTAGAATTGGTGTGCAGTGGCCAGATGCAGTAGATGTAGCTCAGGATAGACTTGCTTGGAGAACTAAATTGCACGGTCTGGTTGGACCTCCGTAGCCCATGGCTGCTTGATGATGATGATGATGATGATGATGATGATGATGATGATGATGATGATGATGATGATGATGATGATGATGATGATGATGATGATGATGAGTAACAATAGGGACACTAGTGCACTTCATCTGCAGAGAAACTGCCTTCACAATTGCTACTGATCGAACTCCGGCTCCGATTTTCGGCAAAGTATTAAAACTGATGCATGCACTAATGTAATTAAAACTGATGCATGCATAATATGTCACTATGAGTCTCGAACATTCGATATACTTCTGTCGTCTTTCGAGTCCAATTCCGCGTGTCCAATTCGTGTCCAATTCCGCGAAAAAAAGCTCTTCGCTCCACGTGCAATATCTATCTGTTTCTAAGAAAGAAACAGTGCTCCCGATAGAGGTGCCGAGATAATGAGGCATTTCAATTACAATGATGGGGGCTGTAATAGTCGAGATCGTACATTTCAGCGAATTGGTTGAAGCGGTTGGAGCCTCGTAGGTTAAACAATCTTGCGCGAGTTGCCCCCAGACCTATCGTACACTTCTACCAGTTCGACAGACAGATTCTCGCATATTGGATCTCGTGGTGCTTTTCTGGTGCCCTTCTCGCGTGTTTCTTGTGCATTATCTGTTTTGGACAACCCCTTCTTTGCTGATGCCCTAAGCACGTGTTTACTTCGCTTATTGTGTAATCCATTTCTGGGTGCATTACGTGTACTCCAGTCGCCGTCGGTGTTTCCATTATTATGAGAAACCCCTGTATATGACAACTGAATTGCAGCAGCGGCTCCCCCTCTTCCTACCTCCATGGTGGATAGGTTGTCCAAAGCTACGGGAATGGGAGTACAGTCTTTAGTAACGTACATCGTTTTCAATAACTTTATCTCTTTTGATTTCAAAAGATCTTCATTATCAGTTGATTACAAACTAAACGAAGAGAAATTTATTGTAGGTGCAGTTCTTAATTTTAAAAATTTTGAGAAGGAAGGCAACTCCTCGAATAACTAGTACTTTGATGTAACGTTAACCTTCTTAATGGTATAATTCCGGTAATAGATTTAACGCTGAGGTTGTTGAAAGAGAAATATAATGGATAGTACGACTGCAGGCGTATTTTCTATTGGACATTCTCTGCGTTCAATTACAATACAGCAAAATGTTACTGTCATACTTTGGAGATGAGCTGCGAGAGAAATGGGGCATTATAGACTATATCTCTGAGACTGTGTTTGCTTCCGATTTCGATAATTTATGTTTTTAAACAGGAACTATGGATCATTTTGAAATCTAGTTTTGACTTGTAAGCCTTACTGATATTTAGCGATTTTCATGTTCACAAACAAGCAATCAACAAACCATTGAACGTAAGCATTACAAATGTAACAGTAATTCTTTTCTATTATTTCCACTCAGTACACATTTGTTAAGCAGATGCAATTTAAAAAAAAATTAATATTTCAGGTAGCATTTGTATTTTACGTGAACGTTATATGTCATATAAATGCAATATAATTTTTGCAATGCCGTCTTCATTATAATATCACAAAACTTGGATCTGTATACTTTTATAGTCATGTGACTAATGACGTAGTACGGGAGTCAGGCACATGAGAAGCCGCCATTGTTACCTCTTTCCTCGTGTGCGGACATTTGGACTAAAGAATATAGTTTTATTGGTTGTTTGACTACAGGATTACACTGAGACTGTTTTTGACTGTCATTTGTAGTGGTAGTGTACTTTAGTTTGTGACGAACCTCGTCATTTGGATATCTTTTTTTCGTTGTATTGGGGAATGTCTACTAGCGTTGATCAGGTACTCACTCTCCAGAAATTCAAGATGGCTTCGTCGTCATTTATCTTTTGATTTCTACCAAGTTTTAGAATGCTTTCGTTTGATCTTATGCGTTTTACTTATGTTGGTAGTTTCATAAATTATATGCAATAATTGTTACTTGTTTTTATTTGCAATTACTTTAGAGCTTACTGTTTTCTTTTCCTTTTCATCTGTTCTGCGATCTTCCTGAAATGCAGCGCATGAAAGGACAAGGCAGTTCGGGTAAGTTTCGTTGGACAAATCGAATACTGAATTAAAAAATTGTGTTATACGTAGGGCCAGATAGTTGATATTCGCGGAAAATTTTTCTGTTTTGTACCGGAATGGAATGTTTTTATGTTCTTAGATATAACAAAATAACATATTTGGATATCTGTCGAGTTTTGTACCTGTAAGATTTAACGGTATATGCTTTGTAATGTTACCATACTTTCGTTTGTCAGTGGATATAAAAATGGCAATATATGCTTATTAAAAGTTTTATATGTTGTAGAATTTGGAAATTGCCTTTATATTTACTAAGGTTAATAAGTTTATATTTATAGCACTAATTTTACGATTATGTATGGCTTTAAAATGGGTCAGTCTTTCCAAAGATATTGTCATGAAGTGTTTGATTTAAACAGAATTAAAAATAGCCTGTATTATTGCTGCTTTCTCATAATGATTTTAAAATTAATTTTTTGAGAATGTAAAGAGTAGGTGTCATTCGTATTTAGATTTGGTAATGATTTGCTATTGCTGATTAATTTGGATGTTTTGGTGTATTTTATAGGCAGTATATTTAACAAATTCTTTGTAAGAGATTGTATAAAAACTTATTAGGAATACTGCTTAAAATCCATTTTTATCAGTTTTTGTAAAATTGCTCACATGTGGGTGAATTATGCTTCACCTGCTGTTAACTTTCAAACTGTTAACCATACCAACCAACGGGATACCCTTTTTCTGACCTTGCTATGCAAACTCTTGTTTTCAATGGGAAATTCTGTTAACCTATTAATTCCCAAAGGTAGAAATTATAATATTTTTAAGATAGTACTTTTATTATAAACAAAAATACATGTAAATAGGTAGTTGTGATAAACAATTTGTGACCACAGAAAAATGTTGCGTGTATGCAACTTTGGAATTATCAGAATATGAATACTTGAAGTTAAAACATGCAGTTGTCTGAAGCAGTCTGCATGAAGCTATACTTGACACTTTTTACACATGTATTGCTTTTGCACTTCCTACGTCTTGCTTTATTCTCCTGTTCAACTGTAACATGGCCAATATTGTCAAACTGTACTTCAGTGGGTAATGTGCTCTTGGATGGACTCCCATAGTTGGACTTTGCAGAAATAACGTCCAGTCCACTAGAACCTGCTATTGTCTCATTTTCTTGATTATTACTGTCTTCTATTTTCATAAGAGTAAAAGCTACGTAAGATTTGAATTCTGTGTCATTTTCTGCTTATTTCCTATATTATAGATTTTCTATGCATTCACTATTACACTATCATATTTATAAAAAGCGGCCACCACCATTTCTTTCACCTTGCACAAATTCTGTAGTTTGCAATGCCATTATCATGGAGATCAACTTTTTGCTGAGTAATAGCAATCTTCTTTTGTTCTTTTCTATTATCTTTTAACAGATACCAGTGGTTCGATACTGCAGTTATTTGTAGCGACAGTCACGACAGAATTATCATTCCATCTTACCATCAATACTTAGTGTTCCTTAAATTAAAATTAAATACCCCCTCAAGCAGCTGCTTGCCACAGAGGTCTGACAGGAGCCTGTCAGTTTATATGCCATACTAGATCTGAGAGGATGGCAGGACCTCAGCAGAAAAACGACACACATCCATGCCTTACCCGGGGCTCGAACCCGGTCCCATTAGATCAATAGCCAAGCACTGTTTCCAAAATATTATTGCTTGTACGATTCTCACGGATTGTACCCGGGCATAAAAACCTTAATTTTTCAGTATGCAGAATAACTTGTGCGAGGAGAAAAGGTTATCAAAAAATACGCTATGCTTAGATGGATGCTGCACAATGGACAAAAGATCCAGTATATCTCTTTCTCCTACACCTAAGTCGTTCTCTTTAGTATTCACTCTTTCCTCCATATGGTATAAATTTATATAAATATCCATTGGAACTACATAGACATAACAGTTTGAAACCAAACATTACAGGTTTTCCCCTTTATGAACATTTTACACGAATGTCAACCAAAAATAATAAGTAATAAGTCTAAATAAATTTCCAAATAGAGCCCCATTTTTGACATGATAAATGAAAAAAATAATATCATGTGAACCTCTCTTTTAATATTAGTATATTTTGTTTGATGGAATGAAATCTATTCCTACTCGTGCAATTTCTTACCAGTGGTATACCTTTGTTCTCGTCCTTCGACCAATACAGTTTTGTAGCTGGTAACATATGGTAACTGGTAAAAATCAATATATCATAAAAGCGCTTCAGACTTGCCATGCTTAGTTCAAAAGAATGTCGATTATGTTCATTTGCATATTTTTTTTTTAGAATAACCAATTTTTTCCCAGACATCATTACTAAAAATACAAAAAAAATATAGTATGGAGACTTGCCACTAATTTTGTTTTCAATTTCCTCTATTATAATCTATCTGTTCTTCTTGTGGTAAACATTTGTAAGTCAGATTTTCTTTTTTCCACTTCAGAATAACTTTCTGCTTTTTTTTTGACAGCTGTTCTAGTGAAAGTTTTTAGTTTCTTGGAACTTGATTCTGTAGGTTGCTCTTCTTCCGCATCTTGAGCTTCATCAGGTATATTTGCATGGACCTCGTAGGTTCCAGCTGCATCTGCCAAAATGTTTTCATTCTCATATATATCATCACTAATATCCTCCTCATCTGTAAGTTCGTCAACCATTAGTGGTATGTACACTGTGTCAATATTTTCAGCTTGTTGCAAATAGTCATCCTCTTCTAATATAGCCATTAGCTATGCAGTTGACAAAGGTCTATTTTTTTCCCATCACTAAGCCCAAGACATATGTAAAAAGAAATAGCCTAAGATAGCAAAACAATGATTTATTATTGAAAGTATTTATTATGATGTAAATACATACTTGAACTATATATTTTTAGCTATACTGCTGAATATGTACTTCACTAATTATCTAACACCAATTATTGTTATACTAACAACGAAAAGCTTAGTTCAACTTCACAAATTTCTGAAGACTGACAATATTACTTGTATGAGAACTAAAATTGAAAGAATACTCTTTCGCAATGAGTCATCAAACATGTGGCAGACATAATGTGCACTTGTTGTGCAATCCCAATGTTTTGTAAGCGCAACATTACTCTAAATGTTATACTGTGCAAAAAGTAAAAAAAATTCCTAATTATATGAAATGTCTTGAATGAAATATATCTGGCTATTTTCATAAATTCTTAGGGCATTTAGTATTTCTACATATCTTTTTTAGACCCCTCAAACAGCAAAAGATTAGATAGGCTATTTAGGTATAGTTCTAATATGAATAATAATTAGGCTTTTATATTGATAATAATTAATGCTTGCAATAATTTATGCTTGTACATAATATGCCCTTTGTAATTATATATATATATTATTGCATAAATATTATGCAATAATTTATGCTTGGACATAAGACTGCTCTTTGTAACATACATTGGCTTAAAATTGTCAAATATATATTTATTTGAAGAATGTTTCATTCATGCAACATTGGAGATTAACTGGTTAAAAATAAAACTTATTGGCTACGCTGCAGTATAGGGTCCTCAGCCACCATGTTGTGCTTTTCCCCAGGAAAACCTATAATGTTCAGTTGCAATATAATATCCATCCACACATTCCAATGTTTGACTGATATATGCTGTTTAGAATAGTTCTCTCTGAGATTATTTGTTTTTGGGACTTTTCTTAAGTTGATTCTTTAGCGATGAGTGTTAAGGAAATTTACTTTTGATATTTATTTCAGGGGCTTTTTTTAAGTGCAAAATGAGGTTTCATTGTTTAGCGATGAACATTAATGAAATCTTTTGATAAGATTATTTATTTTTGGGGTGAAAGTTTATTCTTTAGCAATAGGAGTTGTTAATAAAATCCAATTTTGATGAAATTGTTTAATTTTCAGGGTTTTTAAGTGTGAAACGAGGGTTCATTTTGTAGCAATAAGTGTTGTTAATAAAATCTTGTTTTGATGAGATTATTCTCAGTAACTTTTTTAAGTGCAGAAATACAATTTTCCTCCATGCAGTGTTGCATATTTCTTTTATATATACTTTAAATTATACATATATCCTCAATACACATCTCAGGGTAGATGTGGAATGGACTATTACCATCCAGACTTTTTTTCACTGCAGCAAAATAAAACGAGATGGTGGCTGAGAACCCTATACTGCAGTTCTGCCTAAAGTATCAAAGTACAGAGTAACTCTAATAAAGTGAACTGTAGTACACCATTTTTAAATTAATGGAGCTGTTAGTACACCTGCTGTTTACAATATTCAGCTCACTAGATGGAACCATGAGTGGTAACTGAACATTTGTAAGGTGTATGAAGTAATGTAAGTGAATGTACAGTATGGTAGTTCTTAATCATATTGAAAGATTTATTGGATTATCTGTTGGTATGGTCTATGTGGCCTCTGGTTCTTGATTTTTTTTTTTTCCAAGTCTAACCTTAGGTAAATAAAAGTTGAGTTTATTTTCAGGGAAGGGTGCAGGTTATTCATATAATTGTATTATTTTAATGTAGTGTGTTCATTGTCCCTTGGTCATAAGAATGACAGATTTTGTGGCCATCAGGCTCCTTTCCGTATCTTATGCCAGTGGTTCTCAACCTTTTATGCTACATGTAACCCCTGGAAATGTGTATGTAACTGGCTTACCCCTTGTATAGATAAAACTATAGTTATAGTGCACTCTCGTGGCCGAGTGGTTAGCGCTCTTTGCTACTGATCTAAGGGACCTGAGTTAGAGCCCTGGGTAAGGCATGGCTGTTTGTGTCGTTTTTCTGCTGAGGGCCTGCCATCCTCTCAGACCTTCTACTATGGCATATAAACTGACAGGCTCCTGTCAGACCTCTGTGGCAAGCAGCTGCTTGAGGGGGTATTTATTTTTTATAGTTATAGTATAACAATGGGAATAAAACACACATATATAACATATCTAGCGACGTGAGTTCTCACGGCATACCCCCAAAAATTTTACTGCATACCCCACGTTGAGAACCCCTATCCTATGCCACTGCACAATATGAGAGATGTACTGAGGTCTACATCGATGGATCTGTTGATTGGGAGAGGCTACGTGCTACCTCTGCCTTCACCCATCCCCAATACTGGTATCACCAGAGGTCTGTCTCCCGCATCTCATTTCCTCCTTTGCTGAACTCAATACCATCCTTGAGACTGTAACCTTCATCCATGGCCTTGGGAGTGGCAGCTTTGTTATCCTTTGCGTGATCCTTCTGCCAGTATCACAGTGGTGTATTCTGTGGATCCTCTTGCATGTAGGGATACCTGACAATGAGCTTGCTGATCACACAAGGAGGCACTTCAGAATCAGAGGTATGTGTCTAATTACCCCCCCCCCCTTTCAGCGACTGCAAGATGTTTGTCTCACAACTGATGAGCCAGTATCGTTTTGCCCAGTGACAGGGACTTTAGTTTCTCATTCAGGTACCTGGTTGACCCTTTTCTCTATGCTCCTAACATTGGTAACCTCTGCAGAGCTTAGGAGACCCTCCTTCATCATCTGAGTTGATGTCATCTACAGCCACTCTATGCTTCACTTTCTTGGCAGAGCACCTGCAGTTTACAAACAAGCACCTGCAGTACTCAACTGTGCTACATGCAGCACACCTGAGACTGTATCTCACATATTGCTCCTGCTATAATACCAAGAGGAGCTCTGTTCCTTGGGCTTCAAAAAAAAGTGCTGCTCATAGTATGAAGCCCAAGGTTGTTTACCTATCAGAACTACTGACTACTCCATCTCTCTCTACTTGGTAACCACCACAATCTGAAGCTGTAGCAAACACGCTTCCGACTGGCACTGATTTCTTTCAGAACATTGGCCTCTTCTGCAAGGTCTAATGTTTTCATTTTTGAGATTAGTACTTTAATAGCTTCAAGAGATAGCTGAGAGGCACTTTCTTTTGCCTCTGTTATCTCGCCCTTCTGTTGTGACTGGTGTAAGGAGCCCCTCTTTGAAGGCTAATTTCACTATGAACTTGTACACCTTGATTTATTGGGGCGAGGGTGGCTCAGTCGGTAGTGCGCCAGGCTCGTAATCTGTAGTTCCCAGGTTCGAGTCCCAGCTGGGTCAGCGTTGAGATTTATCTCCGCAAAATTACCCACTCTGCCCATGGTCAGTAGGGGACACTGATAGGCTTGGAAATGCCGCCGTCCGTCGGATGGGACATTAAGCCATGACCCTGTGTGCAGGAGAGCCATACCCTGTGCATGTTAAAGAACATGCTGGATGGCCTTGATGGGAGGCTAACATGTCTCCCAACAGTTGTTCCAGTGGGTCCCCACCCCCAACCTTCTCTGAGCCTTCAGGGTCCTTGTGACCTGGCCATTTAGGCCATGGTGTGCAAAAAAGTGCCGCTCAGAGGTAAAATAATCCAACAACCCAAATTAATTTTTTCTAAAAATTCTATGTTTATAGCATTTTGTTTTTGCAATATCACTTTGTGTATGTCATTAATTTCGGCTCAAACATCATTTTTTCATAGAAGGCCCTCAGGTTCTTGAAACTGCACTGTTATTTTTTTTGGACACCCTACCCTGTATTTCATCAATACCTATCCAATTCAAAAAGAATTTTTAAACTATCTCTAAAAGCAAAAACATTGAATGTGTACCAACAAATGACAATTAGCACTCTTTTTTTTTCCAAATCGAGCTAAAATTAAATGTCTAAATTTGAAGCCCACTTTAAGGTAGAGGCAGAGACCAAATTGTCCTCCTGGCCTCTCCCTATGAAAGGTCTTGTTCATCATCATCATCATCATCATCCTCAAGCAGCCATGGGCTACAGAGGTCCAACCAGACCGTGCAATTTAGTTCTCCAAGCAAGTCTATCCTGAGCTACATCTACTGCATCTGGCCACTGCACACCAATTCTAACAAGGTCCTGTTTGACATTGTCTGCCCACCGCATCCTAGGTCTCCCCTTCTTTCTGAGGCCTTTAGGCACACTGTTCATAACCCTATTCGCCAATCTATAATTATTCATACGGGCAACATGGCCAAACCAACGGAGTCTCTCTCTGCACAATATGCTGCTTAAAGGAGGTTGCAAACTCCTTTTCCTAATCTCATCATTAGTTACACAGTTGAACCACCTAATGCCCAAGATACTGCGTAAGCATCTGGAATCAAAAGCATCTAGTTTCCTGTTATCTTGTTTACAAAGTGTCCAAGTTTCACTACCATAACTAACCCTAGAAAGAACCAAACTATTATACAGTCTAATTTTAGTCTTTAGGTGTATACGCCTATTTCTCCACACTCTCCATAGATTCTTAAAAGTCCCAGCAGCAATCCCTATTCGTCTGTTAATCTCATGCCGCACATCACCATTATCAGTTACATAGCTCCCAAGATAATTAAACTGTGACACCTGCTCAAGACTGCAACCATTCAGATTAACTGAATCACAGCCTGCCTGACCAATTTTCATCACTTTAGTTTTCTCTCTGTTTATAACCAAACCTACTCTACTACCAGACTCATCCACAGCTTGAATGAAAGAGTTCATCTCATCAACATCATTTGCCAAAAGGGCTAAATCATCAGCATAATCTAAATCAGAAATTTTCGTATCTCCAGCCCATTTAAGGCCAAAATCTTTCCCTTGAAGTGAATTTCGCATAACATAATCAATAACCAAGCTAAAGAGAAAAGGAGACAAAATGCACCCTTGTCGAACACCAGAAGTAATGCTAAACCAATTGCTACAAGCCTTACCAACTCTCACACACGACTCAGTGTTATTATAGAGAGCTTTCATAATGTTAACTAACTTGTCTGGTATACCATATGATCTCACAATCAACCACAAATTATGACGATCAACAGAGTCGAAAGCCTTTTTGAAATCAACAAAGCTAGCAACCAAAGGTTTCTGAAACTCTAAACATTTCTCAAGAATCTGCCTAAGTGAAAATATCTGATCTACACATCCCCTACCACTTCTGAATCCACATTGCTCATCACGCAATTGCCTGTCAACCAGATTCTTAATTCTATTAAGCATAATAAGATGGCAATGTTTACAGACATGAAGTGATTGATTTCAGAAATGAGTTGATTAAACTGGTGAATAGGTTAAGAGAGAGTGTATTGCTTATTAGATATTAAAGCATCAAGATATGAGGGTGGATAATGTAATTCATAGATTGCCATCTCCAGCAATTTGCAGCTTTTCATATGAATTAATACATATGTGGCAGTGCAGCAACTCTTCAAGGTTGAGTATTAACTGCCCTTGAAGAGGGCCAGGTTTGAGTCTCAGTTGGGTCAACGTTGAGATTAATCTCCACAAAAACCCCTGGCCCCACTCAGTCATTAGGGTATACTGATGTGCTTAACAACAAAAAGGCAAAAAAACAAAAGGCTGCTGTCCGTCGGATGAGATATTAAGCTAATGGCCCCATGTGCCGGATGGCCATACCCAGTGCATGTTAAATAACACACTTGATGGGAGGCCACAATGTCTCCCAACAGCTATTTCAATGGATCCTCTCCCCCCAATCTTCTGAGCCTTTGGGGTCCTTGTGACCTGGCTATTTAGCCCATTGTGTGCCAAAAAGTGCCGCTTAGAAGTAAAACAACCCAACAACTTCAAAGGCATGTAGCAGTATGGAATTTGAAAAACTTTGCGATATCGTTGCAAGTTTTCTCACTTAGGAAAGGTATTTTTCTTTTTGCAATCTATGGCAGGTGGGACTCTGAGCAGTGGGATGTGATACATTGTGTTCAGCTAAGCTTAAGTGGTGTAACAGACAGTTGCAGAAATGACTCAAGTGGATATAGAATAGGGGCAGAAGTGTCTTTCGGTAGTAGGGGCAGGGGTGGCTCAGTCGGTAGCGTGCCAGGCTCTTAACCTGTAGTTCTCAGGTTCGAGTCCCAGCTGGGTCAGCATTGAGATTTATCTCCGCAAAACTTCCCACCCTGATTACGGTCAGTAGGGGACACTGTTGGGCTTGGAAAGGCTGCCGTCTGTCAGATGGGACATTAAGCCATGGCCCCCTGTGCGGGAGAGCCATACCCTGTGCACGTTAAAGAACACACTGGATGGCATTGACGGGAGGCTACCATCTGTCTCCCAACAGCTGTTCCAGTGGGTCCCCTCCCCCAATCTTCTCTGAGCCTTTGGGGTCCATGTGACCTGGCCATTTAGCCCATGGTGTGCAAAAAAGTGCAGCTCAGAGGTAAAATAACCCAATCGAAAAAAAGTTTCGGTAGTGCGCCATTCTTGTAATTTAGTTACCAAGTTCGAGTCCTAGCTGGGCCAGCACTGAGATTAATCTACACAAATACTCCCTGCCTTGCTCATGGTCAGTAGGGGATGCTGATGGACTTGAAAAGGCCACTGTCCATCAGATGGGATGTTAAACTGTGATCCCATGTGCAGAAGAGCCATACCCTGTGCACTTTAAAAGAATACATTGGATGGCCTTGACGGGAGGCTACCATGTCTCCCAACAACTGTCCAGTGGGTCCTCTCCCCCAACCCTCTCTCCCTCTGGTTCCTTGAGACCTGGCCATTTAGCCCATTGCTTGGAAAAAAAAGTGCTTCTTGGAGGAAAAAGCACCCAACCCAGTAAATCCCCTCGCCCAACCCTCTCTGAGGCCGTGGGGATCTATCTCATGGCCTGGCGAATTAGCCCAATGTGTGCAGAAGGGTGCTGCTCAGGGGTAAAACAACCCAACGTATAAAGGACAGTGCTTGAAACAAATTCCCCAGATTCTGTGACTGTCTGTGCACCATTTAAACCTCATCAAATAGTATTTTATAGCATATTGCTTTATAGTTTCCATATCAGCCATAGCCCATGAAAATGAACACCTTTCCAAAGTGAGAAAATGATGAGACTGACCACATACTGTTATGCTTTTACATGTGACTTTACTTGACTTGCACACACTGCTCTGAACCCTTGAAAAGTTTCTCTTGCCATATATCTTGTATTAACTTATATGAAAAGTTTTAAATTTTTGGTGTGGCAGTCTATAAATTAAACAATCCACTGATGTAGTTATATATGGTTGATTATATATTAGAACTAGCCCATCTGCTATTAATTGTTAGGAATACCAGGTCATGTAGGGGAGCTGAATTTGGATCTGATCATTACCTTGTTAAAAGTGTCTTGCAACTTAAATTTAAGAAGTAGTGTGCTACGGTTAATTAATTTACTTCAATTCTGAAGCTTTGAAAGACCTAGTTATAGCTAAAAGCTTACCATAATAGTTACTTAGTTATTAGTCAAACACTCCCTGCCCATGTTTTCATATGTCATGGTTTGCTTACTACTGAAGTTGAGGAAGAATGGGACTGTTATAAGCAGGTTTTTCTTGAAACTAACAGTACTCTTTTAGGAAAAAAGGAGCAGGGGGAGGCAGAATTATTTGAGTGATAAGACACTTGAGCTTATTTCAGAAATAAAGAGCTGCAGGAGTGTCTTTAATCAATACCTTACTAGTCCTAATAGAAAACATTAAAGAGAGCTTAATAAACGTGTAAAGGAACAGTTAGCAGCTGATAAGAATCTTTGGCTTTATGGCTTGGCTGACAAAACCGAGGAAGCAGTTACAGTTCAACAGCAGAGCGCTGTACCAGGTAGTTAGTTTTTGTGTGGTAGAAAACAGACATAGTATACAGGGATTGAAGGATAAACAAGGCAAGATTATTGAAGTGAGGATTCTGTCATGGCTAGGTGGGCTGAATGGTGTGGTTAGTTCTCCCATTGTAATGAGGATAGATGCATTGCTGGCTTTAATGTTGGCCCTATATTATAGTCTAAAGTTATTATGGTTATTTCTAAATTTAAACCACATAAATTCCCAGGGGTAGATGATATTATCCCAGGGGTAGATGATATACCACATGATTGACTGAAATTTTGAATATCTTTTATGATAAAGACATTGTTCCTAAGGATTTTACCAGAGCTATTATTATTCCTATTTTTAAAAAAGGTGATTGCATTTGTTGTAATAACTATAGGGGTATCAGCCTACTTTCTGTTCCAGGTAAGATTCTTTGCATGATTGTGCTTAATATAATTAAGAATCTAATTGATAGACAATTGCATGATGAGTGTGGATTCAGAAGTGGTAGTCAGAATGGCTGTCAATCCTAGATTAGATGTGTAGATCAGATATTTTCACTTAGGCAGATTCTTGAGAAATGTTTAGAATTTCAGAAACCTTTGGTTACTAGCTTTGTTGATTTCAAAAGGCTTTTGACTCTGTTGATTTTCTTAATTTGTGGTTGATCATGAAATCATATGGCATACCAGACAAGTTTGTTAACATAATGAAAGCTCTCTGAGTCGTGTGAGAGGGTAAGACTAAGGCTTGTAGCAATTGCTTTAGCTTTGCTTCTGGTATTTGGCAAGGGTCATTTTGTTTCCTTTTCTCTTTAGTTTTGTTATTGAATGTTATGCAAAATTCACTGCAAGGGAATGATTTTTGGCCTTTAAAGATCTGGAGATGTAAAAATTTCTGATTTGGATTATGCTGATGATTTTAGCCCCTGTAGCAAATTACACTGATGAGATAACTCTTTCATTTGAGCTGTTGATGAGACTGGTAGTAGAGTAGGTTTGGTTATGAACAGAGAGAAAACTATAGTGATGAAAATTGGTCAGGCAGGCTGTGATTCGGTGAATCTGAGTGGTTGCAGTCTTGAGCAGGTGTCCCAGTTTCATTGTATTGGGAGCTATGTAACAGATACTGGTGATGTGTGGCATGAGATTAGCATACAAATGTAGGATTGCTGCTGGGACTTTCAAGAATCTACGGAGTGTGGAGAAATAGGCCTATACACCTAAAAACAAAAATTAGACTATAATAGTTTGGTTCTTCCTAGGGTTAGTTATGGTAGTGAAAATTGGATGCATTGTAAACAAGATAATAGGAAACTATAGATGCTCCTGATTTTAGATGCTTGCGCAGCATCTTGGGCATTAGGTGGTTCAACTTTGTGAGTAATGATGAGGTTAGACAAGGGAGTCACCAACCTCCTTTAAGCAGGATATTGTTCAGAGAGAGACTTGGTTTGGCCATGTTGCCCATATAGATAATTATAGATTAGTGAATAGGGTTATGAACAGTGTGCCCAAAGGGTCTGAAAGAGGAGGGAAACCTAGAATGCGATGGGCAGACAATGTCAAACAGGACATAGTTAGAATTGGTGTGCAGTGGCCAGATGTAGCTCAGGACAGATATGCTTGGAGAACTAAATTGCATGGTCTGGTTGGACCTCAGTAGCCCATAGCTGTTTGAGGAGGATGATGTAGTTCATATTGTTCCTTGACTGGGATATTTTTTCTAATAAAGGGTTTAGATGATCAGGTCATAAAGCCCCCAAAGTTAGGGGATGGGGCACTTGTTCATAATTATGAACTCAACAGTACATTTATAATTCACATATTGAATCATGGTCTGCAATTTTAAAACTACTGCTCTGGTGGTTTGCATTAAGTTTGAGTTACTAATCTATATCATTGTTGAAAGTATGTTTCTGTAAATGTAAATTGTAAAGAATCTGTGTAATGCACTTACTCTATACTAAACTTCAAACAAGTGCACTGATTGTGAGCAGTTCCATGACTGTGGCAGGAAAAGATTGCTACAGTGCCTTTGGATGAAACTGGTTTATTATTTGTACATTGTGTGACTTTGATCCTGTAAGATAAAATCACAGGGAATTATTAATGTTCTGTCATCAGGGCAGGTGCTAACTGTTTTGTCACCCAATGCGAACTCTTGGAATCTGCCACCCCTTTTTTGAAGTCTGATCTTTGATATTAATGATTTAGCTAAATTTATTGCCATTTTTAAAAGCAATTGGAAAGTAGGCCTTACTGTAGTCAATTTTACTTCAGCTATGACCCTTAGTTTGCATATTTCCCCACTTAGTGCTCACACACTGGTCTCTTATCTGTAGCACTGCCCCTGTCTATCATATATTGTAACTATTACTACAACTGATTCCTGCATATCTAGTATTAATAAGTAAAGTTTTGGTTATCATAGCTATTACCTGATATAGTTAGAGATTTGTAGTAGTGGCTGATTAGAAAACAGGATTGGCTGCAAAGCAGGACCTAGATTTGAATTCTTGTAAAGTCGTTTTGGGCAGTTTTTATGTAGCTTTCATTTTGCTCACAACAGTTTGTATACAAAACATGTCGTCCCCTTTTTACCTATCTCCCCATTGCTTTTTGCATGTCATGTGTCATTGTGGATTTGCCAAAATAATTGTTTCACCATATCTTTCAAATGTGATAGACAAATTTAATGATTTATGTGACATGGAAGAAGTATCTTAGGCTATAAAAAATATTGACCCCCCCCCCCCCCTCGTACTTCCACCCTTGCAAAGGGGAAATATGAAAACAATTGTTGCAATAAAAAGTCACCTGCTTGATTTCTTCCTTATAATAGAACTTTCACATTTCCCTTTTTTATCTTCCAAATGCTTGGGCCAACAGTTACTAGTTGGTGTCAATTGGAAACTCATACTAGGACTGTCCTAAATTACTTCAAATTCCCCCCCCCCCCCCCCCAAAGGGTGTAGATTTATCATAGGATGGACCTTAACAAGTTATATATCAAACTAAAGTGGGGGGGCTCAGTCATAACACCAGGCTCGTAATCTGCAGTTCCAGGTTCGAGGCCCAACTGAGCCAGCATTGAGATTCATTTCTGCAAAAACTCCATGCTCATGTTCAGTAGGGGACACTATTGGGCTTGAAAAGGCCACTGTCTGTCGGATGGGATGTTTAGCCATGGCCCCGGGTGCAGGAGAGACATACCTTGTGCACATTAAAGAACATTTGGGGAACGGATGGCTTGGACTGGAGGCTACCATGTTTCCCAACAGCTGTTCCAGTGGATCCCTTCACCCAACTTTCTCTGAGCCTTCAGAGTCCTTGTGATCTGGTCATTTAGTTCATTTTGTGCAAAAAACGTGCTGCTCAGATGTAAAACAAGCTCAACTCAAAAACAGAGGGTGGAAAAATGTGGTCATTGTCAGAGTTAAATAGCAAATGAAAATTTCTGAAGTGTTTTTACCCCAAACACATCGATGGTGAAATCAGTCATGGAATTTGTATTCACTTCAGAGGAAAATAGGTGCTGTTTACCTGCTCAACAAGATTCCTGCTACCCTACCTCCCTTTGTATGAATACAAATTCAGTGACCGATTTCTCTATCAGTATGTTTTAGGTTCCTTTTCTACTTTTTAGGGTGCAAATAGGAGGATAGGTATTTTTTTAAATGTAAATAAATTAAAAAGTACCTAAGATTGCCATGGCTGTTCTAACAGTGTTTTTGAATGAAAAGCATCAAATTGTAAAAAACTGAACTGCAAAGACGTTTCAAAAAAATTTTCTGCATCTGTTACATTAGTCAATGCAAATATTAATATATATTAATGAACAAGAATTATGATGATGCTAGGAAAGAGTAGTTCATGTCAAGAATTAGGTGTCTGACTCTGCGTAGCTTCAGATATTGGATCCATTTTTTGTTTCATCAAAAATAAAAATTCCTTTCTTTAGTGGGAGTCAAATCCACTGTTTATCATTATATATTTGAGGGGGGGGGGGATTTTAAGCAATAAGAAGCAAAACATGATTACTTGTTTATTTAAATGTACATACTTTTAATATTGACATAATTTTAAATTTTAGTCAAATCAAGCTAGTAAACCACTGTTTTGCTGCCATGATTATGATAGAACATATTGCTTAGGGGCTGCATGTTTGAGACCCCTCTTTTTGATCATTTTAAAAGAATTTAAAGTACTGTAAAATAAGTTATTCACTTTCAGGAACTGATAAAATACTTTGTTCTTTTTATACAAATGTTTTTTGTATTTGATAGGAATAATGTAAACTTTTAACATTTTGATGAGCTTGAAAAAACTAGTCTCTTTGGATGTGATATTATTAAATGTCCCAGGGGCAGGGGTGGCTCAGTCGGTAGCGCGCCAGGCTCGTAATCTGTAGTTCCCAGGTTCGAGTCCCAGCTGGGTCAGCGTTGAGATTTATCTCTGCAAAATTCCCCGCCCTGCCCACGGTCAGTAGGGGACACCGATGGGCTTGGAAAGGCTGCCATCCGTCGGATGGGATGTTAAGCCGTGGCCCCGTGTGCGGGAGAGACATACTCTGTGCACGTTAAAGAACACGCTGGATGGCCTTGACGAGAGGCTACCATCTGTCTCCCAACAGCTGTTCCAGTGGGTGCCCTCCCCCAACCTTCTCTGAGCCTTCGGGGTCCATGTGACCTGGCCATTTAGCCCATGGTGTGCAAAAAAGTGCCGCTCAGAGGTAAAACAACCCAACACAAATTAAATGTCCCATGTGATAAAATTCCCCATGTGCAGGAGAATGCACATTCAAGAACATGCTGGAGTCTTACACCTGTCTCCTAACAGTTGTCTAGTGTATCCCCTTCCTCTACCAAATTCTGAGCCCTTTAGGTATTTTAGAGTTAGCCATTTACTCCATTGTAAGCACAAAAGTACCTTTACAGAGATAAAAACAACCCATCTCATTTTACTTTGCAAGTACAGCTTGCAAAAAAATGATTCTTTGCACAATTCAGTAGGATATGAAGTTGTTCCTAAATATTTAAAAGTGTGTCATCCTATGGAATCAAGCAAATTCTACCTTATTCAGAAAACTATTGATTATAACACTTGAATGGGCCATGCTTCTTAAAAAGTGTTCATGAATTACTTTTAAAGGACAGCCATTTTATCATTATGCCATTATATTGGTTTTAAAAAGATTTTATGAAAATGAACTGAGTGGATACAATGCATTTTGAAGTAGTACTTTTTTTGTCATGCTCTTTCAAGAGATCTTTGGCAAGAGATCTTTGTTTACATGCTATACCACAGAAGAATACAGAATTTCACATTACTTTTCTTATCACAGGCTTTTTGCTGAACCACAGGAAACTTGAAGTGTTTAATCAGTAGGATTTTGGAAAGCAATTTTATGACTATTGGCAATGCCATTTTTGCTTGCTTGTTTATGTTTAAGCACCCAACTATTAATTCTCTTGTATCACTGTCTCTTATTAAAAATGTTCAGAGAAATGTGCCAGTTTTAATTTTGTTTTAACCAGTTAAGATTTTGGCTCACTTTATGAAGCAGGAAACAAGGTTTTATGTGTACAAAGTTTCATAAATTTCCTGTTTGATAATTTACATTTTTTCCCCTTGAAGCACTTGTGTAGGGAAGAATACCAAAGCCTAAAAAAACTTCTCTTTTTGTCTATAGATATATGAAAAATTGCTTTAGGTTGGATTGATATCAATGAAATTTAAATTTTTTATCCTGATAATTTGAATTTCTACCATTAGAAGGCCCTAAAATAGGAAATTGCCAAAACTTTGAATATTGTAACATAACTAACATTTGCTAACATAACTAACTTTGGAATGGACAAAACTATTGCATATTTTTCCACTCTCTCCATAGATTCTTAAAAGTCCCAGCAGCAATCACCATTCTTCTGTTTATCTTATGCCATACATCACCAGTATCTGTTACAAAGTTCCCAAGATAATTAAACTGAGACGCTTGAGAGTGTGCCATTCAAAATAACTGAACCACAACTTGCCTAACCAATTTTCATTAGTTTTCTTTATTACCAAACCTACTCTCATCAATACCTCTAATGAAGAGTTCATCTCATCAAGCATAATGTAAATTAAAAAAAAAATTCAAATCTCTGCTGAGTGGTTAGTGGATTTGGCTACTGATCAAAGGGACCTGGGTTCAAGCCCTGGATAAGGCTTGAATATTTGTGCTGGTTTTCTGTTCTCCTTCCTCACAGACCTTCTACTATGGCCTATAAACTGACAGGCTCTAGTCAGACCTCTGTGGCAAGCAACAGCTTGAGGGGGTGTTTTTTTTTTAATATAAACTATTTAAGGCCAAAACCACCCTCTTGCAGTGAATTCCACATAATGTAATCAAAAACCAAGGAGGAAAGGAGACAATGTATCCTTTTGAATTCCAGTAGCAGTGACAAACTACTTACAATAAGCCTTTCCAACTTTCATGGTTCAGTGTTATTAGAGAGACATCATTATGCTAACTAAATTGTCTGGTATGCCATATGATCTCATGATCAACCACAAAATATAATCAGAAGAGTCGAAAACCTTTTTGAAATCTGCAAACTAGTAACCACAGGTTTCCGAAATTCTAAACATTTCTTCGAAATTTGCTGAAGTGAAAAAATCTGATCTTATGCATCCTTATCACTTCTGAATCCACACTGTTCATATTAAGCTCTTAGTTATGTATAGCAAATTTTTAGTTCTATTAAGCACAATAACGGAAAAGCTTGACTGGCACACAAAGTAAGATTGATTCCCCTATAATTATCACAAGAACTGCAATCATCTTTTTTAAAATTGGGGATAATAGTATTGGTAAAATCCTGGGGAAACACTTTTATCACAAAAGATATTAAAAATTTCAGTCAGCCATGCAATAAAAATTTTCAGATCTAACCATTTTAGCAATAATTTCATCTATTCTTGTGGATTTATGTAGTTCAAGTTTAGAGATAATCAATATAACTTCGGATTGTTATACAGGGCCAACATTTAAAAGCCAGTAATGCATATATCATCATTACAATAGGAATACAACTGAACGCACTGTTTAAAACATCACTGAAATATTCAGCCCACCTTGACATGGCAAAATTCTCAATCAATAACTTTGCCATGTTTATCCCTCAATAAGTTTCTTTCCTCATAAAATATTATCTGATACATCTCCCTGTTGTGTTGTCTAGCTGCTTTTTCTGCTTTGTCAACCAAGTTATCGAATCAGATTCTTATCAGCTGTTAACAGATACTTTATCCATTTATTAAGTAAAGCTATGCTGTCCATTAGGACTAGTAGGGTGGTTCATATTATTCCTGCACTTCTTTTAGAAGCTCCAGTGCCTTATCACTTAAAAAAAAAGATAAATTGTCTTGTTAAATGAGTGAGTTGCATTCCTGAAAATCACTGCTTATGTCAATTCTCTATGAAACGCTGGGCATAGCATGTAGTAATAGGTGTTGTTCTGGAATGTATGATTTTGACTTTCCAGATTAGTCATTAACCTGCTTTTAATACATATTAAAAGCAGTAAATAGTTGTACAGAAAACATACAGCAAATGAAAGCATAAAATAATACTGTAAATTCAAAATTAATAATATTACCAATTTCTGTCATGTGCCATTCATACAGTGTGTTTGCCCCTAAGCATCATGAATGTTATTAGTTCCCATCTTTATTAAATTTGCACTAGAATTCCTTGATCCTGAGTTCATTTTAATCACATTTTGTGATACACCTGAAGAAAAATTTGCACCATAAAACCCAAACAGCCAACCTGAAGAATGATTAATAGTTGGTCTTGATGAAATTAAGTCACTATAACCCATTTAATCCTTGGATGAAGAAATGATGGGTGGGATAAACATTTGAATAATTTCCCTGTGGGCAGCAACATTTGATGTGTATGTGACCAAGAGTTTACATCGTATTAATATGCAGCAGTTATTATCGTGCTGCTGCAATCAAATATCCAAAACATTTGGAATTTCAAAAGGTATCTTCATGTTAGGTCTTCATGCAGCTCTCTTTCGAAAAGATCACTGATATTGAGCTCTTTTTCAAATATTGAAATAAAACTATAGATTTGTGAAAACTTATATGACAAAAATGCATGTGATGAGAATTATGGTATTTTCTACTAAACATTCATCATAATATTTCCAAGGAATTCTTCACTTATATTTTTCATCTCATTATACTAATAAATGAAATATTTTGAATTTCCTTTTTTTTCCCATACAATTTTTCCACCAAAATCAAGAGGGGAAATCTGACACCATTGCTGTAAGCTCCACATAAAGAATATAAATGGACATGGCTTATATGATGTGATATTGCCTAATAAAATTTTGGAATCTAATCAATGATGGTAAAACAAGTAATTGGGAAACCAAGAAATTTTGCCTTCAGTCTTGAAGAAATTAGCTGCTGTGTGTGCTTGTAACTAATTGCATATACTGTCAAGGTATCACTCTTAGTTTAACGTTGATATCAATTTTAGAGGAAAAATTGTATCACTTGTCAAGAAGGGTATTACTTTTAGTTTAACATTGATATCAATTTTAAAGGAAAAATTGTTGTGAAGGTATGATATGAACCCATGACCTCCTGATAATATGTCAGCTACTCTGACCACTGAGCTATTGCTGAGCCACTGAGCTATTGGCTGCTGATCAATTTATTATTCAAATGTATATTTGTAACATACTTGCCATCTTCATGTTATAATGCGTCATCTGCTTCTTGAGGCTATTTGTGAGCAGCTGGAACAAATGCCTTCATGAGACACAGAAAATTGTGTACTGTAGGTAGAAAGTTCATAATATACATTAGAGATCTTGATCACTAGCTCAGCGGTCAGACCACCTAGTGTGTTATCAGGAGGACATGGGTTCATATTCCACCTGGCTCAAGAAAATTTTTCCTCTAAAGTTGATGTTAAACTAAGAGTGATACCTTCCTTAACAGTTGAACAAAGACAAAAGAAATTCTTCAATTTAATTACATATACTCTTTCATATAACTGAGTTGGTGATAGTGAATTATACTGTACTGAATTATAATTATATACTGATTATAAATTAAGTACTGAATTATAATTATATATATATATAGCCTCAAAATAATCTAATTTGATAGATAAAAGATGAGACCCTGAAGTTTTGGTGTCAGTTTTTATAATTTTTCTGAAAGATACTTTTATGTTGGAACTTAACAATAAAGTTAAAAGTAAATATGCTTAGTGTTATATATGAGTGCTGAATCACTTCTTTAGCAAAACTAAAAGGATATTGTGTAAAATTAGCATTTTATATTGATTTTAGTTTCAAATGGACCCAAGGATATGGTGAAGGATGAAGAGTTTGAATCGTGGAGAAATCAGCCACATCAGGTATTTCCATGATAATTTTTATCTGCCTATTTTTTGTGGTTAGAAAATTCTTTCAATATTGTAAAAAATTCATATTTACAACATTAAACACAGCAAGTATATTATGTATGATTGAAATTAGTGTGATCTATTGCATAGAAACTGTGATAGAACATATTGGGAGTAAATCTGTACCTGAGAGGTATGGGATTTACTCCCAATATCCCTTGCAAGACTTAATCAGAGAAATGGAGTAGCAGGATTGTGATATTTTGCCTCTGTGGGGGGGAAAAACACACTTAAAATATTAACTCTTGTGGTTGAGTAGTTAACATGCTTGGCTAGTGATCTAAGGGACCTGGGTTCGAGCCCTGGATAAGGCATGGATGTTTGTTTTTCTGCTGAGGTTCTGCCATTCTCACAGATCTACTACTGCATATAAACTGATAGGCTACTGTCAGACCTCTGGCAAGCAGCTGCTTGAGGGAGTATTTATTTTTTATTAATAATTATAACCCTAGTTATATTTTTATTTAAATAATCTTACATTTCTTCAGCACTAATAAAGTTTGAAACAGGGAATATATTTGTGTTTATTGCATATTATGTAAAATTTTGAACTGTAACACAAAGAAAACATTAAATATTGGTGAAGTAAAAATTTAAAGGTGAACATTAGGTATGAAATAAATCATAACTTTTTATACTAATGCATTTAAATGAAAGTCTGTTCAAATAAAAAGCACAACTTAAAATTTAGGCCTTTACATTTCAGATATTTTGCTTTGAATTATTAGACTGCAGAGACTACTGTTAAAATATAAAATTTTATAAAAATAATAAATACCCCCTCAAGCAGCTGCTTGCCACAGAGGTCTGACAGGAGCCTGTCAGTTTATATGCCACAGTAGAAGATCTGAGAGGATGGCAGGACCTCAGCAGAAAAAAGACACACACATCCATGCCTTACCCGGGGCTCGAACCCAGGTCCCGTAGATCAGTAGCCAAGCGCGCTAACCACTCGGCCACTGCTGATCATTAAATATATTAATAGCACTGTGAGCTGCAAACTGGTTGTATTTTCTTTTGCATACTTGCCAGCCCTCCTAATTTTCCACCATATTTTCAGTCTATTCCCCTGGTAAATCAGGTATTTCTCCTGATTTTTAAATTGGTAAAGATCGAATTTTCAAATTCCCCCCATTTTTTCCCCCAGGTAGTGGAATACTTTTTTTTTATGTTAATGTTAATACTAGGTAAAGTAATGAAAATGAATGTCAAGTTTACATAGATTTGAATTTTTAGGCTTGCATGATAGTTTTCAAAATGTAGAGTTTTTGTAAATTTCAAAATAATACTGAGTTTTCTGATGTATATTATGTCACTGGTGATGAGACCAGTGTCAATAATTCTGTGTGCAAGGCATGATTGAATTTTCCCTTTTTTTGTCTTCTAGTATTTCTGCTGCACATGAAACTTTCCATGCCAGTATCACCAGCTTCATGTTATGTCCTAATTTTAAGTAACATTAGTCTTCAATGTTGGTCACCTGCAACACAATGTACACTGTAATTGTATGAAATACTTTTCAAAAGCTGTGTCTAATATTTAACAATGATATGGAAAGTTCCTAAATTTGGAAATAACATCACAAGGTTTCAGGTTGGAGCTAGAGTTCCATTATAGGTAGAGACTTGAATTTTTAACTCAGTGTTGAGTGGCTGATGGGAGGAACACACACATGTGAAGTTTTGGACTGGGCCCTCAAGTATTTAAAAATTTTGCGGTTGTCCAAAACTCTTAAAAATCCACATTGAAAGTATAGGAATTTATATTAATAAGTGCTATAAATCTCATTCTGGGCATCTTTCCAAATACTTAACACCCTGGCCCCAAATTTGGCACACATTTTGACAATGCACTCTGTTCTACCTGTTGCATTACACATTTGAGTCTTATTTTTGATAGAACTGAAGTATGAGTTTGAAACCACTTTTATTTTTCACTTCAGGAATTCATTGAATTTCAGTGGTAAATTTGCTATTGGAAAATGAATGGTTTTAAACTAAAATTCCAGTTTAATGTTAAAAAGATTAATGTTATTGAACTGGAGTTTAATGAATCCTGAATGTTTAACATATATGTAGTGGCATGTGGGATACCCATATGTAAAGTTGGTGAGGGAACTATTTGAAAGTTTGAGATGTCAAAAAGTTCAAAAATATAATCTTTTCTCTGCTAAAAATCGTGATTCATGTGATACTTTGCCGTTGAACCTCCAACCATATAAAATGAAGTCACAGCTGGTCTTCAAAATGATAACTAGGGAGTGTGAACTGAAGGAGCAAAATAATATAATAGATAGTAGTATAACATTCCTAAAGTGTATAATGTCAATAAGGCTACCTGTTACAATGGACACACTAATATTTTAGATATTATTGCAACAGCCACACTATATTTTAGAAAATATTAATGTTAGAAATTCTGTTACTCTTTCTAACATTATACTCGTATTCATATACAGTCGAACTTGATTTTAACGAGCACCAGGGGACCAACAAAATTTCCTTGTTATAATCATTACTTATTATATCAGTGAGTTAAATCTACCTTTTATTTTTTTTAAGTTCTAAATATCTTAATAAAAGGATACATTCTAGAAACGAAAGCAATATTAGAGAGAAAAATATAATTAGTTGTATTAACCCTTCCAGGGTCAAAGATGTCTATAGACGTTTTTTATACAACACATGAAACTACAATTTAAAAAAAAATGCTGTTTGAAAATTATCTTACCTATATCTTTTGAAAATATGTAATTCAAGCTTGAAAAATGTTTCCTTTTTTCATTTGATGCATACTTCATTAAACTACAATATAAATAATTCGATAAAGACATCTGATTGCCATATTTTTGAAGCGCTATATGGTATTGCTGATTTGTTTAATGTTATTCTGTATTGAAGCAATCACCTGCTCAGAAGTTTAATTTGAACTATTAATCAACAGATTTTTCTTTAAAATTTCCTAATAAACAAACAACTGCTATTTTTAAAAGTGAGAGATTTTGGAAGTAATTTTAAAATAGTTACCTATTTTTTCAGTATAAATAAATAAAAATAAAATAAATACCCCCTTAAGCAGCTGCTTGCCACAGAGGTCTGACAGGAGCCTGCCAGTTTATATGCCATAGTAGGTCTGTGAGGATGGTAGGACCTCAGCAGAAAAATGACACATCCATGCCTTATCTGGCACTCGAACCCAGGTCCCTTAGATCAGTAGCCAAGCATGCTAACCACTCAGCTACACTACTGTAAAAATGTTATTAAAATTAATGTTACTATGTTCAAATCTTTTGCTTCAGTAAAATTCAGAATTAAATTCTTTTTAATTTGGTATATAACATGATCTATTTCTGTTGATTAGTTATCAAACATATTGTAAAGTTGACTTGTTTAGTGGACTCTGCAACAAGCCTGGACTTTTCTCAAAGTATGGTATAGAGGAAAAAATTGCAAAATGGAAGAAATGTTTATTTTGAACAAGGGAATTTTTTTTTTGTAACTTGGAAATAGCTTTTCTATTCATGTGCATTATAATCATTTCTGTCTATTAGTGCTTTTTAAATAATTTTTTATTTGTGTTGCCAGATGTATTTTTTACTGCATGATTTTAAAAGTCCTGTTAAAGTAAAACTTGCTTTTTTGTTAAATAATTTATTTTTGGAGAAAAACAATACAAATGCCCATGCCTTACCCGAGGTTTGAACCCAGGTCCCTTAGATTAGGGACCTGGGTTGGTGCTACCCACTCGTAAAAATGTCTATCTACCCATAAAAATGTGGCTGAGTGCTACCCACTCAGCCACATTTTTATTAACCCTTCCAGTGTCAAGCATGAAAAATGAGTTTGTAATCATAGAGCAAACTATTTGCTCCCTTCCATCCAAAAAAATTAAATTTAGAACTTTTTTGCCAAATAACTAGTGAAAGTAATTCCACTTTAGAGTCAATTAAAATTTTTAAATCCTCTAATTGATGATCTAATTGGTGATATGAAAGTTTTCTACCTACAGTACATTTCCTTTGTGTCACATGTAGGCACTGTTCAGGCAATCTAGCCACAAGCAGGAGATAAATGCCATATAGATGAAAAGTATATATTACAAGTATGCAGTTGATTAAATATTGAATAAACTCAACTTTTTTGGTATACACTAAATGCCACTTTTGAGTCGATTCAAATTTTTAGAGGAAAAATTGTCTTGAGGTAGGTGGGATACAAACCCACGATCTCCTGATAACATGTCAGGTGCTCTGGACCTCTGAGCTACTGGCCAACGATAAAGATCTCCTCTAATTGATGATATAAACATTTTCTATCTACAGTACATATTCCATTATGTCACGTGTAGGCGCTGTTCAGGCAATCTAACCACAAGCGGCAGATTGACATGTTATCGGGAGGTCATGAGTTCGTATTCCACCTGGCTCAAGCCAATTTTTCCTCTAAAAATTTGAATAGACTCAAAAGTGGTAATTAGTGTATACCAAAAAAAGTAGAGTTTATTCAATATTTAATCAACTGTATACTTGTTCTCATCTATATGACATTTATCTGCCATTTGTGGCTACATTACCTGAACAGCACCTCATCATCATCCTCAAGCAGCCATGGGCTACGGAGGTCCAACCAGACAGTGCAATTTAGTTCTCCAAGCAAGTCTATCTTGAGCTACATCTACTGCATTTGGCCACTGCACACCAATTCTAACAAGGTCCTGTTTGACATTGTCTCCCCTTCTTTCTGAGGCCTTTAGGCACACTGTTCATAACCCTATTCGCCAATCTATAATTATTAATACGGACAACATGGCTAAACCAACGGTGTCTCTGCACAATATGCTGCTTAAAGGAGGTTGCAAACTCCTTTGCCTAATCTCATCGTTAGTTACAAAGTTGAACCACCTAATGCCCAAGATACTGCGTAAGCATCTGGAATCAAAAGCATCTTGTTTCCTGTTATCTTGTTTACAAAGTGTCCAAGTTTCACTACCATAACTAACCCTAGAAAGAACCAAACTATTATACAGTCTAATTTTAGTCTATAGGTGTATACGCCTCTTTCTCCACACTCTCCATAGGTTCTTAAAAGTCCCGGCAGCAATCCCTATTCGTCTGTTAATCTCATGCCGCACATCACCATTATCTGTTACATAGCTCCCAAGATAATTAAACTGTGACACCTGCTCAAGACTGCAACCATTCAGATTAACTAAATCACAGCCTGCCTGACCAATTTTCATCACTTTAGTTTTCTCTCTGTTTATAACCAAACCTACTCTACTACCAGTCTCATCAACAGCTTGAATGAAAGAGTTCATCTCATCAACATCATTTGCCAAAAGGGCTAAATCATCAGCATAATCTAAATCAGAAATTTTCGTATCTCCAGCCCATTTAAGGCCAAAATCTTTCCCTTGAAGTGAATTTCGCATAACATAATCAATAACCAAGCTAAAGACAAAAGGAGACAAAATGCACCCTTGTCGAACACCAGAAGTAATGCTAAACCAATTGCTACAAGCCTTACCAACTCTCACACACGACTCAGTGTTATTATAGAGAGCTTTCATAATGTTAACTAACTTGTCTGGTATACCATATGATCTTACAATTAACCACAAATTATGACGATCAACAGAGTCGAAAGCCTTTTTGAAATCAACAAAGCTAGCAACCAAAGGTTTCTGAAACTCTAAACATTTCTCAAGAATCTGCCTAAGTGAAAATATCTGATCCACACATCCCCTACTACTTCTGAATCCACATTGCTCATCACGCAATTGACTGTCAACCAGATTCTTAATTCTATTAAGCACAATCATGGAAAGAACTTTTCCTGGAACAGAGAGTAGGCTGATACCCCTATAGTTATCACAAGAACTGCGATCACCTTTTTTGAAAATAGGGATAACAATAGCTCTGGTAAAATCCTTAGGAACCATGCCTTTATCATAAAAGATATTCAGAATTTCAGTCATCCAAGTGGTAACCAAAACATTCCCAGCTCTAAGCATTTCCATAGTAATTTCATCTACCCCTGGGGATTTATGAAGTTTAAGTTTAGAAACAGCCAAAATAACTTCAGATTGTGTTATAGGGCCAACATTAAAGCCACCAATGCATCTATCATCATTGCAAACAATTGGAGTAGAACTAACTACATTGTTTAGAACATCACTGAAATGCTCAGCCCACCTAGCCATGACAGAATCCTCCCCTTCTATAACCTTACCTTGTTTATCCTTCAATCCTTGTATGCCTGTCCATTTTCTACCACACAAAACATTAACTATCTGGTATAGCTCTCTGCTGTTGTGCTGTCTAACTGCTTCCTCGGCTTTGTCAGCCAAACCATCAAGCCAAAGATTCTTATCAGCAGCTAACTGATCCTTTACAAGTTTCTTAAGGTCTCTGTAATGCTTTCTATTAGGACTAGTAGGGTTCCCTACTAAGGGCATTCCTGCAGTTCTTTCTTTCCGAAATAAGCTCAAGTGCTTTATCACTCAGATAATTTTGCCTCTTCTGCTCCTTTTTTCCTAAAAGAATACTGTTAAGTGTCCAAAAAGCCTGTTTAAAATGATCCCATTCTTCCTCAACTTCAGTAGTAAGCAAACCATGACTGTCATAATGACTAAGTAACCTATCATGGTAAGCTTTGGCTATAACTGGATCTTTCAGAGCTTCAGTATTAAAAGTAAATTTTTTAACCCTAGCACAACACTTTTAACAAGGTAATGGTCAGATCCAATTTCAGCTCCCCTATATGCCCTGGTATTCCTAACAGAACTAGCCCATTTGCTGTTAATTAATATGTAATCAATCATATTCTTATGCAGCCCGTCAGGTGAAACCCATGTGTACTTATGTATGTCGCGGTGTTTGTAATAAGTGTTAGTTATTCTGAATCCATTGAGTTTACTTACCTGTGGGAGACGTTGCCCATTGCCATTGCAGCTACCAATACCAAAAGAGCCTATTACTCCTCCCCAAAGGTCAGAGTCAGTACCAACTTTGGCATTGAAGTCACCAAGAACAAGGGTAATATCTCCTTTCTTGACAGAATTCAAAATATCCTGAAGTTGTTCATAAAACCTATCCTTCTCATCCTCAGTGGGGGCATAACAGCAGATAACATTCAAGTCTTTAATGCTTGTCTGAAATTTTGCTGTAAGAAACCTTTCATTAATGCACTCATATCCTAGAAGAGCATCGCTAGCGTGTCTACTGAGAAGCAGACCCACGCCTTGGTGATGCTTATTGTCGTCCCTCCCTGAAAAGAGAAATTTAAGATTATTTTTAAGAATCTGACCTTTATCTGTCCATCTGGTCTCTTGCAAGCTGAGAATATCTAAATTATAACAGTGGAATTCTTGTGTGAGGACATCAAGAGAAAAAGCTCTGTGCAGAGTCCTGACATTCCAACTACCTATGGAGAGAAAATGGTTAGTGGGATGTTTAAAGAAACTATGTTTATGGAGAGAGGGAATGCCAGCAATATCAAACAGCCCCCTAATCGCAGACATGGGGCAAAGACCCTTTCCCCCACTAAAGGCTGAAGCCATCTACACTGGAAGACTTCCTCCAATGTAGAATTTGACGATGCCAATAGAAGCAAAGAGTTCAGGTGCCTGCGATGACTTCTGCTCAGGATTATCCACCAGCTGATAAATATATCCTGTGAATCTATTCACTTGGGGCTGTCAACCCACAAACAAACAGAAAACACAGCGGAAGATTTTCCCTCCACAGAAGCCCACCAGTGCAGCAAAATCAGGATCCATAATCAAGCTCAGAGCCATATCTGTCCAGTCCAGTAGGTTTATATGGTCAACATCAGGACCCTGTGTGGTTGACCACTCCTCAGCAGGGTAGAAAAAAAAACAAAAAAAATACCCACATGTGACATAATAGAATATGTACTGTAGGTAGAAAACGTTCATATCATCAATTAGAGGAGATCTCGATTGGCAGCAGTAGCTCAGTGGTCCAGAGCACCTGACATGTTATCAGGAGGTCGTGGGTTTGAGCAGTCGAGTTTATCTCATTATTTAAAACCATATACACTTAATACTGAACACAATTTATTTCTCTGTAATTAAAAACAATACTAATTAATAATAAACTTATTTCAATTAGTCTTAAAATTGATGTTTAAAGATTTCACTTTAATATTTCTGAAATTTCTCCTTAAAATACTCAGTGCTTCACATTTCATTATTTGCCTCAGTTCCCTCAAAAAAATTTACTAATGCATCCTTGCACCTTGAGCTTGGAAGGTTGTTGGCACTGATTTTGATTTACTTTCAGTTGTCATCATATCACAATCATCTTTATTGCCCTTTTTTCTGACTACCCAAGCAATTAAGAATGTTTGCTTGTTTCCATGCAAATTTGTTTGGAAATATGCTTATATTGTTTGTGTAGGTTTTTCCTACCAAAATTTGTATGGTACATCTGTGTAGTATGCTTGTTATAAAAGTGAGCAATTGTATGGGAATATGTGTAAGTTTAAATCATTGTCTTTTTGCTCATTACAGCTGTGACCTCATTTTTTCCATGCTTACTACAACTAAGTTCAACTGTATATACATATATACTCATGTAAATGGAAATTGGCTCATAAATCAAAAAACAGGTATTTGTGCATCTCTTACAAGTGAAAATCCTAAACTGATCCCTCATATATAGGCAGGAGAGCCATACCCTGTGCATGTTGAAGACATGCTGGATGGGCTTGTGGGAGGCTTCCATCTGTCTATCAACAGCTATTCAGTGGGTCCTCTCCCACAACCTTCTATGAGCCCTCAGGATCCTTGTGACCTGGCCATTTAGTTCATTGTGCACAAAAAATACTTCTCAGAGGTAAAACAATCTCAAACAATTCTTGTTATGGAGAGATTACTGTATATAGATTAGTTTTTTTTAAGTAATATTTGGTAGAGCCTAAAAGTGATAAAAAAAATTGTCTGATCAATGCATATGTTATTTAATGGAATTTGAGAGAATATACCACTTACCAACCACTTTAAAATAATACATCAGATCATTGAAGATCATTACCATTCAGTACAAATAAACATTTAAAAAGGTCAACCAAGATACCCCCTGGCCAATCCATTGTGTCTTATTGAACGGCATTTTCTTTCCCCTGTGCTATCAGTTGAACACAGGAAGAATGCATTAAAAGATGTGTGGTTCCAAAAAAATAACGTATATATGGAAGTGGAAAGAGCCACTATATGCATAGGGAATGCAAGGACTGCATTTGCCCATCTTTGAGCAAAAATTTCCAAGTTGTTTGAATTTGTTTTGTATGGAAATTGTACTTTTGTATATATTTTGCATGAGTGATTTAATAGCTTGAAAAGAAAAAATTCAACAATGCAATTTGTGCTAATTACTAACTCTGGTAAAAAGGTCAAGTTACGTTTTCCATTAAAATCCATACACAGGGTATGTCATGTAAATAAAATTCCAAAGAGTTAAATGGTATGTGAAATATTTTTTATGTAAAAAAATGTACACTCAGTGGTCACTCTTAATGGAAATGGTTCCATGTTATGTCAGCAGGAAGTTGGCTCAGAGTCAACTTGGCGAGCAAGAGTTAGGGTAAAACATTTTGTCATTCATTGCAGTGCAAGGCCTTAAAATCTGAATTGTACCAGATGACCAAGCTTTTTTCAACAGTAGTGGTTGGTGTGCTTGATTACAGATCAGAGGGACATGGGTTCTAGTCCCAGATAAGGCATGAATATTTGTGTTATCTTTCTGCTGAGGTCTTGCCTTCCTCACAGGACATGTAGATACTCTATAGTATATAAACTAACGGGCTCCTTGGCAAGCATCTGCTTAAGAGGGTATTTTTACCAGTCAAAAAAAGAGTGAACTGTAGAACTTTTTGCCAAATAACTAATGAAAGGAAATATGGCATGTTATATACCAAAGTAAACACCATTTAGTTCTGAATTTTATGAAAATAAAGTATTTAACAAAAAAGTATTAATTTTCATAGAACTTATTTTTGAGTGATATAGGGGAAAAAATGTGGGAATGCAAATAAAAATTTATTTGCAAACATCTGTTGGACCACAATTACATTGCATTATGAAGAGAAAGGCAGTTTATTTCTGAATAATTGGGAAATATAATTTTTGTCTGAAACAAGAAATGTATTCTATTTTTTCTCAGTGATATACTTTGAGAAATGTGAAGACTCTTTGTCAATCAAATAAGAGAACATTAGAATTTTTTTGCTAAATAACCAATCAACAGTAGTAGTTGAAGGATAAAAAAAGTATTTAATTGTGATTAAATGGCTAAAATTTTGTGTGTTTTTTAATTCATAGTTTTACTGCATTTTTCATTTTAACTTCAGTAAGTTAATTTTTGCCCTCTTTTCCAAAGTATTTCATTATGTAATATAAATAATTTATAATATTTCTGTTATTTAAACCTTTCATTTATTTAGTTTTTAAAAGAAATATTTTGGTCATTTATGCAAAGCACATACTGCATATGCTCAAAATTTTCAGCAGTTGGCAAACTAAAATTATCATAGTAGTGTTACAAAAATTTACTTTGATTCAGAAAAAAAAAAGATTTAAATTAAAAATATATAACTACGAGGGGGTAAAGAGCAATAAAAAAAATTTAAAATATTTCGAAGACATGAAGTTTAGCCACTGAAATTGAGATAAACCATTCCAGATCAATTTGTATTAGATACTGCTATGTAAAAGTTTATAACTTCAGAATAATGGCAAAAATTTTATTTGAAAATTACAATTTTTTTAATGCTAGTTATGAAATTATGTTTGATTAGAAATATCTCTAAAATAAGTCCTACCTTTAAAAGAATTGTTTCCCAATATTTCCTGAGACAGCAGCCATTTGAGGTCATGTATACCTACCTAATGGTGTTTTTTTTTGTCAAGTATTATTTATTCTTTTTAATTGCAGTATAGATTTGAGGAGCAATATAAATAATTCTAGAGGTAGCAGATTGAAAGCAATTTATGCCACTAATATTACACTTGGAATAGCTCTGTTTCTGAACTGGAAACAATCTTCCGATTCCCTGTTTGAGTCAACAAAATATACTTGTTGAAAAAAATTGCTATTTTTCTGAATATACTTTGTCCAAAACATCCACTGTAATGTTTTGTGAACATATTTATCTTTTGAAAATATAATAAGGAATTACTAAAGAACAAAAATGCAAAAACAAATGTCAGTACATGTGAAACACAGTGTGAAGATGTATTCTTTGGATTGAATATGCTAAAAGTTTCAAACCAAAACCAGATGTTAACTCCTATGTGCCAGTCGCTGTTGAATGAATCTTCAACCAGAAATTGACCTTCTTACCACACATACATCATCTCAGGTCCAAGTGCACATGGGCATTGAACATCATCAAGGTCTTCTCGTCACTCTCTTGGGGTGCGGACTGATGTTCATTGCTCCACCTGTATCGTGCATTTGTCCAGTCTAAACTGGATTACAGATCCTTGGTATAGGACTTTGCCTGGATTCAGTGGTGAAGGTGCTGGATCCCCTCCATCATCAGGCCTTCAGTGTTTGCACAGGGGCCTTCTGCACCTCACCTGTCCAAAGTCTTTACATTGAGACTGATGAACCATCTTTACCTCTTTGCTGTCAGCAGTTGTCCCTACAATTATTTTCCTATTTGGGACTTTGTTTTCAATCCCTCAGTGGAAACATTATACCAGAATCGGCTGACTGCCATTCATCCTTTTGATTTGCTTGTCCGAAGTTACCTCAGAGACCTGAATATCAGTCTCGATAGCATTGCACAGCTGACAGCGAGTCACTCCCATCATGGCTCACTGTTTCCCCTTCCTGTGATTTTTCCTTTTGCAGGATGGGAAAGGCCTTTACACTCAACTCGTGTAGTGGCAACCCTTTGCCAGCCACCATGCTGAGTACCTGTACTTCTTGCCTGTCTTTACAGATGGCTCAAAATCTGGTACGTCAGTGGTATTGGCCATGTGGTGCTGTGATATAATCATTGCAGTGTTCCATCTTCACTGCAGAGTTGCATGCTATCAGTCTTGGACCACATGACTGCTAAGCATCATTGTTGATGTGTGCTTTACACTGAATTGCTTAGCTCGCTTCAGGCTTTGATCTCTGTGAGGCATCATCCTTATCCTGTTCTTTCCAAGATCTGACAGCTGCCACCACCACCATTCTCTTCTGTTGGGTGGCTGGTCATGTCTGCATCAGGGACAAGGACTTGGTAGACACTGCTGCCAAGTTGGCCATGGCCCTATGTGGCTCTCTGTTGCTGGTTCCACATCTGGATTTCTAGCAGCATTTTACCATCCAGCTCAGGACACAGTGGCAGAGGTCATGGTTGGAACTGTTTACAAACAAGCTCTTTGGGATCAAACTCATTATCAAATCATGGCAGTCATGTTTTTGGAGGAATTGCAAGGAGGAAGTTGTACTTGTCCAGCTCTGCTTCACTCATTTATTACTTGTTCGTTTCTTCTACGGGCGAACAACAAACCTAAGTGAGTTTTGTGTCACCATTTTATTTGTTAAAACATGGACATTCGATTAAAATATGTTTAACTTTGAATGATGTTTGTATTTTAGCTTCCATGATTTTATTTCCATTGGACATCTTTTATCTCATCATTGCTATTTACGATATACTGGATATTTTAATAGACTTTGATTTTACCTAATTTGTATTTTTGTTATATATAACCTGGTTGTTTATACCTGGGTTGATTTTATTTTTGTGTTTCTACATTTATCATTGTTTTACCTGTTATTTATTCACTTGTTTGTTGCTTTATATCTTGTCCTTATTTTAAAATTTGGTTGTGGGTTTTTGTATCTTTTATCATTTAGCTGTTTGATGCATTATGGCCTGAGTTGCCCATGCCCCAATGAACCCCAACCAACCTAGGATGGCATGGTCCTTGTGTAGGGAGCCCCATATTAGAGACTAATATTAACTTGATGGCATGGTTGATTGTTCTGTCATAAATTACAAATAAGCTAGTAGCTTTATGGGTCTGATTACAAATTGGAAAAAAAAAATCAGATTAATATTGTTATTGCTTTCATTTTAAACTTTACCAAAGCATGTTAGTCAATTTTTTTAGCAGATTGTATAATAATTATTTCAGTTTTTACCAGTTTTGAATGACTTTTGCAAAATTAGCTAACTTAAATGTTAAATGCTTCCAGAACTCTTCAAATGCTAAATATTGTTAAAAATGAAATTTAATTAGATTTTATCAGGATTTTTAAATATATCTTTCATCACATTTTCCTAAAAACAAAATGCATATTTAAGTATTAAATATTGAATAAACTCTACTTTCTTGGTATACTCTAAGTAATATCCACTTTGTTAGTCGATTCAAATTTTTAGAGGAAAAATTGTTTTAAGCCAGGTCGGATACGAACCAACGACCTCCTGATAACATGTCGGGTGCTCTGGACCACTGAGCTACAGGCAGTGTATCAAGATCTCCTTTAATTGATGATATGATCAAGTAGCTCAGTGGTGCAGAGCACCTGACATGTTATCAGGAGGTCATGGGTTTGTATCCCAACCGGCTCGACAATTTTTCATCTAAAAATTTGAATCGACTCACAAAGTGGATATTGGTATACTTAGAGTATACCAAGAAAGTCGAGTTTATTCAATATTTAATCAATTGTATACTTGTAAGATATACTTTCCATCTATTTGGCATTTATCTGTCAATTGTGACTAAAAATTGCCTGAACAGCACTGCCTACATGTGACATAATGGAATATGTACTGTAGGTTGAAAATGTTCATAACATCAGAGAAGATCTTGTTCGGCGGCTGGTAGCTCAGTGGTCCAAAGCACCTGACATGTTATCAGGAGGTTGTGGGTTCATATCCCATCCGGCTAGAGACAATTTTTCCTCTAAAAATTTGAATCTACTCGCAAAGTGATATTACTTAGAGTATGCATATTTAAGAAGTTATTGAGCTCTAATCTCTATTGACATATATAAAACTGTTTTAATTATTTTGCATTCAGTATTCACTATCTATATTTTGCCAACCCCTTTTTTCCTGGAGTAATAGACTCGCAGCATACCCCTGTTGAGTTCATTAGTTTAGCCACTGGATAATATCTTGCATCTTTCATCAAAATAATCTTTTCCACTTCTGTGCTAACTTGCATGTTTCCTTTTAAGCTTGAGTAAACATAGGAGTAGTTTAACAGTGAGCTTGATTCAAATTCTAATTAGCTGTTTCACTTAATTAGATGTTGAAGGCTCAGTTAATTGTCAAAAAATCATTAATGTGCCATTTTGCATATAAGTGTGTCAAACACTCAAGAGCCAAAACATGACCTAATATGACATTGGTTCTCCACTTGCCGCCAAAACAGCTCTTACCCGGCAAGGCATGAAATCTAACAAGATTTCTAAAGGTGTCTTGTGGTATCTGGTACCAACACGTTACCAGCAGATCCTTTAACTCTTGTAAGTTACATGGTTGAGCTGCTGCAGATTGGATATGGTGTTCCAAGACAAACCACAGATGCATTTTTTGGTTGGATTGATATCTGGGGAATTTAGTCCAGCGCAATACTTGGAAGTCTTCTTTGTGTTCCGCGAACCATTCTTGAACAATCTGGGCAGTGTGGCATGGTGCATTATCTTGCTGAAAGAAGGCACTACTAGAGTGGAATACCATTGCCATGAAAGATGGACCTGGTCTGCAATGATGTTTAGGGTAAGTGATAGACGTCAGTTTCCTGCACACGAATAACTGAACCCATGGTTTTCCAGTAGAACATTGCCCAAAGCATTACACTTCCTCCATTAGCTTGTTTTCGTCCCACAGTGCATCCATGTGCCAACACTTTCCCAGGTAAATGACACACACATACCCTGCCATCCACATGGTGCAACAGGAAATGAGATTCATCGTACCTGATGATCTTCCTTCAAGGTCCAGTTTTGATGCTCACGTGCCCATTGTAGGTGCTTTTGACGGTGAACAGAGGTTAGCATTCGGAGTGGCTATGTAGCCCCATTTTCAGCAGAATTGATGTACTCCTGTCACTGTATTCAAATTATGGGTGAGTTGTGCCATAGTATCCCTTCTGTTGGTTCGTATCATAAGAGATGGCCTTCACTCACCTCTAGCATCAGTGAGCTGTGGTCGGTCCACATCTTGCTGGTGGTTTGTGGTTTTTCCCTCCTCTGACCACTTTTTGAAGGTATTAACCACAGCTGACTGTGAGCACTCCATAGCCTTGCTGTCTCAGAAATGCTCTGACCCAGTTGTCTGGCCATTATGATTTGGCCTTTGTCAAACTCACTTAAGTCTGCTGCCTTTTCCATATGAAGAACAACACTGATTAACAGAGCTCAGTATCAGGTGTTATTTTTACCATTTCATGACCTTCACACGCACCATCATGTACCTACAGTTGTTTCAATTTGCCTAAAGATGCTCTGGTCATAATGTTTTGGCTCTTCAGTGTATACATATCAATAATATAGAAAATGGATAGCACTATTCCTCATTCTGAATAAAGCAGGTATCCATGTTAATAATATGACAATATGGTTAAACTTTTAATTATTCATGTTGCCAGGGTGTAATTGTGAAGGAGTCTTGGATGAATTGAATTTCTTATAGGAAATTAAGTCCAACATGTGAAGAATTAATGAGTTGTAGAGTACAGTGTTGAAAGATGTATGACTGGTAAGAGGCTTTTTGTTATTATGGTTGAACTGCAGTAATGCTATTTAAAGTTTGCATAGACGTTTCAGCTTTAGAAGATGCATCAAATAACTTCAATTCTTAGACAAGAAAGTGATATAATCTACCACCATCTTTAACAATAGTATTGTAAGATAACTGATAAAAGTTTAACAGATTGTGATATTAATATGTGTGATATGACCTTTAAAAAGTTTAATCTCCTTTATAATGTTAAAATAGTCTAAAATATAGTAACATGTAACACATTTCATCTCATTCCTTTAGTACCATTTCATTCTCTATTTGTCTTACTCAATACTGACTTGTAATGATAAGTTTGCATGCAGTGTTCAACAACTGCGAATGACTTTTTAGTAATATGTAACATTGCTAAAACAGTTCTGCAAGTCATCAATTCATTGTTGATTGCAGTATTTTATACAGATATTTCAATTCATCTAAAGCAGATTTACAATTTGGCAACATGGATGATTCCTGCATTATTTAACACGAGTGATAACACTATTTTATGCTATTGGTGTGTTAATGGTTAATTGGGCCTCTTATATCAAAGTGAAGTTGGTGATTAAAATTTGAATTGAGTAAACATTTCTCTTGTGAAGGAAAGTGAAACATGGCTAAATTTTAATCTACAAGCAGTACTTAAATTACAAGTAAATAGCCCTTAAGTTCTTTAGCATAAGAAAAAAAAAATCCATTTGAACCTAATGTTAAAAAAAAGTGAGAAAAAGCTATAGGGGAATCATGACTGAAGTGCTCTTTCCTACAGTTAGCATTTTGTAGTGGAGCTAAGGCACTTAGTTCAAATCACAGTGTTTGAACCATATGATGAACAGGTTTGACTTGTACGTTTTTCTACTTAGAGCTTATCCTACCCTATTAGTTTTCTTTATGGTAATTGTATTGACAAACTGCTAGTAACTCTTTTTCACAATGAGCCTGAGGATTTTTTTAATGGTAACTAATCAATTTTACTAGCTTGCTATATTAGAAATTATTACCCATGGATATTGAAAATATTTAAAGTGATTTAACATAAGATGAATTAAAACGATTATCCCAAGTAATGAAATTGAAATGTTCTTTTATAATTATGCATAAATGTTTTTTTTTAACTCAGTATACTGCCTTAAAATTTTGTAAAATGAAAATTTCAAATACTCAAATCTCAAACCTGAATGCTAATCTTTTTTTTTTATGGAAATATTTATTATAAAGATGCTATTTTTATTCCCTATTTTTCTGAGTATCTTTTAAGATTAATATTTTCTGTAGTTTTTAAATGTTTTAGATATATACTTTTCTGCTGAATTTCAGTGAGTTGCAGCTAAAGGTATGTATTGATGTATATTGACTTAGAGCAATATTTCTTTACCCTTCTGGCATTGAGTTAGCCAATAAAAATGCAAATACTTCCTTTTTAAATGGCAAATATGAAAACAGAAAAACAATGATTGGTTTTCTTAATGGCACACTAGCAACTAAAGCTATAGTGTGTCAAAATATAAGGGAAAAGGTTGTCATGAAACTCTCAAATGGAAAAAAAGTAAACAAAAATAAAGCAAGGCCATTATTGGATGCAAAGATATGAAATGTAATGTACCTGGGTAAAAAACACAGTACCAGATACTGTTTTTTTTTTTGCAAACTGCCAGTTAGCAGTTAATCTTGCAGGGTGAAAGATGGCAACTGTACTGCAGGAGTGAATAACTGGAGAACATAGTGCTCTTGTTTCTTTTTGTACAAGGGATATTCATAAAGAAATGCTTCCAGTGTATGATGAGAATTGTTTTTCACATAAGGTTATTTATAGCTGAGTTGAAATTTAACACAGGTACATTCAAAACAATGATTGGTGGAGTTGTCCAGTTGAAGTTGAAACATACATTTGTGGCTCATATGGAATCAATGATCAAGTAGACAAGTAAGAACTCGTGATGTAGCAGATGCTTTGTGATGTTCTCGTGGTTTAGCCTATAGCATAATGTATGATTGCTTCAAATTTTAAAAAGTGTCCATGTCATGGGTTTGCAGAGAACTGAAACACTCCCATTTCTGTGAGGCAAAGGGAGATGACATGCTGAACAGATTTGTTACTGGTGATGGAATATGGGTTCACAACTTTCAACCCAAATATGCTTTAATGGAATAGAAATGTACTTGTTTACATTTAACCAAGTAGTTGATGGTTGTGCTGTCAGTAGGGACAGTAGTGGTGACCATATTCTGGAACTGTCATGGTGGTGGTGGTGTGCATTTTCAAAAGGCTAGAGAGACTGTTGCATCTTACTGCACCCTTCTGTAAGAACTTAAGGACTCAATTTGCAGCTGTAGAGTACTGCTGTTGCATGACAACACAAGACGGCATGCAGCACATGCAACCCAAGAGATCATTAGTAATTTTGGGTGGGACTTCTCGATTATCCTACAGCCCTGGCCTCCCCTCTAGTGATTTACATTAGTTTCTCTTAAACACTGGCTGTTGTGGCAAAGGTTTTATTTGATGATGATATATATGATGTTATAGTGTAATTTGCAAAATGGTTATTGTATCCAAATCTTTCAATTAGATGGAGTAGAGAGTATAACTCATGCACCCTTCGCCTATGGATATGCCAATGGAAGGAAATTAAGAAATAAAATTTTCCCCGTGGGGTGGGTTCAAGGCTCCATCCCGAAATACACCACTGCCCAAAAACGTAATGATTATGAGAGGGAGGAGAAGGAAATTTATCCAACCTCACTGGAATTTGGAACCAAATTATTTTTATGAATACTAGTCACAAAATTATTTGAATTTTGAACTATGAAATCTTGCTTCCACCCTTTCTCATAGATAAAATCATTCCTCTATTTTGCCAGAAAACGAAAACAGCACCAGTTTTTCTTTTTATACCTCACAAAAATCATGTGGGCAAATCAAGTCCAGTGAGTAGCTGTTATGGTTTTTATGTAGTGAAAAAATATTCAGACAGAATTACATTACTCTATATTTGATAAAATCAGAAATATTTAAAATAGGACTCTACTTGCAAATTGATATGTTTGTGAAATCACATAAAGTAATTAAAGAATATTCAGAAAAGCTTATTGATTATAAGTAAAGCATGCCAAACACATAAAGTTAACTGTACTCAAGCAGTTAGAAAATAATCCAGCAGTGAAATAATTTAAAATAAAAAATCTGTTTTTAATAAGGCATGGCCGAGTGGTTAGCGCGCTTGGCTACTGATCTAAAGGACCCGGGTTCGAGTCCCGGGTAAGGCATGGATGTTCGTGTTGTTTTTCTGCTGAGGTCCTGCTATCCTCACAGACCTTCTACTGTGGCATATAAAATGACAGGCTCCTGTCAGACCTCTGTGGCAAGCAGCTGCTTGAGGGGGTAGAAGCCAATAGGTTTTATTTAAATTAATAACTTTTTTTCTACATTGGAATTACCTATTCATTAAGGGAAAAAAATACTTATTTGAATCCTTCTAAACGAATGGGAGACAATAATTTCTACAGCAAAATAAAGCCAAATTTAAATCAAAAATAACATGATAAACTCTTTGAGAGTTCCATGCATTACCAAAATACATGAATATTTACTACTTTTTGCCTATCAACAAATTTAAAGTTAAGAAAAGTATCAGGAACATTTCTGAGATTGTAATGAAAAAACAAATGACAACATCTGAGAAGATTGATGAAGGTTTCATCTTATTACTAACATTTGGTATTGAAATATTTTACACTCGTATAGCAGTCAATGTTTTTTAACAAAATTACTTTAAAAATTCCTATTGTAATCATGTGAATTCTAATAAGTTGTTGTAAACCCTACTGCAAGGAAACTTTGAAGTCAAAACGAAAGTGATACTAGCACCATATTCTTATGCCACAAAATAGCTGACATATGTAGTTTTATTAGTATCTGTTATCTGAAATATTAAAACTTAATCTCCCGAATATTAAAATCTCTGGGTTCATTTCAACTAAATACCATAACTATTAAATAATCACAAGAGTTCTATTAATATTGTACGAGTACATAATATATATGCCATATTAGACAGCTTCTATACTAGCCATATTGGCATTACTAAATGCCTATGCTATGGCTTGCTACCATTATTGCAAATTTCAAATTATTTAACTGCATAATAGTAATAGCTTTTCTAAATCGAGCAGAAATATACATGTGTATTATTCATTAGTATTCTAATGTAAATCTGTCGCATGTTAATCACTGCATAATAAATGATTACTTACCAGACTCCACAGTTTTAATACAAATGAAATCCCTATTAGTTGTTCGCCAAGGTTAGTTTGATATGGTTAAGATTTGATGCTTTTAAATAAGCAAAATTTATATTGTTAGAAAATAAATCCCAGAAAATTCACACAATCCTCTTGTTAACAATGAGTAATGATGAAATAAAACTTGCAGAATAATCCAAGACCAAAAACAAAATAGGAGGATGATGCATGTCTGCTTTGTTGCACAACATATCACTCAAATTGTTTGCAACAACTCTGAAGATGTCATCAGTGCAAATCGCAGGAAAACTGCAATTTTTGTGTCTCAGCCTGTCGCATCTCAGCAGAGTTGTAATTGCTGCAGTGTACGGTCCCCAGCTTTGTACATGCATTTTTAAGAAGCAACTGCAATCATCTTAATGCTGTTGCAAATTGTGGTGTGTGCCCTTTAAGCTTATTAGTAAAACACTGAAATCCATACATGGTGACAGCAACAACTATCAAGCCATTATTAATTGGGTCTTGCATCCAATAGAATTGGATGGTGATCACATGATTTGAGTTACTGGATAATCTTGCATTGAACAGGATGAAGATTTAATTGACCTGAGTTCCCACTACATTGACATACAAAAATTTTTCCATATAAGCAAAACCATGGCAGTGTGGAAAATTCATGGACACTCACAAAAAACTCGTGCTGATCGCTATGGTGATTGCAAAAACAAACTTCCCAATGTGAGAAATATGGAATACAGACAACAAAGTTGAATGTAAAAGATTTAACAAAAAATAAATACCATGGCAAAAAATAAAATCATTATTGCTGCTACTACACACTACAAATATCGTTGCTATATAGTGTTAGTTTTTCACCAGATTTGCTATGCTTTTACCCATTGGATTTTACTTAAATTTTCACCTGCAAAAGTATGTTTTGGTAGATTATGGCTTTAAAAACCATATTAAGCATTGGAAAGTATTTAAAATTTAAAATGATGGTTAATTATTTTTTTTATCAAAATATAAGTGCATTTGTGTTGAATAATACAGGTAGGCACCATGTAGGTGATATACACTTGATAAGTATAGAGAAAAAATTTAATTAGCCAGGTAGGATCCAACCCATGATAACGTGCTAAGAGGAGCATGTCAGAAACAAAACACTATCATATATTTGTGTATTCTTTCAAACAGTAAATTGCACAAGTATGGAAAAAGAAAGTTTTATTGTTTACAGTAAAATAATTTTTGAAGGGTTTTCAATTAGAGCAGCAAATGTGCCAGATAACATGACAGTGCCAACTGCCAAATTAATTGAAATATAGCTTTCATTTGAGATTGTTGTTAGCCTACATGATTAGTAGAACCATAAGTCAGTTTGTTTTCTTCACTGGTACCATATTATCACCTGAAATAGGCTGAATTACACCCAGTTGAGAACTACTTATTAAAAGTAAGGTAGTAGTTTGCTTTATGGTGCTAAGCTCATTTGGTCCATCTATTCTGTTAGGTGTACAAGTTCATATGGTTTTGGTGTAGTAAATTTAATCACTTATAAATATGCTTATGAAATAACATAACCACCATCATAATCTATGACTTTCTCCCAACAAGAAATGAACTTATAGATCCCACTCCTGTAAAATTCTTGTTCTTTAGAATGAAAAAAAAAACACACAGACAGCAATCTAACTCTGTTTTATCTCCTTGGTTTCTGAACTGTCTAATAACAAAACCTGGTGATAGTCTGACGGGGGAAAGGTCTGGAAAATAATGTAGCTGATATAAAGTTTCCCACCCAACATCATGAATTTTATTCTGGGTCACTTTCACCCAAATGCAATTTTGCATTATGCAGCAAGACAATACCTTTCTTACTTGCAAGTGTACGCTTCTACTGTAGTAATACATTGAGCACCCATTACAGTTGTTCCAAATACACATTCCCTGTGATGGTATGTTTAGGGGGTTGAGTTCGTAGTTCTGTATGCCACCACATATGGCATAATTTTCTTTTGATGAAGTTCTGGCTTTGATGTAATAGAGCAGGTTCTCTGGGCAATAATGAGTGATGTGAACACTTAGGGTTACTGTATGTTATCCATTTTTCTTCATAAGTTTTCAACCAATTGAGAAATGGTTTAGTGTGTTGCAAAGGCAGTGATATGCAATCTGATAATCTCTGATGCCTTCTGGTCAGCTTTAAATTTGTGCTGAACTCCTTAGAAAGGGATACTTTCTCTAGTTTATGCAGATGTAACCATGTTGTTTCAGCCTTCACATTAAATGTTTTTAAAGGCATTTGACACATCTGGCTTGAGTGTGATTTGATAGCATTGTATATTTTGTGTAATTGTGTAAAAACTTTGTGCAGCTTTCGTTCATTAAACTTATCTGGATACCTAATAGTTTGAGAGTATTGAAAAAAAAAAAGACTAAAACGAATATAGGGTAACTGCATGAAATTGCTTTTCAGTAAAATGGTTGAACTAATGAAGAGAGTAAACACAACCAAACTTAATATATATGAGAAATTTGTTTTAGGAGAGAGGAAAGAATTTTAATGGTTCAGTGAAAATGCAGTTAACTTAATGTAGGGTATATTATACAGGGTAACCAATAGAAAATGTTGAAAGTATCCAACATCCTTTTCTTTTATTTATCTACAGTTATTTCTACAGCAATAATACATATTAATGAAAATAGCAAAAATATGTTCAGTACAAAAAAATGCAGAGGTTTTCAGTGAGAGGGGCAGCTTTGTGAGATTATAGTTTTTTACTATCATCAAGCACCAAATAAAAGTTTGCCTTATTAGACTTACCTCATAAACTAAGCTATTCAGCAACAATCTGCATCTCCTATCTTCTCCAACCATGTGACAATTCCTCCAAACAGCAACCTTGTTTGGTGCTTAACTTTAATATTGACCCCAGACTAAAGAAGGGATTAGCAACTGAATATATTAAGATAAAGTGAGGGGGAGGGTGCCTCACTTTATCTAAAGTTGTTAAAAGAAATTAGTATTATTAGCTTGGTAAATAAAGAGTAAGAGATGAATGAAAAAACATTTAGTTTCGTTGATGTTAAAAAATTGTTGGAATGAATAATATGAGTATTCGGGTGAACACGTAAGCGACCATTCATAGTTCGTTTCTTCTAAGATATGTTGAGATTAGTGTTTGTACTGATGATCACAATGGCTTAATTACTGTGCAAATTGTTGACTTTTATAAATTTTGGCCCCTTATGGTTCCCCCAGATAACCTGACCAAATGGTCCCAAATTTCATGTATGAGGGTTCCAAATGTGAAGGATCTGGCAGTAGTGGGTGGAACTGACACCAGTTCAACTTTCTCTATTATTTTGTGAATTAGGTTATCAGTGGAGAAATCTGCTGGGGGAGAAATTCATTTTGCAGGAAATTTTTGTTGGGCTATATCCCCTCAAGCAGTTTTTTGCCACAAAGGTCTGATAGAAGCCTGTATGAGTTTATCATGGTGGTTGCCTTAGCTGGTAATAAACAATAGTAGTAGCTGAGCAAACACCTGTGTAAATGAATAAACTGGTGCACACCAGTACAGAATTTGTGTTTAATCTGCAGTGTGTTGATATCAGCACATATTCTCATTGTTGCTGAAGGTTTCAGCATATGCAAACATTGAGGTAGTTTTATTTCTGTTGCCTCTGGTTCCCAGCTACTTGATTCGCAAGTTCCAAATTCAATATGTATGTTCCCCTTAAGTACCATGTGTTGGGTTTAAAATTTTGAGTTCCTTCTTGTGAAGGGATGGGGTTTAGAACCTTGAATGTCTTTGTGGAGGATCCAGTATCAGCTGTTGCTCTCTCGTCTCTATAAATTATGATTGAAGTTGTTGGGGGGGGGGGGGGAATCCATTCCTGTAAAATTATCTTTAGAGTTTTTTTTCACTCATTTGTTTTATTTCCTTGGTTTCTGAACTATTGTGCAGTACAATTAAAATTAACATTGTTCAACACAAAATGAAACTTCAAAAGTTGACATTTCATATACACATTAATATTTTACTTTTGTTACTTAATTTATTTACTCATATTTAAAGCTATAGTTTACACTTTTATAATGACCCAGTATATACTATATATATCCAAGTGGTTTGTTTTGATTCTGACCATATGTTATTGATTTTATAAACCATATATTTTTCTGTAAAGTCTTAATTGTTACTATTTTGCTTTGAATTACTTCAAAATTTAGTTTTAATTAAATTTTTTATATTTGTTTCTGTGTGCTTAAATTTCTCAGAGGTTACTAAAAATTTTCTTTAAGGTTAGGTAACAGAATTCGCTCCACTAAACTGTTTTCTCTGGGGACACATTAATGGTTCTAAAATTGTATATGACTCGTACCATGTTATCGTACCTCGTAACATATTTATATATGTACAAACAGATATAAATATGTTTGTATAATATATTTGCATCATAGGAGAGAACTTTCAGAATGAGCATAAATCAATTTACATAGAGATACTAAAGAGAATTACATGGTGATATTCAGAAGAGATTAAGTTAGTCTCTTATATGTTAAGGCAGTTTAAGTGTGTAATGAAATAAGAGTAATATGCAAGCTTTCATGTCAATCTGAACTTTTGAGATGTTGTATGTATTATTGAATAAAAAGAGTTTGATATTTTTCTTGTAAGCTGAAAAGTATTCTGAAGAGACTAACTCCACTCCTATTAGAGTATTGAAACGTTTGACCAATAACATCTCCTCACCCCCGTTCCCACTCCCCATCTTTGCCCTTTGTCTGGATTATCTGCAATCCTTTTTTTCCCCATGTTCATTCAATTTAATATTACTCTCTGTTGTCTTAAACCTTCTTAAACTCCCCAAGTTTACTATTTTTTATGTATGAAATATGTTTGTCTTCATCTGTGCAACTTGTCATTTTGTTTATATATGTCAAATAATTAAGCAATTCCTGTAAATATGCTTGTATTTTTGTACTATCATCAATATTTCTTTTTAATCTCTCAAATGTACTGGGGCATCAAGCCACTTGAACGTTTAAATTAATATCCAAAATTACCTGTACCTTGGCTTTACTGTAACCCCCTGCATGAAATAAATTATTATAATCCATTATTTCTATTAGTTAGATTATATTTTGGATGCTGCAATTGTAAGTGACATAAGATTTCTATTTTCAGACATACAATCCACCAATGTCATCTTCCAGTATGCCAGATCCTTACATGCCAAGCTACTATGCTTCCATGTCTTTTCCTTACTTGAATCAAGGATTGGGTGATGGAGCCTGGAGCAATGGTGGTGATCCAATGACCTTCCTTGGTGGATATGGAGGACAGATGGGAAGTGGGGAACAACACTCACATTACATGGATGGCATGTTTGGACAGAATAGTTTTGGTGGCTACAACCAGGGCTTCAATTTCTTTCCTGGTGGTGGTGGTGGTGATTATTCAACATGGGGGAATTCAACTATGGGCACACGCAAAACAGGACATGGTGCTTACCATGATGACTACTATCGTGATACATATGACCAAGGGATGGATCGAAATGCACTGAAGCACATGGAACAAGGCATGGGTGGTTTGTCTTTGACAGATCACAAGAATGAGTCTCAGTTTGTGAAAGATCCTTATGGGAAACCAGGAATGCTACCTAGTAATTTGATGACTGACCATCAGCTTGCAAAAAAATTTGGTGCAGCAGCTTCAGATCCAATGGTTATGGCTGGAGCTCCAGGAGTAGCTGGACAAGCAGTTGGATCAAAAAAAATGACATGGGCATCGGTAGCTAGCCAGCCTGCCAAACCACAACCAAAGATTAAACCGAAAACTATACCTCCTGCACCTATGCTTTCTGGAAAACATAATGCACCTAGTATGGATATTGGAACTTGGGAGAGTAAAAATGGCAATGGTACAGGAAATGGTACAAGTGGAGGTGGAAAGATGGGTCCTCCTCCACCACCTCCACAATCTCGATCTGCACCATGGGGTGCACCACGAGGCAATAGGAGCAATGGACCTTCTGGACCAGGATATAATTCACCACCACAGCAACAGCAACAACAACAGCAAATAACTATTGCCCAAAATCCCTCTGCTGGTGGGGACAATTATCCACAACATCCAGTTTTAGATAAATTAAGAATGGAAAATAATTATAACCCAAAGGATTTTGATATGAGTCCTAAAAATGCACGATTCTTTATCATCAAATCCTATTCTGAAGATGATATCCATCGTTCGATCAAGTATTCAATCTGGTGTTCAACAGAACATGGTAATAAGCGCCTTGATCAAGCATACCGTGAACGTGATGGAAAAGGAGTAGTGTACTTGTTTTATAGTGTAAATGGATCAGGTCATTTTTGTGGCATGGCCCAAATGGTGTCACCAGTGGACTACAACTGTTCAGCTAGTGTTTGGGCTCAGGATAAATGGAAAGGGCAGTTTAAAGTTAAATGGATCTATGTGAAAGATGTTCCGAACTCTCAGCTGCGTCACATTCGTTTGGAGAACAATGAGAATAAACCAGTTACCAACTCTCGGGACACTCAAGAAGTACCTGCAGAAAAAGGAAAACAAGTTTTGAAAATAATACATAGTTTTCGTCATACCACCTCCATATTTGATGACTTTCTTCATTATGAGAAAAGGCAAGAAGAAGATGAACAGCGTAAAACCCAGGTAAATTAAATTTTAGATTTTTATGAATTTAAAATGCCAATTTGTTCAATATCCAATTGAAAACAAATTACCATATTACAAAAGACAAAACACAAAAAAATAGTTTGAAAATATTTGGGCAATAAATAAATTGCAGAAAGTTCTTTTTTTATCATTGTTTAAGTTGTTGAATCATGCTTACTACTAAATTGTATGTGTAAAAAGAGCAAAGAATGTTGCACTGAATTTTTAAAACATTCTAAATATGTATATAATTTTGAAGCTAGCATAGTATTTGTGATTTTTTTTTTTGTGTGGGATATACATTTGCTTCATAACCCTTAGGTTACTTAGACTAGAAGTCTTCACCACATTACCCAGTTATAATGAACACAAAATTAACAGCTCAAGTGCCAACTATTATATTAGATTCCACACAACAGTAGAATATTGTAATTACTATTTAATAAACATAGTTGAGTATGATAACCTTCAAGATAACTGGATAAACTGACTCAGATTTAAACCATATGTCACTGGATCTTGTTTGATTAATTGCACATAACCCCTGAGAAATACACTGCTCATCATTGAAACTGCCCCACCTAGAATGAATGGATGAATTGACCTGACAATTTTGCAGGCAGATCTCTTCTGACATATCAGGATGTAAACAATTCGCATGTCAAACTGAGTAGTGCAGTAAAATGATCAGTAACATGTCCAGTAACATTCCTGCCATAAGAATATGGAGGGCTATAAAAACAGGTAAATGACAGTGGGCAAACGAAACACAGAAGACTTGCAAAGAAAGTGCAATGCCTTTAGGACTGTAGGGCAATGTTACGTGCAGCTGATGAAATTTGAAAGGGGCATCATTGGGTTGTCAGAAGCTGGATAGCACAAATGACCATTTTGTGTGGGTCATGATGCCCAAATAGTTGGCAACAGTGGGTACAGGAAGATGTCTGGACACATTTCCAAGACTAGTTGCATCAAAAGGATATGCAAATGGGAGGATTGATGGATCTGCCGAGTAGCAACAACAGACTGTTTTGTCACAAGCTGCCAGATTTTCCAACTCCTGATGTCATTGCTGTTTATGCCTTTGTCAGGGAGCATGATTAGAAAATGACTAAAACCTTGTCTCCAGTTGTATCATCTGTTGGGTTGTCTTTATTTCTGATGCTATACCATTGTTGTCTATAGTAGTGCATGAAGATGCTTCTTAGGGACAAGACTAGTTTTGTGTTGTCTTTAGCAATGGATCTTGTATGGGGAAAAAATTCTGGGACCAGTGCTTTTGCCCTCTGTGCCCCATCCCAAATGCTGTTTGACAAGACTGCTCCCCTCAATATGGCTCTCATATCCTGGAAGTGTCTACATGATGTGATGCTCCCTTTGTTTGCATGTTCTCCAGATCTCTTGCCTATGGAATGTTCACTGATCATTGCATTCTCCCCCCATTACTATTATTTACCAGCTCATGTCACAGGTACATAGAGTATGGTTCAGTGTTCACCTTGATGGCATTTTCCACTTTAATTCTCTACCATGATGTTTGGCTGCTTGTATTGCTGTTTTTCTGGAGGCAATGTTCCTTATTGATGTGAACCATTTTTGTAAGGGGCGGGGGTGGCTAAGTTGGTAGCGCGCCAGGCTCCTAATCTGTAGTTCCCAGATTCGAGTCCCAGCTGGGTCAGCGTTGAGATTTATCTCTGCAAAATTCCCCTCCCTGCCCATGGTCGGTAGGGGATACCAATGGTTTTGGAAAGGCTGCCGTCCGTCGGATGGGATGTTAAGCTGTTGGCCTGTGTGCGGGAGAGCCATACCCTGTGCACGTTAAAGAACACGCTGGATGACCTTGACGGGAGGCTACCATCTGTCTCCCAACAGCTGTTTCATTGGGTCCCCTCCCCCAACCTTCTCTGAGCCTTCAAGGTCCGTGTGACCTGGCCATTTAGCCCATGGTTTGCAAAAAAGTGCCGCTCGGAGGTAAAACAACCCAACCATTTTTGTAAATATTGCTAATTTGATACACAAATTTAATCATTTCAAGTGTACATTGCTATCTCACTCCTTGTTTTGAGCTTAAAGAGCACTTCTTGTGGGTGGGGCAATTTCAGTGATGAGCAGTGTACATTTGAATCAGTAATAGTGGCTGGTTTAAATCTTTCTTAAGTCAGATACACTAGTTTCTAAAATAATACTGTAATTTGTGGTTCACAGTTTCATCATAAAAATAGTGCACAAAAGAATAGTTTTGTGAAAAAGAATGATATTTAAAATATTTTTGGTTGTGATATTTGGAATCTGCAATAGATGACATTTGGGTATAATCCTGTTATTTGGAGAAAAAATGTTTTCTTCAATGGCTGGCAAAGGGATGGCTCTATTGAGCCAAAATATTTAGCAAAAATGAAGTGTAATCACAATTTGGAAATTATTTGTAGCTGTGTAATTGCTTCTGCAATAATAATGTACACAAGCATTGTAATTTGAAAGGAAGGTTATGGAAATTAGCAGAAATGATCTTTGGTCTCTTGCATTCATTCCATTAAGAATACCGAATCTAAAAATAAGTTCATAATAACCTGGTAAGTCTAAGCATCCATCTGAAATTGTTTTTCTACAAATGTCAATAATGCATGTGTCAAAGAAAATAGGGTATTTGCTAGTTGGATGAAAAGATGATACCATGTGATCATACATGGGGCTAGTAACAAACAGAATGCTATCCACATTGGTATTTCGAAAAAAAATTGGGCAGGTTGCTGTGTATTACTATATCAATCTAAAAATAAGTTCATAATAACCTGGTAAGTCTAAGCATCCATCTGAAATTGTTTTTCTACAAATGTCAATAATGCATGTGTCAAAGAAAATAGGGTATTTGCTAGTTGGATGAAAAGGTGATACCATGTGATCATACATGGGGCTAGTAACAAACAGAATGCTATCCACATTGGTATTTCGAAAAAAAATTGGGCAGGTTGCTGTGTATTACTATATCAAATCATGGATTAACTGAGTAATTTACACAGACAGCCTCATTCATTATCTTAATGTTTTTCCAAAACTTATTGCATATTGGAATGCCCATGAACTCTCAGTGGCTAAGGCAAAAATGGAATTACACTACACACTTTTTGAATTTTTGCAACTTGTTTGGTCTTTGTGATTTCAAGCATTATTTCACTTTCAGATAGCATTGATTGATAGTCCAGATATTAATCCATATGATTTCTTCCTTTGAGATCATGTTTAAAAAATTACTGCTTTTGAAGTAACAAGACTAATGAAACTTGAGAGTTCCGATAGTTCAATTGTACATTGCTGGACAATGAAATTATCCCACTTAGAAGTGATGGAATCTTCTGAAACTCTCAAAATACACAGGTGATCAGATGAATATAACATGGTTTATTTTATAGCTCAATGCAATGAATTTAATGGCTTATAGTAACATATATATCCTTTAGTATGTAGTGAAACTGCCATGGTATGTGATACATTCAATAATAGATATAGAGGTATAAGATTTGTGAAAGTGTCCTGAGAGAGATTCCACCATGCCACATGAATCCAGTTCCTTAGTGCAGTTGTATTTTGGGTTGGTTGAGGATGGGGCATGGGTAGTTCAGTCAAGCTGTAGCAACTATTCAGTCAGTAGTGTGCTAGATCCATAATCTGAAGTTTCCAGGTTTTAGTCCTAATTATGCTAGCATTGAAATGTATTTCTGCTAACTACCACCCTGTCTTTGGTCAGAATTGGGACACTGATAGGCATGGAAAATCCACCATCCATCAGATGGGTTGTAAAACTTTAACCCCATATTCAGTAGAGCCATACCCTGTGTTCAGTTGAAGAACTTGCTGGATGGCCTTGATGGGAGGCTTTCATTTGTCTCCTAACAGCTGTCCAGTGGTTCTCCTTCCCTCCATTCATGGCAGCAGTTCGTTGAATGGTAGCTGTGATTGAGTCTGCTGCTACCTTCTGAAGAATGTGGTTGTGTGCATATGACAGTACCTGACTTTATGTAATGACTTAATGCTTTCTTGAGCCCATTGTCATCATCAACATCCATATGTTGTATCAAGGCTTACATGTATGGTGGGTATACCATTTAGTTTCATGCAGCATTACAATCTGATCATGCCCAAATAAGTCCAGCTGCTAATATGGTTGGTGAAAAGGGCATTGTAGCAACTTTTACACTTCTTTCTTAATATCTTCTCTCAACACTCATTTATAGATTGTTGTAAACTATTGTGGTGTCACTCACCATTTGTCCTGTGATCTGTAAATATTGAGTGTTTTCCCTGGAAATGCAATTATTTGCATATATTGCTGCCCTGCACTTACATGCTGATTTGCATGCAATCCAACTGTACTGCTGGGTTAGGCAATTGTCTTGAGCACTGTTTAAGGAAATTTCATAAGTGCCATTGTATCATTGCAACATTATTGTGCAGCTTGAAGAACTCTTAGTTGAAAGAAATCCATATTGAGTATGGTGTGCATTGTGAAATATAACAGTTCATATAACTCTGCTTGTGAGTATAAATTTTTGATTCATTATGGCAGTGCTTTCCAACCTTTTGAGTCCACAGCACACTTGATTACCCAAAATTGTCATGCATACCAGAAAAAAAGGAATAGCTATTTTTTTAATAATTTATCAGTTAATATAATTGCCTATTATTTTACAGTCAATAAATCTTACTTTTCTGTTCATCTGAGAAGGCTGACCAGCTAAAATGTATATGGATCATTCGGTGATATGAAAATGACTCCAAGCACGCTTCTGGGAAATGGTTCAAATTCCTTTCACAGCAACTAATTTTTTCAGTTCAAGTTTCTTGTCTATAGGACATTTTCCTGTGATTTTTATTACTGAATTATTTACAAAATGTTGTGAGGATGAGTGACAAATATTACTTCCATCATAGTAAGGCAGCTTGGCTGCCTGATTCCTGACATAGATAGCACCAGTGGCAAATCAACAAAAATGTGGGAATGCTTATACGTCACATTGTTGAAGAAAATGGTTAGCCTCTGATGGTCTAGTGGTTATGATGCCTAACATGCTTCTGGAAGATGTGCATTCGAAACCCACTCAGGGCAGCTAATTATTTCATATTTATGCTTTTTTTTTTTTAATTTCAATAAGCTTGAAGCAAGCAACTTTCAGCACCTTCATGCCATCATACATATTTTAGAGCTGCCAACTACTCTGATTTTGTCTTTGAAAATCATATTTTTAGGTTTTTTTTTCAGTTTTTTTACACATTTGAAAATGTCTCCAAATTGTACAGTATTTTTGGCCATTTCCTAAAAGAAGAATATTAATGAAAGGGAAGAATTATTTTCATTTTTGCTCTTTTATTGTATTAAAGGTGCAGTTATGTCCCCATTCCCTAATCTGTGCCTGCTTGTGCACTCACTTATGAACCAATCAGAGGAAATCTGTGACTCCAGCTGACAATTTCTGGACAGAACACATGACAAAGTTCCCATTTAAATTCTTTTACAGAGTTGAAGGTCACAGATTGTTTCGAAATGTGTGTTTATTGAATCTATACCAAACTCTTACTAGCTCTGGCCAACTAAACATTATTTGGATTACTTAGAATCTGCAACTTGATTGGGTCTCATGCATGTGTGTTGTTATCTGGGTTGGGCTATTGGGTTGATAAGGGATTAAAACTTTTCACTAGACTTGAGGCACTTTTAATTATAATCAGTTATGCACTTTATATTCCCTACTTCCTATTGCATTTTGCTCATCATTTTTTGGCCAATGTAAGTTTTGTTTTACCATAACTTTGTAACCTGGTAACTGATCACAAGAGGTATGTATATGGATTTTTTATGTCCAAACTGCAAGAAAATACCACTCAGAGACTATTAGTTGATTATTAATCAGTGAATGATATTTATGTATTGATCATTTTCAGTTATTATCTATATTAGGGTAACTTTTGTTGGCATCCATACATTTTTGATATGACTTGACTGCAGTATTCCACAGCTTCCTATGCTGAATGACAAACCGCCACTGCTGTCGATCCTCCCCACCCTGCCCACGTTCAGTAGGGGACACCGATGGGCTTGGAAAGGCCGTCATCCATCAGATGGGACATAAAGCCGTGGCTCCGTGTGCAGGAGAGCCATACACTGTGCACATTAAAGAACACACTGGATGGCCTTGACTGAAGGCTTCCATCTGTCTCCCAACAGCTGTTTCATTGGGTCCCCTCCCCTAACCTTCTCTGAGCCTTCGGGGTCCTTTTGACCTGGCCATTTAGCCCATGGTGTGCAAAAAAGTGCCACTCAGAGGTAAAACAATCCAATACTGCTGTCGATCCAAGCACTTTCAAAAAACATTGAAATAACATTTGTTCTTATTCTCAATGTATTGTAATGCTAACTTTTGGAATATATTGATTGATCAGGGGATGATGCCTATGTATTGAATATTAATTATTAGCAATTAAGTTTATTTTCGTTAATATCAAAAACTCTTTTGCTGGTTCCATGGGATTATATCAGGATAAAACATGGGTGCAGTTCAGTTGGCTGCAGTAAGCACCATTTCCTGTGATGCTGATGATCCAAGTACTGCATAAAAAACATTGGAGAGAAAGGGTGCAGGAATTGTTGCTATTCTCACTGTATTTAAATATTAACTTTTGTAATGAATCTATTGTTAATTGTTGGATATTCCTGGGGCTGCTCAGTTGGTAGCACACCAGGCTTGTAATCTGTAGTTCCCAGGTTCGAGTCCCAGCTGGGTCAGTGTTGAGATTTATCTCCGCAAAATTCCCCGCCCTGCCCATGGTCAGTAAGGGACACCGATGGGCTTGGAAAGGCTGCCATCCGTCAGATGGGACATTAAGCTGTGGCTCCGTGTGCGGGAGAGCCATACCCTGTGCACATTAAAGAACACATTGGATGGCCTTGACGGGAGGCTACCATCTGTCTCCCAACAGCTGTTCCAGCGAGTCCCCTCCCCCAACCTTTTCTGAGCCTTCGGGGTCCATGTGACCTGGCCATTTAGCCCATTGTGTGGGGAAAAAAGTGCCGCTCAGAGGTAAAACAACTCAACCTACTACACGTTGGTGATTTTTAGCAATTGTTAAAATTCGTTAATATCAAAAGTACGCATGCCAAATATGTAACTAAACAGATTTACTTTTGTCACATTTCTTATCTTTTAAGATAATAAAATAAGAATTCTATGATGCCATGAGTGGTAACTGAACATTCTTAAGGTGTGTAAAGTAAGTGAATAATGTACAGTATAATAGTTTTTCATCATATTCAATGATTTATTGGATTGTCTGTTAGTATGTTTCGTGTGGCTTCTGGTTCTTAAATTTTTTTTTTCTGGTTTAACCTTCTAAGATGAATAAGAGTTTGTTTATTTAACCTGAAGGAGTGGGCTATTCATATAATTGTAATTTTTTAAATGTAATTTGGATTTAGTTCCCATGTTTGTAGCATAAAGGTATAAATTTTGCCTCAGGTAAGTGCTGAAAGTTGCAGACAATTTATGATATTTTGTTAATGCATATTCCCTATTGTGTTAAGTGGGAAATCAACAATTTCTTTAGTGATATGGTTGTCTCTGATGAGATTATCTTCTGTTTTTTTTTTGTAATGTGCATGGTGGGGCATTCTTTACCATAGTTTGTTTTTTAGGTTTGTTATCTCTAATAGGATTTAGTCCTGGGGGCTCTTTTATACTGCTGATTGCAAGTGATTTGTTCAAATTTGTGTGTTTTAGGCTTCTTGTAGTCTCTGATGGGATTAGTTCTAGGTGGTGGTGGGTGGGGGTGGGGGGGTCCAATCTTGGGATTGATGAGTTGTTTATGACAATTCTTGTTTTTTAAACTTGTCTCTGATGGGATTATATAGTTCTGGGACTTCTTTTTCTACAGTTCATTATTTACAATAATTCATGTGTTCCAGGTTTGTTGTCTTTGATGGTATTATTCAGTTCCAGGGTTTTTTTTTTATACTGCAGATTGGCAGTGAATTTAAAATTTGTTTTTTAGGCTTGTTATAATATTGATTTTTTTTTTATGGGGGTGGGGGTGGAATGGTTGTTTGTTGTTATATGTTCAGATTAAAATGATCATCTCCAACAATCTGTTTCTGGTGTTTTTTAAATTGCTTTTGTTAGAATAGCAGTCTCCAATGAGATCATTGATTTTTGCGAGTTTTTTTAAATTTCAGAATGAATGTTCGTTTGTTAGTGATAATAGGCTGTCGAAACAGGAAGCCTTGGATCAGATGTACTGGCCAACATTCATTGTACAACAATATTTAGTTAGGAAAATATGCCTTAGAAACTAATACTTCTGGCCATTTTTCTTCATATGTGGAAATAAATTTTTATGCTTGCAATTAAATGTTTATCAGAATATTCTTTACTCAACTTATTCTCATTGTTATGGGCCTCTTCACGCTAGTAATATGATTGTTTAGGTTATTATTTGTAGAACTTTCCAAGAAGTTGAATATTCTTTCTAATGTGATATTAAAATGCATTTTTCATTTGTTTAAATCATATTTATTGTTTTTTTGCAGAAGTAATTTTAAGAAAAGTGCAATTCTGGAAAAATTAAAATTCTTTTGTCGCCATCCGTCACTGATAGGAGTCTGCAAATTTGAGAGTTCCATTAAGACATTATTGCATTGCATTAAAAAAAGTACCTGAGCACCTTAAACTGCAGATCTGCTGTACTTGGATTTCTTCCAATTTTTCGTTCTTCCAAATCATAATTTTCAGCATTCTAAGTTGGTAGTTCTGCATATTTTTCTCACAAAGGACTTTTTGTCTCAGTAAAATAAATGGAGGAAATTTTCTTCTTTCAACTTCCTAAATATCAAAAATATTATTCACTATGAAAAGAATAGGTTGATGAAAATTTTGTGAAAACAGATATTTCAACTCTGCTTGGATTATGGTTTAGAAGCACTGAATTATGGTTTAATCATATTTACATTTGCTATTTTTCAGCATAATCATTTCATGCATCATTCTGTATTAGGGGATGTGAGGAAGTAAGTTATCTGATTTGTAAACCTCACAACATATAATGGCACTGTATATACAAGGGGAATTCTCTAATTCTAGTTGACAACACTGTAGCATAGGACAACACTGTAGCATAGGATTAGTGGAGGCCATAGTTTTTTAGCTTGTGTTTTTATTCTTTTGATGATCAAATTTTATGTCAGTTTTATGAAACCATTTTATCTACTAAAGAATCCACATTGCAATCATGTTTTAAAATGTTAATGATGTGGTACATGAATAAAAATAATTTGGGACTGGTTTGGATAAATTTACTCAAACTTTGTCATTTCTCTTACATGTCAAATCTCAATATTGCTGTTGATTATTCACATTCTAATATTTTCTTGTGTATGCAGCCATACACGTGAGGCTGGTTCTCAAATTCAGGTTCTAAATATTTTTTTTCCTTCTCCAATATAATATACACATTTTTGGAAGTTAGGGAGCATGACTCTAATTATTGTATTTTACCTTAAATTTATTATTTAATAATTCTCAGAATATAAAGCTTTATATCTAAACTAACTTTTGGTGCTGAAACTGAAAAAACCTTGAGTAATTCTATTTTAATAAAATTACTCTAAGTTTTTATTTTAGAAAACCTTTTTAGCATAAAAAATGAGAGGAGTACAGTAGGTTATTCAAATAATAGTCCATGAAAAAACTTATGGCTGCTAAGTTATAAAAAAAATATGAAAATAGAATTTTTTTTTCACAAAAGGAAATGGCAAATTTATCAAATAGTGAAAAAATATAAACCACTCTATAAATATAATTTTATGGGAAATGTTTCTCTTCCTCTGTGGCCCATGTATGTCTTCATATCTGACCCACAAAAAAGATCTGGCATTCAAAAAGAAAAATATTTGATACACTCGAAGATTTAGCTCAATATTCCTAGTGTTAAACAAATTACAATAGATCTAATATCACTGGGCTCATCTCACATACATAGTAGCAATTTGTGCAGTTCAACAATTTTTACTATGAAAACATAAATGAGCTGGAATAAGTTCAATAGTAGAATACTCATGTTTCTGAAGAGATGCGAGTTCAAATCCCATATGTTGAAATTTTTTCCACAAAATATTTGTTTTATTATGAAATTCATGTATGTATTCATGAGCTTAAAAAAATTTGTTTTGAAGCACGAATGAGCACAGGCTGCACACTACTGAACCATAATATTTGAAGTATTTTTATTTCATTTTCTGCTCACTAGAGAAATAATCCTGATATGACCATTGTGGCTAGAAATTGCTTATCATATTAGTTCAAAGTAGAGAAGAAAGCGATATCACACAGCGAAATACTTCTAAGAGACTAAATATAAAATCTTTGATTTGAAGTGCGTTGGCATTATATCTTGTTTGGTTTTGTAAAATAAAATTTTCCTTACATATTTTTCTGTATTGCAAAACTGCAATATCTAATCAATATTTATCAATATTTATCAGTGTATAAACCTACTCTATTTAATATTTGCTTTTTATTGTATAGTTAGCATCAGAATTTTTATTATTGTTAAATATAATTTATAGGCAATAAAGTAATTTTTATTATTTCAATATAAGTATAACTATTTCATTATATATATATGTAAAATCCATATGCAGCCATGGGTTACAGGGGTCCTACAAAAGAGTATAATTTTGCTCTCCACAGCTGTCTATCCTGAGCTACAGCTACTGCATTTGGCCACTAGGCCAATTCTAGCAGGGGCCTGTTTGACATTTTCTGCCCAATTCATCCCAGGTCTCCCCCTTTTCCTGAAGTCTTTGGGCACACTGCTCATAATCCCATTTGCCAATCTGTAGCTGTGCCTACAGGCAACATGGCCAAACCTACAGTCTCTCTGTGTGCAAAATTCTGCTCAAAGGAGGTTGCTGACTCCTAACCTCATCATTACTTACAAAGTTAAACCACTTAATGCACAAGGTACTGTGTAAGCATCTAGAATCAAAGGCATCAAGTTTCCTGTTATCCTGCTTTGAAAGGGTCCATGTTTCACTACTATACTTAACCCCAGAAAGAACCAAACTATTATATAGCCTAATTTTAGTGTTTAGGTGTACACACCTATTTTTCCACTCTCTCCATAGATTCTTAAGTCCTAGCAGCAATCCCTATTCTATTTATCTCATGCCACACATCACCAGTATCTGTTAAATAGCTTCCAAGATAATTAAACTGAGACACTTGCTCAAGAGTGCAGCCATTCAAAGCAACTGAAGCACCATTTGCTTGACCAATTTTGATCACTTTAGTTTTTTTCTCTGTTTATCACCAAACCTACTCTATTACTAGTCATCAATAGCCCTAATGAATGAATTAATCTCATCAACATCATTAGCCAACAGGGGTAAATCATCTGCATAATCAAAATAAAAAATTTTGAAATCTTTACACCATTTAAGGCCAAAATCTTTCCCTTGCAAAGAATTTCACGTAACATAATCAATATTCAAATGAAAGAGAAAAGGAGACAAAATGCATCCTTGTCTACACTAGCAATGCTAAACCAATCACTACAAGCCTTTCCAACTCTCACACATGTCTGAGTGTTGTAGAGAGCTTTCATTACACTAAGTTGTCGTATTCCGTACGATTTAACGATCAACCACAGATTATGTTGATCAACAGAGTTGAAAGCCTTTTTGAAATCTACAAAGCTAGTAACCACAGGTTTCTGAAATGCTAAACATTTCTCAAGAATCTGCCTAAGTGAAAATATTTGATCAGTACATCCCCTACCATCCATGAATCCATACTGCTCATCACACAGTTGTCCATCCATCATCATCATCATCAAGCAGCCATGGGCTGCAGAGGTCCAACCAGACCACACAGTTTAATTCTCCAAGCATATCTGTCCTGAGCTACATCTGCTGCATGCAGCCACTGCACACCAATTCTAACAAGGTCCTGTTTGACATTGTCTGCCCACCACATCCTAGGTCTCCCCCTCCTTCTGAGGCCTCTAGGCATACTGTTCATAACCCTATTCGCCAATCTATAATTATCCATACGGGCAACATGGCCAAACCTGCGGAGTCTCTCTCTGCACAATATGCTACTTAAAGGAGGTTGCAGACTCCTTTTGCCTAACCTCATCATTAGTTACAAAGTTGAACCACCTAATACCCAAGATACTGCATAAGCATCTAGAATCAAAAGCATCTAGATTCCTGTTATCTTGTTTACACAACGTCCAAGTTTCACTACCATAACTAACCCTAGAAAGAACCAAATTATTATACAGTCTAATTTTAGTCTTTAGGTGTATATGTCTATTTCTCCACAATCTCCATAGATTCTTAAAAGTCCCGGCAGCAATCCCTCCAGTATCTGTTACATAGCTCCCGAGGTAATTAAATTGTGACACCTGCTCAAGACTGCAACAATTCAGATGAACTGATTCACAACCTGCCTGACCAATTTTCATCACTTTAGTTTTCTCTCTGTTTATAACCAAACCTACTCTACTACCAGTCTCATCAACAGCTCGAATGAAAGAGTTCATCTCATCAACATCATTTGCCAAAAGGGCTAAATCATCAGCATAATCTAAATCAGAAATTTTCGTATCTCCAGCCCATTTAAGGCCAAAATCTTTGCTTTGAAGTGCATTTTGCATAACACAATCAATAACCAAGCTAAAGAGAAAAGGAGACAAAATGCACACTTGTCGAACACCAGAAGTAATGCTAAACCAATTGCTACAAGCCTTACCAACTCTCACACACAACTCAGTGTTATTATAGAGTGCTTTCATTATGTTAACTAACTTGTCTGGTATACCATATGATCTCACAATCCACCACAAATTATCACGATCAACAAAGTTGAAAGTCTTTTTGAAACCAACAAACCTAGCAATCAGAAAATATGATCTACACATCCTCTACAGTTTCTGAATCCACATTGCTCATCATGTAATTGAATGTCAACCAGATTCTTAATTCTATTAAACACAATCATGGAAAAAACTTTACTTGTAACAGAGAGTAGGCTGATACCCCTATAGTTATCACAAGAACTGTGATCACCTTTTTTGAAAGTAGGGATAATAATAGCTCTGGTAAAATCTTTAGGAACCATGCCTTTATCATAAAAGTTATTCAAAATTTCAGTCATCCAAGTGGTAACCGAAACATTCCCAGCTCTGAGCATTTCTGTAGTAATTTCATCTACCCCTGGGAATTTATGAAGTTTAAGTTTAGAAATAGCCAAGTCTTAATTCTATTAAGTATAATAATACAAAGAACTTTACCTGGGACAGAAAGTAAACTAATTCCCCTATAATTATCACAAGAACTGTGATCACCTTTTTTAAAAATAGGGAAAATAATAGCTCTAATAAAATCCTTAGGAGCATCACCTTTATCAGGAAAGATATTCAAAATTTCAGTCATCCTTGTGGTAACCGAAGCATTCCCAACTCTTAGCATTTCCGTAGTAATTTCATCTACCCTTGGGGATTTAGGTAGTTTAAGTTAAGAAATAGCCAAAATAACTTTAGACTGTTATAGGGCCAACATTAAAACCAGTAATTCATTTATCCTCATTACAAACAGTGGGAGTAGAAATAATCATTGTTTAGAACATCTCTGGAATGCTCAACCCACCTAGCCATTACAAGATCCTCACATTCAATCACCTTACCATGTTTATCTCTCAATCCCTGTGTACCTGTCTTTCTTCTCATACAAAACACTGTCTGGTACAACCCCCTGATGTTGTGCTATCTAACTGCTTCCTCTGCTTTGTTAGCCAAGCTATCGAGTCAAAGATTCTTTAGACTTTTTAGAGCTGTTAACTGATCCTTTACATGTATATTAAGCTCATTGTAATGCCAACTGGTAGCACTAGTAGAATATTGATTAAAGACATTCCTGCAGTTCCTTATTTCTGAAATAAGCTCAAGTGCCTTATCACTCAAATAATTCTGCCTTCCCCTGCTCCATTTTTCCTAAAAGAATACTGTTAGTTAGAATAAAAACCTGTTTAAACTTGTCCCATTTTTTCTCAACTTCAGCAATAAGCAAACCACGATTGTCATAATGACTAATTAACCAGGTATGCTTTGGCTACATCAGGATTTTTTAAAGTTTCAGTGTTAAAAGTAATTTTCTTAACCTTGGCACAACATTTCGTAAACAATTTCATCTACCCTTGGGGATTTAGGTAGTTTAAGTTAAGAAATAGCCAACATTTTGTAAACAATTTCATCTACCCTTGGGGATTTAGGTAGTTTAACTTTAGACTGTTATAGGGCCAACATTAAAACCAGTAATTCATCTATCCTCATTACAAACAGTGTAAGGCACTTTTGACCAGGTAATGGTCAGACCCAATTTCGGTTCCCCTGTATGATCTGGTATTCCTAACTAAACTAGCCCATTTGCTGTTAATTAAAATATAATCTATCATATTCCTGTGCAACCCATCAGGTGAAACCCATGTGTATTTATAAATGTCCCGGTGTTTGCAGTATGTGTTTGGTATTCGAAAACCATTAAGTTTACTTACCTATAGGAGATGTTCTCTATTGCCATTGGAACTACCAATGCCAAGGGACCCAAAACTCTTGCCCCAAAGGTCAGAGTCAGTACCAACTTTAGCATTGAAGTCACCTAGCAGAAGAGAAATATCTTCACAGAATTCGAAATATCCTGAAGCTGGTTGTAAAACATATCCTTCTTGTTCTCATCAGAGTCCTCTGTGAGGGCATAACAGATGACTTTCAAAATCTTTAATTTTTGTTTTCAATTTTGCCGTAAGAAATCTTTTATTAATGCAATCATATCCTAGAAGCGCATCACTGACGTGTCTGCTAAGAAGCAAACCTTCCTTGGTGATGATTACCATCTCCCTCCTTGAAAAGAGGCTGTAGAGCAGCTATGCTCAGCCCATCTAGTGAATATAGATAGGTGTTAATATTTTTATGTGGTTAAGAACTAGCATTTATTTTTAAAACTGTTTATTCTTTTCTCGTAACATCCAGAATACAGTAGACTCTCTCTTATCCGGTCTCTGCTCAACTGGCCTCTGCTTTAACCATTCTTTCCATGAAGTGGAAGCAAGTTGCCGTGTGTTTTGTTTATAGTATAGTACATATTTGCTTCAATTCCACTTTGTGAATATTACAGTGTACAGTGCATATTCAGTAGTGTGTGATCTATTAATTATTGAGTGGTACAAAATGAGTGGGTGCAAACTTAAGTGTAATGTCTTTATGATGGAGATGAAATCAAAAGCGTTAAAACGTGTTGGCAAAGGCGATCCAGTAAAGCATATTTGTGATGAACTAGGTGTTGGTAAAAGCACAGTAGATGACTGGAGAAGGAATAAAAAAATCTTTACGAGATTTTTGCATTCAAGGAGAGTCTGAAAAAGTGACTTCTCGTTGCACTATTAACCCTTTCAGTGTCCAGAACGTATATATCCGTTTTTAGTACAATAAGACTATTTTTAAAAAAATAAAAATTGCCATTTTAAAATTTTTTAATAGATATCTTATAAAAATATGTAATTTAAGCTTTATAAATAATATTTTTTTTTATTTGATGCATATTTTATTAAACTATGACATAAATAATTTGTTAAAGCCATTTGTTTGTCATTTCTTAGAAGTTATATAAGGTATTGCCAATTTGTTTGTTAACATTACTCTGTGCTGAAGCAATCCCCTAATTTAAGTTCAGAAGTTTGATTTAAACTATTATCAACAAATTTTTCCTTAAAGTCTTTAAAATCTCCTGATAATTAACAAAGAACTGCTACTTTTTAAAAATGGAAGATTTTGGAAGTAATTATGAAATGTACCTTTTTTTTTGGCATATCACTGTAAAAATTGTTATTAAAATTAATATGTTACTACAGTGTTAAATTTTTTACTTCAATAAAATTCAGAATTAAATTCTTTTTAATTTGGTATATAACATGAGCTATTTCTGTTGATTAGTTATTTATTAAAAATATTCTAAATGTGACTTGTTTATTGAACTGCAACAAGCCTGGACTTTTTCTCAAAGTATAGTATGGAGAAAAAAAATTTCAAAATGGAACAAATGTTTACTTTAAACAAAAATTTTTTTTGTTATTTAGAAATAGCCTTTTTATTCATCTGCATTATAATCATTTCTGTCTATTAGCTTTTTTTACATAAATTTTTGTGTTGCCAGATGCATTTTTTTTACTACATAACTCTAAAAAAGTCCTATTAAAATGAAACGTGGTCTTTTTTGTTAAATATTTTATTTTCAGAAAATCCAGAATTAAATATTGATTAATTTGGCATATAACATGCCATAATTCCTTTTACTTATTATTTGGCAAAAAAAGTTCTAAAGTTAAATTTGGCCTCTGGATGTAAACCAGTTTTTCAGGCTGGACACTGGAAGGGTTAAAATGCCGAAAAATGAAATTGTCGATGATGCACTTTGGTTATGGTTCATGCAAGAGTGTAAAAAAAATGCTAATCAGTGTGCAATCTTGAAAGAAAAAGCATTGATCCTTCATTGTAAAATCGATAATGGAGATTTTTCAGCAAGCGAGGGATGGCTTTGTAAAGAACTTCTCTTGTAAAGAACATTGTTTTTCCAATGTAGTAGACAACAGAATTATCCAGAAAATGTAGGAGAAATTGGGATATTCCTGATTTTTGAAGTAGGTTAAATTTGTCTGTCCCTTTTGATAATTTTCTTCAGATTTGGACCTGGGCTGAAAACAATTTTGATATTTTGGGTGCTTAGTAATTTGCAAACTGATTAGCATAGGACAGGATGGTAAAAAATAGGGCCGGCAAAGATTGCACATTTGGAGTCTGATTGGGAGGAGAGCTGAATCTCTTCTGTTTTCATTTCTACATTTATTGATTAGCTATTCTATTGTTGTTGGATGGAAGCCATGGGATGCAGTAATGGAATGGATGATTTTAATTTCTTTTTCAAGCAACTGCTCGTATGAAGATATGGTGAAGGTCCTGTGGGTGAGGGAACAGAAGGCTGCAATTTTGTACGCCAGTGGGGTGCATGAGTCCGCACATATGACTGAGGGGACGTAGGTAGGCTTTTGGTATACTGATATCAAAGCTACTGCGTCATCTTTTTGGATGAAAACATCTAGGGGATGTCACTGCTATTTTCCTTCTCCTTCATAAAACTTATTGTAGGAAATGCATTTTTTCCCTATTTTTAAACCCCTTCCTGTCATTAATCTGTCCGACAAAAGATTTCCCCTTAATGAACTGGTTGCTCTGGAACAAGCCTCTAAATTCAGCCCTTGGAAAAATTGGACAAAAAAGATACCATTGTCGAAATTGAAAATATTAACAATGAATATTTTGTTGAAAAAATTTTGCCGACATACGGAACTTGAACCCGCATCTCTCCAGAGACATGCCAGAGTATTCTTACCAATTGAACTATATGAATATATTCAAGCTTCAAAAAATGTTCGAAACACCCCTGATATTGTTATTACTTTAGCTGATAAAACAGTTCGTTCATAATGGACAAAATGACTACAATGACAAAGTTTTGGACTTCATCAATAGCTCCCGCTGTACCACTATAAATGCTGACCCCATCAGTAGCAACAAAAACAAGGTTTGCAGACTAAAAAACAGGTGGCTTCCCAAGGACCTTAAGAAGAACACAGTGCCATCCAACTGCCAGGCACTGCGAATGTTTGCCTAATGCAAAGTGCACAAAGATAATTACCCCATCCAGCCACTAGTATGCAAATTGATCATCCCCAACTTTCTTTCTTGAAAGGAATTTGGTGAATTTTTTGTTAAATTTTTCGTTTTCTATAAAGGTTTCTTACAGCAAAATTTCAGACATGAATGTTATTTGCTGCTATGCCCCCACTGAGGATGCCAATGAGGATAAGAAGGATAAGTTTTATGGACAACATTAGGATATTTTGAATTCTGTCAAAAAAGGAGATATTACCCTTGTTCTTTGTGACCAATGCCAAAGTTGGTACTGACTCTGACCTTTGGGGAGGAGTAATTGGCCCTTTTGGTATTGGTAGCTGCAATGGCTCCTGCAGGTAAGTAAACTCAATGGTTTCAGAATAACTAACACTTATTACCAACACTGCAACATACATAAGTACACATGGGTTTCACTTGATGGGCTGCACAAAAATATGATTGATTATATATTAATTAACAGCAAATGGGGTTGTTCTGTTACGAATAGCAGGTCATATAGGGGAGCTGAAATTGGATCTGACCATTACCTTGTTAAAAGTGTCTTACAACTTAAACTTAAGAAGTATTGTGCTAAGGTTAAAAAATTTACCTTTAATACTGAAGCTCTGAAAGACCCAGTTATAGCTAAAGCTTACCATCATAGTTACTTAGTCATTATGACAGTCATGGTTTGCTTACTAAAGTTGAGGAAGAATGGGACCATTTTAAACAGACTTTTTTGGAAACTAACAGTACTTTTAGGAAAAAAGAGCAGAGGAGGCAGAATTATTTGAGTGATAAGGAACTTGAGCTTATTTCAGAAAGAAAGAACTGCAGGAATGTCCTTAATCAGTACCCTACTAGTCCTAATAGAAAACATTACAGAGAGCTTAATAAATAAACGTGTAAATGATCAGTTAGCTACTGATAAGAATCTTTGGCTTGATGGCCTGGCTGATAAAGCTGAGGAAGCAGTTAGGCAGCACAACAGCAGAGAGCTGTACCAGATAGTTAATGTTTTATGTGGTAGAAAACAAACAGGCATACAAGGATTGAAGGATAAACAAGGTAACGTTTATATGGAGGATTCTGCCATGGCTAGGTGGGCTGAGCATTTCAATGATCTAAACAATGTGGTTAGTTCTACTCCCATTATTTGCAAACTGGAGTGGATATGAACAAAAGAGACATCAAGTGTGACTAATTTGCTGTTGGGAGGAATGGGCAAATCTTTGAATCTATTTAGATATTTTGCCGTAAATTTAATGGAAAATGGGTACTCACAAATGAAGCTAGATAAAAATTTTAGACAGATTCTCTTCTAGAAAGAATGTTGCAGATGATCTTTGGTAACTAAGGGCCAAATGAGATGATTATCTTTGTGCACTTTGCACTGGATGAACATTTGTGGTGCCTGAGAATTGGATGGCACTGCACAGCTCTTGAGGCTCTTGGCATCACCTGTTGTTCTTTCACCTGCAAACTTTCTTTTTCATGCTAGTAATGGGGTCAGCATTTAGGTTAATAAATTAGAGCTGTTTATAATTTCCAAAAGTGAAATAATGGCCTCTCCTGTCCCCGCTGCAACTGAGATACTGGAATCGCCCTTCGTGACGTGGAAAATTCTTAACCCTTGCAGGTTCCCGCCTGAAAAGCTAGTTACACCCAGAGGCCCAGCCATTTTTACAGTATGATCAGCCAAAAAAAAATGTAATGTAGAAAATTTTTGCCAAATAACTAATGAAAGATTAAGGCATGTTACAGGCCAAATTAATTAGCATTGAATTCTGGATTTTTCTTAAAATAAAATATTTTGCAAAAAAAATTGACCTATTTTAATAGGGATTTTATAGAGGCATGTAGTAGAAAAATGCATCTGGCAATAGAAATAAAAATTTATTAAAAACAACTAATAGACAGAAATGATTATAATGCACCTGAATAGAAAAGCTATTTCTGAATAGCAAAAAATATATTTACTTGAAAGAAAATTATATCTGTTTTGTAATTTTTTTCTTCTTGGTACCATACTTGGGGCGGGGGTGGCTCAGTCGGTAGCATGCCAGGCTCGTAATCTGTAGTTCTGAGGTTCGAGTCCCAGCTGGGTCAGCATTGAGATTTTTCTCCGCAAAATTCCCCGCCCTGTCCACAGTCAGTAGGGGACACCGATGGTTTAACGTCCCATCCGATGGACGGCCAATGGCCGTCCGTTGTATGGGAAGTTAAACTGTGGTCCCGTGTGCAGGAGAGTCGTACCCTGTGCACGTTAAAGAACACGATAGATGGCCTTGATGGGAAACTACCATCTGTTTTCTAACAGCTGTTCCAGTGGGTCCCCTCTCCCAACCTTTTCTGAGCCTTCGGGGTAATTGTGACTTGGCCATTTAGCCCATGGTGTGCAAAAAAGTGCCACTCAGAGGTAAAACAACCCCAAAACAAACAAGGTACCTTTGAGAAAAACTGCTGTCATATCATTGTCGGCTTTGAATTTTTTTTTAAAAATAAGCTATCAACTGAAATAGATCATGTTAAATACCAAAATAGAATTTAATTATGAATTTTATGAAAAAAATTACATATTATTTTTATCAAGACTATTTTTTATAGTAATATAATGAAAAAATAGATCAGACTATGCAATTGAGGCTTAATTTTGGAAAACCTGATTAATAATAGTTAAATTATATATTAATCAAAAGTAAATTTCTTTCCAAATAATATATTTATGCAAAACATGATTTTATATCTTTTAATGATTCTTTTCAGTGTGGTATATTTTAAAACATGGGCCAGAATTATACAAAGTGACTTGGATTGCTCGCATCAATGCGATTTTCTGTCCTGTTTATGAAATGGAAAAACTCTTTCTTGACTGTCTTTTTTTACTAAACATTATTTTTTTTTTGGGGGGGGGGGGGGCGTGGTTAAAGTTTAACTAGGCCAAGTACAGAAAGGTTTATGTATGAAGGATAAAAAAAAAAATGTCTGTATTGTCAGATTTGTTATCACAGCCAATATATTCGGGGGGAGGTGTATAAAATCTTTTAAAATCATTGAATATAAATAGAAAACTTCTAATTAAAAAAAATATATATATCCAATTCTGTTTACACACTGTTTTTTTTAAATGATTTTGATATAACACGGTTCAAACAGCACCTTTTCAAAAACTCCATTTGAATTAATTCGAAAAAATTATTCCTATTCAAGAAAAAATTCTTTAAATTTACGTTTATAACAGATGCTGCTTTTATGGTCGCATTTTTCGAAGTAGTTTTAACTTTGAAAATGTACTATAGATACACATTTTGTGCACTAAAATCCCCAAAATAAAAGCTACACTAACATAACTACACAGCAAGTTTTCTGTTTTATTCTCATTTTTTTATGGAAAAGTTGTACAAAACCTACTTTGTTCGGAATAAAGTGGCAACCACGGAGTTCTGGGAATTCCCATGGAGGTAGTAAGGGCGCCTCCCCCTCTTCCTATCTCTTAGCATAGGTCGCTAGTGTATCCATGGAGAACAGCGGTAGCCATGTTCCTACTCAGAAAGCTGTGCGCTGCACGTCGTTTACAATATATCTGAATGTTTTATATGAATACTGCTCAATAAAATCGCAATTGTTTCATGTACGAAAAAGATTCTTATTCAACATTTAAATGTTTATATATATTGCTTTTGTAGTAATAGTGATTGAAACCATTTGATTAAATTAGCAGGCTGTTTCAACAATTATTGCTTAATAAATTCGATTTTTTTAAAGGTCAATAGATTTTTTTAAAGGTCATTTTATCAAAAAACTTTTTCTGTTTTGGATTTACATTCACTTTTGTTTTGAAAAAGTTTTTTAACACTACTTAGGGTTAGTCAACAAATTACATATCAAATGAAAACTATGCAGTTGTCACGTTACGCGAAAATGAGATGCCCTTCAGGCTTTCTCAGTAATAGATTTTATTGTGAAGTAATCTTTCATTTTCTTATTTTTTTGTTGAGCTATAAGATGAATAATTTAATCTTATTGTTTTGGCTTTAAAATAATAGTATTTATTTTTTTTGGATGGTTGTAGAGAAAGTGGAGTTCACCCAGGAATAGTAGGAGTCGATTCATTTGATTTTACTTTTTCTGTATTTTTTATTTATATTGTTTATTATATTTATTTTTTAAGATCATTTTATCATTCCCCCCTTTTTTTTCAATATTTAGATATTTTTATTAAATTTTTAATTTTTTTAATTTTTAAAGTGTTGATAATAGGAAGATGTAATTTAAAAAGAGAATGGTTTATTTATTATTCAGGATATTTGTACTATAAATATCTGTGATTTGATAATAAAATTAAGTAGGGAATACAGAAGAGGATTCTAGGAATGTGTTTATTAATTTTTGGGTGTGATAGAAGATGGATTTTGGGATTGATGGTGGCTGAGTGGATTGGTTTTGAGATTGTGGGGTTGATTCACTATGTAGGTTAATATTTTTTATACATGTATAGTTTTTGTTATTTTTTAATTTTTCTTTTTTTTTTCATCTTGGATGGAAGTAGTAATTTATAGCTACGAGAGTCGGTAGTAGTGCAGTTTGGAGGCCTCAATTTCTTTATATGGGTGAAGTGCAGTTTGAGTGTCCCCTATCTTTGGTATGTGTTTGTTAGTGGTTGGGTTTTCATATATGGTATTGCTGTAATGCAGTTTGAGGATACCATTTCTTTAGTATGTGATTTAAAGAGGTGGAGTATCTACTTTGGAAGATTCTTTGTGAGTTGATCTTATAAATAACAATTTTATTTTTTGAAGAAGGGAGAACTAAATTCTATTCCACAAGGGGGTGAAGATTAAAAATTTGAAAAGTAAATGAAAAGTTAAAGTTTTACTGAGTGGAGGAGGAGGTTCTAGTATTAGATTGGTGTGAATGTCATGTAAATTTAAGTCAGATAAATAATAAATACCCCTTCAAGTAGCTGCTTGCCACAGAGGTCTGACAGGAGCCTGTCAATTTATATGCCATAGGTCTGAGAGGATGGCAGGGGCCCTCAGCAGAAAAACGACATAAACAGCCATGCCTTACCCGGGGCTCGAACCCAGGTCCCTTAGATCAGTAGCCAAGCACACTAACCACTCGGCCAATGGGAGGCAAGGAAAAATTTTTCTCTTTGAGTAGAAATTTTGTCACAGTTTAATAAGATATGGACAGTTTCTGGTACATTACAGTGGTTACAATTTGGGGAATTAATGGTCTTAAGTTTGTGAACAGTGGGGTTAAGTAGTGTGGAATTTGTTCTAAGTCTGTGTCTGTTGTAGCAAATACACCAAATGAAAAAACGTATGGTGCCTGATAGAGAATATGTTAAATCGCCCGCCCCCCATAATATTTAAAAGTTGTATCATTGTTTAATCAAAATTTTCTAACGTTGAAAATGGATATTTTGATAGATTTGATTATGATCTTTAATTTATCTTAGGTCACATTTTTCCATTAAATGTATATATTAAAAGTTATGGAGCTTCGAAGTTAGGTTCTCATTGGAATGGCATAGAAAATTAATATTATTAATATTCCTGCAACTATTTAAATATTAAACAAATATTTTTGAAAATCGATATTTAAATAGATTTGATTATGATCTTTAATTTATCTTCAGTAACATTTTTCCATTAAATGCATATTTAGAACTTATGGAGCTTCCAAGTTAGGTTCTCATTGGCATAACAGAAATTCTGTAGTGTTTCAGTAAGATACATCAAAAGCCTAGGAAATGAATGTGGGTATTACATTCTCTCCCATTTCTTGATTTATTATTTCTTTATGAATTTATAATAAACCTTTATTTAATTAGTTTGCATTTAAAACACGAAAATTTTCGCAACCTTCGGCAAGTTTTCGTTATCCCCCTCCAGCAAGTCCTAACTACGCTATGGTCATAAATAGTTGAAATAAGAAAAAAAAGTTTTCAATTTACAAAGCAAAACTTGAGCATTACTTATTACCTATGAAATGTTATCCCTGTGATCGTTTTCGCGGGCTTATTGGCGCATTCATATTCTACACACGTACCCATTTTTTAAACACATTCTGTCGTTAGTTTGCACAGTGATAGCACTCTTATGAGTCGGAACAATATGGCGATGCTCGGTTACAGTTTTCAAGCGATAGGGTGCTTCGCACTCTTCCTACCTCCATAAGAATTCCCCTCAATTTTATCTTCAATACAAAAGTTAGTCTTGGTCTCTCATTTCGTGTTTAAAGTTAGAAGTGTTTAGATGTTTAATAGAAGAAATAAAAATTTTTTTTTTTTTTTTTTTGCAGTTTTGTGTGCGTAATATAAATTTATTAAATTTGGCTGACAGGTAATTTACAATTTGTCGTAATCTGATTTATTAACTGCAATTCAAATATTTTTCTTAAGCCTTACCACAAGGTCGGATAATTCAATTATACAAAAGCAGAAAAGGAAAGCTGTCTCTCTGGAACTAATATCCAAATTTTAGATCGTCCTACAACTGGAGAAGGTTCAACATCCATAGGTAAATATTTTGGTTTGAACGAAGCTACCATAAGAACCATAAAAAAATAAAGATGCTATTAGAAAAACTGCTTTCTGGAACAAAATTGAGCGCTAAGTCATCATCGTACACGAGAGATATTGTAAAAGTGAAGATGGAAAAGGCACTTGTAATGTGGATAGAAGGTAACTCGTGAAAAAGAATACCTCTAGATGGAAATACCATCAAACAGATGACATTATGAATATGTAAGCAGATACAAGAAAATGGAACAAATCACATCTCAGTTAGACAAAAATTATGAATTTTCTGCAATTGCAGATTGGCTTGCTGAATTTCTTCAAAGGCAAGCATTTCATAATATAAAGATAAAAGGTGAAGTTTCATCTGCAGATGAGCTGGCTGCTAAAGAATTTTGTCCAAAATTAGCTCAAATCATTGAAGATGGTGGATACACTCCTGATCAAGTTTGTAATGCAGATGAAAGTGGTCTTTTTTGGGGGGGGAAAAAAATGCTGAGTAGAACCTACATAGCAAAATCACAAAAAACTGGTGGCTTTAAAGCAGCTAAGGATCATGTGACCTTTCTATTTTTGCAACAATGCTTCAGGAGATTGTATGTTAAAACCGCTGCTCATCAACTGATCCCTAAGACCACAGTCAATGAAAGGTGTAGATTTGAATAAATTGCCAGTGTATTGGATAGCAAACAAAAAAGCCTGGGCTACAAAAGAAATTTTTATTGAGTGGTTCCATAAATGTTTTGTTCCCGAACACTATTTGATGGAAAAAAATCTTGAATTTAAAGTTCTATTGATTATAACAATGTATCTGGCCATCCTGTTATGGAACACCCAAAATATGCAATTTTGTTTTTTGCTGCCTAATGTGACATCCTTAATACAACCACTAGACCAGGGTATAATTGCTACATTTAAAACTTGCTACGTAAGACGAACATTCCAATACCTTTTGGATAAACTAGATAAAGATAAAACACCAACAGTTCTTGATGTGTGGAAGAAATTTTCTATTTTAGATTGTATCAGACATGCTAGGTTGACATTATCAGAATTAAAACCATAAACTTAAACACTGGAAAGCTATTTGGCCAAAATGTGTAAAAAGCAAAGATCCTGTACCCCCAAATACAACTGAATATCCTAATATCACTTTAGCACAGTGTCTTGCAAACTGTGTGCCGCAAGAGATTCCAAGTGTGCCGTGAGAGATTTTCAAAGTGACACTAGATATTCGAAAGATTTCATTTTGACTTGTGTTATTGACGTTCTTTAATATCGACGTGCTTTAATAAAAATCTCTCAGATTTTATCAATTGGGATCTTGTAAGTATTTCTCAAGCTTTTTCCAAATTTTGGTATTTTTCATTATTTCAAGCCATAGAATGGACAAATATTTAAAACAAACACCGAGTTATGAATTAAAGAACGAGAGCAAATCTTCAAGTAAAACCAGGCTGATGACTTCAACAGAGCGCAAATATAATGACGATTATATAGAATTTGCTTTTATTCTTTTTTAGGTGTGTCGCAGAAAAAAAATTAGATTCAGTGTGCTGCAGAGTAAAAAAAGTTTGCAAGACACTGCTTTAGCACATGCAGTTGGTGGAGAAGGATTCAATGATTTATCGTTTGCAGATATTGATGAATTGCTGGCTCTTAGTGACAAAAGCTCTTAGCGAAGATGAAATAATAGAAGTTGTCCTTAAGACTCCTGATGAAAAAGAAAAAAGTGAGGGTGATGAAGAGGTTCCACTCACTGCAGATTTAATTAAAGAAGGGCTTCAAATGGCTAGTAGTAAATTGGAAAGTCATTTTCTTACACGATCCCGTTGTCGAATGAGCTGAGCAGTTTAAACATGAACTGAAGTCGTATGGTGTGTTATCAAGAATTATACAAAGATCTAGTCAAAGCAGGATCTCAACAATTGATTACAGAATTCGTTGTCAAAACTAATCAAACTTCAGAATCACTGGAAACAAGTGATAATTTGGTTCCCCATGCCACCAGAGAGCATTTCGCCATCAGAATATGAACATGACGGCCAAAATGCTTCAAGCGATGAAAGTGATTTAATTCCATTCTTATGCAAACGAATGCGTCTAGTGTCAGAAAGTGACAACAAATAAAATCTAGTTAATGAGCATATGTAAGTAAAAAAAAAATTTTGCACTTTTGTATAGCGCGCTTGACTACTGATCTAAGGGACCTGGGTTCGAGCCCCGGGTAAGGCATGGATGTTCTTGTTTTTCTGCTGAGGTCCTGCCATCCTCTCAGACCTTCTACTATGGCATATAAACTGACAGGCTCCTGTCAGATATCTGTGGCAAGCAGCTGCTTGAGGGGGTATTATTTCTTATTTATTCTTGAATTAGTGACATTATTTTCTTTATGAAGAATAATTTACTTTATGTATGTATATATAATTATCTTTTATAAGTTTATAAAATAAAGTGTTTAAATGAATAAAAATCAAATAAAGATTTAAAGATTTTGATATGGTTTGTTTGAAAACAACTTATTATTTGTACTGGGTTTTCACATCTGGAACCAATCTTCTATATTTTCATATGTACTGTATTTTTTTTACACTGTTTTTTTTGGAACCTATCTACCATGTAAAAACAGAATTGGGGGATATATATATCTGTAATTGAGCCTTGGGGGGGGGGGGTAGAAAAAACTTAATGAAATTGTTTTCATACAGGAGGACTGATTTACATGTCAAGAAAGTTCTTTTTGCTTCTGCATCCAAGACCTCATTCATTTTCAGGAAACGATACAAAATAAAATTTTTAGTGGAAAACAAAGAAATAATACAAATTTTAAGATATAATCTAATGCAATGTTAAATTAGCCGTCCCATGGCCGAGTGGTTACCACGCTTGGCTACTGATCTAAGGGACCTGGGTTCGAGTTCCGGGTAAGGCATGGCTGTTTGTGTCGTTTTTCTGCTGAGGTCCTGCCATCCTCTCGGACCTTCTACTATGGCATATAAACTGACAGGCTCCTGTCAGACCTCTGTGGCAAGCAGCTGCTTGAGGGGGTATTATTTTTATATTATTTAATGTTAAATTATATATCCACAGCAACAAGTTGTAAGCCAACCATCCGATGGCATAACTGCAAAAAACAATAGATTGACCGAAAGATCAGTAATTTATGGAAATCTACAGAAATGAAAACTTAAATATACACTGGTGCTCAAAATTAAAGGATAATTGACAAAAATGTATATAGCTGTCAATATATGTAAAAGAATGAATCAAAAAACCATGAACCGAAAATGAATTAACCATGGAAAGTATACTGGGGAAGACTAGCTGGCATTTATTGCACTTGTCAGAATATGCAAATTAGGAATGTGTTAAAAAGATGCGAGTCTACTCGTAGCTTGCAGCTGTTCTAGGCAACTCTTGCTTTCACTTCAGTGGCACTCTCAGCTGATTATCTCCTGAAGACATCACATGGATGATTTTCAGCAGTGGAGAGCAATTGGAAGCAGGTTAGCCCCAGACGGAAGTTTCCAGAGCATTGAATGTTCCACAAAATGTCCTGTCAAGACTCTTGAGACAGTTTCAACAGACAGGAGATGTTCGTCATCGACTAGGACAAGGCCATCCCAGAGCCACAACTGCTACAGACCATACAGTTATACGAGTCTTACTGCCAGACGGAATAAAATGATTGACTTGCAGCATCTACAGGAACGAGGGTTTAAGGCATACTGGGTCATTCCACCTCAAATCAACAAAAATTTTGAAAAAAGTTCACCGATCACTGATTTTAATGATCTTTGACATAAATGTTAGAAAACATAAGATGTCTAATTGTCCGAAAAATTTTGTAAGTAGCATGTGCAAGAGCATCAGTGAGGTCGTAACCTTCGAGACTCAAGGCCTTTGCAGTCTAAACTGACGTCACATCCTGTGGATCCACAGTGCATCCTGCGCACGTAGTTCTATCGTAGCAAATCGAGCATTTACTTTTTTTTATAAGATCGGGAGGGCATTTTTGTGTAGCACTGTGCTCAAAAACTGATTGACATGGTATTATTATATGGTATATATGTACATTAGAGTAATATTTCTATGGCAAACCTTAAAATAGGGAAGACGTTGAAACTAAAATAGATCTTAATTTGTAATTGTGCTAAATTGATGACTCAAAATGTAATAGTCTTTTAACGTTCTCTGAACATGTAGAACGACATATAAATTACCAGGAGCATCATAATCGGTTGTACGTATAATTACAATGACACAGTATGTTTAAAAATAAAGTTAAATGCAAATAATTACTCGTTTTAATATTAACAAAAATAAAATCATTTCCTTCATATATTTTTCACGATAAATGCTGTCAATAACTGATCCAGTTGTTTGTACCATTAATAATATAATCGTGACATATAAATTGTTATGGAAAATTAGTGTTTTATTAAAAAGAGAAAAAAATGCGAAAATTATTCAGAACAATTGGCAAATGTGAACTAAAAATTAATGATATACTGTAATAGCTTTAGCTGTAACAATTTCAGTTAGTTATGATTTAATTTCAATACTTTTTCTTAGTGATTAGACTGAATTAATAGGAATATTGAACTGTATTTTTTTCTGAACTCTCATTAAATTTGAATAATATTTGGACATGGATACAACCTTCCGATGGAATACATATTCAAAAACTAGCAGGAAAAGTGCATCTAAACTTTAGAAACTACAATTTACTGCAAGCCCACACACACATATATATTTTGGTTTACAAAGCTACCTTTAAATCTATGACTAAAGATTTGACAATAAATCGCTCAACTAACCTCCCAAATGTAAAGAAAATAGTCTCTAATCAATCTTCAATTGTTAAAAAATAATTCTATGCACCCTGGTAAAGAAAGATTAAATCATTTAGGCATTACATCTTTCCAGATATAAGCCAGTGGTGTAAGACCACTAAACTAACAGACTCTGCCTTTTTTCCACTAATATAACTTATTAGTTGTGGTCTTAGAACACTGTGGCATATACCTGGAGAGATATGGTTCAAATCCCACATGCCAGAAAAACTGTTTGTCACAAAACTATTAATATCAAAGCTAACAGTTAATTCTGTGGATACTATTTATTGAGGGTAGACAACTTTCTCTTTTTGGCACTAAGACTTTTTTTCTTATTTCCTAAATTCTCGAACAAACAAGCATTTTTTATCTTGCAAAAATTGTTTAAAAATACATATGTTGAACACCAGATAATAATTAAAGATAATAATCCCACCAACAGACACACAAGCAGCTATGGGGTGTCAAGATGCTAGATCGACGAATGTTGACGTCAGAACGTGTGACGTCACCAGTGAAAAGGCCTTGAGTCTCGATGGTTACGGTGAGGTCCTCCTGAAATGCATCATTAATGAGAAACATTGGTACAATTCAATTTTTTTTTCTTATTCTCTAAGAAATGACCCTACTCCAAATTTCATACAATGTTTCTGTAGAGTATAACATTGTCAGTTTTAATTTTTTTATATATGGAGCTACATTATTTTTTTTTTCACATTTTAAAATTTTCAGTTTTTTTCAATTTTTTTTTGAAACCATATTAAATTTTTTAAATTCGATGTTTTAAATGAATTAATAAGGCAAATCTACATCAGTGCACCATTTGGTCTTCTCATCTACCATAGAAGCAAAGAAAAATCTTTAGTCACAATCGTAATTTGTATATTTTCCCTTTACGTTAAATGATTATAACTCCTTACAAAAAATTTTTTGACTCAAAAATTTTCGTACAATTAGATATGTACTAACATTTATGCCAAAGATCGTTGAAATCTGTGATGGGCGGTGAACTGGCTTGGTTGAATTGACATGGAATGACCTTTCTGTTTACAGGAGACTTTGTGAGCAATGCTTTCATGCCAGGAGACTTGTTATTTGTGTCCCTCTAATGCCCACTGCCCGGTGAGCTCATTTAATGAGGAGTTGCCAACATCACACTTGTGTGTCCAGACCAGTGGGCAGATGCTATATTCACATATGAATAGTCATTCTGCTTAGTACTGATTCATAACGTATTCACCTCTGGAGAGAACCAAGGACCCCCCAACAGTCCCTCAAACATCAGAGAAAGGGACTACTCTGGTGACCATGATGTGATTGTTGGGGCAGGAATTGTGATGAATGGGTGTACAGACCTGCACATCTCTGTTACTGCCCTGCATAACAGATGAGTTCCTGAACCCATGTGTGAGGCCATTCCGGGGAGCCCCTCGGTCCAGATTTTATTCTTGTGGACAATAATGCCTGCCCTCATCGAGCTCATGTAGTCGACAGTTTTCTTGAAGAGGAATATATTCACCAAATGGAATGGCCACCCAGATCTATTGACCTCAATCCCGTTGAACATGTATGGGATGGTCTAGGGGAGATGCATTTGGAGCTCGTCACCCCCCTTCCAGAATATTCCACAAACACAGAACAGCACTTGTCAAGGAGTGGTCATTAATCCCTCATGACCACACTACCCTCATAAACAGTATGAGGAGTTGTTGCTCGAGCTGCATGGCTGTCAGGAGTGATCATACTTCATATTAACATGACACATGTTGTACATAACGGACTTTAAGTATTGTTCCATGGACTGCTCCATGTCAATTGCAAATTTATGATCTTAATGCATGCACATTATACGATTATGAATTTTTTCTGTTTGATTTATATTTGTTAATATAATAATAAACTTCTTTACTAAATTTCATTGCATTCCTTTAAAAATACTTTGAGTTATGTATGAATTTATTCATTATCCTTTAATTTTGAGCACCAATGTATAAAAGTATAAATACTACCTAGATGCATGGTGAATTTATCCATGAGCTGTAAACAATCCACTTTATAGCCACTTGATTGCCACATGCACCAGCAATTAACTAGGTCACTTCACCTGCTTTCACGTCTCCTGTGATGCTGCAGGCAGTTTCACAATAACAAGCTCTGGCCTGATCTGACTATAAGAGAGGGGATCACACATAGAAAGCTGGGATAAATGATAAACCTATTTTGGTATTTATTTTTAAGACAGAAAAGAGTGCATATTGAAAAAAAAAACTTCATAATTACTTAATCATGTGGTTTTAAAAATAGCATTTTTTTTTTTAATTTTCAGATTTCCAAAAATTTAAGGAAAATTTTGTTGTATGAATCTTTCATTGTCCACGATGTCTGTATACATTTGCAGAATTCTAAATGAGAGGCCAAGGACGTATATATATATGTTTTCAGTACAACAAAAAAATCAATTTTTTTAAAAATAAAAATTACTCTTTTAAATTTTTTTAATACATATTTTATATAAAAAAAATGACTCAGGCTTGATAAATATTTTCTTTTTTCATTTCATGCATAATTTGTTAAAGCCATCTGATTGGCAATATCTTATATTGCTTCTAAGAAATGGCAACTTGTTAACATTACTCTAGGCTGAAGTAATCCCCCAATTTAAGCTCTGGGAGGATAAAATAATCATTGCTAAACTCGGATTGCTTGAATGGGAAGGCTAATTTGTTTTCTCCTGTAAAAGTTTGGAGCTTACAAGTTCCCGAGACTTGTTTTTTTTATGTTATGTAAATATATTTCAATTGCTAGTAACTAATAATAAGTATGTATACCTGCAGTTTACTGTATTCACTCACTAGATGGTGCCATGAGTGGTAACTGGGGCTGGGGGTGGCTCAGTCAGTAGCACACCAGGCTCATAATCTGCAGTTTCCAGGTTCAAGTCCCAGCTGGGTCAGCATTGATTTATCTCCACAAAACTCCCTGCCCTGCCCACAGTAAGGGACACCGATGGGTTTGGAAAGGCCATCGTCCATCGGATAGGACATTTAGCCATGGCCCCATGTGCGGGAGTGTCACACTACGCATGTTAAAGAACATGCTGGATGGCCTTGATGGGAGGCTACCATCTGTCTCCCAACAACTGTTCCAGTGGGTCCCCTCCCCCAACCTTCTCTGAGACTTTGGGGTCCTTGTGGTGACCTGGACATTTAGCCCATAATGTGCAAAAAAGTGCCACTCAGAGGTAAAACAACCCAACCCACGAGTGGTAACAAATTGCTTAAGGTGTGTAATGTAAGTGAATAACTTACAGCTATTCATATAAATACATTTTTTTAATGCAATCTGGATTCAATTCCCATATAATGAAGCATAACAGTGTAAATTTAAAAAATAAGTATTGAAAGTTGAAGACAATTTGATATTTAGTTAATGCATATTCCCTATTATGTTGAGTGGGAAATGGGATGATTTCTTCTTTAGCAATATGCTCTGTTTGAAATGGTTGTCTCTGATGACAATCTTTACTAGTGTTTTTTATTAATAATGTGGATTGTTTACAATAATTCATATTTTAAGGCTTGTTTTCTCTAAAGAGATTATTTCTGATGGCCTTTTTTTTATACTGAAGTACTGCGAGTTGTTTATGATAATTCGTGTTTTATGGGATTAGTTCCTGAGTATTTTTGTACTGCCTGTGTGTAATCGCCTGTGAATTGTTTGCAGTTTTGGTTTTCATGCTTGTTATAAGATTAGTGTGTTCTGGGGGATGGGGAAAAAATAGAACAGCGGTTCATTGTTCAACAGTATTAGTATGTTCAGATTGAAATGGTTGTCTCTGATAATTTTGTTCATTTTTTAGTGATATGTGCTTGTTAGAATAGCCCTCTCTGATGAGATTATTGATTTTTATGCGTGTTTTTAAATTTCAGAATGAATGTTTTTGTTAGTGACAATAGGCTGTTGAAAGAAGCCTTGGTACTGTCTCTTCACTGCTAGCAATATGATTGTTTAGGTTATTATTTGTAAAACTTTCCAAGTAGTTTAATAGTCTTTCTAATGTGATATTGAAATGCGTTTCTCATTAGCTTAAATCCCATATTTAGCAATGTGTTTTTTGTATGGAACTAATTTTAAAAAACTTGATATAATTCCGAAAGAATAAAATTTTTTCATCGCCTCTAGGAGTCCGGAAGTCAGTGTTCTGTTAAGACGTAACTCATTAATGCATTAAAATGGCTTTTGAGCACCTTAAACTGCAGAACTGCAGTGCTCCAATTTCCTCCGGTTTTTCATTCTTCCAAATTGTATTTTTCGTCATGCAAGGTTGACAGCTCTGCCCTAACAGCTTATTCACTATAAGATTTTTCATAACTTAAATTTTTGACAATGTTTTTTTTTGGTGTCTGGTGTATATTATAGGCAATTCCAAAAAGTAATTACAAGGTGCCAAAATCTGCCAATTAAGAGTTTGTGAACAGTTTGAAGATGGCTCATGCACCTACTTCACCACACCTAAGAAGAAACGTATGTATAAACCAGTGTCTCGCAAACTGTGCCGCGAGAGATTTTCAAATTGACACTAGATATCCTGAATTCAATATCCTAATAACCTCAATATCCTGAATTGAGCACAAAAGCTATTCGAGCCTTGTTACCTTTCGGCTCGTCTTATCTTTGTGAACTTGGATTCTCATCATTGACTGAAATTAAATCTAAGAAGCGTGAGCGGCTTCAGATGATTGATGAAGAGATGCGAGTGTGTTTATCTAACTTTGAGCCAAGAATAATGCAAATTTGTTCGCAGAAGCAAGCTCATACATCCTATTGAAATAGGTTCATATCTAAATTTTAAATAAAATGCATTTAACGAAACTTCAATTTTCCTCTTTTTACATAACCATCAAAAATTCTTTTTTAGGTGTGCCGTGGAAAAAAAAAATTAGTTCAGTGTGCTGCAGAGTGAAAAAGTTTTTCGAGACACTGGTATAAACAATGTTTTTTGTCCTCCCACCCATCTAGTTATCTGAAGTAAAACTTTACTAATTTTACAAATACTATAATCAGTTTGCTTGACTGCCCAAAGTATGAAAATGCTTAAATTTATGAAACGTGATACTACATAGCAGTAATGGTAGAACTCCAATGTACTGTATTCAGACATCTTTTTTTTTTCACACCAGAACTGTTCAGAGAAGCAGAAACATTCTTAATGAACGTTTTTTAACTGCCCTTTTATTGTCATAAAACTATGCAATTTTTGTTCCACATGCATCTAAAGCCATCAAGAAATAACAGTTTATTAATTCTACAGAAACATGGGTTGGCTTTTTTGTTACTTGAATACAAAAATAGTTATCTTTTATCTCCAGTATAAAGACACTTTAGACAATGTGACTTAGCAAATTTGCAATCTTGATTCCATTTAACACTTCCAAGGCCTAGCGTGAAAAACTGGTTTACATTCAAAGGCCAACTATTTTTTTATATGCTCAGCCAAAAAAAATTACCTATAAAACTTTTTTTTTGCCAAATAACTAAATAAAAAAAAATACCTTCGCAATCAGCTGCTTGCCACAGAGGTCTGACTGACAGGAGCCTGTCAATTTAATACACCATAGTAGAGGGATCTGTGAGGATGGCGGGTCCTCAGCGGATTTTTTGCCAACTGCACGCAGTGTTCCCAGGTACTGACTGCTCCCAAAGCTGCTTAACTTCAGTGATCGGATGATAACTAATGAAAGGAATTACAACATGTTATATTCCAAATTAATTAGCATTTAATTCTGAATTTTTGTAAAAAAAAATATTTAACAAAAAGGTCACTAGTTTTATTTTAATAGGGCTTTTTTTTTTCATCATCTAGTAAAAAATATGCATCTGGCATGCAAACAAAAATTGATTGAAAAAAAAACTAATAGAAATAATTATAATGCATATGGATAGAAAGGCTATTTCTGAATAACAGAAAAATTAAGTTTTATTTGTAACAAGAAAATTACTTTGTTTTCTATTTTATTTTTCGTGGTACCATACTTTGAGAAAAGTCCAGGCCTATTAAAATTAACGTTTCTACATATATTCAAATTGTTTATTTTAATAAAATTCAGAATTGAATTGTTTAATTTGGTATATAACATGACTTATTTCTATTTAAGCTGAAAATGAAATATTTTTAATGATATATTTCTCCTTTTATATACTCTCCACATCATCGTATTTTTCAAATATTATCAAGAAAGTTCTTACTCTAGAAGGTCAAAGTTCTAATGTAGTGAATCTATATTTCTGGTGCCAGGAAAGTGAGTTTCTTGAGTGTAGAAAGCACTGATCCATGAATGAATACAAGGGAGGTTGGGATATATGAAACAGAACTGAAAATACTTGATTTTTTCTGGATTGAGGAAAATATTTTTACATATGCTAATTATGAGTTTCGCAAAACACTTACTATTAGGTGTCCAAATAAGTTTGTGCAATTTTTGCATGATCGAAGTTCATATTTAAATTAGGCAAAATATACAATGTCATCAAATTAGACTCAAGCCAGACATGTCAGATACTTTCAAAAATACTTAATGTGAGGTCTGAAACAGTACGGTTGCATTTGCATAAGCTAAGGAAAGTCAGTATTGACTTTCCAAGTAGGTTCTGCAATAACTTACAGCCAACCCAGATTCCAGAGGCATTTGAGATTCTCATGTTGCATGGGTGCAGGTGGCTGTCAGTGCCAGGCTCATAATCTGCAGTTCCCAGGTTCGAGTCCCTCCTCAGTGTTGAGATTTATCCTCTGAAAGTTTCCCACCCTGCCCTTGGTCAGTAGGGAACACTGATGGGCTTGGGATGGCTGTCATCCTTTGGATGGAACATTAAGCTGTGATCTCGTATGTGTGATAGCCATACCCTGTGACGTTAAAAGAACACGCTGGATGACCTTGACAGAAGGTTACCATCTGTCTCCTAACAGCTCCTTAGGGGGAGGAGTCCAGTGGGTCTCCTCCCCCTAACTTTCTCTGAGCCCTTGGGGTCCTTGTGACCTGGCTATTTAGCCTACTGAGTGAAAAAAAATTTCAGCTCAGAGTTAACCCAAATCAGCTTGCATAACACTCCTTTTGTGGCACAATAATGAATCATTTATTGATTGGTTGGTGACTTGCAATGTAAAAGGGATAACATGCACCAAACCTAAGCATTCACATCACTGGTTATTGCACACATTGGAGTTAGAGGTGCTGCAGTCAGTAGCATGCCAGTCTCATAATCTGCAGTACCCTGATTCAAGTCCCAGCTCTGCCAGCATTGAGATTTATCTCTGCTACACCCCACCTTGCCTATGGTCAGAAAGGTGACACTGATTGGCTTGGGAAGTCTTCAGTCAGATGATTAAAGAGATGACTTAAGTCAGATGGGACGTTAAGCCATAGCTCCCATGTATGGGAGAGCCATACCCGTGCACATTAAAGGACACTCTGGATGACCTTGACTGGAGGCTATTATGTCTCCTAACAACTATCCAATGGGCTCCCCTTCTCCCAGGGGCGGGGGTGGCTCAGTCGGTAGCGCGCCAGGCTTGTAATCTGTAGTTCCCAGGTTCGAGTCCTAGCTGGGTCAGTGTTGAGATATATCTCTGCAAAATTTACCCACCCTGCCCATGGTCAGTAGGGGACACCGATGGGCTTGAAAAGGCCACCGTCCGTCGGATGGGACGTTAAGCCATGGCCCCGTGTGCGGGAGAGCCATACCCTGTGCACATTAAAGAACACGCTGGATGGCCTTGACGGGAGGCTACCATCATCTGTCTCCCAACAGCTGTTCCAGTGGGTCCCCTCCCCCAACCTTCTCTGAGCCTTCGGGGTCCTTGTGGCCTGGCCATATAGCCCATGGTGTGCAAAAAAGTGCCGCTCAGAGGTAAAACAATCTAATCCAAACCCTTTCTCCCAACATTATCTGAGTTCTTGGGTTCCTTGTGATCTGGTCATATAGCCCATTGTGTGCAAAAAAAGCTTGCTCAGAGGTAAAAACCTAACTGCACACATTGAAGCTTGAACTTTGTCAGAAGAAAATTGTGTTGCATGTGGTGGCACATGGAAGGAATCATGCACTCTTATTACCCCCTGACTAAACCATCACTGAGAATGTGTACTAGGAGCAACTGGTACATGATGGATTACTACATGAAAAGCCTACACTCGTGAATAGGGTGTCTTTCTGCTTGATAATACAAAATTGTATACAGCAAAATGACACAGAATAAAATTCATGACCTTGGATGGGAAACGTTATATCATCCACCTTATTCTTCAGATTTCTCGCCCATTTTTGTCGTTAGATAATCATTTTCACAATAGACAGTTCAGAAGCCAAGAAGCAATAAAAACAGATTTTATAGGAATGGTATCTATAAGTTCATTACTCCTTGAAATAAAGTCATAGGTTGTGATGGTAGTTATAGAATAATTTTTTTTTGCTTTAATTTATTACATCAAAATTGCATGGAATTATTTGGACATCTAATGCCTGAACCTTTAAAGTGAAATGTGCAGAATATTTTAGTTGATACTTGATTGATTTTAGTGGGATAAAGCAAAAGAATATGATGATATTTATTTGTTAGAAATCTGTACAATGAGAGACAATAAATGAAAAAACTAGTTGACGAAGTGATAGAAAAGGAAGATTTATACTAGGGTAATTCACGAGTCTGTGCATTTTTCACCATGCAAAATGTGTGTGGTGGCACATCACCATGTTGCATTTGTGTACCTCTGAATGTAGTACTAAGCCAAAGTATAACGTCCATTGCATCAGTCCATAACAACAAGTATCGAAGTCTTAGTCTTCATCACTAGAAGCATTACACAAGGAGTGGGTTAAGTATTGAAATTTGGACAATTTTACTTAATGACTGGGGGAAAAGGATTAAAAGCTACTGAAGTGGAGGGGTTGATGCAGGCACTCTCCATGCTGCTCAAATTTTGCATTTCTTCATATTTTGTTGAACTGAGATGGCTAGAAATATCTGTTTAATCATCAGTTTCTCACAAAATATAATGACAATTGCAAAATGATTCCTGTGGAATCAGTTTTGTCCCCAGTGAAGCTTATGAAAATTGCATCAGGCTGTTAAGGGCAAGAATAAAAATAGAAAAGAGAATTGTTTAAATGAAAGCAAAAGCCTGAGAACACTCAACATTTGAAGGCCCACTTTACTGGTGGTAGTTTTCCATTTGTTTCGACAAGCAAAAATTTTGTGTATACCTGTTACACCAGTAACTGCCGGCAGGCATTTCATAGTAAACTGTGCTGTCACCAAAATATGAACACAAATTCTGCAAGAAGCAGCCATTATTTGTTTAATTTAAATCTTATAAGAATTGTCAGAAAGTAAGATACTATATTTAATTTCTGTGGAGGAGTAATTGCATCAAAAGCAATATATGGGAAATGTCCCCACACATGTGCATTTATTTTTCCAGCTTTCAGACTATTGAAACTTTCCTGATAGAAGGACACATCCTGCTCCTTAAGTCACTTTCTGACTTCCTCTTTAATGGTATAATCAGTCATATAGAAAGTATTGTTCTTTGAGAATCTTCATCTTCGCAAATAAGTGTAAATTTGACAGTTCCATATCTGGACTGTGCTAGATGGTAAACTGTTGCCTGTCATCAGGGGCAGATATCCTTCTCCACTACAATTACACAACCATTTTCACATGTTGCACTGGCAAGACATTCAAACCAGATTACTACTTGGATTTCAGCTACGTATAAATATGCAGTACCTTCATATCTGCTGCCACTTAGTGACACTATTTGGTACTAACATGCAATGGTCACAGAACCGCAGTGTGGGTAACAAACTGGAAACCTTACTTTTTCTGACTTATCCTCATATGTACCACTGAACATTAACCCTTAAAGTTCCAGAAGCTGGTATAGGGTGTTTTAAAAAGCAAATGATGCTAAGCACTCTCTTATTTCCTTTGAATTTATTTTATGCTACATAATTAAATGTTTTTGTTTGGTATAGTAAATTATATTTAAAAAAATCTCAAGCAGCTGCTTGCTATAAAGGTCTTACTAAAGCTTGTCAGTATAATATGTTGTAGAGAAGTTCTGTAAAGAAAAGTGAGGGGAAAGATAATGCAAGAAACATTGATGTATCTGAGATTTGAACATGGGTTCTGTTGATCAGCAGCCTTAATTGAATTAAATGTTATAGTTGTCACTAATGTTGTAAAAATAAATTTGTTTACCTCTTAAAACTATTTTCATAAGTCAATTTTATGAAATTAGTTTGCATAATAAAATGTCAATATTAATTGAGTTTATTATGATAATAAATTTAGGATATAAAAAGGTAATAGTAATATAAATGTGTTACTTCATATGCTTTAGTTAAGCATAAAACTATATATCTTTTTGTAACACCTAAATTTTCTTGATTTAAGTGCTGTATAATTTATTAGTGGTAATAGGAATTAATAAGAAACTATACATTAACCTGAGAATAGATATTCTTGTTTTTTCTATGTTAATGGGTGCAATATGGTCTTTTAGCCATTTGACTAAAAGCTAATGTTTTAAAAATATTTTACTCTAAAGTTATTTTTTTTCATAATTCCTTATTTTTTGAGAGCATATACAAATTGTGCTGTATATTTCAATGAGTATAAAAAAAATTAAGAAATTAATTTTTTTTTTCATTTTTTAAAACTTGCACATTTCTTGATTTACATGCAGTGTTGGCAAACAAAATAAAAACATTTTGTTACATTTTTCTTTAATGCTAGAAATTTAATATTGTTTTTTGTTATGTTTTTCATTACAGCAAAATATTTTGTTATAACGTTACATTATAGCAAAATATTTTTAGCGCAAATGCAAAATAATAACATATTTTATCATTTTCATTATATATGTATGCAGTAATGTCCAATGGTTCTCACCAGTTCAATCAACCCACTTGTTAAAAAACATAAATTTCCTTTTTCCAATTTTTTTAATATTAATAACAATTGTTAAAAACAAAAATAAATGCATGCATTACAAATAGAATTGTTGCACTTGATTTTTCTGTTACTGATTCTTAGAAATTGTGGTTTAATAATAATAATAAATACCCCCTCAAGCAGCTGCTTGCCACAGATAATAATAAGAAATAAAATTTGCAAATAGGACACAGTTATGAATAAATACGATAATACCTACTGTATGTATTCTAATAATGTAAGCCATACAATCCTAGAAATATCAGATTTCTAGGAATTATTCAGCACACTGTTGGAATTTGAATGGAATTGTTTATAATTACAGAGAAACAACGTAAAATTTTATTCTTGGTTCTTTAGTTATTAAATTTTTATAAAATGGTTATTAATAAAAAATTCTGAGCATAAGTATGTGTTCATAATTCTTATTACTATAATGATATTTGGGTGCAGGTTAATATTTTTAAAATTGCTAAAATGACTTGAGGAAATTAAAAAAAGCAATTTCCTTCAGAAATATTAATATCGTAATGCATAGTCGAGGAAAATAAAAGACTAAATTATTCAAATATATTGATATTGTGATAAATGTTATACTATTTTATTCAACACTATAAGCAAAATGTCTTCTGATAATTTTGAATTAAAATTATTTCTTTTGCCAGAGAACATGGCATAAGGAGGAGGTCACTGGGACTCGTTATGACTCACAATTGTTTTAATTTTTCATTCCAATAGCTAGCCAATTTCTTTTCCAGAAATGCAAACCCTTGATTCAAGTACACCAAAGGCCAAACGACAAACTGTTAAAAAGCATATTGATTGCTAAATAATACTTTAGTAAACTTAAAAGTGTCATTTCTGGACTGCAAATCTTTCATATGCCCCTAAATGGCCCCCTCCAGGCTTGGGAATTATGACCGCCCCTCCCTGCCAGAGAGCACAGAAAAAAACTCCCTGCAGATATTTGAGTTGCAGATACTGCTAAAACAATTATTGCAAGTCTTTGCGATGTGTTGTCTTGATTTTTTCTTGTAGTGATAAATATTTTCTTTTGTAAAAATTATCTTTGCTCTCTAAATTCATTTAAATAAAAATAAATACCCCCTCAACCAGCTGCTTGCCACAGAGGTTTGACAGGAGCCTATCAGTTTATATGCCATAGTAGAAGGTCTGTGAGGATGGCAGGACCTCAGCAGAAAAACAACACAGATGCCCATGCCTTATCTGGGGCTTGAACCCAGGTCCCTTAGATCAGTAGCCAAGTGCGCTAACCACTCAGCCACGGGACAGCAAAATTCATTTGCGGTTTGCTGGAAGCCTATCTTGATGAAACTGAAAAATTGGATGCAAAAATAAAATTTAAATTTTATTTTTGACTCCAATTTTTCAGTTTTATCAAGATAGGCTTCCAGCAAACCATTTGTTGAGTCATTTGATGACAACTATTTTTATCGATGCTTTCCTGTAGAAGAGATTTGCTCTGCTTTTGAAGTACTGTTGTAATTAATGTAAATTAGGAGTTTGTGTTGAGACTTCAAATAGCTTAAATTATTATAATGAATAAATAAACTGAAAACATTACTTATTTAATTTTTTTAAACTTTATACAGTCTGTTCTTAAAAGAGCTGCAGAGAAGTATCAAGACACTCTTCATCACTGCTCGATTGAAACATGAGATTTATCTCCTTTATGTTTTTTAACAATCAGCCTCACCTTGTACTTAAGATATTTGCAAACATACACAATGGAAATATTTCATGGTGGGGGCTTGAAGAGATGTCAAAGGTTTGGTGGTAAGACCAAACCCGAAAATTTCAACTATTGTCAAGATGTTAATGGTCTTTTCCACCATCTTATACCCAAATTACCCACTTACATAGTTACTTCTTTAATATTTAAGCAGATCACAGGGAATTGTAATATATTCAGGGATTTTTGCTCTATTGTAATTGCCTGTTTTCCTTCTGCAAAAATGGAGACTTGCCCTTTTCCACTACAACTTTTATCTGGCTATCACAAATCTCTTCTCTAAGTAGCAATTACAATAAAGGTGGCTAAAACAGCTGCTTCTCAAATTCTTTTGGAATGTTCCAATGAAGGGCTTTGTTGATTGTAAATTGTACATCTATTTCATAGAAGTTTCTAAGTATATCTTATAAAGGAAAAATCTGAAATCTATCAAAACACAAAAACAGTGAAAATAATAATTTTTTCCTGTATTTGTTATGTTTTATCAATGTAAATATGTTGAAATTCCATTAATATTATTCGGAAATTATTTCATTATTCTGTTGTTTTCCAATATTGTTTGCATGGTTTTCGGTTTTAGACAATCAAGAAAATGCAACCAGTTTCACATTACATGATTAGAGCCTTGGTTTTCTTACACTGTATGGATTGAAGTTTTTATGTACGTAGATCATAAAATACATATTATGAAGTAGCAGTGGTGTAACATCAAGGGAGATTATTAGACTGTCATCCCAAAGTGAAAATCAACTAAATGGTTTTAATTGGCCCTCAGTGGGAATTCCTGTCCAAGGGGTTCGCACTAAGGGTCACACTGTGAAGGTCTGTTGGTTTAGGTTCGTTCACTGGGTCTTAAACTCTCGCGTGTTTGCTGTGCTTGGTAACCCATGTCCCTGGAAAGCAAGATTCTCTCTGCTCAGGGGTCCTTCTCTACTCCTCTTAGCTCATGACTAGTGAGGTCCCCTTTGGTCCATCTAGCCGTTGGGGAGCCTGTTCATTTCAGGCTGGGCAGTGATTTTGAGGGCCACTGCTACACACTGCTTTGGCCTCTGCTTCAGGTAAATGGGAAGTTCTGGAGTGGCCCCCTCAGGATCAGTTGGCTGGTAGGCTGGACCTGCTAGGGCCAGCTATGAAATGTAAGTGCATTGTCCTTGCCTGGGTTTATGAATTTCCACATTTTTATTTTTCCTCTTTTATTTTGTGAGAATTGGGTTTAGTTCTTCATATTTTTCTTATTTGATTTGTGGTATCAGGATGGAGGCTTGATTGGGCTGACTGAGGTGGTTTCAAACTCCTGTCTCCTCTGTGAGTTTGACGAACACTTGATCAGCCAGGATCCAATCAATGTTGCAATGGTGATGACAGACTGTGTAGTTTATGCAGCTGCCTCTATTATTCCTGAAACTTCAACACTTTCCTCGATTTCAAAAAGTTAAGGAAGTAGTGTTTTCTTCTGTAACCTTTGTCATCAAGAATATAACATTAAGAAATAAATTCATCTTATGCTCCTAAGGACCTTTTGACTTTTCTGGTGAATTATGTTTTGTTTTATCTTATGAACATCATTTTCACATAACGTTTAACAACTGAATCCCGACTGCACAGCTCGTAAGGCTCGGAACAGGGTGAAGGGTGTTTTTGAGATCTGACATCCTCCATTCTTGAAGCTTTCAAGCTCACCATGGCGAAAGCCCATTTCATCTGGTGCCAGAGCCAGAAGGAATCTTTGGATCCATTATATGTCTTCTATCACTCTCACTATTAGTTCTAAGGTCATGTGGGATAAAGTTCAGAAGATGAGTGGGAACTTGTAAGTCCCAATCATTATCAATTCTTAAGCAGACAGGCAATTGCTGATCTTCAAGCAATTGCCAACACTCTGGGTAATTCCTCCATCTCTTCATACTCCCCAAAGTTTCTGGCTCTGAAGGGCGAGGTCAAATGCTCTCAGCTGTCTTTCCACTCAAATGACTAGAGCCTTATAATAGTCCATTCACAGTGGAGGAGCTTTGCTCTGCACTCATCTTGTGCATTTACTGTCAGCCCAGCCAATGTCTGTTGCACTATGCTGCAACATCTCTCATCGTTAAAGATCAGCCTGCTCCTACTTTTCAACGAAATTTTTCTTGAACAGTTTCCTGACTCTTGGTGGGAGGCAATTGTCTTGGCCTTCCTGAAGCCAGGAAAGTATCCCAAGATTCCATATATCATCCCATTGCTTTGATGAGCTGTGTGTGCAAGGTGTTTGAAAGAATGTAATCTGGTATTTAGAATATCACAATTTTCTTTCCAACATCCATTGTGGCTTTCACAGCAGTGGTTTGGACCACCTGATCTGCATTGAATCAGCGACCAGGAATTTATTTTTATGTCGTCTATGCCCCTCGGACGATTCCGAGGACATGGATACCAACTGCTCCCTATTCACTAAACCCTTCTCTGTGGTGAAGTTGAATAGGAATTCATTATCTGCCCACTCTTCTAAGTCCTGAGATGGCCACACTCCTACAATGGAATTGTCAAGATTCCTCTGGAATCCATGATGACGACATCAAGGTCCTCCTTCAGGCACACCAGCCCATCTGTGTGTGCCTGCATGAGGCATACTTGCAGCCAGTCACATATCCCATGATCCGGCACTTTTCACTAGTTCGCCGAGACCAGGATGGAGGTGGTCCAGCTTGTGGGGGTGTCTCCATCCTTGTGAGCAACCATTCTCCATTCCGGGTCGTGCCCCTCACCACCAACTTAGGGGCAGTAGCCATCCGCCTCTTCGTGGGGTTCTCGCTGACTGACTGACTGTTCTGTATATCTTCCACCTGGGAACATCTTCCAGGAAGACCTTGATGATCTTGCTCGCAGCTGCCATTCCCCTTTCTCATAATGGGGGACTTCAACAGACACAGTCCAATTTGCGGCAGTGCTGACACAAACGGGAGTGGTGGGGTCCTGGAGCAGTGGCTCCTGGATCCTTCTCTCTCCCTTTGAACACCAGTGTCAGTACTTACTTTCACTTCCCAACCTGCACATTCACTGCCATTGACTTCACCATCTGCTCCTCCTTGATCCTTCCACTCTTTACATGGGAGGTCGAGGACAATCCTTATGGAAGTGATCACCTTCCCATGGTGTGTACCAAATCCCGTGGGGGGGGGGGTCTTGCAGCCCTTCAAGCATCTCGCAGTGGAGGCTTGATCAGGCTGACTGATTTGAGCTGCTCTCTGAGCTCAATGTTCACTCTGTCAGCCGGGAGCCCATCAATGTGGCAGTAGCAGAGATAATGGACTGTATCGTAGATGCAGCTGCATCAACAATTACTCAAACTTCGACTTGTTTTCCAAAACCGTGGTGTAATCCAGATTTGATTGTGACTGCAGCTTGTAAGGCTCAGAACAAGGTTTGGGGGGTGTTTAGGAGATATCCAACGTCCCCAACCTTGAAACGTTAAAACTCGCCAGAGCATAATGCTCTCCGCTGTCCTTCTACTCGAATGGCTTGGAGCCTTACAACAGGCCATTCACGGCGGAGGAGCTTCGCCTTGCTCTGCACACCTCATGCATCTGCTGTCGGGCCTGACAATGTCCATTATGCCATGCTACAACATCTCTCACTATCAAGTAAGGATCGACTGCTCCATCTTTTCAATCACATTTTCCTTGAGGAGCAGTTTCTGTACTCCTGGCTGCAGGCTATCATCTTGGCCTTCCCAAAGCCATAAAAGGATTCCAAGATTCCTTCTAATTATCGCCCCATTGTGTTGATGAGCTGCGTGTACAAGGTGTTGGAAAGAATGGTAAATGCTAGACTCATCTGGTATTTAAAACACCATAACCTTTTTTCCAACATTGTGTGGTTTTCGCAGGCAAAGGTAAACTCTTGACCATCTGATATGCTTCGAATCGGCTATCAGAAATTCATTTTTACGTAGAAAGCACCTAATGTCAATTTTTTTCGACATCAAAAAAGCATATGACACGGCTTCGAGATTGGGCATTCTTCGTGACCTCCATAGCTTTGGCTTGAGAGGTCATTTGCCGATCTTCATATCCAACTTCTTATTGACACTTCTGAAATATCTAGACCATTTAAGGCCAAAATCTTTTGTGGTTGATCATGAGATCGTATTGCACACCAGACAAGTGAATTAACATAATGAAAAACTATATTAACACTGAGTCGTGTGCAAGAATTGGTACGTCTTGCAGCGATTGGTTCAGCATTGAAATCACCTAGCCATCACAGAATCCTCACCTTCAACCATCTTATCTCTCTGAAAAAAGGAGACAAAATGCACCCTTGCACTTTAACAGCAAATGGATAATAATGGACTGTTCTGTCTGTTTCTTGCCACATGAAACATTAACAATCGGGTACTACTCCCTGCTGTTGTGCTGTCTAACTGCTTCCTCTGCTTTGTCAGCCAAGCTAGCCAAAGATTCTTATCAGCTTCCTTTACACATTTATTTAGCTCGTTGTAATGCCTTCTGTTAGGATTAGTAGTGTTGATTCATATTAATCCTGCACTTCCTTCTTTCAGAAATAAGTTTCATAGTTTATTACTCAAATAATTCTGTTTCCTCTATTCCTTTTTACCCAAAGAGTACTGTTGGTTTCAAGAAAAGCCTGTTTAAACTGATCCCATTCTTTCTCAACTTCAGCAATAACCAAATCACAGTTGTCATAATGACTAAGTAAGGTATCATGGTATGCTTTGGTTATATCTGGATATTTCAGACATTCAGCTAATTTTCTTAACTTTAGAACATTTCTTAATTTTGGCTCCCCTGTATGATCTGGTATTCCTAACTGATCTAGCCCATTTGCTGCTAATTAAAATGTAATCTGTTATACACAGTCGTATCAGAATAATATGACCACCTACCTAATAATGGGAATAACCACCCTTCATCCAATGACGGTGTGGCATGGATGCAATGAGGCCCTGGAAGGTTGCCAGAGGCACACGTGCCCATTCGGACTTCAGCAGAGCACGGAGGTTCCGGAGATTACATGGTTGTGGGTCCCCACGCCGAACCTGTCAATCCAAATGATTCCACAAGTCCTCTATGGGATTGAGGTAGGGCAATTTCGCCAGCCAAGGGAGAACGAAGACATCGCTGTCGTGTTCCTGGAACCAGTCACACACCACCTTAGTGACATGGCAGGGCACATTGTCCTGTTGGTAGGCATCATCACCACCAGGGTAAATGTCCAACATGAAAGGATGCATGTGGTCAGCAAGGTTGGACACGTAATAATGTAAGTGGCAATCCCGGTGTACCGCTATTCAAGGTAGCATACCACCTTGAGGGAGTTGCCATGAAACCACATCAACTAGCTAGAGAACATTCTATATACCTGCCTTCATTGAACATTCCTAACTGCGGGAGAAGACCTGTTTGAAGAGAGAGACCTTACTTTTAGAAACAAGTCTGTCTGATGAGCTGATCATTGAGGTGCAGTGAGTGGGCTTTTTGAATTTTGAAATCTTCTCTTTGCCAAATAGAACCAAATATAACTCACTGGATTTAGACCACATATTTGCCAATACAGATAAGATGTTATTTCAGAATTTAGATGCCTAAATTTCATAAGTGACCTAACTTTTTGCATGGGGTAGCTATCATGATGGAGAGTCTTCAGGCTCTCCTATCAATAACTCACACTTAATAGGGCCATGCTCCCATTCGGCATGTCCTTCAACTTCGTCCTCTCCGCCAGGACACCAACCGGCGGCCTCTCCAGCAATACCTCGAGCAGGACTTCGCTGCAGCCAAGCAGATGCACCCACATGACCGGGGACTCCAATCCCGTTCTGCAGGCCCCCACAAGGCCACTCCATCCCTACTCCATGACACCCCAGACTTCACTGGGTCAATAAAGGAGCCCACTCGACTGGGGATCCATTCCAGTCAGCGGGCCCTCAGTAAAGCCTCTCCATCGGGGCACCAAGACGACCAAGGGCTTCGCAGGGGCCAGCCGATAAGTCCACTTGACTCGGGACTTCAGTCCCAGTCGGCAGACCCCCAGCCAACCCCTCCATCGAGGCTGCAAGGCATGCCAGAAACACCGAACTGGCACCCAGTTTCACAGAGGCACCTTCAGATCCTCCACCATGTCTATTCAGTAACCTAATCTTGGCTGCCAAAAGAGTTACTGGGGACTCTTAGTTTGGCTGTTCCATCAATAAGTCTGTCGACCAGGTTAGCTAATCCCGGTCGCGAGTCTTCAACTTCTACCTCTCCATTGTGAATGGGCCGAAGCCCCCCAGTGAACAATCTTCTGACCCACGATATCATTGAGACCGCATCAATGAGCCCACTGGACCGGGTGCTCCAAGCCCAGTCCGCAGACCCCCAATGATGGCCTCTCAACCGGGGCTGCAACCCCCAGCTTCTCAGGGGACAAGTCAATAAGCCCACTGGACCGGCTCCCCCCCCCCCCCCCCACACACACACAAGGACCAGTCCGCAGACCTTCAACAGGCCCCCTTCACTGGGGACCACAAGATATCACGAGCTCCAAAGTGCCAGCAATCCGAGCCCAACTACTCAGAGGCACCGTAGGCCCCACCACCACAACAAGGTGATCCCCCTCGGAGGGGAGCAAGGATGGACAGGTAGCCATTGGCGTCCAGGGATCCATCCAGTATTACCAGCGGTCCCAGATCATACCAGGAAAACATCCCCCAGACATGCACATTGCCACCACCGGTGAGGGGCAGTGGTGGCTCAGTCGGTAGCACGCCAGGCTCATAATCTGCAGTTCGCAGATTCGAGTCCCAGTTGAGTCAGCATTGAGATTTATGTCCACAAAACTCCTGCCCTGCCCACAGTCAGTAGGAGGCACCGATGGGCTTGGAAAGGCCGCAATCTGTCGGATGGAATGTTAAAGAACATGCTGGATGGCCTTGACGGGAGGCTACCGTATGTCTCCCAACAGCCGTTCCAGTGGGTCCCCTCCCCCAACCTTCTCTGAGCCTTCAGGGTCTTTGTGACCTGGCCATTTAATTTAACCCATTGTGTGCAAAAAAGTGCTGCTCAGAGATATGGACTATAAGCATTCCCAAAGGTATGGGAATGCATATAATCGTATGGTGCCGTACTATTGATTGGAAAAGGACAGAACCAACCAACAGCCACTGCTGGTGTGTATTTGACTGACAAGCGTGTCCAGGTGTTGGTTCTCGTGTGTCTGACGCTGTATCTTCCACTACCTGTCACTTCTGTGGAGTAGAAACCTCGATTTGACGGAGAAGGCAACCTTTTTCCACTCTTCCACTGTCCAATGACGGTAATCCTGTGCAAACTGCAGGCGTCATTGCTGATGGACCTTGGTTATCATGGACACATTTACGCATCGTCGACTCCAGAGACCCATGCATAACAGGGTTTGCTCTACTGTTATTGGGGATGTATACCTGGGTGCCCCAGCATTCAGTTGAGTGGTCAATTGCTGCACTTTTGTGCATCGATTGCCCTTTACCAAATCACGGAGGCGATGTTCTCCTCTGGGGTCGATGGCCTTTGGGGCTCTACAGTTATGATGTCTGGAGGTATTCTGTGTGCCAGTGGTCCATTCTTGGTACACTCTTACTACAGCACCTCGCGAACAGCCCACGAAGTCTGCTGTTTCCAAAATGCTTCCACCCTTTTCCCAGTAACAGATTCATTGATTTGACGGACATTCAAAAAGGAATACCTCTGCCCATTGTGCTCACATTACGCACTATGGCTCGTCTGTCTTGGCTGGCTGCTTATATTTCCGTGTGGTTGACCTTGTCATGTACACACTGTGACATACCTGGACGGGTACGCTGTGATTCCATCTGTGATCATATTATTCTGATACGACTGTATTTCTCTAACCTGCCTGGTGTTTGTAGTATGTTTGTTATGTGCAATCCATTAAGTTTACTTACATGTAGGAGGCATTCCTCATTGCCATTGGAACTACCAATGCCAAAAGGACCCAAAACTCCTGCCCGTAGATTAGATTCACCTAGTACATGAGAAATATCTCCTTTCTTCACAGAATTCAAAATATCCTGAGGCTGGCTGTAAAACGTATTCTCATTCTCATCAGAGACTTCTGTGGGGACATAACAACAGATGACATTCAAGTCTTTAATTTTTGTTTCAAATTTTGCTGTAAGAAATCTTCATTAATACAGTCGTATCCTAGAAGAGCATCATCACTGGTGTGTCTGCTGAGAAGCAAACCTACACCTTGGAGATGCTTTCCATACTCTCTCCCTGAAAAGAGAAATTTAAAGTTATTTTTAAGTATCTCACCTTTACCTGTCCATCTGGTCTCTTGCAAGCCTAGAATATCTAGGTAATAGCACTGGAATTCCTGTGCGAGGACATCAGGAGAATAATTTCTGTGTCTTGTTCTCAAGTTCCACGTTCCAGCAGAGAGAGTGATTAGTAGGATTTTTAAAGAAACTGCTTATTATGATAGATAGGGCCATCAATATCAAACAGCTCCCTGATTCTAGGCATGGGGCAAAGACCTGTCCCTCCTGTGCTAAAGGCTGAAGTCACCGATGCTGGTACGAACTTCAGGCACCACATTTTCAAGTGGATCTTTTCAAGAGCCATATGGCCTGGCCTACCTGAGACACATTACTCCAGTTTAGGATCGACAATGCCCAGCTAGCTAAGTGAGGGTTCAAGTACTTGTGATGGTCTCTGATCGTGGTTATCCACCAGCTGATATAAGGTATCCTGTGCTTCTGTTCACTTAGGCATGACAACCCACAAGCAAACAGAAAACACAGTGGCAGATTCTCTCTCAACAGAGGCTCACCTATGCAGCAAGCCCAGGATCCATAATCAAGCTCAAATTCATAAACCAGTTCAGTCTAGTGAGTATAAATGGTCAGCACCAGGACCCTGTGAAGTTGACCATTCCTCAGCAGGGTAGAAAAAAAAATGAAAAGGGTGGCCATAGATGACCAGATCAGCAGACCACACTAAACTGGCAGCCCTCTCCTTCCATTCTCTTCCAAAAGTGAATATCTCTTTTGCAAGGTAACTAATGGTCTGCACCACAAGGTGGGGTGGATTTGGACATTAGGTGCTAGACCTGGTCAGTTCTGTGCATCATCACTGGGGATTGGTACACAGCTCTCCTTCCAGTTTTTGCCTAGCTACCATTTACAGATCATTATGTCATAGTTTAATAAAATATGCATCAAATGGAAAAAGAAAGTATTATATTTCAAGCATTAATAATGTATTTTTAAAGTATACGTAAGAAAATTTTCAAATGGCAAATTTTTTTAAAAATTAAGTTTCAAGTGTTGTACTAAGTTAACTTGTAATTAAGTTTTTAGCAAACTTTTAACATGCAAATAGTTTAAAGGATGAACTTAAAAATTTTTTTACTTGTCGACAGAGAATTTTAAATAATTTTAGTTACTCAAACTAATGATCTGCTCTCTGCAGTATTAAAAGTGTAGATTCTGAAATTGAAAATCATACTTAGTGTATAACATACAATACTTAAATCCTTCTTAATTCATTTTTGCTAATATATGCTGTTTTCCAATTTTTAGAAAAGAAAGCAGTAAAGTCTGAAGTTTCTTTATTTCGTAGTAAATGTATTCACTTCAACTTTTTTTCATTTGAACATATAGGGTAGAGAAGAATCCTAGAGTTACTCCTAGCTTTTACAGGCTTTCTCTTAAAGGACATGACCTATTCAGTTGGTAGCGCGCCAGGTTCGTAATCTGTAGTTCCCTGGTTCGAGTCCCAGTTGGGTCAGCGTCAAGATTTATCTCCGCAAAATTCTCCACCCTGCCCACAGTCAGTAGGGGATACCGATGGGCTTGGAAAGGCTGCCATCCGTCGTATGGGACGTTAAGTCGTGGCCCTGTGTGCGGGAGAGCCATACCCTTGTGCACGTTAAAGAACACACTGGATGGCCTCGACGGGAGGCTACCTACCATCTGTCTCCCAACAGCTTTTCCAGTGGGTCCCCTCCCCCAGCCTTCTCTGAGCCTTGGGGTCCATGTGACCTGGCCATTATAACCCATGGTGTGCAAAACAGTGCCACTCAGAGGTAAACAACCTATTAAGAACTAAGTCACTGCTGACTACTGCTTCAGTTAGAGCTAATACACAAAAGTTTGCCCATTGGAACAATAGCTAGCTCCCTAACCACTATAGTACATTTAATACTAATAGTTTTATTCAATATTTTATATGTTGTTAAAATGAATACGTAGAACATGCTTATCATCATCTTTAACATTCTTAAATTTATTTACTAGTAATGAAGAATCCTGTGTTGCAGATAAGAGGAACTTTTTAACAAGGTATGAGATAATTTTAAGTAAAGTTTTTAAAGTGTGCTTAAGAGTAGAAACACTTTTTGTCATTTAAAAATAGGTTTTTGCCATAATGTAAAAAGTTATGCATTCTATGTTTGAATACATTCTGTAGATCTTAATAATGCAAATGTTTATTAAATGAAAAATCAAATTGTAACATGAAATTTCATAAAAATTCACAAGTTAGTAAGTCGCAAGCTGAATCAGAATTGTGCAACTTAGTCATGAGACATGGTTATATTTTCATTTAAAACTAGAAAATATTTTAATAAAACTTGCGTGAAAAATATATTATAAATAATTTAAACACTGCTAATAGTAGTTAAAATTTAATATATCACGATTAAGCTGTTACATTTGGTAGCACAGTGTATCACAATCTTAGTGTCCGAAGCGCATATTATTTCCCACCAAAGCTGGGATCATAATTACTAAGATAAAGATATTACAGTAATTTAAAAGCCATAAATGTAATCTTAAAGCTATTTGAAGCTACATTAGATCTTAAAGCAAATAAAAGATAGTTACCACTTTGTGGAAGCTGGCACAATTGCTTAAGAGGACATAGGAGTTTCTCGGCCAAAAGGCAATGTTCATAATTTTTTTCGCTGCAAATAAAAAAGATAAAATGACTTTTTTTTTAAAAAAATGAAAGTGCATCTCATGTAGTTATAAAAAAAAATTTTATTCAGTCAAATTTTCAAAAAAAAAAACCCTCCACCACAGCTCTGCCAATACTGGCCTGCACACCATACAGAGGTCTGCGGTACCGGTAAAATCGTCCTGCACCTTCATCTGAAACAAACAAAAGAAATTCTTAAAGTACACTAAATTTTGAAGTCTGTATCAGATGGGATTTTTAAATTTTGAATTTTTAACAAAATGGCGACCTTTCAAAAAAAAAAGTGTCAATTATTAGCTCTTTTTTTCCAGTTTAAACTATAAAAAAATATAAAAAATTAAAATTTTCAAAAAAGTATCTGATAAGGACTAGGGAATTTTATATGCTATAAGTAGAAAAAAGAAACAAGTCAATTGAGTGATTTGTTATTGAGTTATTACCGGTACCGACTTTGAAAACATAGTTTCGAAAAAAACGCATTTGAAAGTTTGAAGAAATTGGGTAGGCTGTATAAGAGATTGCTGTTTTGAATTGGTTAGAAACTGCATTCACAAAAGTAAAACGATTACAACGCCATCTGTTGAGAAAAATATTAATGCTCTACCCTTGGATAACTTGCTCTTCGAATAAGGACAAAAGAAACCATTATTCGATGGGTCCAACGTTCCTACCTATGCGCTGCTGTGAAACAGGCTCTCCAAGGCCCATGAGCGGCGCTTGACATAAAGTGTTATATGTTCTGTAATATTTCAATATTTTAAAAACTATTTTGGATTCTCATTCTTAGGGGTAAAAACTCTCAGAAAATGCAAAAAAAAAATTCGATTTTTTTCAACCCAAGAACTCCTGTACCCCCTTAACATAGGTATTAACGGTTGTGATGATGTAATTCTCACAGTCCTGATGTTTTTAAGCTATCAGTCCTAATCATATGAAGTGGCTGTATAATACTGTTCATTCATGTGCGTATATAAGCTCGTATGTGCTGACTCCGATATCAACCTCAGAAGCTTCAATGTTTCATTTTAACACTAGTTGTAAAGAGATTTTGTTATCAGCGAGGCAAACATAAGCACAAATCCACATGTTGTCATAGCCATTACACAGTTCCAGTTAACATTCTTAAGTGGATAATATCCAAGGTTATTTAAGCTTTACTTCTTACATACATTAGCAATAAATTACATCTGCGCTATCCAAATTGTTAAAGAACATACATGTTGACGTTTAAAAGACTTTAAAGGACTTTTACAAAACTTTCTAGCCTGCATCCAGGCAACTCTGAGTGACGCGTTTTGCCATGTATCCTATATACAGATGTTGGAAATCAGCAGTGGCACATTATCTTTCTGTGAACAGTATTATGCAGCCACTTCATATGATTAGGACTGGTAGCTTAAAAATATCAGGACTGGTAGCTTAAAAATATCAGGACTGCGAGAATTAAATCATCGCAACTGTTAATACCTATGTTGAGCAATTGTGCCAGCTTCCACAAAGTGGTAACTATCCTTTATTTTCTTTTAGGTCTAATGTAACTTCAAATAGCTTTAAGATTATATTTATGGCTTTTAAATTACTGTAATAGCTTTATATCTTAGTAAATATGATCCCAGCTTTGGTGGGAAATAATATGCGCTTCGCACACTAAGATTGTGATACACTGTGTTACCAAATGTAACAGCTTAACCATGATATATTAAATTTCAAAAATATATATGTTAACACATGCTAAAGTAGTGATATTTTTAATGTAATCTCTATTAAAGGCAAAATATTTAGAAACCATCAGAGCCCATTGTAAATGATTAAAGCATAAAGGTTGACCAAAATATTGAACTAAAGAAATATTCTCGTTGCTTGACATGGTTACTTTATTTGGTGAAACAGCTGTTTGTTAAGAACCATTTTAATGAAATTCATTACACTTTTCTTCATCAATGTCAACTCTGTTAAGACTTCAGAATTTGTTATTTGGTTTCATTCATTAGTAAATTTCATGCACAAAATATGAGAGTAGATAACTAATGTAAAAGAATTGTAACAAGCCTTCATTGCACTAAAACTACACTGAGTGTCACCGAATTATGACCACCCTCATCCAGAATGCAACAAACCCAATTGACCTTGGTATAAAGAACTGTTGAGCATTACACATGAGCTCAGTGTAGTCAGAGATATGGTGTCATGCAAGCCAGAGTGTGAATGTTGCAGACATGGGAAAGGTTAACAGCTATCACAGAGTCACAAAAGGGCATGATAGTTGGGGCTTGGGTATCAGGTGCCTCAATCTCAGAAATGGCACATCTTGGTTGTTCATGGTGCTCACAAAGTGGCATAAAGCAGGTAAATTCCAGATGAAATTATCAAGGAGTATGCAAGGATATGGTATGATATGAAGCATGTTTTATGAAGCTGGTATGAATCAGGACCATTGGTGCATATGGACCGATGTGTAATAGGTCTGGGCTACTGGCAGCTGTTATCAGACCCATGTGTACTTTGTCATATTGCACCTGCTCCCAGACAGTGGCAGAATCTTCCAGGAAGATAATGTGCTGTTATCAGACCTGGACTGTAAAAGAGTAGTCCAAAAACTGCACAGTGAATATCACCCATCTTTCCTGGCTACCGAATTCACTGGACATTAATTCCACCAAACATTTATGGACACTCTGAAATGGGGTCAGGGGTGGCTCAGTCGGTAGCATGCTAGGCTCTTAATCTGCCCTGTTTAGAGTCCCTAGGTCAGCATTGAGATTTATCTCCACAAAACTCCTTGCCCTGCCCTCTGTCAATAGGGGATACCAATGGTCTTGGAAAGGCCGCCATCCATCGAATGGGATGTAAAGCCCAGTGGCCCTGTGTTCAGAAGAGACATACCATGTGCACATCAAAGAATACCTTTGATGGCCTTGACTGGAGGCTACCATCTGTCTCCTAACAGCTGTCCAGTGGGTCCTCTTCCCCTCAAACTTCTCTGAGCCCTTGGGGTTCTTGTGATCTGGTTGTTTAGCCCATTGTGTGCAAAACACTGCCACTCATAGATAAAACAACCTAACATTCTGAAACATGATGTGAAACAGATTCACCATCATCCTCTATTCAGGAACTGTAGCATGTGCAGACCACATGGCTACAGAAACCATCCAATATCTTCAGACGTCTAGTGTAATTGATGCCAAGGTGGCTACAGGCCATTATTTTTGTGAAAGGTGGCCCAACACAATATTAAGTAGGTAGTCATAATTCAGTGATACACTTAACTGTATATGTGATGGTCCTGGTTAGTCAACTTTACAGTTTTTGTAGGAAAAAAAAGATTAGTTGCAGATCATTGTTGCTCTTGCCTATCTAGTGGTTCATTTGCCAATATAAGCATAAGGTTATTAGCATATGCAGATTTGGTGTCACATAATCATATAGTTTTGTCAGAATGTGTGGGATTTTTACAGATGAACTGAACACATTCTACATTTGTTAATTATTGCTTAGTCACTGCCAAGATCCTATTTGGAGTGTGAGCTGCTTTGAATTGTATGATACTAATCTTAAGGAGATATTAATATTACTTTTGTACATGGTGATTTAGTGTAAAAATTGGTGCTAACTTTGCCTTTGGGCTGAAGTGATAAGCCTATTTGGCAATGGTAGTTACAATTGGTAAAGTTCTTGTTGAGCATAGTTAATACTTGATACAAATGCAGATATTTATGAGATAATGAATCTTTATTTGATGGTAAATGAGTCATTTCTGTTAGAAACACCAGGTCATACAGAGGTTGAAATTGTGTCAGATTATTACCACAAAGTGCCCCTTACACAACTTAACCCTTACAATGTCAGGTTTCTGAAACTGAACTCACTGTGGTGGCCGGATTTATTTTAAAGTTTTTTCAGAAAATGAAATAAACCAATTTAGAATCTCCTGAAGTAATTAATGAACGGAAATATGTCATATTATATATCAGAAGAAAAAGATTTAATTGTGCTTATTAAAATGGCAAAAATTTGAAGAAAAAATGACAGGTTAAATTTTTTAAGCATTTTTTTTTTAAAACATAAAATTTTATTGTATTTTTTTTCCACTTTTAGAAAGCATTACAACTCTAGTAGAGCTATAAATAGCACAAAATACACAGAAATAATTCGAAAGATAGTAATCTTTCAAGTCAAGTTATGGGTGGTATGCTCGCAGTGTATTTATAATTCTCTTCATGTTCTTGTGCCAGGTTGGCTGTCATATTTCATAATGGTTTTTGCTCCTATTTCTATTTTTCTAATTAGCTGCAAGTGGTAGTTGGCATCCTGTGTCATTTTGTATGTGGTTTCTCTTTTGCTCTTGTATGCTTTTTTTTATTGCTGGAGTATCTGTTGTTCCTGACAAATGCCAATCTTATTGTGCTCTTTTTATATCTTAGGGGGTGCACTGATGTGTATGGTATTTGTTTTTGGATACACTGTTGTTTCAATGTGATCTTGTTTTCTTTCCAACAGATTGTTGAGTTATGGTAGTACTTTATTTTTCTTGTACTAAATTGTGAATTTAATAGTGGGGTATATTTGCTTTCATTTCATTCCTCAAGTTTTCCAGACAATTTTCATTCTTTGTATATTATGATATCATCTATATATATTTTGTATAAAATAATCTTAAATTTCTCTTTTCAGGGAGGGAAGACAATAAACATCACCAAGGCATGGGTCTGCTTCTCAGCAGACACACTAGTCATGCTCTTCTACGATATGAGTGCCTCAATGAAAGGTTTCTTACAGCAAAATTTCGGACAAGCGTTAAAGACTTGAATGTTATCTGCTGTTATGACCCCACTGAGGATGCCGATGAGAAGGATAGGTTTTTACAGACATCATGAAGATATTTTGAATTCTGTCAAAAAAGGAGATATTACCCTTGTTCTTGGTGACTTCAATGCCAAAGTTGGTACTGACTCTGTCCTTTGGGGAGGAGTAATAGGCCCTTTTGGTATTGGTAGCTGCAATAGCAATGGGCAACGTCTCCTACAGGTAAGTAAACTCAATGGATTCAGAATAACTAACACTTATTACCAACACTGCAACATACATAAGTACACATGGGTTTCACTTGATGGGCTGCACAAAAATATGATTGATTATATATTAATTAACAGCAAATGGGGTTGTTCTGTTACGAATAGCAGGTCATATAGGGGAGCTGAAATTGGATCTGACCATTACCTTGTTAAAAGTGTCTTGCAACTTAAACTTAAAAAGTGTTGTGCTAGGGTTAAAAATTTTTCTTTTAATACTGAAGCTCTGAAAGACCCTCTTATAAATAAAGCTTACCATGATAGGTTACTTAGTCATTATGACAGTCATGGTTTGCTTACTACTGAAGGTGGGGAAGAATGGGATCATTTTAAACAGACTTTTTTCGACACTAACAGTACTCTTTTAAGAAAAAAGGAGCAGAGGAGGCAGAATTATCTGAGTGATAAGGCACTTGAGCTTATTTCAGAAAGAAAACTGCAGGAATGTCTTTAATCAGTATCCTGCAAAAAAAGCATTAAAGCATTAAAGAGCAAAAAAAGCATTAAAGCATTAGAAAGCATTAAAGAGAGGTTAATAAACGTGTAAAAGATCAGTTAGCTGCTGATAAGATCTTTGGCTTGATGGTTTGTGTGACAAAGCCGAAGAAGCAGTTAGACAGCACAACAGCAGAGAGCTGTACCAGATAGTTAATGTTTTGTGTGGTAGAAAACGGACAGGTATACAGGGATTGAAGGATAAACAAGGTAAGGTTATAGAAGATGAGGATTCTGTCATGGCTAGGTGGGCTGTGCATTTCAGTGATATTCTAAACAATGCGGTTAGTTTTATTCCCGTTGTTTGTAATGATGATAGATGCATTGGTGGCTTTAATGTTGGCCCTATAACACAGTCTGAAGTTATTTTGACTGTTTCTAAACTTAGACTTCTTAAATCCCCAGGGGTAGATGAAATTACTATGGAAATGCTCAGAGCTGGGAATGTTTCGGTTACCACTTGGATGACTGAAATTTTGAATATCCTTTATGATAAAGGCATAGTCCCTAAGGATTTTACCAGAGCTATTATTCCTATTTTCAAAAAGGTGATCACAGTTCTTGTGATAACTATACCCCTATAGTTATCACAAGAATATCAGCATACTCTCTGTTCGAGGAAAAGCTCTTTGCCTGATTCTGCTTAATAGGATTAAGAATCTGGTTGACAGGCAATTGCGTGATGAGCAATGTGGATTCAGAAGTGGTAGGGGATGTGTAGATTAGATATTTTCACTTAGATTCTTAAGAGATATTTAGAGTTTCGGAAACCTTTGGTTGCTAGCTTTGTTGATTTCAAAAAGGCTTTTGACTCTGTTGATTGTCATAATTTGTGGTTGACTGTGAGATCATATGTATACCAGACAAGTTAGTTAACATAATGAAAACTCTCTATAATAACACTGAGTCATGTGTGAGAGTTGGTAAGGCTTTTAGCAATTGGTTTATCATTACTTTTGATGTTTGACAAGGGTGCATTTTGTCACCTTTCCTCTTTAGCTTGGTTATTGATTATGTTATGCGAAATTCACTTCAAGGGAAAGATTTTGGCCTTAAATGGACTGGAGATACGAAAATTTCTGATTTAGATTATGCTGATGATTTAGCCCTTTTGGCAAATGATGTTGATGAGATGAACTCTATGAGACTGGTAGTAGAGTAGGTTTGGTTATAAACAGAGAGAAAACTAAAGTGATGAAAATTGGTCAGGCAGGTTGTGATTCAGTTCATCTGAATGGTTGCAGTCTTGAGCAGGTGTCACAATTTAATTACCTCGGGAGCTATGTAACAGATACTGGAGGGATTGCTGCCGGGACTTTTAAGAATCTATGGAGATTGTGGAGAAATAGGCGTATACACCTAAAGACTAAAATTAGGCTGTATAATAGTTTGGTTCTTTCTAGGGTTAGTTATGGTAGTGAAACATGGACACTTTGTAAACAAGATAACACGAAACTAGATGCTTTTGATTCCAGATGCTTACGCAGTATCTTTGGCATTAGGTGGTTCAACTTTGTAACTAATGATGAGGTTAGGCAAAGGAGTTTGCAACCTCCTTTAAGCAGCATATTGTGCAGAGAGAGACTCCTTTGGTTTGGCCATGTTTCCCCTAGGAATAATTATAGATTGACGAATAGGGTTATGAACAGTGTGCCTAAAGGCCTCAGAAAGACGGGGAGACGTAGGATGTGGTGTGCAGATAATGTCAAACAGGACCTTGTTAGAATTGGTGTGCAGTGGCCGGATGCAGCAGATGTAGCTCAGCACAGACTTGGTTGGAGAACTAAATTGCGCAGTCTGGTTGGTCCTCTGTAACCCGTGGCTGCTTGAGGATGATGATGATATCAGGGGAGGGGTTTGGTGCCTTTTAAGCATTTGTTCTTCTATTTCTCGGATGACCATGTCTATGAGAAGACCGGATATTGGTGATCCCATAGGAGTTCCTTTTGCTGATATATTTTAGTTCTTGCTGGTTGAGCTTCAGGGTTTTCATTATTGCATTTCTCTCTGATTGATTTGTCTATCTCTATCTTTTAATCTGTTTTCCCTATTGTATTTAGGACTCTGTGTATAGGTGTGTTTGGATGTAATGAGATTATGTCAAAAGACGACATTTTGTGACATTGTTTGATTTGAGTTGCCTTGTGACCTGAGTAACGTCTTGGGGGGGGGGGTTGATTACATAATCATTACTTGGAAAATTTTGTTTTAAGTAATAGAGCATGGCTCTTTCAATTTTGATGGTGGTTGATGAGTATTTGTTTACTAGCGAGTGCCAGTGGCTTATCGTTCTTATGGGTTTTTATCTTGGTGAACTACAATGGAATGCTCGGGTATATTGTGGTGGGTGGCATGCTTTTTTAGTCTTTCTGGCAGTTGTATATGGTTCTTGATGTATGCCAAGTGTTTAATTGTTGAATTGGTGGGGGTCTTTTTTTCCCCTTTGTTCTTTTTTAGAGTACCTTTTTAGTTTGGCTTCATAATCAGTATGGTTTAATGATTACCATGTTGACAGTGTTATCAGTGAGTAAAATTCTTATTTTCTTTTATCTCTTGTATGGTCTTTTTTTGCCTTTGTTTGGAATTTGTCCCTTTGGTTTTTTCTTGCACTCTATAGTCTCTAAATATATGGTAGTGTGTTGGTGTGCTGGGTTCCAATGCATATATGGGATCATATTTTAAAGTATATTTAAATATGAATAAAGAATAAAATTTGAAATGTACTTAAAAATTCTGTTAACTTTTCCAACATAAGTCTTTAATTAAAAAAACAATAATATACTTTCCAAATTTTAATGATTATAACAAATATAGAAGCATTCTGCAATATAAAGAAATGGTTTCATCAATGCAGGCTTTTTTCAAAACTAACAGTACTCTTTTAGGAAAAAAGGAGCAGAAGAGGCAGAATTATCTGAGTGATAAGGCACTTGAGCTTATTTCAGAAAGAAAGAACTGCAGGAATGTCCTTAATCAATACCTTACTAGTCCTAATAGAAAGCATTACAGAGAACTTAATAAACGTGTAAAAGATCAGTTAGCTGCTGATAAGAATCTTTGGCTTGATGGTTTGGCTGACAAAGCTGAGGAAGCAGTTAGACAGCTGTTGTGCAGTTAGACAGCACAACAGCAGAGAGCTGTACCAGATAGTTAATATTTTGTGTGGTAGAAAATGAACAGGTATACAGGGATTGAAGGATAAACATGGAAGGTGAGGATTCTGTCATGGCTAGGTGGGCTGAGCATTTCAATGATATTCTAAACAATGTGGTTAGTTCTATTCCCATTGTTTGCAATGATGATAGATGCATTGGTTGCTTTAATGTTGGCCCTATAACACAATCTGAAGTTATTTTGGCTGTTTCTAAACTTAAACTACATAAATCCCCAGGGGTAGATGAAATTACTACAGAAATGCTCAGAGCTGGGAATGTTTCGGTTACCACTTGGATGACTGAAATTCTGAATATCTTTTATGATAAAGCCATGTTTCCTAAGGATTTTACCAGAGCTATTGTTATCCCTATTTTCGAAAAAGGTGATCGCAGTTCTTGTGATAACTATAGGGGTATCAGCCTACTTTCTGTTCCAGGTAAAGTTCTTTCCATGATTGTGCTTAATAGAATTAAGAATCTGGTTGATAGTCAATTGTGTGATGAGCAATATGGATTCAGAAGTGGTAGGGTACGTGTGAATCAGATATTTTCACTTAGGCAGATTCTTGAGAAATGTTTAGAGTTTCAGAAACCTTTGGTTGCTAGCTTTGTTGATTTCAGAAAGGCTTTCAACTCTGTTGATTGTCATAATTTGTGGTTGATTGTGAGATCATATGGTATACCAGACAAGTTAGTTAACATAATGAAAGTGCTCTATAATAACACGGAGTCGTGTGTGAGAGTTGGTAAGGCTTGTAGCAATTGGTTTAGCATTACTTCTGGTGTTCGACAAGGGTGCATTTTGTCTCCTTTTCTCTTTAGCTTGGTTATTGATTTTGTTATGCAAAATGCACTTCAAAGCAAAGATTTTGGCCTTAAATTGACTGGAGATACTAAAATTTCTGCTTTGGATTATGCTGATGATTTTAGCCCTTTTGGCAAATGATGTTGATGAGATGAACTCTTTCATTCGAGCTGTTGATGAAACTGGTAGTAGAGTAGGTTTGGTTATAAACAGAGCGAAAACTAAAGTTATGGAAATTGGTCAGGCAGGCTGTGATTCGGTTAATCTGAATGGTTGCAGTCTTGAGCAGGTGTCACAGTTTAATTATCTTGGGAGCTATGTAACAGATAATGGTGATGTGCGGCATGAGATCAACAGACGAATAGGGATTGCTGTCGGGTTGTTTTTCCTCAGAGCGGCACTTTTTTGCACACCATGGGCTAAATGGCCAGGTCACATGGACCCCGAAGGCTCAGAGAAGGTTGGGGGAGGGGACCCACTGGAGCAGCTGTTGGGAGACAGATGGTAGCCTCCCATCAAGGATGTCCAGCGTGTTCTTTAACGTGCACAGGGTATGGCTCTCCCGCACACGGGGCCACGGCTTAATGTCCCATCCGACGGACGGCGGCCTTTCCAAGCCCATCGGTGTCCCCTACTGACCGTGGGAAGGGCGGAATTTTGCGGAGATAAATCTCAACGCTGACCCAGCTGGGACTCGAAACTGGGAGCTACAGATTACGAGCCAGGCGCGCTACCAGCTGAGCCACCCCCGCCCCATTTTTGCCGGGACTTTTGAGAATCTATGGAGAGTGTGGAGAAATAGGCGTATACACCTAAAGACTAAAATTAGACTGTATAATAGTTTGGTTCTTTCCAGGGTTAGTTATGATAGTGAAACATGGACGCTGTGTAAACAAGATAACAGGAAACTAGATTCTTTTGATTCCCGATGCTTACGCAGTATCTTGGGCATTAATTGGTTCAACTTTGTAACTAATGATGAGGTTAGGCAAAGGAGTTTGCAACCTCCTTTAAGCAGCATATTGTGCAGAGAGAGACTCTGTTGGTTTGGCCATGTTTCCCGTATGAATAATTATAGATTGGCGAATAGGGTTATGAACAGTGTGCCTAAAGGCCTCAGAAAGAAGGGGAAACGTAGGATGCGGTGGGCAGATAATGTCAAACAGGACCTTGTTAGAATTGGTGTGCGGTGGCCGGATGCAGTAGATGTAGCTCAGGACAGACTTGCTTGGAGAACTAAATTGCACGGTCTGGTTGGACCTCCGTAGCCTATGGCTGCTTGAGGATGATGAGCTACCTTTGCAAGCATTCACTTAAGAGAGCAATTGTTTGTTTTTTAAGATTTATACAGTGAAATTGGGAAATAAATTTTTAATTGAATTTTGCACTGCCCTTAAATTTTACAACTGTTTCACACTTCCAAAGAGCAGGAGGAAAAATCAAAACCTTCAATTTATACATTGGAAAGCATAAGGTTTCAGTGCATCAGTAGGATCCTATTTGTGATGTCTTATTTCTTAGTTTCATTTCATCAAGATGGCAAGTTCCACAGTGAGCTTGAGATTAGAGACGTGAATCTGCTGTTCCCATGTGACATATATGTGAGCATCTTGCCAAGAGTTCAACAAGGCCCACAATCTGACAAAGAAAACTTGAACCTCTAAAACTTCCTTATTTATTCTTTCATTCTTCTGACTCCCTCTAATTAAAAATACTGTGAAATTATATTTTGCATATGTACTCCTTATTATAAACTATATTGCTGTATACATTAATACATTTTTCTGTATAGGTTTGTATACCCAAAAACATGTACTGTATTTTATGGGCAATTTAACAGATTTTCAAGCGTTAATTTAGTACACGTGATTTTTGCCTTACTGACTATAGAACCTAACCCCCCTGTAAGATGTGATTCCACTGTATATGATGGTGATATCTGTTGCAGGAATTTAAAAAAAATATCCGGTTTGTAGTTTTGTATGTAATGAAACTGCATTTGCCCATTCCTCATCTGGTTAAGAGTTAATTCTAGTAAAAAAAAAATGATGATATAAATAATAGTTCTATATTTTGATCCTTGGAATTGCACATGATCCCTACTTAGGGGTGATGTGTATTATTTTAGGTAGAACTGTAATTTATATACATATTTACAATATTGTAAACATTTGGAATAAGGTCAATTGTATATTCACAGCCAAAAATATTGACATATACAAAACTAACAGATTTTACCAGTTATTACTAGGCTGTACTTTTGAAAATAAATTACAGATTTGTTGTTCAAAGAAAATTGCAAACTTAACTATGTAGTAAATGTTTATTTCTGATTTCTTTAAAAAAAGACATTTTCATTTTTTTTCTTCCATATAAATTGTTATTTACTGCATTTTGATGAAAAAGGACTAAATTGGTTTCCAATATTTTCTTTTAGTTTTAAATCCTTTAACATTGATTTTAGCTGGACCAATATAGAGCACTACACTACATTTTATAGCTTTCTTGTAAGTTGCTGTAGCATTCTCAATAATCAATCTTATTCCACGCTCATCTCGATTGAATTTCAACATTTTCTCAGTTATGCCAAATCCTGAGAGTCAATTTGACGATTCTCTTTTCTAATTGAATTTATGAGAAACAATGCCATTCCAGGTACTTTTAAAAAGGTAAAAATAAGTTAAAAGTACCAAAAAAAGTTGTGCCCAACTTTCTGGCACATTATAAGTTGAAGCTATATACCAAAATTAGTAGTTGTAGCTATTACTTTGAAGATGAGGCCTTGATCCAACACTCTCTCTAAAACATAAATATTTAGTCACTGCAACTGAGTGGTTAACATGCTTGGCTACAAGGCAAAAAAAAAATTGAGTTTGATTCCTAAATAAGGCATGGTTAGTTTCTTTTTAATATATTTTTTATCTAGGAAATCTATCTCACAAATTTTACCTATGGTATATTATACTGACGAACCACTGTCAGACCTGTGTTAAATGGACCGCTTGAAGAATCTGTTCATAGAATTGCCCTAAAACATTTATAAAAACGTGACTCTTGAGTAGCTTGTTCTCGCGAACAACAGGTTAAAAATATAAATGTGTTAAGGGTCAGTTTTTCGCTTGTACAAAGCAGCAGAGGATATTCTGAAGTTATTAATTACATTGTGTTTCAGAACATCATTGTGTATCTCTTTCTACTTTTTAAGAACTTGATATGGATTCAGTTAAGAATCATTTATCAAAATTCAGACCCAAATTTCACTTTATAATAATGTGAATGTTTATTTAAAATTTTTTAAATTTACTATTAGGTAACTAAAATATGGATATTCTTCGCTGAATTTTGTATCAATATACAAATTATAAGAAAATACTCTGATTATATTATGTTACAATCCTGGACATTTGGTGATACTAGTGATGGTGTATGTGTATTATAGTTAAAAAATAGTTTGGACTTGATGCACTTGAGTTACAGTGATATCTTAAAGTTTCACCTTAATGGTTTCTGAATATAAACCTTGTTAAAAATATTTGTTATAGTTTCATTTCACATCAGTATTTTGAATTTTATTATGAATTGTTAAATAATTTGGATTTTAATATTTTTTGTTTAGCCAGGATCCCTCAGGGGAGAAATGAAAAATAGTATTCAGCACCATCTAGTGGCTGTGGACATCGTCCATTGTTCCTCTACCAAACTTTTTTTGTGACAAAGTTGAGCCTCTTACCCTGCCATGTAGTTAATCGTCATTTGCTGTGACTCAACACATTCTAGTTCCTTCAAACTCCAGTAGCTCCTTGCTTATGTGTATACCTTTGGCTGTTTTTGCTAACCCTGCCTCTTTAGCCTGCTTCTCCAGTGACCTTCACAGCACCGTGCAGTACCAGATTCTTGGGTTGTGGGGAATGGAACTAATCGATTTTAATTAATTCAGTAATGGAACATATAACGATTCAACGTGTCTTCAAACTACTGATAACAATATGTGACAAAAGTTGTGCACTTGTCAAAACACTCGAGTGATTATAAACGGCCTCCTGCACTTCTGAGCAGTGTCTTCAGGAAAAGGCATCAGTAACAGCTGCAGCAGCATACAAATAAACCTAATGTACATGTTAAAACTTCAGCGGGAACCAATGGCAAGCGGACTTCAGTGTGGACCTGTAAAACTCCCAAACTTTTATCTCAGAAAAGCATAAAAAGAAACAAATTAATAAAAACTAAATATATACATATATAAATATATATATAGCTGGCGGTCGTTAATTAGCACTTGAAGAAAATTTATGACCGTCCGTGTTGATTGGACAACAAGTTTCATTACCATTTTGCTGCTCGAATGAACTACTGTATTGGGCAACCTGCTGGACTGTCTGGCTCCATCGGAGTGGCTTGTGATTGTTTCAACCCCCAAGACCTGTTTTCAACATCATCCTTCAGTGAGCTGCCTTAGATAATGCTTCTTTGGTTAGTCTCCCACCCAACTCATCGGCTGCTCTGTAGCTGTTTGGCTGATTTTTTTTTAAACGAAATATGCTCTGAAAAGAAACCAATACATTAAAGAAACTGCTATTATCTGTTCAATGTACCAATATTAAAAAGTGCAATCGGAGCTTTGTTATCTACAGGTACAAGGGCATGGCAAAACCACACAGCTAGAGAAGTGCCTATTTTAATAATTTGTATGTTTTTTTTAAAGAAAACTAAAATTCTAAAATTACTTATCAGGGCATAGCATGTTTGAAATATACGTTGTGTAATTAGGAACTAAAATTGTGTATAAAAGCATAAAAGAAAATGTAAGAAATTTGGATGAAAGATTTGAAAATTTGTAACTGAATCCTAATTATGGTTTAGTAGTTTTTTTTTAATTCTGCAGTGCAAAGGTTGTAAAGTATACAGTGAAAAATGTCATGTTTGAACTTGTGAAAGGGTTGTAATGAAACTCAAGATCAGATCCAGTTAACTTTTGCAAATATATAAGAATAAGATGGTTTTTCTGAACTGACATAGCAGTTTAAGCACTTTCTTTTTGCTGTAGATGCAATAATGCATAAGCTTATTTTCCTTGCGAACTTTTGAATTAGATTTTCTGATTGTATATTTAAAATGGATGTGATCTTTTCTAATTTATTTGATGCAATGAAAAGCATGCGAATGATGTTGAAATTCTGTAGATAAAGTAGTTCTGAATAGAAATGGGACTTGCTAGATCATCAGATATATTAAAAGCAGCGTTTTCTGATACTGTGTACAACCTAGTGTACAGATAAAAATATTTTTTGTGCCTTCTTTCTAAGGAACGAATTGTGTATGGAGCTGTGCTCGTGTATCTGTGTGATATAGGCCACAGATGCTGACATCAGTAATGACGAGAAGAGGCAAGGGAATTAATATTTCTGCTTTTATAATGTATGCAGCCATTCAATAAGACTGCTAATACATGTTGTATGTCACTGCCAGATCTAGTTTTTTCTATACATGTTAGTTTCAAATTGCTACTTTTCAGTAGCATCAGCATTGAACTGCCTGTTGTAAAAAGAATGATTATTCCAACTTATTGCAGTTAACAAATACAAAATATTTGCTGTTCTGTTCATAATAATCCAATGTTTTTGTTAGTTGTGGTGTGAAAGATTGTCTCCCCTTGGAGCAGAATGTGAAATATTTAGAAAATGGTGATTTTTTTCCACCAGATTTTAGTTCATCTGTACATGGCAGATTTTCCCCCTATGACTAATGCATTTATTTTCCCATTTGACAAATGAAAGTATCATTATATATACATACTCTGTGAGGAATTTATATTAGAAGTAAAATTACTGTTAAGTATTTGATGGCAGTGGTACCTTAACCACCTATTAAAAAGATAATTTTGAAAAGACCGTTATTGAAATACATTTTGAATTCACCATGGCATATCTGTTATTTCTGAAATGATTAAAAATATTTTTTTTTAATACCAAATGTATTAGTTATTTGCTCTTAGAATTATTTTAATGTTTAATGTACCTATTACTTTATGCTTCTGTGGAATAAATGATATTGCCGTTTCTGTTACGTTGCCTGTAGAATTCCTTTATATGTTTTGTATATATATATATGCCATGCCAGTGTAATTATAAAGTAGAATAATTTCTTTGCCTCTTCTCTTTCCTCTTTCTGCAAACATTTTTGACAAGTGGCACCTAGCATCAACTCTGTGGGTAAAGCCTTTGATGGTATTATGGAAAATAAACTTTGATTAGCAGTGGTTTCAGTTTCATTTTTTATTTGCTGGGTACCATGTTGTTTAAACATAGAATGTAAAAGAGGGCACAAGTTTGAGGCCAACAAAGCACAGTAATTGTAATAACATTAACATGTAAAACATTGTTGATATGTATAGGTGACATTGCATTATGTAGTTGCATATAAATTGTTTGGGTACTTCGTAGCATAATAACTTCTTGCAGTTATGGATCCATCATGATTAATGAAGGTAGAAATACCAGCTCGCTGTTGGTTGCCATAATAAAAGTTCTTTATCAAGAAAATAAATTTTTTCAGATGTATTGAACACATGAAACTTTCCTTCCCAAACAGATTTTTCCTTCAGCTGGTATTTTACGTCAAGTCTTAAAAGGTGGTACATCTAATTTTTTGCATTAATTGCCATAAATTAGCTACATAACTACAGTGCTCATAGTTACTCACTCTTCCAATGTATTCCAATAATTAGTAATTTCTTGTTTCAACAATAAAGTGGAAACAGTTGAACAGCCCCATTACTATTTAATTTGCCACTGTATGACTGAAATCAGTTCAGCTTGATAAAGAGCCTGCTTTCTCCTATCCTTGACTTATTCGATAGTTCTGGAAATAATTCAATATTGTAGGGGATATACTGGCTTGCAAAAAAGGAGGTTTATGACTACTTATACAGGGTTGTTCAAAAAGCGATGCCATTTCAAAATTTTACCAGTGCTATATATAGACTGAATAGGGAGCTCTTAAAATTATTTTCACACCTTACAAGCAATCGATGTGACCCCTTGCAAGTCAATAATTCAACACTTCCCACACTAGTCCAGGTAACAGCCTCGGCGATGCGTCGCTTCAAATAATCGATATCGGTAATAATTGTGCACGAAAGGAAGTTGGACAATGCGAGATTCGGCACGTCAAATCCATTGTGGGATGTTGGCATTCAGATAATGTTACAAATTCAGGTGGAAATGAGGCGAACCATCTAGTTGGAAAAAGAAGTCAAGGGAATCTTCATGAAGCTAAAGCATCAGCTAATTTATCAACATAATCAGATAGGACATCCAAGTGACTGCGATGAGAAACAGCCGACAAACTTTTTTTGTTGGAAATAATGCAAAACGCGTTAATTTTTAACGAAACACTTTTTTTTTTAGGTCAATCGTGTTCGTAGGTAATGAGTGGATTTTCAGAGCCCACACCCGTGGATATTTTGTGCAGTTGATCTTGCTTGAAAAGTTGCTTCATCACTGAAAACATTTCTGTAAGCCAATTATCCTGAATTTCGTTGCGGATATAACATTACACTCCATACTTGTCTGTAGAATCTAGGCCATGATTTGCTCTGTTGACTTTATAGGACTACCTTAGAATGTTTTCCCATATGTGCTGCAGTCGCCTCTTTAATCTGAGGATGTTGTCGCCCTTATTTCTTTAGCAAAGCCCAACCACTCTTGGAATTGTTTATATTAGTAAACTTCCTGATTGTCAGATTCTTTCCATAACGTGCCCGAAAATGTTGCACACTGAAGTTATCTAGTCGAATTCCAACACACGAAATGCTTTTTCCTTTGCACTTTGAAAGACCACTATTGCTTGGAGTGAATTAAGCTGTGGCTACGTTTGCGGGAGAGCCATGCCCTGTGCAGGTTAAAGAACACGCTGGATGGCATTGACAGGAAACTACATCTACCTCCCAACAGCTGTCCAGTGGGTCCCTTCGCCTCCACCCCCCCCCCCCCCCCAAATATGCAAAAAATACTCAAGTGAAACAACTCAACCTGTGCACTTGCCACCATTTTGAATATATTTCCCCTTAGACAATTGTACACTACCTGGTGGTGCACAAATTTAAAGCAGCAGTTTGAAAATTTTTCCATCCATCCACACGGAGAAAGGTTTTGCGTCAGTAGTTTTTGTAAAATTCTTGAATAACCCTGTATACTTGACATAAAGTTTTCCAACTGTTGTGGACTTTGCATAACAGAAATGCAATATTGAAAGGACCATTTCAATGGTTTAACTCTCATGTAAAGAAAATACTATAATCTTGAAAAGGTAGAGGTAAATTTTGGGTTATTGGGGTTTGACTTCTGAACGCACTTTTTTGCACGTAATGGGCTAAATGACGAGGGCACGAAGAAGGCGGGGGGGGGGGGAGTTGCTGGAAGATATGGTAGTATCCCCGTAGGTAAATATTGCAATGTGGGATCCAACTCGTACTTTCCAGTAGATAAGTAACCATACGAGCAAAATAGCTGTAGTCTGAATGTAAAATTTATACTTTCGAGTGCAAGATAAAAACTCGAAATTTGCGATAAGGAACACTTAAGTAAATTTTTACAATGTAATTTATTCGTAAGGACTCAATCGCCTGAAATTACTTTTTATTAAGAATGGCTTGGTCAAGCAGCTATTCACATTCATACTATGGGACTAATTTTTTTTTGCTGCCACATAACCGATAAATATGCAAGTTTTTCAAATTTTAATGTATGTGATGTATCAACCCCTTTACATTTTTTTGACTATGGGCGACTGTCTTGGTCTAACAAAGGGGCGGGGGTGGCTCAGTCGGTAGTGCACTAGGCTCGTAATCTGCAGTTCCCTAGATCGGTCAGCATTGAGATTTATCTCCGCAAAACTCCCTGCCCACAGTCGGTATGGGACACTGATGGGTTTGGAAAATCCGTCGTCCATCGGATGGGCTGTTAAGCCGTGGCACCTTGTGCAGGAGAGCCATACCCTGTGCACGTTAAACACGCTGGATGGCCTTGACGGGAGTCTATCATCTGTCTCCTGACAGCTATTCCAGTAGGTCCCCCAAACTTTCTCTGAACCTTTGGGCTTTTTGTGACCTGGCCATTTAGTCCTCCATGGTGTGCAAAAAAAAAGTGCCGCTCAGAGGTAACACCCAAAATCTTGATCTAACAATAGAAGTCTTGTGACTAAGGACCCCGGTCATACGACTCGTTCCAGATAACCGTCGTATAGCAAATAATTGACTTTTCCATTGTAGATGCGTGTATTAATTTGATAACATTTTTAAGCAGTCATATATGTGCGTAACTGACGTAAATAAAGCATTTACAATTGAAATACTCTCGTCAGTAAATTTTAATCTTTGTGGTTAGCACGCTTGGCTACTGATATAAGGGACCTGGGTTCGAGCCCCGGATTAGGCATGGATGTGTGTGTCGTTTCTCTGCTGAGGTCCTGCCACCCTCTCAGATCTCCTACTGTGGCATATAAACTGACAGGCTCCTGTCAGACCTCTGTGGCAAGCAGCTGCTTGAGGGTTTTTTATTTATTTATTATTATTATGAAACGAAATTACGAGTCTTCGTTACGACGTTCAAAACGCGTTTACTAGTCAGCCTTTTCGCTGGAAGCACTATACCCTTTGATTCTTATCTGCCATTATTAACAATTATAATAGTTATCACCAGTTTATTATTCACAGCCAAACACCAAAACGCAGTGAGATTTAGCGAGCAAAGAAATGTAAACAGTCGAAATGTATCGGTTGATTCCAAAACAGTAAACGGAAAACATTGGCCAATGAGAAGAGTCGCGTGCAAAGTCATCGCGCGCAATTCTACGCAAAACGGACCCTGATTTGAGCAGTTGGTTCAAGGTGTAAGATCATGGTGAAATTGCCTGTAACGAGGGCCTTCCTACACCAGTCACGTGTTGGCAGCATGACAAAGTATTGCTCGAAGAGATTAAATATAGCTCGTGGTGGTGCGCCAGTCACTAACGCGGCGCCATTTTTACGTATGCAGCTTTGGTTGTTTCACTGCAGCTTCATGTCGCTAAAACTCGTATGAGCGAATGCGTCGTCGTATAAATGGACATTGGTCAGAATTGAAGTTTGTAATTTTTTTATTTTTGGGATTCAAACTATAGGCTTATACAATACGAAAAAAAAATTATAGAACAAAACGCCGCCCAATTATTTTCTTTGAGTATCTTGTTTTTAAATAAGCAGTGTTGGAAAACGTTATTGTAACGCAACGAAATGATTTTTGTATAACAAACGAATTTTCAAAATACAACGATAAAAGTAAGGAAAAATTTCGCTATTTTTTGTGTTAATACATTTGTGATTTTTCCTACAGACCTGGGGTGGCTCAGTCGGTAGCGCGCCAGGCTCGTAATATGTAGTTCCCAGGTTCGAGGCTCAGCTGGGTCAGCGTTGAGATTTATCTCCGCAAAAATTCCCCGCCCTTCCCACGGTCAGTAGGGGACACCGATGGGCTTGGAAAGGCCGCTGTCCGTCGGATGGGACATTAAGCCGTGTGCGGGAGAGCCATACCCTGTGCGCATTAAAGAACACACTGGATGGCCTTGACGGGAGGCTACCATCTGTCTCCCAACAGCTGTTCCAGTGGGTCTCCTCCCCCAACCTTCTCTGAGAATTCGGGGTCCATGTGACCTGGCCATTTAGCTCATGGTATGCAAAAAAGTGCCGCTCAGAGGTAAAACAACCTACAGACCTGTGTGATTTACTTTTATGATCATCGGAGAAAGCCCTTCATTGGCACATTCGAAAAGAATTTGGGAAGCATCCGTCTTAGTCACCTTCGTCGCAATTGGCGCTCAGAGAAAGTGCTCTGTGTGATCGCCAGATTACTGCAGTAATAAAAAAAAAGGATGAGTCTCCATTCATGCAGAAGGAAAAATGGCAATTACAATAGGGTGAATATCCCAGGTATATTACAATTCCCTGTGATCCACTTAAACTCTTAGAGAAGGAACTATGTAGATGGGGTAATTTGGGTACAGGATAGGGAATTGGAGGAAAAGGCCATTCACAATAGTTGAAACAGTTTTGGGCTTCCCACCGAAATATTCAACGTCTCTTCATGCCCCCATCCCGGAAATATTTTCGTTGTGTATGTTTTTAAATATCTTAACAATCGGCCTCGCCTTGTACATATATTAAAAAAATAAAGTTACTCTAGTTTCAATCTCGGCTCATTTAAGAACAGACTTGGAAAATTGCACAATATATCGGAATTGTTAATATTGCTAATTTTCCTTTTTTCCAATTTTTTTTTAACAAATGGGCTGTATAAAGTTGAATAATGTTTTCCATTTCTTTATATTTATTCATTAGATTATTTTTTATGTTATATTTGAAGTCAGTAAAAACTCATTTCATTAATTTGCATGAGTACATTCAAAAGCACAGGAAAGTATCGATAAATATCTGTGTCATCAAACTGCTTAACAAATGATTTGCTGGAAACCTATCTTGATGAAACCGAAAAACTAGGCGACAGAAAGTAAAATTTCAGTTTTATTAAATGAATTCGAGAGGAAAGAAAATTTTTACAAAAGAAACTATTTTTCACTACTGGAAAAATCAAAACAAAACATTTCAAGAATTGTTTCAGCTGTACCTGCAGCTCAAGATCTACAGAGTGTTTTTACATGCTCTGTGACAAAAATAATTTCAATTTAAAATTATTAGAAGGCATCTTGCTTATAGTGATGAATAAAATAGAATAACATTGATTGATTATAACGTCAGTATTTTTAAATAAATTTCACTTTTTTTTGTTTTCCTTGGCTATGTATTTTATGTTAATATTTCTGAAGGATATTCAGAAATCAGCTTCAGTGTCTGACATGATGGTCACTAAATGGTCAGAGCATCCGAGATGCAGTGGCGGCTCGTAGCTAAAATTAGTGGGGGTGCTGCTCCAGAAAAGTTTTAGCCTTTGTTTTAAAATTGTGTAAAAGGAAACAAACGTATAAAAAGAAATTTATTCAGAAACTTGATAAAATCCTAAAAGAACAAAATCAAACATTTTTTACTTTAACCTAAATTGTTACAGTGCAAGCTTAATCTGTTCATTTAAAAATGAAATCCATTCTTGTTTTAATTTGCGCGAAAAGATCAATAATTTTCTCCTTGATCTCTGGATGACAACTGAGGAAATTTTTCTCCATTGAAAGCACTGCAAGCACATTTAGTCTTTCCGAATTCATAGTGCTTCTTAGAAAAGTTTTTATTGTTTTCAATGTTGAAAAGCAGCGTTCTGCCTCTGATGTAGTCATGAGAACTGACAATAGGATTTTTATCAGTTTTGTAATTTCACTAAAAACATCATCTAGATTATTTTCCAAAAAAATTTCATCAGCTCAATTAATTTGCAATATTCATGAATATCAGACTTACAATAGAATACTTTTAGTTTCAAGCTTTTCTTTGTCAATCATGGGATATGCTTCAGTGGTCAGTACTATCTCTTCTGTGGGATGTTCATTCTTAAAATTAGTAAAGCATTTCTTGTTGAACAATTTAGCAGCTACTAAGTGTTTAGTGGAAGAATATCTGTCCATTATATCAACACATATATAGTCACACACTTCCTTAGCTTCTGCCATGAGTGTCTTTCAAGGATTCTCACAGTACTTTGAGTTTCTCAATTCTAAAATAGCAGTTTTGAAATTTGTTATATATTCATTAACTTTAAACACACTAATTTCTCGAGATTGCATTTGGTTGTAAATTATTTCAACATGAGGAATAATATGATGAAAAAGCTCTAACCAAAACTTGACTGAATTTCAGTAAGGCAGTTTTTTAAAGGTTGCAAATTTTCATGAACTCTGTTTACGGGCCGTATGTTGAAGTTCCACCTTGTAGATGATGGACGTGGAATGCTGACTTGCATATGCTTCTTGAGAATGGACACACATTGTGGTGATCTTGAGAATGTTGGAAAAGCCAGAATGTTAGAGAAAAATATTCTTGCGTTTCGTGTAATACTTGCATTTCTCATTATTAAATTAAGTTGATGTGCATAACAGTGAATGAAATGTGCATTACTATAAATTGCTTTTATTTTTGCTTGAACTCCTGCTTTTTTGCCTTTCATAACATTTGCACCATCAGATGTCTGAGCTATCAGTTTTTGTTCATTTCCTTGAAGGATTATATCCAATTGTTCTAAAATACGTTTTGATATGCCCTCTGCAGTTTTATTTTCTGGAATAAGAATCCCCAAAAACGCTCAAATATTTCTCCATTCAATACGTACCGAAGAACAAGGGCCATTTGAGTGTGTTCCGAAACATCTGTTGTGTAGCCTTAGAAACATCTTTGTAGCTGTCATGGCTGATGAGCCATGACAGCTACAAAGGAAGCTTTTCTATTTTCCCGTCCTTATCTCCTCATGGTATATTTGTAGCAGGCAGTCAAGTATCTCATTCTGAATTGTCTTAGAAACACCTTTGAAGACTGCACTGGTTTCTAAGTGATTCTTTAAATCTGAATCTAATTTAGATGCAAAATTTACTAATTCTCTATATACCCCTGGATTTATTGAATCGTCTTTTTCATCATATCCACGTAAGGGAGTTTCAAAGTGTCCACAAAGAAAATGCAGTCTATTATTTTGGACAAAATTTCATGGTTCTTTTTAACTTTTATATTATGCTCATTGATTGAAAGTCTGTATGCCTCACTAAGTTTCTCCTTAATACTTACGGTTCCTAAAAGTGCCAGTGAAACTACATTATCAACGTGCTTCTTTGACTTCTCATGCTTTTCAGTTTTTTTCTTTCATTTTGTTTATATTTCTAAAACCATCTTTTGTCCACGTTGCATCACCTCCAAACAGCAAACACGGGAAACAAAACAGTGCATTTTTCACTTCACAGCCGCAAAGCCAACTTTTCCGTTGGTACCATTCAGAATTAAAGCTACGAATATATTTCTTGTTGTTGCTTATGCCTTGCTGAGATAGAATATCAGGTGTTGAATGACCTCTTTTCTTAACTGCAACTTTCTCATGGAGAGACAGCTGTGAAAACTTAAGCTGTTGAAGTTCACTTACAGTCACAGAACTTATTTCTTGGGGATGCAAGGCCATGGTTAAAGTTTTCTGTTAAATAAAAGAACCGAAAAAAAATGAGTCAAATAGAATAGCTGGAAGCAGGAAAATAATCTAATTCTACACTTTATCACATTCAAGAAATGGTACACGGTTTTTAAGCACAACACACGCAGTGAAAAAAACTACCTTCAACCAGCACGCCAGGGTCGGCACTGCGAGAACGACAGTGCTCTCTCTCTCCCTTGCAGCCTCGCGTGTAGCTTCCTATGTGCACATGCGCACAACAGTCAAACACCTCGCCGCTAGTACTGTGCAGCGCACAGTTCCATACAAAGACTTTTGTATCTTTTTCATAAACTGGGGGATGGCTACTGACATTAAGCTTAAGGATTATATATTGTACAAGTATAAAGAAAGAATTAAGGAAAAAAAATAATAAAAAATATAAATAAATGCCCCCTCAAGCAGCTGCTTGACCACAGAGGTCTGACAGGAGCCTGTCAGTTTAATACGCCTTGTAGAAGGTCCGTGAGGATGGCGGAACCTCGGCAAAAAAACGGCACACACATCCATGCCTTACCCAGGGCTCGAACCCAGGTCCCGTAGATCAGTAGCCAAGCGTGCTAACCACTCGGCCACGGGACGGTTTAAAGGAAAAAGGACTCGTTAAATGTTACCGATAATACCAAGTTGAAATTGGGGGTGCTGCAGTTCCACAGTGCCTATACGCCAGCCGCCACTGCTGAGATGTCATCAGAATGTCGTAGGTTCAGATCCCATCTGGTTCAAGACAATTTTTCTGCTATATCCACATTGACTTGCAGCTTAATAGTATTAAAAAAATTAACAACTATGAAGTGCTATTAAATTTTAGAAATGGCAACAGATAATTATACAGTGATTCACTGGTTTTTATCCATTATAGTCATAGCACATCACTATTGGATTTAGCTAGCGTTGCTTGGTCTGAAACTCTAAAACCTAGAGGAGATGGCACTCCTCAAGTTGTGAGCTCTCGTTTCCCATTAAAAAACGTTATGGTCGATCTCTTTGCCCTTCGGTTAAAATTTTCTTCCTCTCTTTTAGTGGAGGAAAGTAACAGATATATTTCGAGGTACAGTATGAACCTCCCCATGTCAGAAGTTTCTAAATCACAAAAACGGCATTGCTTCGCTGAGATAATGAACCTTTCAAATCATTTCGTACCTACCAGAGTTCCTCGGAAAAGTTTGCCTGCATATGTAATTTTATAACAAAAAGAAAAATATGGTCCGAGTTGCACAAAATATGTATAGGAACTACGAAAAAATATCCATACACTAGGGGGGGGGGGGGGCTTTCAAAATATTCTTAACATGCATCTGCAGAACAAAAACCGTGCACTTACCTCAACGAAATATTTACCATCCTTCAAAGTACTCCCAGTATCTATGCAAAGTCACATATGTCTACACAAATTTTGGAATGATGGTACTCGTGGGGAATACTCCGCAACTCTCAATAAATGCATTTTGCCAGGTCTTGCACCCTAGAAAAAGGCTTCCCAGCAAGTTTCTTTTTAATTTGCGGAATCAACCAAAAAATCACATGGTGCAAGATTACACAGTGATATATATATATAAGCAGGATAGAGTAGCTGTTTAATTTTTTTCTGCTCCAGATAGGCCATAACTTGTCAGGTTTTGTGAGCACTGGCATTTTCAGGAAGAAGGAGAGCCCTTTAAACACGTTGTTGGATGCTGCACCTTTATCTCCTTAACTCTTTTGGGAAAAACAATGTTGGTGTAGTATTGGCCATTTATAATAATATTTTTTTTTCAAATAAGGTGTTCACAGCTACCACTCCTTGGGAATTGGGATAAATTGTGAGCATTCTCTTCCTTGAGCAAAAATCTTGTTGGAGGATTTGGGGATGCGATTCATCTTCTGCAATCCAAACATAGTTGTATAGTAATAAAATCATGTCTCCTCACCTGTGACAATGTATGTTAATTGTTTGGAGCTACTAGGTTCAAACAATGCAAGCATCTCCTTGCCTGAGTTGACTCTAGCCCTTTTTTCTATTCTCTCAGTTTGTGGGGTACCCATTTGGCACAGATCTTTTAGGACTTTAAATGTTGATGAATAATTGTTTCCACACTGCCAATCAATACACTGACATCTAAACTTATACCTGAATGGTGATATGTGGGTTTTCCTTAATGAGTTCACAGGCAGCAGTGATGGTTCTCTCATTCACGGCCTATTTCTCTCTTCCTGCATGAGGGAGATCTTTGAAACTCTGCCATCCTTTTCTGAATTTGCACATCCATCCGGTAACTCTGCGGCACACTGAATCTAATTTTTTTTTTCCGCGGCACACTGAATCTATTTTTTTTATTTTATTTTTTTTATTTATTTATTTTTTTTTCCGCGGCACACCTAAAAAAGAATAAAAGCAAACTCTATATAATCGTCATTATATTTGCGCTTTGTTGAAGTCATCAGCCTGGTTTTACTTGAAGATTTGCTCTCGTTCTTTAATTCATAACTCAGTGTTTGTTTTAAATATTTGTCCATTCTATGGCTTGAAAAAATCAAAAATTAATTCCAAAATTTGGAAAAGCTTGCTAAATACTTACAAGATCCCAGTTGATAAAATCTGAAAGATTTTTATTAAAGCACGTCGATATTAAAGCACGTCGATAAAAAGTCAAGTCAAAATGAAATCTTTCGAACATCTAGTGTCAATTTGAAAATCTCTCGCGGCACACAGTTTGCGAGACACTGATTTAGACAGTCGTTTCGGCCTCTACAGGCAGTTAGCTGGAAGCCAATATAATATAAGTACATCAATTATTTGAATGTGAAACAAAATTAAGAGTTCAGTCACTGTTGAAACTTCCCACTAAGTCAAGTGGTAAAATTAAAATAACCGATTTGGATTTTAAAGATGATTTTAAGGAAATGAATTTTATGTCTATTAGCTTAAAATTTAACATTACAATGCTTCCTTCAGATTTGTCTGATTGTGATAACTCTCTTCCTGTAATTGCATATATAGCAGGTTATTGTGTATTTTTAGTTTTGAAAAGTTTGAAATGTGATCATTGTAAACATTTAATTATTACGTGATAAAAAATAGTAGAATTGGATGTAAAATTTAAGTATTTACAAAAATTTGATAGAGGCAGTCTTTTTTTGCTCAAATGAGATAGTAATTAATGTTGTATTACTAAATTATATTACTATGAAAAAATTGTGTACTGAATTTGAACAAGAATTAATGGAAATGACAAATGAAAGAAATGTTACTTTAATCACAACCAGTCTTTTAGGTGATGCAGAATTACTTGATTATCATACAAGTTGTGAATTTGGCAACTGTATTGGAAAAACTCTAGAAATGATTATCTGGTGTTCAACAAATATATTTTTAAAAAATGTTTGTTTGTTAGAGAATTTGGGAAATACAAAAAAAATGTCTTAGTGCCAAAAAAAAAAAAGTTGTCTACCCTCAATAAATAGTATCCATAGAGTTGGACTCCACTGTTGGCTTTGAAATTAACAGAATACCACTGTATATGTTAAACAAAAAACCACAGTTGGCTTTGAAATTAATAGTTTTGTTGGCATGTGGGATTTGAACCATATCTCTCCAGGTATATGCCGCAGTGTTCTAAGACCACTAAACTAATAAGTTCTATTAGTGGGAAAAAAAGGCAGAGTCTTAGTTTAGTGGTCTTATACCACAGGCTTATATGCCTAAATGATTTAATCTTTCTTTACCAGGCTGCATAGAATTATATTTTTAACAATCGAAGATTGATTAAAGACTAATTTCTTTACATTTAGGAGGTTAGTTGAGCGATATATTATCAAATCTTAAGTCAATAGATTTACAGGTAACTTTGTAAACCAAAATGTGTATGTAAATTGTAGTTTGTAAAGTTTAGATGCACTTTTCCTGCTAGTTTTTGAATATGTATTCCATCGAAAGGTTGTATCCATGTCCTATAAATTCAGTCTGATCACTAAGAAAAAGTATTTCAATTAAATCATAGCTGCAATTGTTACAGTTAAACCTATTACAGTATATCATTTATTTGTAGTTCATATTTGTTAATAAAATTGTTCTGAAGAATTTTTGTGTTTTTTTTCCTTTTAATATAACACACTAGTTTTCCATAACAATTTATATGTCATGATTATATTATCAATGATATAAAAAACTGGATTAATTATTGACAGCATTTATGAGGAAAAATATGTGAAGGAAATGATTTTATTTTTGCTAATGTATAACCGAGTAATTATTCGCATTTTACTTTATTTTTAAACATATTGTGTCATTGTAATTATATGTAGAACAGATTATGACGCTCCTGGTAATTTATATATCGTTATACACGTTCAGAGAACGTTAAACGACGATTACTCTGCGTTTTGAGTCATCAATTTAGCACAATTACAAATCAAGATCTATTTTAGTTTCAAAGTATTCCTTATTTTAAAGTTTGCCATAGTAATATTACACTAATGTACATATATATATATACAATATAATCATACTATGTCAATCAGTTTTTGAACACAGTATCAAACAAAAATGCCCACCGACCTTATAAAAAAGTAAATGCTCGATTTGCGATGGTAGTACTACGTGCGCAGGAAGCACTGTAGATCCACCGCATGTGACGTCACTTTAGGCTGCAAAGGCCTTGAGTAAGACATGGATGTTTGTGATTTTCTAATGAGGTCTTGACATCCTCACATACCTTCTACTATGGTGTATAAACTGACAGGCTCTTGTCATATCTCTGTGGCAAACAGCTGCTTGATGGAGGTATTAATTATTTTTGATATAATTAACATTAAAGAAATTTTTAAGTGAAAATTTTTTCTATTTAAATTAAACATTTCCATAGCAGTAATACAGCGTGATCCATTGAAATTTCAGTACTTCAGTTGAACTTTATACGTTCTGAAATAGTTTTAATTTTTTTATTTTGTTCTTTGCCTTGTTTTAGGTATTTTCATTTAAGTTTTCCTGCTTTTAAAGCAAAGGCCACTACTGCCTTAGTCTTACAGTCTCGATTGCCAAAAAGCTCAGCACATACAGAAATCAAAATGGAATGACAGATTTAAATAATAAAACAAATATTAACTATTTAAAATTGCTAAATAATTTAGAAAAAAATAGTAATATTATTTTTTTCTAAATTTAAATTGTTTTACTGAGGTTAAAAAGGAGAAAGGTTTTTAAAGAAATTTTTATTTGTATTGCCAGATGCATTTTTTTTTTACTATATGCCTCTAAAAGTCCTATTAAAATAAAATGTCACTTTTTTTTCACTTTTTTTTCCGAATTTTTTGTTGACATATTCAGACCCATATAGCAAAGTAGACTGCTTCGGGAGTATTTTATTTTTGTTAATTAAAATATGATTTCTGTGTTTAATTCACATTTTGGAATGCAAATATTATTTATATTATGAATTGACATTCTCTTACATTTTTATTAAATTTTTAATAATAGTGTTATAATTATAGGAGAAACTAAGGTTACTATGCAAAATGTGATAGATAATGTATTGTGTTTCTGTTACTAGATGGACAGAAGAGAGGTCATGGAGAAGCATCGAAAGCAATGGAACAGTCTTTCTGATGACAAGACAGTTAAATGGATAAGGAAAGCTTTTCAGGATGAACATAGATATGGGGTAAAGACTTAAAATTTTTATTTTATTTGTTTCATGTTGTTTTGAAAATCAGCAAAAAGAAAAAGAAATTTAACTTTAATTATTTACCCTTTAAAGTTTGGTTTAAAATGCACTAGGCTATTACTGAAGACTTCCATCTTTTTTCCCCTTATAATTTCACTCTTTAAACTTGCATATACACACAGTCATATCAGAATAATATGTCCACCTACCATTCATATACTATGGTAGATGCTCATATTATTCTGATGCGACTTTATATATATGCACAGTAGTAGAGTATATGCCAGAATATTACCTCATAATATAGCAGTGAGTTAGATTTGTAGAAAGCTGCAATCAAGCAAATGTGTCAGTAGCACTAAAGAAAGATTTTGTAATGATATCTAAATTGATCAGCACCAATTAGAGGTGTAGCCGTCCCATGGCCGAGTGGTTAGCGCGCTTGGCTACTGATCTAAGGGACCTGTGTTCGAGCCCCGGATTAAGGCATGGACGTTTGTGTTGTTTCTCTGCTCAGGTCCTGCCATCCTCACAGACCTACTAAGGCATATAAACTGATCAGGCTCCTGTCAGTTATATATTCTGTGTGGTAAGCAGCTGCTTGAGGGGGTAGTTAGTTAGTTAATTAGAGGTGAAATCAGATCCCATTTCTGAAGTTCTGAATATTTGAAGCCTGAGTACAGTCTAACTGAATTTTGGATGTGTATATTAAAACCTATGCTGGAGTCATTTCCAGAAAAACAATTTTAGTTCTTTATTAAATCCCCAGCAGCCACTACATTAGATTGCTAATATGCCAGAAATTACATACATAGCCATTTTTTTTTTTGCAACTTGGATTTTCATTATGTGATTGGGAATAATGCATTAGAAGTATTAGGGAATATAACTCGTAGGTTTTCTGGATATAATGCAATTGACCAGTTCACACAATTCATCTTTCCTTCTTGCAGTTAATGTTAATTAAAAATTTTAAAAATATCCATCGCTAAAAAATTTTTAAGCTAAAAATTCTCTGAGTGTGAAGGTTAAATTTTTTTGATTTAATAACTTATTTTTTTATACTCATTGTTAAAATGGTTTTGCTTTTTTCATGTTTTCCTCTCTGCCTCTACCACCATCTGTCTCTCATATTTAATTAGTTTTTGCCAATGATAAAAGAATTTGGTGATGTTTTGAAAAAAAAATATTTGCTTAGTTTATTATTTTGCTGATGTTACAGCATTAGTATATGCATCTAAAAATAGAGACAATTTAATAAAAAATAAAGATTTAAAGAAAAATATAAAATGGTATATAAAAAAAAGATTATTTTTAAATGTAGAGAAGCAAAATATTTATACTTTTTTATCAGTGATGGTGAAACTTCGACTCCTGGATCAAATGTGGCATTTTGTATGGCTCACTAAGATTTCATAGAAATTGCTTCTGAACTGAAGTTTTTTTTATTCTTGAGAATTTTTAAAATATGTGTCAGTGTTTTATTCTTGAGAATTTTTCAAATATGTGTCAATGTTTTATTCTTGAGAATTTTTAAAATATGTATCAAAATGCTAAATGAAAACTTTGCTGAACGTGATTGCCGCTGACTGTTGTATTTGGTATTACTGACATTTCTTGCCATTACCAAGATGGAAGCCTTGATTTCTGGTCCCCTGAGCTTCAGAAATTACTCCAAGTGGCCCACATTTAGAAATTTCTCCACCACTGCTTTAGATTAAAATGCAACATTTCGGATATGTTTGAAAATAAATAATTTTGTCGTTCAGTTAAATGTACAGGTTCTGAATGTTTATGTAATTTAATCGTAGGTGTTGAGTATTGTAAATATTTGGAAATATGTATTGATAATCAGTTAACTTGGAAAAATCATATTAAAAAGATAAAAAAAAAGGATTAATGCAATTATACCTAAATCTGTAGTTCATTAGTTTTGTTAAATTTTAAAATTAATATACATAGTAAGGTCCAAAAGTTTCTGGCCCAAGGGTATTAAAGAGGTAATAGAATCAAACAATATTTTTTATTTTTCAGTATAATCACCCTTTATTTCAATACATATTTTTAGAACGGTTAATTAACTATTCTATAGCACTGAAAAAATAATCTGAATTTATGTCCTTAAAATGATCTAAAACTGCAGAAATGACTTCTTCACTTGCAAATTTTTTCCCACAAAGATTCGACTTCAATATTGAAAACAAAAAATAGTCGCTATGGGCTAGGTCGGGGCTGTATGATGGATGATTTAATTCCTGGAAACACATTGCTGAATAGCAGCCTTCGCAGCAACTGAAATGTGCACTGGCACATTGTCGTGCAATGAACTGTAATGTAAATGGTAGCTAGGTACTGGTCACTGGAAGTAAATGGTCACTGTAATGTAAATGGTAGCTAGGTACTGGTCACTAGGTCACTGGAAGGAGAGCTATGCACTCCTTCCAGTGACTTCAAGTACCTAGCTACTGGAAGGTCACTGAAAGGGAAGCTATGCACCAATTCTCTGTGATGATGCATAGAACTGGCCAGGCCTAGCACCTAATGTCTGACCCCGCCTTCTCGTGGTGCAGACCGTTGGTACCTTTCAAAAGAGATACTCTCTTGTGGAAGTGAACGGAAGGGGAGGGCTGCCAGATTAGTGTGGCCTACTGATCTGGTCAACTATGGCTATTTTTCTTTTTTTTTCCTACCCTGCTGAGGAGTGGTCAACCACACATGGCCCTGGTGCTGACCATATAAACCCACTGGACTGGACAGATATATGGCTCTGAGCTTGATTATGGATTCCGATTTTCCTCCATTGGTGGGCTTCTGTGGAGGGAAAATCTTCCGCTTTGTTTTCTGTTTGTTTGTGGATTGACAGCCCCAAGTGAATAGATTCACAGGATATGTTTATCAGCTGGTGGATAATCCTGAGCAAAGGTCATCGCAGGCACCTGGACTCCTTGCTTCTACTGGAATCATCAAATTCTGCATTGGAGGAAGTCTTCGAGCGTAGATGACTTCAGCTTTTAGTGGTGAGGGAATGGGTCTTTACCCAATGTCTGAGATTAGGGGGCTGTTTGATTTTGCCGGCATTCCCACTTTCAATAAACATAGTTTCTTTAAACATCCCACTAACCATTTTCTCTCCATAGGTAGTTGGAATGTGAGGACTCTGCACAGTGCTTTTTCTCTTGATGTCTTCACACAAGAATTCCACCATTATAATTTAGATATTCTCGGCTTGCAAGAGACCAGATGGACAAAGGTCAGATTCTTAAAAATAATCTTAAATTTCTCTTTTCAGGGAGGGACGACAATAAGCATCACCAAGGCGTGGGTCTGCTTCTTGGCAGACATGCTAGTGATGCTCTTCTAGGATATGAGTGCATTAATAAAAGGTTTCTTACAGCAAAATTTCAGACAAGCGTTAAAGACTTGAATGTTATCTGCTGTTATGCCCCCACTGAGGATGCCGATGAGGATGAGAAAGATAAGTTTTATGGACAACTTCAGGATATTTTGAATTCTGTCAAGAAAGGAGATATTACCCTTGTTCTTGGTGACTTCAATGCCAAAGTTGGTACTGACTGACCTTTGGGGAGGAGTAATAGGCCCTTTTGATATTGGTAGCTGCAATGGCAATGGGCAATGTCTCCCACAGGTAAGTAAACTCAATGGATTCAGAATAACTAACACTTATTACAAACACCGTGACATACGTAAGTACACATGGGTTTCACCCGATGGGCTGCATAAGAATATGATTAATTATATATTAATTAACAGCAAATGGGATAGTTCTGTTAGGAATACCAGGTCATATAGGGGAGCTGAAATTGGATCTGACCATTACCTTGTTAAAAGTGTCTTACAACTTAAACTTAAAAAGTGTTGTGCTAAGGTTAAAAAATTTATCTTTAATACTGAAGCTCTGAAAGACCCAGTTATAGCTAAAGCTTACCATCATAGGTTACTTAGTCATTATGACAGTCATGGTTTGCTTAATACTGAAGTTGAGGAAGAATGGGGCCATTTTAAACAGGCTTTTTGGAAACTAACAGTACTCTTTTAGGAAAAAAGGAGCAGAGGAGACAGAATTATTTAAGTGATAAGGCACTTGAGCTTATTTCAGAAAGAAGGAACTGCAGGAATGTCCTTAATCAGTACCCTACTAGTCCTAATAGAAAGGATTACAGAGAGCTTAATAAATGTGTAAAGGATCAGTTAGCTGCTGATAAGAATCTTTGGCTTGATGGCATGGCTGACAAAGCTGAGGAAGCAGTTAGACAGCACAACAGCAGAGAGCTGTACCAGATAGTTAATGTTTCGTGTGGTAGAAAATGGACAGGTATACAGGGATTGAAGGATAAACAAGGTGAGGATTCTGTGATGGCAAGGTGGGCTGAGCATTTCAGTGGTGTTCTAAACAATGTGGTTAGTTCTACTCCCGTTGTTTGCAATGATGACAAATGCATTGGTGGCTTTAATGTTGCCCCTATAACACAGTCTGAAGTTATTTTGGCTGTTTCTAAACTTAAACCTCATAAATCATCAGGGGTAGATGAAATTACTACGGAAATGCTTAGAGCTGGAAATGTTTCGGTTACCACTTGGATTACTGAAACTCTGAATATCTTTTATGATAAAGGCGTGGTTCCTAAGGATTTTACCAGAGCTATTGTTATCCCTGTTTTCAAAAAAGGTGATCGCAGTTCTTTTGATAACTATAGGGGTATCAACCTACTCTCTGTTCCAGGTAAAGTACTTTCCATGATTGTGCTTAATAGAATTAAGAATCTGGTTGACAGTCAATTGCGTGATGAGTAATATGTTTTCAGAAGTGGTAGGGGATGTGTGGATCAGATAGTTTCACTTAGGCAGATTCTTGAGAAATGTTTAGAGTTTCAGAAACATTTGGTTGCTAGCTTTGTTGATTTCAAAAAGGCTTTTGACTCTGTTGATTGTCATAATTTGTGGTTGATTGTGACCAGACAAGTTAGTTAACATAATGAAAGCTCTCTCTAATAACACTGAGTCGTGTGTGAGAGTTGGTAAGGCTTGTAGCAATTGGTTTAGCATTATTTCTGGTGTTCGACAAGGGTGCATTTTGTCTCCTTTTCTCTTTAGCTTGGTTATTGATTATCTTATGCAAAATTCACTTCAAAGAAAAGATTTTGGCCTTAAATGGACTGGAGATACGAAAATTTTCTGGCTTAGATTATGCTGATGATTTAGCCCTTTTGGCAAATGATGTTGATGAGATGAACTCTTTCATTCGAGCTGGTAGTAGAGTAGGTTTGGTTATAAACAGAGAGAAAACTAAAGTGATGAAAATTGGTCAGACAGGCTGTGATTCAGTTAATCTGAATGGTTGCAGTCTTGAGCAGGTAACACAGTTTGATTATCTTGGGAGTTATGTAACAGATACTGGTGATGTGCGGCATGAGATTAACAGACGAATAGGGATTGCTGCTGGGACTTTTAAGAATCTATGGAGAGTGTGGAGAAATAGTAGTATACACCTAAAGACTAAAATTATACTGTATAATAGTTTGGTTCTTTCTAGGGTTAGTTATGGTAGTGAAACTTGGACACTTTGTAAACAAGGTAACAGGAAACTAGATGCTTTTGATTCCAGATGCTTGTGCAGTATCTTGGGTATTAGGTGGTTCAACTTAGTAAATAATGATGAGGTTAGGAAAAGGAGTTTGCAACCTCCTTTAAGCAGCATATTGTGCAGAGAGAGACTCTGTTGGTTTGGCCATGTTTCCCGTATGAATAATTATAGATTGGCAAATAGGGTTATGAACAGTGTGCCTAGAGGCCTCAAAAAGAGGGGGAGACCTATGATGCAGTGGGCAGACAATATCAAGCAGGACCTTATTAGAATTGGTGTGCAGTGGCCTGATGCAGTAGATATATCTCAGGACAGACTTGCTTTGAGGACTAAATTGCATGGTCTGGTTGGATCTCTGCAACCGATAGCTGCTTGAGGATGATGATGATGATGAACCTCACTCCCCAGGACAACTTTCCTCGGCTTTGCTTTTTGATGGTATCCTTTAATTTGTACATTAATGATGCATAATATTCACCAGTAACTGTAGTATTTCATTCCTTAAAGTCAACTAGTAGAATCCCCTGAGAATCCCAAAAGATGGTGGCCATGATTTTTTTTGGGGGGGGATTGTGTCACTTTTGCTTTTTTTGGCCGTGGGGATCCTGGATACAGTCACTTCATAGATTCCTGTTTAGACAGGGGATCATGGTACACAAGCATAGTTTCATCTCCCTTGACAATTGAATCAATCACTTCTTTTTCTTGCCCATCACAGAGTGCTAAAAATTCAGTACAGCATTCCATGTGTCATTGTTTTTGGACAACACTCAAAAGTTTTGGGACCCATCTTGCACTGACTTTGTTTATAACAAGATGGTCGTGTAAAATTCTAAGCACTGTGGTTTCTGAAAGTCCACACCTTGCTGATAATTCTTTAATTTTTGGTCACCTATCCTTTATCACCTCTTCTTGCACCAGTGCATTTGTTTCCAGAGTGTGTTTCTGCAGGTCTGCCATGATGAGATTCATCTTCAATCGAATCTCTCCCTAAACAAAACTGCTTAGCCCATTCTTTAACCATCGAATATGATGGGGAAGATTCACTGTACACAGCATCTAAACGTCATTTAATTTTTGCCTGGCTTCCATCATCTTTCATCAAAAATTTAATGACAACACGATACTCAAGTATAAACATTTTAAAATATTGGGCAACAGCACTTCTATCTGCGACACTAGCTGGAGTGCTACTGATGCTAGAGCTGCAAAATTTTAACTGCAGTGCAATAAAACATAAGGTGGGGAATTGAGGGAGTTAGACCTGTCAATTCCTGTTCTAACATGTTTGGACCTTACTACTTATAATTAATGGATTAAATAATATTTGAAATATGGATTAATCATATTACAGCCATATTGTTACACAAAATAAAATGATTAGATGTATATTTGAAAAAAAAAGTTTGACAGTGTTAGATTATATTATAATGATTTACATATTATGTTCTTCTTTTTCTATTATGTTCTATGGTGATTAACACCAACAATAGATCTTGATTAATGCTGGTAGCAGTAAACATTACATATTTATAGATTTTATTACATATTAAAAAGCATTACATAGAGAATAATGTAAAAACTAATTATAACAAAAGATCAGCTGATTTTATTAAACTAATTTTTAAGCTAAAGAAAAGTATTATACAGGGACATTATATATATTTAACACTGAAAATATTTAATGACTTGCTGAGAATAGTGAAGAATGAAATTATAATATATAAATCTAAAAAATGTTAAAAGCATGCATTGAAGAATTTACTGATATTGAAATGATCTTTTCTCTAGAAACATGATTAAAATAATGTATATTTACTGTTATATATTAATTTGATAGTTATTGATACTGTTTACAAATCAGTAGTATAAATTGTAGAATTTAAATTTCTTATTTACGAACATTTAAAAATATTTTACAATTTATTATCTAATTTTATTATGTAATAAATGTTTAATTTAAAAATATGGAAAGTGCTTAGAAAATCTGTACACCTGAAATTAAATGTTTAAACTAACTTAAAATATGAAAAAAAAAAGCTGCTTGGAAACAATGTAGCAGTGATCTGCAGATGTAGTAAACTGAATTTCCTGGTCAAGGTCATATTAAAATCTGCTACACATTCAGTTGATGAATATATGGTATAAATTTCAGAAGATTCATCGAATCCTTTTTTTGACAAGTCAAGTGATGGGGATTAGCACCAATAATAGATCTTGATCAATGCTGGTAGCTCAGTGTTCAGAGCACCTTACCAAAAGAGGTCATGGTTTTGAATTCCTCCATCTTCAAGATAATGTTTCCTCTATACCCACTTCAACAAGATACTTATACAGCCCAGATCTGGAAATAAAAAGGAGATAGGCAAATGATGTGTAGTGAAGTCATAAAATGGTTGAGAAGAGGCATAAGAGTGGATTTTAATTGCAGTGGAACATTTTCCTCTTCATTTTAGAGGTTTTAAAAAATATTGATAAAAATGCATGAAATATGCACAAGTTTAATAACTGTCAAGAAAGGTATCACTCTTAATTTACTGTCAATATCAATTTTAGAGGAAAAATTGTCTTGAGCTGGGTGGGATACGAACCCATGACCTCCTGATAACATGTCAGTTGCTCTGGCCACCAATCAAGATTTTCTAATTCAGTAGTAAAACATTGCAGGAGATGTCCTATAAACATGAACACATGAAGTAGTAAGCTGAAAAAAATTGTTTTCACTGTGAGTGGGATTCGAACACAGGTCTAGTAATATGCCAGGTATGCTAACTATTACACTATCAATGCTAACATTTTTTTTCCCACCTAATATGACATATTTTTATTTGATTCACTCATGGTGCAATCTATGTTGGGAAATAAGCAATAAGTTGCCTCATATGATGGAATTTAATATTTGTCCCTCGCTCTCATTGAGTCCAATGTCTACAGGACATCTCCTGTCATGCTTTAGTACTGAATTATTGATTTAACACCATGAGCTTGGATGACAAATATTAAATTCCATTTTACAAGGCAACTTAGTTGTCCATTTCTCAACATAGATGGTACCATGAGCAAATCAATAAAAAAGTCTTTAGCTAATGGGACAAATAAGCTTTATATATCATATTAGCTAAAGAAAAAAAATGTTAGCCATCGATGGTGTTGTGGCTAGCATACCTGGCAAGTTACTGGGAGATATGAGTTTGAATTCCACTCGGCAAAACCATGATCTCCTCTAATTGATGTTATGAACTTTCTGCCTACAGTATACAATTTTCTGTGTCTCATGAAGGCATTGTCCCAGCTGTTCACAAACCGCCTCAAGAAGCAGGTGGCAAATATGTTATGAATATAAAATTGAATAAATTGAAAAAAATTCTCATTGTTTTCGATCATCTGTCAAGGAAGATACCATTCTTAGTTTACTGTCAATATCAATTTTAGAGGAAATTTTTTAGAGTTCATATCGCACCCAGCTGAAGACAATTTTTCCTCTAAAATTGATATCAATGTTAAACTAAGAGTGATACCTTCCTTGACAGTTGATCAAAAATGTTAGGCAATTTCTTCAATTTATACAAGTTTAATATTTTTTTATTTCCATTACTCCTTTCTAGCATTTTCAATGGGGAGAGAGAAGGGGGCATGGCTCCCTTGTCCCCACCCTCTAGATCAAGCCCTGCTTATATAGCATAATAGTGGTTAAATAATTTGTAAACCAGAGATGTGCTTTAGATAAAAATTGTTCTTAATTTCTTTGAAAACTATATTTCTAGCTAAAGTGTCAATGTATAAAATGTACAATTAATGTAAAAATTTTAAATAAATATAATTGAGCTAAAACTATGTAAAAGGTACCTGCATGTAAAAAACTTTCTCATTATTATCACCCTGTTAAAACTCTATCTAATTAAAAGATATATAACACAATTATGTTATTATATGCTGTGTGTCCAATACAGCAAACCCTATGCTTGTGTAGTCTATCTTCTAATTCTTAGCTTATCTAGGAATTTATTAAAATTAGCTGATTTACAGATAAAAAAAAAAAGTCAGACAGAAAAAGTCGAACATCTTTCATATGTAACCTAAGGTATGTATCAACAATAATGAATGTAAAGCAGTAAAAGTTTATATATTAAACAAGGCAGAGGAAGTGGGATATCCCAATGAACTAATCAAGCAACCTGAAAGAGAAGTGAAAGCAATAGTTGAATGAGCTACCCAGCCACAGCCGTTTCAAGCAACAACAGTGCTGACAAGTTTTACTAATGCTGCACCCAGCAGCATACACTGGTTGGCCAGTGTGGTAAACAAAGCAGTGGCTCCATATAGCATAACAATTCCTACTAACATACCCCAACAACAGTTATGCAAAGTCTAAAGAGATATAGAGATCAACAGTAAAGAATTAAAAGAAGGTGTAGTATATAGTGTAATAATAATAAATATCCCCTCAAGTAGCTGCTTGTCACAGAGGTCTAACTGGAGCCTTGTCAGTTTATACTCCATAGTAAGGGTACCACTACAAAATCAACAAAATAAAGATCACCTGTACATAGGAGGAACAAAATGTACAAAGAAAGTACAATGAAAGAAGCTCAAAAAAGAAAACACTTTACTATCATGTCATGTGGTAGTGAAAGGCTGTTTACCACCATTTGATCAAGCAAAAATACTAATGGAACCCCTTAATGAAAAATAACTAGAAATAGCAGAGCAACTCACAATTTAAAAATATAAAAATAATTTTGTTAGCAATGATATTCACACCCACAACACCCATGGAGGCTTTCATTAAATGGCAACTTAAATAAAGAAAAGAAGAAATAGAATGACATCAGACAACACAAAGTAATTAAATACAACTCTGTGAAAATCAGCCAAAAAGTAAGAAAGAAATTCTAAAACTGAGGCAACTCAGACACCTGCAAAATCTCCTCCACCCTAAGCCTTACTAGTCATACAATGTAGTATGTAAAATATACCTGCGAAGACCAGGTATAGATATGATATGAGCCAAATTTCAGAGATATAGTCTTGCTGTGCAACTCACAATTTACAAATATTGCTTCAAGAACACAAACCCTGTGAATGGTGAATTTGACATTTGTTGAAAGGCACTGGATTTTAAAGTGTATTGTTAATAGTTATGGAATATACATGTTTTTTAAAAGTGTCTGTAGTGACACCAAGAATCAGTAATGTCAATGTGTGGTGTCCTGAAATCCTTCTCTGTCTTGTGAATTCTGGTGTGTCTTCTTTTAATATCTGTGTTGTAAGGAGCCTTTAACTCGAATTGCTATAGGAAAGCTCCCAGCAGTCATGCATAAAGGAACTAGAGTTAAGGCAAGCTGCATATTATACCAGTTACAGGGGGGAATATGGCAACAGAAAGAACTGTCAATTTGTAATAAATCTTTTTGCAGTTACACGAGACTGCACAAGCATAAGTTTGCTGTTATTGGACACATGAAATGCAATAACATAGGGTTTAACAGTATGTAATAATGTGAATGAAATAAATATTCCCACTTTCTGTAATCTGTTAATAAATAAATTTCCCCCTGGTACAAAATTGCTTGCAATGCATTTTTGGATCCTGCGAGTCAGTTCTTAAAATATTTCTAAGGTCATCACTGGATGTTATCCATTTTTAAGCAGCCCCTGTAATCCTATTTTATCAGAACATATGCCTCATATCTACTTTATCATTGTGAGAAATGTCCCTTCTGTGTGAGGAAATTGTGTGAAAGAAGAGCATGGATCACAACTTATTCCTTTTTCTGAGTACCTGACATATTGTTGTATAATATGTTTTTGGTTTCTTTATTTTTTTAATTGCATCTGGCTTTTCATCATTTGGTTTATCTATTTTACTTGTCATTTAGAATGGATTTTTACACATGTTGTTGCTTGTACATTTATTTTTGTTTTAGACTCTGACCTTTTATTATTGGTTGTGGGTTCAATGACTTTTAATTTTTTATCTTTGTTTGGTGCTCGAGTATGATTAACTGATGCCATCCGATGTTACACTATACAGGACAGTACTATGTCTTATAGATGGCACCAAAAGCCACCTTCATCTGCTGGTTGAGGCCTAACAGAAAATTGACATTGTGGCTGCGATGCAGTGGTGAAAGTACCTATCGTCTACATTACTATAATATTATCTAAATCTATCAGTTCATTCATATGTGTAATATTGGAACTTTCGAATTATGAACTGTGCCATGGATTTATTGCAGATGTGGTTAGGTAGCATTCTGATCTAATTTTTTTACTGCAAATCTGTACATGAATTGTGCTGAAAGTCTACCATTTTTAAGGAGTAAATTCGAGCTCTTTTAATTTTAAAAATGTGTTCACTACTTAAATGTCAGATATTTGAGACAGATGTACAAGTTTGAAGCTCTTGTTGTTTCGTGGATGGTTGGGTGAGGGGACCCACTGGACAGCTGTTGGAAAAAAAATGTCGGCCTCTCGTCAAGGCCATCCAGTTTCTTCTTTAACATGTGTGGGTGTTGCTCTCCCAAACACGGGGCCATAGCTTAATGTCCCAACTGACAGACGGTGGCCTTTTCAAGCCCAACAGTGACCCATATTCACTGTGGGTAGTGTGGGGAGTTTAGCAGAGAAAAATCTCTACACTTACCCAGTCGTAACCCGAACCTGAGAATTGCAGATTATGAGCCTGTCACACTACCAACTGAGTCTCCCCTATCCCCATAAAGAAAAAAAAGGAGAAGGGAGAAAAATAGGTGCAGGAAATAGAAATGAGTAAGAATAAAATCATAAGATAGTAAGTAAAGGGAGGGGAGAGGAGAGAAAAAGAGGGTTGGAGGTGGGAGAGATTGCAATAGAGAGAAATAAAGTGGGAAAAATGTGGGATGCAAAAAATGGATTGGAAGTTTTGAATGAGAATAGAAATTCAAGTCTTGAAATTCAAATGAGACAGTAAACTTGTAAGATAATAAGTAAAGGGAGGGGAGAAGAAAAAAGGGGGGAGGGGATGGTAATAGAGTGATGTAGGAAAAATGAAGGGTAGAAAGAATAGATAGGAAGTCTTGAATGAGAATAGAAATTCAAGTCTTGAATTGAAATACAATGACACAGAAAAAAAAATCATAAGATAATAAGTAAAGGGTGGGAGGAAAATAAGGGGGGAGGGGATGGTAATAGAGAGAAATAAAGTAAGAAAAATTGGGGATAGAAAAAATAGATAGGAATTCCTGAATGAAGTCCAGACAGTGTTTGAATTTATTATAATTTTGTAGTTTGAATTGCATGTCCTGAGATTATGTTTAAGGTTTAGGAATATAAAATTGATTAGATTAATTTAAAAAAAATAAAATTTAATGATATAATTAATTGTGGTTTTGCAAGGATTGGGAGTATAATAATTGGGTGTTAACAGATAAGTAGCATACAAGTAGCGACGGGTAGAGCATTCTCAAAAACAATTGTAGCTCTGAACATTGAACCATGCCAAACTGGGATGGTGGATGGCCGCCAGCCTTGACAGCTGTTCCCAACTAGCATCGTCTGACCTGGACTGTGGAGACTGTATGACGGGGTAGGTGGGAAGTAGGAAGGGGTGGAGGGGGAAGAGTGGAGTGCAAGACTGCTAGAGCTTTGACATTGAAAGTGGCTGTCCTTTAAAAGGTCTGAGCTCAGTACCTCTGTACTGGAAACACTTCCTGTTTGGGCTTGTGGGAAAAGAAATTAAATAGACTGGGTGAGGCCAGAGTGGAGATGTCATGGGAATTGCTTGCTGAGTAGGTAGAAGTTGGGGGGGGGGGGTGGGGGGTGGAGAAGGATGGAAATATGAGACTGTTAAGGGCTCTAGCATGGAGATTGGCTTGCTTTTGGAAATGTTATCAATAAAAATATTTTTTTTTGCAATGAAATAATGCTATGTTTTCAGATCCGGAATCATAAACATGAAATAGAAGAAACTGCATCAAAGTTTTCAAAGCTTGAACTACCAGTAAAATATCATTAATTTTGTGAGAATTCATAAATTTTAAAGACTGGTATATATGTTTTTATACCTATTGAAAGGTTAATTTTAGGTTTTTAGTTATCTGAAGGCTTTTATTATTTTGATGTTAACAGATTTCTTGATTCATTCTAATGATTTTTCATATTTTTTATATTAAAATTTTTGTTTTGTTGGAAATATTTCTTTTTGGCTAATGTTGAATTTTAATTCGCTGGTAAGTGGATTAATATGATCAAAAGTTGCCTAGCATATGTTTTAAAACTTTTATGTGTTTTAAATATAGTGAAAAAAAATATTTCATTTTATATACATTAATATTTTGAACCAAAAAATAAAGAAATTCTAGGATTATTTTCTTAATATTAATAAATCAAGAGTTTCTGTTGTTTTTCAAACTCCTATCTCCTTTGCAATTCTTCTGTGAATATCATTTTGACTGACATTATATAGTTTCTTATTAACAACAACAACGACGAAAAGTATAGTCAAGTGTTTCGAAGGGGAGATAATTGCCAACCCAGTCTAGACTTGCAGTGAACCACACCGAACCGTGTTGGGGGGACAGACACCAGCTGGCTAGCACGAGTTCAGGTGAAGTCTTAGCTCCTGCCTGCAACCTAGATCAAATGAAGGGAGTACAGTTGTTGGAGGGGAGATAGGACGAGAAAGAAAAGGACAGATACTCAATGTGAAGCAGGACAACTGAAAAGAATAAGAATAATTTAGATAATATATTGCAATAAAATAATAATTGCAATAAAAAATTACATCTACTTGCGTTTCAATTTTCCATTGCATTGGGAAGAATCCTAATCGAAGGTTCAAAAGATCTTGTAATACATCCGGAATGGTTAGATTTATGGCTTGGATTATTTCTACATTTATTCGATCTATTCCGGGGGCTCTTGTTTTAGGCATGTTTTTGATGACCTCAGAGTTTCCTGTTTACTAAACAAAATGTCATGAAATTTAATTGGTTTCCTATCTTCCCTTTTGTAATTTTGTAAGGCAGTGAAAAGTGGTTTCATTTTGAGACTTCATTGCAGAAAGCGTTCCAAGAATTTTTTTGACTAAAATCGATAAGTCTTCTATAGATCACCGCTTGTTTTCTGCATTTTTTTTTCTTCTGATTTCCCTTTCTGCCAGTTCTCTGGCCTTTTGGTTCATTTTCTCATGACTTTCAATTTATTTCTCTCTGCAGTAAGTTGTGGGTTCCACCATGTCACTTTCTTCCTGCAATCGACTCCCTTGTTTTTCACAAATGGCTGTAAGGGTTTGCATGAAGCAGTTGATGATTGATCCAATTTTGCAGTTGATTGAATTTCTTTTATTTCCCGCTCTAGTGTTAATTTTTGTTTCTCCATATCCTGTGCTATTCTTGTTAGTCATCTATCTTGTAGTAAACTTGCATCTCTGGGCTGGTAGTGTAACTTCTTTCATGCCTAATTCTGTAATGATATATTTATGGTCACTTATGGAGTCATCATCTAAAATTTCCCACTTGATAATTTCATTTTCCAAATTTTGACTTGCTATCCCGGGTAAGGCATGGATGTGTGTGTCGTTTTTCTGCTGAGGTCCTGCCATCCTCTCAGACCTTCTACTCTGGCTTATAAACTGACAGGCTCCTGTCAGACCTCTGTGTCAAGCAGCTGCTTGAAGGGGGTATTTTTTTTTTATTTATCATTAGATCATTCCAGCTTTTGCCATTTACTTCATCGAAGGTGGGGGGTGAATATTATCATTTAATAATCGAAGATTGTTCGTTATGATGAAATCTAAAATAATTCCTCCTCTTGCATCTGTGTTAGGGTTTCCCCATAGCATATGCTTTGCATTAAAATCGCCATTTATTAGAATTTTTTTCTCTCTAATCTTATCAGATTCTTGAGTTCTTCTAATTTTCTTCTATTTGTTCGGAGGGCCTTGGTTGTTTTGGGCAATTAAGTGCCAAACAGTGAATCAAATTGACCAGTTTCATAAAATACCTCAGGCTAATGTTGCACTTCTTTCATCTACCCTTTGAGGCAGTATTTGGCTCAGTCAGTATCATTCCAGGCTAGTAATATGATCTTCCCAGGTTTGAGTCCCAATTGGGTCTGCATTGATAATTTTCCCCATTTCAATCCTGTTCTAAAAAGAAAGGGGACCTATTGGGCTTGGAAAGAGTCCATTGGATGGAACGTTAGGTCGTGGCCTCATGTGCAGGAGAGCCAGGCCCTGTATACATTAAATAACATGCTGATGGCCTTAATGGGAGACTAACATCTGTCTCCTCAAAGCTGTATAGTGGATTCCATTCAACCTTCTCTGAACCGTGAGGGGATTGTGATCTGTTTATTTAGTCCATTATGTGAAAAAAAAGTGCAATTCAGAGGTAAAACAATCCAACAATCCATCTCCCCTTCCAGTTAATGGCTAGCAGTCATTCATAGACTGTTTTATACACTGCCTGCCAAATTATTCTGAACACCTTCCTGAACTTTTTCTTATGTATCATGATACAGTTCCCAAGTTTAAAACTTTTCTCTGTGCATAGTTCTCATTGAATGGGTTTTGAAGTAATGTTAACGGTCATCTGTCTCAGCTGATGAACTGTAGCAACTTTGTTTTGCCTTACAGTTTATATTAGCAAACACTTATTGGCAGAACCATTTCCTTGCCGCATTTGAACAATTGACAGACGTTTTTTGAGATTGCTGCCATTCTGCATGCCCTTGTTAAAACTGTCTTGCAGCTTAAACTTAAGAAATCTTGTTCTAAGGTTACAAAAATTAACTTTCAACACTGAAGCTCCAATAGACCTAGATGTAGCCAGAACTTATCATGATGGGTGACATAATCATTATGACAATTGTACTTTACTTACTAATGACATTGTGGAAGAAGGGAATATTTTAAACAGGTTTTTCTTGATTGGGTAAAAGGAGCAGAGAAAACAAAATCATTTGAGTGGGAAGGCTATGAAGCTTATTTCTGAAAGAAAGAATAATCTGAATCAACACCCTGTGCCTCATGATTTTCTTCTGAGTTCCTTCACCTCCAAAGCAAAATCAAGTGCAAGATTGACATGTTGCACTTGACTTTGCTTCCCACCATGCCTTTATGGCTTTTATAGGACTTCATAGTGAAGTAGAATATTAAATCAATAAGAAATTTTGCTTGCATTGGCATGTTTCGTGGTATTTTGTATGATGCACTATTCATAATATTTTGGGCAGGCAATGTACACAGTCATATCAGAATAATATGATATTGTTATATATTTATTTGTAAAATGGCTGAGCACTGAATAAAAGGTATGCTCTTGTGCAAAGAATGATGGATATGCTCATGTGCATCTTAGCTACCATGCAGCTTAGAGGGAACATTGATGCCCACTAAGACAATAGTCAGACTCTCTGTATTAGTATTTTTGCATTGTATTGCTTGAGGGGGTATTTATTTTTTTTATTTATTAGAGCTAACACAAGGTTATGCCCACTGGAACTAAAGTTGTTTCTGACTAACATCCCAATAAAGCATATTGTTATTTTATGTAGTGCATTATTGAAGTTATACAACATTTGTGTATAAAAAAACTTTAGCTTTCTTGAGGATCTTTGTTTTCTATGTAATTTTTATTCATGTTAATATATTGATTATTTTTATGCATATTAGTAATTTAAGCTGTGTAAAAAAAAGGACTTTGAATTTGTATTTACCATCTTCTTGAATATAGTTCAGTTGATATAATTAACTGAAATAAGCAGCAAATACATAAAAACATGCAGTGAATAGGCTGCTAAATAGATTAATTATCATTATTGAATTTAACATATGTTCTCAGTTGTATCTTTTAGCTTTATACCTTCATTTATGTTTTTTTTTTACTTAATACAGACAGAAGTTGAAAAATATCGTAGTGATCATCCAGATTTTCATCCTGACCCTGTAAAAACAGTACTGAGTAAGGCTGAGAAAGAACTGAAAGATCGTTATGATGGTAAACCAGAAAGGCCACCAAAGTATGTTTTGCTTTCCTCAATGATATTGATGCTAAAAAAAATCTGTGTGTGTGTGTGCTTCACTGTTCTTATCAGTTCATTATATGGCTGAAGCAGAAAAAAGTATACTTTGGTATTTTTTTACATATATGCAATTTTAATTATAAATATGAGAAATTCATAATCCAGGTGGATTAAAGAAAATAAATCTGAAGTATCTAACATTAATTGAAATGGCACATTTAGATAATTTTGGAACCAAGATTAGTTTGAGTTAAATAAGCCCTGAGAAATGTGGTGCAAAGTTAAATGGCAATAATATATATATATTTATATTCTGGCAAATGTATTGTTTAGTTAAATAATTTGTGTACATATATATATGTGATATATGTGAATGCATTATACACACATTATTTGTGTTGCATATATATATATGCATGCACATGTGTGTGCTAGCAGCACACATGAGATAGATTAGTGATTACCTCACATTTTAGGCCTCCTTCCTCTGAGGCTTTTAGGCCATCATTCACAACTCTATTCACTAATCTGTAGTTCTGCACCTCTCCATACATGAGATGCTTCTTAACCCTTCCAGTGTCCATGTTGTCTGTATACGTTCGGAGAATCTTAATTGAGAGGCCAAGGATGTATGTATACGTTTATAGTACAACAACAACAACAAAAAAATCGATTTTTAAAAATAAAAATTGCTGTTGTAATTTTTTTTACGTATAACTTATAAAAATATATAATTCAGGCCTCAAAAATAATATTTTGATTTTTAATTTGATGCTTATTTTATTAAACTACAATATAAATAATTTTATAAAGCCATCTGATTGCCATTTCTTAGAAGCACTAAACAGTATTGCCGATTTGCTTGTTAATGTTCCTGTTTGCTGAAGCAACTTTCTGATTTAAGCTCAGAAGTTTGATTTGAACTATTATCAACAAATTTCTCCTTAAATTTTCGAAAATCTCCTAAAAAAAAAAAACTATTTTTAAAAAGGATAGATTTTGAAAGTAATTAAACAATACATACTGAATTTTTTTTTTCCGTTTCACACTCTTTTCTATCATAAACCCATTTCAATATTCCCAGGTTATTTTTATCATTTTTCCCAGCATCCTTTAAATAAAAACTGAAAGTAAACACATCCTTCTTAGAAATCCTTGTTGCACCTGCATTTAATTAGTTATGCTGCACTGAATCAAACAAGATCCAGATGGCTGACACATGATAGCTCCTCCGTTCTGTGTGCTATAAGTATTGTTTACAGTTTTGGTCCAGCATATTGGATACTCTTTGTAAAGTTGGTATTTTTTTTCACATTTAAACCTTAGTTAGTTTTCATTTCAATCGATTTATTTTCGGAAATTAGCGATCTTTTGGCCGATCGATAAGTATTGATTTTTTCATAGTTATGTTATATTGTATGGCCAGCCTACAACTTGTTGCTGTGGATAGTTTAACATCGCATTAGGTTATATGTTTAATTTTTATTTTATTATTTATTACTGCTCTACAGAGAAAGTCTTGAAGCTGGAAGTAAAATGAATCATGAAATTAGGCAAGCAAGCAGGTTACAATCATAAATTTGTAAATAATATTCTAAAAAAGTACTGTCACAACATAATGCTTCTTTACCTACACCACCAACACAAACTCTCAGAAAAAAAATTTACTACATCATTCTCTCTTATCCCACACTTAACTGACTTTTTGACAAAAATTATGAAAGAATTTAATTTCACTGTCCCTATAAAAGTCCAAAGCACCATCTCAAAATTAATTAGAAATGACTGCAACCAACAAATTCCTTCAAGTGGCAATTATGTCATCCATATTGAGGACCTAAATGAAGAACTCCAGCAACCTCCCTCCCCCTGCAAAATTTCAACTAAATTTTACTGAAAACCTTGTAATATACTTAAACAGAAATGAAATATGTAATAATGACATAACCCCACCCTGTCAGCATGGAAAATACTCTTCAATAATTACCCAAACATTAAACTAAATTAATCACCCCCTCCACCCCCACCTCTCCTGCCTTTTCTACAAGCACACATAAACACAACAGCACTACACAAAATTTCCCACAGTTATGTGTAAATAAAACAAACTAATCACCCCCTCCCCCTGTCTCTCCCACCTTTCCTACAAGCACACATAAACACAACAGCACCACACAAAATTTCCCACAATTATGTGTAAATTAAGCCCCCAACAATAAAACTAAACTTTAAAACCCTATATCCCCAACCTTAAAATTCTACCCTCCCCAACCTCTCAATAGAGAGCACCACATATACTACCACCCACCACCCACCACTCTGCACATGTTCTGAATCTAATGTAAACAAACACTGACTGCAGCATGCTAATATCTGTGTCTACCACAAAACAACTATTTTGCCTGACAATGCATTGGAGCAACAATGCGAAGCACACAGTGATTATATATTGAAATACAATATTCACACTTCCAGAAAGGTTGGGACATAAGTTGGAAATCTAAAAAATCCATTAATCAACCTGTGCACCAAATTGATGTCAAACTAACACCAGCAATCCTGCAAGGAGCAACAAAAAAATCAGCAATGTATATGAACATGTATCTGGACTGAACTACCCATCAGATGTCATCGCAAGAAAAAACAAAAAGTAAATTCCTAGATAGTATTTTCATCTAATTGTCTCAGATTTTCCAACAATTGCAGTGATGTAGAAAAAAATTTAATAATTTAAAATCAGCACTGTGACTTAAACCACTGTCTTTTTATTATGTGAATGCTGGATTTGTACACAGTTCCTTCAGTGTAAAATTACATCACTTGTTATGGTTTGTTACTTTCACAGAATGATAAGAGCGAAAGTTGTTGCCTGCAGAATATGGAACAGGTGTTGTCGACTAATGTCGTGTACAGTTATTGGAATGTGTGTGTGTGTTTGTGTGGATATATGCAGAAAAGTAGGCAAGCACATTGCACTTCTTAATTGTAGCTGTGTCCATAGGCCTACCAGAGCATTGATGACTGGCAGGGGGACTAATTTTAGATTTGTTTCATGGTACATAAAACTGTTGTATGAATCAGATAATGTTCTTTGGGATAACATTCCCTGAACATTCATGCTACTGTCCTTGCATTGCACCAAAATTCACTATGCATTATCACCATTTCTTAGTGTTCGTTTCTGTTGTAAAATAGTTTTGTCATTCATTGGTTTGTGGTAGCTGTTACAGGTATGGTTTTTGCAATTTGCATGTCAAGGAAAAACCAGTTCAAGATTCAAAATAATTTATGTATATTCAAGGTTCAATATATATATATAAATAATATTTATAAGAAAATAATATATAATAATTCTTAATGTGATGTGTTAAACATATCACATTATGTACAATAATATTCTGTTTGTACAGCATATTTGCCATATGTTTGAATTTGTTTAGTAGATCATGACTTAATAGACCAACATGTATTCCTAGATTCCAAAGTTTACTGTTGTTTGGCTGGAAAAAACATTGAAAACTGATGAGGCTATCAGAGTCAGTTTAATTTTATAAGTGTAGCACTTTAAATTAAAATGTGAATCTCTGATTTAGCTGATGTGGAGGTGGTGCAGTCAGTAGTGCACTAGACTCATAATCTCCAGTTCCCAGGTTCGAGTCCTGCATGGGCCAGCATTGAGATTTATATCCACAAAACCCATACCCTATCCTTGATTAATAGGGAACACTGATGGGCTCAGAATAGGGGACACTGATCGCCATCCATCAGATGGGATGTAAAGCCCTGGCCTTGTGTGTAGGAGAGCCATACTCTGTGCTAAAGAACAATCTGGTATGGCCTTGACAGGAGGCTACTATCTGTCTCCTAACAGCTGTCCAGTGGGTTCTCTCTCCCAACCTTCTCTGAAAATTCAGGATCATTGTGACCTGGCCATTTAGCCAATTGTGGCAAAAAAAGCACTGCTCAGAGGTAAAGCAAACCAACTCTGATTTAGCTATTGCTGTTTTAGAATGTAAAGGAATATATAAAATTTATATATATAGAATTTATATATACCATATATAAAATACCATGTATAATATTTTAATGCAATCCATTTAGAGCTACATAACATACAGTAATATTAAACTTATATCATGGGGTACTCTAAATATTAATATAAAATTTACTGTTCTCCCATTGTGTTGAAAACCCTCTGTGGGACATTCCTACTTAGTTGTTGCCACCACAGTTAGGAATCTTCTTTCCGATCTCTGGCACAGATGACTTGAGGATGTTGTTGTTGGGCCATCATCTCCTGCACTCATTGTTAATAAATAGTTCCTTGCACAGGTCCACAGCAGTTTAGCATTATGAGCAACTAACAAAGGCCATTTTATACATCACAGATACAAGAAAGTAGACAAGCTTTTATTTCATATTAACAAATATACATATGCATTTCAGATCAATCTCAATCCATGATCACTGTGAACTCGTATGATTCATGGATCAAGATTCATTTGAAATGCATATATATATTTGTTAATATGAAATAAAAGCTTGTCTACTTTCTTGTATCTGTGTGTATAAAATGGCTTTTGTTAATTGTTCATAACGCTGAACTGCCATGGAGTTATGCAAGGAACCATCCATTAACAATGAGTGCTGGAGACAATAGCCCAACAACAACATTCTCAAATCATCTGTGCCATAGACCAGAAAGAAGACCCCTAACTGTGGTGGGAACAATAAGTAGGAGTGCCCCACAGAAGGTTTTCAACATAATGGGATGATAGTGAACTTTATATTAATATATAATGTAAATGAATGTTTTAAATATTCTAATGCTTTTAAATAGTTTTTGGTTGAAATCTGATTTTTATAAGAAAGATATTTAAATTATATAATTGGGATAAAGTGAATATGTTTAATAGATTAGATTTAATATTTATATTTTGTTAATTTCAGTTCTGGGTATAGCCTGTTTTCACGTATCATGTTAAGACAGCTAACAGATTTTCCATCGAGAGCAAAAATGGCTGAAATCTCTCGAAGGTGGAAGCAGTTAAGTGAATTGGATAGGGAGGCTTATAACAAGAAAATACAAAAGGTTACTAAATTTAACTATGGTTCAGTGAAAAAGTTGTGTTCTAAAGTTATGAATTTCCAGCTTTTTAAATATATATGTATATCTGCATCTTCTGATATTTTGTTTAAATGCATTTCGCACAAGATTGTGGGAGTACCAATTTGTCATATAATTTGCATGAAATGTTTTTCCTTTTTTTCTCTTTCAGTTATATACAGAATGGTAACAAAGCAATGTTTTTGCAGCTTTCAGTTATATACAGAATGGTATTCAAACCAATATCTCAAGAATGGCTGAGATAGTTATCTTGTATGTGTATAAGAAACTACTATAGCTCTAAACAGTAAAATAACTAAACCTCCTGTCCTCCATTTTTTTGTGGGGGGGGGATCTCAACCTTGCATTTAACTGTATCGCAAAGATAATTGCAAAGTTGTATAGCATGACATAAATAGGAACTATTTATCCTGAATGAACCTGTTGACAGGAACACGGAAGGGTCAATTTAAACTTAAACCACAACATGATATAGTAGCATAAAGAAGAAATGTAAAATACATTTAATGCTCAAAGGGAATATACAACAATAACAATGCAAGCTACTCAAAATAATCACTGTTGGTAATAATACATGTCTGGATGCATGCTGACAGTTGACTGTGCATGGCTATGAAACATCGCTGCTCTCCAATTCATTGTCGGCTGGAAATCACTGGTTTAGTGCAGCAGTAATTACTGACTTGAGAAAGTAATTCTCCATAAAATTTCCAGTGTACTAATGCATTTCGTCTTTTGCAATTTAAAGGATAAATTACTGCATTTACAAATGGCAATTTTGTGAGATTGTAATAATTTATGAACACAAGCAGAATGTTCATGCAGCAGAACAAGTGTATGCACAATAATTTCATCTAAACAGATATCCTGCTTATGTTGGCATTTACAATGGCAAAAAGCTATAATTCAGACTTAAAAAGCTATAATTCAGACTAATGGGGGGGGGGAATAAATAGTTTTGTGGAAAAATATTTTGTTGAAAATGTCTGTATGAGGCTTGAACTCGCATCTCTCTAGATAATGCCAGAATGTTCTAATACCACTAAACTAGCACCAACTTCATCTTTTTTCCACTAATATGACTTATCAATCTCCCATAATTCCTGCATCTGGACTTGGCACCATCTATGACCAGGGACTGCAACTGATTCTTTTTAAAAATTGCACTAAGATATAAATAAATAAGTCACTCCACACTATTAGTGTTATTAATGATTTAATCAATAAATAATATCCACAGAGTTACCTGTTGATTTTAAAGTCAATTTTTTCATAGAAAAAAATTTTGCTGATGTGCAGTATTTGAATCTGTCTCTCCAGATACATGTCTAGAGTGTTCTAAGACCACTGAACTAATGTTGACTCTGTCTCTTTTTCCACTAATATGGCTTATCAATCTCCCATGATTGCTGCTGGACTTGGTGCCACCTATACTCGGGAATGGCAACTATTTAACATCTCGCTCAGTATAATTTGAAAAGTAATAGTTGCCGTTCCCATCATGGATGGTGCTAAGTCCAGGTGCAGCAATCATGGGAGATTGATAAGTTGTATTAGTGGAAAAAAGACAGATTCATTGTAGTTTAGTGGTCTTAGAACACTCTGGCACATATCTGGAGAGATGTGGGTTAGAATTTCCCATGTCAGCAAAACTTTTTTCCACAAAACTAATTATTGATGTATTGACTTCAAAGTCAACAGGTACTCTGGATATTATTTGGTAGCATTTTTATTAGTAATTATACAACATAATTTTTTTTTGTCTCTTATTCCTTAAAATTAAAAAGTTTCTTTTCTCACATCCCTCTGAGAAAAGGAAGCAGTTGTTGTTGTTAGTTGAATATTTCTTGACACCCTAAGATCGAAATTTCAAATTTCTACCATAAACAGATCACTTGTAATATTCATTAAAAGTTTTGCATTAATAAAAAATTTCCTAAGTATTTAAAATGCATATTATGATATTTCATTAGTGCTAATTGAACTAAAAAAAATTGCAATTATCTCTTAAACAAAAGAGTTGCATTTTCTCACCCCCACCTGGGGGTAAAGGTGGAAATGAAAACTTCATGATCTACACATTCCACCACCAAAATTTCGAACATTTAACATTTTAATTTTAAATTTAAAATTTACAATTTTCCAATTTAAGTTAAAAATAGTTAAAATTCTAACATTTTAACTATTCTTAACTTTTTAACGAATATTGCATACATCATTTACAATATTTGTTAAAAAGTTTGGAATTTTCAACCATTAGAGGGTGCAATTATAGATTTTGGGAGATTTGGAAAGTGCTGATCATAATATTTGATCAATACCTGTCCAACCCAAAAAATTATTTTATCTCTAATAAAATTCAATTTATTTCCACAATATCACTGTTATGCTAAGACAGTCAATGTCTCTTTTGTTGCAGCTTTTAGATGCTACATCTGTTCAGTAGTATTTATACATTGCTGTAGGCAATGGTAATAGGTTTGTTTTCAAATATCTTATAGTTATAACAGTTTCAGGTTTGGTTAGCTGTTGGTGTATTTGCCACTTTGGAGATAGCTGTTAAAGTTATTAGTGATGCTTGCTTGCACTTGGTTGCTGCAGTGGTTGGTGATTCACCAGTTCAATAGCATTGATATATGATGATGGCTGTCACTGTTCGCTGATGCACTGATTTTTGACTTATTTAACATATGGAGTTGTTGGTTGTTTATCTCTGTATGCTGCAGGATGCTTTACTATGGGGCTCTCAAGCCACAGTGGTGTTTTTCTTGAAACCTTAAACAAACTGGTTGATATTAGATGGTAAAAGGGCATCTTTTGCTGATATGCACATTCAACATTTATCTGTGTACATTATGCATTTCATCAGTCTGTTTTTCCAACATCATATGGCATATTAACTACTTGGTAGGTGGGGTTGATGTAATGTAGTCCCTTTAGTGGTGCTTCTATAAGTTAAACCTGAAACTGTGTAATAGTAAGTTCCAAGTGGGTGGGAGGGGAAGTTTAGATCAATGTTGCATAGTTCTTTTTTAAGGTTTATATTTAAATATTCCATGTAGTTTAGTTGAAATTTTGTGGGTGGTGGTACTAATTAAATTTAGTTTACTTAAATTAAGTTTAGTTGTAAATTATTTTGTATTGTTGCTTATGTTAGAATCATATGACTTATTTTTTCCTTAATATCTGTTTCATGTTCGGTAATGTGGTTATTGATTACTTTGTATGTTTTCCCCTCCATAGTTATTTTTGTTTTGTAGTATTGGTGTGGGTCTTCAATATTGATATTATATATTCGTCCTGTAGATTTAGCTTTGTCTGTGCCATTAAGTGCAACTTTATTGTATTTGCTATAGAGTTAAGTACTTTCATAATAGACTTCTTTATTTAGGGAATGTGAGAGACCTGGTATATATGAGAAAGCTGTAGTATCCTTGCTGCTGTTGGTTGAGTTCTGTGCTTAAGTTTGTATTTGACATGATTATGGGTTTTTGTTATGATAGATATTTCATAACTGTCACTCTTATTTCATAACTGTAGTTAATTTCTTTTCTTAATAAGGCTTTAGATGAGGCTTAGTGATGCACTTAATAAAAATAAGTATTAAAAGCTGCTGATTTATATGAAGTTGGGTAGTTTGATTTGGCTGTTGTGAGATGTAGTGTATCTGTTGTGCACCAAATATGCACAGAATGGTTCAAAGATGGGCAATGAACACATCAGGAAGGTTCTGGATCTCATCCACAGACAACCCCAAGGGAATATCACTATCTTCGGAGACTGGCTATAACAAATCACTCTATCCCATTTACAGCCATTTACATTATTGCATTTTACAGCCTTCCCAACAGTAGACAGTGTTGAGATTTATCTCCTCAAAATTCCTTGCCCTGCCCATGGTCAGTAGGGGACACTGATGGGCTTGGAAAGGTCGCCATCCATTGGATGGGACGTTAAGCCATGGCTCCATGTGCGAGAGAGCCATACCCTGTGCGCGTTAAAGAACACACTGGATGGCCTTGATGGGAGGCTACCATCTGTCTCCCAACAGCTGTTCCAGTGGGTCCCCTCCCCCAACCTTCTCTGAGCCTTCGGGGTCCATGTGACCTGGTCGTTTAGCCCATGGTATGCAAAAAAGTGCTGCTTACAGGTAAAACAGCCCAACAGTAGAGCTCAGTAACACATCTTTCAATGTCAACAGTAACATTTCGATTATGTCTATTATTGCAATTTCTCCTGCATGCCTGCTGGCCATTGCTAAGATTGTCTCTTGTCTCTGAAACCCCAACACAAAGCAGCCAGACTACAGCGGTGCATCGAGTGAAGGCAGTGGCACAATGAATGGTACAATATCGTCTTTCCTTATGAATCCTGCTTCTGTTTGTTCCAATCCAATGGCAGAATCTGTATATTCACTATCCACACCACCATTACCAGGGCTCATTACATTCAGGACATTTTACAGCCATTCACTCTTCCATACTTACAGACTTTCTTACAGGCCATTTTCAGCAGAACAAGGCAAGACACCATGCAGTGCTACACTGTTGAATACCTGAGGGAAGACAATGAGCATATTCTTCCATTCCTGCTTAGATCCCCTGATTTGTCACCCATCAAAAATGTATGGGATATGGTCAAACAGAGGTTGTCACAATACCAGTACATCCCAGCAAATGTAGATGTACTGTGAGCACAGGTGCATAGTTTTAGACAGCTGTTCCACAATCCAGCATCAAGACTCCATGCCATGATTTGTACAGCAGGTCATACAAGCAAGGAGTGCACAGTCATTATTAAACAACTCAGTACGTTACTATATAATTTCCTTCATATTGTAATCATTTATAATTACAATAAAGCTACAGTGAACATAGGGAAATATGAGTGTGTTCTGATTTTCATGAACATCAGTGTATTATAATTCACATATTTCAAATCCATCATCATCTTTGTCATCCTCAAGCAGCCATGGGCTGTGGAGGTCCAACCAGATTGTGCAGTATAGTTCTCCAAACATATCTGTCCTGAGCTACATTTGCTGCATCTGACCGACGTTGACCAATGTTACTGAAATTCTGTTTGATATTGTCTGCCCACTACATCCTTGTTCTCTCCCTCTTTCTGAGGCTTTTTAGGCACACTGTTCATAACTCTCTTTGCTAATCTATAATTATGCATACAGCAACATTGTCAAACCAACGGAATCTCTCTCTGCATAATATGCTGCTCAAAGGAGGTTGCCAACTTCTTTGCCTAACCTCATCATTACTTACGAAGTTGAACCACATAATGCCCAAGATATTGCGTAAGCATCTACAATCAAAAATATTGTTTCCTGTTATCTTGTTCACAAAGGGCTCACATTTCACTACCATAACTAACTTTAGGAAGAACCAAATTATTACAGAGTCTAATTTTAGTCTTTAGGTGCATATGCCTATTTCTCTACACTTTCCATAGAGTCTTAAAAGTCCTGGCAGCAATCACTATTCATCTGTTTATCTCATGCTGCACATCACCAGTATCTGTTACATAGCACCCAAAATAATTATACTGAGATACCTGCTCAAGAGTGGAACTATTCAGATTAACTGAACTACAACCTACCTGACCAATTTTCATCACTTTAGTTTTCTCTCTGTTTATCACCAAACTTGCTCTACTACTAGTCTCATCAACAGCTCTAATGAAAGAGGTCATCTCATCAACATCATTTTCCAAAAGGGCCAAATCATCAGCATATCTAAATCGGAAGTTTTCAGATCTGTAAACCATTTAAGCCCAAAATATTTCCCTTTCATTGAATTTCACATAACATAATCAATAAGCAAACTAAAGAGAAAAGGAGACAAAATGCACCCCTGTCGAATACCAGAAGCAATGCTAAACCAATTGCTACAAGTCTTACCAACTCTCCCACACAACTCAGAGTTATTATACAGAGCTTTCATTACGTTAACTATCTTGTCTGGTATGCAAACTATCTCACAATCAACCACAAATTATGATGGTGAACAGAGTCAAAAGCCTTTTTGAAATCTGCAAAACTAGTAACCACAGGTTTCAGGAACTCTAAATATTTCTCAAGAACCTGCCTAGGTTAAAAAATCTCCACACTACTCATCACACAATTGCCTGTCAAATAGATTCTTATTTCTATTAAGAATAACCATGCAAAGAACTACTTGGAAGAGAAAGTAGGCTGATACCCTTATAGTTATCACAAGAACTGCAATCGCATTTTTTTAAAAATAGGGATAATAATAGCTCTGGTAAAATCCTTGGGAACCATGCCTTTATTATAAAATAATAATAAATAATAAATACCCCCTCAAGCAGCTGCTTGCCACAGAGGTCTGACAGGAGCCTGTCAGTTTATATGCCACAGTAGGAGATCTGTGAGGATGGCAGGACCTCAGCAGAAAAACGACACACACATCCATGCCTAATCAGGGGCTCGAACCCAGGTCCCTTAGATCAGTAGCCAAGCGTGCTAACCACTCGTAAAAGATAATAAAAATTTCACTCATCCATATGGTGATCAAAACATTCCCAGCTCTATGCATTTCAGTATTAATTTCATATTCAATTTTACCTCCTCTGCTTCTTTTTTTGCTAAAAGAGCACTGTTAGTTTCAAGAAATCATCATCATCATCCTCAAGCAGCCATGGGCTATGGAGGTCCAACCAGACCGTGCAGTTTAGTTCTCCAAGCAAGTCTCTCCTGAGCTACATCTGCTGTATCTGGCCACTGCACACCAATTCTAACAAGGTCCTGTTTGACATTGTCTGCCAATCATATCCTAGGTCTCCTCCTCTTTCTGAGACCTTTAGGCACACTGTTCATAACCCTATTCGCCAATCTATAATTATCCACATGGGCAACATGGCCAAACCAGCGGAGTCTCTCTCTGCACAATATGCTGCTTAAAGGAGGTTACAAACTCCTTTGCCTAACCTCATCATTAGTTACAAAGTTGAACCACCTAATGCCCAAGATACTGCGTAAGCATCTGAAATCAAAAGCATCTAGTTTCCTGTTATCTTGTTTACAAAGTGTCCATGTTTCACTACCATAACTAACCCTAGAAAGAACCAAATTATTATACAGTCTAATTTTAGTCTTTAGGTGTATACGCCTATTTCTCCACACTCTCCATAGATTCTTAAAAGTCCAGGCAGCAATCCCTATTCGTCTGTTGATCTCATGCCGCACATCACCATTATCTGTTACATAGCTCCCAAGATAATTAAACTGTGACACCTGCTCAAGACTGCAACCATTCAGATTAACTGAATCACAACCTGTCTGACCAATTATCATAACTTTAGTTTTCTCTCTGTTTATAACCAAACCTACTCTACTACCAGCCTCATCAACAGCTCGAACGAAAGAGTTCATCTCATCAACATCATTTGCCAAAAGGGCTAAATCATCAGCATAATCTAAATCAGAAATTTTAGTATGTTCAGTCCATTTAAGGCCAAAATCTTCCCCTTGAAGTGAATTTCGCATAACATAATAAATAACCAAGCTAAAGAGAAAAGGAGACAAAATTCACCCTTGTTGAACACCAGAAGTTATGCCTTACCAACTCTCCCACACAACTCAGTGTTATTATAGAGAGCTTTCATTATGTTAACTAACTTGACTGGTATACCATATGATTTCACAATCAACTACATATTATGACGATCAACAGAGTCGAAAACCTTTTTGAAATCAACAAAGCTAGCAACCAAAGGTTTCTGAAACTCTAAACATTTCTCAAGAATCTGCCTAAGTGAAAATATCTGATCCACACATTCCCTACCACTTCTGAATCCACATTGCTCATCACGCAATTGACTGTCAACCAGATTCTTAATTCTATTAAGCACAATCATGGAAAGAACTTTACCTGGAACAGAGAGTAGGCTGATACCCCTATAATTATCACAAGAACTGTGATCACCTTTTTTGAAAATAGGGACAATAATAGCTCTGGTAAAATCCTAGGGGACTATGCCTTTATCATAAAAGATTTTCAGAATTTCGGTCATCCAAGTGGTAAACCGAAACATTCCCAACTCTAAGCATTTCCGTAGTAATTTCATCTACACCTGGGGATTTATGTAGTTTAAGTTTAGAAACAGCCAAAATAACTTCAGACTGTGTTATAGGGCCAATATTAAAGCCACCAATGGATTTGTGATCATTGCAAACAATGGGAGTAGAACTAATCACATTGTTTAGAACATCACTGAAATGCTCAGCCCACCTAACCATGACAGAATCCTCACCTTCTATAACCTTACCTTGTTTATCCTTCAATCCCTGTATACCTGTTCGTTTTCTACCACACAAAACATGAACTCTCTGGTACAGCTCTCTGCTGTTGAGCTGTCTAACTGCTTCCTCAGCTTTGTCAGCCACGCCATCAAGCCAAAGATTCTTATCAGCAGCTAACTGATCCTTTACACGTTTATTAACTTCTCTGTAATGCTTTCTATTAGGACTAGTAGGGTATTGATTAAGGACATTCCTGCAGTTCTTTCTTTCTGAAATAAGCTCAAGTGCCTTATCACTCATATAATTCTGCCTCCTCTGCTCCTTTTTTCCTAAAAGAGTACTGTTAGTATCAAAAAAAGTCTGTTTAAAATGATCCCATTCTTCCCCAACTTCAGTAGTAAGCATACCATGACTGTCATAATGACTAAGTAATCTATCATGGTAAGCTTTGGCTATAACTGGGTCTTTCATAGCTTCAGTATTAAAAGTAAAATTTTTAACCCTAGAACAACACTTTTTAAGTTTAAGTTGCAAGACACTTTTAAGAAGGTAATGGTCAGATCCAATTTCAGCTCCCCTATATGACCTGCTATTTGTAACAGAACAACCCCATTTGCTGTAAATTAATATATAATCAATCATATTTTTATGTAGCCCATCAAGTGAAACCCATGTGTACTTATGTATGTTGCAGTGTTGGTAATAAGTGTTAGTTATTCTGAAACCATTGAGTTTACTTCCCTGTAGGAGCCATTGCAGCTACCAATACCAAAAGGGCCTATTACCCCTCCCCAAAGGTCAGAGTCAGTACCAACTTTGGCATTGAAGTCACCAAGAACAAGGATAACATCTCCTTTCTTGACAGAATTCAAAATATCTTCAAGATGTCTGTAAAACCTATCCTTCTCACCCTTATCAGAATCCTCAGTGGGGGCATAACAGCAGATAACATTCAAGTCTTTAACGCTTGTCTGAAATTTTGCTGTAAGAAACCTTTCATTAATGCACTCATATCCTAGAAGAACATCACTAGCGTGTCTGCTGAGAAGCAGACCCATGCCTTGGTGATGTTTATTGTCTTCCCTCACTGAAAAGAGAAATTTAAGATTATTTTTAAGAATCTGACCTTTATCTGCCCATCTGCTCCCTTGCAAGCCGAGAATATCTAAATTATAATGGTGGAATTCTTGTGTGAGGGCTCAAGCGAAAAAGCTCTGTGCAGAGTCCTCACATTCCAACTACCTATGGAGAGAAAATGGTTAGTGGGATGTTTAAAGAAACTATGTTTATTGAGAGTGGGAATGCCGACAAAATCAAACAGCACCCTAATCTCAGACATTGGGTAAAGACCCATTCCCCCACCACTAAAAGCTGAAGTCATCTACGCTGGAAGACTTCCTCCAATGCAGAATTTGACGATTCCAGTAGAAGCAAAGAGTTCAGGTGCCTGCGATGACCTCTGCTCAGGATTATCCACCAGCTGATAAACATATCCTGTGAATCTATTCACTTGGGGCTGTCAACCCACAAACAAACAGAAAATACAGCGGAAGATTTTCCCTCCACAGAAGCCCACCAGTGCAGCAAATTCAGGATCCATAATCATGCTCAGAGCCTTATATCAGTCCAGTAAGTTTATATGGTCAGTACCAGGACCTGTATGGTTGACCACTCCTCAACAGGGTAGAAAAAAAAAAAGAAAAGTAGCCATAGTTGTCCAGATCAGTAGGCCACACTAATCTGGTAGCCCTCCTCTTCCGTTCACTTTCACAAGAGAGTATCTCTTTTGAAAGGTATTAAAGGTCTGCACCACGAGAAGACGGGGTCAGACATTTGGTGCTAAGTCTGGCCAGTTCCATGCATCATCACAGGGAATTGAGACTGTGTAAAATGGTCCCATTTTTCCTCAACTTCAGTAGTAAGCAAACCATGATTGTCATAATGACTGGGTAATTTATCATGGTAAGCTTTAGCTACAATTGTGTCTTTCAGTGTTAAAGGTAACACCTTAAAGTTGGAGATGATGGATTTCATGATTAATATTAAAAAGGAGATTAAAGATATAAATAGTTTCTTAATAAATGAAATAAAAGAAATTAAAGATGTCAATGATTCACTAAAGAGTGAAATAAAGGATATTAAAATTGCACTAAACTTTAATCAAGATAAATTGGTAGAACATAATACCTCATTCGATGAATTTTAAACAGAATTCAAGAAGCTTAAAGAAGGAAATCAACATTTAATTAAACAAACCAATGAATTACAGCAACAAATGAAAGATAAAGGCAAACGACATAGAGATTGCTGGAATACCTGAAGCACAAATTGAAAATGTGCTGAAAGTTGTACAATTTGTATTAAAACTGCTTGATATTCAAGAAAAGAACGATATTGTTGTAGCACATAGAGTTACTACAATTAATAAAAGCAAACTAAACCTATTGTGATAAAATCAATGGATTGAGAAAGCAAAAGCACATAGAAACCTTACAGCTAATATGATAAGTTCAGAATTCAGTGATATCAGGGTTTATGCAAATGAACATCTAACAAAGTATTTGAAAAACCTATTTTACATTCTTAAGCAATTTAAAAATGAACATGACTATAGGTATACCTGGATTAAAGAAGGAAAAATATATTTGAGAAAGTCTTCTGAATCAAGAGTGTACAGAATTAGGAAAGAAGATTTAGATAAACTGTAGTAAATACAATGAGTGGAGAACAATTGGATGAAATAGTGGAAGTTTCAGAGGAAGATGACAAAATTTTAATTATCCAAAATCAATCTGAGTTGTCAGACTTTATTTTTAATTTAAACTCTGATATTTGTATTGTGCATTGCAACATTAGGAGTGTAAACCAAAATTTAAACAAGTTAATTGTAAATTTAGATACTACATTGAATAATATTGATATTGTTAACAGAAATATGGACTAAAAGAGAGAATATCAATAATTACTAGTGTAGGGAATACAATAAATCAGATGGGGTTTTAGCATACATAAAAATAGGTTGGTTTCAAGTAAAACAAGGGTAACTTTTTTATGCATAGTGCAGAAGGAATTTATTTATTTGAAACTAATTTAAAAATTTCAATTGTTTTAATATATAGGGCTCATGGTTTTTCCACAGATATTTTCAATCAGGAATTAAAAGAATTTTTAAAAACATGTCCAAAAGAAATTACATTACTTGTAGGGGATATAAATATTGATATAATAAAAGAATCTAGAACAAAAAATGATTGCTTAAATATATTGTCAAATTATGGGTTCAGAAAATACATGCACCTACAAAAATAACAAAGGATAGTATTAGTTGTTTGGATCATGTGTTCTATATAGATTACACAAAAGATGTAATAAAAGTAGCAGTAACTTAATTAAGTTATAGCAACTATAACTGATCACTTTCCTGTTATAATCAAGGTTGATATGGAGGAGGATTCAAAATTTTTAGTACTAAACCACAAAGTATAGTGATAAAAAAAAAAGATTTTCAAAATATGAAAACAATATTAAAAATTTGGCATCTAGCAATGATTTAAATATTAGAAATTTTGATATTTGCTTTCAGAAATGCTTTACAGACTTAAGTGAAACGGAGAATTTTGAAAAAGTGAAAAAGCATAAAAATTTAAATAGAAAAAACAGCCATGGGTAACAGATGATTTACTGAATGCTATAAATACTAGGAAAGCACTATATAATAAATACAAAAATAATCCAAAACTATTACAATATGAGACAGATTACAGATCTTATTATAATTACTTAAAAAGAATATTCAAGAGAGTAAAGATACATATAAAAGTAAACTAAAATCATGTGGAAAAAACATAAGAAAACAATGGGAACTAGTAAATAGAAAAGGGCGGGAAAGGAATCATTTATATCACGCTCTGAAAACATATATAAGCTGGTTAATGGCATGAATACATATTTTATTCATGTATGTGCAAATATTCACGAAGAAAGAAGAAATTGTATACTAAATAGCAATGGTTGTGATACAAATGCCTGCTTAAATTCCATTTGCATTAAAACTTTAAGTGACATGGAGGTAAATAATATTATAAACAGATTAGAAAATAATAAATTTGAATTTGATAAAAAAAACTAAAAATGTTTAAAATTATAAATAAGTGTCATTTGGATTATTTAGCAAAGGTGATAAATTTTTCACTACAAAATGGGGTAGTGTATGATTATTTAAAAACTGCTATAGTATTACCAATTTTTAAAGCGAAATATAAAGATTCAATTGCAAATTACAGGCCAATTTCTATTTACAAAACTATTAGAAAAAAGTATGAAAGCTAGATTAATTGATTTTTATACTAAATTCAGTTTTTTGTAATTATAAATTTGGTTTTAGAGAAAAATAAAAATACTGAAAGAGCAATAGTTAGTGTTACAAATAAGATATATATAGAGGTATTAATGAAAACAAAATGATGTTGCAATGTTGTTAGATATTAGCAAAGCATTTGCTCAGTGAATCAAAATTTTGTTAATAAGTTATATAAACGTGGAATAAGAGTTTTCAGATATCAATGGTATTCGAAAGCTATGTAGGAAATGAAAAATGAACAGTTTGTATTGATAATAAATTAAGTAACTGCATAAATATTAAGAAGTGAGTCCCTCAGGGCTATGTCCTGGGACCAATTTTATTCTTAATATTTATAAATGATTTCTCTTGATCTATGTGGATCACTAACATAATTTGCAGATGTTACTGCAATTGTATATACTTCAGACAACTTTAATGAGCTAAAAATAAAATTGAGTAATTAAAAAATAAAATAAGTATTTGGTTTATTAAAAATAAATTTTGTTTAAATGTTCAGAAGATTAAATATATACTTTTTGAGTTGCATGAAGGTAACACTGACTTTGAAATCAAATATTATGAATTTTATTGTAACTTAACATAAGTTTGTAACTCTTCTGTAATACAGAGAGTAAAAAATTAGAAACATTTAGATGTAATCATACAAGGCAACTTAATGTGGAAGATGTATGCTCACACACCTACAAATATATTGAAATACACGTTATACAAGTTCTATCATTTAAAAATATTGTCACAAGTTCTTTTCTTCACTGTTTATATTTTTCTTGAGTTTATTCAAATATGCAATATGGAATTTGTTGTTGTGGGGGGAAGATTATGAGATAATTTTTAAACAATATTAATAAGATTTTAAACAATATTCATAAGAAAATATATAAATTGATATTCAATGCAAAAAGTTATGAAGATATTAAGTCCTTGAATTTAATTGACTTTTATAATACACTGCATGCATGACATTGAAATTGCCCCATCCAGAAGGAGTGAGGGGATAGGGGTGAAATGTAGCACACACGTAGCAGTACATATTGGCATACCATGATTTGACTTGCAGCCACTTAGAAGTTAGAAAATGAGATAATTAAGCACAATGTGACAGCCTCCGTAGGTGGTTGCACTGCGTGAATGGCAATACAGGCAGCAATACGACATGGATTCATACAGTCGACAGATATGGTCCTGAGGAATTGTACACCAAGTGGCGTTGACTTGCTCCCATAATTCATTGAGATTCCGCACATGCCAGTGAGAGGATTGCACAAGTCATCCAATGTGGTCCCACAGATTTTGTATTGGGGATAAATCTGTAAATTGTGCTGGGCCATGACAGTACTTGAGCATGTTGCAAACATTATCTGGATACCCTAACAGTGTATACATGGGCATTGTCATGTTGGAAAATGGGCTACTGTATGCCTCCCAGGAATGGTAACGAAACAGGATGCAGAATACTGCTAATGTATTGTGCAGCTGGCAGTGTTCCCGGATGCGGACAAGAGGTGACCTGCTGTCATATCCAATAGCACCTCATACCATTATGCCTCACTGATGGGCAGTGTGCCAGTTGCGAACAAAAGCTGGATCCGTCCTCTCACCAGGTTGTTGCTATACACGGACCTGCCAATCGTCAGCACCCAGACAGAAACAGGATTCATCACTAAACACGACAGTGTTCCATTTGTGATCCCAGTTTGCATGACTTTGGCATCAATCCAGATGAGCACTGCGATGATATGCAGTCAATGGCAGTCAATGTAACGATTGTCTAGAGCACAGGTATGCCTCATGCAACCTTTGGTTTATCATTTGGGTCATTATGGGGATGCCCATGGCTGCTGACATAGCCCATCGAATATTGCCTGCAGTACTCTGTGGTGACGAACGAGCATGTTGAACAATGCACTTATCAAGGCGTGCTGACATCTATCAGATGACTCCACTTCCTCTGCGACACACACTAGAACCTTCATTTTGCCATTGTTGCCAACAGCATCCAACAGTTCATGCATCCTGATGAATATGGCAGCAACACGATGTGTAGTCCATCCAGCTTCACATAAGCCTATAATTCTTCTCTCAAAAGCTTCCAAATGGTGATAAACCTGCCAACAGCATGTACCAGGCATTTTCAGCCTTCACTGAACAATTTCCAAGGGGAACCACCTAATCTCAATCGTTTGCATGACTTCCACCTGCATAAACACAATACCATTCCTGTTCCTTCTTGCACTTTTTATCTCTTGAGCCACACACATCATTGTCTCTGGATTATCATCATTTGCATATCTCAACTGCCCACACCCACCCTTCTATTTGCATGTTTGTACAACATGTCCTTCTGGGTGGGGCACTTTCAATGTCGAATAGTGTATAAGACAAATTTATGTTTTTTTAAATTCTCCTGTTTTTGCATGTGAACCAGAAAAATTGGCGAGATAGTGTAAAGTGTCCCTGCAGCATGAGAAGAATCAATCAATGTATAGTGCCTTTACCTCATAAAAATATTTTGAAAAAGCATTTCATTTTTCTTGCACCAAGGATATATAATTATTTAGAAAACAGCATAAAAGAAACTAATTTGCAAAGTTTTAAGCAGAAAATTAGAGGGTTTTTTTTTTTTGTTAAACATTTAAAAAAAATTTAATTTTTCTGAGATTCAGTTAGCTTAAAATTTATAATTGATACAACTTAGCATGTTATATTTTGATTTTAAAATAGTGCTAGTCAATTATCTACTGCTGTTCAGTTATTCAAGTCTTTTGAACCTGGACAGGTTGTAAACTCCTTGGCTCAAAATAGTTATGACCAAAATTCTGGTTTCTTTCTTTATCATTTGCTTTTATTGTATTTGTATTGTATATATATTTTGCATTGAGATGTATTATTATTATTAAAGAAATTTATATAGTATATCATATTACATTTTGACAATAAACATAACTTATGGGCTTACCATAATAGCATAATGATATATTCATATAGGACATTCATCATCATCATCATCCTCCTCAAGCAACCATGGGCTACGGAGGTCCAACCAGACCGTGCAATTTAGTTCTCCAAGCAAGTCTATCCTGAGCTACATCTACTGCATCTGGCCACTGCACACCAATTCTAACAAGGTCCTGTTTGACATTGTCTGCCCACTGCATCCTAGGTCTCCCCTTCTTTCTGAGGCCTTTAGGCACACTGTTCATAACCCTATTCGCCAATCTATAATTATTCATACGGGCAACATGGCCAAACCAACGGAGTCTCTCTCTGCACAATATGCTGCTTAAAGGAGGTTGCAAACTCCTTTGCCTAACCTCATCATTAGTTACAAAGTTGAACCACCTAATGCCCAAGATACTGCGTAAGCATCTGGAATCAAAAGCATCTAGTTTCCTGTTATCTTGTTTACAAGTGTCCAAGTTTCACTACCATAACTAACCCTAGAAAGAACCAAACTATTATACAGTCTAATTTTAGTCTTTAGGTGTATACGCCTATTTCTCCACACTCTCCATAGATTCTAATATTTGTAATTTACATACCAGTATCAAACAGCCAAGATTTCAATTTGATTTTTAAAGTAGAAAGCCTTTCCAAACCAATACACTTCTGGAATTTCATTGAAGATGTGGGATTTTGCAATTTTTGCATTTTTTGCCATAATTATTTCTAATTAGTGGAATCTTAAATTTGCAACAATTTTTCTATCTTGTATTTAAATGTGAACTATTCCTTCTTTATATGTATTATCATATTAATGTTTAATTATTATTCAATAAAAGTACAATTTATTTAGTGGAATGATGTTTATTAACATGTATCTGTGATTGTTGTCATTTGTGTTAAAAATTTCACTGTTTTTGCTATATTTGATAGTTTCTAACAGTTGAATTTTGAACTCTTAATAATATTATTCAAATCATATTTATAAACATTTCTATATATTGTTATATATGCAAATGTACCACTTAGTGGGAAGATAAAATTAACCTACGCCTAATTGATGAACAATACCCTACTCATTTGCAAACTTGCTCAATATGTATCTTCTATATAAAGTGATTGTCTAAATTTAAACTTGGGTAATAAAAAATAATAAATACTCCCTCAAGCAGCTGCTTGCCACAGAGGTCTGACAGGAGCCTGTCAGTTTATATGCCAGAGTAGAAGGTCTGAGAGGATGGCAGTACTTAATCGTATTTACCTACTCCAAAAGTGCACAATGACAAGGTGATCTGCTTTGAAAATTGCTGACTATAAACTCAGTGTACTTAATCAAATGGACCTTAATCTTTGACTCCTTTAATATTACTTTGTAAAGTGAATGGAAATAAAGACTTTGTCCTTTTTGTATTTGCCTAGATTTTATTTTCCAAAAGCCATGCATTTATTTTATTGAAATCATTCTGAAGAGTACTTTCTATTGTTCCAAAGTCAAATGTTAAATGTTACAACTATGTCATCGGCAAAAAGATACATTTTCAGAATGAATAAGAATTTCTACAATGTCATTTATGTAGATGAGAAACAGAATGGGTCCAAGTATCGATCCCAGAAGGACACTATGATAAGAGAGCTTTGGATCACTAAAAGTATTTTTAATTTTTGTTTTCAGATAATCTGTAATTCATTTCAGCACTCCACCTCTAATCCCAGTATTATGTAATTTCTTTAGTAATATTTTGTGATCATTTATGCCAAATGTTTTTTGAAGGACCATGAATATTGATCCCACTATATATCCTTCATTTAGTTTCCCATATACTTCATTTAGTTTCCCATTTATGAATTCAGCAAAATTTTCAAGGGTGTTGTTTTGCTCTTCCCCTTTTGAAATCCAGTTGATATCCTGAAATTAGCTTAAATTTCATCAGTTCATGATTCTATCAGCAGCAAATTTCTCCATCACTGTGTATCATAGTTAGTTGCAGTTGCTAATCCCATGTATTTGTCACCAGGGTGTTACACTCATGCTCATTCAATTGGACACTGTGGTTTTCCATATAGGTATCCATTTCTCTTTCAGTCTTAGCACTTCCATTTGCCACTTATTTGGGTGTCGTGAGACTTCTCTACATATCATGTATGGGAAAACTATCAATGCAAATAAATTAAAATTTTCTAATTTTTTAAAGAAATTATTGAACTTTTTTCACCTTAGAAGATTTTGATGATATATCTGTTTTTAAACTTTTATTTTTTTTATATACCTCTTAATATGCTGTGTTCATGAAAATTAAGATAAATTTAAATTTATTGCACTCTTTAGATTAATTATCTTGTTATTGCACATATTGATTCTCAAAAGTAATAGCCTTTTATGAACGAGTTTTTTATTATGTATATGCATCACTTTCTGCATCGTTAATATTAAAAACTGAAAACTTTTCCATGTTGACTCATTGCAACCATATAATGAGTCAGATTCATAGCATTATCTAAATATAAAAGGAACGAGCCAGACTCATTATGATTTTTTGAGAAACAACAGACAGTTTTTGAAAATAATTCACTTTGAAAATATCATCAAAATACTTTATTGTGTAAAGAATTATGCATATTTTTAATTCCAATAGGTCGTTAATTGTGCACAATCCTTCAGCGCATTGTTAAATATGTAGAAATTTATACCCAATTTAAATTTTCCTTCACTTCTTCAATTGATAAAAATAAATGCTGCCCTCTGACATCAGTGTTAATGAGTTAAATATGGTCTCAGTGTATTAATCGATAATTAATGTGTTAATCAATAATCACTTATATAAATTTTGTATTGGTTCTTTCTATCACCCTTATGGTTTTATGTGGAAGGATACCTTTTACTAATCTCTGAATGTCGCTAACTTGGTGGCAGGTAACTAACTCACATATGATATTTACACATATACAATTTATTTAAAACAAGGAATGTTGCACTATTATATCCCACTTAGCACAGTCATTTATCATTTAGCTCTGACAACATCTGACAACAAATATGCTGCACAAAGCGTCTTGGTGGTTTCTCTATTGCACAAGGAAAATGGCTAAAAAATAAACCAGAATAATAAATCAGCACTTTGACGTCGATTCTAATTTTAGAGGAAAAATTGTCTTGAGACAGGTGGGATATGAACCCACGACCTCCTGATAACATGTCAGGTGCTCTGGGCCACTGAGCTACCAGCTGCCGATCAAGATCTCCTCTAATTAATGCTATGAACATTCTTTTTATGTCACATATAAGTGCTATTCAGGCAATTTTAGCCACAAGCAACTTTCTATTTGCCATATAGATGGAATGCATGTCTTACAAGTATGCTAATGATGATAAATAATGAGATAAACTCAACTGTTCAACATCCACTAATAAATCAGCACTTTGACATCAAGAGCACCTGACATGTTATCAGGAGGTCATGGGTTCATATTCCACCCAGCTCAAGACAATTTTTCCTCTAAAACTAGAATTGACATCAGATTTATTAGTGGATATTGAACAGTTGAGTTTATCTCATTATTTATCATCATTAGCATACTTGTAAGACATGCTTTCCATCTATATGGCAAATAAAAAGCCGCTTGTGACTAAAATTGCCTTAATATCACCTACATGTGACATAAATGGGAATGTTCATAGCATTAATTAGAGGAGATCTTGATTGGCGGCCGGTAGCTCAGTGGCCCAGAGCACCTGACATGTTATCAGGAGGTCGTGGGTTCGTATCCCACCCGGCTCAAGACAATTTTTCCTCTAAAATTAGAATCGATGTCAAAGAGCTGATTTATTAGTGGATGTTGAAGAGTCGAGTTTATTTCATTATTTTTCAAACTAGAATAATATGACCTGATGACCAGAAAGTCCAACAAAATAGCCACAACTGACTTTCTTGTTCAAGAATTCCTCAAATCAAACACACCACTAGATGTGGTCACATGATGTCTTTGAGGCATACTAGGGTACATTTGCCAAAGAGGTACATCCATGTTTTTATGTGTAATAACTAAGTTTTCTAGAACCCAGCTCTGAGGCAATAGACAGTTAAAAAAAACGGACAGTTTACAAAATGGCCTTTAAATCTAAATCTAAATTGTTTACTTTTACTTGGTCCCCAGAACCAGATCGTTTATTGTTGCTTGTAGCTAGGTAAAAGGGTTCTGCCAAAATGGTGAACTTGACTACCCCCCCCCCCCCCAAAAAAAAAAAAAAAAAAAAAACCTTAGCTGAGTCCTTATGGGGATTAATTGTAGTCTGTTAACTTATTTGCATAATATGATGAGGAAAATATGTTACCAAAGAACACTTGATCCTTCCACTTGTATGTTTAACTAGATCTGACATCTCAGTTTCTCTTTCTTGCTAGATCTTATAAAGAGATGGAGTCCACTCTTAAACTGCAAGACTGGTTACAATATTATAAGCAATACGTCATTAGAATTTTTTCATAATGGAACTAATTAACTTAAATAATTTACTTATCTGCTGCAACCAATATGTCAACAAATGATAACAGAAAGAGCACTGAGTTCTAAGTGCTGAAATTTCTTCTCTGATGAGTCAAGTTTTCATTTGGAGAATTATTTTTTTTGGACTTTTGCATTGGCATTTGGAGGAATCGTGATCTGGGGTAGCATCTCTAATGATAATATATAGATCTGTATGTTTTAATAATAGGTACCATGAATTCAGTCAGATACCGGAATGACAACCAATATTTGAAACCATATGCTGGGAAAATTAGTGATTCAGTTTCCATAAATGGATGGTAATGCCACATTAGGATCACTCAATTACTGAGAAACCACTAGTATTGAAAAAATGGAATGTGAAAAAAAAAGTTTCATTTCACTATTTGTAATTTTTTAATTTTTTAATAAAGCAATAATATTGAATCATTTTTATACTTGGTTATTTATTGCTAGTATAGCTTGTGCATTCCTAGATCATGCTAGGATGTGGTGTGCAATTTCATCTTGGAGAAATAGGGTTACTAAATAAAAAAAAAATGCTAAATTTTTGCTGCTAATGAAAATAAGGGTTGGGTTTTTTACCTCTGAGTGACACTTTTTTTTGCATACAGTAGGCTAAATGGCCATACACAAGGACCCTGAAGGCTCAGAGAAAGTTTGAAGAAAAGGGACCCACTGGACAACTGTTAGGAGACAGATGGTATCCTCCCGTTAAGGCCATCCGTCTTATTCTTTAACATGCTCATAATATGGCTCTTCTGCATACAGGGCCATGGCTTAATGTTGCATATGACAGACTGCCTTTCCAAGCCCGTCAGTGGACAGGGTAGAGGTTTGCAGTGATAAATCTCAACACTGGCCCAAGTGAGACTCGAACCTGAGGACTGCAGATTATGAGCATGGCATGCTACCAACTGAGTCATTCCCACCCCCATCAAAAACGAGGTAGTAAGAGTTTGTGTCCACATAAGCTGCAGTGTACCACTAGTTGAAAAGCAATGATAAAAAGTATAACTCACAAGGCATCTTTTCCCTATGAAGTTTCTTCTCTAATAGTAGTTGGTTTCTGATGTAATACTAACTATGCATATGCTGAACTATTGATTATTATTATTAAGTAAAAATCTTGTTAAACTTTGCAACATTTGTGCATATGTTATGGTCAGTGTGGGTAGAGAATAAAACAACTGTTTTTACTGAAAGTTGAATAGTAATGTAATATGATATATTCTTTAGATGTGATTAAAATCTTTTAAAAAGTTGCTTCTAAAAGTAATATCATTTAATATTTTAATAAAATATTTTACATTTATTCAGGCTAATGCAATATATAAAGAAAAGTATGCAGCTTTTCTAAACAGTCTGCCAGAGAAAGAACGGCAAAAAATTGAAAGTGATGCCAAAGTTTCTAACAAGAAAAGAGCAGTTAATCACACGACAGTTGATAATACTAAAAATGATATTTCTGAACTGGAAGCAATTGATGGTGCACTGCCAGCAATGATTTATTTTCAGCAAGAGAAATATGTAGTATTTCGTCAAAGGCATCCCAAGCAAGATGTAATGAAAATGTTAGCTAGGGAATATAATGAGTTGTCTGAAAAAAAAAAGGTAAAGTTTATAATAAATATTTTAAATATATTTCTCTGATGTGGCTTACTCTAACAAGCTGTTGTTAAATTATATTTGTGGGGAAAAAACAATTATTCAGGATGTTATATGTTTAAATATGAATACCTAATTTATACCTTAAGGGTGAAATATTTGCTTACATGCATTATATGCCTTTCAGATTTTTGAATTTCATTAGTAAATATTTCAATAATTTTTTTTTCTTTTAATAAAACCTAATATTAATTTAAAAACATAATCACTATCCAAGTTGTTTTATTATTGTTTAGGATTTTATATATTAGGATAGTACTGCTAACCTGTATTCACCAATTGAAATGCTATTTTGATTTACTAAAACAATAATAAAACAGCTCAGATAGTGATTAAGTTTTTAATTTAACTCAGCTGTGTTAAATCTGTTAAAACACTAATATAGTCTCACATTGTATAACACTGCTTATAAAATCACTGGTTTTAGGCTTCACTTATTGGGTAGTAATGGAAAAATAAACAATAGATCATGATTTACTTCAAAGCAATGTGAGGTATTAAGAAGTAATATAATCTGTCATTAGAAGTTTAACTATGAATGCTAATAACAAGGAAGGACTAGAGTAAGTTGAAATATTTTTCCAATTGGCAATAAACTAGGAATATTTTAATGAATAACAAAAAAAAAAATCAAATATTAGGTTATTGCAGATGAAATGGTCGAATTGTTAGTGAAACATTCAACAACTATAACTTTGTTAAATATAACTTTCCTTAATCAAAATATGCACACAGATTCAATACACTCTGCCACTGTGAAACAAGTGCATTTAGGTCATTGGTGAAAAAATCTGAGTCCCTGGAAACAATGAATTCTTTGAAGATGTTTTGGACTGCTGTCTTATTGCTGAATGTTTTCCACACTAAGAAGTGGTCAAGATGCTTGAAGTGGTAGTCAATTGGCATTTAGGTCTGGTGAATACGCTGGGTGAACAATAGTCTCATACTGTAACTGATAGGAGTTTCTGGACTTATTTTTGCGATGTGAGGTCGAGCATTATCATTTATCAGTAAGATGCCATATTTATTGACCAATGCAGGCTCCTTCTTGCATAATTTGTCATTTATTTTTTGGAGTTCTGCACAATATTTATCTATATTAATTGTTTCACCTGGTTTTAGGAATGAAAAATTGATAACACTGGTTCCAAACCACCAAATGGTTCTCAAAACATAAAAAAATTCATGCATCTGCAAAATCGGCCATTTGATATGCAACAGCCTAATACTTTAGGAGTTTAGCTGTACATATTTCTTATAAAAAATAAGTTGAAGGTATTAATATCTTAAAAACAGTTGCTACATTAGATACAATTAATGCAACAACAGATAACAATGTTGAGGATACAAAGATGCTATTATGTAATTTATGCATTAAATTTTTGAAATAAAGTTTATTTCTTATGCTTTTCCATACTGAAATAGTTACTATAATTTTTTTTTAGGAAAAATACAAAAAAATTGCAGAAGAAGCAAAAATGGCTTATGATGAAGTATCAACAACAAAAGGGTATTTGTTCCATTTTTTTTAATTTAGTTTCATTAGTAGTTTATTTTATTTATATTAATAAGACTAAAAATATATGTTATGTCAATGAAGAATTAAATCTAAAGCTCTGTGATTTCCAAAAAAAAATTAACCCTAAAATGATTAGGTTTCTGTCAAAAAATTTTAACCTTTTTTTTAAAGAAACTTCAGAATTTTTTTTTTTAAATAACTAATGAGCCAAAATAGGCAATGTGTAAGTCTTCCATCAAAAAATTATCCTGAAAATGGAATAGTAGATATTAATAAAGTAAGTAAATAGTCTCTTTTATTGGTTTTACTAATTTTTATTTTTGTCTTAATTATTTCATTTTTTATTTACTATTTCCTATATTTTTCCTTTAATTATTTTTAATGATATTTTCCCCTGCTTTTATTTGAAGAACTCAAGAAAATAATGGAGCAGAGGTTGGCTCAATTGGTAGCGCATCAGGCTCATAATCTGTAGTTCACAGGTTCGAGTCCCAACTGTGCCAGCTTTTGGGATTTATCTCCACTAAATCCCCACCATGCCCTCTGTCAGAAGGAGAGCATCGATGGATTTGGAAAGGCCATTGTCTGTCAGATGGGATATAAAGCCATGGCCCCTTGTGCAGGAGAGCCATATGCTGTGCATGTTAAAGAATGCCCTGTATGGCCTTGATGGGAGACACACCTATCTCCCAACAGTTGTCCAGTGGGTCCCCTTCCCTCAACATTCTCTGTGACCTTGGGGTCCTTGTGACCTGGCCATTTAGCCCTTTGTGTTCAAAAAAGTGCTGCATGGAAGGTAAAACAACCAACCAAATCAAGAAAGAAACATGGTGCACATCACCACCATTAGTCATTTTTTGGTTCTCTCTATTCTGAAGCATTAGTGTTGTTTTTACTTTATGAGTATGGTCAGTTTTTGAGACTTGCAAAGCAAAAATGCTAGTTAAAAACTCAATGTTGAAGAAAATATATTAATGTAAAAGGAATTGAAAGTGGGAGCAACCAGGCTTAAATTTGTTGCAGATGGTAATCAAAAAAAAATCTACCTAGGTGGATATTTTTAATTTGTAGACTGCTGTAGCCAACAATTAGCAGTTTTTCGTGGGAGTTAATACATGATATGTGGCAAAACAGTGCCTCTTCAAGGCTCACAGCAATGTGTGCAAATTGAAACATATCGTGATACAGTTGCAAGTAACAGTAGAGCAGTACTAAGTCAGTCTCTATCATTTTCTTGCTTTGGAAAGGTGTTCGTTTTTATGTGTATGATTTTTTGCAGGCTGTGACTGATGTAGAAACTGAGTAGCAGTATCTGGTACCCTGTTCAGTGAGGCTTAAGTGATCCATAGACAGTTGCAGCAATGATTCAAGTGGATTGAGAACAGTGTATGATTGCTCAGATCTTGGGTCATCCTTCACAGAATCGCAACCATTGCAAAGTTCAAAAATTCAAGAATGCTGAGCCCTGTTTGTAGAGGCTGGAAGTTGGAAATCAAAGAAATGCTTAGCAGCTGGTGGTACAATCATGGAGGCTCTGATAGTATCTTGCACCATGCAGAATCAACTGCCTTATAGTTGTTTTATGACTGACTGCATTTATAGTTGTCTGTGAACTGAAAAATACATCTGTTTGTCAAATGGACTTGTGAACATTAATATATGCTGTCTTCAAGACTGGGGCAACCAAGCAGAAAGTTTAGATGTTGATGAACTTGTAGCTGAGGAATAGTTGGATTATGATTATCAATACGTACATGACCATTTAATAATAATATAATCATGGAAACTATCCCTATCATTTGGCAACTGAAATTTAAAAATTTTTCTGATGTTTTATACTGTGGATCATTATGTCAGTTTAACTGTAAAGATACAGAAATAGTCTTGTTTAAAAATACATGCCATAAGAATAAACAATATTCCACATTTTATTAACTCTGATATGTTTTTATTTAGCTTATTGTTGAGTTAAATATACATACCTATATTTTACTTCTTCAGGTTCAAAACTGTAAATTTTATAAGCATTTTAGTTGCTAAATCTATCAGAGAATGTAGATATAGCATTTGATAAAATATGTATAAAGGTAAGAAACACGATTCTTTCATGTACTTCCTATCTAGTTTTATACGCCTTGCCCACAAAAGCAGTGTAAATGTTTTCCCCAAGATGGTACCAATGGCTAAATTTTGGGAACCTGGCCCAAGGTCTAATAGCTTTGTAGGACCATACAATAAAGTATTACATGTTAAGTGTGATAAAACAATGAATAATATATTTAAAATAGATGAATATATTTTTTACAACAATACCATTAAGCCGATCAAATTAGTCATAAAATGTGTGTAAAAAGTCATTCATAAACTAATATTTCGAACATGCTGGTTTACAACCACAGCAAAGTTTGCTTTGTTTATTATGTGTAGAATTTTACAAACAATATTTTATAATTGTACTTGTTTTATTTTCTAGAAAGGAAAGTGGTGGAGATGCAAGTGGAGGAACCAGGGGGGGTGGAGGAGGAGGTCGAAAACAATTATTTAAAGGAGAACCTCGTAAACCACCACAGTAAGTAATATTCGTTGCACATATTTGTATTCTAAAAGTTTTCTAATACATTATTGTAAATCGATTTTGCAACTTTATAGGTTTTAAAAATATATTTTTATATTTCATGGCTTATTTGACTATTAATATGATAAATTTAAACTATAGACAGCAGGTTCATTATTTATCCATGTTCTATATTATTTATGTGTAGTGTCTGTGAATTTATGTTCTAAATACTTAAGTAAATGTGCAATTTATGCACCCTGTTGATCTGGCAGAAATGTGTTTTTTCAAAGTTCCTCTACATTTAATGCAGCCAAACTTTTATAGAAAATTCATATCCAGATCCTGATATTAGGCGTGAATCAGCTGAAAGTTAGACATTGAATTCCAGTTCCTTCTCTGCTACTTTTTTGAAAAAAAAAAAAATGTGGTTAGATATTAAAACCTGTTTTTGAGTTAGAAGTAGAATTTTTTTTGTTTTGTTTGCCTTTGAATGGCATTTTTATACACACAATGAATAAATTGCAAGGTCACAAAAACCCCAGGAACTATTCAGTGTGAGTTCCTGACTGTGGTGATGGAACCACCCTATGAAGGTTCCATTGCAACCCATGTACCTAAAAAGGAAAATTGTGGTAGGTGCTCAGGGGTCCTCTCTTCATCTGGCAGTCTTGGATCCATGTCCCTCAGATGACTCCTCATCTCATGATTAGCAGGGACCCCTTTGCATGTTTTGCTATTGGGGACTGTGTTTCTGGCCTCTGCTTCAGATAAGCAGGAGGCTCTGCCCCTTCCCCTAGGATCAACTTGTTAGTGGGCTGCACCTGCTAGGGCCAACTCTGCAGTGCGGTGAGTATCTTGCCCATGTCTAAGTACAGGTTGCAAGTTTCCATATACTTTTATTTTATTCCATTTTTATTAGGATGATTCATAGGTTTGTGCATTTTATCATATACTGGAGAAATGATTCTTACAATATAAATACTGAACCTTACCCTGGAAAATGTAAACCATCATTTTCAATAGTTCATAGTCATCCATCGGCAAGTTGTTTGATTCCTCTTCTATATTATGCTTGGTCCCTGGAGATGAAAAACTCCTCACATTGGTTTTTGGCTTCCTGTAATGTTTAAAACCATCTGCACTGAAGAAAATGAGCCAGGGAGCAAAAGAAGTAGTAGTCAAAAGAAGCCAAGTCCTGACTATAATCTGGGAGAGGAAGAAGCTCAAATGCCAGTTCTCAGAGTTTTTATTTTGGGTCAGAAGTGCATTGTGCAGTTTTCCATTGTCTTCTTAGAGGAGTACCTGATGTCTGTTTACCACTCCTGGGTAATGTTGAAGTATCACAGAGTGCATGCACTCCAGTTGTGCTGAATAGAGGTCGGCATTGATGGCATGTCCATTGAGAACCAATTCAAAATGTTTCACCCACAAAATTCCACCAAACACGTAACATTGGCTTTGTTTCGATTCATCTCATTTTTGGGACAGGAATAATTTGGCTCAAGTGACTGCTTTGGGTGTTCAGATTGTTGAGAAAGATCCATTTTTCATCGCACATGACAGTTTGTCTAATGAAATGGTGGTTGCTTGAATTAGTGAGGAGTTTCTTGTCTTGCAGCTACTGTCTCCCTTTCTTATCATGGGTTTCTTCAACAGACACAGTCCACTTTGGAGCAGTACCGAAGCCAACACGAGAGATAGGTTCCTTGAGCATTGGCTTGCTGATTCCTTGTACTCCCTGTTGAAAAGTGGTGTCAGTATATATTTTCACTCTCAACCTGCACTTTCACTGCCATTGATCATTCCATCTGTTCCACCTATATCTTTCCACTTTTTACATGGGAGGTTGAGGACAGCTGATACTGATATGATCACATCTGCATGTTGTCTGCACTCTCGGGGGGTGGGGGTTGTTTTCGTTTTCTGTTTTAACTGATGAAAGACCAGCTGTAACATCATGACACAGTGTTAACTACTTACAATCCTTCTACAAGAGAAAAGCTACTGTACAGTATGCCCATCAGGATGAGATCAATAATTATCCATGGACTTTGAACATTATTTTTAAATAATGCTACATAAGCCAACTTTTTATATTAGATATGTATTTTGATCAGAGCAACATCATTCAGTGGATGCTTTTATTTATATATATATATAGTTGACATACAGGCCAGTATATAGGGGGGGAAATGGGAGGGGGGGCAAGAATCTGGATATCCATTTCACTATCCCCCCTCCCCTGTTTTAAGAGGTTTTGAAAAATTTCATGAAAAATGCATGAAAATATGCAAGCTTAATCATTTTTACTTCCATTACCCTTACTAACATAATGGCCCCTTGCTCATTTATAAAAATTTACAAGCAGTATTATTGTGAAATAAATTTTTAATCAATATTATTACACTATGGTTAAACTCAGATAGTTTTTTATTTTAAAATTTGATTTAGTAACATTCAGAGAAAAACCACTAGACAAAAAGCTCTTAATTAAATCTCTAAATTTTGTTTGTTAAGCATTAAAGTTTGAGCATTTTTTTTTATCTGTGATACCACTTTTTTGCACATAATATGTTTAAATGGTCAGCTCCCAAAAACTCAGAGATGGTTAGAGAAGGTTTTTAGGAGACAAATGGAAGCCTCCTGTTAAGGCCAACCAGTATATTCTTTAGCCATTAAAGTGCCAAGAAGACACTACAATTCCGAGAAAACTTGCTGCCAGTTTTTATTTTCAGAAATCAGTCTTTGGAAGTTTTTTAAAACTAGCTATGAAATTTATCATATTACAAATTTGTATAATAATGTGACCTAATAAAGCTTGGATATAAGGATATTATAATTACAATTAATTTCATTTTACCACCAATTTGCATGGCAAATATGTGATTTTTTTGTGTATATTCTCATTATTTCCTGCAAGATGGAATTAGCCCATAAGAATTGTACTGCCCTCATAATGTAGAATGTATACAAAAGAAAATGGTTTCTAAAGCAATTTTTTTTAAGTTTTTCACTAAAAAAGTGTTTAGTATATGAAACATACTTATTGTAAATAATAAAATTCAACTAGACTCATGATTAGAATTGTGATTAATTGAAATAGAAGGTTATTATGAATAGGTTACTGATCAACATGATGTAATATGACATGACAATGAAGTAGGCAAATCATGAGGACGATATATATTCACATGCATATTGTTGTCAAGCAGGTGTAATGGCAATGATTTTTTTAATGTATTTCTGTTAAAATGTGGGTAGAAAATTATTTTAATAGTATTTTCCAAATTGAAAAATTAAAAATTATGATGGCCAATATTTACGAAAGTATGCTTCCTATATTTAAAAATTTTCTTCCATGAAAAGCTGGAAAAAACTCCTTTGGATATCCTTTTCCTTTATATAAACTTGACACCACAAGGAACAGCATATTGCTTAAGGAGCTTATCCATCTTGCATTAAGTTTTGTGAACATATGAAGAGTAATCCTATATTTGTTATGCATTTGTTTATCAGTGTTAAAGTGGTTTTATGTGTAATTATAACATGGCCTAGTTCTATTAGTTATTTTGGGAAGTTACTTACTACAGCTCTTTTGATTTCCTGTTGAAACACTTCACAATTAATTTAGCCCTGTTAGAGTCTGGCAGTCTGGATCAGCTCTGAAAATGCTGTAACCCAAATGGGAACAACAAAATGATTAAACTTATGTATATTTCAGCATTTTTCAAGCAAATTTTTAAAGACCACTGAAAAAAGGTGGCGAAAATATATTGGTATTGGTGATCAGTCTCTTTCCTTCCCACTTTATTTTTTTTAGATCTGGCCCTGATATAGCTCTCCTGCTCATAAGACATGGCTTAATGCCCCAATCAATTGGTGGTGGCCTTTACAAACCCACTTGTGATTATTTTTTTACTGAGAGCAGAGAGGAGTTTAGAGGAGAAAATCTTAATGCAGGAACAGTTAGATCTCAAATCAGGGAGCATCAGATTGCAAGTGTGTAAATTATTTTCATTTATTATCCATTACCAACTGAGTCCCCAGCCTGTCCCCAGAATTTAACAAGTTAAGAAAGTTGGAATATGAAATATGAAGCATATATAATTTAATAAATAGAGGTCAGTTATTTTTCAGGTTTAGTTAACTTTTGAAATAAATTCTTATTACTGATGGTGCTATTGCTTAACAGTTGTAGCCTCCATTACTCTTAAAATGCTGAATAAATTTGTTAAAAATCAAGATTTAGAAAAGTATTGTTGAAATTGTTAATTTGCTTTCTAGTATCACCACACCATAAAAGATTATTCTTAAAGGTATGAAGTTTCACCAACTATGGCATTCCATTGGCATAGCATATATATAAATCCTTAATTGTTTTAAGCACTGTACTCTTAATAATGTAAGACTTTTAAATTCAAATTCATTTCAACCATATAATACAATTCTTAATATACTCAGACACTGCAAACTCTTAAGAAAACTTTGTAATACAATTTATATAAATATGTTACAGTAAAATATGGATGTAAAAATATTGGAGTAGTTGGTATGAGTGTGAGAAATTTTAAGGAAAAAATTTTAAATCTGAACATCTTCCTCAATCCACCAAACTTGTAGAAGAGATGTAGCCATAACATTCTTTGAAAGTGGGAAGGAGAAATGAACTAGGACTGAGTATTCCCATCCTCATATCCTAGCAAAATAGATTTTTAATTTCATTATGAATAATTGTCTTTTTTTTTTCCAGACATAATCTTGAAATTTAAAGACAACCACATGTAGGGTTGTAACAGGGTTTGTAAGGGCATGGGTACAGAGTAATAAGATTGTCCACCTCCCCCATACCATTATCAACTATATCAAATAAGAACGTTTGCTAGCAAGCACATATTTCTTGAGTATAAGCTTGAAAGGAATTTTGACATTTTCTGCACAATGTAAAAAAACATTAAATTGTTTTACCTTTGGGCAGCACTTTTTTTTTTCACACAATGGTTTAAATGGCCATGTCACATGGACCCCAAGGGCTCAGAGAAGGTTGGGAGAAGGGTTGGGTTGTTTTAGCTCTGAGAGCACTTTTTGCGCAAAGCAGGATAAATGGCCAGGTCACAAGGACCCTGAGAGCTCAGAAAAGGTTGAGGGAGGGGACCCATTGGACAGCTGTTAGGAGACAGATGATAGCCTCCTGTCAAGGCCATTCACCTTATTCTGTAGTGTCCACAGGCTCTCCCATACACAAGGACATTGCTTTATGTCCCATCCAGCAGACAATGGATTTTCCAAGTCCATTGGTATCCCTTACTGGCAGAGGACAGGATGCAGGTTTTGCAGAAATAAATCTCAAGGCACCCCTACCCCAGGTTGGCGGAAGGGGATTCATTGGACAGCTGTTGGGAGATAGATGGTAGGCTTCTGTCAAGGCCATCCAGCATGTTCTTTAATGTGTGCAGGATATAGCTCTCTTTAACTTCAGGATTTTAGGTCCAAGTCCCTCACACTTGAACACCTTTAGCTGATGACTTTTTTTAACCTCCTGTTTTTGACTTTTTATGTATTACTAGCTATTTTATTTGTTTATAATTTATTGCATTGATTTTTATACGGGTCCTCTACACACATTGTTACTTTTTGTCCATTGCTTTTTTTGATTGTTTTTGGCCTTGGTTTTATACTCATTGTTTGTTGTTATATGCTTTTATCTTTTGTAGTATCCTTTATAATTTTGTTTGTTTGCTCTTCTTAGTTGTTGATTTTAACTTTGGTTGTGGATTCCATGTCTTTTATTGTTTTATTTCACCTTGTTTGACACAACATTATCTTTGTTGCTCTTGCACCATAAAACCCCAACCAACCAACCAAGGTATAGCTCTCCTGTACACACAGCTATGATTTAATGTCCCAACTAGTGGATGATTACATTTCCAAGCCCATTAGTGTTCCCTTTCTGACTGAGAGCAGGGTGGGAATAGCAGAAATAAATCTCAGCACTGGCACAGTTGGGACCCAAATTTAGGAACTGCAGATTAGGAGCCTGATGCATGCCCACTGAGCAAACCCCTGCCCCTTGTAGTGAAGGGTAGTTAAGTTTTAAGTAATAATATGCTTTTCTTTTTATTATTAGGACATTTTTTTTAGGCAACACTTATTATAAAAAAAAGTGGCTTATGGGAGGTCCTTACTATGAGACTTAAGTAAAACTGCAGATCCTTGGAAGGATTCAAGATTAAATTCTGGTGGGAGTAAAATAAAGCAATTTATATAAGTATAATTTCTTTTTAATATTTGATGATCTAAATTTTTTTTATTTGTTTGAGAAACATAACATTTCTTTTTTGGTATTACATAAGTAAAAGAAAATTAACTTTTGGACAACCATTTTATTACCTGTGTTTAGAACCAAGTAACTGCAGTGGCACTTGGAATAAAGCTTGGAAATAACACTTCACCACCAGGTCAAAAGATTTTTTTATTTGTGATAAAGTTTAGAATTCAAAATTCTTGCATTGTTATTTTTAGTAATATTTACTTAGTTTTCAAAGGGTTAGGGGAACTGAAATATTAAGATACCCTAACTATATCTCAAGTGTTAATTAAAATTTAAATAATTAGTATCATATTAAAACCATTGACTAAAGTGTATTTTTGAAGTTTACATAAGGGTTGACTTATCCTTGAATCGGCTTATGTAAGAGTATATATGGTACTTATGTTGTAATGTTGCAGTTATTTTTATTAATTTTTATCTTCTGTATACAGTATTATTGCAAGTAAGTAGTTTGCAGCCTTTTTTCAATTAAATCTTAATATGCCTTCCCCCCCTCCCCTCAAGGAGTGGCTATGGCTTGTTTTCTACAGAAATGCTAAGTGTCCTAACAAATGTTGATCCCAAACATCGGATGAGTGAAATAGCTAAGAGATGGAAGGCAATGACGAATGCAGAAAAAGAGAAATATAAGAAGAAAGTGCAAGATTTGATGAGAAAGTATAACAGAAATATGCAGAAGTTTATAACTGTAAGTATATAGTAGTAGTAAAATAGTTGTTTTTTAATCCACAGTACTTCACTGATTTACAAAATTTTTAACTACTGTTACACTATATAATTAACCTGTTGACATGGGTATTGAGGATATATATATATATACAGCATAATAGCAGTTGAATGCTTTGTAAACTCATCATCATCATCCTCAAGCAGCCATGGGCTACGGAGGTCCAACCAGACCGTGCAATTTAGTTCTCCAAGCAAGTCTATCCTGAGCTACATCTACTGCATCTGGCCACTGCACACCAATTCTAACAAGGTCCTGTTTGACATTGTCTGCCCACCGCATCCTAGGTCTCCCCTTCTTTCTGAGGCCTTTAGGCACACTGTTCATAACCCTATTCGCCAATCTATAATTATTCATATGGGCAACATGGCCAAACCAACGGAGTCTCTCTCTGCACAATATGCTGCTTAAAGGAGGTTGCAAACTCCTTTGCCTAACCTCATCATTAGTTACAAAGTTGAACCACCTAATGCCCAAGATACTGTGTAAGCATCTGGAATCAAAAGCATCTAATTTCCTGTTATCTTGTTTACAAAGTGTCCAAGTTTCACTACCATAACTAACCCTAGAAAGAACCAAACTATTATACAGCCTAATTTTAGTCTTTAGGTGTATATGCGTATTTCTCCACACTCTCCATAGATTATTAAAAGTCCCGGCAGCAATCCCTATTCGTCTGTTAATCTCATGCCGCACATCACCATTATCTGTTACATAGCTCCCAAGATAATTAAACTGTGACACCTGCTCAAGACTGCAACCATTCAGATTAACTGAATCACAGCCTGCCTGACCAATTTTCATCACTTTAGTTTTCTCTCTGTTTATAACCAAACCTACTCTACTACCAGTCTCATCAACAGCTCGAATGAAAGAGTTCATCTCATCACATCATTTGCCAAAAGGGCTAAATCATCAGCATAATCTAAATCAGAAATTTTCGTATCTCCTGCCCATTTAAGGCCAAAATCTTTCCCTTGAAGTGAATTTCGCATAACATAATCAATAACCAAACTAAAGAGAAAAGGAGACAAAATGCACCCTTGTCGAACACCAGAAGTAATGCTAAACCAATTGCTACAAGCCTTACCAACTCTCACACACGACTCAGTGTTATTATAGAGAGCTTTCATTAAGGTAACTAACTTGTCTGGTATACCATATGATCTTACAATCAACCACAAATTATGATGATCAACAGAGTCGAAAGCCTTTTTGAAGTCAACAAAGCTAGCAACCAAAGGTTTCTGAAACTCTAAACATTTCTCAAGAATCTGCCTAAGTGAAAATATCTGATCCACACATCCCCTACCACTTCTGAATCCACATTGCTCATCACGCAATTGACTGTCAACCAGATTCTTAATTCTATTAAGCACAATCATGGAAAGAACTTTACCTGGAACAGAGAGTAGGCTAATACCCCTATAGTTATCACAAGAACTGCGATCACCTTTTTTGAAAATAGGGATAACAATAACTCTGGTAAAATCCTTAGGAACCATGCCTTTATCATAAAAGATATTCAGAATTTCAGTCATCCAAGTGGTAACCGAAACATTCCCAGCTCTAAGCATTTCGGTAGTAATTTCATCTACACCTGGGGATTTATGTAGTTTAAGTTTAGAAACAGCCAAAATAACTTCAGATTGTGTTATAGGGCCAACATTAAAGCCACCAATGCATCTATCTTCATTGCAAACAATGGGAATAGAACTAACCGCATTGTTCAGAATATCACTGAAATGCTCAGCCCACCTAGCCATGACAGAATCCTCACCTTCTATAACCTTACCTTGTTTATCCTTCAATCCCTGTCCGTTTTCTACCACACAAAACATTAACTATCTGGTACAGTTCTATGCTGTTGTGCTGTCTAACTGCTTCCTCGGCTTTGTCAGCAAACCATCAAGCCAAAGATTCTTATCAGCAGCTAACTGATCTTTTACATGTTTATTAAGCTCTCTGTAATGCTTTCTATTAGTACAGTAGGGTATTGATTAAGGACATTCCTGCAGTTCTTTCTTTCAGAAATAAGCTCAAGTGCCTTATCACTCAGATAATTCTGTCTCTTCTGCTCCTTTTTTCCTAAAAGAGTACTGTTAGTGTCCAAAAAAGCCTGTTTAAAATGATCCCATTCTTCCTCAACTTCTGTAGTAAGCATACCATGACTGTCATAATGACTAAGTAACCTATCATGGTAAGCTTTGGCTATAACTGGGTCTTTCAGAGCTTCAGTATTAAAAGCAAATTTTTTAACCCTAGCACAACACTTTTTAAGTTTAAGTTGTAAGACACTTTTAACAAGGTAATGGTCAGATCCAATTTCAGCTCCCCTATATGCCCTGGTATTTTTAACAGAACTAGCCCATTTGCTGTTAATTAATATGTAATCAATCATATTCCTATGCAGCCCATCACGTGAAACCCATGTGTATTTATGTATGTCGCGGTGTTTGTAATATGTGTTAGTTATTCTGAAACCATTGAGTTTACTTACCTGTAGGAGACGTTGCCCATTGCCATTGAAGCTACCAATACCAAAAGGGCCAATCACCCCTCCTCAAAGGTCAGAGTCAGTACCAACTTTGGCATTGAAGTCACCAAGAACAAGGGTAATATCTCCTTTCTTGACAGAATTCAAAATATCCTGAAGTTGTTCATAAAACCCATCCTTCTCATCCTCATTGACATCCTCAGTGGGGGCATAACAGCAGATAACTTTCAGGTCTTTAATGCTTGTCTGAAATTTTGCTGTAAGAAACCTTTCATTAATGCACTCATATCCTAGAAGCGCATCACTAGCGTGTCTGCTGAGAAGCAGACCCATGCCTTGGTGATGCTTATTGTCGTCCCTCCCTGAAAGAGAAATTTAAGATTATTTTTAAGAATCTGACCTTTATCTGTCCATCTGGTCTCTTGCAAGCCGAGAATATCTTAATTATAATGGTGGAATTCTTGTGTGAGGGCGTCAAGAGAAAAAGCTCTGTGCAGAGTCCTCACATTCCAACTACCTATGGAGAGAAAATGGTTAGTGGAATGTTTAAAGAAACTATGTTTATTGAGAGAGGGAATGCCGACAATATCAAACAGCCCCCTAATCGCAGACATGGGGCAAAGACCCATTCCCCCACCACTAAAGGCTGAAGCCATCTACACTGGAAGACTTCCTCCAATGTAGAATTTGACGATGCCAATAGAAGCAAAGAGTTCAGGTGCCTGCGATGACTTCTGCTCAGGATTATCCACCAGCTGATAAACATATCCTGTGAATCTATTCACTTGGGGCTGTCAACCCACAAACAAACAGAAAACACAGCGGAAGATTTTCCCTCCACAGAAGCCCACCAGTGCAGCTAAATCAGGATCCATAATCAAGCTCAGAGCCATATATCTGTCCAGTCCAGTTGGTTTATATGGTCAGCATCAGGACCCTGTGTGGTTGACCACTCCTCAGCAGGGTAGAAAAAAAAAAGAAAAGTAGACATAGTTGTCCAGATCAGTAGGCCACACTAATCTGGCAGCCCTCCCCTTCCGTTCACTTCCACAAGAGAGTATCTCTTTTGAAAGGTACTAATGGTCTGCACCACGAGGCGGGGTCGGACATTAGGTGCTAGGCCTGGCCGGTTCTATGCATCATCACAGGGGATTTGCAGATTAATTTTACAATATAGTTACTTTATTCTCAATAGTGACTCATGAGCTTTAAACAAGTTGGGTTAGTAAACGTATGTGAAACTCTGTAGCCACAAAACATTTGGTGAATTAAAGAGGAGCAGGGTGACAAAATAAATTGGAAAGGAAAAGAGAATTATGTATTGGAATATTTTTACTGACATTTATAAATTGGTTAAAAAGCAAGTCAATATACAAAAATTTGTTTCTTACATCTTAATCTTAAATTTTTTTACTTTTGCTATATGGCTGAGTGCATGTGCATTCCGTATGAAGCCATTTTCATATAAGAAATGCCCATTAGAGGTGCAAAAAAATCCATTTTTTATGGGTCCAAACCATTTTGTTGCAATAAGTTGCAATGAGCATTCCACCAGTTGTGAGATATATTTGTCAGTTCTAGTCCACTCCTCCAACAATAGCACTCATAGTTCAACTAGATTATGTGGATGCCTATTTCGGTGTTTCACCCTCTATTCCAGATAGTCCTAAATGTTTTTAATGGGATTTATATCTGATGACTTTGCAGGCCAGTTGAGGTGTCCCAATGTTACTTCATGCTTCTTGTGCCAGTCACAAACAGTTTTGGCCCTGTTTTCACATGCAGTTATCATCCTGGAACACCAGAGTGTCAATATTGTGCCATCTAGAAACCATACCTAGCCTTCCTGATTTAAATGGGTCGATACCTCAACTAATGGGTCTCTCTCATAGTAGGTAAAGCATCCCCAGAACATCACAGCTTCATTACTCCTGCAATGCACTCTCTGCCTTACATCATTAGAATACAGACAGAAACACGACTCATCTGACCAAATAATGGTTTCCAGTCATCTGCAGTCCAATGTCTATAGCATCTAACCCATTGCAATGGGCTGCTTTATGTGCAGCTGTTAGCAGGCATCTGGGGTACTATGCTCCAAATACCCATGGAATGCAGTTCCCTCTGCAATGTTCTTTTTGAAATAGGCTAATGTGGTCCTTCATTGACTGACTGTAGCAGTTCCTGTCTGGTTTGGAAATCAGTTTGCAGTTACTAGTCTTGATACTTGTGAGAAGTCCCTGCTGTATGAGTGCTGACTTGCAGCTGCAGTAACATCTATGATTAGTGGTCGAATTGTACTGGGTGATCCAAAAGTAAGAGGAAAAGTAAAAATGCAATAATTCAAAAAGTATAGACAGTAGCACAATGCGGTTTTCACAGAAATGCACAGAAAGACATGGAATTTTTTTTAATAACGGAAAATTTTATTGCCAGAATAGTTACATTTGCCACCGACAAGTGGCGCTTTAGTTGTGTCAGTAGTTTGTACAGTGGTGCAGCACAGTTCGCAACGCAGCTAGGATTACAAATGTCAGTAGGATTAGTTTCACTACATCTGAAATTTACATACCTCACGGCACAGTCAGATTGATCAATGTTCACAGTCTCGCACCGTTTGAAGAATGACGGCCAGCAGATCTGTTTAAATAGTGACAGGTAGCAGCTCCGGGACTGCTACAGCGCCACCTGTCGGTGACAAATGTAACTATTCTGGCAATAAAATTTTTAGTTATTAGAAAAAAACCCATATCTTTCTGTGCATTTCTGTGAAAATCACATCGCGCTACTGTCTATACTTTTCGAATTATTGCATTTGTACTTTTTCTGTTACTTTTGGATCACCCGATATGTACACCACTGTTATATACTTGTTGGAACATTCATTTAAAAAAAAAATTTACATTTCATTTAAAAAAAAAATTAATTCATTTTAAACACCAACAAATTCAGCTACTTCCTTCACAGCATGTCCTTTAAAAAAAATGAAAAATAAAAACCTTCTCAAGCAGCTGCTTGCCACAGAAGTCTGACAGGAGCCTATCAGTTTATATGCCAGAGTAGAAGGTCTGAGAGGATGGCAGGACCTCAGCAGAAAAACGATACATACATCCATGCCTTACCCGGTGCTCAAATTAGATTAGTAGTCAAGCGTGCTAACCAATCGGCCATGGGACGGCTACAAATAAATACCCCCTCAAGCAGCTGCTTGCCACAGAGGTCTGACAGGAGCATGTCAGTTTATATGCCATAGTAGAAGTTCTGAGAGGATGTCAGGACCTCAGCAGAAAAACGATACATACATCCATACCTTATCCGGGGCCCTACCAAATGTAATAACACCTTTTTGCCACTCAATCACATCTTTCTTCCAACCCATTTCATATTCACGGCAGGAACAATTGGAACTCCACTGGGACTGTTTGACACTATAGAGCATGTGGAAGGTCACATACCTCTATATAGTGCTGCATTTACTACAGGTGCAGCATCTACAGGCATATCAAGTAACTGCTACTCTCTGTGGTGGGGGTGACTAATTTTTTGTGCAGTGTGTTTATATAAATAGTAGAAAAGATATATGTTTTAAATGTTCATTGTCATTAATTATTCACAGTAACATGTTCCAATGAACATTTCTTGGTCATACATAAATTATCATTGCATCGATTTTAAAATAAAATAGTATTTTGTGCGAATTGCTGTATTAAAATTCTTCATGTAGCAGGGAATTAGGAATATCATTATTGCAACAATATATACTATTGAGATGTATTATTCGGTTTTTATATGTTATTATTATTTTTTTCTTATTTACCTTTAATGGGAGTTGAAGGGTGGCAATAGGTTTTCCCAAAGCATCCCATAGATGTTCTTATCATATTGATATCTGAAGAGAATGCAGCCACTTCATTTGTTGGATATCTTCTTCCTTAAGATATTGACTGGGCAGTCTTGCTTTGTTTGGACAGGCATCATCATTAGGTATAAATCATCACCTAGTGCACCATCCTAGGGCTTGACATAGGGATCAAAGATCTTATCCCAATATGTCAGAGCATTTGTAGGAACCTCCATCAAACTCATGGTCAGTACAGCTACCCAATGAAATCCCAGTCTACACGGACTTCCATCACCAAATGTGCTTCTCTCAGTAATATTTTGGGACTGGTTGCTGGTTCCGTCTCTCTCTCTAGATCAGTATATGTCTGCTATTTGATTGTAGCCAAAACATTGACTCATCTGTGAACAGAACATGACTTCATTGTTCTCAGGTCTAGGCTACATAATTATAACACTATAGTGCCGCTGTTCTCTTGTTCTGTCAGGACAATACTCCACTGTAGCAATCATCTTGAGCAGTTGTAACTAGGGTTTTCAACTTTTTTTATTTTCTTGAAGGGCATTTAAATTTTTGACAAGGAAGGACCTTAGGTAAACTTTGCTCTTCTTGCTTCTTTTTACCTACAGCATGCACATGTATATATGGATATTTGATGCATTATCACTTGCCAATTCTTTCCTATAATTTGTTGCATTATAAAAAAATTTATATGCTAATGCTTCATTCTAAATGAAATGTAAGCTGTATTTGTTAAGCTTAAGTGTAGTGTAAGGGGCATTCAAAAAGTTCTTGACATGCATCTGCAAAACAGAATCTTGGCAAAACTTTGGCTCTCCTTCAAAGTACTCCCCTCCAGCATCTATTTCAAAGTTGCAGACATCTACAGCAATTCTGGAATGTTTGGTGGTACTCCTGTTGGAGAATGCTCTGCAACTCTGAATGGACACATTTTGCAAGGTCTTGCACCCTTGAAAAAAGCTTTCCAGCAAGTTTGTTTTTAATTTTTGGAAATAACTAAAAATTGCATGGTGCAAGATTGGGTGAATATGTGGGATGGAGTAGCTGTTTGATTTTTTCCATCTCTAGATAGGTCGTAACTTGCCAGGTTTTGTGAACATGTCATTTTCGTGAAGAAGGAGTACCTTGACATGACTATTGTTGGATGTTGCTCCTTCTTCTCCTTGGGCAAAACAATATTGGTGTATTATTGGCCATTTATTATCATTTTTTCAGGTAAGATGTCCATGGCTCCCACTCTTTGATAATTTAAAGCAAAAAAAAAAAAATGCAAACATCTTCTTTCTTGAGTGAAAGTCTTGTCAGAGGATTTGGGGAAATGGTTCGTCTTCCAAAACCCAAACATAGTTGTCAATCTTTCTGGGAGTTGTATAGTAATAAAACCATGTGAGAATGTCTGTTAACCATTTGGTGCCACTAGATTCAAACATTGCCAGCATCTTCTTGCACTAGTCAGCTCTAGCCCTTTTTTGTTGTTCTGTCAGTTTGTGGGTACCCATTTGGTACAGATCTTTTGGTACTTTAAATGTTAGTGAATAATTGTTTACACACTGCCAATTTTACACTGACATCTAAATTATTACCTGACTGGTGATGTGTGCGTTTTTTTAATGAGTTAATGAACAGCAGCAATGGTTCTCTCATTACAGCCTCCTTCGGTCTTCCTGCTTGAGGGAAATCTTCAAAGTTATTCTATGCTTATCTGAATTTGCACTTACATCCCCTAAGAGTGCCATATGAGCAGACTTGATTCCCATATACTTGTAATAAATTGACATGATTTTTTTTTCACACTGTCTCAAAGCTGCATCCTTATAAAAATATAAAATCTTTCTCCATCTTTAGTTGGCTCCATAGCAACAGTGCACAGATTTTGCAGACTCAACATGATGCATCATCAGTCAAAAGAGAAATGATGATACAGCCTTTGTTTTTAACATGCAATGACAAGTTTAGACAAGCTTTCAAACAAGTTGTAGCTAACTTTGGAGGAATGAATGCAAATCTACAGACACATATCAAGAACTTTTTGAATGCCATCCATAAACCAGGAATGGTGGATGGCTTGTTGGAATTTGGGGCCTGATCGAAAGGAGAGCTTCAGTCATTTCATTATAATCATGGTGGTCTATGATAGTTACCTGTCTGTCCTTTTCTTCATCTGTGGCCACTCTCTATATTGAAACCAACATTTTTTTTTTTAAATATGAAAGCCTGTTACACATGAAGCAGCTGCTGAAACAAACATGCTCAGAGAGCTACGTATAAGTGATCTTACATATGTCCAATGAGATGTGTTTCACCTCTTGTTATGTAACACAGTTTCATGTGCGAACCAGACTGTGCAAAATTTTCAATTTGTGATTTTTCATGAAGGAAAGGACATTTTGACCCCAAGAAAGTAGGAAAGATGTTATTATGGAAGAAAGGGCTGTCCTTCCCAAGAAAGGAAGTTGGCAACTCTAGTTGTAACCCTAGAACACCCTTAAACAGATCTTATCATACTGAGTTGTTTGGGATTGCTACTGTAGCCTTTATATAAGAAATTGATGGAAACCAATGAATATGATCATGTCCATGATTGATTGTTTTACCAGCAAATGGCTCTCCATTGTTTTGAGTCATATAAACATTTTCTTTGAGGCATTGTGAAATAATTGACTACTTCAGACTGACATTGCCTCAATCAATTTGAAAAGATCAAGCATCTGTCAAAGTATTCCTTTTATAGTTTCTGTTTTACCTATTCCATGACATTATACCAGATTTATGTATTGACTTCTTTTACTTTTATCTAATGATTAGCTTTTAATTCACATTTTGCTGCTCCATACTTTGAAGAGCAGTGTAGTTGCAGTTTCTTAATGATGTTACCAGAGTGAAATGAAATGTAAATAAACACCACCGAAAATGGCGGAAACATGTTATTGTAGTTCTTATATCATATCCCATGCTTTATCATGTATTTATGCTTTTTGTGATTTGTATTACATTAACAAATTTAATTAGAACTTCTTAGAAAGTGTCGATATTATTCACAAATGAAAATCGGCTGAAACCAATGGTTATAACAAAAAAAATCAAATGACCATTGTTTACAGCAGAAAATAATTTGATATATACACCAATGTTAAGAATATATTTCAACCTAATAGATATTGTTTTAAGAAAAAAAATATGCTTTCAGTTTCTTAATTTCGCAAAATATATCCTGGGTCTGTGACCCAGTGCTGCCATCTCTATTGCAAAAAACATGACTGATGAATATGTTATCAGTCATGCTTTTTGACTGATGGTTAAAGAGCATGTTTGATGGCATGAATGGTTAAAGAGCATGTTTGATGGCCTTAAGTAGAGGATATATTATGGATGAAACCTAGAATTATGTTTCTACAGATGTGACTAAGAATTCACAGTGCTAAATTCTGTACTATAATTATGAAACCAATACTATAATTATTTACAGTTTCACAGCTAGATTTTAGACTCAAACAATTATTATTAAACTCAACTCATTAAGTATCCACTAATAATTTCCACTCTGTAAATTGATTCAAATATTTAGAGGAAAAATTGTCTTGAGCTGGGTGGGATATGAACCCACAACCTCCTGATAACATGTCAGGTGCTCTGGACTACTGAGCTACCGGGTTCATATCCCACCCGGCTCAAGACAATTTTTCCTCTAAATGTTTGAATCAATTTACATAGTGGAAATTATTAGTGGATACTTAATGAGTTGGGTTTAATAATAATTGTTTGTAGATTGCATACTCGTAAGACATGCATTCCATCTAAGAAAAGGCATTAAAAAGCCGCTTGAGGCGGGAATGCCTGAACACTCCCTACATATTAAGAAAGTAGGTTGAGAATGTTCATAACATCAGTTAGAGGCGATCTTGATCGGCGGCCGGTAGCTCAGTGGTCCAGGGCACCTGACATTATCAGGAGGTTGTGGGTTTGTATCCCACCTGTCTCGACAATTTTTCCTCTAAATATTTGAATCAATTTACAGAGTGGAAATTATTAGTGGATACTTAATGAGTTGAGTTTAATAATAATTGTTTGTAGATTGTGTACTCGTAACACATGCATTCCATCTAAGAAAAGGCATTGAAAAGCTGCTTGAGGTGGAATTGCCTGAACACTCCCTACATATTAGGATCAATTAGAAAATCAATCATATTAGAAATTAATTTACGAAGTGTAAATTATTGGTGGATTTTAGACTCATTAACTTCATTTATTTTAATCAACTTTGGTATACCTGTACAAAGCATAAAATGTTAAACGACTAAAAAAATTTCTCTTTTCATTATATTTTGAATGCTTGTAACTTGGGTTTTTCTAAAACTAACATTCAGAAAGATGTCATTTCATAGGTATAAAATGAGATATAAAAGCACATTAAAATTAATTACATATTTGAAGTTGTTGACATTATAATTTCATCTTTAATATCTGAACTTAGGTATTATTTGTAATCTTTAAAAGATTCTTTTGTGTCTCTGTGTATATATACACAGTTGTATCAGAATAATATGACCACCTATCACACAAATACTATGGTAGGTGGTCATATTATTCTGATACGACTGTGTATATATTTTCCCAAATTTCAACTTGGGATCACATTAAAAAATAATAAATGAATAGCCATCTATAATTATTTTTTTAAAATGAAAATAACCTTCTGTATTATCCAAAAACATATGACTCAAAGATATTTTTCTATATATTTTTTTTAACATGGCTTATTTCTCTTTTTAGAGCTTGTCAGCTGCTGAGTTCCAAGAGTATGAAAAACACAGAAAATCTAATATAAAATCTAAGTCAAAAAAACAAATCAAGCCAGAGCAGCCTAAGGTTAGTGCAATTAAATGCTTTTAATTCAAATGGCATTACTCTAGTATATACCTGCTAAGAGGGTTAGAATGCACAAAATTGAATTCCTGATGGGGTTGAAAGAGATAGTATTTTGACCAAGTATATTAACCCTTTCTGGATCACTGTTTAACATAGATGTTGACAGAATTCGCAATAAAAGTTCAGAGACATCAATAGATGTCTTTTGTAAAAAAAAAGACTTCTATTGACATTTTGTACAACACATGAAACTTCGATTTTTAAAAATTTGAAATTACCATTTTAAAATTTTCTTACATTTATTTTAAAAATAAGCAATTCAAGCTGGAAAAATATTTTCTTTCTTCATTTGATGCATATTTTATTAAACTACAATATAAATAATTTGATAAAGCCATCTGACTGCCATATTTTAGAAGCACTACACCAAAGAGCCAAAACGTTATGACCAGAGCTTCTTTATGCAAATCAAAACAACTTTAGGTAACTGACGGTGCATGTGAAGGTCATGAAATGATATATAATAACACCTGATACTGAACTCTGTTAATCAGTGTTATTCTTGTTCTTAGATGGGAAAGGCAGCAGACTTAAGTAAGTTTGACAAAGGCCCAATTGTAATGGCCAAATAACTGGGTCAGAACATTTCTGAGATGGTGAGGCTTGTGGGGTACTCAATAGTCAGCCATGGTTAGTATGTTAGTATAACAATGTTCAAAAAGTTGTCTGAGGAGGGAAAACCCATGAACTGCCAGCAAGGTGTTGGCTGACCATGACTCATTGATGTTAGAGGTGAGCAAAAGCTATCCCGTATGGTACAAGCCAACAGAAGGGATACTGTGGTGCAACTTGCCCTCAATTTGAATGCTGGTGACGGGAGTAATATGTCACAACACACAGTACACTGAACCCTGCTGAAAATGGGCTGCATAGTAGCAGGCCACTTCAAGTTCCAATCCTAACCTCGTTTCATTATCAAAAGCACCTACAATGGTCATGTGAGCATCAAAACTGGACTTTGAAGGAAGAAGGTCATCTGGTACGATGAATTTCATTTCCTGTTGCACCATGTGGATGACTTGGTATCTGTGTGTCATTTACCTGGGGAAGAGTTGACACTAGGATGCACCATGGGATGAAAACAAGTCAGTGGAGGAAGTGTAATGCTTTGGGCAATGTTCTGCTGGAAAACCCTGGGTCCAGTCATTCATGTGCAGGAAACTATGACATCTATCACTTACCCTAAACATCATTGCAGACCAGGTCAATCTTTCATGGCAATGGTATTCCCGTCTAGTAGTACCTTCTTTCAGCAGGATAATGCACCATGCCACACTGCCTGGATTGTTCCAGAATGGTTCACGGAACATGAGGAAGACTTCCAAGTATTGCCCTGGCCTTCAAATCACCAGACATCAAGCCAATCGAGCATCTGTGCTTTGTATTGGAACAGCATATCCGATCTGTTGTGGCACAACCACGTAACTTACAAGAGTTAAAGGATCTGCTGGTAACTTGTTGGTACCAAATACCACAAGGCACGTTTAGAAATCTTGTAACATCCACGCCTTGCCGGGTAAAAGCTATTTTGGCAGCAAATGGAGGACCAACATCATATTAGGCAGTACACATGCGTATCAAAATAATATGACCACCTACCATACAAATACTATGGTAGGTGGTCACATTATTCTGATACGACTGTGTAGATCATAATGTTTTTGCTCTTTGGGGTATATGGTATTTCTAATTTGTTGGTTACTCTGTATTGAAGTAATCATCTGATTTGAGCTCACAAGCTTGATTTTAACTATTATCAACAAAGTTTTCCTTAAAGATTTGAAAATCTCCTGAAAATTAACAAAAAACTGCTAGTTTTAAAAACAGAAAATTTTGGAAGTGATTATGAATTACCTCCGTTATTTTTTTTTACACTCTTTTCTGCTGAAATCTATTTCAGTATTCTTAGAATTATTTTTATCATTTATCCCAACATTCTATGTGTCTTTCCTGCTCTTCAGATCAAACCTGTAACTAAATAAAGTTTTTATAGAAATTGAAGACAAGTTCAACCCATAGTGTCATGATAGAAAGAGGAAGTAGCAGGTGTTCTAATTACTTGCTTATACACACACACATGCAGCAGTGGGGGAGATATCTGCTAAGTGTTAAGTGCAAGTTGTTTACATCATAAAAAATGATTTAAATCAAGTAGGATATATACTCCCTTCATAAAGTTAGTATTTCGTTTCCTTTTACAATTAAACCTTAGTTTTCATTTCTGTGGATTTGTTATATTTCCATAAGTTATCGATATTTCAGTCAATTGATAATTATCGATTTTTCAGAGTTATGCTACATTGGATGGGCGGCTTACAACTTGTTGCTGTGGATATTTTATTTAATATCGCATTAGGTTATATGTTATTTTTAAATTATTTCTTCGTTTTCCAGTAAAAAAACTTTGATCTTGTATCTTTTTCTGAAAATGAATGAGGTCTTGGATACAAAAGCTAAAAACATTCGTTGGGATGGAAATCAGTCCTCCTGTGGGAGGGCAGTTTTGACAAGGGTTTTTATTCCCTCCCCTATCTCTGCAGAATTTTATTACTTTTTCAATTATAAGTTTTTTTAGTTTATATTCAGGGATTTCAGTATATTGGATGTGCCACTCTGACAATATAGACACTTGTATTTTGCTCTTGGTACCCAAAACTTTCTGCACTCAGCCAAGATTGCCAACTTTCAACATCCAAAGAAAAAAAAATCATAATGTTTAGTGAAAAAAGCAGCCAAGAAAGTGTTTTTTCCGTTTCATAAACAGGGCAGAAAATCCCATTAATGCAAGCAATCCAAGTCACCTTATATAATGCTAGCCCACGTTTTAATAAATATGCCACATTGCAAAGAATTATTTAAAAGAAAATTAATATATTATTTGGGAAGAAATTTACTTTTGATTAATGTATAATTTAACTGTTTTTATTCATTACACTTTCCAACACTAAACCTTAATTTCACTGTCTGATCCATTTTTTCAGTATATCAATGTGAAAACATCTTATTAAAATTAATATGTTTGTAAATTTGTTTAATTTTTTTTTATTTTCATAGGATTTGGAGTTAAATTCCATTTCATTTAGTATATAGCATGACCAATTTCAGTTGATTACTTATTTATGGAGAGTGTGAAGAAATAGGCGTATACACCTAAAGACTAAAATTAGACTGTATAATAGTTTGGTTCTTTCTAGGGTTAGTTATGGTAGTGAAACTTGGACACTTTGTAAACAAGATAACAGGAAAGTAGATGCTTTTGATTCCAGATGCTTATGCAGTATCTTGGGCATTAGGTGGTTCAACGTCGTAACTAATGATGAGGTTAGGCAAAGGAGTTTGCAACCTCCTTTAAGCAGCATATTGTGCAGAGGGAGACTCCGTTGGTTTGGCCATGTTGCCCGTATGGATAATTATAGATTGGCGAATAGAGTTATGAACAGTGTGCCTAAAGGTCTCAGAAAGAGGAGGAGACCTAGGATATGGTTGGCAGACAACGTCAAACAGGACCTTGTTAGAATTGGTGTGCAGTGGCCAGATGCAGCAGATGTAGCTCAGGAGAGACTTGCTTGGAAAACTAAATTGCATGGTCTGGTTGGACCTCTATAGCCCATGGCTGCTTGAGGATGATGATGATATGAGCTACCTTTGCAAGCATTCACTTATGAGTTATGAGCATTCACTTCTGCATTAATGGAGACTCACCCTTTTCCACTGCAGCTTTTATCTGGCTATCACAAATCCCTTTCTGTGAGCACTAATTATGATGAAGGTGGCTAAGACAGGTGCTTCCCAAATTCTTTTGGAATGTGCCAATGAAGAGCTTTGTTCATTGATTATATGAGTAAATTTTACATCTGTCTGTTTCATACAAGTTTCTAAGTATATCTTATGAAGGAAAAATCTGAAATGTATCAAAACACAAAAACAGTGAAAATAGGAAAACAATGAAATTATTTTTTCCATTATTTGTTGCATTTTAACATTATAAACATTTTGAAATTCCATTAAAGTTATTCATAATGCTGTTCAAAAATCATTTCGTTATTCTGTTATTTTGTTAAGTGACAATAATGTTTTCCAAGACTACTCTAGGGTATGCAGCTCTCACTCATAATTCTTAGTATTTATGTGCTATTTTAGAGAACCATCACTAATTATCAACCACAAATGATAATGATCCCTCTGAAAATAATGCCTTTTTGAAAATTATAATGATAGTAACTACAGGTTTTTAAGCTCTAAAGCTCTTTTTTTTATGCATTTAGGAAAGAAAACATATTTATTTTGGAGAATGATAAGAGGTTCATAAGAGATCATCAGGGTGGTTGTTAGAAAGCCTCCCTCAAAGAAATATGGACTAGATGAATTTAGTAAACTAATCAACTTCTGTATTATGCATGATGCCTGAATGATATCACCATATATATTACCTCCCAAAAAAATCACATGCAAATCCTGATGCAATAAATGAATCAAGTTTTTCTCATCACAAATGTGGCATTCAAAGACTGAAATGAACAACCCTTACAGTACCAAGCCTAAAAAACTATTGTACCAGGTGGCCAGACTTTTTTCACTGTGCTCAGTCAAAAAATAAGTAAACTTTAAAAAGTTGTTTCCCAAATAACTAATGAAAGGAAATAGAACATGATATAAACCAAATTAAACAGCATTTAATTCTCGATTTTGTGGAAAAAAATGTTTAGCAAAAATGAAGGTAGTACTAATGTTGATAAGACTTTTTCAGAATGATATAGTTGATTTGGCAACACAAAGACAAATTTATTTTTAAAGAAAAACTAATGGGTCAAACTAATTATAATACATATGAATATAAAGGAAGTATTTCTTATTAGCAAGAAAATAAATTTTTGCTTGAAACAAAAAACTTACTTTTTAAGTAATTTTTTCTCAATAATAAATATACTGTAAATGTTTCAATTTAAAAAATCACAGTGTAAATATCACAAATTTAATCAAATCTCTATAAGACTGTAAATATTTTAAAATAGTGGAGGTAATGCAATATGGTCTAATAATATAGATAGCTGAATAACGTCAAAATATAGAACAAAGCTTAACCAAAAGTGAGTGGCATAATGGCAATCAGAATAAGTTTTGTTACAGATTCCATTAGAGATGACTATTGTGTTACCTAATATGCAACACACCATGTTGCACTCCTAATATGTAACAATAAAATTTCAAGTGTTGGTAGTTGAGTTTATGTAACCATGTTACTTTATCTTCCTTTATGTCTACTTCACCACAAATGTCTAATTATCTGATTTCTTGGCCTTACCTTACCCAATTCTGAACTTGCACTAACATTTTTAAGGAAACTAGATTAAAACTAGTTAAACAGAAATTATTTTGTAAAATTTTTTTAAATGTGGTATATTTTCATATTCGATAAGATTTTGCTTTGATTATATATAACTTATTGTAAATTTATAGATGAAATAAATTCAGTATATTACCTATTTGAAGTTAGATCTATCTGCTCTGCTATGTGTCCTATTATATGTTTCATGGTACAGTGAAAAACACTTAACATGAAAATGGATAAGACGACATATTGGTTAATGTGAAACTGAAGTTTAGTTCATTCCTTCAAAAATACTTTTACATGCATTATTTTTGCACAAAATGGATAACACAAAAAATTGTTAACATGAAAATTTTTTATGGTTCAATGATTAAAATTCTCTTCAAACTTCCTTGGATAATGCTAAGTTTATAGAGGGGCAAGAGGGTTATAACTTCCCCCCCCCCAGAAAAGTGGATCGAGAAATTAATTTATGTTGAATAATATATTTGTTGTACTTAAAATTAATGTTTTTTTTCCTTAATGAAATAACTAAAAAAAAAATCAAAATTATTCTTTTGTTTTTGGAAGCATATATTTATTAACCCTTAACATGCTAGCAAATTGCAGAAAAAAATCTTAAGTATGCCCATATAAACAAAATTCCCTGAAATATTGAATTTTGATTTTTTTTTACTTAAGCTTCTGTTTGTTTGCATCACATGGTTCACTCAAAAATGGGGTTTTACACTGAATGAAAATGAAATGCAAAATCAGAGTTTCTAGAATTCCTTAAATTGCTTAAATAAGCTGAAAACTGCATTTTTAACAACTACAGCAAAGCAAATACTTCTTTTTTTTTAATCCATTTTACTGAATTGGAGTCTAAAATCACTTTTTTTACATTTCTCACCAGACGATTCTAAAAGTGGGAAAATTCCACTTTACGAATTGCAAAAAAATTAAAAGTTCACCCTCAAACAGTGAAAAAAGTTGAAAATTGCAAACTTTTAAACAGATATTGCAAACTGTGCATTTATGATAGAAATTTGAAATTTTGATTGTAGAATGTGAAGGTTGTGTAGTTTTCATTTGCAACAGTAAGTTGGCCCATTTTACACGGGTGTGGGAAATGAACTGTTTCGTTTAAGCGATATTGGTGAACCATTTTTTAATTGGATTGGTACTAATATTCACATTTTAAAATTCATTAGGTCATTTTAATTTACATCGTAGAGGACACTAAATATGAAGAATGCAATATTTTTAATGAATATTTCAAGTGATCTGTTTATGGAAGTAATTTCGATGGTAGAGTGTCGAGAGATAATTCAGTAGTCGAGAAATTCTGTGAACAGTCGAACAATCTGCCCCTTTTGTCAGGGGGTATGAGAATAACAACTTTTAAAATATACGGAATACAAGACAAATGCATTTTTGTTGTATAAATACTAATAGAATATTACTATTTGCAATTTCCCAGTAACAAACTAAATCTTTTAAAGAGTACAAAATTAGGTAAAAAAAAAAATCATTCTCTTTGAAAACAAGATTTCTATATTCACTAGAATTGATATACTGCTTACTATACAGTGTCACAGACTTACTGCGTACTATACAGTGTATAAACTGACAGGCTCCTGTTGCATTCTTCAACTTTAAACTTCGAAATTTGTAACTCTAAAAGGGGCAAACGTGCCTAAACCATGTTCATCCAACTCACAGCTCACAAAACAAATAATCAATATAGTGAATCCGACTCATTTTTTCAAAAATTTTGACAAAGATTTTTAGGAACTAAACTCATTTTTAATTTTATATATGGGAAATATGAAATTTTTTGTATAACTAAACTCTTTTGCCAATTCACAGTACTAATTAAATATGTACAGTTTTGTTTTTTAATCGAGATATTTTCTTTATTCCTTAAAAATATAGTTTTTTTTTGTTATTCATTATTCATTAGAAATGTGTTTTCACTTTTAAGATAATTATTTTTTCAGTTGCCCTTTAAGAACATAGTTATTTTTCCTAGTGGCCATAGGTGTACCAACAGGCCCCGCAAAATCCACACTAAGAAGAGGGGTCTCTGCAAAACATTTTCTACAAAATATATGGAGATGTGCAACTATATGAAGATGTATAGTGAACATCAGCTTCTTTTTCCCTCCTACTAATTTCTCTGCATGCTGCCTGTGGGCCAGAACTCATTGTCTCAAGGCCTTTCATTAGTTCTCTAACGAATAATATTTACACCATATGATTAGGTTTTGGATAAGTGTTTTATAAGTATTTTAGTAAGGTATAAAATTAAGATAATATTTTGAGTTAAAACACAGACCTTTGTATTTTATGCAGTAAAGTGTTGTAATTTTGGTTTTTATATAAAATATGTGTAAGTTCTAAAAATTTAAATTATTAAAAATTACAGAAAGTATTAAAACAAAGATAGTAATATGAAATCCTTACAAAATTTCAATAATTGAAAACTAATTATAATTCCCCTCCCCCACTCCCTGTGGACATTTCTTGTGAGGAGGCCCCAAGATTTTCTGGTATGCCATTGCTAGTAGCTATTCATTTAGCTTGGATTGGACAGAACTGATCTACATGATACTTAAAGTAAAGGGAAGTTGATCAAATAAGTTTCTGTAGTAGTCCTGTAGCTGAGTGGTTAGCACACTTGGTACTAATCAAAGGGACCTGAGTTTGAGCCATAGATAAGGCATAGATGTTTGTGTTGTTTTTTTGCTGAGGTTCTGCCATCCTCACAGACCTACTATGGCGTATAAACTGACAGGCCTTTGTGGCAAGCAGCTGCTTGAGGGCGTATTTTCCCAATGAGGATAGCGATGAGGATAAGAAGCATAGTTTATGGACATCTTCAGGATATTTTGAATTCTGCCAAGAAAGGAGATATAGTCAAATTTGATTATAATGAGCACCAGGGGACTCGCAAAATGTCCTCATTACAACCATTACTCTCTATATCAGTGATGAGTTAAATCTACCTCCTATTGTTTTTTAATTCTCAATATCTTGATAAAAAAGATACGTAGTAAGGTCCAAAAGTTTCCAGCCTGAACATGTTAGAACAAGAATTGACAGGTCTAACTCCCTCAACTCCCCACCCTATGTTTTATTGCACTGCAGTTAAAATTTTGCAGCTCTAACATCAGTAGCACTCCAGCTAGTGTCAGAGATAGAAGTGCTGTTGCCCAATATTTTAAAATGTTTATACTTGAGTATCGTGTGGTCATTAAGTTTTTGATGAAAGAAGATGAAAGCTAGGCAGAAATTAAATGATGTTTAGATGCTGTGTACAGTGAATCTCCCCCATCATATTCGATGGTTAAAGAATGGGCTAAGCAGTTTTGTTTAGGGAGAGATTCGATTGAAGATGAATCTCATCAAGGCAGACCTGCAGAAACACATTCCAGAAACAATTGCACTGGTGCAAGAAGAGGGGCAAAAAGATAGGTGATTGAAAACTAAAGAATTATCAGCAAGGTGTGGACTTTCAGAAACCACAGTGCTTAGAATTTTACATGACCATCTTGGTATAAACAAAGTGAGTGCAAGATGGGTCCCAAAACTTTTGAGTGTTGTTCAAAAACAACAATGTGTGAAATGCTGTACTGAATTTTTAGCACTCTGTGAGGGGCTAGAAAAAGAAGTAATTGATTCAATTGTCATTGGAGATGAAACTATGGTTCTGTACCATGATCCCCTGTCTAAACGGGAATCTATGGACTGGTGGCATCCAGGATTCCCACGGCCAAAAAAAGCAAAAGTGACACAATCCCCCCCAAAAAAGATCATGGCCACCATCTTTTGCGATTCTCAGGGGATTCTGCTAGTCAACTTTAAGGTGCAAAATACTACAGTTACTAGTGAATATTATGAATATACAGTGGACCCCCGATATAACGCATGTCAGGCGGGAAACAACACCTGCGTTATAAGGTGAACCGCGTTATACCGAGCGGCGCGGTGTCGACACAATAAATTTCACACTAAGCTTTTCTTTTACTCATCATGCATACAATGATTAAACACTATTCAAAATACATGCAGGAACTCAATACATACACAATTACTCAATACGCAGTAACAATAAAATGTGATACTCACTAATGCCGCACGGACCTGTATAAACATGTTTGAACTTATCGCGAACATCGCCCGCGCTATAACCGAGTGCGCGGTATAGCGAGCAGCGCTATAACGAAGGTTCACTGTATGTTGAAGTCATTTCTGCAGTTTTAGACCATTTTAAGGACAAAAATTCAGATTATTTTTTCAGTGGTATAGAAAAGTTAATTAGCGTTCTAAAAAATGAATTGAAATAAAGGGTGATTATATTGAAAAATAAAAATTATTGTTTGATTCTATTACCTCTTTAATACCCTTGGGCCAGAAACTTTTGGACCTTACTATGTAGATTCAAAAAATAAAAGAAATATTAGAGATAGAAAAGTAACATAATTATATACCTATACATTATTTGTATTAATATGCTTGTATAAACTACAATACACTTAATATTAAACACAATTTATTTGTCCATAATTTTTGTAGTGAACCATTGAAGAAATGCTTCATCAACATTTGTAAGCTTACACTTTCTAAATTTTTTTTGGTTATATTGTTTTTTTGGTGCCGATATGTAAACATCTTTATTCTTCCACAATATCAATATTATTGAAGAGGACAAAGAAAACTTTTTATACACTTCAGCATTCTTCGCACCATGTTCTAACTCATGAATAATTTTGTCTTTTTTGCAAATTGAGAGACACTTTTATTTGTTAGTTACCAATGGAAGGGTTCTTTCTAACTGATTTTACAGTTGTGGTGATGTTTGGGTAAAGTGGAGGAGCAGGACCGGAGCTAGGTATTGATGAGGTATGTAGAGTGGGAATGGCCCCTGAGGACAAGGTTAGGTCATAAACCGGCCTGTAATCTGATGTGGGTGGTCATAAAAACTAAGTCGCCCATTTCGTTTTTGTCTATTCCAAGAATTGGGTACTATTTCCAATTACCCAAGTAATTTAGAATGTTTGTTTCCATAGTTACCAAAATTTGTACAAGTATATCCTTGTAGTATGCTCATTATAAAAGTGAGCAGTTGTATGGGAATATGCGTAAATTAAAATCATTATGGCTTTTTGCTCATTACAGCTGTGATTTCATCATTTCCGTGCTCATTGCAACCAAGTTTGACTGTATTACTCCTGTTATTAGCGACTTCAATGCTACAGTTGGTACTGACTCTGAGCTTTGGAGAAGGGTGATAGGTCCATTTGGTATGACAGTTGCAATGCAATCTGTAACATTTCCTACAGGTGAGTAAACCTAATAGTTTGAAAATAACCAACATTGCAAACACTGCGACATACATAAATAAACATGGGTTTCACCAGATGGACTGCATATGAATATGATTGATTATATATTCAGCAGCTATTGGCAGCTATTGGCTGCAGAGTTTCAATCAGTTTATGCAATTTAGTTCTCCAAACAAATCTCTGCTGAGCTACATCTGCTGCATTTCCTCACTGTAGACCAATTCTAACAAGGTCCTGTTTGGCATTGTCTGCCCACTGAATTCTAGGTCTCCCCCTCTTTCTGAGGCCTTTAGGCACACTGTTCATAATCCTATAATATATATGTTTGTAATCTATAGTTGTGCATATGGGCAACATGGCCAAACCAATGGAGTCTTTTTCTGCACAATATGCTGCTTGAAGGAGGTTGCAGACTTCTTTGCCTAACCTCATCATTACTTACAAAGTTAAACCACTTAGTAGGCCCAAGATACTGGGTAAGCATATATAATCAAAAGCATCAAGTTCCTGTTATCTTGTTTACAAAGGATCCAAGTTTCACTACCATAACTAACTCTAGAAAGAATCAAACTATTATACAATCTAATCTTAGTCTTTAGGTGTATATGCATATTTCTCCAATTAAAAGTCCTGGCAGCAATCCCTATTCCTCTGTTAATCTCATTCCGCACATCACTAGTATCTGTTACATAGCTACCAAGATAATTAAACTGAGACACCTGCTCAAGAGTGGAACTATTCAGATTAACTGAACTGCCTTCCTGATGAATTTTCATCACTTTAGTTTTCTCTCTCTTTATCACTAAACCTATTCTACTACCAGTCTCGTCAACAACTCTACTAAAAGAGTTCATCTCATCAACATCATTTGCCAAAAGGGCCAAATCATCAGCATATTGTAACGCTCCAAAGAATTAAATACTTTTAAAGTTTGGACCCTTTGTCTGATCCAATTATCATTTCAGCTCCGGATAGCTGAGTCGGGCACCAGGCAATAATTAACAAATTGCCAAAAAATAAAGTTTAATTAGGGTTCGAAATACCAGCGAGCGTTAACGAGTAAGAATTCAAAAATATTAAATGATTGTCAAAATGTAAAGGTTAATTCTAATCGAAACAACGTTGCTCAAGAGAAAAAAAATTAGTAAAGATTCAAAAAGGTTTAAATAACAAAGCAATTTATTTCCAAAAAGCACTCGCCAAAACTTCAATGAAGAAGATACTACATCATTTCAAAACTCTGTCCAAAAACTCTGACTACACACACTGCACTAACTGTGCTACTCCGTGATTACTACCACACTAAATGTGACTAAGATGTCACCAGGTTATAACAAAAGGCTACAGAGCCTGCATGTGTCATGTTGCACGCTGGGAAAGACATTTGCATAAATTGACAAGTGGCGCAAGCTATGATGCAAGAGGGGGTGTGTCCTTGTACATGTACTTTAGCAGGTGACAATCGAAAGTTCGGAGTTGCGCATGCGAAACTCCTAACTCTTGGAAATGAATGCTGTGATGCCAAAAAGGAAATAAAAATCCCCAAAATGATAAATATAATGTAAATTAAGCAAAACTGGTTAAGGTAAAGTAAAAGTGAATGAGGGGGTCATCACAATGTCTAAATCAGAGGTTTTCATATCTCTAAACCATTTAAACCCAAAATATTTCCCTTGCGCTGAATTCGTATGCCATGATTGGTAACCAAAATAAAGAAGAAAGTAGACAAAATGCACCCTTGTTGAACACCAGAAGCAATGCTAAACCAATTGTTATGAGCTTTACCAACTCACACATGACTTGGTGTTATTATAGAGAGCTTTCATTATGTTAACTAACTTGTCAGGTATGCCATGCAATCACACAATCAACCACAAATTATGACTATCAATAGAATCAAAAGCCTATTTCAAATCTAGTAACCACAGGTTTCTGACTCTAAACATTTTTCAAGAATCTGCCCAAGTAGAAAAATCTGATCTACACATCCCCTACTTACCACTTCTGTATCCACACTGTTCATCACACAGTTGTCTGTCAACCAGTTTTTTTATTTTATTAAGCCAATCATGCAAAGAACTTTACCTGGAACAGAAAGTAGGCTGATACCCCTATAGTTATCACAAGAACACCGATCACTTTTTCTAAAAAAATTACGGATAATAATAGCTCTGGTATAATAATAGCCTTAGGAACAATGCCTTTAACATAAAAGATATTCAGAATTTCATTAATCCATGTGGTAACTGAAACATTCCCCACTCTTAACATTTCTGTAGTAATTTCATCTACCCCTGGGGGATTTATGTAGTTTAAATTTAGAAATAGTCATAACTCCAGACTTCGATATAGGGCCAACATTAAAGTTAAAGCCTGTAAAGTATTATCCTCTTTGCAAACAATGGGAGTAGAACTAACCACATTGTTTAGAACATCTCTGAAATGCTCAGCCTACCTAGCCATAACAAGAATCCTCACCTTCAAAAACCTTACCTATCCTTCAATCCCTGTATGCCTGTCCATTTTTTACCACACAAAACATTAACTATTTGGTACAACTCTCTGCTGTTGTGCTATCTAACTTCTTCCTCGGCTTTGTCAGCCAAGCCATCTAGCCAAAGATTCTTATTAACCGGTAACTGATCCTTTATACTTTTATTAAGCTTTTGTCCCATCCTTCCTCAACTTCAGTAGTAAGCAAACCATGACTGTCATAATGACTAGGTAATTTATCATGGCAAGCTTAATTTAGTTATAACTGGGTCTTTTAGTGTTAAAGGCAACATTTTTAACCTTACCACAACACTTTTTAAGTTTAAGTTGCAAGACACTTATAACAAGCTAATGATCAGATCCAATTTCAGTTCCCCTATATGACCTGGTATTCATAACAGAACTAGCCCATTTTGTTCTTAATTAATATGTAATCAATAATATTCTTATGGAACCCATTTGGTGAAACGTGTACTTATATATGTCATGGTGTTTGTAATTAATGTTATTCTCAAACTATTAAGTTTATTTACCTGTAGGAGAATGTTGCCCATTGCTATTGCAGCTACCAATACCAAAAGGGCCTATCATCCTCCCCAAAGGCCACAGTCAATACCAGCTTTAGCATTGAATTCGCCTAGAACTAAAGTAATATCTCCATTCTTGACAGAATTCAAAATATCCTGAAGTTGTTTATAAAACCTATCCTTCTCACCCTCATTGGCATCCTTAGTGGGGGCATAACAGCAGATAACATTCAAGTCTTTAATGCTTGTCTGAAATTTTGCTGTAAAGTCAAGTAGTTTTGCTGTAAAGCTTTCAGTAATGCACTCATATCATAGAAGAGCATAACTAGCTTGTCTGCTGAGAAACAAATCTATGCCTTTGAGATGCTTCTTCCATCTGCAAAAAGAGAAATTTAAGATTATTTTTAAGTATCTGATCTTTTTCTGTCCATCTGATCTCTTGCAAGCTGAGAATATTAATTAACAACAAATGAGCTAGTTATGTTAGGAATACCAGATAATGTAGGAGAGCTGAAACTGGATCTGACCATTAAAAAAAATAATAAATACCCCTACAAGCAGCTGCTTGCCACAGAGATCTGATAGGAGGCTGTCAGTTTATATGCCATAGTAGAAGGTCTGTGAAGATGGCAGGACCTCAGCAGAAGAACAAATGTCTTGCAATTTAAACTTGAAAAGAGTTGTGCTTAGGTATAAAAACTTATCTTTCACACTGAAGCTCTGAAAGACTCAGTTATAGCTAAAACTTACCATGATAGGTTACTTAGTCATTATGACAGTCATGGTTTGCTTACTACTGAAATTGAGGAAGAATGGGACCATTTTAAACAGGCTTTTCTTGAAACTAATAGTACTCTTTAAGGTAAAAATGGTCAGCAATCTTCAGTGGAAGGAAAAAAATTTCTACTTAAAAATTTACTACTTTTAGGTAAAAAGTAGTGAAGGAGGAAAAAATTTTTGAGTAAAATAGTGCTGGAACTTATTTTCGAAAGAAAGAACTGCAGGAATGTCCTCAATCAATACCATAATCCAAACAGAAAACGTTACAAAGAGTGTAAAAAATAAACGTGTAAAGGATCAGTTAGCAGCTGATAAGAATCTTTGGCTAGATGATTTGGTTGACAAAGCCAAGGAAGTAGCTAGACAGTGTAATAGCAGAGAGCTGTACAGATAGTTAGTGTTTTGTGTGGTAAAAAACACAGGTATACAGGGATTGAAAGATAAACAAAGTAAGATTGTTGATGGTAAGGATTCTGTAATAGCTAGGTGGACTGAGCATATCAGAGATGTTCTGAACAATATAGTTAGTTTACTCCTATTGTTTGTAATGAGGATAGATGCATTGCTGGCTTTAATGTCAGCCTATATCACAGTCTAAAATTATTATGGCTATTTCTAAATTTAAACTACATAAATTCCCAGTGGTAGATGAAATTACTAATGAAATGCATAGAGCTGGGAATGATTCTATTACCACATGGCTGACTGAAATTTTGAATATCTTTTAACATAAAAGCATTGTTTTTAACGATTTTACCAGAGCTATTATTATCCCTATTTTTTAAAAAGGAGATTACAGTTCTTGTGATAACTATAGGGGTATCAGCCTACTTTCTGTTCCAGGTAAAGTTCTTTGCATGATTGTGCTTAATAGAATAAAGAATGTGGTTGACAGACAACTGTGTGATGAACAGTGTGATACAGAAGTGATAGGTAGGGGATATGTAGATCAGATTTTTTTCACTTAGTAGATTAGGCAGATTCTTGAGAAATGTTTAGAGTGTCAGAAAACTGTGGTTAAGCTTTGTAGCTTTAAAGTAAGCTTTGTAAACCCAATTCAGTTTCTGGAATCTGTAGATTTCAAAACTGCTTTTGGCTCTTTGATTGTCATAATATATGAGTGATTGTAAGATCGTATGGCATACCTTACAAGTTAGTTAACATAATGAAAGCTCTTTATAATAACACCGAGTCATGTGTGAGAGTTGGAAAAGCTCGTAGCAATTGGTTTAGTATTGTCTCTGGTGTACAATAAGGGTGCATTTTGTCTCTTTCCTACTGATTTTGGTTATTGATCATGTTATACGAAATTCAGTGCAAGAGAAATATTTTGGGCTTAAATGGTTTAGAGATCTGAAAACCTCTGATTTAGATATGCTGATGATTTGGCCCTTTTAGAAAATGACGTTGATGAGATGAACTCTCATTAGAATTGTTGATGAGACTGGTAATATGTTTGGTGAGAAAAAATTAAAGTGATAAAAATTCATCAGGCAGATGGTGCTTCAGTTGCTTTGAATGGTTTCACTTTTTAGCATGTGTCGCAATTTCATTATCTCGGGAGCTATGTAACAGATACTGGTGATGTGTGGCTTGAGATAAATAGAAAAATAGGGATTGCTGCCAGAATTTTTAAGAATCTATGGAGAATATGGAGAAATAAATGCATACACCTAAAGACTAAAATTAGACTGATTCCTTGTATTGTTTGTTGTGGTAGTGTAACTTGGACCCTTTGTAAAGAAGATAACAGGAAACTTGATACTTTTGATTTTAGATGTTTACACAGAGTCTTGGGCATTAGGTAGTTCAACTTTTTAAGTAATGATGAGGTTAGGCAAAGGAGTTGGCAACCTCCTTTTAGCAGCATATTCTGCAGAGAGAGACTCCTTTGGTTTGGCCATGATATCCGTATGCATAACTATAGATTAGCTAACAGGTTATGAACAGTGTTCCTAAAGGCAGAAAGAGGGAGAGACTTAGGATGCAGTGGGCAGACAATGTAAAACAGGACCTTTTTAGAAATGGTCTACAGTGACGAGATGCAGTAGATGTAGCTCAGGAGAGATGTGTTTAAAAATAATAATAAATACCCCCTCAAGTTTGGAGAACTAAATTGAATTATCTGGTGGACCTCCATTGACCCTGAAAACGTTCCTGCTGATGCATGTCTGCCAATGATGACAGTAGCTTCCTGCACTCTATTCTGATTGTTTGATTTGTTTATCCTTGATGAAGAATAATGTTCACGAGGAAGGATGCATGGGTTCAGACCCAAGATCTTTAATTATTGAAAAGTGGCCTATTTCAATATTTGTATTGATCTTCACTTTCAAAATATGGCATATACTTTAAATAGTATTAGCAATCAACAAGGCTATGTATTTATCACTGTACTGTTAATGCAAAATTCTGTTAATATGAAAGAGACGGGGAGTGTGTGTGTGTGTGTGTGGGGGGGGGGGGGGGCTCAGTTGGTAGCGTGCCAGACTCATAATCTGCAGTTACCAGGTTCAAGTCCCAGCTGAATCAGCATTGAGATTTATCTCCTGCCCTGCCCTGCCCACACATAGTAGGGGACACTGATGGGCTTGGAAAGGCTGCCATTCATCGGATGGGATGTTAAGCCATGGCCCTGTGTATATTAAAGAATTCACTGGATGGCCTTGACGAGAATTTACCATCTGTGTCCCAATAGCTGTTCCAGCGGGTCCCCTCTCTCAACTTTCTCTGAGCCTTCGGGGTCCCTGTGACCTGGCCATTTAGCCCACTGTGTGCAAAAAGTGATGCTCAGAGGTAAAACAAACCAAAACTGTTAACATGAAATATTTACCTGGTCACCTGACTTTCATATTAACCATTTTATACTATTGGAGTGTAACTGCTTCTTCTGATATGCTAGCAGAAGAAGTGGTTAAACTCCAATATGATATAGCAGAGCTAACTTCAAACTGATAATATACTGAATTTATTCAACTCTAAATTTGCACTAAGTTACATATAATCCCATCCTATCTATCTGATATGAAAATATAATGCATTTAAAGAAATTTTGTAAAATAATTTCTGCTTTTGGTTCCAATTAACTAGTTTTAATCTAGTTTCTCTAAAATTGGTAGGTCAAGTTCAGAATTGGGTAAAGTAAGGTAAAGAGGTAGGTAATTAGACCTTTGTAAGTTGAAGTAACATAGTCAGATAAACTCAACTACCAACATTGGAACTTACATGATGCACATTACTATTAGGTAATGTAACCATATCTGTTTTTGTAAGGACATTACCTTCTCTTGTAAACCTTCACATCTCTATTTATTGTAAGATAGTTTCCTATAGCAATATAGAAATATTATTCTGTACTTGCAATAGCCACCACTAATAGAATCTGTGACAAAACTTATGCTGATTGCCATTACAGTACTCTCTCTTTGATAAGTGTTGCACTTGGAAATATTTATTTAATAAATAATGGAATAAACTCAACATATTCAATATCTACTAATAAATCAGCACTTTGAAGTCGATTCAAACTTCATAGTGTTAGAGGAGATCTTGATTGATGGCCAGTAGCTCAGTGGTCCAGAGCACCTGACATGTTATCAGGAGGTATGGGTTCGTATCCCACCCGGCACATGACAATTTTTCCTCTAAAAATTTGAATTGACTCAAAAGTGGTAATTAGTGTATACCAAAAAAGTTGAGTTTATTCAATATTTAATCAACTGTATACTTGTAATATATACTTTTCATCTATATGACATTTATCTGCTGCTTGTGGTTAGATTGCCTGAACAGTGCCTACATGTGACATAATGGAATATGTACTGTAGGTAGAAAATTTTCATATCATCAATTAGATCATCAATTAGAGCAGGGGTGGGCAATTGTTTTCATATCTACACTGCGCATGCGTATTGACGTGCCGTCCTAGTGGAAAATACGAGACGAATCTTCGGTCGTGCACGGGAAGGAAATCTCGGTTCAAGGCGGATTTTTCTGACTTTCTTGGCGGGCCGCTATTTGCCCACCCCTGAATTAGAGGATTTAAAAATTTGAATTGACTCTAAAGTGGTAATTACTTACTTTCACTAGTTATTGGCAAAAAAAAGTTCTAAAGTTAATTTAATTAAATTTTTTTTTTTGGGGGGGGGAGCAAATAGTAAGGTCAGCCTCAGGTAAGGCATGGGTGTTTGTATTGTTTTTCTGCGAAGGTTCCACCATCCTCACAGACCTACTATGGTGTATAAACTGACAGGCTCATGTCAGACCTCTGTGGCAAGCAGCTGCTATGAGGGGATATTTTTTTTATTATAATATTTATATTATTATTTATCTCTTTTATTTATTCAGTTTTCTAATTTTTTTCAGTCATTTATGCAAGCAATGCGTAATGTTTATGCTTGCATTTTTTGGCAATTCACAAACTCTAAGTGTCAAAAGTGTAGCAAAATTTTTTTGCTTTAAAACAAAATAATTTAACAGAGGAAATAAAGTTTATTTTAACTACTGAAATTGAGATCAAACCTTGCAGATCAATTTGCATTTTATACCACTAGGAAATATATAAACTTTAGAACAATGGTAAAAATTATTTTTAAAAATTAGAATTTCTTAAAGTAGTTATGAAATTATTTTCAAGTTAATTGGATATAGTTCTCTCAAATAAGTGCTACTTTTTAAAAATCAAGTTTTTCAATATTTCCTGAGGCAGCAAGCCATTTGAGGTCACATGTACTTAATGGTTTTGTTGTCAGTCAAGGTAATGGTTTCGTTGTCTGTCTTCAAATTCTCTGCCATTCCATAGATGCGATATTTACTATTACCATTTAGTTTGTTTTTGTTTCTCCATTTTGGAGCAACTCTCTGATCTCAGCTCACAAATTTATTTTAAACTATTGTAAACACATTTTTTCTTTAAGTTTTAAAATTCTATTAAAAATTAGCTAAAAATATTTCTTTTTAAAAACGGAAGATTTTGTATCAATTACAAAATATGTTCAGTCAATTTTTTTGTCTTTTCACTTTCTCATCGATCTACTTAGTTCCCAGAACTTGCATTTTCAATTATACAATGCAGCTGTCGATTGTAGTCGGATACACTTGTGACATTTGTAGCAGCATCACTCTGCATGTGATAAACACAATATTTTACATTGGAAAAAATTGGTATTTTTGGCATATATTGTTTTTGAAACTTATATTCGCTCTTTTCTAAATTAAAGATAATGACTTTGACAAATGTACTGAAAGACATTTTATGTCGAGTTGATCCTGAAAATTATTAAATAATTAATTATTTGATTTCTTTCTTTTTTTCTCTCTCTCTCTTTGGCTTTCCTGATTGTTCAATTGCAAAAGCTTAAGCGATTTTTTCATTTTCATTTTTTTAAAAAGGAAGATACTTCCCTATACAAAGGATGGAGATAACCTAGAAGCTATATTAGGCTTGTCCTAGTTTCTCATAGAACATTCAAACATTTATTCCTTTCAGAGGAATAAATATTTTTTCAACCTCTGACCTCTATTAGATATGAGCTTGATGATAAAAGCAGAATGCTCAGCTCTGCCAATAAGGTAGACCTGGGAAAAGAAAATTATTACTGGTAGACCTGGTAAAAAATGTAATAGCAAAAAACTGCATTAGAATTTTTTTTAAATTTTATTTTGATGAAAATATACTAGAGCAGACAAATCTATATAGCCAAACTTTGTGTGCTAAGCAAGAAACTGCTCTAAGGATATCTGTCAGCATGGCTGAAGAGTTCCCAGGAAAAACCAACCACAGCAGAAGAAATTAAAAAAAGTTTAGCTCTAGTAATCACAACTGGACCAGCTAGAAAACAATATTTAACTGAACAATTTAATAGTAGTCTAGAATTTTGTTGTGCATACCCTTTTTCTCAAGGATAGTGTGCAGAAACAGATTTCAACTTGCTACAGTACCTATATTTGAGTGATAATAATATTGTGAGGCCAAAGAATGATGAACATTGCTATGACCCCCTAGCTAAATTAGGCAGGCTTTTTCCAGATATCATTCAGCAGTTCAAAACAGCTTACATTCCAAGTGGTGAAATATGTATTCATGAATCAATAGTTGGCTATGAAGACATAATATATTTTAGAATATAATAACCTTCTAAAGCCAGAAAAACTTGGCATAAAATTTTAAGTTTTGAGTGATGAGCAAAACTGCATATGATTAGAACATCATTGTGTATACTGGGAAAGGTACTGTCCAGTCCAGTGGAGGACCTGAAGTGAATTTTGCACCATAAAACCCAAACAGCCAACCTGAAAAATGATTAATAGTTGGTCTTGATGAAATTAAGTCACTATAACCCATTTAATCCTTGGATGGAGAAATGATGGGTGGGATAAACATTTGAATAATTTCCCTGTGGGCAGCAACATTTGATGTGTATGTGACCAAGAATTTACATCGTATTAATATGCAGCAGTTATTATCGTGCTGCTGCAATCAAATATCCAAAACATTTGGAATTTCAAAAGGTATCTTCATGTTAGATCTTCATGCAGCTCTCTTTAAAAAAGATCACTGATATTGAGCTCTTTTTCAAATATTGAAATAAAACTATAGATTTGTGAAAACTTATATGACAAAAATGCATGTGATGAGAATCATGGTATTTTTTACTAAACATTCATCATAATATTTCCAAGGAATTCTTCACTTATATTTTTCATCTCATTATACTATAAATGAAATATTTTGAATTTCCTTTTTTTTTCCCATACAATTTTTTCACCAAAATCAAGAAGGGAAATCTGACACCATTGCTGTAAGCTCCCCATAAAGAATATAAATGGACATGGCTTATATGATGTGATATTGCCTAATAAAATTTTGGAATCTAATCAATGATGGTAAAACAAGTAATTGGGAAACAAATAAATTTTGCCTTCAGTCTTGAAGAAATTAGCTGCTGTGTGTGCTTGTAACTAATTGCATATACTGTCAAGGTATCACTCTTAGTTTAACGTTGATATCAATTTTAGAGGAAAAATTGTATCACTTGTCAAGAAGGGTATTACTTTTAGTTTAACATTGATATCAATTTTAAAGGAAAAATTGTTGTGAAGGTGTGATATGAACCCATGACCTCCTGATAATATGTCAGCTACTCTGACCACTGAGCTATTGGCTGCTGATCAATTTATTCAAATGTATATTTGTAACATACTTGCCATCTTCATGTTATAATGCGTCATCTGCTTCTTGAGGCTATCTGTGAGCAGCTGGAACAAATGCCTTCATGAGACACAGAAAATTGTGTACTGTAGGTAGAAAGTTCATAATATACATTAGAGATCTTGATCACTAGCTCAGCGGTCAGACCACCTAGTGTGTTATCAGGAGGACATGGGTTCATATTCCACCTGGCTCAAGAAAATTTTTCCTCTAAAGTTGATGTTAAACTAAGAGTGATACCTTCCTTAACAGTTGAACAAAGACATAAAAGAAATTCTTCAATTTAATTACATATACTCTTTCATATAACTGAGTTGGTGATAGTGTTTACTGAATTATAATTATATATATATCCTCAAAATAATCTAATTTGATAGATAAAAGATGAGACCCTGAAGTTTTGGTGTCAGTTTTTATAATTTTCCTGAAGGATACTTTTATGTTGGAGCTTAACAATAAAGTTAAAAGTAAATATGCTTAGTGTTATATATGAGTGCTGAATCACTTCTTTCGCAAAACTAAAAGGATATTGTCTAAAATTAGCATTTTATATTGATTTTAGTTTCAAATGGACCCAAGGATATCGTGAAGGATGAAGAATTTGAATCGTGGAGAAAACAGCCACATCAGGTATTTCCATGATAATTTTTATCTGCCTATTTTTTGTGGTTAGAAAATTCTTTCAATATTGTAAAAAATTCATATTTACAACATTAAACACAGCAAGTATATTACGTATGAGTGAGGGGCCGGGGTGGCTCAGTCGGTAGCGCGCCAGGCTCATAATCTGTAGTTCCCAGGTTCGAGTCCCAGCTGGGTCAGCGTTGAGATTTATCTCCGCAAAATTCCCCGCCCTGTCCACGGTCAGTAGGGGACACCGATGGGCTTGGAAAGGCCGCCGTCCGTCGGATGGTACGTTAAGCCGTGGCCCTGTGTGCGGGAGAGCCATACCCTGTGCACGTTAAAGAACACGCTGGATGGCCTTGACGGGAGACTACCATCTCTCTCCCAACAGCTGTTCCAGTGGGTCCCCTCCCCCAACCTTCTCTGAGCCTTCGGGGTCCATGTGACCTGGCCATTTAGCCCATGGTGTGCAAAAAAGTGCCGCTCAGAGGTAAAACAACCCAACCTATGTATGACTGAAATTAGTGTGATCTATTGCATAGAAACTGTGATAGAACATATTGGGAGTAAATCTGTACCTGAGAGGTATGGGAGTATAACTTGCAAGACTTAATCAGAGAAATGGAGTAGCAGGAGTTGTGATATTTTGCCTCTGTGGGGGAAAAAAACTCACTTAAAATATTAACACTCTTGTGGTTGAGTAGTTAACACGCTTGGCTAGTGATCTAAGGGACCTGGGTTCGAGCCCCGGATAAGGCATGGATGTTTGTTTTTCTGCTGAGGTTCTACCATTCTCACAGATCTACTACTATGGCATATAAACTGATAGGCTATTGTCAGACCTCTGGCAAGCAGCTGCTTGAGGGAGTATTTATTTTTTTATTAATAATTATAACCCTAGTTATATTTTTATTTAAATAATCTTACATTTCTTCAGCACTAATAAAGTTTCAAACAGGGAATATATTTGTGTTTATTGCATATTATGTAAAATTTTAAACTGTAACACAAAGAAAACATTAAATATTGGTGAAGTAAAAATTTAAAGGTGAACATTAGGTATGAAATAAATTATAACTTTTTATACTAATGCATTTAAATGAAAGTCTGTTCAAATAAAAAGCAGAACTTAAAATTTAGGCCTTCACATTTCAGATATTTTGCTTTGAATTATTAGACTGCAGAGACTACTGTTGAAATATCAAATTTTATGCTGATCATTAAATATATTAATAGCACTGTGAGCTGCAAACTGGTTGTATTTTCTTTTGCATACTTGCCAGCCCTCCTAATTTTCCACCATATTTTCAGTCTATTCCCCTGGTAAATCAGGTATTTCTCCTGATTTTTAAATTGGTAAAGATCGAATTTTCAAATTCCCCCCATTTTTTCCCCCAGATAGTGGAATACTTTTTTTTTATGTTAATGTTAATACTAGGAAAAGTAATGAAAATGAATGTCAAGTTTACATAGATTTGAATTTTTTAGGCTTGCATGATAGTTTTCAAAATGTAGAGTTTTTGTAAATTTCAAAATAATACTGAGTTTTCTGATGTATATTATGTCACTGGTGATGAGACCAGTTTCAATAATTCTGTGTGCAAGGCATGATTGAATTTTCCCTTTTTTTGTCTTCTAGTATTTCTGCTGCACATGAAACTTTCCATGCCAGTATCACCAGCTTCATGTTATATCCTAATTTTAAGTAACATTAGTCTTCAATGTTGGTCACCTGCAACACAATGTACACTGTAATTGTATGAAATACTTTTCAAAAGCTGTGTCTAATATTTAACAATGATATGGAAAGTTCCTAAATTTGGAAATAACATCACAAGGTTTCAGGTTGGAGCTAGAGTTCCATTATAGGTAGAGACTTGAATTTTTAACACAGTGTTGGGTGTCTGATGGGAGGAACACACACATGTGAAGTTTTGGACTGGGCCCTCAAGTATTTAAAAATTTTGTGGTTGTCTAAAACTCTTAAAAATCCACATTGAAAGTGTAGGAATTTATATTAATAACTGCTATAAATCTCATTCTGGGCATCTTTCCAAATACTTAACATCCTGCCCCCAAATTTGGCACACATTTTGACAATGCATTCTGTTCTACCTGTTACATTACACATTTGAGTCTTACTTTTGATAGAACTGAAGTTTGAGTTTGAAACCACTTTTATTTTTCACTTCAGGAATTCATTGAATTTCAGTAGTAAATTTGCTATTGGAAAATGAATGGTTTTAAACTAAAACTCCAGTTTTATGTTAATGTTAAAAAGATTAATGTTAATGAACTGGAGTTTAATGAATCCTGAATGTTTAACATAATATGTAGTGGCATGTGGGATACTCATATGTAAAGTTGGTGAGGGAACTATTTGAAAGTTTGAGACATCAAAAAGTTCAAAAATATAATCTTTTCTCTGCTAAAAATCGTGATTCATGTGATACTTTGCCGTTGAACCTCCAACCATATAAAATGAAGTCACAGCTGGTCTTCAAAATGATAACTAGGGAGTGTGAACTGAAGGAGCAAAATAATATAATAGATAGTAGTATAACATTCCTAAAGTGTATAATGTTGATAAGGCTACCTGTTACAATGGACACACTAATATTTTACAGATATTATTGCAACAGCCACACTATATTTTAGAAAATATTAATGTTAGAAAGTGTCTGTTACCCTTTCTAACATTATACTCGTATTCATATACAGTCGAACTTGATTATAACGAGCACCAGGGGACCAACAAAATTTCCTTGTTATAACCATTACTTACTATATCAGTGAGTTAAATGGGGCGGGGGTGGCTCAGTCGGTAGCGCGCCAGGCTCGTAATCTGTAGTTCCCAGGTTCGAGTCCCAGCTGGGTCAGCGTTGAGATTTATCTCCGCAAAATTCCCCGCCTTGCCCACGGTCAGTAGGGGACACCGATGGGCTTGGAAAGGCTGCCGTCCGTCGGATGGGATGTTAAGCCGTGGCCCCGTGTGCGGGAGAGCCATACCCTGTGCACGTTAAAGAACACGCTGGATGGCCTTGACGGGAGGCTACCATCTGTCTCCCAACAGCTGTTCCAGTGGGTCCCCTCCCCCAACCTTCCCTGAGCCTTCGGGGTCCATGTGACCTGGCCATTTAGCCCATGGTGTGCAAAAAAGTGCCGCTCAGAGGTAAAACAACCCAACCCAACCCAGTGAGTTAAATCTACCTTTTATTTTTTTAAGTTCTAAATATCTTAATAAAAGGATACATTCTAGAAACGAAAGCAATATTAGAGAGAAAAATATAATTAGTTGTATTAACCCTTCCAGGGTCAAAGATGTCTATAGACGTTTTTTGTACAATACATGAAACTACGATTTAAAAAAAAAATTGCCGTTTGAAAATTATCTTACCTATATCTTTTGAAAATATGTAATTCAAGCTTGAAAAATATTTCCTTTTTTCATTTGATGCATACTTTATTAAACTACAATATAAATAATTCGATAAAGACATTTGATTGCCATATTTTAGAAGTGCTATACGGTATTGCTGATTTGTTTGTTAACGTTACTCTGTATTGAAGCAATCACCTGCTCAGAAGTTTGATTTGAACTATTATCAACAAATTTTTCTTTAAAATTTCCTAATAAACAAACAACTGCTATTTTTAAAAGTGAGAGATTTTGGAGGTAATTTTAAAATAGTTACCTATTTTTTCAGTATAAATAAATAAAAATAAAATAAATACCCCCTTAAGCAGCTGCTTGTCACAGACGTCTGACAAGAGACTGTCAGCTTATATGTCATAGTAGGTCTGAGAGGATGGCAGGACCTCAGCAGAAAAATGACACATCCATGCCTTATCTGGCGCTCGAACCCAGGTCCCTTAGATCAGTAGCCAAGCATGCTAACCACTCGGCCACACCACTGTAAAAATGTTATTAAAATTAATGTTACTATGTTCAAATTTTTTGCTTCAGTAAAATTCAGAATTAAATTCTTTTTAATTTGGTATATAACATGATCTATTTCTGTTGATTAGTTATTAAACATATTGTAAAGTTGACTTGTTTATTGAACTCTGCAACAAGCCTGGACTTTTCTCAAAGTATGGTATAGAGGAAAAAATTGCAAAATGGAAGAAATGTTTATTGTAAACAAGGGAATTTTTTTTTGTAACTCAGAAATGACTTTTCTATTCATGTGCATTATAATCATTTCTGTCTATTAGTGTTTTTTAAATAATTTTTTTATTTGTGTTGCCAGATGTATTTTTTACTGCATGACTGAAAAAGTCCTGTTAAAGTAAAACTTGCTTTTTTGTTAAATAATTTATTTTTGGAGAAAAACAATACAAACGCCCATGCCTTACCCAAGGCTTGAACCCAGGTCCCTTAGATTAGTAACCAAAAGTGCTACCCACTCAGCCACATTTTTATTAACCCTTCCAGTGTCAAGCATGAAAAATGAGTTTGTAATCATAGAGCAAACTATTTGCTCCCTTCCCCCCAAAAAAAATTAATTTTAGAACTTTTTTTGCCAAATAACTAGTGAAAGTAATTCCACTTTAGAGTCAAATAAATTTTTAAATCCTCTAATTGATGATCTAATTGGTGATATGAAAATTTTCTACCTACAGTACATTTCCTTTGTGTCACATGTAGGCACTGTTCAGGCAATCTAGCCACAAGCAGCAGATAAATGCCATATAGATGAAAAGTATATATTACAAGTATGCAGTTGATTAAATATTGAATAAACTCAACTTTTTTGGTATACACTAATTACCACTTTTGAGTCAATTCAAATTTTTAGAGGAAAAATTGTCTTGAGCCTATTGGGATACAAACCCACGATCTCCTGATAACATGTCAGGTGCTCTGGACCTCTGAGCTACTGGCCAACGATAAAGATCTCCTCTAATTGATTATATAAACATTTTCTATCTACAGTACATATTCCATTATGTCACATGTAGGCGCTGTTCAGGCAATCTAGCCACAAGCGGCAGATTGACATGTTATCGGGAGGTCATGAGTTCATATTCCACCTGGCTCAAGCCAATTTTTCCTCTAAAAATTTGAATCGACTCAAAAGTGGTAATTGAGGGCGGGGGTGGCTCAGTCGGTAGCACGCCAGGCTCGTAATCTGTAGTTCCCAGGTTCGAGTCCCAGCTGGGTCAGCGTTGAGATTTATCTCCGCAAAAATTCCCTGCCCTGCCCACGGTCAGTAGGGGACACTGATGGGCTTGGAAAGGCCGCCGTCCGTCGGATGGGACGTTAAGCTGTGGCCCCGTGTGCGGGAGAGCCATACCCTGTGCACGTTAAAGAACACGCTGGATGGCCTTGACGGGAGGCTACCATCTGTCTCCCAACAGCTGTTCCAGGGGTCCCCTCCCCCAACCTTCTCTGAGCCTTCGGGGTCCATGTGACCTGGCCATTTAGCCCATGGTGTGCAAAAAAGTGCCGCTCAGAGGTAAAACAACCCAAAAGTGGTAATTACTTAGTGTATACCAAAAAAATCGAGTTTATTCAATATTTAATCAACTGTATACTTGTTCTCATATATATGGCATTTATCTGCCATTTGTGGCTAGATTGCCTGAACAGCACCTACATGTGACATAATGGAATATGTACTGTAGGTAGAAAATTTTCATATTATCAATTAGATCATCAGTTAGAGGATTTAAAAATTTGAATTGACTCTAAAGTGGTAATTACTTACTTTCACTAGTTATTGGCAAAAAAAAAGTTCTAAAGTTAATTTAATTTAATTTTTTTTTGGGGGGGGAGCAAATAGTTTGCTCTATAATTACAAACTCGTTTTTCATGCTTGACACTGGAAGGGTTAATAAAAATGTGGCTTAGTGGTTAGCACTTTTAGTTACTAATCTAAGGGACCTGGGTTCAAGCCTCAGGCAAGGCATGGGTGTTTGTATTGTTTTTCTGCCAAGGTTCTGCCATCCTCACAGACCTTCTACTATGGTGTATAAACTGACAGGCTCCTGTCAGACCTCTGTGGCAAGCAGCTGCTTGAAGGGATATTTTTTTATTATAATATATCTATTATTATTTCTCTCTTTTATTTATTCAGTTTTCTAATTTTTTCAGTCATTTATGCAAACAATGCGTAATGTTTATGCTTGTATTTTTTGGCAATTCACAAATTCTTAAATGTCAAAAGTATCACAAAATTTCTTTGCTTTAAAACAAAATAATTTAACAGAGGAAATAAAGTTTATTTTAACTACTGAAATTGAGATCAAACCTTGCAGATCAATTTGCATTTTATACCACTAGGAAATATATAAACTTTAGAACAATGGTAAAAATTATTTTTAAAAATTAGAATTTCTTAAAGTAGTTATGAAATTATTTTCAAGTTAATTGGATATAGTTCTCTCAAATAAGTGCTACTTTTTAAAAATCAAGATTATCAATATTTCCTGAGGCAGCAAGCCATTTGAAGTCAGATGTACTTAATGGTTTTGTTGTCAGTCAAGTTTCAAATTATTTATTCTTTCTAATCACAGTATGTATTTGAAGTAAAATACAAATAATTGTAGAAGTGGCAGAGTGAAAAAAAAACTTATATCACTAATATTATAGTCTGCTTGGAATCAATGTCCTGCTTCTGAATCAGGGAAGCCTAAAAAATTCATCTAATTCGCTGTCAGAATCAACAAAATATTTCTGGAAAAATATCGGGTTTTTCCAATCAACTTTATCTAAAACATCCATTTCAAGATTTTGTGAACACATTAAATTGGTAACTAATAGCAAATTCAAAATAAATAAAAAATTAAAGCATGTTTTATGCCAAATTAACCTGCATATAATTTTGGATTTTCTGAAAATAAAATATTTAATGAAAAGACGACTAGTTTTATTTTAATAGGTTTGGTGATTTACCTCTGAGCAGCACTTTTTTGCACACTATGGGCTAAATGGCCAGGTCACAAGGACCCCGAAAGCTCAGAGAAGGTTGGGGGAGGGGACCCACTGGAACAGCTGTTGGGAGACAGATGGTAGCCTCCTGTCAAAGGCAATCCAGAGTGTTCTTTAATGTGCGCAGAGTATGGCTCTCCCGCAGATGGGGCCAATGGCTTTGCATCCCATCTGACAGACTTTCCAAGCCAATTGGTGTTCCCTACTGACCGTGGCAGGGCAGGGAATTTTGCGGAGATAAATCTCAACGCTGACCCAGCTGCGACTTGAACCTGGGAACTACAGATTATGTGCCTGGCGCACTACTGACTGAGCCACCCCCTGCCCCTATTTTAATAGGGCTTGTTTAGGGTCATGTAGCAAAAAAATACATGTGGCAACACAAATTAAAATTTATTTAAAAAGCACTAATAGACAGAAATAATTATAATGCACATGAATGGAAAGGCTATTTGTTTCTGAATAAGAAAAAATATTATTTTCTTGTTTAAAGTAAATATTTCTTCCATTTTATATATTTTTTTTTGAAGTCCAGGCTTGTTGCAGAGTCCAATAAAGAAGTCAACTTTTTTTTGTTTTTTTAATAAATAACTAATCAACAGAAATAGGTCATATTATATGCCAAATTAAAGAGAATTTAATTCTGAATTTTATTGAATTAAAAAATATGAACATTGTAGTAGGATATTAATTTTAATAACACTTTTTATAGTGGTATACTGAAAAAATAGATACCTATTTCATAATACTTCCAAAAACTTATGTTTTTAAAAATAGCGTTTTTTTTGTTAATTTTTAGAAGATTTTTGAAAATTTAAGGAAAAATATGTTGATAATAGTTCAAATCAACATTTGTGAGCTTAAATCAGTTCATTGCTTTAATACAAATTATGTTCTTGCCACTGTAAGGCAATGTCTTGCGACATCTTAAAGAAATAAAACCTGTTTTGATTTTCTTGCTTTGGCAGGAGCTCTGACTTTTCTAGACTGAATTTTTCAGACTAGTAAAAACAGTATTTTTATCTCATTTTTAGCAACAAGTTTATCTTTGTTGACTATTATGTAGACTAAATACAACTGATTCTTTAGTACACTGTTTTGTAAATTATGATATAATGCTAATTTTACAAAATGAAGCACTAAGTCTTGGTATAAATGCTTAATTTCTAATTTATGTTCAGTTCGTAAATATCCCTTCAAATTTCACTTTCGAATTCAGTAGTGTATATCTACATTAAATACATATATTTTTCATGACTGCAAAGAAATGTGTGAGAAATTAAGCTCATCTGAATTAGTTCAAATAAGGTACAAAATGATGTTACATTAATGCTTATTACTGCTGAACTGGTCTGTAAATGGTAGCTAGGTAGTCACTGGAAGGAGAGCTGTACACCGATCCCCTGTGATGATGCATAGAACCAGCCAGGCCTAGCACCTAATGTCCGACCCCTTCCTTCTCGTGGTGCAGGCCGTTTTTTGTAATGATTGTAGTACCATTTGTGTACCCATTTTTGTAATGATGATAGATGCATTACTAGCTTTAATGTTGGCCCTATAACACAGTCTGAAGTTATTTGGGCTATTTCTAAGCTTAAACTGCATAAATCCCCAAGGGTAGATGAAATTACTATGAAATGTTTAGAGCTGGGAATGTTTTGGTTACCACTTGGATGACTGAAATTTTGAATATCTTTTATGATAAAGGCATAGTTTCCAAGTAATTTTGCAGAGCTATTATTATCCCTATTTTTAAAAAGGTGATTGCAGTTCTTGTGATAACTATAGGGGTATCAGCCTACTTTCTGTTCCAGGTAAAGTTCTTTGCATTGATTGTGCTTAATAGAATTAAGAATCTGGTTGATGGGCAATTGTGTGATGAGCAATGTGGATTCAGAAGTGGTAGGGGATGTAGATCAGATTTTTCCACATAGACAGATTCTTGTGGAATGTTTAGAGTTGCAGAAACCTTTGGTTACTAGCTTTGGTGATTTCAAAAAAGCTTTTGACTCTGTAGATCGCCAGAATTTATGGCTTATTGTGACATTGTATGGCATCCTGACAAGTTAGTTAACATAATGAAAGCTCTGTATAAAAACATAGTTGTGTGTGAGATTTGGTAAGGCTTGTAGTAATTGCTTTAGCATTACTTATGCTAAAGTGTGGTGTTCGACAAGGGTGCATTTTGTGTCTTTTTCTCTTTAGTTTGGTTATTGATTATGTTATGCAAAATTCACTTTAAGAGAAAGATTTGGGCCTTAAATGGGCTGGAGATACAAAAATTTCTGACTTAGATTATGCTGATGATTTAGCCCTTTTGGCAAATGATGTTGATGAGATGAACTCTTTCATTCGAGCTGTTGATGAAACTGGTAGTAGAGTAGGTTTGGTTATAAACAGAGAGAAAACTAAAGTGATGAGAATTGGTCAGGCAGGCTGTGATTCAGTTAATCTGAATGGTTGCAATCTTGAACAGGTGTCACAATTTAATTATCTTGGGAGCTATGTAACAGATACTGGTGATGTGCGGCATGAGATTAACAGACGAATAGGGATTGCTGCTGAGACTTTTAAGAATCTATGGAGAGTGTGGAGAAATAGGTGTATACACCTAAAGACTAAAATTAGGCTGTATAATTGTTTGGTTTTTTCTAGGGTTAGTTATGGTAGTAAAACTTGGATCCTTTGTATGTAACTTTGTATGACCCCTTTTTTGTAAACCTGGAAGGAAACTTGATGCTTTGGATTCTAGATACTTAAGCAGTATCTTGGGCATTAGGTGGTTCAACTTTAAAGGTAATGATGAGGTTAGGCCAGGGGTGGGCAATTGTTTTCGTATCTACACTGCGCATGTGTATTGACGTGGCCGTCCTAGTGGAAAATATGAGACGAATCTACGGTCGTGCACAGGAAGGAAATCTCGGTTCAAGGCGGATTTTTCTGACTGCCTTGGCGGGCCACAAAAAACTCTTAGCGGGCCGCTATTTGCCCACCGCTGGGTTAGACAAAGGAGTTGGCAACCTGCTTGGTGCAGCATATTGTGAAGAGAGAGACTGTTGGTTTGGCCATGTTTCCCATATGGATTAGCAAATAGGGTTGTGAAGTGTGTACCTAAAGGAGTCAGAAAGAGGGGAAGGCCTAGGATGCAGAGGGCAGACAGTGTCAAACAGGACCTAGTTAAAATTGGTGTGCAGTGGCGAGATGCAGCAGATGTAGCTCAGGACAGATATGCTTAGAGAACTAAATTGCATTGTCTGGTTGGACTTTCATTTCCCATGGCTGCTTGAGGATGATGATAAATTGGATTAGTAACTTTTAAAAGAAACTGAAATTTGTGCATTCACAGGGAGCAGCTATGAATTATAGCCATTGGACTTGAAAGTATTCTGCTATAACGCAATAATTACATTCCTGAAAAAACAATTTTTGTAATATACATTGATTCAATTGTGAATTATAAATTAGGGGGTTGTATGTTTCAAAAAGACCTATTGGAAGGACATTTTCCCTAGATATTGTGCTATATTACAGGTGTTTTTTATTTTATATTTTTTATTGTTTTATCATAAAAATATGAAATGGTGAAAAAGCATGAGAAAGATTGAAAAGAAAATGACATAATGGTAGTTGCTAAATGATAGAAACTGTAGCCATGTTGAAAGCTAAGATAAAAATTGATGAAGGGTGATTGATTTAGCACATTTTTAATTTTTTTAAATAGATATTAAACATCATTTTTTTTTGCATTTACTGCACTCAAAATTTGTATATTCTTCCACACTGGTACATTTATGCTGTAAAATGCTGCCATAGGAATATTGATATAGTCAATGTCATACATTGCTTCTTATTAGCTTTCATGGTTAAGAATAATAAGCAGTGATTGCACAAGAAATTTCTTGATGGAATTTATTGCTCCATTCTCTATGTGAAATAAGAGTATGGTAGAAGTGTCTAAATGACATCCAGCCTAGAGCAAAGCCTGCACCGTGGCTACCATGCACCTTGCCTAATTATTTTATAATTGTCTTGTGACTACATTCCTTAATTTCTCTGTCACGTTCTATCTAAAAGGCGTTATTAGCAGTTGGATGCATTTTAGCCAATTGGTCTACCCACCATATTGTGCATATGTGGTCCCCAATTGAAAGATGGTTGGACGTTGTTGGTACCATCATCTCAAGAAGGTACTCAGTCATTGCACAGGGTCGCATGTCAGATGCACAACAGTACAGATGAATTGCATGATCCGTCAGCAGGTAGTAGCATGACCTTAGCTTATTAATTATTCAATGAACTCTAACTGCTGCTGTGGAAATTCCCATCAAAACTAGGACAATTGCTAGGAGATTGGTAGATGCATGGCTTGAGGTCCCATATCCATTGCATAGACTGATCTTGACTGTATGCTACTCTTCTGTGGTCCTGGATCAAAGTTGAGCTGCCTGGAATGGCAATGCAGTATCTTCAGCAATGAAGGACATTTCCATTCATCAAATCCAATAAAAAAAAGGTGACTCCAAAGTAATAGCAACAAATGATTCAATGCAACTTTCTTGGTAATGGTAAAAAGTGAATAAAACTTTAGTTTTGAAAGGTGCTTTTACATGCTGACAGTCATTAACTGTTAAATATGAGCTGCACAATTTTGCTGACAGTTCTTTATGCCTCAAAGGTAACCGACAATTCACTGGAAGCATGCAAATGCTAGGCATAAAACTGCACCCATGTAAAAGCTGTAGACCACAACTACTTTGTATTTTTCACATGCTAAAAGTTGACAGTCTTTTGACATATAGGTTTTGCCGGTCTCATCATGAATTTTTGACTACTTTCAAATCCACAATTCTTTATCATAAGAGATGAAACTATTGAGGTGTGTGAATACAATGACTTAACCCTTCCAGGGCCCAGTCTGAAAAACTGGTTTACATACAGACACCAAGCTAAAAGCTGCTCAGCCAAAAAAAATTAACTTTTAGAGAACTTTTTTTTTGCCAACACATACACAATCCTCATTCAGCCATGGGCTACGGAGGTCCAACCAGACTGTAATTTTCCTCTGCAGATGTCTGTTCTGAGCTACATCCTAGGTTGCGATGGGCAGCAAAGTCCTGTTTGACATTGTCTGCCCATCGCAATCTAGGTCTCCCCCTTTTTCTGATACCCTTTGGTACACTGTTCATAATTCTGTTTGCCAATCTGCAGCTATGCATAAGAGTAACATGGGCAAACCAATGCAGTATCTCTCTCTCTGCACAATATGCTGCTCAAAAGAAGTTGACAATGACTCCAACCTCATCATTACTTACAAAGTCGAACCACCTAATGCCCAAGATACTGCATAAGCATCTAGAATCAAAGGCATCAAATTTCTTGTTATCCTGCTTACGAAAAGTCCATGTTTCACTATCATAGCTACCTTAGAAAGAACCAAACTATTATATAGTCTAATTTTAGTCTAGGTATACATGCCTATTTTTAAACACTCTCCATAGATTCTTAGAAGTCCCAGTGGCAATCCGTATTCTTCTATTTATTTATTTCATGTTGGACATCACCAGTATCTGTTACATACCTTCCAAGATAATTAAACTGAGACACTTGCTCAAGAGTGCAGCCATTCAAAGCAACTGAAGCAGTATCTGCCTGACCAATTTTCATCACTTTAGTTTTTTCTCTGCTTATCACCAAACCTACTCTATTACCATTCTGATGAACAGCCCTAATGAAAGATTTCATCTCATCAACCAGTAATAATTAGGCACTTTGACATCGATTTCAATTTTAGAGGAAAAATTGTCTGAGCCGGGTGGAATACGAACCCACGACCTCCTGATCACATGTCAGGTGCTCTGGACCACTGCGCTACTGGCTGCTGATCAAGATCTAATTAGCGCTATGAACATTCCCTTTATGTCACATAGATAATGATAATAAATATTGAGTTATCTCAATATTTATTATCATTAGCATACTTGTAAGACATGCTTTCCATCTATTGGCAAATAAAAAGCCTCTAGGGCTAAAATAATGCTTGTATGTGACATAAAGGGAATGTTCATAGCGTTAATTAGAGGAGATCTAGATCGGCGGCCGGTAGCTCAGTGGTCCAGCGCACCTGACATGTTATCAGGAGGTCGTGGGTTCGTATCACACCCGGCTCAGACAATTTTTCCTCTAAAATTGAAATCGACGTCAAAGTGCCTATTCATTACTGGATGTTGAACCATCAAGTTTATCTGAGTTTATCTCAATATTTATTATCATCTCATCAACATCATTAGCCAACAGGGCCAAATCATCTGCATAATCTAAAGAAATTTTGAAATCTCTAGACCATTTAAGGCCAATATCTTTCCCTTGTAAAGAATTTCGCATAACATAATCAATAACTAAACAGAAAAGGAAACAAAATGCATCCTTGCCTAACTCCACTAGCAATGCTGAACCAATCGCTGCAAGACGTACCAATTCTCGCACATGACTCAATGTTATTATAGAGTTTTTCGTTTTGTTAACTCGCTTGTCTGGTGTGCCATACGATCTCATGATCAACCACAAATTTTGTCGATCAACAGAGTCGAAAGATCTTTTGAAATCAACAAGTTAGTAACCCAAAGTTTCTAAAATTCCAAACATTTCTCAAGAATCTGCCTAAATGAAAATATTTGATCAGTGCATCCCCTACCACATCTGAATCCACATTGTTCATTACACAGTTGTCCATCAACCAAATTCTTAATTCCATTAAGTATAATCATGCAAAGAACTTTACCTGGAACAGAAAGTAAACTAATTCCCATATAATTATCATACTTTTGCACTCACACTGCAGTCACCTTTTTTAAAAATGGGGACAATAATAGCTGTAGTAAAATTCTTAGGAGCATCACCTTTATCATAAAAGATATTTCAAATTTTTACTCATGTGGCACTGCATGTGTTAACCGAAGCATTCCCAGCTCTAAGCATTTCCGTAGTAATTTCATCTACCCCTTGGGATTTATATAATTTAAGTTTAGAAATAGCAAAAATAACTTCAGACTGTGTTATAGGGCAACATTAAAGCCACCAATGCATCTATCATCATTACAAACAATAGGAGTAGAACTAACCACATTTAGAACTTCTCTGAAATGCTTAAATGAAAAACAGAAAAGGAGACAAAATGCACCCTTACCTAACTCCACTAGCAATGCTGAACCAATCTAGGTCTTCTCTGAAATGCTCTGATGAACAGCCCTGATGAAAGAATTCATCTCATCAGCATCATTAGCCTACAGGGCGAAATCATCTGCATAATCTAAATAAGAAATTTTGAAATCTCTAGACAATTTAAGGCCAAAATCTTTTGTGGTTGATCATGAGATCGTATGGCACACCAGACAAGTTAGTTAACATAATGAAAAACTCTATATTAACACTGAGTCGTGTGCAAGAATTGGTACGTCTTGCAGCGATTGGTTCAGCATTGAAATCACCTAGCCATCACAGAATCCTCACCTTCAACCATCTTACCATCTTACCTCTCTGAAAAAAGGAGACAAAATGCACCCGTGCACTTTAACAGCAAATGGATTAATGGACTGTTCTGTCTGTTTCTTGCCACATGAAACATTAACAATCTGGTACTACTCCCTGCTGTTGGGCTGTCTAACTGCTTCCTCTGCTTTGTCAGCCAAGCTATCGAGCCAAAGATTCTTATCAGCTTCCTTTACACTTTTATTTAGCTCGTTGTAATGCCTTCTGTTAGGATTAATAGTGTTGATTCATATTAATCCTGCACTTCCTTCTTTCAGAAATAAGTTTCATAGTTTTTTACTCAATAATTCTGTTTCCTCTATTCCTTTTTACCCAAAGAGTACTGTTGGTTTCAAGAAAAGCCTGTTTAAACTGATCCTATTCTTTCTCAACTTCAGCAATAACCAAATAGCAATTGTCATAATGACTAAGTAAGGTATCGTGGTATGCTTTGGTTATATTTGGATCTTTCAGACATTCAGCTAATTTTCTTAACCATAGAACATTTCTTAATTTTGGCTCCCCTGTATGATCTGGTATTCCTAACTGATCTAGCCCATTTGCTGCTAATTAAAATGTAATCTGTTATACACAGTCGTATCAGAATAATATGACCACCTACCTGATAATGGGAATAACCACCCCTCTTCCAATGACAGTGTGGTGTGACATGGATGCAATGAGGCCCTGGAAGGTTGCCAGAGGCACACGTGCCCATTTGGACTTCAGCAGAGCACGGAGGTTCCGGAGATGACATGGTTGTGGGTCCCCACGCCGAACCTGTCAATCCAAATGATCCCACAAGTCCTCTATGGGATTGAGGTAGGGCAATTTCGCCAGCCAAGGGAGAACGAAGACATCGCTGTTGTGTTCCTGGAACCAGTCACACACCACCTTAGTGACATGGCAGGGCACATTGTCCTGTTGGTAGGCATCATCACCACCAGGGTAAATGTCCAACATGAAAGGATGCATGTGGTCAGCAAGGTTGGACCCGTAATAATGTAAGTGGCAATCCCAATGTACCGCTATTCAAGATAGCATACCACCTTGAGGGAGTTGCCATGAAACCACATCAACTAGCTAGAGAACATTCTATATACCTGTCTTCATTGAACATTCCTAACTGCGGGAGAAGACCTGTTTAAGAGAGAGACCTTACTTTTAGAGACAAGTCTGTCTGATGAGCTGATCATTGAGGTGCAGTGAGTGGGCTTTTGAATTTTAAAATCTTCTCTTTGCCAAATAGAACCAAATATAACTCACTGGATTTAGACCACATATTTGCCAATACAGATAAGATGTTATTTCAGAATTTAGATGCCTAAATTTCATAAGATGACCTAACTTTTTGCATGGGGAAGCTATCATGATGGAGAGTCTTCAGGCTCTCCTATCGATAAGTCGCACTTAATAGGGCCATGCTCCCATTCGGCATGTCCTTCGACTTTGTCCTCTCCGCCGGGACACCAACTAGCGGCCTCTCCAGCAATACCTCGAGCAGGACTTCACTGCAGCCAAGCAGATGTACCCACATGACCGAGGACTCCAATCCCGGTTTGCAGACCCCCACAAGGCCACTCCATCCCTACTCCATGACACCCCAGACTTCGCTGGGGCAATAAAGGAGCCCAGCCAGCCCCTCCATTGAGGCCGCAAGGCACGCCAAAAACACCGACGAGCTGGCACCCAGTTTCACAGAGGCACCTTCAGATCCTCCACCATGTCTATTCAGTAACTTAATGTTGGCTGCCAAAAGAGTTACTGGGGACTCTTAGTTTGGCTGTTCCATCGATAAGTCCGACGACCAGGTTAGCTAATCCCGGTCGCGAGCCTTCAACTTTTACCTCTCCATTGTGAATGGGCCGAAGCCCCACAGTGAACAATCTTCTGACCCACGATATCATTGAGACCGCATCGATGAGCCCACTGGACCGGGTGCTCCAAGCCCTGTCCGCAGACCCCCAATGACGGCCTCTCAACCAGGGTTGCAACCCCCAGCTTCTCAGGGGACAAGTCAATAAGCCCACTGGACCGGCTCCCCCCCAAGGACCAGTCCGCAGACCTTCAACAGGCCCCCTCCACCGGGGCCCACAAGATATCACAAGCTCCAGAGTGCCAGCAATCCGAGCCCAACTTCTCAGAGGCACCGTAGGCTCCACCACCACAACAAGGTGATCCCCCTCAGAGGGGAGCAAGGATGGGCAACGAATAAGATTCGCGACAACCCAGGTGCACCGCAGTACTGTGACTGCATATCACCTTAAGGGATTGCCACTGAAACCACTATAAACTAAAAAGGCTCCTATCAATTTAGCTTGCCTTAACATTTGCCTACATACAGCGGGAGAAGACCTTTTGTGAAGAGAGAAGCACTACTTGGGTTTTATTAGTCTGCTTGAAGATATAATCATTGAGGTGCAGTGAGAGTGGGATCTTTTGAAATTTTGAGTGCTGCCTAGGAATATGCCCAACACTCACTGAATTTAGTCCAGAAACTTGGCAATATATAAATAAAAAGATCTTAGTCTTTTGAATTTAGAGCCAGAAAAATAAACAGAAGTCCTAACTTTTTGGGTCCTCCGCAGCAGAGGCTCCTAGGTACTTCCGTCAGAAAGTCACACCTCGAGGGACTCCCAACCTCTCGGCATGACCCCCAACTTCGTCCTCTCCATCGAGCCGGGCACCACAGCCCGCTCGCCGTCTCGGCTTCAGCACCGTGCCAAGGCCGTTTCGGGGAACACTGGACCAGGCTGGCCAAACCGGTCCGTGACCCTCCCACAACCAAGACAAAGCTCTCCGCCTACCGGGCAGAGGAACCCAAGTTCCTCCACTGCAAAAGCCATGAGTCCAAATCTCATTCATGTGGGACTCTTAGTTTGGCTGTTCCATCGATAAGTCCGCTGGCCACAGGCAGCCCACCCGGGTCACGAGCCTCCAACTTCTACCTCTCCATTGTGAACGAGTCGAAACCCCCCAGTGAACATAAGTCCACCCTGATATCACACAGACCGCACCGAAGAGCCCCCCGACAAGTGTGTGATGAGGTGCACAACTCAGCCTGGGAACCCCCCAATGCACGACCACAGCTAACAGGGTTCACCACGCCCTGTCGTGGTTCTCATTCCGGCCCATCAATCGGGGCTGCAACCATCCATTCCATCGATAAGCCCGCTGGCCAGCAGTGGCCAACTGAGGCCGCGAGCCTCCATCTTATACCTCTCCATTGTTCCCGGGCCGAAGCACCCACGGAACGTCTGTCCACCTCAATATCACTGAGACCACATCAGGGAGCCCACGAATGAGTGTACGAAGAGGTGCACAACTCAGTCCGCAGTACTCCCCAATAAGCCTGCAGAAGACAGGGTCCTCCCAAGCCCTATCCGAGGCCTTATTGACTGCAACCCCCAGCTTCGCTGGGTGACAAGTCAATAAGCTGACTGGACCGGCCCACCCAAGCGGTCCGCCAACCTTCAACAGGCCCCCCCTCCACTGGGGGCCGCCAGACTTCAGAACCCAAGGGCGCCAGCGATCCGAGCCCAACTTCTCAGAGGCACCGTAAGCCCTCCCCCCCCTCGTCAAGGAGGTCCCACTCTGGGGGTTGCAAGGATGGATAGGTAGCCATTGGCGTCCAGGGATCCATCCAGTGTTACCAGTGGTCCCAGATCATACCAGGAAAACATCCCCCAGACATGCACACTGCCACCACCGGTGAGGGGCGGTGGTGGCTCAGTCGGTAGCATGCCAGGCTCATAATCTGCAGTTCCCAGGTTCAAGTCCCAGCTGAGTCAGCATTGAGATTTATGTCCGCAAACTCCCCGCCCTGCCCACGGTCAGTAGGGGGCACTGATGCGCTTGGAAAGGCCGCCATCCGTCGGATGGGATGTTAAGCTGTGGTCCCATGTGTGGGAGAGCCCTACCCTGTGCATGTTAAAGAACATGCTGGATGGACTTGACGGGAGGCTCCATCTGTCTCCCAACAGCTGTTCCAGTGGGTCCCCTCCCCCAACCTTCTCTGAGCCTTCAGGGTCTTTGTGACCTGGCCATTTAACCCATGGTGTGCAAAAAAGTGCTGCTCAGAGATAAAACAACCAACCAACAGCCACTGCTGGTGTGTACTTGACCGACAAGTGTGTCCAGGTATTGGTTCTCATGTGTCTGACACTGCATCTGCCACCACCTGTCAATTCTGTGGAGTAGAAACCTCGATTTAACGGAGAAGGCAACCTTTTTCCACTCTTTCACTGTCCAATGACGGTAATCCTGTACAAACTGCAGGTGTCATTGCTGATGGACCTTGGTTATCATGGACACATTTATGCATCGTCGACTCCGGAGACCCATGCATAATAGGGTTTGCTCTACTGTTATTGGGGACGTGTACCTGGGTGCTCCAGCGTTCAGTTGAGTGGTCAATTGCTGCACTTTTGTGCATCAATTGCCCTTTACCAATCACGGAGGCGATGTTCTCCTACGGGGTCGATGGCCTTTTGGGCTCTACTGTTATGACGTCTGGAGGTATTCTCTGTGCCTGTGGTCCATTCTTGGTACACTCTTACTACAGCACCTCGCAAACAGCCCACGAAGTCTGCTGTTTCCAAGATGCTTCCACCCTTTTCGCAGTAGCAGATTCATTCCTTTTTGAATGTCTGTCAAATCAATACCTCTGCCTATTGTGCTCACGTTACGCACTATGGCTCATCTGTCTTATGGCTCATCTCCATGTGGTCGACCTCGTCATGTACACTCTGTGACGTACCTGGACGGGTACACTGCAATTCCGTGTGTGATCATCTTATTCTGATACGACTATATTTCTCTGAAACCCATCAGGTGAAGCCTGGTGTTTGTAGTATGTTTGTTATGCGCAATCCATTAAGTTTACTTACCTGTAGGAGGCATTTGTCATTGCCATTGGAACTACCAATGCCAAAAGGACCCAAAACTCCTGCCCGAAGATTAGATTCACCTAGTACATGAGAAATATCTCCTTTCTTCACAGAATTCAAAATATCCCGAGGCTGGCTGTAAAATGTATTCTCATTCTCATCAGAGACTTCTGTGGGGACATAACAACAGATGACATTCAAGTCTTTAATTTTTGTTTCAAATTTTGCTGTAAGAAATCTTCATTAATACAGTCATATCCTAGAAGAGCATCACTGGTGTGTCTGCTGAGAAGCAAACCTACACCTTGGAGATGCTTTCCATACTCTCTCCCTGAAAAGAGAAATTTAAAGTTATTTTTAAGTATCTCACCTTTACCTGTCCATCTGGTCTCTTGCAAGCCTAGAATATCTAGGTAATAGCACTGGAATTCCTGTGCGAGGACATCAGGAGAATAATCTCTGTGTAATGTTCTCAAGTTCCACGTTCCAGCAGAGAGAGTGATTAGTAGGATTTTTAAAGAAACTGCTTATTATGATAGATAGGGCCATCAATATCAAACAGCTCCCTGATTCCAGGCATGGGGCAAAGACCTGTCCCTCCTCTGCTAAAGGCTGAAGTCACCGATGCTGGTACGAACTTCAGGCACCACATTTTCAAGTGGATCTTTTCAAGAGCCATATGGCCTGGCCTACCTGAGACACATTACTCTAGTTTAGGATCGACAATGCCCAACTAGCTAAGTGAGGGTTCAAGTACTTGTGATGGTCTCTGATCGTGGTTATCCACCAGCTGATATAAGGTATCCTGTGCTTCTGTTCACTTAGGCATGACAACCACAAGCAAACAGAAAACACAGTGGCAGATTCTCTCTCAACAGAGGCTCACCTATGCAGCAAGCCCAGGATCCATATTCAAGCTCAAATTCATAAACCAGTTCAGTCTAGTGAGTATAAATGGTCAGCACCAGGACCCTGTGAAGTTGACCATTCCTCAGCAGGGTAGAAAAAAAAATGAAAAAGGTGGCCATAGATGACCAGATCAGCAGACCACACTAAACTGGCAGCCCTCTCCTTCCATTCCCTTCCAAAAGTGAACATCTCTTTTGCAAGGTAACTAATGGTCTGCACCACAAGGTGGGGTGAATTTGGACATTAGGTGCTAGACCTGGTCAGTTCTGTGCATCATCACTGGGGATTGGTACACAGCTCTCCTTCCAGTTTTTGCCTAACTACCATTTACAGATCATTATGTCATAGTTTAATAAAATATGCATCAAATGGAAAAAGAAAGTATTATATTTCAATTAATAATGTATTTTTTAAGGTATACGTAAGAAAATTTTCAAATGGCAAATTTTTTTAAAAATTAAGTTTCAACTGTTGTACTAAATTAACTTGTAATTAAGTTTTTAGAAAACTTTTAACATGCAAATAGTTTAAAGAATGAACTTAAAAATTTTATTACTTGTCGACAGAAAATTTTAAATAATTTTAGTTACTCAAACTAATGATCTGCTCTCTGCAGTATTAAAAGTGTAGATTCTGAAATTGAAAATCATACTTAGTGTATAACATACAATACTTAAATCCTTCTTAATTCATTTTTGCTAATATATGCTGTTTTCCAATTTTTAGAAAAGAAAGCAGTAAAGTCTGAAGTTTCTTTATTTCGTAGTAAATGTATTCACTTCAACTTTTTTTCATTTGAACATATAGGGTAGAGAAGAATCCTAGAGTTACTCCTAGCTTTTACAGGCTTTCTCTTAAAGGATATGACCTATTCAGTTGGTAGCGCGCCAGGTTCGTAATCTGTAGTTCCCTGGTTCGAGTCCCAGTTGGGTCAGCATCAAGATTTATCTCCGCAAAATTCTCCACCCTGCCCACAGTCTGTAGGGGATACCGATGGGCTTGGAAAGGCTGCCGTCCGTCGGATGGGATGTTAAGCCGTGGCCCCGTGTGCGGGAGAGCCATACCCTTGTGCACGTTAAAGAACACACTAGATGGCCTCGACGGGAGGCTACCTACCATCTGTCTCCCAACAGCTTTTCCAGTGGGCCCCCTCTCCCAGCCTTCTCTGAGCCTTGGGGTCCATGTGACCTGGCCATTATAACCCATGGTGTGCAAAACAGTGCTGCTCAGAGGTGAAACAACCTATTAATAACTAAGTCACTGCTGACTACTGCTTCAGTTAGAGCTAATACACAAAAGTTTGCCCATTGGAACAATAGCTAGCTCCCTAACCACTATACCACCTTTAATACTAATAGTTTTATTCAATATTTTATGTTGTTAAAATGAATACGTAGAACATGCTTATCATCATCTTTAACATTCTTAAATTTATTTACTAGTAATGAAGAATCCTGTGTTGCAGATAAGAGGAACTTTTTAACAAGGTATGATAATTAAAATTTTTTTAAGTAAAGTTTTTAAAGTGTGCTTAAGAGTAGAAACATTTTTTTTGTCATTTAAAAATAGGTTTTTGCCATAATGTGAAAAGTTATGCATTGTATGTTTGAATACATTCTGTAGATCTTAATAATGCAAAGGTTTATTAAATGAAAAATCAAATTATAACATGAAATTTCATAAAAAATTCACTTAAGTTAGTAAGTCGCAAGCTGAATCAGAATTGTGCAATGTAGTCATGAGACATATATATTTAAATAATTTAAACACAGCTAATAGTAGTTAAAATTTATTATATCACGATTAAGCTGTTACATTTGATAGCACAGTGTATCACAATCTTAGTGTGCGAAGCGCATATTATTTCCCACCAAAGCTGGGATCATAATTACTAAGATAAAGATATTACAGTTAAATATGAATGCTTTACCCACGGATAACTTGCTCTTCGAATAAGGACAAAAGAAACCATTATTCGACGGGTCCAACGTTCCTACCTATTTGCTGCTGTGAAACAGGCTCTCCGATGCCCATGAGCGGCACTTGACATAAAGTATTATATCTTCTGTAATATTTCAATATTTTAAAAATGGTTCAGAAAATGCAAAAAAAAAATCGATTTTTTCAACCCGAGAAACTCCTATGCCCCCTTAACAGAGGTATTAACAGTTGTGGTGATGTAATTCTCACAGTCTGATGTTTTTAAGCTACCAGTCCTAATCATATGAAGTGGCTGTATAATACTGTTCACAGAAAGATAATGTGCCACTGCTGATTTCCAGCATGCTGATTATTGTAGTTCCGTCTTGTCACTTTATTAGGATACAAGTAGATGGACACTTAAGTAGATGGTCTTCTGTTACAATTCAGCTGATACTCTATATAGGTTGTGTGAAAAACCTTGACACCACTATTCTCTGAGTCCAGGACACTTTTGGTCATGTGCGTATATAAGCTTGTATGTGCTTACTCCAATATCAACCTCAGAAGCTTCAATGTTTCAACTAATAACTATTGTTATACACATTCCTATGTGAATTTTAACACTAGTTATAAAGAGATTTTGTTATCAGCGAGGAATACATAAGCACAAATGTATCCACATGTTGTTATAGCCATTACACAGTTCCAGTTAACATTCTTAAGTGGATAATATCCAAGGATATTTAAGCTTTACTTCTTACATACATTAGCAATAAATTACATCTGCACTATCCAAATTGTTAAAGAACATACATGCTGATGTTTAAAAGACTTTAAAGGATTTTTACAAAACCGTCCAGCCTGCATCCAGGCAACTCTGAGTGATGCGTTTCGCTGTGATGATGATTTTGATGATGGTTAATGAGTATTTGTTTACTAGTGAGTGCCAGTGGCTTATTGTTCTTATGGGTTTTTATCTTGGTGAACAACAATGATCTCTTATGCTCGGGTATATTGGGGTGGGTGGCATGCCTTTTTTTAGTCTTTCTGGCAGTTGTATGTGGTTCTTGATGTATGCCAGGTGTTTAATTATTGAATTGGTGGGGGTCTTTTTTTTTCCCTTTGTTCTTATTTACAGTACCTTTTTAGTTTGGCTTCGTAATCAGTTTGGTTTAATGATTACCATGATGACAGTGTTATCAGTGAGTAAAATTATTTTCTTCTTTTATCTCTTGTATGGTCTTTTTTGCCTTTGTTTGGAATTTGTCCCTTTGGTTTTTCCTTACGCTTTATAGTCTCTAAATATATGGTAAATGTGTTGGTGTGCTGGGTTCCAATGCATGTATGGGATCATATTTTACAGTATATTTAAATGTGAATAAAGAATAAAATTTGAAATGTACTTAAAAATTTTGTTAACTTTTCCAACATAAAAGTGTTTAATTAGAAAAACAATAATATACTTTCCAAATTTTCATGATAATAACAAATATAGAAGCATTTTGCAATATAAAGAAATGGTTTCATCAATGCTAAAATTTGGTGTTAAAGCAAAATTTTTTCCTCTGAGAAAATTCCCAAATTATCTCTTCTTGGTACAAATTAATATACCTCCTTTTCTGAAAAAGAACACTGTTTCACAATAATTAAAAATTTACTTCACAATTTCACTGTATAAAGGTTAAAAAAAAAAATTTTTATCATAAGTTGATGCTTGCAAAGACAGCTGCTAGATATCAATTTTGCCATCCGATAAAAGTTCCGAGCTTTTGATTTTCAAGTGCGCACTTATTAGTTAGAAGTAAGTAATATCTCACCGTGACTGCTGTCCTTTTGTTGCCAGAGGCTGGTGCACTCCGCCTTTGCACTGTTGGCATGTTGTTGGAAAGGCGAAGTGCACCATCCTCTCACAACAAACAGAACAGCAGTCATGGTGAGATATTACTTTTTATTTTTAAGTGCAAACTTAAAAATAAAAAGCTACAAAGAAAAGCTTGGAACTTTTGCCAGATGGTAAAATTGATATCTAGTAGCTACCTTTGCAAGCATTAACTTATGAGAGCAATTGTTTGTTTTTTAAGATTTATACAGTGAAATTGGGAAATAAATTTTTAATTGAATTTTGCACTGTCCTTAAATTTTATAACTGTTTCACACTTCCAAAGAGCAGGAGGAAAAATCAAAACCTTCAATTTATACATTGGAAAGCATAAGGTTTCAGTGCATCGGTAGGATCCTATTTGTGATGTCTTATTTCTTAGTTCCATTTCATCAAGATGGCAATTTCCACAGTGAGCTTGAGATTAGAGACGTGAATCTGCTGTTCCCATGTGACATATATGTGAGCATCTTGCCAAGAGTTCAACAAGGCCCACAATCTGACAAAGAAAACTTGAACCTCTAAAATTTCCTTATTTATTCTTTCATTCTTCTGTCTCCCTCTCTCTTATGCAATTAAAAATACTGTGAAATTATATTTTGCATATGTACTCCTTATTATAAACTATATTGCTGTATACATTAATACATTTTTCTGTACAGGGTTGTATACCCAAAAACGTGTACTGTATTTTATGGGCGATTTAACAGATTTTCAAGGGTTAATTTAGTATATACATGATTTTTGTCTTACTGACTATAGAACCTAACCCCCCTGTAAGATGTGATTCCACTGTTTATGAGAGTGATATCTGTTGCAGGAATTAAAAAAAAAATATCCGGTTTGTGGTTGTGTATGTAATGAAACTGCATTTGTCCATTCCTCATCTGGTTAAGAGTTAATTCTAGTAAAAAAAAAGATGATGATATAAATAATAGTTCTGCATTTTGATCCTTGGAATTGCACATGATCCCTACATAGGGGTGATGTGTATTATTTTAGGTAGAACTGTAATTTATATACATATTTACAAAATTGTAAACATTTAGAATAAGGTCAATTGTTATATTCACAGCCAAAAATATTGACATATGTAAAAGTAACAGATTTTACCAGTTATTATTAGGCTATACTTTTGAAAATTAATTACAGATTTATTGTTCAAAGAAAATTGCAAACTTAACTATGTAGTAAATGTTTATTTCTGATTTCTTTAAAAAAAGAAATTTTCATTTTTTTTCTTCCATCTAAATTGTTATTTACTGCATTTTGATGAAAAAGGACTAAATTGGTTTCCAGTATTTTCTTTTAGTTTTAAATCCTTTAACATTGATTTTAGCTGGACCAATATAGAGCACTACACTACATTTTATAGCTTTCTTGTAAGTTGCTGTAGCATTCTCAATAATCAATCTTATTCCAAGCTCATCTCGATTCAATTTCTACATTTTCTCAGTTACGCCAAATCCTGAGAGTCAATTTGACGATTCTCTTTTCTAATTGAATTTATGAGAAGCAATGCCATTCCAGGTACTTTTAAAAAGGTAAAAAAAGTTAAAAGTACCAAAAAAAAGTTGTGCCCAACTTTCTGGCACATTATAAGTTAAAGCTATATACCAAAATTAGTAGTTGTAGCTATTACTTTGAAGATGAGGCCTTGATCCAACACTCTCTCTAAAACATAAATATTTAGTCACTGCAACTGAGTGGTTAACATGCTTGGCTACAAGGCAAAAAAAAAATTGAGTTTGATTCCTAAATAAGGCATGGTTAGTTTCTTTTTAATATATTTTTTATCTAGGAAATCTATCTCACAAATTTTACCTATGGTATATTATACTGACGAACCACTGTCAGACCTGTGTTAAATGGACCACTTGAAGAATCTGTTCATAGAATTGCCCTAAAACATTTATAAAAACGTGACTCTTGAGTAGCTTGTTCTCGCGAACAACAGGTTAAAAATATAAATGTGTTAAGGGTCAGTTTTTCGCTTGTACAAAGCAGCAGAGGATATTCTGAAGTTATTAATTACATTGTGTTTCAGAACATCATTGTGTATCTCTTTCTACTTTTTAAGAACTTGATATGGATTCAGTTAAGAATCATTTATCAAAATTCAGACCCAAATTTCACTTTATAATAATGTGAATGTTTATTTAAAATTTTTTAAATTCACTATTAGGTAACTAAAATATGGATATTCTTCGCTGAATTTTGTATCAATATACAAATTATAAGAAAATACTCTGATTATATTATGTTACAATCCTGGATATTTGGTGATACTAGTGATGGTGTATGTGTATTATAGTTAAAAAATAGTTTGGACTTGATGCACTTGAGTTACAGTGATATCTTAAAGTTTCATCTTAATGGTTTCTGAATATAAACATTGTTAAAAATATTTGTTATAGTTTCATTTCACATCAGTATTTTGAATTTTATTATGAATTGTTAAATAATTTGGATTTTAATATTTTTGTTTAGCCAGGATCCCTCAGGGGAGAAATGAAAAATAGTATTCAGCACCATTTAGTAGCTGTGGACATAGTCCATTGTTCCTCTACCAAACTTTTTTTGTGACAAAGTTGAGCCTCTTACCCTGCCATGTAGTTAATCGTCATTTGCTGTGACTCAACACATTCTAATTCCTTCAAACTCCAGTAGCTCCTTGCTTATGTGTATACCTTTGGCTGTTTTTGCTAACCCTGCCTCTTTAGCCTGCTTCCCCAGTGACCTTCACAGCACCGTGCAGTGCCAGATTCTTGGGTTGTGGGGAATGGAACTAATCGATTTTAATTAATTCAGTAATGGAACATATAACGATTCAACGTGTTTTCAACTACTGATAACAATATGTGACAAAAGTTCTGCACTTGTCAAAACACTCGAGTGATTTTAAATGGCCTCCTGCACTTCTGAGCAGTGTCTTCAGGAAAAGGCATCAGTAACAGCTGCAGCAGCATACAATTAAACCTAATATACATGTTAAAACTTCAGCGGGAACCAATGGCAAGCGGACTTCAGTGTGGACCTGTAAAACTCCCAAACTTTTATCTCAGAAAAGCATAAAAAGAAACAAATTAATAAAAACTAAATATATACATATATAAATATATATATAGCTGGCGGTCGTTAATTAGCACTTGAAGAAAATTTATGACCGTCCGTGTTGATTGGACAACAAGTTTCATTACCATTTTGCTGCTCGAATGAACTACTGTATTGGGCAACCTGCTGGACTGTCTGGCTCCATCGGAGTGGCTTGTGATTGTTTCAACCCCCAAGACCTGTTTTCAACATCATCCTTCAGTGAGCTGCCTTAGATAATGCTTCTTTGGTTAGTCTCCCACCCAACTCATCGGCTGCTCTGTAGCTGTTTGGCTGATTTTTTTTTAAACGAAATATGCTCTGAAAAGAAACCAATACATTAAAGAAACTGCTATTATCTGTTCAATGTACCAATATTAAAAGTGCAATCGGAGCTTTGTTATCTACAGGTACAAGGGCATGGCAAAACCACACAGCTAGAGAAGTGCCTATTTTAATAATATGTATGTTTTTTTTTAAAGAAAACTAAAATTCTAAAATTACTTATCAGGGCATAGCATGTTTGAAATATACGTTGTGTAATTAGGAACTAAAATTGTGTATAAAAGCTTAAAAGAAAATGTAAGAAATTTGGATGAAAGATTTGAAAATTTGTAACTGAATCCTAATTATAGTTTAGTAGTTTTTTTTTAATTCTTCAGTGCAAAGGTTGTAAAGTATACAGTGAAAAATGTCATGTTTGAACTTGTGAAAGGTTGTAATGAAACTCAAGATCAGATCCAGTTAACTTTTGTGTATGGGAGCTGTGCTTGTGTATCTGTGTGATATCGGACACAGATGCTGACATCAGTAGTGACGAGAAGAGGCAAGGGAATTAATATTTCTGCTTTTATAATGTATGTAGACATTCAGTAAGACTGCTAATACATGTTGTATGTCACTGCCAGATCTAGTTTTTTCTATACATGTTAGTTTCAAATTGCTACTTTTCAGTAGCATCAGCATTGAACTGCCTGTTGCAAAAAGAATGATTATTCCAATTTATTGCAGTTAACAAATACAAAATATTTGCTGTTCTGTTCATAATAATCCAATGTTTTTGTTAGTTGTGGTGTGAAAGATTGTCTCCCCTTGGAGCAGAATGTGAAATATTTAGAAAATGGTGATTTTTTCCCACCAGATTTTAGTTCATCTGTACATGGCAGATTATTATGACTAATGCTATGACTAATGCATTTATTTTCCCATTTGACAAATGAAAGTATCATTATATATACATACTCTGTGAGGAATTTATATTAGAAGTAAAATTACTGTTAAGTATTTGATGGCAGTGGTACCTTAACCACCTATTAAAAAGATAATTTTGAAAAGACCGTTATTGAAATACATTTTGAATTCACCATGGCATATCTGTTATTTCTGAAATGATTAAAAATATTTTTTTTAATACCAAATGTATTAGTTATTTGCTCTTAGAATTATTTTAATGTTTAATGTACCTATTACTTTATGCTTCTGTGGAATAAATGATATTGCCGTTTCTGTTACGTTGCCTGTAGAATTCCTTTATATTGTTACGACAGAAGGAATCTGGCAACCGAAAGCAAAAAGTTTCAGCCAACGAATAAGAACTTTGGGAGAATTTGGAGAAGAAGAGTGAAGCGTTAACGGTCGTTGTGTTGTAACGGTCGGTGAGTTCGAAAATGGACGGTGAGCTGTTCTGAGACAGTGCGCGTAAGTATCAAGAAGTAACTTGATGTGTTGTGTATACGCGGAAGTATAAAAGTGGGAACTTTTATGGCTAACTTCGAATGTCTACACGGACTGTCTTTTTGTTCGGCTAGTGTGTGAAAAGTTATTAGCACAGGACGAGAATTGGTTTACGAGTGAAGATCTTCGGGTGACCTGGTAAATCAAGTAAAAGGTAGTATTTAGTAAAATACACAGAGCTGATATTGTGTGCTCTACGCAGGAAGATTGATGACTTGTGCATTTTAATAGTTGATTTGTTAATAAGATACTTCATCCATATTTCCTTTGTAACAATTTACCTTGTATTGAATTTGGTTTTGAAATATAGCTTTTAATACTCACGCTCAGTGGCTATCCATTTTTGTAATCCGCAACATTTGGTGTCAGAAGTGGGATAATTTATTGAATGCCGTTAACTAGAAGTATGGATGAATTAGTAAAGTTGATGACTGATATTAAAGGTGAAATTGGTGACCTTGCTAGACAAAGTGATAACTTGAAAGCCGATATGACTGATATTAAAGGTGATCTAGCTGCCCAAAGCAACAAAATTGGTGACCTTGCTAGACAAAGTGATAGCTTGAAAGTTGATATAGCTGCCCAAAGCAATAAAATAGGTGACCTGGCCGCACAAAATAATGAGTTGAGAACGGAGATAGTTTCTCAAAAAGATGATTTGAAAGCCGAAATGGCCGCACAAAATAATGAGTTGAGAACGGAGATAGTTTCTCAAAAAGATGATTTGAAAGCCGAAATGGCCGCACAAAATAATGAGTTGAGAACGGAGATAGTTTCTCAAAAAGATGATTTGAAAGCCGAAATAGCCGCACAAAATACTGAGATGAGAGCTGAAGTGGCTTCTCAAATTGATAAGATTTCTGATAAGTGTAAGGACATTATGACCGAACTAAATAGTGTAAAAGATGATCTTGATAGAGTTAAGTTAGATTATAAACATGAAATTGAAATTGTAAAAACTGATTGTGAACGCCAGTTTCAGATTTTGAGAAATGAAATGTTACCTTCTGCCTGTGATAATAATAATTCTAGTGGAAATAATGTTATTACACATATCGCTAAAAATACAACTAAACCTTCTACATATGATGGTCAATCATCTTGGACAGTATTTAAAACACAATTCGAAGTTATCGCTACAGCCAATGAGTGGAATGAATTCCAAAAGGCCAGTTTTCTTGCAGCTTCCTTAAGAAATTCTGCTGCGGAAGTTTTGCAGTCTGTTCCAGAAGAAAAACGACTTGATTATCAAAGTCTAGTTTCTGCATTAGAACTAAGGTTTGGTGATAGTTATTTAAAACAATATTACGTGACTCAATTTAAACATCGCATGCAGAAAAATGGTGAAACTTTGCAAGAGCTTGCTAGTGATATTGAGCGTCTAGCTAGATTGGCTTATAGTAACTGTCCACCAGAAATTCAAGATAATTTAGCTCAATTACAATTTATTGATGCTATTGCTGACCCTGACACTCAGCAATCTCTGAGGATGTTGGAAGGTGAATCCTTAAAGTCAGCTGTGGTACATGCTATGAAATACGAGTGCTCCAGGCTTTCCTCCCGAGCGAACAAACGTGCAGTGAGATTTGTGAGTGCAGAAGAAACTGTAGAAAAGGATAATGAAATGAAAGAACTAACCAAAGCCATACTATCCGTTTTGAAAGATATAAAAGGTTCTTCTTCAAAACCTACAACAGACCTTCAGTGTTGGAATTGTGGCAAGACCGGACACATTCGTACCAACTGCACTAGGAAACGAATGAGGAGTCCAAGTCCATCAACTAGACAACAGGATCAGGGAAACAGAAATTAGTCAGTCTTGCGGGGCAAAGGCTGGCAGTTGATTGGTTGGCCCCAGGGGAAGTCGCCCACGTTTCAACATTACATGGCGATAATAATGGATTAGTAGCTGATGGAGCCATAAATGGAATACCTTGCCGTATGATAGTCGACACTGGTGCAAATGTAACTTTACTCAGAACGGATATAATAAAGAAAATAATACCTCACCCAAACTTGAATACTACACAGTCTAGAATAAGCCTACAAACGGCCACTGGAGATCGTGCAAAGGTTCATGGAAAAATAGAACTTAATATTCGAGTTGGTAGCTGTCTGGTTCGCCATCCTGTTTACATCGCTGACATCTACGACGAATGCATATTAGGCCTTGATTTTCTTAAGAAACATGGATTCAACATTAGACCCAGTGATAACCTACTCATCTATGAGACAGAAGAGATTCCTCTGCTTAGCCGGACGTCTGATTCTTTATCAAGCGTAACTCCCATTTTAGTGACGGAAGACACAGAGATCCCAGCACAAAGTGAAGTTATAGTCCGTGGACATCGGGCGGAGATTTCTGGGGCCTTCCGATTGGCAGTTACTGATGCCTCTGGTAAAGGAGCTTTGGCTCATAATATCCTGGTTGCAAGGACTTTAGTCAGAATAGATAAAGAACAGATCCCTATCAGAGTGATGAACTGTAACAAATCCAGTAGACTGTTAAAAAAAGGTGAGGAATTAGCAATATGTGAAGCTGTTACCTGTGTAACAAGTATAAATAAAATAGAAGTTACCGATTCATATCAAAATCATACAGACATCCCGTCTCATCTTACTGAATTATGGAGAGAAACAAGACAAATATTAACTGAAAACCAAGCTGTTAAGGCCGAGAACCTATTAAAAGAATTTTCTGACATTTTTTCTGCCACATCAAATGATTATGGCCGTACTAACCTGACAGAACATAAAATCAACACTGGTGATTCTCCTCCAGTCCATCTGCCGGCAAGAAGGCTTCCATTGGCAAAAAGAGAGGAGACGGAACAACTCATAAAGGACATGGAAGCTCAGGGCATTATAGAACCATCACAGAGTCCCTGGACATCACCAGTAGTTCTTGTCAAGAAAAAGGATGGATCTACACGATTTTGTGTAGATTATCGCAGATTAAATGACGTAACAAAGAAAGATTCCTTTCCTTTACCCAGGATTGACGATACACTAGACACTTTATCTGGGTCAGAATGGTTCTCAACATTAGATTTAAAGAGCGGCTATTGGCAAGTTGGTATACGTCCTGAAGACCGTGAGAAAACAGCTTTCAGTACAGGGAATGGACTTTGGCAGTTTAAGGTGATGCCATTTGGACTTTGTAATGCACCTGCCACATTTGAGCGACTAATGGAGTCAGTGCTCAAAGGTTTGTCTTTGGAGGTCTGCCTGGTTTACTTGGACGACATCATAGTTCTTGGAAGAACTTTTGAAGAACATTTGAGAAATCTTCGTCAAGTATTTGAAAAACTTAAGGCAGCCAAGTTAAAATTGGGACCGACAAAGTGTAAACTGTTTCAGCAAGAAGTTTATTACCTTGGTCATGTGATCACTACATCAGGGATTAAGACTGATCCTAGTAAGATAGAAGCTGTAAGAGACTGGCCTCCACCACAAGATGTTCATCAACTTCGTAGTTTTATTGGACTTTGCACCTACTATAGAAGATTTGTCAAAGGTTTCTCCAACATCGCAAGGCCATTACATCGTCTGACAGAAGAGGGCCAGCGGTTTATGTGGACCACCGAATGCGATATAGCCTTTCAACAGCTAAAGAAAACTCTTTCCACAGCACCAGTGCTAGCGTACCCACAAACTGGAAAACAATTCGTAATAGATACTGACGCAAGTAACACAGGAGTTGGTGCTGTGCTTTCACAAGAACAAGACGGACAAGAGAGAGTTATTGCATACTTTAGTAAAACTTTATCCAAACCAGAGCGGAATTACTGTGTAACACGCAAAGAACTGTTAGCAATAGTAAAAGCAATAGAACATTTTCATCATTATCTCTATGGCCAGAAATTCCTTATACGTACTGATCATGCTGCACTTAGATGGTTATTAAACTTCAAAAACCCTGAAGGACAAATCGCTAGGTGGATACAACGGTTACAAGAATACGATTTCTCCATCGAACATCGAAGTGGTAAAATGCATAAGAATGCAGATGCTCTTTCCAGGCGCCCATGTATTGACAACTGTAAACATTGCTATAATGCAGAACTGAAATTTGAAACTAAAGAGATAATGCCCATAAGACAAATAGTATCGACACAAACAAACAGTGACGCCCCTAACATCTGGAATCCAATTGAAATCAGGAAGGCTCAACTAGATGATGAAGACATAAAACCAATATTAGAATTGATTGAAAAATCTGATGTAAGACCTAATTGGGAGCAAATCTCGAGGTATAGTCCAACTACTAAAAGTTACTGGGCACAGTGGGACTCCTTAAAAATGGAAGACGGAGTATTATACAGAAGATGGGAGAATCCCACTGGACGGCTGATCCGTTGGCAGATAATCCTTCCTCGATCCCGAGTGGAACTTGTGATGAAAGATGTACATGATAGTGCCACTGGAGGACACTTCGGTGTTAATAAGACATTAGCCAAAGCCAGGGAACGATTTCATTGGCTGAAAAGTAGGGCAGATGTTGAGAGATGGTGTAGGCAATGTGAAGCCTGTGCAGCAAAGAAAGGCCCTAAGACTAGGAGTCGGGGTAAGCTGCAGACGTATAACGTTGGTGCCCCTTTTGAAAGAATAGCCATTGATGTAATGGGTCCGTTTCCTAGAACTGATGATGGAAATCGATATTTATTAGTGGTAATGGATTATTTCACAAAGTGGCCTGAGGTATATCCCATCCAAGACCAGGAAGCAACAACAGTGGCTGAGATGATAGTTAATAACTTCATTAGTAGGTATGGAGTACCTTTACAACTCCACTCTGATCAAGGACGGAATTTTGAATCCAATGTATTTAAAGGCATCTGTCAACTATTAGGCATTCAGAAAACCAGAACAACTCCCTTACACCCTCAGTCGGATGGTATGGTTGAAAGGTTCAATAGAACAATTGCTCGGCATTTAGCATTATTTGTGAACGACCACCAACGTGACTGGGATCGCCATGTACCACTCCTTTTGCTGGCATATAGAACGGCAGTGCATGAGACAACTGGACAGACACCTTCCATGATGCTTTTTGGAAGAGAGTTACGTCTTCCCTGTGACCTTTTATATGGTCGGCCCGAAGCAATGCCTGTGTCCACTCCACAATACGTACAAGAATTGCAACAACGACTAGAAGAAATCCATCACTCCGTTAGACATAACATCGACATAACAAGTGACAGAACCAAAACAAGATATGACAGTAAAACAAATGGAACTATTTTCAATCAAGGAGATCTTGTCTGGCTATACAGTCCACATAGAAAGAAAGGACTATCTCCAAAACTTCAGAAACCTTGGGAAGGTCCATATACAATAGTTAACAGGATTAATGACGTGGTATATCGCATTCGTCGACGTCCAGCTACAAAGTGCAAGGTGGTTCACGTGGATCGTTTAGCCCCGTTTCATCGAAGAACTGAAGAAACTTTGGAATCCAGAATTGTTCGGGACGAACAAGACCTAGGAAGGGGGCAGTGTTACGACAGAAGGAATCTGGCAACCGAAAGCAAAAAGTTTCAGCCAACGAATAAGAACTTTGGGAGAATTTGGAGAAGAAGAGTGAAGCGTTAACGGTCGTTGTGTTGTAACGGTCGGTGAGTTCGAAAATGGACGGTGAGCTGTTCTGAGACAGTGCGCGTAAGTATCAAGAAGTAACTTGATGTGTTGTGTATACGCGGAAGTATAAAAGTGGGAACTTTTATGGCTAACTTCGAATGTCTACACGGACTGTCTTTTTGTTCGGCTAGTGTGTGAAAAGTTATTAGCACAGGACGAGAATTGGTTTACGAGTGAAGATCTTCGGGTGACCTGGTAAATCAAGTAAAAGGTAGTATTTAGTAAAATACACAGAGCTGATATTGTGTGCTCTACGCAGGAAGATTGATGACTTGTGCATTTTAATAGTTGATTTGTTAATAAGATACTTCATCCATATTTCCTTTGTAACAATTTACCTTGTATTGAATTTGGTTTTGAAATATAGCTTTTAATACTCACGCTCAGTGGCTATCCATTTTTGTAATCCGCAACAATATGTTTTGTATATATATATGCCATGCCAGTGTAATTATAAAGTAGAATAATTTCTTTGCCTCTTCTCTTTCCTCTTTCTGCAAACATTTTTGACAAGTGGCACCTAGCATCAACTCTGTGGGTAAAGCCTTTGATGGTATTATGGAAAATAAACTTTGATTAGCAGTGGTTTCAGTTTCATTTTTTATTTGCTGGGTACCATGTTGTTTAAACATAGAATGTAAAAGAGGGCACAAGTTTGAGGCCAACAAAGCACAGTAATTGTAATAACATTAACATGTAAAACATTGTTGATATGTATAGGTGACATTGCATTATGTAGTTGCATATAAATTGTTTGGGTACTTCGTAGCATAACAACTTCTTGCAGTTATGGATCCATCATGATTAATGAAGGTAGAAATACCAGCTCGCTGTTGGTTGCCATAATAAAAGTTCTTTATCAAGAAAATAAATTTTTTCAGATGTATTGAACACATGAAACTTTCCTTCCCAAACAGATTTTTCCTTCAGCTGGTATTTTACGTCAAGTCTTAAAAGGTGGTACATCTAATTTTTTGCATTAATTGCCATAAATTAGCTACATAACTACAGTGCTCATAGTTACTCACTCTTCCAATGTATTCCAATAATTAGTAATTTCTTGTTTCAACAATAAAGTGGAAACAGTTGAACAGCCCCATTACTATTTAATTTGCCACTGTATGACTGAAATCAGTTCAGCTTGATAAAGAGCCTGCTTTCTCCTATCCTTGACTTATTCGATAGTTCTGGAAATAATTCAATATTGTAGGGGATATACTGGCTTGCAAAAAGGAGGTTTATGACTACTTATACAGGGTTGTTCAAAAAGCGATGCCATTTCAAAATTTTACAAGTGCTATATATAGACTGAATAGGGAGCTCTTAAAATTATTTTCACACCTTACAAGCTATCGATGTGACCCCTTGCAAGTCAATAATTCAACACTTCCCACACTAGTCCAGGTAACAGCCTCGGCGATGCGTCGCTTCAAATAATCGATATCGGTAATAATTGTGCACAAAAGGAAGTTGGACAATGCGAGATTCGGCACGTCAAATCCATTGTGGGATGTTGGCATTCAGATAATGTTACAAATTCAGGTGGAAATGAGGAGGCGAACCATCTAGTTGGAAAAGGAAGTCAAGGGAATCTTCATGAAGCTAAAGCATCAGCCAATTTATCAACATATTCAGATAGGACATCCAAGTGACTGCGATGAGAAACAGCCGACAAACTTTTTTTGTTGGAAATAATGCAAAACACGTTAATTTTTGACGAAACACTTTTTTTTTAGGTCAATCGTGTTCGTAGGTAATGAGTAGATTTTCAGAGCCCACACACGTGGATATTTTGTGCAGTTGATTTTGCGTGAAAAGTTGCTTCATCACTGAAAACATTTCTGTAAGCCAATTATCCTCCTGAGAACGCACTTTTTTGCACGTAATGGGCTAAATGACGAGGGCACGAAGAAGGCTGAGGGGGGGAGAGAGTTGCTAGAAGATGATGGTAGTATCCGGTAGGTAAATATTGCAATGTGGGATCCAACTCGTGCTTTCCAGTAGATAAGTAACCATACGAGCAAAATAGCTGTAGTCTGAATGTAAAATTTATACTTTTGAGTGCATTGATAAAAACTCGAAATTTGCGATAAGGAACACTTAAAGAAGTGGTTTTTACAATGTAATTTATTCGTAAGGACCTCAATCGCCTGAAATTACTTTTTATTAAGGATGGCTTGGTCAAGCAGCTATTCACATTCATACTAGGGCACTAATTTTTTTTGCTGCCACATAACCGATAAATATGCAAGTTTTTTCAAATTTTAATGTATGTGATGTATCAACCCCTCTACATTTTTTTGACTATGGGCGACTGTCTTGGTCTAACAAAGGGGCGGGGGTGGCTCAGTCGGCAGTGCGCCAGGCTCGTAATCTGCAGTTCCCAGGTTCAAGTCCTAGATCGGTCAACATTGAGATTTATCTCCGCAAAACCCCGCCCTGACCACAGTCAGTAAGGGGACACTGATGGGTTTGGAAAGGCCGTCGTCCATCGGATGGTACGTTAAACCGTGGCTCCGTGTGCAGGAGAGCCATACCCTGTGCACGTTAAAGAACACGCTGGATGGCCTTGATGGGTTGTTTTACTTCTGAGCGGCACTTTTTTGCACACCATGGGCTAAATGGCCAGGTCACATGGACCCCGAAGGCTCAGAGAAGGTTGGGGGAGGGGACCCACTGGAACAGCTGTTGGGAGACAGATGGTAGCCTCCTGTCAAGTCCATCCAGCATGTTCTTTAACGTGCACAGGATATGGCTCTCCCGCACACGGGGCCATGGCTTAACGTCCCATCCGATGGACAGCGGCCTTTCCAAGCCCATCGGTGTCCCCTACTGACCGTGGGCAGGGCGGGGAATAGGCCTTGACGGGAGTCTACCATCTGTCTCCTGACAGCTATTCCGCTAGGTCCCTTCCTCCAACTTCCTCTGAGCCTTTGGGGTCCTTGTGACTTGACCATTTAGTCCATGGTGTGCAAAAAAAAAAGTGCCGCTCAGAGGTAAAACCCAAAATCTTGATCTAACAATAGAAGTCTTGTGACTAAGGACCCCGGTCATACGACACGTTCCAGATAACCGTCGTATAGCAAATCATTGACTTTTCCCTTGTAGTGCGTGTGTTAATTTGATAACATTTTTAAGCAGTCATATATGTGCGTAACTGACGTAAATAAAGCATTTACAATTGAAATACTCTCGTCAGTAAATTTTAATCTTTGTATCAAACGAAATTACGAGTCTTCGTTACGACGTTCAAAACGCTTTTACTAGTCAGCCTTTTCGCTGGAAGCACTACACCCATTGATTTTTATCTGCCATTATTAACCCTAAAATAATAGTTATCACCAGTTTATTATTCACAGCCAAACACCAAAACGCAGCGAGATTTAGCGAGCAAAGAAATGTAAACAGTCTAAATGTATCGGTTGATTCCAAAACAGTAAACGGAAAACATTGGCCAATGAGAACAGTCGCGTGCAAAGTCATCGCGCGCAATTCTACGCAAAACGGACCCTGATTTGAGCAGTGTTGGTTTAAGGTGTAAGATCATGGTGCAATTAGCCTGTAACGAGGGCCTTCCTACACCAGTCACGTGTTGGCAGCATGACAAAGTATTGCTCGAAGAGATTAAATATAGCTCGTATTTACGTAAAAATGGCGCCAGTCACTAACGCGGCGCCATTTTTACTTATGCAGCCTTGGTTGTTTCACTGCAGCTTCATGTCGATAAAACTCGTATGAGCGAATGCGTCGTCGTATAAATGGACATTGGTCAGAATTGAAGTTTGTAATTTTTTTATTTTTGGGATGCAAACTATAGGCTTATACAATACGAAAAAAAAATTATAGAACAAAACGCCGCCCAATTATTTTCTTTGAGTATCTTGTTTTTAAATAAGCAGTGTTGGAAAACATTGTAACGCAACGAAATGATTTTTGTATAACAAACGAATTTTCAAAATACAGTTATAAAAGTAACAAGGAAAAATTTCGTTATTTTTTGTGTTAATACATTTGTGATTTTTCCTACAGACCTGGGGTGGCTCAGTCGGTAGCGCGCCAGGCTCGTAATATGTAGTTCCCAGGTTCGAGGCTCAGCTGGGTCATCGTTGAGATTTATCTCCGCAAAAATTCCCCGACCTTCCCACGGTCAGTAGGGGACACCGGTGGGCTTGGAAAGGCCGCTGTCCGTCGGATGGGACATTAAGCCGTGTGCGGGAGAGCCATACCCTGTGCGCGTTAAAGAACACACTGGATGGCCTTGACGGGAGGCTACCATCTGTCTCCCAACAGCTGTTCCAGTGGGTCCCCTCCCCCAACATTCTCTGAGTCTTCGGGGTCCTTGTGACCTGGCCAATTAGCCCATGGTGTGCAAAAAAGTGCCGCTCAGAGGTGAAACAACCAACCAAACTTGTGAACACGTTTATGTCTCCGCAGGGAGAAGAATCGACTGAGTTTTCGTGCAAAACCTTTAAAAAGTTTTCTTCTTTGTCGAAAGTTTTCTCCTTTGGATTTTTAATTCTATCAACAGTAACAAGGAATGAAAGTCATTAGTGACATAAAATCTAGGGAGGAGTTTCATCCTCCAGTCTGACCCTTTTGTCAGTTGACTTTCACTTAATTCAGAACTTTCGTGATGAACCTTCAGCCATATTTCACTTGATTCAATTTGATCCCCAAGGTGCTTCACACTCATAATATCAGCTCCATAATTCTTTTCAGCGCTTCGGTCCATCTTCTCCTTCCATGCTCTTGCTAGAACTGCAGCTTCTAATCCGACAACCTTACCTGTTTCTCCTGTATAAGTGAAATCAGTGATGTGTTGGGCTGCTAGCAATATTTTTTCTGTTTTACCTTCACATAGCCAGCTTGCAACATCTTCAGATACTCCTTGTTCTATTAACATGTTACGGAACTTGTTCAAAGCATTGCCGTTATGCAGAACCTTGCGGACACGTGATGCTTCATCTACCCTATTATCCACAATGTTAACCAAACGCAGAAGTTCTCCTCCTAACTCTTCGACGAGCTCTTGCAGTTCCAAGGATCCGTTACCAAGGAAACACTGAACAGCTTCCATCACTTCCAGAGAGTTGTCAACAGAGTTTTCAAGAGGTGAATCCATGTTGCTGATAACAGCTGAACTCTTCATTCCACGAGCTTGTGATGCTGCAACCATTTTCTTAACTAAATCAACAGTAACATCTTCTGTACTGATGAGATCAATAGCTCCTTTTCCGAATTCAACGTCATAAACCAAAGCGCACACTCCTTCAGCCAGCTTTTTGGACACAATTGAGCATATCATTAGAGGAACGCTATCTACGGTAGCCGTCAGATCCTTGCAGCGGTAAATCTCCTTATCTGTTGGCACCAGCTCCTCTGTCTGTCCTACGATGCAGCATCCGACGTCTTCCATCATCTGCTCGATTTTATCTTTAGTGCAGTCGACTGTGAAACCAGGGATGGATTCCAATTTGTACAGAGTATCTCCCGTCAATTGGAGAGCACGACCGGAGATCATAGGGACCTTGAGACCTAAAGCAGCAAGTGCAGGAGCCAAGACAAGACTCACTTTGTCGCTGACACCTCCTGTGCTGTGTTTATCTACCATCCGATGGCGCCACTCGGGTCTCCAGCAAAACACGTGACCCGAGGAGGTCATAGTTGCTGTTTCTTCCGAATTCACTTTCTTGGAGCTCTCATTATAATTAGCCAGGGAAATATCAGTCATGATTGCCAAATTGTTCATTCTGAAGATCAGCGACGAGTTTTGTAACATGATATTGTCCACTTTAGAGTTCTTGTAGTCGTGATAAAACTTTTCTATATCCTTATAATCTAAATGGTTATAATGTCCAAATCTGCGCATTGACTGTTCAGAAAAGAAATTCAGCATGGCTACGTTGAGATTATCTGAGGGCTTCACTTCTCTCTGATCGTAACTCTGAGGCTTAGTTTCATCCAGAAAGTTAGTCTTTGAAATACTGTCTCTGCCTGAAGCTCCTTTACTAGCATCGCCTGTTACGCTTCTAAGCCATTCTTCGGAATTCTTTCTTAAATCCCCACTTTCTATAAACGATTCGAGTGTGGCTATATGCTTCGGAAAAATCTCTCCGACTTCCCCGGTAGCGTCGAATGGCACTTTGTATCTATGATGAATGGACGCCTCTTCTTTACTCGGACCACTCTGCGAAACGTAAACTCTGTTTCGTTCCCCCTCATTACCACTCGTTACTCTCTGCCTTTGCGATAATTGTCCATGACGCATTTTGCTGACGGCGAGGAATAGAATACCTTTCGTGTGGATCTCTCTTCAAATCGTGCCAGACTTGTATACCTAGGTATTTTGAAGTGCAAAGCGTACTGTATAGTCTCACAGCTCTCTGATCTGTGTGATTGTTCTTCACAGTTCCTAGACATGTCACCAGCGACATAGACACTCTGCCATGCATTACCAGTAGTTGCGTGGTCAAAGGCATTATCTGCGCTATCTCTACGTTTCTTGATTTCCAGTAGCAGATCCACATTTCGAGATTCTCCTTTCTTGCGAAGATTCGATTCTTTTGTAGTCTTCCTCTCGCAGTCCTCTCGCACTTTCTCCATCTCTCTCGCGATCTCTTCAATCCATATGAAGGCTTCATCAGAACGCCGCTGCCCCAGCGAGCTTCTCCTGTCCGTCGAATTTTGTAAAAACGAATTGAATCTAAATTGCTTCTTTTTCAGATAGCGAAGAATCTGGGAACGTTTTCTGGTTCCGCATCGTTTCTTTCCCGCATCAGCATTATGTTCATCTGTACTGTTACCTCCAGTGCTGTTAGTTTCGTAAATTTCACCTATTGGTTTGGGATTCACATTTTGATATGCGTTGCCGTTCTCTTTTTCTTTTCCATGTTTACAATCTAACTTAACACTATCAAGATCATCTTTTTCACTGACAAATTCAACATTTAAACTATTGCATTGTCTATTGAGTTCGGTTTTACTATCCTTGAACTGATCAATAATCTTACCAACTTGAGAAGCCACTTCAGCTCTCATCTCAGTATTTTGTGCCGCTATTTCGGCTTTCAAATCATCTTTTTGAGAAACTATCTCAGTTCTCAACTCATTATTTTGTGCGGCCATTTCCGCTTTCAAGTCATTACTTTGACTTTTAATGTCATTCATCTGTGTAGCCAAATCGGCTTTCAAGTCATTATTTTGACTTTTAATGTCATTCATTTGTGTAGCCATATCGGCTTTCATATCAGTCATCTGCGTAGCACTATCGGCTTTCATATCAGTCATCTGCGTAGCACTATCGGCTTTCATATCAGTCATCAGCTTTATTAACTCATCCATACTTCTAGTGAAAGGCATTCAATTAAATTATCCCGCTCCTGACACCAAATGTTGCGGATTACAAAAATGGATAGCCACTGAGCGTGAGTATTAAAAGCTATATTTCAAAACCAAATTCAATACAAGGTAAATTGTTACAAAGAAAATATGGATGAAGTATCTTATTAACAAATCAACTATTAACCATACACAAGTCATCAATCTTCCTGCGCAGAGCACACAACATTAACTCTGTCTATTCCACTAAATATTACCTTTTTACTTGATTACCTTATCGCTTGAACATCCGCGTACACATCACATAAAAGATACCACTTTTATACTTCCCGCGTACACAACACATAAAAGATACCACTTTTATACTTCCCGCGTACACAACACATAAAGATAATTCTTTTTACTTAACCCGCACTGTCTCAGAACAGCTAACCGTCCATTTTCGAAATCTAGACCGTTAAACACACGACCGTTACACGCTCCACTGTTCTTCTTCAAATGCTCCCAAAGTTCTTATTCGTTGGCTGATACTTTTTGCTTTCGGTTGCCAGAGTCCTTCTGTCGTAACAATATATATCAAATAATTATGCAATTCCTGTAAACATGTTTGCATTTTTATATTATCCTCAATATTTCTTTTTAATTTCTCAAATGTACTGAGGCATCACGCCACTTGAACGTTTAAATTAATATCCAAAATGACCTGTATCTTGACTTTACTCTAATCCCCTGCATGCAATAAATTATTATTAGTATTGATCGGGACTGAACCATCTGCTGGTGTCCAAAATCTCTGGGGATGCTCCCGTCGCCTAGCTTGTGAATGCAGAGTTGAAAGTTATGATGGTGTAGTATGCTCTCACTGTACAAAGTTATCAATGGGCAAACGCTTTGCGGCCAATTTTATGGGGTTGGGCTAATCTTGTAGAGTCAAAACATTGAGAGTGCACTGTTTCACTGAGGTGAAGCTTTAGACGAAGTTTCATGGTCCTAGCTCTGAACGTATAGGAAGAGAAGTCAACAAGCAGATACACACACATAGTCGGACAAACAACTCTGCATTATATAGATATGAGCTCATGGTATATCTATATAATATACTAGTAAGTATTGAAGAATTATGTGGTGGAAAACACAAGGCGAATTCTACGTTTCTTAGTTGAAACAATCACTGATATAAAACCAGGGTCGGATCAAGCGGGAATGGGTGGGGGTGGCTTGGAGATTACTAGTAAGGGTAATTGTAATGTCCCTCTAATTTACTTATTTTTATTTGTTGCATTTTATTGCATTTTTGCTATTGTAAATATTTTATGTGTTAAGTGTGTTCTTGGTAGGCTATTGTGGGAATGTGCCTCATAGATTTTGTTTTCGGATCTGAGCTGGCTGACTGAAAGAGATGACGGGTCCCAAAAGCCCTCTTATGTCTTTCATGACTAACCTGGGGCGCGAGTGTGAGCACGGGAGACGAGATGCACAATAGGGAAAGAGGAGACGATCAGACAGGAAAGTCGTTTGGACACGCATCAAGGGATGCCGCTCAAAGGAAAGGGTTCGATTGCAAGTGAGAATCAAGATTCTTGGTGAATCTGATGCAGTTCTGTGGATTCTGTGTGAACCACATTGTAGGCAAAAGTTAATTATCCTTTTGCCGAATTTGAGGCCAGTAAAGCGAGAAGCTGCAAAGTGTGTGGTTCTCCACGTCATTGCGTAATTGCTTGCAGCAGCAAAAGCCTACGGAGTCGAGAGCATCCCCAGCACATAATTATATATAGTGTGAATAAACTGTGTTGTCCTCTCGTGCGTGAATTGTTGGACATATTTTTATACATCACTTGACGTAACAAGTCTGAGGCATACGTCGGTACGGATGTAACACCCGCGAACCTGTCATTTCACCGAAATAAGGGTGAAGGTCATCAAGGGAGAAATTCATCGTCCTCCAGCTGCCACGATATTTGGTGCAGCCAATCACAGCCAGAGCAGTCCATCATAGTAATTGAAGCAAAAGAAATGGTAAACATATGTATGTTTCATGCATATTTTAAGAAATTATTAAAGACCTCTGAAACGTGGGTGAAATGTTATATTTTTTACTTTTTTCGGGTTGGATTGAGTTCATGTCCCCACCCCCAAACCTTTATTTTTTTTCTAGATCCGGCCGATTTAAAACCCTTTCATGCTAATTGCCAATTCTCAGTCGTCATCTCGTAATCTAAATCGCACAAAATATTTGCATACAAACGACATCGAATTTAATGCATGAAAAAAAACTAGAAGAAAAGAAAGTAATTTCAATAGCCACGCCCATGCCGAAGCGTGGAACTTTAGATTCTGCCCTAAAACACGCTTCAAAACAACGAGACGAACAGAAGCGTTTATTCAATGAACTTTGGAAAAGACGTCAGTTACTTTGAAGATCGATGATTGATGAGCAACGCTTCGCAAAGGCATCACGATCTATGCTTACTTCTCACGCTTATCGACGAAGAAATCTATCTTGCACGAACTTCGCTTCGTCAGCTGATTCATGACGTGCTTTTAGTGCCGTGCGCTGCACGCGGTTTCAGTCTCTGCCTTGAGGTTCCAACTGCGTGTAGAGCCAGGTGTGTGCGTGATCAGCGGGGGAAAAAGTTTCTCCTGCCGACGATTGGCATTTCGATTAAAAACAACTGGTTGCTATGGTAGTGAATTATAGAGAATGATCGAGTTACGGAGAGTGAAGAATTTTCATTATCAGGGTCTTTGGTCGGATTTTTATGTCAACCGGTTGATTGTTACCTTTGAACAGATCGAAGACATATTGAAACTAATGAACAATTCATCAACTTTCCTCTTTCACTGCTTCTCCTCGGAAACTGCTCATATATACTTGAAAAGAATTTAAATTTCTAAGTCATCGTCAGCCAGGAGGATGACTTAATGATCTCAGGTATATCCCTAGTGTTTACCTTTTTTATGGCGCAGAGGGGGGGGGGGGGTCGGTAGGTGACCCCCTGGGGTGCGAATCTAGAGTTCTCAGGTCGAGTCCAAACTATGTTAGCGTTGAGATGAAGCTCAACTTCGCTGAGCAAAGGGACACCGATAGGGTCATCAGGCTTGTCTCAAAATAGCACAAATGACTTCGGGCTTGGGCTGAAAATGGTACGGATGCCTTTAGGCTCCTTCTGAAAATAGCAAAGATGACTTCGGGCTTGGGCTGAAAATAGCAAAGATGACTTTAGTCTCCGTCTGAAAATAGCAAAGATGACTTCTGGCTTGGGCTGAAAATAGCACAGATGCTTTTAGGCTCCGTCTGAAAATAGCAAAGATGACTTCGGGCTTGGGCTGAAAATAGTACAGATGCCTTTAGTCTCCGTCTGAAAATAGCAAAGATGACTTCTGGCTTGGGCTGAAATAGTACAGATGACTTTAGTCTCCGTCTGAAAATAGCAAAGATGACTTCTGACTTGGGCTGAAAATAGCACAGATGCTTTTAGGCTCCGTCTGAAAATAGCAAAGATGACTTCGGGCTTGGGCTGAAAATAGTACAGATGCCTTTAGTCTCCGTCTGAAAATAGCAAAGATGACTTCTGGCCTGGGCTGAAAATAGTACAGATGACTTTAGTCTCCGTCTGAAAATAGCAAAGATGACTTCTGGCTTGGGCTGAAAATAGCACAGATGCTTTTAGGCTCCGTCTGAAAATAGCAAAGATGACTTCGGGCTTGGGCTGAAAATAGTACAGATGCCTTTAGTCTCCGTCTGAAAATAGCAAAGATGACTTCTGGCTTGGGCTGAAAATAGTACAGATGACTTTAGTCTCCGTCTGAAAATAGCAAAGATGACTTCTGGCTTGGGCTGAAAATAGCACAGATGCTTTTAGGCTCCGTCTGAAAATAGCAAAGATGACTTGGGGTTGGGCTGAAAATAGCACAGATGCCTTTAGTCTCCGTCTGAAAATAACAAAGATGACTTCTGGCTTGGGCTGAAAATAGCAAAAATGACTTCGGGTTGGGCTGAAAATAGCACAGATGCCTTTAGTCTCCGTCTGAAAATAGCAAAGATGACGTCTGGCTTGGGCTGAAAATAGTACAGATGACTTTAGTCTCCGTCTGAAAATAGCAAAGATGACTTCGGGCTTGGGCTGAAAATAGTATAGATGACTTTAGTCTCCGTCTGAAAATAGCAAAGATGACTTCTGACTTGGGCTGAAAATAGCACAGATGCTTTTAGGCTCTGTCTGAAAATAGCAAAGATGACTTGGGGTTGGGCTGAAAATAGCACAGATGCCTTTAGTCTCCGTCTGAAAATAGCAAAGATGACTTCTGGCTTGGGCTGAAAATAGCACAGATGTTTTTAGGCTCCGTCTGAAAATAGCAAAGATGACTTCGGGCTTGGGCTGAAAATAGTATAGATGACTTTAGTCTCCGTCTGAAAATAGCAAAGATGACTTCTGGCTTGGGCTGAAAATAGCACAGATGCTTTTAGGCTCCGTCTGAAAATAGCAAAGATGACTTGGGGTTGGGCTGAAAATAGCACAGATGCCTTTAGTCTCCGTCTGAAAATAGCAAAGATGACTTCTGGCTTGGGCTGAAAATAGCAAAGATGACTTCTGGCTTGGGCTGAAAATAGCAAAAATGACTTCGGGTTGGACTGAAAATAGCAAAAATGACTTCGGGTTGGACTGAAAATAGCACAGATGCCTTTAGTCTCCGTCTGAAAATAGCAAAGATGACTTCTGGCTTGGGCTGAAAATAGTACAGAAGCTTTTAATAATCAGATCGCTTCAAAGATGAAGCGTATTCACCATGCGATATCACTTCAAAGGAAGATAGGGCGCCGATTTACTTACTCGATAAGACTGCCTGCACCCTCCTTCCTTCGAAGCGAATACGAACTCAGTGACTGATTACACCCTCAATATGCTTTAGGTTTATTTTCTACTTTTCAGGGCCCTATAAGAAGATTGGTAGTTTTTTAAATAATTTTTTTGCGTCACTAGAAACACTTGCCTTCAAAGTTCGTTTCGTTTCATATATGACTCATAAACATCGAACCCATTTACCCCCGTTTTAGTGTCATGTTTGAGGTAGCCCACGACACTGAAGACGTTGCAGGCTTTCATTTCAGATATTACTCGTTAAAGTTGAACCCCGCGAAAATCCGTCTCCCTCCATTTTATCAGGGGGGGGGGGGGATGGAAGCAAAATTCGAAATAATTGACGATCGTCATTATACGAACTTTCATTTAACACCTAACTCGTAATTGTAGGCCCTTGCGTTCAGAAGATATTGTAGAACGGCTTTTACATTTCCCCTTTTTTTAGGGAAGGAGAAAGCACTGGGGGGTCAATTTTTTATAGCCTATCACACTCCCTATGTCGCAAGCTTTCATATGGTACATAAATTATTAACTTTCTACATCGCGTTCGGAAGATATGGTGGAACAACGTTTTGTTAAATCCACAAACAGATAACGGTCAAAATAGGAAGATAGGTAAAAGAAATGATATTTTGTTGATTAAGATTAACAAATTTTGAATAATATATCTGAAATTCGTTCGTCGTGCAGCGTTGATGTTTTGAGAGTTTTTTCAATAAGTAATTAACAATCGAGGCTTAATTACACTAGGCAACACACAAAAATGCTTTGAAATGAAATTCGCCAATCTTTACTAATTTCGAAGTGCTGAACACGAAAATGACAATAAAATTTGTCGACTGGCTCATGTTTAGGAGAGACAGAGATGGTCATTTATAAACGACTCAGTCCGCATTGAGTAGATAGGTAACCATTTGCAACACTGTATTTTAAACTCCAGAATGCAACATATTGCGTGGTATTGCATAAGCCGTCCATACACACAACCCCCGGAGGTATTGCATCATTATCTGATGCAATGCAGTTGAATCATGACATCGCGGCTTTACGATCGCAGGCAAAATATGATGCAATCGTTAGTTGTAAGCGACGTCTCGTAGAGTGAGCATGTCTTTTGAGCGACTCCCATTTACTCCTGAGTCATAAGTACAACACATGTGATCCTTGAAGTTTTAATCCAGCAGTAGTGATGCCTCGTAACTGTGTTAATAGCGCAGATGCATTTTGTTACATTTGTGGAGAAGTGACATTTGCAAGCCAGAGAAGGGTCATCACTCGAATAGTGAAAGCAGCGTATGAGTTTTATTTTGGATGCAAGATCATGGCCCCACATATATGCTGCAGTACATGTGCAAGAAATCTTCCTTAGCGGCTGAAAGGTGAAAAAGTGGCGATGCCGTTTGCTATTCCAATGGTTTGGAGAAAGCCAAGCAATCACACAAATGACTGCAATTTCTGCATGGTTCCACCTGTTTCTGGAGGCATCACATGGAAAAAGAAGTGGACAATAGCGTTCCTGAATGTACAATCTGTTCTTCGACTGGTACCGCAGGGCAAAGTCCTTCCGTTCCCAAATCTCCAAAAGAATTTTCCATCGATTCAGATGATGAGGAGTCGTGTTCTCTGCAGTCTGTCTCAACAGGGTGACAAGAAAAAGGTTTGGGACGCATTTCGTCTGGTGTCAACAAAATTCCCCAGGAATGTCAGGGCAGACAGCTACAAGAAACTGGTTAAGGACATGTTGTCTCTATATCACAAACTTGGCTGCAATATGCCCTTAAAAAACCACTTTCTCCATTTCCACTTAGATTTGTTCCCCGACAACTGCGGCATGGTTAGTGATGAGTACGGTGAACGTTTTCACCAGGATTTTGCAACGATGGAGAAACGATACCAGGGAAACTGGTCCACTTCAATGTTGGCTGACTACTGTTGGACGTTCGCCAGAGATGATCCTGAGCAGCTGTACAAGCGACGTCGAAAGTAGAAGCGGAGTTTTACCGATACATGTCATGTGTACGTATTACTCTATTATATAAGAAACTATTGCAGATTTCTCAGAAATCGTAGCCAATTTTGCATTTTTGTTGTCATATTCGTGTCCAGCACCTTGAAATCTTTAAAAATAGCTACTTTTATCTCATAGGCATGACTTTTACGAAAATATGTTGACCAGTATTATTTTATTCAGTAATTGGCCTCATATTGCTTGATTTTGTTTTTGTATACTCCAAATGAGATTTTCTTCATTTAAGTTTTAACTTTCTTCTTTTCATGAGAATAAAAGACACACATTTTTATTTTTGTGTATGTGCATTCCCATGTTTCAAAATCTGTTATTTTATTAGTATAGAAAATAATGAATATTTCATTTTTATAATTAATATGTTGTTAAGTTCACCGCTTGCTCCTGCGGAATTTATATAATCGATAGTGAAAGTAATTAATAAAGAAATGAATTCTACCTCAAGCAGCTGCTTGCCACAGAGGTCTGAGAGGAGATCTGTAAGGAAGGTGAGGTATCAGCAGAAAGGCAACGCGAGTATCCATGCCTTACCCGTGTTCGAACCCAGCTCCCTTTGATCAGTAGCCAAGAGCGCTAACCACTCGGCCACGTATCTGTTATGTTTTTAATTTTCGTCTGCATTTTCATTTATTTCATAAAAATAACCAATACTTCTTAGGTAATCAGAGAGCTTTTTGCCTATTTGCTAAACCCTTCATCACTACTTAGAAGTGTACTTGTCAGCGTACGGAATAATATGCAGATTTCTTCGATATGTTGGTTTCAACACAGCAATGGTCTTGAAAAATAGATTTAATACTCTTTATCAATAGTAAATACACGGAGTTACCTGTTGCCATAAAAATCAACATATCAGTAAAAGATTTTAAGGGAAAATGAATTTTGCCGACACTTGGGACTACCCAGATCCATACTCTCCGCCCTGTCCACGGTCAGTAGGGTACACTGATGGGCTTGGAAAGACCGCCGTCCGTCGGGTAGGACGTTAAGCCGTGGCTCCGTGTGTGGGAGAGCCACACCCTGTGCACGTTGAAGAACACGCTGGATGGCCTTGATGGGAGGACACCATTTGTCTCTCAACAGCTGTTCCAGTGAGTTCCCTCCCCCAACCTTCTCTGGGCCTTCGGGGTCCTTGTGATCTAGCCATTTAGCCCATGATGTGCAAAAAAAGTGCCGCTCAGAGGTAAAACAATCCAATCCAAAATACATAGAAATCACGAGTTATCTGTCGAGTCTTAGATCCTGGTTGAGTTAAACCATTGGAATTTGAGCTGAATCTGTGAGGGGGAGGGTAAAGCCACCCCCATTGAGAATGGTAGTAATGGTAATGGAGATAAAAAAAATAACTAAATTCTGCATATTTCACATATTTTTGAAGAATTTTTCTTAAAGATATCTAAAACGGAAGGGAAAATTTTATACTGTAATGGCAATACAGTCTCCTGCCACCCCTCACCCCCTTCCCTCTTTTGGGGCGGGGGTGACTTAGTCGGTAGCGCGCCAGGCTCGTAATCTGTAGTTCCCAGGTTTGAGTCCTAGCTGGGTCAGCGTTGAGATTTATCTCCGCAAAATTCCCCACCCTGCCCATGGTCAGTAGGGGACACCGATGGGCTTGGAAAGGCCGCCGTCCGTCGGATGGGACGTTAAGCCGTGGCTCCGTGTGCGGGAGAGCCATACCCTGTGCACGTTAAAAAACACGCTGGATGGCCTTGACGGGAGGCTACCATCTGTCTCCCAACAGCTGTCCCAGTGGGTCCCCTCCCCCAACCTTCTCTGAGTCTTCGGGGTCCATGTGACCTGGCCATTTAGCCCATTGTGTGCAAAAATGCCGCTCAGAGGTAAAACAACCCAACCCTTCCCTCTTTATTTTTTTAACCCAAGCCTGATTGGAACTATGCTAACTACGCCGTCACTTATGGGCATCTAGAAAATGATAAAGAAGGAGGTGGGGGGGGGGGTAGGAATCTCAATCGACCAGGAAAACATAAACGGGGAGGGGGAGGAGAAAGAGGGGCGCGCGGTTGGATTTCCTTTTCGGTATAACATCCCTCTACCGTTTCAGAGGTCTTTAAAAAAGCATGCGAATATACACAGTCGTATCAGAATAATATGACCACCTACCATACATATACTATGGTAGGTGGTCATATTATTCTGATACGACTGTGTACAGATAATGAACAAAGAAAACGGAAAGAGAAACCTAAACTCACTAATTTGGCGTTGGACAGCCTCGTGAGTCCAGTACAAGCCTTTGTATGTCATGGCATAGAGTCTACCAATGTCTGAAAGTCAGCAGACGACACCATTCGCCCACAAGAAATGGGATCAATTCCTGCTTGTTTGATGGAGTTGTCAAACGTTTGTTCCAGGAGTTCACGTAGATTTTCTAGCGAGTTGATATCTGGTGACTGCGGTGGTCATGGTACGTGAAAAAGTTCAGTCTCATGCTCCTCAAACCACTGGGTGACCATATGTGCTCTGCAGATGGGAGTTGGGTTGGGTTGTTCTGAGCGGCACTTTTTTGCACACCATGGGCCAAATGCCAGGTCACATGGACCCCGAAGGCTCAGAGAAGGTTGGGGGGAGGGGACCCACTGGAACAGCTGTTGGGAGACAGATGGTAGCCTCCCGTCAAGGCCATCCAGCATGTTCTTTAACGTGCACAGGGTATGTCTCTCTCGCACACGGGGCCACGGCTTAACGTCCCATCCGACGGACGGCGGCCTTTCCAAGCCCATCGGTGTCCCCTACTGACAATGGGCAGGGCGGGGAATTTTGTGGAGATAAATCTCAACGCCGACCCAGCTGGGACTCGAACCTGGGAACTACAGATTACGAGCCTGGAGATAAATCTCAACGCTGACCCAGCTGGGACTCGAACCTGGGAACTGCAGATTACGAGCCTGGCGCGCTACCGACTGAGCCACCCCCACCCCACAGATGGGAGTATTGTCATCCTGAAAGACTGCTCTCTGTTCATGAAAGAAATGCTATACCATTCGATGAAGATGATCACTCAAGACCGTCAAATAGTGACTGGCATTAATCTTGCCTTCTAATGGAATGAGTGAACCCAAACCATGCCATAAGAAACCATCACGTAGAAATGCACACGAAGATGATTCAAGATCACCGCTTTGCAGCGCCACCTTTAAAGTCGCCCGTAATTCTCACTTTACAATTAGCTTTCGAATGTGTGGACATATCGCTTTGCAGCTTGTATCTGACTATTTTTTATTGTCTTTTAAAAAAATAGGAAATTAAAAAATTGATTTATTCACATTGTATAAGAATATTGTAGAATAATCTAAAATTAAATGCTAGCTTTTTAGAAAATAATACCTACTTATGTAATTTAAAACTGGAGTATTATATTGTTATTTGAAGCAAATTTTGTTTGTTGAGAGGTTTTAATGGGAGGTTGCTATGGAGATCGTCTGTTTACTTATGCTCGCTACTCTGTGGTAAACGTCATACCATAATGAAAATAACGATGCCAAAACAAAACTGAAAAATGAGAAACTTATTATTGAAAATATATCTACAAAAATGTTTTTTTTTGTAATGAATAAAAATAAAGTGTTATTCAGAAAACTCCCAGTTATCCGGTACTTAAGCATCCGGAATTCTCGTGCAACCGGCATAATTTTTAAATTGATCATTTGAACTTGGTAAGTTAGTTTTCAATTCAAGTGGTAGTTCTCCCTGATGCCGTTGGGGTCGTCTTTTACTCATTGTTCCCATTCACGCTAGGCGCGATACTTCTTTTAAGACCATTAAAATAGCACAGAATTGAATTTGTGATCGTATTGTTCAATTTATAGGAAATATTTTGCCCCCCCCCCATTTTATAATGCTGTCAAAGAAGAATACCACGCAAGGACTAAATATACGTACAGTCGCTCAAAAAATATCCGAACACCATGGTTGATTACAGAATTCAGAAAAAAACATCTGGCAACGATTTTTTTTTAGAAATTAGTGATCTGGCAACCTTCGAATCACGTGACACGAAGGTTGCCAGATCACTAATTTCTAAAAATATCGTTGCTATATATTTTTTCTGAATTCTGTAATCAACCATAAAAAAAATACCCCCTCAAGCAGCTGCTTGCCACAGAGGTCTAACAGGAGCCTGTTAGTTTATATGCAATAGTAGAAGGTCTGAGAGGATAGCAGGACCTCAGCAGAAAAACGACACATACATCCATGCCTTACCCGGGGCTCGAACCCAGGTCCCTTAGATTTGCAGCCAAGCGCGCTAACCACTCGGCCACGGGACGGCTATTTTTTTGAGCGACTGTACGTATGAAAATAATTGTACTTGTGATATTTACAATTCTATTAAGGGAGCTATACTTTATTTTCATTATCATTGTTTTTATTTCAACTAAGGCTTGAGTACAAGATGGTATCTACTGGATTTGGTTCCTATAAAAATAGTTCTCATGCAACGGGGGGGGGGGGGGGGGGGGGGTCAGTCGGTAGTGCGACAGGCTCGTAATCTGTAGTTCCCAGGTTCGAGTTCCAGCTGGGTCAGCGTTGAGATTTATCTCCGCAAAAACTCCCTGTCCTGCCCATGATCAGTAGGGGACACCGATGGGTTTGGAAAGGCCGCCGTCCGTCGAATGGGACGTTAAGCCGTGGCCCTGTGCACGAGAAAGATCCATACCTTCTGCAGGTTAAAGAACACGCTGGATGGCCTTAACGGGAGACTATGTTCCAGTGGGTCCCCTATCCCATCGTTCTCTGAGCTTTCGGGTTCCTTGTGACCTGGACATTTCGCCCAATGTGTGCAAAAGAGTGCCGCTCAAAGGTAAAATAAACCAACTCATGCAACCTTCAGCTCCCATTCCCCATCAATGCCAGATAACTGGGATTTACTTTACTATCGGAAAAGAAAAAAATAATCAAGATTACATTTTGTTGAGAGAAAAGCATTATTTTTTGATACACCAGATCTTGTATATCGTAAATTTTTCGATCGATTTTTCCAAGGGGGGGGAGGGGGGATTATCCCTCTTAACCTTCCTCCCTTCTGATGACCATGATGAAAAGACTTCCGATTTGCATCGACCAAAATGGCAGATATATTGAGCATCTGAAATGAAGATTATTGTTTTTCTTTTCATGTAAATGTGCTTCCAGAAAACCGTTTTTTGTTTCTAATTCCAATGTGTTCAGTTACTTAGTGCCCCAACTTCTGCATTACACGATGAGTGAGATAATGTTTTGTTTGCACCCAGGCTCAGTGAAAGTCCACCCAGTCAGTTGAGATGAGATGACGCAGCAGGATTCTTACCAGTCTCTGGAAATGAGAGATTAACTCATTGAATGGACGGAGACGTCCATCCATTAACAGAAGCAGGCCGGGGCCTTCTTCCGTTGCCTTTTTCGTCTTTCCACTCTTGCTGCTCCGTCTGTGTCTTTAGTGGGTCTTGCTTCTCGTACGGTGGGGGTGGCGAGAGAGAAGGGACACTTCGCTTAGGGTACGGTGGCGGCGAGGAAAGGAAGTGAACACCTGGCTTCTGATTTGGCTGCAAAATAAAGGAATTCAACTCTTCTGGCATTTGCATGAGAGGCTGTTGAGGTATTTGCAAGATTGGTTGTTGTGACATTTGCTGTTGTGGCATATTCATCATGAATTGCTGTGGCATATTCATCTTGGGTTGTTGTGGCATATTCATCATGGGTTGCTGCGGCATATTCATCATGGGTTGCTGTGGCATACTCGTCATGGGTTGCGGTGGCATAATCATCATGGGTTGCTGTGGCATACTCGACATGGGTTGCTGTGACATATTCATCATGGGTTGCTGTGACATACTCGTCATGGGTTGCTGTGGCATATTCACCATGGGTTGCTGTGGCATATTCGTAGTGGGTGGTCGTGGTGCATTCATCATTGGCTGTTGCGAGGCAGGCCTCATTTGTGGTCCTTGGATGTTCTGCTGCTGAGGATTTATCGCTTCCTGTTTATCCTCCGCATCCTTCTCAGTGTTTGAACAGCAGTGGTACCAAATGCATCCAATAACTATTAGGAGCACCAAGACGGAGACAACTGCGATTACGATATTCACCCATGAAGTATCACCTAGACCCGAAGGAAAACAAAACAATTACAGGGTTAGAAATCTAAAGAATATTAAAATCTTTTGCGTTGTATATAAAAATAATATATCAGAGGCATAACTGCCATAGAGTGAAGAGGCCTAGCCAAAGGTACCTAGATGCATAAGGTCAGGACAGTGCATTAACGGAAGAAGTATTTTTTTTAAATATAAAGATGTGTTAATTAAATTCTATTTCTTAAAATTTTTCTGGTAGCTACAGATGCAGAGCAGAAAAAGGGGAACATTCCCATGTTAAGTCAATTTAGGGTCAAATCCGAAGATTCCTAATTTGTACAATGAGCTTTTTATAGGAGTATAGGACTGTATAAAATTAAATCTCATTCAAATCTATCCAAATCTCGATTTTCAACAATTTTTTCAGCAAAGTCAGGCCTATAAAACTGTGTAAGGTTGACAATTATTGAAAGAATTATGTGCACAAAATTCTAAAACATTCACTTATTTTATTAAATGGTTTGAAGTACACTTTTTTAAGTTTTAATTAACTTGTGAGGTGAATTCTTACGATATTCAATACTTAAAACTGCTATAACTCTTTAAGTACTGAACGGATATTATTCAAAATCGAAATTTAGAGTTTAATTAAATATCTTATATTTATCTTCAGTCAGATGTTTCAATAAAAAGTTATTTAGCAGTTTGGAAGTCTCGAATTTGATTCTCCATTCACATAAGATGAGGATGTTTTCATTTTTCTGCCATTGCCTGTATCTACTTTTAAGAATTTAGTAATCAATTCTAAAATATTGAATAATATTCTGATATACTCCATAGTAAGTAAATTATCTTCTGTTCAGAACTAAATGGTTCGTAGTTAAATTTTGGGCAAATCGTTTAAATCTTTAGATATTTTAAATTTTCCTTCTTTTGTTTGATGGCTGTCCAGACCCGGCGTAACGAGATGGAGATACCTCAGCCCGACCCTCAAAAGAGACTTTTTTCAAAGGGGTCAAATGTTTTTTTTTAAATATAACCTGGAGTTCGCCACCTTAAAAGTGTAGACAAAAAACTAAAAGCAATAATTTAAATTATATTTTTTTGGGAAATGTTTTTCACTTTTATATTTTAGTTTAATTAGTAGTATTCATTAATTTCAATGCCTCGCAGAAGCGTCACTTTAGTTTCAAGGCCCCGAGGATAATGATTAAAACTTAACACACCCAAAAAATTATCACAGGGAGATTTTGACGACATTGGCGTAAGTTATAATAAAAATTTTCATGTTTATTGCTTTGTTCTTAGTAGTCACATTTTTACTTAATGATATTGTTTCGAATTAAAATGGATGAGCACTCAACGTGAGTTCAAGTAAATATTTTGCAAAGTTAATTACAAAACAATGCAGTTTATTACAAAAGAATGGATGAAATTATTTATAAACAAACTAAGTCAACCGAGACGAAACTCTATAAGAATACAAAGATAAACTTTCAGAAGAATCATTATCTTAATTCTATTCACATCCAAATCACAAAACAAGGCTAAAATCATTAAATGAACAATAAAATCGTGTTGGTAAATAAATATTCAATCTAACGAGAATATCCTTACCAATTCCTAAACAAACTAAATAACTATACACTAAATGACTTCCTTTTAAGGCTTTAGTCTTCAAGTACTCCAAAACTGCGGCTAAGTGTAGTGGTTTCTCAGAACCAATTCTTTTCAGACATTGATCACCACGCACAAGACAACTAATTCTTCTTTTCCTTTACCAGCTTACCAACACGATCCACACCAATAAACTAATCAATCTTCCGCGCACTCACCATATAAAATACTTCTTTTTTAAACACTTATCGTGTATATACTAAGACTAACTATGTCCCCTTTCACATATCAATAACTTCAACATAACCATTCTAACTTCCTTATTTTTCAGTTTAGTTCTTCGTTCCAATTCGTTGGTTACTTAATTCTCACGCAGAAGCATACACGAGCGTTCATGACACGTTTATCATAAATTCATTGCAGCACGTTCATCTGTCGTAACAATATTTTAAAAGTAACATACTTATCATTATCTATTGAATTATTTTTTCAATTTTTTACTTCAATATCTGATATAATCTGATATAAAATATTAATAAATGAGCTAATTTAAATTTATTTATTTATTTATTATTAGTTATAATGTTCTTAGTTTTTTTTTGCCTTTTGGAGGCTTCCTGTATAATTTTTTCACAGTGCCTTTGACATCATGATGCCTCTGGTCAGTCGGTTTTACTAGGCTACTACCAGGATATCTCCTGCAACGGCACATGCAAATTGAGAATCTACAAAAATATTTTTGCCCTGCTCCAGAGCCAGCCACCTCTTTTTGTGTGGGTTCCCGAGCTAATGATCTCAAATAAATTAAATTTGCAAAAGAGAAGAAGAATAAACAAGGTTCAGTTAGGCGTATGTGGCGCCGTCTAACGGATTTTTGCTGAACCTGATCCTGGCAAATTCATGTTTTGCCAAAAACGTAACTGTTATGCGTTCTCTGCAGTATTATAATACTAGAACGTTTTATGCAAACATCAGTAAATAAACTGCTAACATCTACCACAATAAAAAATCATTCATAATTATATTAGAAGATAGTGTAATAATTTTATAATTAAATTTTTTGTTTATTTCTAATACTACCACTATTTAAAAAATATATTAAAGTTTTTTTAAATTATATTAGTAATTTCATCTCGTTAACATGCTCTTTTATATTTTGATGCGACCTCCTCTGAGTTAGGCACTCCCAGGTTCAACGAAGCGAAATCCCATTGAAAATAATTAAATTTAATAAACTATGTTGCTTTTGTTTCATTTAAATTTTTTTTGCTTTGGTTATACATATGTTATTGTTATATATTTCTTTGGCGGCCCTCCCATCCATTTCAGTTTTTTGTGGGACTTTTCAACTAAAAGATTTACTTAGGCCTGTGCTAGCCAATGACATGTTAGTCGCATTTCCAATTTAGAAACTGAAACTTACCAATGTTTGCTTATTTGCAAACAGCTAATTAAAAACCAATTCATTTTTATCTAATGACTAGCTGAAAGTACCCGACGCTGCCCGGGTGTCACTTTTAACCTGTATTCTTAATATCACTGCATTAAAGGTAAATTTTGTAAGACCCCCCCCCCCCTTAGCACAGATTTTCAGCAGGAAGAAATTTGCCCAGGTTGTTGTTGACGTCAGCGAGCATTCCTCATAGCCCGTGACTTAGTTTCTGCGTAAGCTATCGAGATTTTATTTCCGTTACCCCAAATTTTGCTACCCTATGCTCCCGTGATATTCGTTCGCACGGTCCAAATTTCCTGCACAGCATCCCCCGTGTGGCCCGGTGATTGGTTTAAAAATCAATTCTCGCTTGGCCCGTGGCTTCGTTTCTACACAAATTGTGACAGCTCGTGTCTCACTTTTAATCTGCATATTCTATTGTTTCCTGCACTAAAGGTTAGTTTTGCGAGTATCTCCCCCCGACATTTTATCACAGTTTGAACACGAAGAATATCCCGGTGTTGCAAAGGTCATTGGTGACTCAACACGCGCTCTCAGAGCCGGTGGCAAACCATCGATTTCGTCAGAATTTGGAATTCTCTAATTCCCAACATACTTCACAGATAGGTTCCAAATTTCTTAGGCGGATTCCCCCTTCTTGACCCCAATTTTGATTAGAAAATCAGGTCCCTAGCTGCAATGGAAAGCCTAAATAATGCTTTTGGAAATGTGGAGAATCTGGCAACGGCATCAGATTTGCAGCAGATTTAAATGCTATTTTAACACTTTACTTTCACAGTTAGAAAGCAGAAAATGGCAACAGTAAATTTGACAGCGATTCTCGTTTCCCGTAGAAATAGCATGGTAAATATTTTTGATTCTAGCAAATCCCCCTTTTGGACTTTCGACCTGAAAGTTGGCACTGCAATCCGGACCACAACCAGAGACGTTCTCTGAAAATTTGGAGTGTGTACGTTGATTTCCCGATGAGTTATGGCTTCCAGAGATAGACACACAGACAGACAGACACCTTATTTTATTATATAGACTAGCTGAACTTGCCCGTCCCTGCCCGGGTATCATTTTTAACTTGTATATTCTTATTTTCACTGCATTAAAAGTAAATTTTGTAAGACCCCCACCCCACCCCCTTTAGCACAGATTTTCAACAGGAAGAAATTTGCCCGGATTGTTGTTGACGTCAGCGAGCACTCCTCATAGCCCGTGGCTTAGTTTCTGCGTAATCTATCGATATTTTATTTCCGTTACCACAAGTTTTGCTACCCTATGGCTCCCGTGATATTCGTTCGCACGGTCCAAATTTCCTGCACAGCGTCCCCGTGTGGCCTGGTGATTGGTTTAAAAATCAGGTTTTCACTTGGCCCGTGGCTTCGTTTCTACACAAATCGTGACAGCTCGTATCTCACTTTTAATCTGCATATTCTGTTGTTTCCTGCACCAAAGGTTAGTGAATATCCCCCCCCCCCCGACATTTTATCACAGTTCGAACACGAAGAATTTCTTGGTGTTGCAAAGTCATTGCTGACTCGGCGCGCGCTCTCACAGCTCGTGGCAAACAATTGAGTTACTTATTTCGTCATATTTTGGCATTCTGTAATTCCCGACGTACTTCACCGAAATATCCCAAATTTCGTAGGCCGGTTCCCCGTGTCCGACCCCATTTTTAGTTAGAAAATCAAGTCCGTAGCTGCAATGGAACACCTAAATAATGCTTTTGTAAATGTGGGGAATCTGGCAACGGCATCAGATTTTCAGCAGAACATTTAAATGCTATTTTGAATCTTTACTTTCATAGTTAGGGAGCATAAAATTGGCAACAGTAAATTTGATAGCGATTCTCGTTTCCCGTAGGAATAGCATGGTAAATATTTTTGGTTCTAGAAAGCCCCCTTTTGGACTTTCGACCTGAAATTTGACACTGCAATCCGAACCACAACCAGAGACATTCTCTGAAAATATGGAGCGTGTACGTTGATTTCCCGATGAGTTATGGCTGCCACAGACAGACTCACAAACAGCCACCTTCTTTTATTATATAGATTCCACTTATGATTAGTCTTCCAAAACCAACACAATTTAGTTGATCATAACATTTTGCGATTAACGTTTATTGAGCCTGTTGAGTCCATCTGAAATATTGCCGAATAGTTGGGCAAGGAGAAACATGAAATATTTTCTATTCCACAGTTTAAATAATGTAATTTTTCCTTCTCCTCCCATGCCAAAAATTCATTTCTTTACTTCCGGTCAGTAAAAGACCTGGTTTCAACCGATTAAAAATTTAATTATATTAAAAATTCAATTTTTATCTGATCTAGAACATTTCCACCACTTACCTCGATGACCTGAGGAATATCCAGTGTTTGTACTGGTATGGATAAAAACAAAACTTCTTCCGGAGTTAGTAGAACTGCTAGAAAAGCACGGGAAAAAATAGAGATTATTATCTTAAAATATACTCATCTACTACATCGCCTTTTAAAAATTAATCAGAAAACTCTCCGAAATGAACTATTCTATGCTAAGGAATGTTCGCTAAAGGAAAATCGTTTTTAGCACATAATGTATTTTAGACATTCATTGGCGATACAGTGGAGCCATAGACAAGAGCCTATCAGTTTATACGCTATAGTAGAAGGTCCATGAAGACGGTGGGACCTCATCCATGCTTTACCCGACGCTCGATATAAACTGCTCGAACCCAAGTCCTTTGATAAACACCATGACCACTCGGTTACCAGGCTGCGAATGGTACCAATTGGCCACACAATGCCTGGCCATTCAAGCAACTGTTGAGTCGCAAATAGGCTCAATGACCAAGTTCAGACGACATTCATTGGCTGCATAATGGATTCAATAATCTGTTTAGTTCTAAACGATGCTCATTGGCTGCACACCCTCGTGAAATATAATAGATATTTCAGCAAATTATTCATTAAAAGAATAAACTTACGTCATGTAGTATCGATAGTGAGTTAGAATCAGACTTGCTGTGCTTTACTTATTGAGCTGCACTTTTTCTGCATGCAATCGGCTAAATGGCCAGGTCACCAAGACCCATAGGGCTCAGAGAGGGTTGGGGGAGGGGACCCACTTGACAGCTGTTAGGAAACAGATGGAACTTCCTCCCGTCAAGGCCGCCCAGGTATTCTTTAACGTACACAGGATATGGCCCTTCCGTACACGGGGACACAGCTTTACGTCCCATCCGATAGGCGGCGACCTTTCCAAGCCCATCGTTGTCCCCTACTGACCAAGGTCAGGGCTGGGATATCAGTAGTGACTCTTATTTAAAAAGGGAGGTTAGATAATACTTGTCATCTCTGCAAATTGCGTTCTCAAGCCATCATACTGTATTAGGTTCTGTTTGCTTTGCAACAGAAAATTCCCCGAAGAAGACAAGAAACGCTCGCAACGTTCGTTAAACAAACCTGCTTAACGTCATTCTTTTTTTAAAATTGTTGTAAAGCAACTTATAGTGGTCTTATATAGGGAGTGGTTGGCTAAACGTCGTTCATGGGCGCCATGCCTGGGCACTGCGAGTATGTCAGTTAGTCTAGCATAGGAATTCTCAACATCTTTTTCGTATCAACCCTTGGGGGTACGCGGCAAATTTTTTTGGGGTACGCCGTGAGAGCTCAAAAATATTCAGATCTAGTAACAAAGTAAAAATAACCATTGTTATACTATAAATATAGTTTTATCTATTTATACAAGGGGTACGCCAATTACATACACATTTCCAGCCGGTACCTGAACTCTGGTCTAGCAGACTGATTATCTAGCTTTGTAGACACACACATGAAGACAGAGCAACTTCATAATAAGATTTTGTTACTTAAATCATGCAAATGCTTCCTTTCCAGATGCCTGCTTTCTGTTCTCAGTATTTTACAATAATATTTATTGATTGATTATATTACAATTCAGTCAATTCATTAATTTTGAAATTTAAGCAATGTTATTGCTTAAATTTCAAAATTAATGAATTAAAACTGTTCCTTCATACATTCAGTCCCAGATATTAAATTTTTACTTGAAATATCAAAAGGCTTAACATTTCTGAAAAGATATGGTAATATTTTTCATTTGGGCTCTGGTTTATGCTTTTATAAAATTAATATTAAAATTCTGTTCCAAAAATAATAGTTGGAATTTGTAGCATAAGGAAGCTTCATAAATATTTTTACATATTCTGAAATCTGTCAAAGTTATGCTATAATTAAAAAAGCTAGAACATTCTAAACCAATTTTTTCCTTTATTACTATTCTGTTTCTTTATTACTATTCTGTTCTTTATTACTATGCTGTTTATAAATTTATCACAAGAAAAACAATGCCAACTATCAGTTATTGCAATTATCAATCTCATTGCAACACTTTTGGTTGACTTTCCATTTCGCTTCTGTCTTTTTAAAAGCCGCTTCATTTTCTATTCTCCAAATTCTCATACGAAACATGATAAAACGATATATTAATTTATGCTTAATTATTATGACAGTTTCGAAGCTGAAACTGTGAGCCAATTTTTTTTTATATTTCTGAAACAATGCTTTTTGATGTTGGGCATTTTTCAAGTTGCACATCTGTTGAAGTTTACGGAAATCTTTTTCGCACATTAAGAACATGTTATAAATTTCGGCACTAGATTTTACTAAAGAGTTTCTTTATAGTTTCTCAATGCATTTAGTGAAGCATACTCAATCACCGTAACTGTGAAAACAAGATTTGTACGGAAAAATGTCTCTTGAAATAAATGGAAGATCTGTCACAAATCTTTATAATTCTCGATTTTCACAACATTCTTTTAATATTTAGTGTTATTAAGTTGAAAACATTTAACAACAAACGCTGCTTTATATTAATTCTAACATTTTCAAAATTAATTAAATGATCATAAAAACTTCTAACGCAGCATTTATTTTAGTAAGTGAAGTTTAAAAACAGCATTTTACAGCAAATAATGTCACTTATTACCTCCAGTGACATATTTCTGTATAACTGAAATTTTCACAGGAATTTCGATTTACAAAAATATTTCTTCAATAATTTAGTGAAGCTGGAACATTTAATAGTGACGTGGCTTTTAAATGTTTATCACAGGAAATGTTTATCATGTGGAAAGTATATAAGGGTCAATGTGCTTTAATTAGCTTTTGAGATTAATTCGCGTGGAAAGTTTGCGCTGTTAAGCCAGTTTCCGCTTTTTAAATACCAACAAATGTGACGAAAACGTGATTTCAGTGACAGCTTCCATTTTTCTTAAAGGATATTTCTACGTAAAAAAGTTTATATTCGACCCTATGAAGTTACAAGTTTCGTTTTCTACTGACTAAATGAACAAATTCCAGATAATTTGGTAGAGCCAGAGCGTTGGTATGAATATAATTTTTCCTAATTTATTTTTGTGAATAAATTTACTATAATTATTTACGAACCAAGCCTCCACTTCTAAACTTGTAGTTACATAAGCAACATCATAGTTGCTATTAAGACCTTCAAAATTCAAATCAGACATAGCTAACAAGAATATTCATAAAAAAAAGCAAAAGTAAAGAGCAAAAAAAAAAGAAAAAAAGCAAGGTTTATTGAAGATAATTAAATGTATTAATTTACATATTATTTTTAAAACTTCTGCAAAGTTACTCAAAATAAACATACAACGGCTTTTCCAGTTATCGTAAAATGCACTCCTGAATGGGATAAAATAGTCATTGAATAATTTTACGCTAAGCTACAACTGTAGGCAAATAGCCATGAACGTTAGACAGGTTGAAACATTAATTAAATCACATTAAATATTTGTTAAATATTTAAAGAATAAGACAAACCATAGTTGCAGCGTGCTAAAACGATTGCACTGCGCATGCGCAGATTTCGCCTTATAGTTGTTTTTGTTGCTGCATACCAATTTGCCACGTACAGCTTCAGCAAAATTCCGCAGAGCGGCGCCACTTACGCTTGTACGGAGCTGGGCTTCTCCTGAGACCTTCTTTGCTATGCCCATATAGAACCACTAGCAACTTACCTAGTACTGCGCCCCCTGGAGCTACTTCCTGAAGTTCCACGTGCCGCCGGGTGGCAGACGACATCTTTCCATTGTCCGCATAACAAGAGGACTAAAAATAGAAAGTACATTTAAAATATTGTTACGGAATTTTATTTATTTTAGAGTATTGTGCAGTGGGTTCGAAATAATCAAACAAATAATAAATAAACTTATTTACTAGATAAAAGAATTAACCTACATGAATAAATGAAATAATTTGTTTACTAAATAAATGATCAAATTACACTCTTATCAAATCACCAATACCTAGTGAGCGAAAAAAGAAAATTGTCAATAAATGCAGAATACAAGAGTCTTATAAACTTGAAATGTGAAGTTTAAGTCAACTAGTTATAAGTGAAAGCATCTTATTTTGAGGCTCAGCACCTCACGATATGCTCAATAGAAGAACTTCATTTGTATTGTTAATACACTGGTTTCCATAAATTAAGGAAAATCCCTATGTTAAGTGAATGGGAAGCTAACGTCAAAGCTCTATAACTTCTAAAATAAGTTTTTTTTTTGTTTTGAAAAATGTGATTGCAGATAAAGGTCTCAATAATATAAATTGATATCTCGATTTTCAACAATATTCGTTCAGTATTAAATGAGTTATGGTAGTTTGAATATTTAACATCAATGTCTGTCTTAAGAAACTTACACAAAACTGAAGAATAGTGAAAGAATTCTTTACACAAAGTTCTAAAATACAAACTTAGTTTATTCAACACTTTGATACAATACTTATTACTAAGTTTTAATTAACTTCTGAAGTCAATTTTTGTGGCTGGCATTGTTATCGCTAAATATTCAAACTTCCATAACTCATCAAATACTGAACGAATATTGTTGAAAATCGAGATATTGATTTATTTGATTGATATCTTTATCTGCAATCACATTTTTCAAAACAAAAAAAACTTATGTTTGAAGTTACAGAGCTTTGACATCAATTTTCCATTGGCATAACTGCGTGCCTGCCGAGAGCAAGGAAGACGTACAGTCGCTCAAAAAAGTATCCTAACACTATGGTTAATTACAGAATTCAGGAAAAATATCTGGCAACGATTTTTTAGAAATTAGTGTCACGTGACACGAAGGTTGCCAGATCACTAATTTCTAAAAAAATCGTTGCCAGATATTTTTTCTGAATTCTGCAATCAACTATATTGTTCGGATACTTTTTTGAGCGACTGTACCCTTCTTCCTCGGTCATTTCGTAGGGGACGATTAATTAGTCCACTTAATAGATGGATGTGTGTGTCGTTTTTCTGCTGAGGTCCTGCCATCCTCTCAGATCTCCTACTGTGGCATATAAACTGACAGGCTCCTGTCAGACCTCTGTGGCAAGCAGCTGCTTGAGGGGGTATTTATTTTATTATTATTTATTTTTTTAATAGATATTCCCCATTACTCTAGATAGTGATTCCCAACCTTTTCTGGACCCCTTTAGAAGAGAACAAAAATTTCAACGCCCCCCTAGTCCATAATAGTTAATTTTATATGAAATATTAAAATATTGTTGCATATTATTGTACCTAATTTATCTGTTTATTTATCTATTAAAAATCATAAAGCAGAAATTAATAAAACGACAACCAAATGTACAATAAAATTGTTTATTAAAATTTTAAAAATAAACAAAGAATCAATAAGAAATAAAAAATACTGAGATAAACACAAAATTAATAATAAATAAAAAAAATTAATGAGATGGTTGAGGCTAGTGGAGTGTTAACAATTTGTTAATGTCGGGTTCCAATTTCGTTAACATCAATCGCAGATCGCCACGTTCAGTGATGTGTAGTCTGTTCCTCTTCTTTGACAGTAAATTAGCTACTGCACTGAATCCACGCTCAGCCATATAGGACGAAGGAAATGCGATTAAAAACTTCTGTACTATTGCCCACAATCCAGGGTAGAGAACTGGTATTGATTTTTGAAGCCAGAACTCTTAGTATTCATGTTTGAATTTTACTTTGAGTGCTTCGTTAGTCGTGAGTTCTAAGAGTTCCTCTTCCAAATTTGATGATTCTTCAGTATCTGTGTTTGCGAAAGGATCTAAAACCCAACTCGGTATATTCATGTTTAAAATATCTTAGAAACGCTCCGTAAAATCAACATGAAGAACTTCCAAGTGTTGGCAGTAAGTAAGTAAATCTTCCGGTTTTGCAGAGACTGCTGATAATGTGGGAAAGTGGTTGTATTCACCTCTACCTAGATTTCGTTTGAATAGAAGAAGTTTTCCCGCAAAAGCAGCTATGACGTTTTTTGTTTTAATTAAATTTAACTCATCACCTTGCAATTGTAAATTAACTTGATTAAATATTTTAAACAGGTCTGTCAAACAAGCGATGTCATTTTTTGACGTAATCAGGTTTTCGCGCAATTTTTCGTCTCTGTCTTCAAGAAAGTCCAGTATTGAGTCAAATAGATCGAAAAAACGATTCAGACAAACACCTTTAGAGAGCCATCGTACTTCTGTGATTGTAATCTTCATCATTTTCATTACAAAGCTTACCAAATAATCGGTCATTCAATGAATTGCTTCTAATCTTATTGATTGTTTTAATAACGTAATGGAGCGACGTATGCAGACGTTCATTCAAATTTTTTGCAACCAAATGCTGACGATGAATAATACAATGTACAGCGAGTACATTTGGTACTGCTTGTTTCAAATGCGCTATGAAACCCTTATGACGCCCTGTCATTGCTGGAGCACCATCAGTAGCAGCAGACAAAATATTGCAAATAGGAATTTCTTTCTCCTGAAAAAACTTTTGCATGGTATTAAATATAGATTCTCCCTTTGTATCAGATTCCAAATTTTTAGCAAATAATAACTCTTCATGAATTTTTTCTTCTTTTATAAATCGTACGTATGATAAGAGTAGAGCTTCGTTATTTGGTAGAGTTGATTCATCGAGTTGAATGGAAAATTTGGAAGTCTTTAAGTAATGATCACATAATGATATTTCAACGTCTTTGCCATTTCATCTATTCTTCTTTGCACTGAATTATTTCTGAGATGAGTTTTTTTGATGATATCTGACGGTGTCTTATGATGAAGAACAGTTTTTAATATCTCTTTGACTGCCGGCAAAATTAATTCCTCGCCAATTGTGTGTGGTTTTTCTGCTTTTGCGATTAACAATGAAACGTTATATGAGGCTCGTAATCCATCATCATCTTGTTTAGAAGACGACGCAAAAAGGTTTGACATATTTGGCTGTGTTAAATATTGCTTTTCCAGTTCTTGAAAATAGGATAAATCTTAGTTCTTCTTATCAGCATGCATTTTATTTAAATGCTCTTGTAGCCTAGAAGGTTTCATAGCTTCATTTGAAAAAAACTTTTCGGCAAATTAAACACATAGGTAATGATTGGTTTGTAGGAAAGTACGTAAATCCATATTTCAAATACTCAATACTGTACTGCCGGCATTTCTTTTTAGATGTAGATTCAGACATTTTCAAATACAAAATAACTTCTCAACAGATTTATAGATAGTTATAAAAATAATATTTGTAATGACTTCTAACACTTATCACTCACGACTATTTATCACGGCGAAGCACATAAAAATAATAAAACATTCCTAGAGCTATCGCTTTTATAGATTTGATTTTGTGCACACATTAACTTGTATGTTTGCGATGCCGGCGCACTTGCTTCGTAAACAAGTCATTTCAAGCTCCCATATTCTTGTCGAAACATGTTAAATTGCATGAGCCGCGTGTTTGCCTACCAACTTGCAAGGACTTGTCACCGTCAATCTATTCTAAACTAAAACAAATTAGGTATAGATATACCTAATGCTAATTTAGAAATGCTTATTAACGCGATAACAATAAGATAATTTACATAGCTAGATAAAATATTTATTCATAAAAACAGGTATTTTCAAAGTATTTTATTACATTAAAAAAATAATTATAAAAAAAATATTAAATATAATAAATTTATTATTATTATATTATTATTGCATCAAGGTTGATTTGCCTATCAGGACGGACACACATGTCCAACATAATAAGCCTGATATAGTAGTGCATGTTAAGGTATTGAATGAGATTACAATTATTGAAATAGGAATAACATCTCAGGATAACCTGCAGACAGTAGAGGTTGAAAAGAAGAGGAAGTATGATCTGCTGGCTAATGAGTTGAGCCTAATTCACAAGTGTAATGTTAATATTATACCTTATGTTCTAATATGGGATGGTATTGTAACTACGTACCATAAAGCATACTCAAAGCGACTTGGAGTGGGAAAACATATTGAAGCTTATATCCAATCTGTGATCTTGAAGAGAACTTTTGAGAGCATCTCAGTCGACTTCAGACGTACCAGTACGCTAGTAAGGCGGTAGCAGGGAACTTATTGTCCAAGCTGCAGTTGAGAAGCTGTACATGACGGATGAGGTAGTGGATGACCAGAATCACCAGGAAGACACCACAGAATAGAAGAGATAAAAAGGTTGTCACAGAAAATTCCATTAAATTTATTTATTTATTTGACCGTCCCTCTTGACTGCTTCAACGCCCCCCATTTGCCTCTGGATCCGCTACCGCCCCCATGGAAGGCTCCAGCGCCCACTGGGGGGCGGTATCGCCCCCGTTGGGAATCTATGCTCTAGATGAAACCACAGGTTCGCTAGCTTTTCCATCCCCTGCTTAAGTGTGCGTCTGACGTGTTGTGCTAAATCTCGTGTAGAAAGATGAAATAAACAAATGCACCAGAGTAGAGGACGGACGACCCAGTTTATTTACATTCCCACATACATACGGGAATGTGCTCGATTCTGTGTGCCTAAGCTGCGCTCTGGATCAGAATAAAATGGATTTACAAATGTTCTATCATACAGCTTTCTTTAATCCGAATGCTGGTTTGTTACTGCAAGCATCCACATGATAAGGCGGAAATCTGTACTTTATAGAAATTTCTTTACCGACCTCAAAACTCAGCGAGAGGATATTTCATACTTGCCTAAACCTCGTGGTTCACACAGAACGGTACCCTGGTCCTTTAGGGTCCATTTTGAGAGAGTTACGTCCCTCTGACGCGCTTAACAAACGACCTTCCTGTTTGCCAGCAAAACTCTGCTAGTTCATTCTTTATTCGCTCCACTCCGTCACCAGCACTAGAGCCTCAGAGAGCACTAGTGACCTCAGAGAAATAAAAGCACTTTTGCTGATACTCAGTTCCAGATTATATGGAGAGCACAGCCTAGCTTAGCCCGAATGCCAACTGAGTCACATTCCCATTTCGGACACTTCAGAAAATACACTTAGAATAGATATATATACAATAAAATACAATACTAAAAGAAATTAGAGAAACAAGACAATAACATAGGGTTGTTCCTTAATTCATGAAACCTGCGTAATTAATAACTTCCTACACTTAAGCATAGACGATAACTATTCTAATTATTCCTATAACTGAATTTCACAGTCTTTGTCGGAGGTGCGCCAGGCTCGTAATCTGTAGTTCCCAGGTTCGAGTCCCCGCTGGGTCAGCGTTGAGATTTATCTTCACAAAATTCCCCACCCTGCCCACGGTCAGTAGGGGACACCGATGGGCTTGGAAAGGCCGCCGTCCGTCGGATGGGACGTTAAATCATGGCCCCGTGTGCGCGAGTGTCACACACTATGCACGTTAAAGAACATGCTGGATGGCCTTGATGGAGACTACCATCTGTCTTCCAACAGCTGTTCCAGTTGGTCCCCTCCGCCAACCTTCTCTGAGCCTTCGGGGTCCATGTGACCTGGCCATTTAGCCCGTGGTGTGCAAAAAAAGTGCCGCTCAGAGGTAAAACAACGCAACCCAACACAGTCTTTGTTTTTCCTGTTTTTCCAGTGGAAGTAGGATCCATCTTGAACAAAATGTAAAGCAAACTTCTTACTTAGATTCCCACAACAAATTAATAGGATGGCCTTTTGTCATAAATTCTTGCACAAGGCAACGCGAATCTACTCTCGGCAACCCAACATTCAACAATGGATTCAATTTACAATTCAAACTCTACTGTGTGTTACGATTATGACGTATTCTTCACAGCACGTAGAGTACTTCGTGATACAATACGCGTGATTTTGTGAGCAATTATTGCACGTTAACATGTGTTTTCAACATTAATGGTATCTGTAATATAGGAATCATTAGTTTGTGTAGAGAGAGCAATAGGAATCATCAGTTTGTGTAGAGAGAGCGATAGGAATCATCAGTTTGTGTAGAGAGAGAGAGCGATAGGAATCATCAGTTTGTGTAGAGAGAGAGCGATATGAATCATCAGTTTGCGTAGAGAGAGCGATAGAAATCATCAGTTTGTGTAGAGAGAGCGATATGAATCATCAGTTTGCGTGAAGAGAGCGATATGAATCATCAGTTTGCGTGAAGAGAGCGATAGGAATCATCAGTTTGTATAGAAAGAGCGATAGGAATCATCAGTTTGTGTAGAGAGAGCGACAGGAATCATCAGTTTGTGTAGAGAGAGAGAGCGCGATATGAATCATCAGTTTGCGTAGAGAGCGCGCGATATGAATCATCAGTTTGCGTAGAGAGAGCGATAGGAATCATCAGTTTGTGTAGAGAGATTGATAGGAATCATCAGTTTGTGCAGAGAGAGAGAGAGAGCTATAGAAATCATCAGTTTGTGTAGAGAGATCGATAGGAATCATCAGTTTGTGTAGAGAGAGAGAGAGAGCGATAGAAATCATCAGTTTGTATAGAGAGAGCTATAGGAATCATCAGTTTGTGTAGAGAGAGAGAGAGCGATAGGAATCATCAGTTTGTGTAGAGATAGCGATGGGAATCACCCGTTTGCGTAGAGATAGCGATAGGAATCATCAGTTTGTGTGGAGAGAGCGATAGGAATCATCAGTTTGCGTAGAGAGAGCGATAGGAATCATCAGTTTGTGTAGAGAGAGCGATATGAATCATCAGTTTGCGTGAAGAGAGCGATATGAATCATCAGCTTGCGTGAAGAGAGCGATATGAATCATCAGTTCGTGTAGAGAGAGCGATATGAATCATCAGTTTGTATAGAAAGAGCGATAGGAATCATCAGTTTGTGTAGAGAGAGCGACAGGAATCATCAGTTTGTGTAGAGAGAGAGAGCGCGATATGAATCATCAGTTTGCGTAGAGAGAGCGATAGGAATCATCAGTTTGTGCAGAGAGATCGATAGGAATCATCAGTTTGTGCAGAGAGAGAGAGAGAGAGCTATAGAAATCATCAGTTTGTGTAGAGAGATCGATAGGAATCATCAGTTTATGTAGAGAGAGAGAGCGATAGAAATCATCAGTTTGTGTAGAGAGAGAGCTATAGGAATCATCAGTTTGTGTAGAGAGAGAGCGATAGGAATCATCAGTTTGTGTAGAGATAGCGATGGGAATCTTCAGTTTGTGTAGAGATAGCGATAGGAATCATCAGTTTGTGTGGAGATAGCGATAGGAATCATCAGTTTGTGTAGAGAGAGCGATGGGAATCATCAGTTTATGTGGAGAGAGAGAGCGATAGGAATCATCAGTTTGTGCAGAGAGCGAAAGTAAAGTTTTAAATCCCCCAGAGCAGAATTAAAGGAGAGCTTGTTTGACTCCTAAATAACAAAGTATTTCCCTCCTAAATAATAAAGTATTTCCCTCCTAAATAACAAAGTATTTCCCTTACACTCTAATAATAAAAACAACAGAATATTTTTTACTTCAATTTGATGACATGCGAGTGTACCCATTGGTTAATCAGACTGTCTCGTTGCTCATAACCATGACAATCGTCGCTCAGGTTCTTGCGATGTATTATTACTTACTAGCTGAACTTACCCGGCGCTGCCCAGGTGTCACTTTTAACCTGTATATTCTTCTTTTCACTGCACCAAAGGTAAATTTTGTAAATCCGCCCCCCCCCCCCCCCCCAACATTTTAGCACAGATTTTCAACAGGAAGAAATTTACCCGGTGTTGACTTGGATTGTTGTCGACGTCAGCGAGCTCTTTCATAGCCCGTGGCTTAGTTTCTGCGTAAGGTTTCGAGATTTTTATTTCCGTTACCACAGATTTTGCTGCCCTATGGCTCCCGTGATATTCGTCCGTACGGTCGTAATTTCATGCACAGCGTCCCCAATGATTGGTTTAAAAATCAGGTTCTCACTTTGCCCGTGGCTTCGTTTCTACACAAATTGTGACAGCTCGTGTATCACTTTTAATCTGCATATTTTGTTGTTTCTGCACTAATGGTTAGTTTTGTGAATATCCCCACCCCCCGACATTTTATCACAGTTTGAACACGAAGAATTTCCCGGTGTTGCAAAGGTCATTGCTGACTCGGCGCGTGCTCTCAGAGCCCGTAGCAAACGATCGAGTTATTCATTTGGTCAGGTTTTGGCTTCTGTAATTCCCGACGTACTTCACCGTAAGGTCCCAAATTTCGCAGACGGGTTCCCCGTGCCCGACCCCATGTTTGGTTAGAAAATCAAGGCCCTAGCTGCAATGGAACGCCTAAATAATGCTTTTGTAAATGTGGGTAATCTGGCAACGGCATCAGATTTGCAGCAGAGCATTTAAATGCTATTTTAACACTTTACTTTCACAGTTAGGGAGCAGAAAATGGCAACAGTAAATTTCACAGCGATTCTCGTTTCCCGTAGGAATAGCATGGTAAATCTTTTTGCTTCTAGCAAGCCCCCCTTTGGACTTTCGACCTGAAATTTGGCACTGCAATCCGGACCACAACCAGAAACTTTTTCTGAAAATTTGGAGCGTGTACGTTGATTTCCTGATGAGTTATGGCTGCCACAGACAGACAGACACCTTATTTTATTATATAGACTAGCTGAACTTACCCGGCGCTGCCCAGGTATCACTTTTAACTTCTATATTCTTATTTTCACTGCATTAAAAGTAAATTTGTAAGACCCCCCCCCACCCCCTTTAGCAGATTTTCAACAGGAAGAAATTTGCCCGGATTGTTGTTGACGTCAGCGAGCACTCCTCATAGCCCGTGGCTTAGTTTCTGCGTAAGCTATCGAGATTTTATTTCCGTTACCACAGGTTTTGTTGCCCTATGGCTCCCGTGATATTCGTTCGCACGGTCCAAATTTCCTGCACAGCATCCCCCGTTGTTGCCCGTTGATTGGTTTAAAAATCAGGTTCTCGCTTGGCCCGTGGCTTCGTTTCTACACAAATTGTGACAGCTCGTATCTCACTTTTAATCTGCATATTCTGTTGTTTTCTGCACCAAAGGTTAGTGAATACCCCCCCCCCCCCAGACATTTTATCGCAGTTTGAACACGAAGAATTTTCCGGTGTTGCAAAGTCATTTTTGACTCGGAGCGCGCTCTCACAGCTCGTGGCAAACAATTGAGTTACTTATTTCGTCATATTTTGGCATTCTGTAATTCCCGACGTACTTCACCGAAAGATCCCAAATTTCGTAGGCGGGTTTCCCGTGTCCGACCCCATCTTTAGTTAGAAAATTAAGTCCGTAGCTGCAATGGAACGCCTAAATAATACTTTTGTAAATGTGCGGAATCTGGCAACGGCATCAGATTTGCAGAGAACATTTGAATGCTATTTTGAATCTTTACTTTCATAGTTAGGTAGCAGAAAATGGCAACAGTAAATTTGATAGCGATTCTCGTTTCCCGTAGGAATAGCATGGTAAATATTTTTGGTTCCAGCAAGCCCCCCTTTTGAACATTTGACTTGAAATTTGGCACTGCAATCCGGACCGCAACCAGAAACGTTCTCTGAAAATTTGCAGGGTGTACGTTGATTTCCTGATGAGTTATGGTTATTAAACCTGGAGGCGAGGCTGGGCAGGCTCGTCTTGTACACTTTCCAGGTTCGAGTCCCGCCTTGGCCAGCGTTGATATTTTTCACCGCTAAACTCCGCACCCTCTCCTGTGCCAGAAGGGAACACCGATGGTCTTGAAAACACCGCCGTCCGTCTGATGTGATTTTAACCTTTTCTGTCAGTTCTGACCCTTCTCTCATCCGGTCCGTGTGTAGAAGAGCCATTCCCTCTGAACTTCCTTAAAGAACCGCTGGTTGGCCTTGACGGGATGATGGTAGGCTGCCATCTCTATCTTAACAGCTGTCCAGTGGGTTCCCTTCGCTCAACCTTCTCTGAGCTCTCGGGGTCCCTGTGACCTGGTCATTTAACCCACTGTGTGCCTAATCTGTGCCAACGTGATATGCATGCCTTCCGATTTGGACAAAAGTCTATTATAATACATTGTAACATTCGGAATGCTTCCTACATTGTATCCATAAGTTAAGGAAAAATGACAAAAATCGCGATAATTCGCCAAAAAATTGTACGGTTCTTACTACCTTTTACAAATGCACTATATAAAAGGCTGAAAGTACTGGAGTATCTGCACGTTCCCTGATCTTGAAATTGCACATACTTATTCATGTAATTACTACCAAACTTATTCATGTAATTACTACCAAACTTATTCATGTAACCAGTAAAGTAATGCCGAGTGAGCATATCGTATGAAAATTAGTTTAGATTGCGTCAATTTGCGTAAATGGATAGCGGCATTAAAACGGGTGTTTTGGAGTGGATCGTTATTTTGTGTTGTAAATGTGAGTAAAGAAATTCGAAATAGCCATTTTGTAGGAATGACCTCGAGACATCATTTGCCAAATGAACTTTAGTGGAGAGTTATTGGCCGGCTCGAAGCAGGCCAAAGTCAGTCAGACATGGCACGATGGCTGAATGTGAGTCCTTCTGTGGTCCACAGACTGGAATCAATTTCTTAGCACGGATTCCGCGTCTCTGAGGTTTAGCCGAGGAAGGGCTAGAGTTACGATCGCTGTACAAGATTGATATCTGCGATTAATAACACGAATGAGCAGGACGTCTACTCCCTCTCAGCTATGATCCTCTCTTGCAGCAGCCACTGGGAGAGTTGTATCAGCTTCTACTGTGCGTAGAAGGCTTCATGAGGGAGATCTGTACACTAGAACGCCAGTAATTTGTATACCCCTCACGTCACAGGATTAGAGCGGTTGAATTGGGCACGCACGCATTTAACTGGAGAGAAAAGCAATTGAGGTCTGTACTCTTACGAGTCCAGATATTGCACATTGTTTGATATGGAGAGAACGAGGTACCCGCTATCATCCCAGGAACATACGTCAAAGAGATAGTTACGGCGAAGGTAGCGTGTGTGTTTGGGATTCCTTAGGTGGACGCACAGACTTCTATGGTTGATGAATGGAATCTCAATGCTCAAAGATATAGAAATGACATCCTGGACCCTTATGTACGTCCTTACGCTAGTGCAATAGGTGAAACATTCATCTTACAAGACGATAACGTTCGTCCACATATAGCTCGACTAGTGGAACAATACCTTCAAGAGGAGACCATTATGCACATGGAGTGGCCAGCTCGATCTCCCGACCTAAATCCGATTGAGCATGTGTGGGATGCTCTAGGGAGACGTGTTGCTGCTCTCAACCCACCACCTGAAACAAAGGGGGAGCTTATTGCTGCTTTAAAGGAACAATGGTCGTTACTCCCTACTGAGCTGATTCACCACATCATAAACAGCTTGGAACATCGTTGTGGTGCCTGCATTACTGTAAGGGGTGATCACACTCCTTATTAAAGAAGTTTGCCCATTGAATTCTGATACCTCATTTTTGGACATGTTCTTGTGTAATTTTTTGACGGAAAATGTTTCTAGTGTAAAATATTTTATGCCATTCTGAAACTAGTATTGCAATTCATGTTTCCATCAAATTTTATTAAAATCATTCCTTAGTTTTTGTTTATCAGAATTTTTCTGAGTTTTCCTTAATTTATACGAACCAGTGTATTTGTTCCACCAGGGAGATTTACCCTATATTTTGGCGCTAGTATTTGATTTTCCTGACAGTTATTTTTACAACCGTCCCATGGCCGAGTGGTTAGTGCGCTTGGCTACTGATCTAAGGGACCTGGGTTCGAGCCCCGGGTAAGGCATTGATGTGTGTGTCGTTTTTCTGCTGAGGTCCTGCCATCCTCACAGACCTTCTACTATGGCATATAAACTGACAGTCTCCTGTCAGACCTCTGTGTCAAGCAGCTGCTTGAGGGGGTATTTATTTTCTTATTTATTAGTTTTCTAAGACATATGCTAGAAAAAACCATACACTAACGCCAAATTATAAGTAAAATTGCCCCTGGTGGAATAAATAGGAAATAGTCGGTTGCTTCCACTTTTTCGTAAAATACGACAGGCTTGTATATCATTTATACCAGTGGTTCTCAACCTTTTATGTTTCACGTACCCCTGGAAATGTGTATGTAACTGGCGTACCCCTTATATAGATAGATAAAACTACAGTTATAGTATGACAATGGGAATAAAATAAAACAACTGCATATATACACATTAAATTTTGTATTAATAAATTACATATATCGATAAACACAAAAAAATGACATAAAAAATTTAACAAACTTATAAAATTAGAAACATTTTACCTGCTAATCAGTGAAATGGTTGCGATTGTTCATCCATGGTTCGGATTATCTTACTAAGGTAGAGTCACAAGTCATCTTCAACATCCAGCCTGTTCTTATATTTATTTTTAAAGCAGTTAAAGATTTTGTTTCACATAAATAAGTTGTGAAAGGTAACAAATATTTCAGTGCAATTCTTGACAGTGTCGGATATTCCTTCTCCACTCCAATCCAACAACTAATCAACACTTTTTTGCAATGAATGCTTTTTAAACTATTGTTACAAGATATCTCAATCAACCCTTTTTTATTCGACAATGGAAGATCTAGCGACATTTGAGCTCTCACGGCGTACCCCAAAAAAAATTTACCGCGTACCCCACGTTGAGAATCCCTAGGATCTGAAATCCTACCAGACTGTGTAATTTTCCTCTCCAGACGCGACTGTTCTGAACTGCAGCGGCTGCATTTCGCCACTTTAGATCAATTCTAGCAAAGTCTTGTTTTACATTGCCTGCCCATCGCATCCTAGGTCTCCCCCTTTTTCTGAGGCCTTTAGGCACACTGTATTTATTTTCTATTTGTAATTATTGTATTGCACTTATTGTATTATACACTGATCACAAAAATTAGGGGATATTTCAAAATGAATATGAAGCGATAAAAAAAAATAAAAGCATTTGAAATTTTTTTATTAAACAAGAAAATCAGAAAAGCAAACGACAAGTCAAAGAAAGTTGTTCGATTATGCAAATGAGATGCAAAACCAACTTTTATTTCATTGGTGAAAATGCATTATATAAAAGGCTGAAAGTACTGGAGTATCTGCACGTTCCCTGATCTTGAAATTGCACATCCTGCAATATCCCAGCCCTTGCAATGCCCCTGCAACACGATTTGACCGAATGCGAAGCCTGGAGAGCCAGAGGACGTCTTGAAGCTGGTCAAACACAGACGACAGTGGCAACAGCACTTGGAACATCCCAAAGCGTGATTAGCAGACTTTGGAATTGCTTTGAAGAGACTGGCACAGTACGAAAAAGACGAGGGCAGGGTCGCCCATCTGCCACAACAGCAAGAGATGACCGCTACTTGACCTTATTGGCAAGAAGGAACAGGCGCAGCAATGCAACAGAGCTGCGGGGACAGTTTCTTGCTGCCACTAGACGATGGATATGCACCCAGACCATAGGAAATCGGCTCCATCGTGTTGGACTGAATGACCGTGACCAATGGTATGCATTCCGTTATCTGCTAAACACCGTAGAACTCGTAGAAGGTGGGCTGATGAGCATTGTCATTGGACCCGTGATGAGTAATCAACTGTCCTCTTCTCTGATGAGTCACGGTTCAGTCTGCAGCCTGACAATCGTGTCATGATCTGGCATGAACAAGGAACACGGGAGAATCCACATTTCATGCGAGAAAGGGACTCCTTCGGTGGTGGTGGAATCATGGTGTTGGCAGGCATCAGCACTGGTGGTCGTACCGACCTCCACGTCATAAGGAACGGATCGCTGACTGCTGTCAGATATCGAGATGAGGTCCTGCACCCTATAGTGGTACCCTATGCTGGAGCAGTTGGAAACAACTTTCTTTTCATGGACGATAATGCAAGGCCCCGCCGTGCGCATCTCGTCAACAACATGCTTCAGGAGGCAGGAATCGAACCATAGACTGGCCTTCACGTTCTCCAGACCTGAATCCCATTGAACATGCTTGGGATGCTCTGGGAAGACGTCTGGCAAACCGTCCATGCCTCCCACAACACTTCTTGAGCTGGAAGTTGCCCTGGAGCAAGAGTGGCAGAGGATCCCACAAGAACTGTTGGACATTCTGATCCTGTCCATGCCCCATCGCTGTCAGTGTGTTTTGACAGTCTTGGGTGACCATACACCCTACTGAACAGTCAATGTGTGGCACTCTCGTCCAGTTTGACATGCTTCTGTTCACCCCCATCAATATGTCACTTGCTATTCAATCACGACAATTGAGTTTGCATCTCATTTGCATAATCGAACAACTTTCTTTGACTTGTCGTTTGCTTTTCTGATGTTCTTGCTTAATAAAAAAAATTAAAATGCTTCTTTTTTTATCTCTTCATATTCATTTTGAAATATTTCTTAATTTTTGTGAGCAGTGTATATCACAATCTGAAATTCCGATGCCTTTGCGCAGCCCAATACAGGAACATAGTTATCCCTAACCTCAACATTTCAAATGTTTGTTATGGAAAACCTGTTCTCGTTTCACCGCGATTTTTATTTTTCCCTGTTGATTCGTGAAAAGAAACATGTTTTTTCAGTTGAAATCAATTCCAACACATGAGAAATGAATGATATGAAGGAGGAGGGTGCGAGGGTGGCTCAGCAGGTAGCCGTCGAGCTCGTAATCTTCAGTTCCCAGATTCGAGCCCCAGCTGGGCAATTGTTGTGATTTATCTCCGCAAAACTCCCCGCCCTGCTATCGGTCAGTAGGGGACACCAATGGGCCTGGAAAGGGGGCAGCCCGTCGGGTGGGACGTCAAGCCGTGGCCGCGTGTGCGGGAGAGCTGCACCTTGTGTACGTTAAAGAACACCCTGGATGGCCTCTACGGAAGGATACCATATGTATCCCAACAGCTGTCCAGTGGATCCCCTCCCCAACATGCTCTGATCCCTTGGGGTCCTTGTGACCTGGCCATTTAGCCCATTGTGTGCAACAAAGTGGTGCTCAAAAATAAGGTGGGAGGCTACCATGTTATATCCTAAGAGCTGTCCAGTGGGTCCTCTTCCCCGACCTTCTCCGAGCTCCTGGGGGTCTTTGTGACCTGGCCATTTAGTACATTGTGTGCAAAAAAAGTGTCCTCAGAGCTATAGCAACCCAACTCAAACTGTAAAGGTGAATGTGCTGAAGAGCCATATAGACAAAAGAATGCTGTGAATGTGAATCTTCTGAAGAGCCATAGAGAAAAATGAATGCTGTGAACGTGAATCTTCTATAGAGCCATAGAGAAAAATGAATGCTGTGAACGTGAATCTTCTGTAGAGCCATAGAGACAAATGAATGCTGTGAACGTGAATCTTCTGTAGAGCTATAGAGACAAATGAATGCTGTGAACGTGAATCTTCTGAAGAGCCGTATAGAAAAATGAATGCTGTGAACGTGAATCTTCTATAGAGCCATAGAGAAAAATGAATGCTGTGAACGTGAATCTTCTGAAGAGCTATATAGAAAAATGAATGCTGTGAACGTGAATCTTCTGAAGAGCTATAGAGACAAATGAATGCTGTGAACGTGAATCTTCTGAAGAGCCGTAGAGAAAAATGAATGCTGTGAACGTGAATCTTCTATAGAGCCATAGAGAAAAATGAATGCTGTGAACGTGAATCTTCTATAGAGCCATAGAGAAAAATGAATGCTGTGAACGTGAATCTTCTGAAGAGCTATATAGAAAAATGAATGCTGTGAACGTGAATCTTCTGTAGAGCTATAGAGACAAATGAATGCTGTGAACGTGAATCTTCTGAAGAGCCGTAGAGAAAAATGAATGCTGTGAATGTGAATCTTCTGAAGAGCCATAGAGACAAATGAATGCTGTGAACGTAAATCTTCTGAAGAACCGTAGAGAAAAATGAATGCTGTGAACGTGAATCTTCTGTAGAGCCATAGAGACAAATGAATGCTGTGAACGTGAATCTTCTGTAGAGCTATAGAGACAAATGAATGCTGTGAACGTGAATCTTCTGAAGAGCCGTAGAGAAAAATGAATGCTGTGAATGTGAATCTTCTGAAGAGCCATAGAGACAAATGAATGCTGTGAACGTGAATCTTCTGTAGAGCCATAGAGACAAATGAATGCTGTGAACGTGAATCTTCTGTAGAGCCGTAGAGACAAATGAATGCTGTGAACGTGAATCTTCTGAAGAGCTATAGAAACAAATGAATGCTGTGAACGTGAATCTTCTGAAGAGCTATAGAGACAAATGAATGCTGTGAACGTAAATCTTCTGAAGAGCCGTAGAGAAAAATGAATGCTGTGAACGTGAATCTTCTGTAGAGCCATAGAGACAAATGAATGCTGTGAACGTGAATCTTCTGTAGAGCTATAGAGACAAATGAATGCTGTGAGCGTGAATCTTCTGTAGAGCCATAGAGACAAATGAATGCTGTGAACGTGAATCTTCTGAAGAGCTATAGAGACAAATGAATGCTGTGAACGTGAATCTTCTGAAGAGCCATAGAGACAAATGAATGCTGTGAACGTAAATCTTCTGAAGAGCCATAGAGACAAATGAATGCTGTGAACGTGAATCTTCTGTAGAGCCATAGAGACAAATGAATGCTGTGAACGTGAATCTTCTGTAGAGCCGTAGAGACAAATGAATGCTGTGAACGTGAATCTTCTGAAGAGCTTTAGAAACAAATGAATGCTGTGAACGTGAATCTTCTGAAGAGCCATAGAGACAAATGAATGCTATGAACTTCTGAAGAGCAGTAGAGACAAAAGAATGCTATGAAGATAAATATGCTGAAGAGCAGTAGAGACAAATGAATGGTGAGAAGATAAATCTGCTCAAAAGCTGTAGAATTTCGCAACTTAACAAAGGAAGTTTATCGAGTGTTACGCCAACTGAAGTACCTTTAATAAAAAAATAAGTGGAAATATTACTTACCTACAAAGGAGACAGAATTGAGGGCCAATTGCAGCTCCATGACGTTAATCCCACTCTCAGCATTTTGTGTTCCGTTTCCACATTTCAAGTTGCCTTGTTCATTTCTTACTCCAGCACTTTAAGCCGATCGCGTGCCTCTGCTGTCAAGATTTGTGCGGAAAGCGCCAAATCGACCGTCATCAACGATTGGTTGGTGTTGTTGCCATGGCAATAGTTGTTGCTTGAAAGAGGCCACAGAGAAGTGACACATGCGCTTGTATCAACAACTCTTTCTCCTAATATCGAAAGCATCGAATTATCCGGGTGATGTGATTCCTACACAACTAAAATTCGAAAACGAGGAACACTGATGCAACAGCAACCACTACCAAATAATGCTCCTGAAGACGCCATTGTTATTCTTTGTTGCGTCACTGTTTTATTGTTTTTCTTTTCCTGACATTAAATCGATATACTTCCCCCCAAATAAAAAAAAAATCTCTAATTAAAACTTGTGACGTCTCTAATGTCATGGGCTACCTGAAACATGACTCCAAAAGGAAGAAAAATGTGCTCGATGTTTATGAGTTATATCAAATGAAGTTTGTGAAGGTAGGTGTTTTTAGTGACAAAAAATATGAAAAATTGGAATCGTTTAAAAATACTTATTATCCTATAGGGCCCTAGAAAGTAGAAAATAACCCTAAAGCATATTGATGGTGCAATCAGGCACTGAGTTCGTATTCACTTCAAAGGAAGATGGGGCATCGGCAATCTTGTCGAGTAGATAAATCAGAGCCTGATCTTCTTTGAAGTGAATATGAACTCATTGACTGCACCATCGATATGCTTTTGCTTTTTTTTCTACTTTTTAGAGCCCTATAGGAAGGTAGGTTTTTTTAAAAATATATTTGTATTTTGTTCTTACGAATTTACGCTTACTGATAAGCACCAATTCTTTTGTGAAAATAAGAAATAGGATTTATTAAATGATTAAAAAGAAAGGATGAAGCTTTTTTTCTTTACCAGAGTACAAGATATTTTTATCCAATCTGTTTTTAATATTTAGATTCCATATTAAAGTTCATTATACTGGACTCATTTGGCTACCGGATCAAAGGAATCTGGGTTCGAACCCCGGGTAAGGGAAAGATGCTTGTGTTGTCTTTCTGCTGAGGTTTCGCCTTTCTCATAAAGCATCGATGTGTGTGTGCTGTCTTTCTGCCGATGTCTCGCCTTTCTCACAAGGCATGGATGTTTGTGCTGTCTTTCTGCTGAGGTCTCGCCTTTCACATAAAGCATCGATGTGTGTGTGCTTTCTTTCTGCCGATGTCTCGCCTTTCTCACAAGGCATGGATGTTTGTGCTCTCTTACTGCTGAGGTCTCGCCTTTCTCATAAAGCATCGATGTGTGTGTGCTGTCTTTTTGCTGAGGACTCGCCTTTCTCACAAGGCATGGATGTTTGTGCTGCCTTTCTGCTGAGGTCTCGCCTTTCTCATAAAGCATCGATGTGTGTGTGCTGTCTTTCTGCTGAGGACTCGCCTTTCTCACAAGGCATGGATGTTTGTGCTGTCTTTCTCCTGAGGTCTCGCCTTTCTCATAAAGCATGGATGTGTGTGTGTGTGCTGTCTTTCTGCTGAGGACTCGCCTTTCTCACAAGGCATGGATGTTTGTGCTGTCTTTCTGCTGAGGTCTCGCCTTTCTCATAAGGCATGAATGTCTGTGGTGTCTTTCTGCTGAGGTCTCGCCTTTCTCATAAGGCATGGATGTTTGTGCTGTCTTTCTGCTGAGGTCTCGCCTTTCTCACAAGGCATGAATGTCTGTGCTGTCTTTCTCCTGAGGTCTCGCCTTTCTCACAAGGCATGGATGTTTGTGCTGTCTTTCTCCTGAGGTCTCGCCTTTCTCATAAGGCATGGATGTTTGTGCTGTCTTTCTGCTGAGGTCTCGCCTTTCTCATAAGGCATGAATGTCCGTGCTGTCTTTCTGCCGAGGTCTCGCCTTTCTCACAAGGCATGAATGTCTGTGCTGTCTTTCTGCTGAGGTCTCGCCTTTCTCACAAGGCATGGATGTTTGTGCTGTCTTTCTCCTGAGGTCTCACCTTTCTCATAAGGCATGGATGTTTGTGCTGTCTTTCTCCTGAGGTCTCACCTTTCTCATAAGGCATGGATGTTTGTGCTGTCTTTCTCCTGAGGTCTCGCCTTAATTTGCGTATAATCTTTAATTTAACTTCGGTCACATTTTCCATTAATGGAAGGAATTAAGGAAGCTGCTTTTGTACTTAAACAACTATGTTTTTAAACTAAAGAAATTTGTTTTGTACTTTTTCCATTTGAAGGAGGAGAACGATCCTTCTCCTCCTTTCCAACTGACGTTTTCCAAAGAAAGAAATTTTTATTTTCTCTCTCAATCTGAAGGAAGATCCTTTTCTCCTTTCGTCAACTATTGCTTTCCAACGAAGGAAACTTGGATCTTTGTTTTCCCTTTCAAAGAGAAGGAAGATCTTCAAACTTTGCAACTGATCTTTCCAACTAAAGAAAATTTTTATTTCTCTCTCAATCTGAAGGAAGATCCTTTTCCTCTTTTGTCAACTATTGTTTTCCAACTAAGGAAACTTGGATTTTTGTTGTCCCTCTCAAAGAGAAGGGAGATCCTCAAACTTTGCAACTGATTCTTTCCAAGTAAAGAAAATTTTTATTTTCTCTGTCAATCTGAAGGAAGATCCCTTTCTTCTTTTGTCAACTACTGTTTTCCAACTAAGGGCACTTGAATATTTGTTTTCCCTCTCAAAGAGAAGGAAGATATTCAAACTTTGCAACTGATGCTTTCCAACTAAAGAAAATTTTTATTTTCTCTCTCAATCTGAAGGAAGAACCTTTTCTTCTTTTGTCAACTATTGTTTTCCACTATTTTTTTTGTTGTAAGGACACTTGGATATTTGTTTTCCCTCTCAAAGAGAAAGAAGATCTTCAAACTTTGCAACTGATTCTTTCCAAGTAAAAAAAATTTATTTTCTCCTCAATCTGAAGGAAGATCCTTTTCCTCTTTTGTCAACTATTGTTTTCCAACTACGGAAACTTGGATTTTTGTTTTCCCTCTCAAAGAGAAGGAAAATCTTCAAACTTTGCAACTGATTCTTTCCAAGTAAAGAAAATTTTTATTTTCTCTCTCAATCTGAAGGAAGATCCTTTTCTTCTTTTGTCAACTATTGTTTTCCAACTAAGGAAACTTGGATTTTTGTTGTCCCTCTCGAAGAGAAGGAAGATCTTCAAACTTTGCAACTGATTCTTTCCAAGTAAAGAAAATTTTTATTTTCTCTCTCAATCTGAAGGAAGATCCTTTTCTTCTTTTGTCAACTATTGTTTTCCAACTAAGGAAATTTGGATTTTTGTTGTCCCTCTCAAAGAGAAGGAAGATCTTCAAACTTTGCAACTGATTCTTTTCCAAGCAATGAAAATGTTTATTTTCTCTCTCAATCTGAAGGAAGATCCTTTTCTTCTTTTGTCAACTATTGTTTTCCAACTAAGGACACTTGAATATTTGTTTTCCCTCTCAAAGAGAAGGGAGATCTTCAAACTTTGCAACTGATTCTTTCCAAGTAAAAATTTTTTTTATTTTCTCTCTCAATCTGAAGGAAGATCCTTTTCTTCTTTTGTCAACTATTGTTTTCCAACTAAGGAAACTTGGATTTTTGTTGTCCCTCTCAAAGAGAAGGAAGATCTTCAAACTTTGCAACTGATTCTTTCCAAGTAAGGAAAATTTTTATTTTCTCTCTCAATCTGAAGGAAGATCCTTTTCTTCTTTTGTCAACTATTGTTTTCCAACTAAGGACACTTGGATATTTGTTTTCTCTCTGAAAGAGAAGGAAGATCTTCAAACTTTGCAACTAATTCTTTCCAAGTAAAATTTTTTTTTTATTTTCTCTCTCAATCTGAAGGAAGATCCTTTTCTTCTTTTGTCAACTATTGTTTTCCAACTAAGGACACTTGGATATTTGTTTTCGCTCTCAAAGAGAAGGAAGATCTTCAAGCTTTGAAACTGATGCTTTCCAACTAAAGAAAATTTTTATTTTCTCTCTCAATCTGAAGGAAGATCCTTTTCTTCTTTTGTCAACTATTGTTTTCCAACTAAGGACACTTGGATATTTGTTTTCCCTCTCAAAGAGAAGGGAGATCTTCAAACTTTGCAACTGATGCTTTCCAACTAAAGAAAATTTTTATTTTCTCCCTCAATCTGAAGGAAGATCCTTCTTCTTTTGTCAACTATTGTTTTCCAACTAAGGACACTTGGATATTTGTTTTCCCTCTCAAAGAGAAGGGAGATCTTCAAACTTTGCAACTGATTCTTTCCAAGTAAAAAATTTTTTTATTTTCTCTCTCAATCTGAAGGAAGATCCTTTTCTTCTTTTGTCAACTATTGTTTTCCAACTAAGGAAACTTGATTTTTGTTGTCCCTCTCAAAGAGAAGGAAGATCTTCAAACTTTGCAACTGATTCTTTTCCAAGCAATGAAAATGTTTATTTTCTCTCTCAATCTGAAGGAAGATCCTTTTCTTCTTTTGTCAACTATTGTTTTCCAACTAAGGACACTTGAATATTTGTTTTCCCTCTCAAAGAGAAGGGAGATCTTCAAACTTTGCAACTGATTCTTTTCCAAGCAATGAAAATGTTTATTTTCTCTCTCAATCTGAAGGAAGATCCTTTTCTTCTTTTGTCAACTATTGTTTTCCAACTAAGGACACTTGAATATTTGTTTTCCCTCTCAAAGAGAAGGGAGATCTTCAAACTTTGCAACTGATTCTTTCCAAGTAAAAATTTTTTTTATTTTCTCTCTCAATCTGAAGGAAGATCCTTTTCTTCTTTTGTCAACTATTGTTTTCCAACTAAGGAAACTTGGATTTTTGTTGTCCCTCTCAAAGAGAAGGAAGATCTTCAAACTTTGCAACTGATTCTTTCCAAGTAAGGAAAATTTTTATTTTCTCTCTCAATCTGAAGGAAGATCCTTTTCTTCTTTTGTCAACTATTGTTTTCCAACTAAGGACACTTGGATATTTGTTTTCTCTCTGAAAGAGAAGGAAGATCTTCAAACTTTGCAACTAATTCTTTCCAAGTAAAATTTTTTTTTTATTTTCTCTCTCAATCTGAAGGAAGATCCTTTTCTTCTTTTGTCAACTATTGTTTTCCAACTAAGGACACTTGGATATTTGTTTTCGCTCTCAAAGAGAAGGAAGATCTTCAAGCTTTGAAACTGATGCTTTCCAACTAAAGAAAATTTTTATTTTCTCTCTCAATCTGAAGGAAGATCCTTTTCTTCTTTTGTCAACTATTGTTTTCCAACTAAGGACACTTGGATATTTGTTTTCCCTCTCAAAGAGAAGGGAGATCTTCAAACTTTGCAACTGATGCTTTCCAACTAAAGAAAATTTTTATTTTCTCCCTCAATCTGAAGGAAGATCCTTCTTCTTTTGTCAACTATTGTTTTCCAACTAAGGACACTTGGATATTTGTTTTCCCTCTCAAAGAGAAGGGAGATCTTCAAACTTTGCAACTGATTCTTTTCCAAGCAATGAAAATGTTTATTTTCTCTCTCAATCTGAAGGAAGATCCTTTTCTTCTTTTGTCAACTATTGTTTTCCAACTAAGGAAACTTGATTTTTGTTGTCCCTCTCGAAGAGAAGGAAGATCATCAAACCTTGCAACTGATTCTTTCCAAGTAAAGAAAATTTTTATTTTCTCTCTCAATCTGAAGGAAGATCCTTTTCCTCTTTTGTCAACTATTGTTTTCCAACTAAGGAAACTTGGATTTTTGTTGTCCCTCTCAAAGAGAAGGGAGATCCTCAAACTTTGCAACTGATTCTTTCCAAGTAAAGAAAAATTTTATTTTCTCTGTCAATCTGAAGGAAGATCCCTTTCTTCTTTTGTCAACTACTGTTTTCCAACTAAGGGCACTTGAATATTTGTTTTCCCTCTCAAAGAGAAGGGAGATCTTCAAACTTTGCAACTGATTCTTTCCAAGTAAAAAATTTTTTTATTTTCTCTCTCAATCTGAAGGAAGATCCTTTTCTTCTTTTGTCAACTATTGTTTTCCAACTAAGGAAACTTGGATTTTTGTTGTCCCTCTCAAAGAGAAGGAAGATCTTCAAACTTTGCAACTGATTCTTTCCAAGTAAGGAAAATTTTTATTTTCTCTCTCAATCTGAAGGAAGATCCTTTTCTTCTTTTGTCAACTATTGTTTTCCAACTAAGGACACTTGGATATTTGTTTTCTCTCTGAAAGAGAAGGAAGATCTTCAAACTTTGCAACTGATTCTTTCCAAGTAAAAATTTTTTTTTATTTTCTCTCTCAATCTGAAGGAAGATCCTTTTCTTCTTTTGTCAACTATTGTTTTCCAACTAAGGACACTTGGATATTTGTTTTCCCTCTCAAAGAGAAGGAAGATCTTCAAGCTTTGCAACTGATGCTTTCCAACTAAAGAAAATTTTTATTTTCTCTCTCAATCTGAAGGAAGATCCTTTTCTTCTTTTGTCAACTATTGTTTTCCAACTAAGGACACTTGGATATTTGTTTTCCCTCTCAAAGAGAAGGAAGATATTCAAACTTTGCAACTGATGCTTTCCAACTAAAGAAAATTTTTATTTTCTCCCTCAATCTGAAGGAAGATCCTTCTTCTTTTGTCAACTATTGTTTTCCAACTAAGGACACTTGGATATTTGTTTTCCCTCTCAAAGAGAAGGGAGATCTTCAAACTTTGCAACTGATTCTTTCCAAGTAAAAATTTTTTTTATTTTCTCTCTCAATCTGAAGGAAGATCCTTTTCTTCTTTTGTCAACTATTGTTTTCCAACTAAGGAAACTTGATTTTTGTTGTCCCTCTCGAAGAGAAGGAAGATCATCAAACCTTGCAACTGATTCTTTCCAAATAAAGAAAATTTTTATTTTCTCTCTCAATCTGAAGGAAGATCCTTTTCTTCTTTTGTCAACTATTGTTTTCCAACTAAGGACACTTGGATATTTGTTTTCCCTCTCAAAGAGAAGGAAGATATTCAAACTTTGCAACTGATGCTTTCCAACTAAAGAAAATTTTTATTTTCTCTCTCAATCTGAAGGAAGATCCTTTTCTTCTTTTGTCAACTATTGTTTTCCAACTAAGGAAACTTGATTTTTGTTGTCCCTCTCGAAGAGAAGGAAGATCATCAAACCTTGCAACTGATTCTTTCCAAGTAAAGAAAATTTTTATTTTCTCTCTCAATCTGAAGGAAGATCCTTTTCCTCTTTTGTCAACTATTGTTTTCCAACTAAGGAAACTTGGATTTTTGTTGTCCCTCTGAAAGAGAAGGGAGATCCTCAAACTTTGCAACTGATTCTTTCCAAGTAAAGAAAAATTTTATTTTCTCTGTCAATCTGAAGGAAGATCCCTTTCTTCTTTTGTCAACTACTGTTTTCCAACTAAGGGCACTTGAATATTTGTTTTCCCTCTCAAAGAGAAGGGAGATCTTCAAACTTTGCAACTGATTCTTTCCAAGTAAAAAATTTTTTTATTTTCTCTCTCAATCTGAAGGAAGATCCTTTTCTTCTTTTGTCAACTATTGTTTTTCAACTAAGGAAACTTGGATTTTTGTTGTCCCTCTCAAAGAGAAGGAAGATCTTCAAACTTTGCAACTGATTCTTTCCAAGTAAGGAAAATTTTTATTTTCTCTCTCAATCTGAAGGAAGATCCTTTTCTTCTTTTGTCAACTATTGTTTTCCAACTAAGGACACTTGGATATTTGTTTTCTCTCTGAAAGAGAAGGAAGATCTTCAAACTTTGCAACTGATTCTTTCCAAGTAAAAATTTTTTTTTATTTTCTCTCTCAATCTGAAGGAAGATCCTTTTCTTCTTTTGTCAACTATTGTTTTCCAACTAAGGACACTTGGATATTTGTTTTCCCTCTCAAAGAGAAGGAAGATCTTCAAGCTTTGCAACTGATGCTTTCCAACTAAAGAAAATTTTTATTTTCTCTCTCAATCTGAAGGAAGATCCTTTTCTTCTTTTGTCAACTATTGTTTTCCAACTAAGGACACTTGGATATTTGTTTTCCCTCTCAAAGAGAAGGAAGATATTCAAACTTTGCAACTGATGCTTTCCAACTAAAGAAAATTTTTATTTTCTCCCTCAATCTGAAGGAAGATCCTTCTTCTTTTGTCAACTATTGTTTTCCAACTAAGGACACTTGGATATTTGTTTTCCCTCTCAAAGAGAAGGGAGATCTTCAAACTTTGCAACTGATTCTTTCCAAGTAAAAATTTTTTTTATTTTCTCTCTCAATCTGAAGGAAGATCCTTTTCTTCTTTTGTCAACTATTGTTTTCCAACTAAGGAAACTTGATTTTTGTTGTCCCTCTCGAAGAGAAGGAAGATCATCAAACCTTGCAACTGATTCTTTCCAAATAAAGAAAATTTTTATTTTCTCTCTCAATCTGAAGGAAGATCCTTTTCCTCTTTTGTCAACTATTGTTTTCCAACTAAGGAAACTTGGATTTTTGTTGTCCCTCTCAAAGAGAAGGGAGATCCTCAAACTTTGCAACTGATTCTTTCCAAGTAAAGAAAATTTTTATTTTCTCTGTCAATCTGAAGGAAGATCCCTTTCTTCTTTTGTCAACTACTGTTTTCCAACTAAGGGCACTTGAATATTTGTTTTCCCTCTCAAAGAGAAGGAAGATATTCAAACTTTGCAACTGATGCTTTCCAACTAAAGAAAATTTTTATTTTCTCTCTCAATCTGAAGGAAGAACCTTTTCTTCTTTTGTCAACTATTGTTTTCCACTATTTTTTCTTGTTGTAAGGACACTTGGATATTTGTTTTCCCTCTCAAAGAGAAAGAAGATCTTCAAACTTTGCAACTGATTCTTTCCAAGTAAAAAAAAATTATTTTCTCCTCAATCTGAAGGAAGATCCTTTTCCTCTTTTGTCAACTATTGTTTTCCAACTACGGAAACTTGGATTTTTGTTTTCCCTCTCAAAGAGAAGGAAAATCTTCAAACTTTGCAACTGATTCTTTCCAAGTAAAGAAAATTTTTATTTTCTCTCTCAATCTGAAGGAAGATCCTTTTCTTCTTTTGTCAACTATTGTTTTCCAACTAAGGAAACTTGGATTTTTGTTGTCCCTCTCGAAGAGAAGGAAGATCTTCAAACTTTGCAACTGATTCTTTCCAAGTAAAGAAAATTTTTATTTTCTCTCTCAATCTGAAGGAAGATCCTTTTCTTCTTTTGTCAACTATTGTTTTCCAACTAAGGAAATTTAGATTTTTGTTGTCCCTCTCAAAGAGAAGGAAGATCTTCAAACTTTGCAACTGATTCTTTTCCAAGTAATGAAAATGTTTATTTTCTCTCTCAATCTGAAGGAAGATCCTTTTCTTCTTTTGTCAACTATTGTTTTCCAACTAAGGACACTTGAATATTTGTTTTCCCTCTCAAAGAGAAGGGAGATCTTCAAACTTTGCAACTGATTCTTTCCAAGTAAAAAATTTTTTTATTTTCTCTCTCAATCTGAAGGAAGATCCTTTTCTTCTTTTGTCAACTATTGTTTTCCAACTAAGGAAACTTGGATTTTTGTTGTCCCTCTCAAAGAGAAGGAAGATCTTCAAACTTTGCAACTGATTCTTTCCAAGTAAGGAAAATTTTTATTTTCTCTCTCAATCTGAAGGAAGATCCTTTTCTTCTTTTGTCAACTATTGTTTTCCAACTAAGGACACTTGGATATTTGTTTTCTCTCTGAAAGAGAAGGAAGATCTTCAAACTTTGCAACTGATTCTTTCCAAGTAAAAATTTTTTTTTATTTTCTCTCTCAATCTGAAGGAAGATCCTTTTCTTCTTTTGTCAACTATTGTTTTCCAAGTAAGGACACTTGGATATTTGTTTTCCCTCTCAAAGAGAAGGAAGATCTTCAAGCTTTGCAACTGATGCTTTCAAACTAAAGAAAATTTTTATTTTCTCTCTCAATCTGAAGGAAGATCCTTTTCTTCTTTTGTCAACTGTTGTTTTCCAACTAAGGACACTTGGATATTTGTTTTCCCTCTCAAAGAGAAGGAAGATATTCAAACTTTGCAACTGATGCTTTCCAACTAAAGAAAATTTTTATTTTCTCTCTCAATCTGAAGGAAGATCCTTTTCTTCTTTTGTCAACTATTGTTTTCCAACTAAGGACACTTGGATATTTGTTTTCCCTCTCAAAGAGAAGGGAGATCTTCAAACTTTGCAACTGATTCTTTCCAAGTAAAAATTTTTTTTATTTTCTCTCTCAATCTGAAGGAAGATCCTTTTCTTCTTTTGTCAACTATTGTTTTCCAACTAAGGAAACTTGATTTTTGTTGTCCCTCTCGAAGAGAAGGAAGATCATCAAACCTTGCAACTGATTCTTTCCAAGTAAAGAAAATTTTTATTTTCTCTCTCAATCTGAAGGAAGATCCTTTTCTTCTTTTGTCAACTATTGTTTTCCAACTAAGGAAATTTGGATTTTTGTTGTCCCTCTTAAAGAGAAGGAAGATCTTCAAACTTTGCAACTGATTCTTTTCCAAGTAATGAAAATTTTTATTTTCTCCCTCAATCTGAAGGAAGATCCTTTTCTTCTTTTTTCAACTATTGTTTTCCAACTAAGGACACTTGAATATTTGTTTTCCCTCTCAAAGAGAAGGGAGATCTTCAAACTTTGCAACTGATTCTTTCCAAGTAAAAATTTTTTTATTTTCTCTCTCAATCTGAAGGAAGATCCTTTTCTTCTTTTGTCAACTATTGTTTTCCAACTAAGGAAACTTGGATTTTTGTTGTCCCTCTCAAAGAGAAGGAAGATCTTCAAACTTTGCAACTGATTCTTTCCAAGTAAAGAAAATTTTTATTTTCTCTCTCAATCTGAAGGAAGATCCTTTTCTTCTTTTGTCAACTATTGTTTTCCAACTCAGGAAACTTGGATATTTGTTTTTATTTTCTCTCTCAATCTGAAGGATGATCCTTTTCTTCTTTTGTCAACTATTGTTTTCCAACTAAGGACACTTGGATATTTGTTTTCCCTCTCAAAGAGAAAGAGATCTTCAAACTTTTCAACTGATGCTTTCCAACCGTGCCCATGAAAAAGATTGAAAAAGAATTATTATTGAAGGAAAGTGAGTTTTGGGTTTTAGATAATACCGCTGAAAAATTTATCCTATCCACTACTGATAAGAGGAATCTCAACTCCAAATCTTTTCATGCATGGTTTGGAGAAGTAGAGTGATTTCTAATAAATTCTACATAATCTTGTGTGTAATGAAGGAAATTGAATGGATTCTATGTCTCAATTCCCTTCTTGCCTCTTTTCTACAATTGCAAATGTTATCGGTGATGGAAAGGACCTAGCTGTAGGATGGTACCTTTCGACTCGAGGAAGCATTATGCCATGACAGCAATATTATTCAGGAGTGAATAAAATATTCTTGCTAAGAGAAATTTACATTAAAATTAATACAATTATTAAGTTCAGATGCATAGAAAAGAATCATTCAATTAATGTTTTCGTTCATATTAACGAAAATTTAAAGTGGATAATAAATTTCGTACGTTTTCTGTTACGCAAAAATGTCTTCAAGTGATACCTCGAATCAAGAAAGATTCCAAATAACTAGCTTGAAAAAAATATTAAGAGAATTTCCATGAGATATCAGTTGAAATCTGACTTCAAAGCTCTATAACTTCTAAAATATGCATTTAATGGAAAAATGTGACGGAAGATAATTAAAGATTAAGATCAAATCTGTTTAAATCTTTATTTTCAACAATATCCGTTCAGTTATTCAAGGATATATGAATGTTGGAATATTTAAGAGTAAATTATTTTCCTTTATAAAATTCTTTCACAATTGTCTGATATTGAAATAATCATTATGCAAACCTCTAAAATCTACATATATTTTATTAAATCGTTTGAAGCAATACTCATTATTTAGTTTTAGTTAATTTCTGTGGTCGATTCGTACGACGAATTACTCTTGTGAAGAGACCTGGGTTCGAGCCACGGATAAGGCATGGATGTGTGTGCTGTTTTTCTGCTGAGGTCCTGCCATCCTCTCAGACCTTCTACTACGGCATATAAACTGACAGGCTCCTGTCAGACCTCTATGGCAAGCAGCTGCTTGAGGGGATATTTATTTTTTATTTATTTTAATATCCCAGCTTTAACAACTCTTTAAATACCGAAGGGAAATTGTTGAAAATCGAGATTTAAATAGATTTGATTATAATATTTAGCTTATCTTCAGTCACATTTTTCCATTAAATGCATAGTTCAGATGTTATAGAGCTTCTAATTTAGATTTCAGTTGACATAACAAGAAAATTGTCTTAATATTTAAGTAGTATGTTAAGTTGTCTTAATGTTAAGCAGTTAGTAGAAAATTGTCTTAATGTTAAGCAGTTAGTAGAAAATTGTCTTAATGTTAAGTTAGACAATGTATAACAGACTCGAGGATCAGGAAGAGGAGTTTGAGGATCCAAAACGAAACAGAAATTCGTGGCATTTTGCAGTCTTTTTCCTGCACTTTGCAACATGGCCAAATCTAAAGTTAGCATTCTCAAATCCCACGCGTCAGCTTTTAAGTTCTGTGAAGAGAACGACGACAACTCGTGTCTCGCAATAAACTAGCAGATGCCTGAGGGAATGGTTAAGCACGCAGCGAATTGCCTCTTAATTTCTCCGTTTTCCTTAGCAAAGAAAATACCCAGGCAACGTCGTGCTGACGTCAGAAGCTACGACGTCAAGTGCGCGAGGTGGCAGAGCACGGACGAAGAAGAGGAGACTGATGCTAGTGATGGTGTCGACAGTTGCCAGGGATGAGGTCTTCTGATGTTGAATAATGTGCAGATTTTTGTATAACACTGTTGCTGTTTCTGTCCTGGCAGGTCTGTTACTTTACTTGTTTTTCTATCGTTAAGTTCAACTGAAATTCTTTGGTATTATCACTTTCTGCAGATATTTTAAGCCTCCTGTTTTCAACCCCAAGCTCCCACGTGAAGTTGCGTTATCGATCTGTGCAATTCATTGTGAAATGGGTTTGCTTTTGCAACATAACTCCGATCAATAGCCATTAGGCTGCATGACATCCGTTTTAGAGAAGTATCTTTTTTCAAAAATCATCACTTGCTTTAGTTTAACTGGTGTAGTCGTTTCAATAGTCTTTCTTTGGGGACATGAATGTGCACTACATCACGAAATTTAATTTTACGATTAATGAACAAAAGTGTTATGATTTTTATCTGATTTTTATGATTCTTTTCTTTTACAGCCAATGACTTTCAATAGGAAAGAAGGCAGTGATGTAATTCATGTATTTGATTCATGATGCAGCAACTTGTTGATTTTGCAGCTGCCGACAAAGAAATGAATTATGGGAAATAACAAATATTCGCTTTTTACCATTAAAGATAATGCTAGAAAAATTTAGTGCGTGTGCATCAACAGGTATTTTGGTACTTTTCGGTTATCTCCGGTCACATTTTCTTGGCGACTTTTTTTTGGAAAAAATGGTAGTTTTTGATGGAGTCAGGAAGTTTAATGAGTAATTTAGGGGTGGGTTATTTGAGCTATAAGATGCTTTTTTTTTGTTGTTGTCTCTGATGAGATTATTTAGTTTCGGGGCTTTTTTATAATTCGGTCGGCAGTACACTTTCCAATTTTCATTTTTCTCGGTTTGTGTTGTCTTGCGAGCACATTTAGTTTTGAGGGCTTTTTTATAATTTGGTCGGCAGTGCACTGTTTCCGATTTTCATGCTTTTTGGTATGTGTTGTCTCCAATGAGATCATTTAGTTTTGGGGGCTTTTTTATAATGCCGGTCGGCGAAGCATTGTCGATGATGTTGTTGGTTTACTTTGTTGTTTATTTTTCGTCGCCAAGAAAATGTGACCGGATATACCGAAAAAAGCCCCCCCAAACTAAACACCCTCATTGGTGACAACACATATCAAAAAGCATGAAAATCGGAAACAGTGCACTGCCGACCAAATTATAAAAAAGCCCCCAAAACTAAATATCCTCGCAGACAATATAAACCGTGAAAAATGAAAATCGGAAAGTGTACTGCCAACCGAATTATAAAAAAGCCCCCGAAACTAAATAATCTCATTGGAGACAACACGTACCAAAAAGCATGAAAATCGGAGACAGTGCACTGCTGACCAAATTATAAAAAAGCCCCCAAAACTAGGGGCGGGGGTGGCTCAGTCGGTAGCGCGCCAGGCTCGTAATCGGTAGTTCCCAGGTTCGAGTCCCATCTGGGTAAGCGTTGAGATTTATCTCCGCAAAATTCCCCGCCCTGCCCACGGTCAGTAGGGGACATCGATGGGCTTGGAAAGGCCGCCGTCCGTCGGATCGGTCGTTAAGCCGTGGCCCCGTGTATGGGAGAGCCATACCCTGTGCACGTTAAAGAACACGCTGGATGGCCTTGACGGAAGGCTACCATCTCTCTCCCAACAGCTGTTCCAGTGGGTCCCCTCCCCCACCCTTCTCTGCGCCTTCGGGGTCCATGTGACCTGGCCATTTCGCCCATGGTGTGCAAAAAAGTGCCGCTCAGAGGTAAAACAACCCAACCCAAGCCCCCAAAACTAAATGTCCTCGCAGACAACACAAACCGAAAAACATGAAAATCGGAAAGTGTACTGCGGACCGAATTATAAAAAAGCCCCCGAAACTGAATAATCTCATTGGAGACAACAACAAAAAAACATCTTATAGCTCAAATAACGCCCCCCCCCCCCCCCCCCCCCCACTGAATTACTCATTAACCTTCCTGACTCCATCAAAAACTGCCATTTTTTCCAAAATAAAAGTCGCCAAGAAAATGTGACCGGAGATAACCGAAAAGTACCGGTATTTTTTTCCCTAATGAAACGGCTGCAGTTAGGGCAAATGATATTGAAATAACTCTATCAAATCATTGGTTAATTTTCAAAGCGAAGCTGTTTTAACATTGTGAAAAAGATAACTTAGACTTTTTTTCACTCTTCTTTTGTGTTTGGGGGGATCTTAAGTGAGTGGGAAAAAAAAGATTTGCTGCCCCAGTAAGATTTTTTTTTACATTTTTCTATGGAAGTATCATCCCTTAGTCATTCTGGTGGCCTAGTGGTCAGCTGCTTGACTACTAATGAAAGACATCTGGATTCGAGCCCGAGATATCTCGTGGATGCTTCTTGTGTTGTTCTTCCTCAGAGACCCTGCCCACGGCCAGTAGGGGACACCGATGGGTTTGGAAAGGCCGCCGTCTGTCGGATGGGAAGTTAAGGCGTAGCCCCGTGTGCGGGAGAACCATACCCTGTGCACGTTAAAGAACACACTGGATGGCCTTGACGGGAGGCTACCATCTGTCTCCTAACAGCTGTTCCAGTGGGTTCCCTCCCCCAAATTCCTCTGTGGGTTCCCTCCCCCAAGCCTTCGGGGTCCATGTGACCTGGCCATTTAGCCCATGGTGTGCAAAAAAGTGCCGCTCAGGGTTGGGTTGGTTTACCTCTGAGCGGCACTTTTTTGCACACCATGGGCTAAATGGCCAGGTCACATGGACCCCAAAGACTCAGAGAAGGTTGGGGGAGGGGACCCACTGGAACAGCTGTTGGGAGACAGATGGTAGCCTCCCGTCAAGGCCATCCAGCGTGTTCTTTAACGTGCACAGGGTATGGCTCTCCCACACACGGGGCCACGGCTTAACGTCCCATCCGACGGACGGCGGCCTTTCCAAGCCCATCGGTGTCCCCTACTGACCGTGGGCAGGGCGGATAATTTTGCGGAGATAAATCTCAACGCTGACCCAGCTGGGACTCGAACCTGGGAACTACAGATTGCAAGCCTGGCGCTACCGACTGAGCCACCCCCGCCCCGAATGTCGCTCAGATTATCTATTTCAGCATCATAAATTTTATTAAAAGGTATTCTCATTTCGGATTCTTTCCACTGATGGATTTGGGCCTTAATTGCATCATGTTAAGGAATTTAAAATTTCCATATATAAACCTAATATTGATTATTTTTTTGCTATTAAGCATTAGCGGAATTTATTTTTATGACTGAGGGTTAATTAAATTCGGAAACTAAAACTATTTTTCTCCCAATGGACAATGCGCTTAAAGCTGAAATCAATAACAAGGAGATCGTTTCTTCAGTAGCTATATATAGATGAAGCGATGTTGAAATACAGTCCCTCAAAAAAATATCCGAACACCATGGTCGAATATAGAATTCAGAAAAAATATCTGGCACCAATTTTTTTAGAAATCAGTGATCTGGTAACCTTCGTGTCACGTGACACAAAGGTTGCCAGATCACTAATTTCTAAAAAAATAAATCGTTGCCAGATATTTTTTCTGAATTCTGCAATCAACCATAATGTTTGGATATTTTTTTGAGCGACTGTACCCTAACTTCAAAATTATTCAATGTAATCGAATTAATTTTTCTTATTAACAAATATTAAATTAAAATGAATAAATGTTGGTGATCAGTTGTTACCGAAATTTAATGCCTGTGCTGCTTGTTTTTGTCTCCAGCTGTGCTGCTTTGTGCTTTGCTGAGAGAGGTCGAGGGTCATCCGAAAGGAGGAAGATCCAGCCTCTTGTCCTCAGGAGGAGGAAGGAGCTTTGGCTACAGTAGCAAGTGAGTGTTCATTTATATATATATACGTATAATTAAGGATCGTATTATCTCTTACTACAGTCGCTCAAAAAATATCCGAACGCTATGGTTGATTACAGAATTTAGAAAAAATATCTGGCAACCTTCGTGTCACGTGATTACAGAATTCAGGAAAATTATCTGGAGCGTGTACAGCAACTGTACACGCTCCAGTACTGTGCTCAAAACTGTACACGCTCCAGTTTTCTGTGAACGGTAACTGGAGCGTGCACACGCTCAATATTCCGTGAGTGAGCCCACACGATCCAGGTCTTTCTGAGCTCACACGATCCAATGTGCTGTGAACATTAACCGCAACCGCTCCAGTTTGCTGTGAACGGTACCTGCACACGCTCAATATTTCCGTGAGTGAGCCCGCACGATCCAGGTCTTTGTGAGCTCACACGATCCAATGTGCTGTGAACATTAACCGCAACCGCTCCAGTTTGCTGTGAACGGTAACTGCACACGCTCAATATTTCCGTGAGTGAGCCCACACGATCCAGGTCTTTGTGAGCTCACACGATCCAATGTGCTGTGAACATTGACCACAACCGCTCCAGTTTTCTGTGAACGGTAACTGCACACGTTCAATATTTCCGTGAGTGATGCCTTGTGACGACTGATGTTTTCAATTGAAATTGTTTCTATATTGAGATCTCACGAACGAGCCTGCTCTTGTGAGACCTCAAAAGTTTTTGTATACTGTAAAACATTATCTGAAATAAAAATTATCTATCTAGTGAGCCCACACGATCCAGGTCTTTGTGAGCTCACACGATCCAATGTGCTGTGAACATTAACCGCAACCGCTCCAGTTTGCTGTGAACGGTAACTGCAGACGCTCCATATTCATTGCATTATATATTCATACGCATTATATACAGAGTGAATCTGAAAAAGTGGGCAAAACTTTACGGGGTGGTAGAACGGTAGCTATACGAGCAATATTCGTCATGGAATGTATGGTCGGAACGCAAGCGGTGAGAAGTTAAAAGGTAGTTTTCCACTGTCACATTTAAAGAATGAACACAAGAAGGAGAGGAGATACTTCAGAAAATATTTTATTAACAGGAATGTAATTGAATCCGCCGCACCGTACACAAAGTGCATATCCGCCATTTCGTGGTTAGTATAACCAGCCATCCTCTCGGCAATCCACGGTAGAAATGCCGTTGGGTGCGAGGACCGACCTTTTTGTACCATTTCCAAAGCCACCTAGCGTCTCGCCGTTTGCGTTCCAACCATACTTTCTATGACAAATATTGCTCGTATAGCTGCGTTCTACCACCCCGTAAAGTTTTGTCCACTTTTTCAGATTCACCCTGTATATTAAAAAAATATCCGAACACTATGGTTGATTACAGAATTCAGAAAAAAATATCTGGCACCGATTTTTTTTAGAAATTAGTGATCTGGCAACCTTCGTGTCACGTGACACGAAGGGTGCCAGATCACTAATTTCTAAAAAAAATAATTGCCAGATATTTTTTTCTGAATTCTGTAATCAACCATAGTGTGACACGAAGTTTGCCAGATCACTAATTTCTAAAAAAAATAGTTGCCAGATATTTTTTTCTGAATTCTGTAATCAACCATAGTGTTCGGATACTTTTTTGAGCGCTTGTACTTTAGCTCAGTACAATGCCATTTGACTTGCAATATTAAGATCTCTGTTTCGATAGCTTCTCAGTTTTTGCTGTTGCTGTGGCCAAGTGGCTTGCGTGCTTGGTTACAGAATTCAGAAAAAATATCTGGAGCGTGTACAGCAACTGTACACGCTCCAGTTACCGTTCACAGCAAACACTGCAGTAACTGGAGCTGGAAACTGGAGCGTGTGCAGTGGAACTGGAGCTGGTAACAGCAAACTGGAGCGTGTGCAGTGGAACTGGAGCTGGTAACAGCAAACTGGAGCGTGTGCAGTGGAACTGGAGCTGGTAACAGCAAACTGGAGCGTGTGCAGTTACTGCACACGCTCCAGTTTGCTGTGAACGGTCACTGCACACGCTCAATATTTCTATGAGTGGGCCCACACGATCCAGGTTTTTGTGAGCTCACACGATCCAACGTGCTGTGAACATTAACCGCAACCTCTCCAGTTTGCTGTGAACGGTAACACAGATCAAAGGGACTTCGGTTCGAGCCTTGAGTAAGGGTCGATATTTCTTTATTTGCATTGTCTTTCTGCTGTGGTCTCGGCTTACAGATCTTTTATTTGGCTCAGTAATTCGAAAACTCTTTTCAGATCTCTTTGGGAAGAGGCTGCTTGAACGGAATGTTTTTTTTTCAAATTGACTCATGAGTCGGCTCATTGTAAAGGGGCGGGGTGGCTCAGTCGGTAGCGCGCCAGGCTTGCAATCTGTAGTTCCCAGGTTCGAGTCCCAGCTGGGTCAGCATTGAGATTTATCTCCGCAAAATTCTCCGCCCTGCCCACGGTCAGTAGGGGACACCGATGGGCTTGGAAAGGCCGCCGTCCGTCGGATGGGACGTTAAGCCGTGGCCCGTGTGCGGGAGAGCCATACCCTGTGCACGTTAAAGAACACGCTGGGTGGCCTTGACGGGAGGCTACCATCTGTCTCCCAACAGCTGTTCCAGTGGGTCCCCTCCCCCCAACCTTCTCTGAGCCTTCGGGGTCCATGTGACCTGGCCATTTAGCCCATGGTGTGCAAAAAAGTGCCGCTCAGAGGTAAAACAACCCAACAACCCGGCTCATTGTAAAAGGACTTGCGGCTCATAAAACAATCAATATACCGAATCTGACTCATTTCTTCCAATTTTTTGACCAAACGTTTTTAGGCACGTAACAATGATTTCACCAATTCAGAGTACTTACTAAAATATATATTTTTGATTCTCAATCAAGATATTTTCTTGATTCCTAAAAAATATAGTTTTTTTGTCAAGGCATTACTCATTAGAAAAGAATGATTTCGTTTTTAACTAGAGACTTTTTTCTGCAGCTCTTAAGAATGTACAGTCGCTCAAAAAAACATCCGAACACTATGTTTGAATACAGAATTCAGAAAAAATATCTGGCAACGATTTTTTTAGAAATTAGTGATCTGGCAACCTTCGTGTTACGTAACACGTAACTTTTTTCTTAGGGACTGTAGTTATTTTTCCAAACGCTTATTAACTAGGTTCGGGGTTGGACGGGCCTTTTTAATCCTACTTTGCATAATCTGGTTGGATAACCTGGTTGGTTCCCCGCCCTTCCCACGGTCAGTAGGGGACACCGATGGGCTTGGAAAGGCCGCCGTCCGTCGGATGGGACGTTAAGCCGTTGCCCCGTGTATGGGAGAGCCATACCTTGTGCACGTTAAAGAACACGCTGGATGGCCTTGACGGGATGCTACCAGCTGTCTTCCAACAGCTGTTCCAGTGGGTCCTCTCCCCCAACCTTCTCTGAGCCTTCGGGGTCCATGTGACCTGGCCATTTAGCTCATGTAGTGCAGAAAAGTGCCGCTCAGAGGTAAAACAACCCAACCTGTGAGCAGCATATTTTTCTACCCAATGGTCTAAATGTCCAACCCAATGGTCTAAATGTCCAAGTCACGAGGACCCCTAGAGCTCAGAGAAGGTTAAGTTTTCATTGACAGCATCGATTTCCTCTTTAACTCTTGGGGGTAAAAGAAACATAAAAGAAACATTCTATTCCAGTTGGATAAGTTACGAATGAAATATTTAGGATTCTCTTCCCTTTTAGAATTCTCCAGAATGTTTCAATTCCACAGTTAGAGAGCGCTGAATTCGAAAAGGCTAAACTTTCATCAAATGTTGCAAACGATCTGTTTATGTTGAAAATATGAAAAATTTATGTTAGCTAGTTATGATCAAGAGGGTTACATTAATTGCTTTCCCCCCAATAACCCAAAGGTGAGTGGGAAAGGCAACTTTTTTTTTTTGCTTCAGGAGACAAATGAGGATTTTTTTTACAATGTAATTAGTTTTAATATTTTGTTTAAATATAAAAAAACTGTGAAAAGTTGAAAATATACTTTTTTACAGTTTATTGTACCTTGGAGTTAGGGGAGCAAAAACAGTTAATGTAATCCACTTGATCAATGCTAGTTTTACAAGTGCTAATTTCATGCATAGTAACCTTGGCCGTGCAAAAGGTTGAAAATATTTGCGACATATAGGCAACGAATTAGGCAAAATATACAGTCGCTCAAAAAAACATCCGAACACCATGGTTGATTACAGAATTCAGAAAAAATATCTGGCAACGATTTTTTTAGAAATTAGTGATCTGTCACGTGACACGAAGGTTACTAGATCACTAATTTCTAAAAAAATCGTTGCCAGATATTTTTTCTGAATTCTGCAATCAACCATAGTGTTCGGATACTTTTTTGAGCGACTGTAGGTGGTCATATTATATTGATACTAGATTGTGTGGGCTCACTCACGGAAATATTGAGCGTGTGCAGTTACCGTTCACAGCAAACTGGACCGTGTGCAGTAACTGCACACGCTCCAGTTTGATGTGAACGGTAACTGAAGCGTGTACAGTTGCTGTACACGCTCCAGATATTTTTCCTGAATTCTGTAATCACGTGACACGAAGGATGCCAGATCACTAATTTCTAAAAAATATCGTTGCCAGATATTTTTTCTGAATTCTGTAATCAAACATAGTGTTCGGATACTTTTTTGAACCACTGTACCAGAACGTGCAGCCAGGATTACGCCATTGGCCGAAAACTATTCTTGAAATGTCTTGAACTGAAGATCGAATTACGATATCACATTTTGTGACAGAGTTCAGAGATTTCTGCACTCGCACAATCCGGAGACGTTGGAAGAAACAGTGAAAAGGGGATTTTTTCAACAAAGCAACGATCAGTTGTTGGAAGGAATTTGATAACATTGGAGGCGTGACATCGTCGCCCGGCTAATTATTTCTACTGGAATTTTCGCAATCATCAATTAATTCCAATCTTCACGGTAAAAAAATGCAAAAGTCGGGAAATTTTAAAATTTTTCTGCATTTTTTTTTCAATTTTTGATCAGATCTGCAGAGTTTAATAGCTTATCTACAGGTTATGACAGAACAAACGACCATGACATCATGGGACTCGAACCCGAATTTCTTCCGCGAACCAATGCGTCAATGAATCTGCTTTGGGTTGCTCATTTGAAAACGATCATCCTATATTCACGAGGGGCGATGTGACTTATTTAATGCAGTTCATAATGTTGTTCATAATGTTATCATATGTTATTCGTTGTGACTAGCTATAATGTCTGCTGACTAGCTATAATGTCTGCTATAATTATCATATGTTATTCGCTGTGACTAGCTAATATTAATAAAACGTTTTTGGGAGAGTGTGTGTTTATTGGGGGAGGGAGAATTGTGATTCCCTCTTTCCCTTTTCTGCTGTCAACAATGACAAAGGCAGAAATCAAAAGAATTTTGCTCTTGATTTCGAACTTTCTGATTGCATCGGAGCATCTTGATCCACGAGAATTCCTCGTGATTTGGTTTTGCTGATGACCTGAGAGACAGATTTGTTCTTCCTCTGCTCCGCGGCGAATGGAATAATTAAAACACATTTTTGTTTTTGTTTTTTCAGGTTCGGGAAAGGATCGTACAATCCTCATTACCGCAGCTATGTGTCTCCTGCAGGGCATTCAGGTAAGTAGGCAATATAACACTTTATTCGAAGTATATAAATGAGTGACTGAAGCGCAAAGGATTTATTTATCTCTTAATCTACTCCATGCCTATTGAGACATTTCTTCCAAATGAAGTTAGCAACAATGGCTGACGAGGCACTCGACTGACGTCACACAACATTCATGAGAGTCGCGGAACATTCAAATCGGGATGTCAAATAATAAATCGGAATAATCTATTACTTATGCTCATATCTCGCGTTTTTATTGAGCTCAATACTTAATATAATGTATTTTGTTGTTGTTGTTAAATATATATATGTATATTAGCGCGCATGCCGGCTGATCAAAGGGACCTGGGTTCGAGCCCCGGGAAAGACACATATGTTTCTGTGTTGTCTTTCTGCTGAGGTCTCGCCTTCCTCACAGTTTTCCCTATGGCGTATTAAACTGACAAGCTCCTGTCAGACCTCTGTGACAAGCAGCTGCTTGAGGGAGAATTTATTTATAATAATTAATAAAGATGTTAAACACGAGTGTCTCTCACAGGCTTAGCAGTAGCAGTTATTTTAAATCATGTGGGGAGCGCTATCTACTACAATTTTAGAGCATTTTCAGACTTCCCTTAAAGAGGAGGGGAAAAATTATACCGAGGGGGGACGAATCGATTGTAAGGAGTTTTATGTCAAACAAAGCTTTAGAAATGGGGGAATTGCCTTCTGCTTTCCCCCACTTCTAAAGTACAAAATTTTCCATCTATTTCAGAAGTCTTTAAAACATGTCATGAAAAATGAACGAAATGTGCACAATAATTTTTTTCTTGCATTAACCTTAGTAGCATCCTCAAAGTAGGAGGGATGCTCCCCTTACATCTCTCCCCTTCTTAGCGAGTTTCAGCTCCCCTAAAAGCGAGGGATAAAATATTGCCTGGGGAGGGAAGAAATGATCGTAATCAGTTTTAGGTCAAATGAAAGCTTGCGACATGGGTAATGCCTTCTCCTATATGCTTCAGAGAGTGTCAGACCTCAAAAGGAAATAAAGATTTCATTCCCTCTTTTAATAAATATATATTGCGTCGTGGGGAGTGACAGCTATATACTTCAAAGACCAGAGAAGAAAACTTCTCCTAGAGAGGAGAACCAGAACAACGCAATGTAAATCTTTTAGTATACTATATATGTCTAATTAATATTGTAAATGAAATATAACCAAAATAGACAACTTTTTAAGCCATAATTTACGATGAATAATTCAGTTTAAAATAATAAATAAAAATTTATAAACTATATATTAGACTTAATTTTCACGAACAGTGTTTTAAAATATTACTAGAATGGGTTGGGTTGTTTTACCTCTGAGCGGCACTTTATTTGCACACCATGGGCTAAAAGGGCCAGGTCACAAGGACCCCGAAGGCTCAGAGAAGGTTGGGGGAGAGGACCCATTAGAACAGCTGTTGGGAGACAGATGGTAGCCTCCCGACAAGGCCATCCAGCGTGTTCTTTAATGTGCACAGGGTATGGCTCTCCCTTACACGGAGCCACGGCTTAACGCCTCATCCGACGGACGACGGCTTTTTCCAGGTCCATCGGTGTTCCTACTGACCTTGGGCAGGGCGGGGAATTTTGCGGAGATAAATCTCAACGCTGACCCAGCTGGGACTCGAACCTGGGAACTGCAGATTACGAGCTTGGCGCGCTACCGACTGAGCCACCCCCGCCTCTCACTAGAATGGAAAGGAAAAATACACATATTTAGGTAATTATTCCAATAGAGAGAAAAAATACTGAATTGAAGTAAAAAGGACAAGAACACCTTATTCGAGATTTTTTTTTTCCCGAAATTGTTTTGTTAAATTGTGCGAATTGAAAATAATTGAAAAAAATTTATATATATTCGTATAAATATGCATTACGGAATATCGTTTCAGCCGTATTCGGTTCAATTCAATATCAGCCATTTTCCCGATTTTTTCCTTACATCCAGGTGGGGCGGGGGTGGCTCAGTCGGTAGCGCGCCAGGCTCGTAATCTGTAGTTCCCAGGTTCGAGTCCCAGCTGGGTCAACGTTGAGATTTATCTCCGCAAAATTCCCCGCCCTGCCTACGGTCAGTAGGGGACACCGATGGGCTTGGAAAGGCCGCCATCCGTCGGATGGGACGTTAAGCCGTGGCCCCGTGTGCGGGAGAGCCATACCCTGGGCACGTTAAAGAACACGCTGGATGGCCTTGACGGGAGGCTACCATCTGTCTCCCAACAGCTGTTCCAGTGGGTCCCCTCACCCAACCTTCTCTGAGCCTTCGAGGTCCTTGTGGCCTGGCCATTTAGCCCATGGTGTGCAAAAAAGTGCCGCTCAGAGGTAAAACAATCCAATCCTTACATCCGGGCACTTCCTGTAGTAGTAGTGCAAGTGCTCCACGAAGAGATATCGTCCCGAGCAGCGATAGGTAAAGATCGTCAGCTTTTAACGCCTCTGAGAGAAGAAATTTCTTTAGCAGAATCCATGATCGTTGATAAAATGCATTTCATTGATTTTTCCTTCGTATTAAATGAGCGTGAGAATTTTAAAAGAATTAATTCATCGCAGACACGTTTTTGCACAACATTTGCCTTAGTTGCCATTGAGATGCTTTTTAATCAATTCTTATTTAACAGTTTATTTCATTAGGAATGTAGCATAAATGCATATGAAATAATACTTTATACATATCTAGAATGAGTTCTTAACTTTCCTGTTCTATATTAATTATTATTATTAGAATCTATGTAAGTATTATTTAGAAGATTTCTTTTAAATTTCTGAAAATATTTTACAATTTCTTGCAGAAAGCAAGTCACATGAATATGAGGTATAAAGCATATGACATTGTTTAGTCAATGTAAACTCGTCGGTTCTTTTAGGAGCGGAAGTGGCTCAATCGGTAGCGCACCAGGCTCGTAATTTGCAGTTCCCAGGTTCTGGTCTAGCGCTGAGATGCTCTGGATGGCTTTGGCGGGAGATTACCTTCTGTCTGAGCGGGGGTGGCCAGTCGGAAGCGCGCCAGGCTCGTAATCTGCAGTTCCCAGGTTCGAGTCCCTGCTGGGTCAGCGTTGAGATTTATCTCCGCAAAATTCCCCGCCCTGCCCACGGTCAGTAGGGGACACCAATGGGCTTGGAAAGGCCGCCGTCAGTCAGATGGGACGTTAAGCCGTGGTGCCGTGTGCGGGAGAGCCATACCCTGTGCACGTTAAAGAACACGCTGGATGGCCTTGACGGGAGGCTACCATCTGTCTTCCAACAGCTGTTCCAGTGGGTCCCCTCACCCTACCTTCTCTGAGCCTTCGGGGTCCCCATGGTGTGCAAAAAAGTGCAGCTCAGAGATAAAACAACCCAACCCTTGATGAGGATAAATTGTTCTAAATGCATTGCTACAATGATTTCTTAATTCCAATGACAAATGTTTTTCTTTCTTCCAGCTGGCAAATCATCGACGAAACTTCTGACAATTGTGTTGTGCGCCTTGTTCGGAATCGGAGCAGCTGTCCTGCTGATCATTGTCTGCTCGAAGATGACAAAAAAACAGAGCTACGATCCCGTTAACGGCTCAGCCATGTGATATGTGGGCGAAGCTCACTTTTTATGTCTCTGAAGCTCACTTTGACTAGAAACGAAAGATCGATTGACAATCCGTTTTCTGAAGAGTAACGTGGAAATAGATGTACCAGTTAAGTCTTTACCTTAGATGTTTCTAAAAACCTTTTCCGCAATCAGTTGATCATCGAATATTAATTATTATTTAATCCAAGTCTACATTCCATATTTTTGAAATCCACACTGTGTGTGGTGTAAATCCACAACCTCAGGTTAAAAGATGTTTTTATTGATGTTATGTCAAAAGCTGAAATGATTTTTCTTCTAACAAGATGAAAAAACTTTTGGTCTACAATTCGGGAAGAATTTATTTCTGTAACGGAGGGATTTAATTCATAAATTATATTTCGAATGCTCTCATTTCGATATAAGTTATTTCTGCTGCTAAAAGCATCCTAATCCTAATATTCCCATTTGAAGGTTAAGCGATTGATTAAGAAACAGTTCAAAAAGTTTAAAGTTAGTGTTCTTTAAGCAACCAATGATCATATCTGTAGAGTGGAGAAGCAATCCCTCCCCTGTGGAAAACTTGATAGGAAAATTAATATACGTTGAATAATTTTAGATATTTTTGGTGTGCTAAAAATTATTTTGTTTTTTTCCTTAACGAAATGCAATCTTTATTTTCATTAATGTTTTCTTTTGTTTACGGTAGCACATCATTTCTTTTATTTATTAATACGAAAAAACATTTTTACACGTTTTGCATAAAAAATTTCCCTTGTTTTCTGAACATTCATAGATGCATTATATAATAATAATAATAATCTTTATTTTATTCCGCCAGTCAATACAATATACATTTTACATAGCATAATTATCTAATAACAATTAATATATACATGAGAAAAATTGAGAAGTGAAACAGCTGAGAAATATCAATTGCATCAGAAAAGGTAAATAACAATCATATTAAATATTGGTGTTTAATAGGAAAGGCGAAACAAAAAAGGAGAGCATAGTAAGCTGACGCTTATTTTTAGTTAATGAAATCCTATTTCCTTTAGTTCAATTATGACAACAGTAATGTATACAATAATTCAAATAGTACAATAATTCAATAGTATAAAAGGTCAAATGGTTATGAGACATATTACACTGATACATAGAAGAAGGTTTCATTGCTTTGAAAGAAGAAACGTTCTACATTTGAATTTAAATAATTTTTAAGATTTTGCATTTTTAACATCATCTGGAAATTCAGACCAAATTTTTACTGCATTATATTTGATAGATCTCTGCCCAATTGACAATCGACACTATTGGGCCAAACTTTAAGGGGTGATAGAACACACCTAAACAAGCACTTTTTGTCATACAATGCATAGTCGGAACTCAAGCGGTGAAGCGCTAGAGGGCGCTTTTCAGTGAACACTTATAAGCGCTGGTTTTCGCACTCGTCATCATTTCAACCGTGGATTGCACAGTCTTTGGGCTTCCCTCGCATTCTCTTTGGGCTTCCCTCGCATTCCCGTCCGCAGCTCCGTACGTGAAATGCATGTCCGCCTTCTCCTGATTCGTGAAACAATCCATCCGTTCTGCAATCCACAGTAGAAATGACGACGAGTGCGAAAACAGCGCTTATAAGTGTTCACTGGAAAGCGCCCTCTAGCGCTTCACCGCTTGGGTTCCGACCACGCATTGTATGATGAAAAGTGCTTGTTTAGGTGTGTTCTATCACCCCTTAAAGTTTGACCCAAGAATTTTGAATCACCCTATATATAATACAGGGGGAGAGGCGAACCTATGGCACGTGAGACACAGGGTTCGTCTCCTCTATTATATACACTCATCAATGTTAAGGAATTAGTTTGGATTGTTTGCGGTTAATTATGTTTTAATAGAGATTCTTAACAGTAAGCAATTAAACAACAAATTTTAACTTTAAATTTCGTTTGAAATCTAAACAAAATTTTAAAGTTAGAAGAATCCGGAATTTAAATTCTTGAACAGGAGTTTCTAGTTTCTGAATGCAGGTTTCATGTTGACAGGCAGCTTGTTGCTTTCTTTTGCATAACGAGCAAAGTAGGATGAGGAAGGTGAAAAGGATCTCCAGGGAAATGTGTTGCGTTTTGCAGCTGCTGAATCTAATGATTTCGCTCCATCAGACAGAAGAGCGATTCGTGTTATGGGAAAATGAAGGATGAAGTTGAGAGATGGGAATTTCTAAATTTTGATGAGGTTGAGAGATGGAAATTTCGCAAATTTAATGGGGATGGAAATCTTGTACTTTTGATGTTGAGAGATTGAAATTTCGTACTTTCGTGAAGTTGAGAGATGGAAATTTCACAATTTGTTGAAGTTGAGAGATGTAAATTTCGTACTTTTGTGAAGTTGAGAAATGGAAATTTCGCAATTTGGTGAAGTTGAGAGATGGAAATTTCGTACTTTTGTGAAGTTAAGAGATGGAAATTTCGCAATTTGGTGAAGTTGAGAGATTGAAATTTCGTACTTTCGTGAAGTTGAGAGATGGAAATTTCACAATTTGGTGAAATTGGGAGATGAAAATTTCGTACTTTTGTGAAGTTGAGAGATGGAAATTTCGCAATTTGGTGAAGTTGAGAGATGGAAATTTCGTAATTTTGACGGATGTATTGGAAGATGTCCGAAGATAGAAATATTTCTGTCGAGTCATTCATTAACGCGTGCAATTGCCAATACAGTAAATCCGTCATACGTCACACCATTAAAGACTAAGGATACACGAAAAAAAATGGAAACTTAATATTGTAAATGCTTCGAAACATTTTTATAATAATAAATAAATGATATGCGTCCAAAAACAAGAAGCCGTTAAAAGAAACAAGAAAAAAAAAGATTTACATTTCGTTAACGAAAACCCATTAATTTTTGTTACACCTGATATTATTCAACGTAATGTTTCGAGTAATTTTTCCAGAGGAGGGGGCAGCTGTCCTCCTTCCCTCCCACCTTTTCCGACACCCATAGGGGAGGGGGGGGGGTATTGTTTAACAATGCTAGAAGTGAAATCAATAAGGGCGACTTCTATCCGTTTGCTGCATTATATAACTGCATCTACCGACTTAATAGTACACTGGTTTCGATAAATTAAGAAACAGCCCAATGCTATGGTAGTCATTGAAGCTGAAGTCGAAACTTTATAACTTCTAAAATAAGATTTTTTGTTTTGAAAAATGTGATTTCAGATAAAGATCTCAATCCAATATATCAATATCTTGCTTTTCAACAACATTCTTTCAGTATTTAATGAGTTATAAGAGTTTGAATATGAAATAATAATAATACGATGCCAGTCGTAAAAACTGAGTTCAGAAGTTAATTAAAACTTAGTAATATTTGTATTTATGGCTGTCTTAGAATAGGTAGATTAATAAACGTAGAAACTTAAAACAGATAGATTCACTTACTTGTGAGTAAATATCCTCACAAGTAAGGAAATATATTTGTCTTAAGTTTCTACGTATATTAATAAAACTTAGTAATAAGTATTGTATCAAAATATTTAATAAAATTAGTGCATGTTTTAGAAATTTATTTAAAGAATTCTTTCACTATTCTTCAGTTTTGTATGTTTCTTAAGACTGGCATTGCTGTTGTTAAATATTCAAACTTCCATAACTCATTAAATGCTAAATGAATATTATTGAAAATCGAGATATTGATATATGTGATTTGAGATATTTATCAGCTATCACATTTTCAAAACAAAAAAAAATTATTTTAGCAGTTATAAAGCATCGACATTAGCTTCCCATTGACATAACATAGAGTTGCTCTTTAATTTATGGATACAAGTGGATATTCGCTCTTGATGTTACGATCATGGCGCTGTGTTTGCATGGCAACACATTGAACGAATTAGAGTGAATTCTGTTGAGAAGACGTGCTTTAAGCAGTCTATTTAGTCTTCCTTTTTAAATATAAGAACTTTGGTATATTAACAAAATTGCTTCCTTTTTTTCAGTTACGGTAAAAAAAAAGTTGAAGTTTCTGATTACATTTTGAGAAACACTTTTCGAGAAATCATGTTTACGTTAAAGAATTGTATTTTGCAACGCATTCAAAAGTCGAGTCCTTTGTGAGACAATCAGTTGTTTTGTCATGATGACGCACTGCGATTAATGTGATAAGTTTAATCTATATAGCAAAATGGACTCGGCTAAACTGATAGAGCAATGCGTTTTATTTGTTCCGCGATTCGGATTTCTTCCCGAATTGTGCAAAGGTGAAATGAAGACATTTTTATCTTAAGTCGAAAGGCGAGCGAGAAAGACTTTCAAGTAATTTCAACTTTGAGCAACGAAAACGATTTGATCTTCATGTTTCTTTCTCTTTACTGTTAAGAATTAAATGACAACACAACCTTCGATCTTTTCCTTAACGACCTTTCTGAACTCCAGTCTTCTTATCACGACGCAAACTCGGGTATTTTACAAAAGATGATTGTTTTGCTTCACTCTTTTCTTATTTTTGCTTTTTGCTCCTCTACTCCTCCTACTCAAGTTTTGAATAACTGTTTTTGGGTTAGAGTCTGCTGCAGTCCTTTAACCTTTTGCAGTCGGATGCCGAGCCATACACGACATTCATTTTATGTTTGTTTCTGGATTGGGCCAGTATTGCTACTCTAAGGAACAGGAGTTTCTGGATGGGTCAGAATTTCTAAAGAGCAAGGGTTTCTGGTTGGGTCAAGATTTCTTCTCTAAAGAGCAGGGATTTCTAGATGAGTCAGGATTTCTTCTCTAAAGAGTTTTTGTTGGTCAGCAATTCTAATCTAGAGAGCAGGAGCTTTTGATTCAGTCAAGATTTCTACTATAAAGTGCAGGAGCTTTTAGATGGGTCAGGATTTCTACTCTGAAAAGAAGAGATTTGCAATTGAATCAGCATTTCTACTATAAAGAGCATGCGTTTCTGTTTGGGTCAACAGTTGTATCCTAAACAACAGATATTTTTTGTTATGTCAGGAGTGGGCCAGCATTTCTCCATCGAAGAGAAGGGATTTCTGGCTGGGTCAGAATTTCTACTCTGAAGAACGGGGGTTTCTAGTTGGATTAGAATTTATGCTCTGAGGAGCAAGAGGAAGAAGTTGAGTATGTCACGTGACAGATTGAACTTTTAAATCAGTGAATCATTTGGAAGAAAGGATTTTATCGAAGCAGCAAATACGTCGTAAAACAGGGACTGTAAAACGAAATAATGCAGGTAAAAAATTGAAATTTTTTCAATTAGACTCTGTCAAGTTTTTTTTTTCTATTTAAGTGGTGAGCCCATTGTTTTTTAGAAAGATCTTTTTAAAGAGATAAGATAAATTTTTATTACATACTAAAAAATACATTTGCATTTACATTGACTCAAAATCTGAGTCATTAACAGATTCAATATCCCACTCGAGTCAATACTCGTCTGTGGGATAATAACACGAACATTTTAATAGTTAAAGTATCTGCATTCAAAATCGAAAATTTTGCGTTATAAGTAGAGTCGTCCTCAGTTTTAAACATTAATAATTATCTAAGATAAACATAGAAGCATTTTAATAGTCTTATACTTTGAAATCATAAATGATCAAATTTCGTAAAGCAAAAGAATATTCTTTAACATTATGTATAAGTTTAAAATAAATTGGCAACATGTTATACAATATGTAAACCAAGAAAACATAATGTTTAGTAAAAATATTTTTCTTAACTGGTACTTCAGTTAATAACATGCTTTCAGATTTTCTCGTATTGGACAGAAAATTTTCTAATTTTGCCAATATCCCAATTTTCATTTAAATCCATCAAAGAATTTAATGCATATAATTTAAATTCTTAAATACCAAGATATCTAAAACTCTCACTAACACTTTCCCTTCTTTTTCGCTTCAAAATACCCCTTAAAACATGATTTTGAGCAATTTCAATAATCATTATATATTTGTTAAATATACCTCCCCGAGATGAAAGCCCATATGACAAATATGACTGAAGTATAAATTATTTTAAGAAAAGAAATATCAATAAAATGTCTTATATATTTTTCGTGTAAAGGCATTAATTCTTTTACAGACACTTTGTATTATATTTTTCGTGTCATTTTTCTATCCGATATGATTCCTTTTTCTCTTCGATCGCTCTTTTATCCCCCCAATTATTTATCAATGTCACATGACCATCTCATAGACTTCAATGCGTAATACACGTTTGTTTATGGGTAACATTAATTAAGAATTAAAAAAATTATTTCGTTTTTATATTTTCCTAAAAATTCATATTCTTCGTTTCCTTTTTTTCCTTCAAAACTCATAGAACAGAAAATGAAAGAGCTGAGGGAGATGTTCGATAGGTGGCTGAGGCATGACGATCACGTTCACGAAATCTGAGTTAGCGAAATCAACAGAGCAAGGACAAGATCAATGCAGACGATCGTTTATTTGATCTGTTGCTTTCCATATTTTTAAGCTGAGAGGACACTACTTTTATATTTAAAATAAATTCCGTACCTAACATTCCTTTTATATTTTCTTTCAATCTGAAATCAAACCAAGATATGGAATGTTCGAATTTTTGTTTATTTCACGAGAATTTTCACATTTCATGTTTTCAGATAATAAATCTAATATATGAAGTAAAATCATAAAATTTTCCTTTCCACAGTTGTTTTGAAAATTCTGTCTAGTTTTCTATAGTAAAACAGAAAGATAGGGAGATAAGAAATAATTAGTTTATTCAGTGATAAAGTATCAGAGGAAATGTTCTGCTCACAAGAAACTTTGCTATCACGCCTCGCAAGTTTCTGGGAGACTTAAATTTCAATCCCACTGAGGACGAAACCCAAATTTTTTTTAGCAAATTATTCCAAATGTAATCACTACGTTAAAGTGAAATGAACCTTTATATTTTTTTAAATCCATAAATAGTATTCACTTATAAGACTGCTGAAGTTCATTCAGGTTTTTTTAACGGCAAGTTCGTTTCAATCTACTTGAATTTGTTAACAATTTTTTAAATTTCTGTTGAAACTTTTTAAATATTGTAGTAAGAATTTTTGTAGAGAACACGAAACTTTTTTAGGAAAAAGCGAAAAATGAAATGTGTTTGGAGAGATCGAAATTTTTTAAACAAAACAACGAAACTTTTGAATTGAAATGTGGAAGTAATAAATGATACAAAATAGAAACAAAATGTTGTAAGAAGAATTTATATACATTATAAAACAACTAGTTTTTATCATTTGCGTTTCAACCTGTTTTGCCATCATCAAAATACTTTGAAATATTTCACTCATATTGAAGTGATTTTTAGCCGTGTCCAATCGATTTTTATTCGATAGCAAAATAAAGATTACTAAAAAGAAAACTATCTCTGCGAAATATAATATATATTGCCAAAAATAACCAGATATTCCCATGTCGTGTGAATGGTAAGCACATTGAAAGCTCCTTAACTTCTAAATTAAGCATTTTATGAAAAAATGTCACTGGTAAATGTACTGGTAATTCACTGGTAAATGTAAATTTAAGCTCTCACTCAAACATCTCTAAATCTCTACATTTTAACAATATTCGTTTAATATTTAAAGATAGGGCCGGATATAGGTGGTGAAGTCCACCCTACCCTTGAAATGTATACTTCCAACAGAAACAAAATACGGCCAACAAAATCAATGATTTTTTTGTTTGAATTGCAAAAAATTGATAAAAGATAAAAATAAGCAGTTTTTGCATTTTACAAGATTTCTTTACAGACCTATAAAACGGAAGAGGAAGTGTTATACTGCAACACAAAATTAATCTTTATAAAAAAAATGAAATCACTTATATATATTTCCACTGTTGTTCGATAAAATGATTTGTATACTTTTCTGTTAATGTACACTCAACTATCATTGAAGATATTTAAGATTGTATATGTATATATACGTTGTCACTACTTTATTCCTGTGTTAATTATTACAATAATCTGGATAAGCATATGCTCTTGGGTTATTTACATTGTAATAATGTACATTTATATCAAAAAAAATATCAAAAAATTTCAAATAGAAATCCGGTGTCTTGCCTTTACCTTTTTGCTAAATCCGGGGCTGTTTGCAGAGTTTTGGAAGATGAAACATTTAACTGTAACTTTTTCAAGTCATGAAAATTTGCTTCAAAAGATAAAAGACAACTGCTATAAAAATTATTCACTAACATAAATGTAATATTTGAACTTTGTGTAACGATTTTTTTGAAGTTTTCATTAATTAGGGGAAAAAGTATTTAGGAAGAGTGGAATAGTGTTTGCTGTTAAATATTCTCGCTACAATACTCCTTAAATATGAAACAAATATCCTTGAAAATCGACATTCAGAGAGATATTAATCAGATCTTCAATTTATTTCTAATGAAAGTTTTCCTTTAAAAGCTTATTTTCAAAGTTAGCGTGATTTGGATGTGACTTTTCATTCACTTAACATGGAAGTGTACAGTTTCTATTTTTTAATGTGGTGAAATGATCTCCTTACCTGAGAGCCAGATCAGAATAACTTCCTCTTTCCAAAAAACCTTTCCACGATTTCTATTTCAGGTCCCAAGTTTTCTGAAAGAAATTTCTTAAATTATGTCCTGGGTGTTGTCTTTATAATAAAGGTGAAACAGCTGGAGCATGACTTTCAAAATTTCCGGTCATTACAAATGACGCTGTTATCTGTGTTAAAAGTGTATATGTGATAATAAGGTTACTATGTCACCTCTTTCAGTGTCAGAATTTTTAAATGTTATTCACCAATCTTGCATGACTAATCAGCGGGTATATTTTAAATATCTGTTTGTTGAATGCACACATGCAAATATGCACAAGTAAAGTGATACGTTATTTTGATTACACATTATACTTTTATCAATGTATTTTTCCCTGTTTTGAATTTCATATTAAACTCGTTAAATGTTTCTAATTAATGTCTTGTATTGTGTTTGATGTGACGTCATTTGTTTCATTTCTGATAATGACACACTGATCGCAAAACAAAACGGGCAAAACGTCTATAGCGAGCTAAAGTCATCATCTGCAATTCCAGGTACGAATCTCAGCTGTCTCTGTTGAGATTTATTTCCATTAACAACCCCCCTCCCCCACCTCCTGCCCTTGATGCAAAAAGAAGACAACGTTGTCCCGAGTGCAGGATAGCCATAACTTTTGCAAATTAAAGACCACACCGAATGACCTTGAGGGGAGGTTCCCATCTGTCTGTAAAGACCACGCCGAATGACCTTGAGGGGAGGTTCCCATCTGTCTGTCTTAAGGGGAGGTTCCCATCTGTCATGTATAGCAGCTGTAGAGTGTACCATCTTCCTCCAACATTATCTGAGCCTTCCAGTTATTTGTGCCATTTATTATTATCTGAGCCATTTATTATTATTTGTGCCTCCAACATTATCTGAGCCTTCCAGTTATTTGTGCCATTTATCCCATTGAGTTCACAGAAGTGATACTCACAGGTTACAGAACAAAAAACCTGAAAAGAAATAATTTAATCTTAGTTCAGTGGTTTGGATGAGTCCAAAAAAGTAAAGATTTTTAAAGATTTTCACAGTGCGCAGTAGTTCTTATGCGCAGCAGAATATCAGTCATCCTGTTTCACACGTCATGAAAATAATAAATACCCCCTCAAGCAGCTGCTTGTCACAGAGGTCCGACAGATCCTGTCAGTTTAATATGCCAGAGTAGAAGGACTGTGAGGATGGCGAGACTTCACCAGAAAGACAACACGAACATCCATGCCTTAACCCGGGGCTCGAACCCAAGTCCCTTTGATCAGTCCCGGGGCTCGAACCCAAGTCCCTTTGATCAGTCCCGGGGCTCGAACCCAGGTCTCTTGATCAGTAGCCAAGCGCGCTAACCACTCGGCCACTATAAACCATTACAAAAAAATGAAATTTGGTTTCTCTTTAATACCTTTAGATGTTAAATACAGAGTTAACACTGGAGCCTCACTTGTGTCCCACCTATTAGTTCGTGGAAAAAGTGTCCGTTTTAACAAGTGACGTTCCATGTCAATGGTATGCGAGATGTGGGTGTGTGTGGGGTGACAAGTCGCATCGAAACATTCATTAAGTTTTTCATAAATAAAATCATTGTAAATTACATTATGACTCTAAGCATCCATTGATCACTTCAGAATACGTTTCGTGAGCTCAAATAGAAAATCGTTGGTCCGGATTCAACCTGCCGCAAGATGCAAAATACTCTCTTCACCAAACTGCTCCTACTGTAACTGCAAAGAAACTTTCCTCCATGTTATGACGAATTGTCCTAAATACATCGAAGCAAGAACCAACATGATTCATCATCTCCAAAATTTTAACAACAATCAAGAGGGCCTAACTCTCCAAAATATCCTAGCTCCTTCTAACCTTAAATCAAGACCCAAAATCAATAAAATTATCGTCAACTACTTAGAAGAAACTGGTTTATATAATAATAGTAAATACCTCCTCAAGCAGCTGCTTGCCACAAAGGTCTGACAGGAGCCTGTCAGTTTATACGCCACAGTAGGTCTGTGAGGATGGCAGGACCTAAAAAATATTTTAATAAATAAATGAAAGAACCTCATTACACTATCAATTGTAAGATATTACTTGGGCTGCAATTTTTTGTCTAACTTCATAAAAGACATCACTCTTCTGCGATGAGTCATCATCTTCGCTGATAGATGAGATTCGTTCTCGCTGTAATTTAACTTTTCTGCAATTTCATCTGTTTGACGACTTACGTTGCCACGAGGCTTTGTCTGGTCTGATTACATGCTTCCCCCTTGTTTTTGCCCCCTTATCCCTCCGGCCTGATGTTTACATAGTCGTATCAGAATAATATGACCACCTACCATAGTATATGTATGATAGGTGGTCATATTATTCTGATACGACTGTGTATATGTACTCCCCCCCCCCCGATACGGAACCACCTTGTCGAGAGGGGGGGGGGGGGCTTGAAGGCCTAAATAAAGTCGAAGGTTATGCTGATCGGAGTGGGACCGGTCGGACAGGCCAAGATGGAAGATGGCCGGACTAAGAGTTGCCATCACGGGAGCCGAGGTAACTTGGATCTTTATATCCTTGTTTGTGGCGGTCCGGGACATAGATTAAATTTGGGTTTTCACCGATGGATTTGCTTTACTCCTATAGTACTGTTCGCCATTAGGTAGTCGGGGATGAGCTGTATCTATATGGTACTGTCTTGCCCCTGACCGTAGATAATGGTAAACATGGCATTATCCCAATACTGGTAGTGCTTTGGCGGAACTAGTGGGTCTTGTCATTATATATATTTACCTGTGTATATGTACTATTGTACTCTTTATTTCACATCTTATGTAGCTGTGTGCACTCTGAACTTTTTATTCTATGGGTTTGTTAGCTCTGTTTTGTAGAGGCTAGATAAAAATCCGAGGAAGAACATAGATTTCCTTCCTGCTGTAAGTGTCCGAAATCTGTGTGTCTGTGTTGGGGGGGGGGCTGCAGTCTCCTCCCGCGTGAATGGAGAAGGGGAAGAAACGAATGACGTTATTGATGCGCAAAGTTATCAATAACGTTTTAGGTTTCGCGGCCAACTTTTAAGGGAGGGCCTAATATTTGGGGTATCGAAACCTGACAGTGCCCTAAGTTAGGGTGAGATGAAACTGTAGTTGTTTGGTAGGCCGAGCTATGATCATCTAGGAGGAAATATTGAACCAACTCCCTAAAATATGTATCTCCGCAAAACTCCTCGCCCTGCACACGGTCAGTAGGGGACACCGATGGGCTTGCAAAGGCCGCCGTCCATCGGATGGGACGTTAAGCCGTGGCCCTGTGTGTAGGAGAGCCATACCTTGTGCACGTTAAAGAACACGCTGGATGGCCTTGACGGGAGGCTACCATCTGTCTCCCAACAGCTGTTCCAGTGGGTCCTCTCCCCAACCTTCTCTGAGCCTTCGGGGTTCATGTGACCTGGCCATTTAGCCCATGGTGTGCAAAAAAGTGCCGCTCAGAGGTAAAACAACCAACCAACAACCCTGAAATATGTAACAGATGGAAGCTGTTCGCTTTATGCAAGTGTTATTTTTCTCTTATATAAAGTGTTGAATATTAATGCAATCCTTCAGGTCATTTCAGAGCTTCATATGATGATTAAGCTCCTCATATGAAGACCTTAACGAAACTCTAAAAATACAGATTTTTCATTACTCGGAAAAACTGGAGTGGGACGAAACGTTTGCCGGAAGTTCGCTATTTTCCCGGATCTTATTCTTTTTGCAACAAAAAAATTCAATGAGGTTTTCATTAAATAAGAAATAAATTAATGATGTCTTTGTTTGAATTAGAAAAAAAAATAATGTTTTTGCTCAATTAAAATATTCAATGAATTTTTTAAATAAGAAAAGATGTTTTACTTAAATTTAAAAAGATATTTTTGCTCAATTAAAAAAAGACGATTTTTTTCAATTAAAAAAATTCAATGAGGATGTAATAAAAAATGTTCAATGAGATTTTAATGAAGAACTTCGATGAGTTTGCAAAAATAAAAGAAATTCCAGGAGGTTCTGTTTGAAAGACTGATTAAAGACTGCTGTTAAAATATTTTCTTATCAGGTCATGGGCGAAGATTCGTCATTTGAATCTATTACCTATCCTCTATGCTTCGATGCATAAACAATACTGGATCCCTAAATGATGTTCCGCTTAGGTCCAGGGGACCTAAGCGGAACAACATTTAGGGATCCAGTGGATTTTTGAGAAACAAATGGTTCAGAGATTAGAGAACGATTTGGAGGACCTGCAAGTAGAGGGCCTTAAGGTGCCGCTTAATCTGCTTACCGGTGAATCCGTTATTTTAACCGAGTTCCGAAGATTTGGGAGAAAAAAAAATTAATCGGTGAGCATGAACTATCAGCAGATTAAGTGTCGAAATGTTGCTATAAATCGAAATCGAGTTTTTAATCGCAGCCCTGGATTCTCCTGATAAATGGGGTCTACGATAATTGGGAGCAAGTCAATTTCGCTGGAAGACAACTGGGAAGATCACAATTCCGTGGATGCGACAATTGGGAGGATCACAATTCCGTGGATGCGACAATTGGGAGGATCACAGTTTGGTGGATGCGACAATTGGAAGGATACAAAAACTGGGAGGATCACAATTCGGTGGATGCGACAATTGGGAGGATCACAGTTCGGAGGATGCGACAATTGGAAGGATACAACAAATGGGAGGATCACAATTTGGTGGATACGACAATTGGGAGGATACAACAACTGGGAGGATTACAATTTGGTGGATGCGACAGTTGGAAGGATCACAGTTCGGCGGAAGCGACAATTGGGAGGATCACAGTTCGGTGGATGGGACAATTGGGAGGATCACAGTTCGGTGGATGGGACAATTGGAAGGATACAACAACTGGGAGGATTACATTCGGTGGATGCGACAATTCGGAGGATCACAATTCGGCGGATGCGACAATTCGGAGGATCACAATTCGGCGGATGCGACAATTGGGTGGATCACAATTCGGTGGATGGGACAGTTGGGAGGATCACAGTTCGGTGGATGGGACAATTGGAAGGATACAACAACTGGGAGGATCACATTCGGTGGATGCGACAATTGGGAGGATCACAATTCGGTGGATGCCACAATTGGGAGGATCACAATTCGGAGGATGCGACAATTGGAAGGATACAACAAATGGGAGGATCAAAATTTGGTGGATGCGACAATTGGGAGTATTAAACAACTGAGAGGATTACAATTTGGTGGATGCGACAGTTGGAAGGATACAACAAATGGGAGGATCACAATTCGGTGGATGCGACAATTGGGAGGATACAACAACTGGAAAGATAACAATTAGTTGGATGCAATAATTGGGAGTATTCAACAACTGGGAGGATTACAATTTGGTGGATGCGACAGTTGGAAGGATACAACAAATGGGAGGATCACAATTCGGTGGATGCGACAATTGGGAGGATACAACAACTGGAAAGATAACAATTAGTTGGATGCAACAATTGGGAGTATTCAACAACTGGGAGGATTACAATTTGGTGGATGCGACAGTTGGAAGGATACAACAATTGGAAGGATCACAATTCGGTGGATGCGAAAATTGGGAGGATACAACAACTGGAAGGATCACAATTCGGTGGATGCGAAAATTGGGAGGACACAACAATCGGGAGGATACAACAACTGGGAGGATTACAATTCGATGGATGAGACAGTTGGGAGGACACAACAACTGGGAGGATAACAATTAGGTGGATGCGACAATTGGGAGGATACAACAACTGGAAGGATCACAATTCGGCGGATGCGACAATTGGGAGGATACAACAACTGGGAGGATCACAATTCGATGGATGAGACAGTTGGGAGGACACAACAACTGGGAGGATAACAATTAGGTGGATGCGACAATTGGGAGGATACAACAACTGGAAGGATCACAATTCAGTGGATGCGAAAATTGGGAGGACACAACAATTGGGAGGATACAACAACTGGGAGGATCACAATTCGATGGATGAGACAGTTGGGAGGACACAACAACTGGGGGGATAACAATTAGGTGGATGCGACAATTGGGAGGATACAACTGGGAGGATCACAATTCGGTGGATGCAACAATTGGGAGGATACAACAACTGGAAGGATCACAATTCGATGGATGCGACAGTTGGGAGGACACAACAATTGGGAGGATACAACAACTGGGAGGATCACAATTCGATGGATGAGACAGTTGGGAGGACACAACAACTGGGAGGATAACAATTAGGTGGATGCGACAATTGGGAGGATACAACAACTGGAAGGATCACAATTCGGCGGATGCGACAATTGGGAGGATCACAATTCGGTGGATGCGACAATTGGGAGGATACAACAACTGGGAGGATCACAATTCGGTGAATGCGACACTTGGCAGGATACAACAACTGAGAGGATCACAATTTTGTGGATCCGACGGTTGGGAGGATACAACAATTGAGGGGACGAAAATTTCGTGCACGATAACTGGGTGGACAACAATTCGATGAACGACAGCTGAATAGACAACAGTTTGATGAACGACAACGTGTAGACAACAATTTGATGAACGACAACTGGATGGACAACAATTTGATGAACGACATCTGGGTAGACAACAATTTGATGAGCGAAAACTGGTTAGACAACAATTTGATGAAGTACAACTGGGTGGACAAGAATTTGATTAGCGACAACTAGGTAGACAACAATTTGACGAACAACTGGGTAGATAACAAGTTGGTGCACGACTGCTGGGTGGATGACAATTTGGTGGATGACAACTGGGCAAACAACAATTGTGTGGATGACAACTGCATGGACGCCAATTGGATGAACGACAATTTAGGGGAACGCCAATTGGGTGGATACCACAATTCAGCAGAAATAAGAAATTATTAGAGATAATTTTAGATTACTAAACTTAATTTTAAAATATTTCCTCTTAGCAAACAAAGCCAACACTTCTCGGAAGGCTCTACAATCTGGCACTCCTAAAAATGAAGTTGTTTAGAACTTGACAGAGTCGTTAATTACATCTATTCCTTCTAATCTGACCTTCAATAAAGGGTTTACATCTATTCTCTATAATCCGACATTTTACTATAAAATTTCTTTCAATTAATTAAAACGCAAAAGAACACATTACAAACTGCAGGAACTATTAATACTCTCATTAATCCAATCCTCAGTTAAACGGAATTTTAAAAGTATTTCTTTCTACTGAATGAAACAATCGAACTCAAAGGAATATGGTATAGGAAACCGACAATGCTGTACTTCACATTTTATTCATTCTAAAGGGAACAATTGGAATCAAAGGAACTCCTGTCAGGGAATTCTTAGTAATCCGACACTCAATGAAACGAATTCTTTAAATTTAATTTTCTAAATTGAGAAAATGATTTCAGCATATTGTGTTCATAAAATTGCAGCTAAGAGATGAAAAAAAAAAACCCAATTCATAAATATCGAATAATTGTTTCTCATGGATTTATACTGGGTGGCCGGAAAATAATGGTGCAGTTACGAGGACCGATTTTTTAGGAAACTAATATACATATTCAGGAAAGTAATATTTTAATTGAAACCCTACCTCAAATAGTTTTGAACATAATAACTAACCTAGATATGTGGAGTCGGTTGGGTTGTTTTAACTCTGAGCGGCACTTTTTTGCACCCAATCGGCTGAATGGCCAGGTCACAAGGACCCTGAATGCTCAGAGAAGGTTGGGGGAGGAGACGCACTGGAACAGCCGTTGTTCATGTTCCAGTGCGTCTCCTCCCCCAACCTCCCCCAACCTTTTTTCAAATGGTACCTGCTTACCTCATGCATGGCAAGGAGTGGAATGCCGATTGGACACATGTGGCTGGAAATCCACTCATTTTGTTCAAAACTATTTCGACTATTCTTTCAGTTAAAATACTTTTTCTTGAATACGTATAGTATTTTTCTACATAGCCGTTCTCAAAATCCCATCATTATTTTTCGGACACGCTGTGTATATATATATACAGTCGCTCAAAAAATATCCGAACACTATGGTTGATTACAGAATTCAGAAAAAATATCTGGCAACGATTTTTTTTTAGAAATTAGTGATCTGGTGACACGAAGGTTGCCAGATCACTAATTTCTAAAAAAATCGTTGCCAGATATTTTTTCTGAATTCTGTAATCAACCATAGTGTTCGCATATTTTTTTGAGCGACTGTACTTACTTTAAATATCCACTTCTAAAGAAATTTTTCAAATGGTACCTGCTTGTTAAACTATTTTGGAACTTTTGCTTTAAAGCATTCTTCCAATTTGCTTTTATTTTTTAATAAAAATAAAGTACTATTTAAAAAAAACCCATTAAAGCGGGCGTAAATACTTTCACTCAGAACGTTGTCAAAAGTGACGCTCGATCTCTTTTAAAATTCACCATTTAAATCTTAAATAATAATCCCTTAATATGCTGAAGAACACAATTTTACACTTTCAAAGACAAAGCCAATCCACCTGTTGACCACGATAAGGAACAATATTTCTAAGACTTCTTTTTCCTGCTTAATCGTGACTAATGTCACACAAGACATCAATATCGAGAAAAAAAATCTGTAAAGCAAACGATAACACTGAACGCCATCCTCTTCCAGCCATGCGTGGTGACGTCATTACTAATGGCTGCCACCCGACGGAGTGCTGACGTTCTTTGGCTGTGGTCATTGAGTATGTGGAATACTTTCTTCCCGAGATTAGGTCTCAACTCTTGCTGCATCAGTGTAGTAACCTTTGCAGGTAAGGCGGGCTTTTCTCTTTCGAAGCATCTGCTGGGAGAGTCACTCGGCGAGGAGTAATGACTCTCAGAGGAGAGGAATCGCTCTCCGCAAAACCAACACGTTGTCACTCCATATTTTGGATGCTGGCTAGAGGAAGAGGCGGAGCAATATTGATCGAGGATTGAACTAACAGGAGATGCGTGTGATGCATTAACAGAAGCGATTGCAAGGACCAACTATTTCATCTCGATGTCGTTACAGATGATGTGACGAAAGAAATATTCAACTGGGGAAAAAAGTTGACCTCGAGATAGAAAAAGAAATTCCCGATTAGGTTTCGTCTTTCCTTTAGTTAAATATAGATTTCGCACAGACTTTGAAGCTGGTAAAAAAGTCCTTTCTACTCCAGCCGGTTCTCTACGGAATCAATTGAGTTAAATGTTGATGTCTGCTTAATAACGGTGTTGCTGAAGCAGACGCATAACGTCTTTGATATTACTGCAAATCTACCGAAGTTGTCTGATAATGCTTCTGTGGTGTCATTATATGAAAATACCTTTAAGACCATTGATGCAATGTCCGTTACGCTTTGGAAGGATAGGATATGGTTTTGATGAAGTTATCAAATTTTTAGATTGGCAAAGATGTTTTGATGTTTTTACATAGCACTGAAATGAATCCTATTCATTTACTCATTCGTTGCAGAGCGACACTTTCTTGCACACAATGGGCTAAACGGCCAGGTCACAAGGACCTCGAGGGTCACAGGACCCCGAGGAAGGTTTGGGGGAGGGGACACTAGACATCCACTAGACAGCTGTTAGGAGACAGATGTGCAAGGCCATCCAGCGTATTCTTTAGCATATGCATACGGTATGGCTCTCCCACACACGGAGACGCGGCTTTTCGTCCCATCCAACGGACAGTGTCATTTCCAAGCCCATCGGTATCCTCTACTGATCAAGGGTAGGGCGGGAAGTTTTGCGGAGGTAAATCTCAACGCTGGCCCAGGAGGGACTCGAACCTGGGAACTGCAGATTAAAAACTTGGTGCGCTACCGACTGAGTCACATCCGTCCCAAGTTGTCGAGAAAATGGCACTGAACCAAAGATAAATGAAGAAGAATGTGATAAAAATTCCAAAACAAAAGCAAACATTCAGAAAAATGAATTTATTATGAAAAATATTCAAAATAGTCCCCATGGGATCCTATACACTTGTTACAACTTTTTTGCTCCTCTGAGGCATTTTTTAAAATTCCTCCAGAATTGCCTCTTCAAGGTACAGAGTGTTTCAAAAAGGACGCAACCCTAAATATAAGAGAGTAGAGCTTACGCGCATGTACATTTTATGCCGTATTATTAGTCAGTTGGCATTACTGTACTCAATGTTAACAGCCTTCAGCAGTTGAAATGACCTTGTTACGCGCTAATCTCACTCAAGCATTCATTCCTTTGTGTTGTGTCAGTTATGTCGTTTTCCAAAACGAACGTGTATTTATTGTTGAGACTTATTGTGCGTACAAATCTTACAAACGTGTGTGAGAGGAGTTTGAGTTGAAGTTTCCTCAGTCTGCAGTCCCCAACAAATCGACAATATTTCGTTTGATTGATAAATTTCGTGACCTTGGGTCTGTACAGGATCGAAAGAGCCCAGGCTGACCATCACTGTTAACTACCGAAGTTCGTGATGGCGTGTCTCAGCGTTTAACTCGCTAACTCACAAAATCTCTTAGAAAGTTATCTTCACAGGTTGGACTGTCACCAGCTACTGTTTCCAGGGCTACAAGGAAGTTAAAATTTCATGTCTACCGCATTGGTGTGTCATTCCTGAACGGGAAGAGCAGACCATGAAAAACGTTTACGGTACTGTCGTTGGTTTCGTTCCTTTGTTGATAAAAATGGAATTGAGGTGTTGGACCGTGTTTATTTCAGTGACGAAGCTTGGGTTCACTTGGATGGGTATGTGAACAGTCAAAACAGTCGAATATGGAGCAATGAAAATCTTCACACTTTTCCCGAATGACTATTAAACGCACGGAAAATTGGTGTTTGGTGTGCAATTTCCCGTCGTCGTGTGATAGGGCCTTTATTTTTTGACTCAACTGTAACTGGTGAAGTTCATCGTGACCTCATCCAACAGTTTATTGCACTATTGGATGTGAATGAAGGAGAGTGTTGGTTTCAACAAGATGGCGTGATAGCCCATACTGCAAATGACACAATGATCACGTTGCAGGAATATTTTGGTGATCATTTGATTTGAAAAAATTTGTGGCCCCAAGAAATCCATATCTTACTCCTTCAGTTTTTTTCCTTTGGGGATATCTCAAATGTGTAGTGTTTCAAAACAATCCTCATACACTTGAAGACTTGAAGGCTAACACTGAAAGAGAGATTTTAAACATAAAAAAACAAATATTACGAAAGGTGGCTGCAAATGTCGTGAAACGGGTACGAACCTGCATCCAGGTTGCAGAAAATCACTTTTAACATCTATTATAAAGGTAGATACATGTCTAATTTGCATCTTTTGAAATTTGTGTCTTTTGTCAAGTTTAAATAGAAAAATACAGGGTGTTTCAAAAAGGACGCAACTCTCTATTGGAATGACCATCCGGTCACTTGCAACACCCCTTTTTTTTCCTACACCAGAGAGATATCACTTCCCCCTTCCCCCCACCTCCCTTCATATTTTTTCTACATCAGATCAATCTCATTCCTCCATCACTTATTTTTTCCCTCTCTATCCAGTCACTTGCCTCATCAACGCTCATTATTTATTTTTTTCTTCTGAATCAAAAGGAATCTCACTTCGGTCATTAATGCAACTCGCCCAGGTCCAAAAGACATACCTGTCTACACAACAGCAGCAACAGATAATTGGCAAGCGCTATTTAAAATTAAAATATAATATGTTAAATGTATTTCATATAGAGTTCCAAGCTAATTAAATCTCAGAAAAATTCAATGTTTAACCGAAAATCTCCAATTTTCTGCTTAAAACTTCGCAAATTAGTTTCATTTTTTATGCTGTTTTCTAACAAATGTTTTTTCAAAATATTTTTATGAGGTAAATGCACTTATACATTGATTGATTCTTCTCATGTTTGCGAAAAGGGAAGTTCTCCTCATGTTTGAGAAAGGGAATACCTATGGGCTTGGTACATTCCTGTTGTCGGGACGATTTACATTATCTATCCAATCCTGGTTCACATGCACAAACAGGTAAATTTTAAAAACATAAATTTGTCTTATATTATAAAAGTGAATTGATTTCAAGGATTGAATATCTTTGTAACTTTTTGCATTGAATATCAGTTTATATATTTTCTTATGAATATAGTTTAAATTAATTAAAATTATCTCATAATCTTTCCCCCACAACAACAAATTCCATATGCATACTTGAATAAACCCAAGAAAAATATAAACAGTGAAGAAAAGAACTTGTGACAATATTTTTTAAATGATAGAACTTATATAACTTGTATCTCAATCTATTTGTAAGTTCTGAGCATACACCTTCCACTTTAAGTTGCTTTATATGATTACATCTAAATGCTTCTAATTTTTTTACTCTCTTTATTATTACAGAATAGTTACATACTTAAGTTACAATAAAATTCAGAATATTTGATTTCAAGTGTTACCTTCATGCAACTCAAAAAGTATATATTTAGTCTTTTGAACATTTAGACAAAATTTATTTTTTAGTAAACCAAATACTTATTTTATTAAAAATCAAACTCAGTTTTATTTTTTGCTCATTAAAGTTGTTTGAAGTATATACAATTTCAGTATCATTTGCAACATATGTTAATGAACCACATAGATCAAGAGAACAGAAATCATTTTTAAATATTAAAAATAAAATTAGTCCCAGGACATATCCCTGAGGGACTCCCTACTTAATATTTATATAGTTACTTAATTTATTACCAATGCAAACTGCTTGTTTTTCATTTTCTACATAGCTTTCGAACCATTGATATCCGATACCTCTTATTACACTTTTATATAATTTATGTAACAAAATTTTCTGATCCCCTGAGCGAATGCTTTGCTATTATCTAAAAACACTGCAAGTCAAAAAAATGCCAATAAATTATTCCCTTTATTCCCCCTGTTATTCTGTTTACTAGTCCCACTGTTTTCTTAGGTTTTTTTCCAGATGATTTTAGCTTATTTTTATAATATGTATCTTTACTTATCTGTTTATCTTATTATACTGTCTTGAATATTCTTTTTAAGCAACTTGATATTATAATAGTCCTGGATTAGTTTTTTATTTATTATATAGTTTTTCCTTAGTATTTGTAGCATTTAGTAAATTATCTGTTACCCATCGTTGTTTCATTTTTTTTATTTAAATTTTTATGCTTTTTCACTTTTGCGAATTTCTCTGTTTTCACTTAAGTTGGCAAAACATTTCTGAAAGCAAATATCAAAATTTCTAATATTTAAATCATTACTAAATATCAAAGTTTTAATATTATTTTCATATTTGTGAAAATCTATCTCTTTTCTTATCACTACACTTTGCGTTTTATTGCTTAAAATGTTTGAATCCTCTCCAGAGCAACCTTGATTATAGCGGAAAAGTGATCAGTTACAGAAGTAAGATACACTGCTACTTTTATTACATTTTTTGTTTAATCTCTGTAGAATACGCGATCCAAACAACTAATAATATCCTTTCTTGTTCTTGTAGGTGCATGTATGTATTATTTGAACCCATAATATAACAACATATTTAAGTAATCATTTGTTGTTGTAGAATCTTTTAATATATCAATATTTATATCCACTACAAGCAATGTATTTTCTTTCGAACATGTTTTTAAAAATACCACTAAATATCTTATTTGTTTTAATTAATACCACTATATATCTTATTTGAAACGTTAAGTATTGCTCTTTCACATGTATGCATCTATACTGTCTTGTAAAGTGTTGGAAAGTATCAGCTGAAAAAGCATGTTTTTCTCCACTCATTTTATTTCCTACAGTTTATCTAAATCTTCCTTTCTCCTAATTCTGTACACTCTTGATTCAGATGACTTTCTCAGAACTATTTTTCTTTTTTTAATCCATTCATGTTCATTTTTAAATTGCTTAAGAATGTAAAATAGGTTTTTCAAATACTTTATTAGATGCTCATTTACACAAACCCTGATATGACAGAATTCTGAACTTATCATATTAGCAGTAAGGATCCTATGTGCTTTTGCTTTCTCAATCCATTGATATCTAGATCTGACATCCCGAAATTTTACCCAATAGGCTTTGGCTTGTTTATATTAATTGTAGTAACTCTATGTGCTACAACAATATTATCTTTTCCTTGAATATCAAGCAGCTTTGATACAAATTGAACAACTTTTAGCACATTTTCATTTTGTGCCTCAGGTATTCCAGTAATCTCTATGTTGTTTTTGCCTTGCACCTTAATTCTAATTCATTAATTTCAAACCTGATATCTTTCATTTGTTGCTTTATTTCATTGGTTTGTTTAATTTAAATTAAATTCTTGAATTCTCATTTAAATTCATTGAATGAAGTAATTATTCTACTAACTTATCTTGGTTGAAGTTTAGTGCAATTTTAATTTCCTTTATTTCACTCACTAAGGAATTATTTATGCCTTTAATTTCTTTTATTTCATTCATTGAAAAAATGTTATTATCGTGAATCTCTTTTTTAATATTACTCATGAAAACTATCAACTCAAACTTTGTAAGTGCTCATTTACATAAACCTTGACATCACTGAATTCTGAACTCAGAAGAAATCACAAGCAAAATATATCAAGTGTATGTAGATGGCATCGGTCTGAAGAAAAGTCCACCAATCCTGGCAAATCCAGGAAGAAAAAGGCTCTGGCAGACAGGGAGAGGGTGGCTTAGTCGGTAGCACGCCAGGATCGTAATCTGCAATCCCCAGGTTCGAGTCCCAGCTGGGCTAGCGTTGAGATTTATCTCCACAAAACTCCCCGCACTATCCATGGTCAATAGGGGACACCGATGGACTTGGAAAAGCCGCCGTCCGTCGCATGAGACGTTAAGACGTAGATCCGTGTGCGAGAGAGCCATACCCTGTGCACGTTAAAGAACACGCAGAATGACTGACAGAATATAGGAGCCTACCATCTGTCTCCTAACGGCTGTCCAGTGGGTCCTGTTCCCCCAAACTTCTCTGAGCCTTCGGGGTCTTTGTGACCTGGCCATTTAGCCCATTGTGTGCAAAAAAGAAGGTAAAACAATCCAACAGTCTCTCGGCCATCAGGACGAGACTGTACATTTTACCATGGCTTAAATAACTAATTTAACTGAGAAACAGATATCTCTCTATCAAATACATCAGAAAATCAATAATTTCAGAAAGCAACACCGTCACATCCAAGGTTTCGATTTTCGGGGCAACAATGCGCTGAGGCTGCAGACCTCCCCTCCTTGTCCCCCCCGTCCTCTTTCCTATTTCCTCTCTTGCTTCTCACCGATCTGTCGCCCTTAATGGCGTCACTGCATTCCGGCGCCAGACCCTCATTACACGATCCCTTGTCAAACAGCTGCGAGTTGCTGGCGTCTGCTTGGCTGCTATTGTCTCTCTCAGAACTTCCATTACACGCGGGTAATCATTGCTCAGGGCTTCTTATAAAACGCAGATACATCCAAAGCGATGAAGAGAAAAATCGGAAGAGAATTTAATCAAGTAGTTAGGATATGTGACGCAGCCCAACTTAATTCTTGGCTCTTAGTTTTCTGATACATTCTGTGCTATCGCATACTTGTCCTTCTGTTCCCTGTCATTGGTTGAGAAGGAGGCAACGCAGCATCTTCCACAAACACCGACATTCATCGGATGGGAAGACAAATGATGTCTTATGACAGAAGCGCTTAATCTGGAACATTTTACAACGAGGGTTGATCGGAAAAGAAGAATACACAGTCTCTATTCAACAACAGAACTTGATATTCCAAACCCACTCAGTGGCGGTCATAAGGAGGAGGTCGTGGGAGTCATGGCCCCCTCCAAGAAACTTGGGAGAGATTGTTCTCTTCTAAACTTCTTTAAATTTTTACATAATAATATCTATTTCCTTTTATATTTTCCTCTTCATAAAACAGATGAATATATTAAGTTTTCTTCCAACTACAATCAATGCAGCCCAAGGAGTTTGCCTTCGAGTAGCATTCAGAAGTCATCCTCTTAGCAATTAAAGCTCTGGGATATGGAGACGTGATAGCCGCAAAAGAACTGCAAATGGGGAACAAAGCAAAGATAATATGAGGGAAGCGAAAAATACTGCAGAAGAACGAATACGGAAATCTCGATACGTTGCAAATGTGGGAACAGATCGGTCAGCTTTCACGGATTTAAAATCCCAGATGTGTTACAAGTACTGCTCTGGAATCATTTAAACATGCGAAGAAGTGTGGGGGAAGGGGTGCGAAGGAGGGACAGTACTTTGTTTTATGAAGGATGCCAATCAGGATGTTGTTCGAGGGACACTGATAGTTTTATGAAGGATGCCAATCAGGATCTTGTTTGAGGGACACTTGTTCTTTTTTATGAAGGATGCCATTCAGGATGTTGTTTGAGGGACACTTATTGTTTTTTATGAAGGATGCCAATCAGGATGTTGTTTGAGGGACACTGATAGTTTTATGAAGGTTGCCATTCAGGATGTTGTTTGAGGGACACTTATTGTTTTTTATGAAGGATGCCAATCAGGTTGTTGTTTGAGGGACACTGATAGTCTTATGAAGGGTGCCAATCTGGATGTTGTTTGAGGGACACTGATAGTTTTATGAAGGATGCCATTCAGGATGTTGTTTGAGGGACACTTATTGTTTTTTATCAAGGATGCCATTCAGGATGTTGTTTGAGGGACACTGATAGTTTTATGAAGGATGCCAATCAGGATGTTTGAGGGACACTGATCGTTTGATGAAGGATGCCAATCAGGATCTTGTTTGAGGGACACTTATTGTTTCTTATGAAGGATGCCATTCAGGGTGTTGTTTGAGGGACACATTGTTTTTTATGAAGGATGCCATTCAGGATGTTGCTTGAGGGACACTGATAGTTTTATGAAGGATGCCAATCAAGATATTGTTTGAGGGACACTGATCGTTTTATGAAGGATGCCAATCAGGATCTTGTTTGAGAGACACTTATTGTTTTTTATGATGGATGCCATTCAGGATGTTGTTGAGGGACACTTATTGTTTTTTATGAAGGGTGCCATTCAGGATGTTGTTTGATGGACACTGATTGGTTTATGAAGGATGCCAGTCACGACGTTGTTTGAGGGACACTGACTGTGTTTATGAAGGATGGCAATCAGGACGTTGTTTGAGGGACACTGACTGTTTTATGAAGGATGCCAATCAGGACGTTGTTTGAGGGACACTGATTGTTTTATGAAGGATGCCAATCAAGATGTTGTTTGAGGGACACTGATTGTTTTATGAAGGATGACAATCAGGATGTTGTTTGAGGGACACTTATTGTTTTTTATGAAGGATGCCAATCAGGATATTGTTTGAGGGACACTGATTGGTTTATGAAGGATGCCAGTCAGAATGTTGTTTGAGGGACACCTACTGTTTTTTATGAAGGATGCCATTCAGGATGTTGTTTGAGGGACACTTATTGTTTTTTATGAAGGATGCCAATCAGGATGTTGTTTGAGGGACACTGATCCAAAATTTCTTAAAACAGATTGAATTCTCGCAATTTTTCCTATTTTCCTTCCATCTATTATCCTTCCATAAAAAAAGATTTTTTTTTACCAGAGGTGTGTCACTGTAAATGGACTATTTCACAAATGTGTGGCGCAAAATGGGCTTTTCCATAAGTGTGTCGCTGAAAATGGACTATTTCATAAGTTTGTCGCCATGAGAAAAAGGTTGAGAAACCCTGATGTAAACCTTTGACCATCTCACTCTTCCACTAAAATTTCTTATTTCCAACATAAATGTGTCATTTGCAACATTCGTTCAAAGCAGATCCCGCAAAAACCCGCGACTCCTAAAGTAAATAATTAATATACTGCTTCTGGCTGATTTTCTTTTTAAAGAAACATGTTTTGGTGCCTAACTAAGCGAGTTGGCCAATTCATAGTACTCATTGAAACGGTATATTTTTAATTTGAAAGGTTGTTTTTTTCTCAAGATAAATCCTTTTCTTTTTCTCGAAATTTATTACTCATTATAAACGTATGTTTTCGTTTCTAAGTATAGGTTTTTACTGCAGCTCTTGAAGAACATGTATTTGTTTGCTTTTCGCTAAGTTTTGCTCCCCTGGTTTGTAGTTTTACCATTTTCAAATCTTTTCACCGTTAGAGGGCATTATTGAAACCTTTTAGCGATTCGTAAAATGCGATTCGAATATTTCACCAATACATATCCGACTCAAAACAATTTCTACTTTATCTCTAAATAAACAAAACAAAAAATTATGAATGTATAGTTACTCAAAAAAATATCCGAACACTATGGTTGATTACAGAATTCAGAAAAAATATCTGGCAACGATTTTTTTAGAAATTAGTGATCTGGCAACCTTCGTGTCACGTGATTACAGAATTCAGGAAAAATATCTGGAGCGTGTACAGCAACTGTACACGCCCCAGTTACCGTTCACAGCAAACTGGAGCGTATGCAGTTACTGCACACGCTCCAGTTTGCTGTGAACGGTAACTGCATACGCTCAATATTTCCGTGAGTGAGCCCACACGATACGCTTCAGTTTGCTGTGAACGGTAACTGCACACGCTCAATATTTCCGTGAGTGAGCCCACACGATCTAGTATCAAAATAAAATGACCACCTACAGTCGCTCAAAAAAGTATCCGAACACTGTGGTTGATTACAGAATTCAGAAAAAATATCTGGCAACGATTTTGTTAGAAATTAGTGATCTGGCAACCTTCGTGTCACGTGATTACAGAATTCAGGAAAAATATCTGGAGCGTGTACAGCAACTGTACACGCCCCAGTTACCTTCACAGCAAACTAGAGCGTGTGCAGTAAATGCACACGCTCCAGTTTGCTGTGAACGGTAACTGCACACGCTCAATATTTCCGTGAGTGAGCCCACACGATCTAGTATCAAAATAATATGACCACCTACAGTCGCTCAAAAAAGTATCCAAACACTATGGATATTTTTGTCCAGCACTTATGTACCAGACAGTACCCAGACCGACGACAGAGTAAAGACCTTAGTTCATCTTGTTTCACAACGAACAGAAAATTAAACTTTAGAATTGCACAAAGGCTGCCAACGGAGATGTCAGCTGTTGACTGTTTCCCTTAATTCCGTTTCTAGGTTTGCTGTTGTACACAGCGGTGGAGAATGGAGACTGCAGACCCAAAGGAGGACGCGGAGGAAGAGGAGGATCCATCCTCAGGTAAAGGAACGAGAAGTTTCCGCTGCTAAATATCTTGCAAAAGTGAACAGCATTAGTGTTATTGCATGTATGCTTTAACATTGTTCATTTTCTGAGACTGAATCTTAGTTTTATTCCAAAGGTATGGCAGAGGGTCGTCATTTTACGGAGTAAGTTCTTCAAGTTGGTCAGGTAAGTTTATTTATGCAGAAATATCTTTGATTAACCCTTTCAGGACAATAAGATTTCTAAGAGTAAATATTAGTATGTAACTGATTATTTTAGTTTGTTTAGACGTAAAATAAATAAAAATCATAAGAAAAATACATAACAATGTGTAGTTTGTTTGGAATTTTATGGGAAATATTTTTCCCAATGGACTATAAGGTAACACAAATTATAGTTAGGCTTATTATGCAATGTCTTTTATTTATTGGTTTATTAGAACAAAATGTTAACTAAAATAATACAAAATTATGAAATAAAATTACTATACAAAATGATGTGCTAATTATGATATTCTGCGAAGCAATTTCTTTTGGTAGTGAGGCAAAGATGGACATTGCACATAGTACATATATTATGCGTCCTGACAGTTCTGTTTTTGTTTTCTAAACGTTCCCGTTTACGTAATTGCGTTCGGCATACGTTCTATTTTGACATTCTGTATAAAAAATGCAGATAAGGTTATAATTAAATACGACAATCACCAATTTTAAAATGGGAAAAATGTTTCCCTTAGTCGTGAAAGGGTTAATAAGACAGTTGATGAAACAAAACAAATTTATAAGTTTATATGTGAGAAATATGCTCTCTATCTCCTTACAATTAAAAGCGAACTTTTAGAAGAGCATGGACTGTGAAAATATACACCTATTACCAAATATATTTTGATTTATACAAGAAAAACCATATTCAGAAGAAATTTTGAAAGAGCCTTTTCCAGAGAAATGTTTGCAAGAAATGAATTATAAATATCAATCGTATTTATAGATATTTAATTTTTTAATAATAGTCGTTTAACATTTAAAGAGGAATATTTTCTGTTATTCTCGTTCTAAACACATTTTGTTTTTCAAATTTTTCAAAATTTATGGGAATTATAAACCATCGTACGACTAGCAATACTACTTTTAAAATTTCAGCTTTCAAAACTTTATGAATCTTATCTTGATTGGGTTGGGTTATTTTACTTCTGAGAGACACTCTTTTACACACAATGGGCTAAATGGCCAGGTCACAAGAATCCCGAGGGATCAGAGAAGGTTGGTGGGAGGATAGGATTGTTTCACCTCTGAGCGGCACTTTTTTGCACACCATGGGCTAAATGGCCAGGCCACAAGGACCCCGAAGGCTCAGAGGGGACCCACTGGAACAACTGTTCCAGTGGGTCCCCTCTGAGTTGGGAGACAGATGGTAGCCTCGCGTCAAGGCCATTCAGCGTGTTCTTTAACGTGCACAGGGTATGGCTCTCCCGCACACGGAGCCACGGCTTAACGTCCCATCCGACGGACGGCGGCCTTTTCAAGCCCATCGATGTCCCCTACTGACCGTGGGCAGGGCGGGGAAATTTTGCGGAGATAAATCTCAACGCTGACCTAGTTGGGACTCGAACATGGGAACTACAGATCTGGCGCGCTACCGACTGAGCCACCCCCGCCCCGTTGGTTGGAGGAATTGGACAGCTATTATCAGACAGATGGTAGCCTCCTTCCAAGGCCATCCAGCATGTTCTTTAATGTGCACAGGGTATGGCTCTCAGGCACACGGCACCATGATTAACATCCCATCCAGAGGACGATCTGCTTTCAAAGCCCATCGGTGTCCCCTACTGACCGAGGGGGGGCTAGGCGGGAGTTTTTCAGAAATAAATCTGAATGCTGGCCCAGCTGGGATTCAAACCTGGGAATTGCACTGACTGATCCTACCGAGTGAGCGACCCCCCCCCCCCATCCTCAGCATAAAAATTTCCTTTCAAATTGCACTAAGTTGCAATTGCAAACTTAGTGAATTATAGCGCTATTATGTTCTCTCATTTGTCCACTGACAAACATTTCAATTTGTTTTGTAGTCTTCGTAATGCTTAAAACAATATTAAAATACAGTATACTCTCTAAATATTACTGCAACAATGAAAACACAATGAAGTTACAGATCACTTTAGCAGATTATCTAAGTCGTTTGGGCGTTGATGACGTCATGAACAAATATATTCACTGGCAGAACTGCATGTTAAAGGAAATTCATGTATAACTTAGAGGTAGTGAAAACTTAACAACATTAAATATGAAATAAGGAGCTGAAAAAAATTGGTTTCGCCATGAGTGGGATTCGAACCCACGTCTCCAGAAAACATGCCGGTTATGCTAACCACTGCACCATCAATGACTAACCTTTTCTCAGCTTAGTGACGTTATAAATTTTCCGGATTTATTTATTTGATTCGCAGGCTGAGAAAGGGTTAGCCATTGATGGTGTAGTGGTTAGCATAACAGGCATGTTTCGTGGAGACGTGGGTTCGAATCTCACTCATGGCAAAACAATTTTTTTTTCAGCTCCTTATTTCATGAGTTCCATGTCTACAAGGACTTATCCTGTGATTATTTACTACTGAACATTAAATATATTTAAAATGCCTGCTGGAAGTCAAGCAGTAAATGTCGTAACGGAAATAAAAATCTCGATGATTTAAGTAGAAACAAAACCACGGGCTATGAGAGCTCGCTGACATCAGCAACGACCCAAGCAAACACGGTGAAATTTTCTTCCTGATGAATCTGCGCCAAAGTGTCTGGGAGGGTTGGGGGATAGTAGTTATAAAATTTGCCTTTAATGCAGTGCAAATAAGAATAGACAGATTAAAAGTGACACCCAGGTAGCGCCGGGTACAGTTCAGCTAGTGTACAGTCGCTGAAAAAAATATCCGAACACTATGGTCAATTGCAAAATGCAGAAAAAATATCTGGCATTGATTTTTTTAGAAATTAGTGATCTGGCAACCTTCGTGTCACGTGACACGAAGGTTGCCAGATCACTAATTTCTAAAAAAATCGTTGCCAGATATTTTTTCTGAATTCTGTAATCAAACATAGTGTTCGGATACTTTTTTGAGCGACTGTAGGTGGTCATATTATTTTGATACTAGATCGTGTGGGCTCACTCACGGAAATATTGAGCGTGTGCAGTTACCGTTCACAGCAAACTGGAGCGTGTGCAATAACTGCACACGCTCCAGTTTGCTGTGTCAAATAACTGCACACGCTCCAGTTTGCTGTGAACGGTAACTGCATGTACAGTTGCTGTACACGCTCACGTTCACGCAGTTTGCTGTGAACGGTAACAACATGTACAGTTGCTGTACACGCTCCAGATATTTTTCCTGAATTCTGTAATCACGTGACACGAAGGTTGCCAGATGACTAATTTCTAAAAAAATTGGTGCCAGATATTTTTTCTGAATTTCGCAATCAACCATAGTGTTTGGATACTTTTTTGAGCGACTGTACAATATATATCTGCTTTACACTTGAATATTTAACATAGGTCTTCCAAAGGAAAGAGAAAACTTTTTAAGTTCTGCTTGAACATATTAAAATTTGTTTCACTCCAAATTTCTACAAGCAACTGATTGAAGATTTTAGGTACGATATACGAATAATGCTTATGGACAATTTCTTTTTTGGTCAAAGGAACTGAGTTTTTTGAACCTTTCTCTCTGAAGTTGTATAAATCCGGCTGAATGCCAAAATTAAATCAATTCTGCTGAAAATATATCATCACTCTAAAAACAAATATATGTGTAATAGGTGTAATATTTAGCATAGAGTAAGGACTGAAATTGCTTAAAACATCAGTGTTATTTTTTGAAATTAATTCAATAATTTTGCTTTGTAGAGACACCAGAGGTTTAAAATCGAGACATAAGTTCCATCCAACAAATTATACCGTATTGAAATGCAGCTTGTATCCATGAGAAGTACAATGTTCGCAGCATATTAAGATTAACTTTGTATTTCAAGTGGTGTACTTTAAGGAAGTTTGTAACGTGCTTTAACTGTGATGTAGTTAATATGTTCCTTTCATTTTAGATTATTATCTGTGGAAATACTTAAATAATTAATACTCGTAACCTGTCCTATGTCATCACAAAGGCAATCAATAGCATTGAGGTGAATGCAACTTAATCGCAAACGTATTTACAGCATTTTGGTTATTTTTCAACTTGTAGAAAACAAATTTAGTTTTATTCTTATTAATTGAGAGTTTATTATTTTCGAACCACATATTAACTTTCTCAAGAACATTATTGACATTGGACATTAAATATGTAAATAGTTTGATTACTAAAAGTTAATGCAGTGTCATCTGCAAAGGTGTAATATTACAATACTGTTCATTTCATAGAGGTCATTAATATAAATATTAAACAGTAAGGGGCCAAGCACAGAGCCCTGCGGAATGCCATATGTAGTTTAGGATTGCTGTGGTAATTTTTCAGTTTAACTAATTGAGTTCTATTTGTTAAGTAACTGATAAACCATTCTAGAGCAATCTCTCTCATACCCAAATGCTCCAATTTTTTTGAAAGCAATGAATGAGTTACGGTGTCAAAAGCTTTTAAGATCTAAAAAAACTGATAGAGTTAAATTTCCTTGCTCAATTGACTTATAAATAAAATTAGTAAGTGACAATAACGCATGTTCAGTGACCTTATCCTCAGTCATGCCAAACTGAAAGACGAAAAGAAATTTATTTTATTTAAAAAAACTCAATACTCTGAATTTTACTAGTTTTTCAAATATTTTGGAAAAAACAGGCAAAAGCGAGATCGGTCTGTAGTTTGAAAGGCAGTTTCTATTTCCCTTCTTGTAAATCGGAAGTACAATAGAGGTTTTGAGATCGTCTGGAAAAATCCCAGTTTGAAAAAAAAAAAGTTAAAGATATAGACTAAGGGATGAATAATGAAATTTTTACATTTTTTTATTGTAGTTACTGAAATTTCATCGATTCCTAGGCATTTGCCTTCTATTAGATTTGTAATGGTCTTATCTAATTCTTGTACGGTTATAGGAGTAAAAAAGAAAGTGTTATGTGTTTTATAATAATTTTTATAACATTCATATTCAGTAGGTTAATCATTAAGCATTTTGCTAGGTAAATCGACAAAATAAGTGTTAAATTCATTTCCTGCATCTCTAATTTCGTTGGTGTTACATTCCTCAATATTATTATTCATTTTATCCGGTAGATTATCCCCAATTGAATCTTCCATTTTTTTTTATATCACTATTAGATTTTAAAAATTCTCGCATGAAATATTTGTTTTTGGTCTCCTTAATTTTAGATCTTAAGTTATTCCTATGTTCTAAAAATTGCTTCTCATGGTTCTCGTTATATATGTATTTTTAAAAAAATTTATATATCTTATCTCTATGCTTTTTTGTACGCATTATTAACGTTAGTTTCCTCCCTTTCAAAATCTTTTAATTTATCATTTATTAGTTCATAATTAATTCTGAGCTGTAATTTTTAATATTATCATTTCTTTTGTCAAAAGTTTTATTTCCCTTATGTTTAATTTTAACTAGTATGGGGTAATGATCCATAATCGGCATTTTATATACTGCAGCTTGTACATTAATTCTTTGTTAATTTTAACCAGTACCTGGTCCAAACAGGACTGGGTAATATGGACCTCTCTGGTAGCAATATTTATCATTGATTCATATCCATTACATAGCAGTCAGATTTAGATATTCATTTACAAGTTTGGAAGTATTTGCTAACAAATCTATATTTTAAATCACCAGTTATAATAATATTTCTTGTGTTTAACCGCTGCATAATATGCGCTAGTTCATTCATAATATTAGAAGTGAATAACTATGGGAACTGTAGAGTGCAATTACTGATATTTCACATAATGAAAGCTCTATATGGAGTAACTCTGCTGTTTGTATTTGGCTATAGTCTATTGTTTTAACGTTAATATGAGATTTAACATATATCATTACACCGCCAGCTTTATTATATTGTCTACAGTTACAATAAGTTCTATAACCTTTAACCTGATAAAGATCAACCTCATCTTCCGTAATCCAGATCTCTGTCAAATTATACAATCAAATTTATAATCTACAGAGCTTATAAACAGTTCCAAAATACCCCCAGGAATCAATTTTCAGTACAGATAAATTTAAATTTGACCTTTAACCTCGAAGGATCCTCCAAATCTCAAATTTTACAACGTTTCCGACATCTGCAACCTGAAACACCGTAGACACCAATTGTTACTTTTCTATCCTAGTAGATCAAGATTTGACCTCTACATCACCTCTATTTGATCTACAAGGACACGTCTTCGTTGAAATTGCGGATTTTTCTGAGATTTACGATGCGGATTATCTTTAGGTGAAAAATTTAAGATCTCTGTAGAATTCTTCATAGTTAGAATTAACACTATCAGTTAAATTCCACTATCAGTCAGTTAGTCAGTCAGTTATATATCAGCTATCTTTTTCTTTTGATTTATGCGAATTTTAAGAAGAGCGCTGCTACCTTTGCTTCCATGTAAACTTCTGAGGTCCTGCCATCCTCTCAGACCTTCTACTGTGGCATATAAACTGACAGGCTCCTGTCAGACCTCTGTGGCAAGCAGCTGCTTGAGGGGGTATTTATTTTTTTATTTTTTTAAACTTCTTGACTGCTTGCTAGTAGGATTTTTCTCAATTTCTTCCCTGTGTTTACTGTTCATTATTTTGAGAGCAATTTGTGTCACGTGGTGCATGTTAATCATGCGTACGTACGCAATTGGCGATTCTGCGATGAACGCTTCTGCGATTTCAACTGCAGCAAAATTACCGTTTTTTCGTGCCTGAAGTACAGTCGCTCAAAAAAATATCCGAACACTATAGTTGATTACAAAATTCAAAAGGTTGGTTACTAAATTCAGGAAAGAAGGTTGCCAGATCACTAATTCCTAAAAAAATCGTTGCCAGATATTTTTTTCTGAATCCTGTAATCAACCATAGTGTTCGGATACTTTTTTGAGCGACTGTAGGTGGTCATATTATTTTGATACTAGATCGTGTGGGTTCACTCACGGAAATATTGAGCGTGTGCAGTTACCGTTCACAGCAAACTGGAGCGTGTGCAATAACTTCACACGCTCCAGTTTGCTGTGAACGGTAACTGGAGCGTGTACAGTTGCTGTACACGCTCCAGATATTTTTCCTGAATTCTGTAATCACGCTATTATTCTACGTCACTACGAAGTGTTATATATTGGGGCGGGGGTGGCTTAGTCGGTAGCGCGCCAGGCTCGTAATCTGTAGTTCCCAGGTTCGAGTCCCAGCTGGGTCAGCGTTGAGATTTTTCTCCGCAAAATTCCCCGCCCTGACCACGGTCAGTAGGGGACACCGATGGGCTTGAGAAGGCCGCCGTCCATCGGATGGGATGTTAAGCCGTGGCCTCGTGCGCGGGAGAGCCATACCCTGTGCACGTTAAAGAACACGCTGGATGGCCTTGACGGGAGGCTACCATCTGTCTCCCAACAGCTGTTCCAGTGGGTCCCCTCCCCCAACCTTCTCTGAGCCTTCGTGGTTCATGTGACCTGGCCATTTAGCCCATGGTGTGCAAAAAAGTGCTGCTCAGAGGTAAAACAACCCAACCCAACTTGGTGTTTGCTTTTGTATATATTTTTGTACTCTAGTTGAATAAATGTATTAATATGTTAAGTTAACAAGACTTCTGCTATTCAGATGTTTTCCCTTGACAGTGATGAGCACTGGCACGAAGATCGCAGTCGGTGTCTTCAGCATTTTCCTTGCCATGCTTCTTCTCTTTGCTGCCTACAGAATGTATATGGGATGCATAGCATTTCCGAAGCATTGAAGACGAAAATCAAGTGAACTGCAGAGAGGTGGTGCAAAGTGTAGAGAGAGCAGAATCTCTTTTTACGATGCTGCATGTCATACGTCACATTTCTTGTCGTCCTCTTCTCCTTCGATGCCATTTTCTACATAACGAACGCAGCGTCGTTGCCAATTGAAACTCTGGGAAGAGTTCTTCGGTGAGAGAAATATCCCCATCTAGTGACGGGAAAATCCCTATCGCAGTCTCCATCTCATTCAATGCTTGTGTTGTACATTGTGACATAACGATGTCCTCTGGGATAGAATGTGTTTAAAACTAGGTAGGTAATTGATGGATTTAGTTGTCTGCTTAATCAACAGCTACATTAACTCTAAATGTACAAGATGATTCAAAAGTCATTGCAACCCAGCTGGCGACATTACATATAGAGGGTGGGCCAAAAACACCTTGAAAAAGAGCGAGGGTTCAGCTCAGTCTTGTAATCTGAGTTGGATTGCGTTGTTTTACCTCTGAACGGCACTTTTTTGCACACAATGGGCTAAATAGTCAGGTCACAAGGACCACAGAGCTTAGAGAAGGTTTGGAGGAGACTAACTGCACAGCTGTTAGGAGACAGCTGGTAGACTCTGTCGAGGTAATCCAGGGTATTCTTCAATGTGCACTGGGTATGACACTCCCTCACATGGGACCACGACTTAATGTTCCATCTGATGGATGACAGCCTTTCCAAACCCATCGGTGTTCCCTACTCACCGAGGACAGGGTAGAGAATTTTGCGAAGAAAGATCTCAATGTCCAATAATTGGACCACCTATGCAGGTGGCTTTTCCTGTGGACTTTCTGTTTTAAAATCTGGGACATTTGCAAAACCAATGACATCAAAAAGCTTTAGTTGTACCAGGTTCCTAATCCGCAGTCCCAGGTTCGGGTCCCACCTGTGCCAATGTTCAGATTTATTTCTGCTAAATTCCCACCCTGCCCTTGGTCAGAAAGAAGATACTGAAGGGCTTCGAAAGGCTGCCGTCCATCAGATGCAATGCTAAACCTAGGCCAGTGTGCAGGTGAACCATACCCCTGTGAATGTTAATGAACATGCTAGGTGGCCTTGACGAGAGACGACCATCTATCTCCTAAAACCTATCCAGTGGGTTCCGTGGGACCTTGAGGACCACATAACCTGGCCAATTAGCCCATTGTGTGCAAAAATATGCATATTTTTTAATTTAATTTTTAGATTGTTGTGAAACTTTTGCACCCCTTTCCAAATATGCTATTACACATTTTATATATTGCAGTAGAATAATATGCTTAGCAATAACACGCGATTACAACAGATGTTGAAAGTGGGCTCTGTGTTCGTGAATACACACTCTTTTCACCGTGTGTGCGGAAACTTTGTCACTTTTACTCAAGGAAACAGTTAACGAGTCGCGAATTCGTCGTCTTAAGAGGGACGGGAGCATCGGGAGATCTCCCGTGAAACACTTCTTGTACCTCCACATGCCACAGATGTGCGAAATGATGATCAATTGTGAACACCTGATGCACCTTGGGAAACGACATGTGACTCCTTCTTGCAGACACCGAACGCTACTGGCGCTGGATGACACACATGGCACTCTTACTGTGGACGACTGTCAATCATTGCGACACACAGATGGTGACAGTACCAAGAGACACTTAAATGCTAGGTTGCGAGAATTTTGAATCGCCCTGTACAAAGTGGCCAAATTTACAAAGAAGTAACTGGCCTGAACCTAATTCAATTTTTATCTGTTGTTGCCTTAATAATATAATATTTGTTTTATCACAGAGAAGGAACTCACAAATGTGAAGCTATGATGTTCATCAGAGATAAACAGGTATAAAAAAAATTCACTCTCCGCCTCACTGACTAGACTTTACCTGGTATAGCAACTGGCGTATAATCAGGAGGTCCAAGGGGCAGGGTGGCTCAGTTGGTAGCGCGCCAGGCTTGTCATCTGCAGCTCCCAGATTCGAGTCCTACCAGGGCCAGCGTTGACATTAAAAAAATAAAAAATAAATACCCCCTCAAGCAGCTGCTTGCCACAGAGGTCTGACAGGAGCCTGTCAGTTTATATGCCACAGTAGAAGGTCTGAGAGGATGGCAGACCCTCAGCAGAAAAACGACACAGACAGCCATGCCTTAACCGGGGCTCGAACCCAGGTCCCTTAGATCAGTAGCCAAGCGCGCTAACCACTCGGCCATGGGACGGCGACGTTGACATTTATCTCAGTAAAACCCTCGCCCTGCCCTCGGTCAGTAGGGGACACCGATGGTTCTTGGAGAGGTCGCCTTCTGTCAGATGGGAGGTTAAGCCATGGCCCCGTGTGCGGAAGAGTCATGCACTCTGAACGTTAAAGAATACACTGGATGTCTTTCATGGACGGCTACCGTCTGTCTTCTTACATTTGTCCATGAAGTCCTCTTCCCGAAACCTCAGAGTCCCCATTAATTAGACGGTATGATATTTTTTACCTGTTTATATCTGATTAATCCATTTTATATTTTGCCATGTAAAACTAATTTATTATTCTAAGTCTATCATAGAAGTAGAGCGATGGTTTTTCATCCATTTTGAAGTTTTCCAAATCTTTTGGATTATTTTTCATTTCGCAAAAGTTTTGCACAAGTTGAGAAACACGTCATAGGCAAACTGTAAAACAACACCCGCAGAGAGACATGTATAAGAATGAATATGTGAAGTGTTGAATGAATATGTGAAGTGTAAAAACACCGATCCATTCTACAATCACTTCTTTCCGAATTTTGCTCATCTTTCCGTTTCTTGAAGTGGCATCATTAACAAAGGCGCCAAAAGATAAAAGTAGCTTTACGAGCCAAACGACACTATAACGCTCGCTAGAAATTTTTACACTTTCTACCAAGCGACTCATTTTCCATTCCCTTCTGTTCGAAAGTCCTGCCAATATTTGTAAAAAGAGATTGTTTCGAAAAACGCAAAATTTCGTCGGCTTCTCTCTCTCTCTCTCTCCCCCCCCCCCCCCAAGCCTATTCTTCTTTGTGTAAAAGTGCAAGAGATATGCTTGGGAAACACGTGAAGAAATATCTCTCATAGAGAAACTGAGGAGGAAATGTATTCTGCAATGGAAATATAATCTCCAGCCTCCCTCCCACCCTCAGCCTTATTTTCTTTTTCTACATACGGGAGCTTGGCTAAGAGGCCAGGTCACAAGGATCCCAATAGCTCACAGTATGGAGGAGATGTAGATCCACTGAAAAGCGATTTCGAAGCTAATGAAAACTCCCCGCCAAGGCCGGATAATGTATATTAAATTTATATATTAATAATAAATATTTAGGAGGTCGATGGGCTTCGAGAGACTCAGTCCGTCGGATGGGGCGTTAAACCGTGGTCCCGTATGCAGCAGAGTCATACCTAGAGCACATTAAAGAACTCATTGGATGGCCTTGACGGGAGGCCTGTCATCTTTATCCTACCAGCTGTCCAAGTGTCTCCCTTTCCGAGAAACTTCCTGAACCCTTGGGGTCCTTATGGCTTAGCCATTTAGCCCATTGTGCACAAAAATGTGCCGCTCAGAGATAAAAATAACCCAACCAATCTGATCATTATTTCCAACTTGTAACCATTAGTAAATTATTCAGTTCTAGCCCGAATATCATTCATTGACTTCATCACATTGTGAAAAATGCGAGACCTTGTAATGCCCATTCCTCTTAAAGGGAATCACTATGAAGCTGTGTAATGCATCTGAATATGAGTCTCCTGTGTAAAATATCTTTATACAAATGGATCTTAAAATTGTGTTGCAACTCATAAAAGTTTGAGAAAATTTCGTTCTCAGTTATTAAAAAAATCTCAGTATTATAAAAAAAAAGACTTAATTTTTCACTTCAGTTTTCTTAATTTCCGTTTATTATTAAAAAAATATTGAAGAATTAATTTAACGTTATATATTTGAATATTCTTACCTTTAGAAATAGTTTGGTTAGAAATAGAAAAAGTTTAGGCCACGGGGTTCTGTAAAGTGAAATAAAGTTTCCTCAATAAAATCCCATTACAATGTAGAAAAAAGATATTTAAAATTTTTCGTATTCGTGAAATGTGATTTTTGTGCCTAAATATGTGTAATCAATTGTTATGTTGATTCATATCGTTGTTTAAGATGTATTAACATTTACCCTTACTTATTTCTGATCTGAGTTTTTAGCCTCATATATAAGAATTTTATTTCGAAAAAAAAAACAGTTTGAATGCGAAAGATGTCCATGGCCAAATGAATGTGGGAAACATTAGATAACCGGAAGAAAGGAGGAAAAAATAAAACACCTATAACGCACAAATTTCGAAAAAAAATTTTTTTTCAAATATGTTAGAATATTGGTAAAAAAAACACCATATAATTTTGCTATTTCAACAAAATATTTTCTAAAAACAATCCAACACATTTCTTTTCTACTTTCTCCTTGTTCAGAGAGTCAGAAGCCAAAACGAAATTTGCCACAATTCAGATCAGCGATTATTGGCTGCATGATTTTAACCCTCTTAAGAAACAATATAGTCTTCAACTGAACTTATAAAAGCCACTTATTTTTGCAACTCAACCTTAAATTACCATAATGAAACGCACTTAGAGACTTCCTCTAGATATACTCTTTTCTTTGTGTTACTCTCTTAAATTTAAATTTCCTTTTAAAATTATTTTTCGTGCATATATTACCATTAATACTGGTTACTTTAATAATTTTTAATAATTTTAACATAAATTATGCAAAAAATTTTAACATAAACTATTCGTAAGTTAAATTTTACTTCGAGATGGGAATATAAAATTGATTTTACCGCATATTCTCTAAGCAGGAAAAGAAAATTCCTTAACAGTTTCATTAATCCTTCTAAAACTGATTTTCGAAGCAGATTCGAGTTGAACCCATGACCTGCTGGATACATATCAACTTCCTTCGCCATCTAGGGACGAATGGCCCTAACTTTTTGTTCAACGCTCGAAGCAATTGAAGACATGTTGAAATTATTTTATTAGCATTTACAGTCGAATACTATAGTTGATTACAGAATTTAGAAAAAATATCTGGCAACGATTTTTTTTAGAAATTAGTGATCTGGCAACCTTCATGTCACGTGACACGATGCCAGATCACTATTTTCTAAAAAAATCGTTGCCAAATATTTTTTATGAATTCTGTAATATACCATAGTGTTCGGATATTTTTTTGGGCGATTGTACCCTAAATAGTTTTAGCTGAATTTCATACATGTATAGGGAGTGATGACTGCCATTAAGTGTCAGAAATGTTGTGTTAAAAGGTAAAATAGCTCTCCCAACAAAAATGAACTGTAGTTAAATAGAATTTATAGCAGTGTTGTGTATTGATTGAAAATAAATTTTGTATCTTTGACACAAACTGTGTCAAAGTTTTCCAAGTGTAGAGTAAAATTTAATAGTTTTTCTGTGGAATTTTAGTTACGATTGGATATTGTTTATATAAAAATCATAGAAATTACCAGAAGTGGATTAAGGTAAGGCTAGTTAAAATTAGGATTTTAGTTTTTAATAACTGGTAAAGCCAAAGAGATGCAATGAAGATTAGGTTTAGAAATCACACCTTAACCGCCTTACCTTAATTCACACACGGTATTTATTGACTAAAACATAATAGATTGCTTTGTATTTTTATATTCAAAAATGCAAAAATAAAATATTTACTTAGAAAGATATTTTACCCTGAATGTAAAGACATTTGTTTAAAAAAATAAAGAAAATTAAGAAAGCTGGTGTATTTTTAAGTGAAATCAAACAATAAATCTGATTTTGCAAATTATTAGTTTCTTGTATTTTGTAAAGTAACTTGCACGAAGCAAGCAGAAGTCATATCGCTTCTGGTAAGATGTATAAGATGCCCATTTTCAAAGAGAATAAAATGTGTCCTTTTCTAACCTTTGCATCCTTCAGCTGTTATGTCACGTGGCCAAGTGGTTAACGTGCTTGGCTACTGATCAAAAGGACTGGGTTCGAGCCCCGGGTAGACCCACCTAAAGACTAAAATTAGACTGTATAATAGTTTGGTTCTTTCTAGGGTTAGTTATGGTAGTGAAACTTGGACGCTGTGTAAACAAGATAACAGGAAACTTGATGCTTTTGATTCTAGATGCTTACGCAGTACCTTGGGTATTAGGTGGTTTAACTTTGTAACTAATGATGAGGTTAGGCAAAGGAGTCTGCAACCTCCTTTAAGCAGCATATTGTGCAGAGAGAGACTCCGCTGGTTTGGCCATGTTGCCCGTATGGATAATTATATATTGGCGAATAGGGTTATGAACAGTGTGCCTAAAGGCCTCATAAAGAAGGGGAGACCTAGGATGCGGTGGGCAGACAATGTCAAACAGGACCTTGTTAGAATTGATGTGCAGTGGTCCGATGTCGCAGATGTAGCTCAGGACAGACATGCTTGGAGAACTAAACTGCACGACCTGGTTGGACCTCTGTAGCTCATGGTTGCTTGAGGATGATGATGATGACGATAAACTGACAGGCTTCGATGAGACTTCTGTGACAAGCAGCTACTTGAGGGGGTATTTATTTGGTTCACTTTCTTTCCAAGTAATGGATTAGGAAAATGCAAATAATCCTATTTTATTAGTTTATATAAACACACACACACACACACACAAAAAGAATGTCTTATTTATTGCTTAAGAGGAAAAGTTGCGAGAGGTCCCTCCTGAGGTTCATAGTCAATCGCTGCGGTCAGTACAAACCTCATGAGGGGACACAAAGCACCACCCAAAGTTCAAATTTCTGGCATAGAGGGATCGTTTGCAATATTCATTTAAAGGTTTGCATTTTGCACATCAACAGCTCTCAAAATGATAAAAATAAAAACGTGGAAATTTTGAAAAATCTGAAATGTAATATTATAGTATCTATCAATCCAGATTAAAAATAGTTTTATCTCCTAAAGCAGAATTTCCAAAACTTTGTATAACTGAGGACAGTTTTTTTTTCATATTTTCTTTTTGACCCAAAAAGAAGGAGGGGGTGGCTCAGTCGGTAGCGCACCAGGCTCGTAATCTGTAGTACCCAGGTTCGAGTCCCAGCTGGGTCAGCGTTGAGATTTATCTACGCAAAATTGCCCGCCCTGCCCACGGTCAGTAGGGGACACCAATAGGCTTGGAAAGGCCGCCGTCCATCGTATGGGACGTCAAACCGTGGCCCCGTGTGCGGGAGAGCCATACCCTGTGCACGTTAAGGAACACGCTGGATGGCCTTGACGGGAGGCTACCATCTGTCTCCCAACAGCTGTTCCAGTGGGTCCCCTCCCCAAACCTTTTCTGAGCCTTCGGGGTTCTTGTGACCTGGTCATTTAGCCCATAGTGTGTTGAACGCATGCAAAAAATTGTATATAATTTAGCCCAGCCGTCCCGTGGCCGAGTGGTTAGCACGCTTGGCTACTGATCTACGGGACCTGGGTTCGAGCCCCGGATACGGCATGGATGTTCGTATTGTTTTCTGCTGAGGTCCTGCCATCCTCTCAGATCTTCTACTTGGCATATAAACTGACAGGCTCCTGTCAGACCTCTGTGGCAAGCAGCTGTTTGAGGGAGTATTTATTTATTTTATTATTTATAGTTGAACGCATGTAAAAAATCTAACTTTTCGCTGTCTATTTAATTTCACAAGTTTAAGTCACTTTTTTTGTGTGCACTCTAAAAAAATAAACTCCCTCTCAAGCATCTGCGTACCACAGAGTTGACTGTCGGCTGAATATGTCACAGAGAAGAATCTGAGGGAAAATCGAGAACTCAGCAGAAAGACGGCCCAATCCAAGCCTGGAACCCAGTTTCTTTGATCTGTGGGGGCGGGGTCTGATTGGCTGAGTCAGTAGAGCGCCAAGCTCATAATCTGCAATTCCCAGGTTCGACTCGCAAGCCTTCTCCATCTCTCCCTCAGTGAGAAAAGCGATATTGATGCGTTGGAAAGGCTGTCGTCCATGGAATGGGACTTTAAGCCTTGGGCCCGTGTACAGTCACTCAAAAAAATATCCGAACACTATGGTTGATTACAGAATTCAGAAAAAATATCTGGCAATGATTTTTTTAGAAATTAGTGATCTGGCAACCTTCGTGTACTAACTACTGCGAAACGTGAGCAGCCTAACAGCGTCGCTGTTTCGGAGATGCTCTTACCAAGGCGTCTTACCATAACGATCTGGCCTTTGTCGAAATCAGATAAATCCTTTACTTTTCCCGTGTTGAGACGCAACGAAATACTGCCTGCGAGAGCTCCGACCCAGGTATCATTCGCGCCAGGGGCGTAGCCATGGGGGGGAGGCTCCCCCCAAAGTAACTCGGAGTTGGCAAAATTCGAAGCGACTTCCTAAAATCTAGGCGAGTTGTGAAAATTGTTAATTTATTTTTTTTTGTAAAGTTAGGGGAGTTGTCAAAATCGAGGCAACTTGACAAATCTAGGGCAGTTTGAAATTGGATAGACGGCAAAATTTAGAGCAGTTGGGAAAATTCGAAGCCACTTAGTAAAATACAGGGGAGTTTGCAAAATCGGGACAACTTGGCAAAATCTTAGGGAGTTGGCAAAATTCGTAGTGAGTTGGTAAAATCTTGGGGAGTTGTCAAAATTCGGAGTGACCTGGCATAATCGTGGGGAGTTAGCAAAATTCAGGTGAGTTGTAAAAATTAGGATTTTTTTCTGTAAAATTATAGCGAGTTGCAAAAATTAGGGAATTAGCAAATCTAGGGACAGTTGGCAAAATTCGGAGTGACTTGGCAAAATCGTGGGGAGTTGGCAAAATTCAGGTGAGATGTGAAAATTTGTATTTTTTTTCTGTAAAATTATGGCGAGTTGGCAAAATCTAGGGGAGTTGGCAAAATTCGGGTGACTTTAAAATCTTGGGGAGTTGACAAAATTTGGAGTGACTTTAAAATCTTTGGGAGTTGACAAAATTTGGTGTGACTTGGCAAAATCGTGGGGAGTTGGCAAAATTCAGGAGAGATGTAAAAATTAGGATTTTTTTTCTGTAAAATTATGGCGAGTTGGCAAAATCTAGGGGTAGTTGGAAAAACTAGGGGCAGTTTGCAAAATTGCGGAGAGTTCACAAAATTCAGGTGAGATGTAAAAATTGCAATCTTTTTTCTGTAAAATTATGGCGTGTTGGCAAAATCGAGGCAGCTTCGCAATATCTAGGTGAGTTGGAAAATCTTGGGAGAGTTGGAAAAATTCAGAGTGACTTTGCAAAACTCAGGTGTGATGTAAAATTGGGATTTTTTTCTGTAAAATTGTGGCGAGTGGCAAAAACAAGGAAACATGGCAAAATCTACGGCAGTTGGCAAAATTCGAATCACTTGGTAAAATACGGGCGATTTGTGAAAATTGGGATTGTTTTTGTGAAATTAAGGAGAGTTGATAAAATCGAGAAAACTTGGCAAAACTGGAAACCACTTGGTAAAGTACAGGTGACTTGTAAAATTTGGGATTGGTTTTGTGAAATTAAGGAGAGTTGGATAAACCAAGAACTCTTGGCAAAATTCGAAGCCACTTGGTAAAATACAGGGGAGTTGTGAAAATTGGGCCTTTCGTGTGCAATTAAGGAGAGTTGATAAAATTCGAAGTGACTTGGCAAATTCAGGAAAGATGTAAAAATTTCGATTTTTTCTGTAAAATTACGGCGAGTTGGCAAAAATCTAGAGTAGTTTGCAAAATTCGAATCCACTTGGTAAAATATAGGCGAGTTGTGAAAATTGAGATTTGTTTTGTGAAATTAAGGAGTGTTGGACAAATTGAGGAAACTTAACAAAATGATGGCAGTTGGCAAAATTCGAATCCACTTGGAAAATACGGGCAAGTTGTGATAATTGGGATTGGGTTTGTGAAATTCAGGATAGCTGATTGAAATCGAGAAAACTTGGCAAAATCTTGGGGAGTTTGAAGTGATTTGGCAAATTTAGGAGAGATGTAAAGATTGGGATAAGTTTCGTGAAATTAAGGATAGTTGGCCAAATCAAGGGACTTGCTACAATTCAGACGAGACGTGTAAATATTGGAATTATATCTGCGAAATTATGGCTATTTGGCAAAAATGAAAGTTAAATAGCAAATTACGGTTAGTTGGCAAAAATGGAAGTTAAATAGCAAATTACGGTTAGTTGGCAAAATTGGAAATCAAATGGCAAAATGTTATTCCCCCCGCCACGGAGGGAAAATCTAAGAAGTTCGATCAGTTTGCAAAATTTGAAATTCGAGTTGGGAAATTTTTGATTTCTCCCTTCCCCCCCCCCCCAACCATAGTTCTTCACTACGCCCCTGATTCGCGCCTTAGCACGTGGCACTGATTGGCTGCACGCGCGCTTCTTTGCATAACGCAGAGGTAGTTTTAACGTATTGGCTGATCGGTGTATATTGTCAATTTAGATATGTAGGGCATTCATATATAAACGAAAATTTAGTTACCGTTTGAACATAAATCAACTTGTATGACCAGAGATACATTGGCAACAAAAGACACGTTCAACTTGCGAGCAGTACTAGTCGTCCTACTTCCCCCAAATACATACGCCACCAGTGAATAATAATCAAAATGTCCGACCAAGAAGCAGCCAGCAGTGTTGCTCAGCGCATAATTATGAAATTCCTCATGAAGGAAGGTGTCGTTCCTTCCTAAATCTTTACCAGACTTCGAGCCCAGTTTGGGGAAGATCTCACAGACAAGGGAATAGAAAGGAATCCTTGCCAGTTGGGCAAAATCATTTAGAGAAGGACGAGACTGTCGAAAATGAAACTCACGCTCAGAGACCAAGAACGTCTGCCACTTGCGATAATTGTCAAAATTGAGGAACTTACCTTAGACCAGTGGTTCTCAACCTTTTATGCTTCACGTACCCCCCGGAAATGTGTGTATAACTGGCGTACCCCTTGTATAGATAGATAAAACTATTGTTATAGTAAAACAATGGGAATAAAATAAAACATATATATATATACACACACACACACGTTAAATTTTGTATTCATAAATTACATATATCGATAAACACAAAAAATGACATTAACAATTTAACAAATCTTATAAAATTATAAACATTTTACTGGGTAATCAGTGAAATGGTTGCGCTTGTTTACGTTTGCACTGTTCATCAATGGTTGGGGTTATCTTGCTAAGATAGAGTCGCAAGTCATCTTCAACATCCAGCCTGTTCCTATATTTATTTTTTAAAGCAGTTAAAGATGAAAAAACAGTTTCTAATAAATAAGTTGTTGTGAAAGGTAATAAATATTTGACTGCAATTCTTGACAAAGTCGGATATTCCTTCTCCACTCCAATCCAAAAACTAATCAATGGCTTTTTGGAATGAATGCTTTTTAAACTATTGTCACAAGATATCTCAATCAACTCTTCTTTATTGGACAAACTTCCGCTGGTGGACGAATGAGTGACTCGCCAATTGTGTGAGCCTTTCCCGCTTCGGCAATTTGAAGGCTTATTTTGTAGGACGCTTTAAATGCACTTTCATTTTCTTCTACACCACAGAAATGCTTAATTACGGTTTTTCTACTACTCAAGTCTTCCAAAAGACGTTCAAAATAGCTTAAGGGCTTATTTTTTAAATGCTCGTGTTTTGTTTTAAAGTGTCGCCGTAAAAGAGACGGTTTCATAGAATTTTGTGACAGGACTTCAGAGCAAACAACGCTCTGTGGATTTGGTTCTACTAAATTTCTTGCCCACGCAAAGACAAATTGTAAATATGATTCATGATATTTACGCTTTTTAATTTTTTTACCACTTGATTGTTTAGTATCTAACTTTCTTTTAGTTACTGCTGAATCCACCTCTTTATTCACATGGGATGATGACGTAGTCGTAGATGTAGAAGCAATTGGCTCCAATTCCACGTTACTTTTCTTCTTAAATATCCATTTATCCATGTTTAAGGCACTTTAGAAACACGTTCATTTAACCTCACAGTAAACTGAACACTAAAAATAACTTTAAGCACAGCAAGTGAAATAAATCACAACAAATACACAGAGCAGTAAGAGAGCACTTACTTAGAATGGATGTTTCGACTGGGCGATCAGCTGTTCGGGTAGGTTCGGCTCTCATGTAGGGAAGGGAGGATTGACAAACGTGTACGACATGAACTACAGCGCCGCGCTTCATCGCTCAGTTCTCAGAAATTAATCAGTAGCAGTGTGCCAACTTAGCGACTTTGTTACTAGATCTAGCGACTTTTGAGCTCTCATGGCGTACCCCAAAAAATTTTACCGCGTACCCCATGTTGAGAACCCTTACCTTAGACAATCGTTATCCGCCGTATAGTCCGAACTTGGAGCTGGAATTTAGAAGCATCCAGAACGTTAGAACAAGTGCATGACAATTAATGGAGACTACGTTGAAAAGCAGTATATTTTTATTTTTATTTTGTTGTAAATAAAATTTTTTAGAAACGTTTATATTTGAACGTCACTTTTATATTCTTTTATTATCGATTAAATAGAGCAGTTGATAAAAAACAGATGTTATGATGGTAAAACTTTATTCGAACTTTAACATTGATTACAAAAAATATAACACAATTTTTCTTCGAAAATACGTGAAATATTCTGTTACAATGATAGCAGTGAAAGAAGATTTCACAATTTCTTCTTGTTTCTTTCGAAACGATTATTCATTTTTATCATTTTTAACATGAAATTTAAAAACTAAATAACTTACTGATTTATTAATTAAGAATAATGGCATCAGTTTTATGTCGTCTAGGAACACTTTTATTACCACATATTATTACAAAAGTACATTTTTTCTTAAAGCGATTTAAAGAGACAAAATTATAAAAAATAATCGACTCTGAAATCTGTATCTTAAAATAACAACGATAATTATGAATCAAAATTTCATTAAGAATCATCCATGAATCATTATTTTAGTTCTTTTACCACATTTTATAACTGAATAAGTTTCAAAACTGATGCTGATGAAATTTGTCCCCAAGTTCATTAATATTGGGAAACATGCGGTTGAAGTAAATCAACAACTTTCAAAACTGATGGTGATGAAAATCTGAAATTTGGCACAATGTTCAACATTATTGGAGTACATGGGATTGAAAAAGATTGCTCATATGATTCGATCAAAAAAGAAATAATCAGGCATTTGAAAAAGTGAGTTGCCATTTCATGTAGAGTTACTAAGTACTGAAAGTTCACGAAAACGATACCAGGGAGCGCTACTCAAACCTGCCATGCGCCACCAGAGATAAATCTATATCCTTAAACAGCCGCAAGAAAAGTTCTCTACTTTAAATATTAAAACACGCACCGCCTGGACAAATAGAAGTACCATGAAATTTGCCAATGGATGCAACATTTCTTACTGACGTTATTATTCAACGTCATTACGAAGTCCTGTAAAAGATGGAAAGCAAAGTCAAGTACGACATGTTTAAAAAGGTTGACCTGACTGACTTCGAAAAGGGGTTCAACTTTGGAGTTCGATGGGTAATAGCATCCGTAATGGAGGTGATGGAGCTCAGCAGGAAATCGCGAAGCACAATATCCCAAGTGTTTGGAGAATGGCAACGGCTTAAGAAAAGGTCCAACAATCGTAGCAAATGCAGGAGGAAAAAGATTTTGAGAGAGAGGAGTATGGGTTTGTTGGCAAAACAGAACTGCTACAATTCATCGGCTGAGAGAGATAATCCCTTTCAATGAAAACTATGTGCAGAGAATTGAAAAATTTGGAAACGGTACCATGATACGCTCTTTCACTAATCCTCCATATCTTTCTAGCCGGGCTGCGCTCCGCACCCACTTTAATGCCACCCATACTCCTAGTCCTTACTGGTCTCCTCTGAGACAAACCTTAATCTCTATTTCCAGGCTTCGCATGCCGCTCATACAGTGTCTGACGACGGAGCACGAGTTCTCCCCATGGGAAAATGATAGATTTGGTAGATTTTATTCTTTAAGATTTCAGATTTTATTCTTTATTTTTTAGATTTTATTCTTTATAGATTTGGTTGCAGCTAAAATACCTGAGTTTGAAGTGCTATATTATGTATAGGTACAAACAAAAAGATGAAAATTAGCTTTAAAAATATTTTTGAGATATAAAAATAAATAATGATTTGTTTATATAAGTAATGTAGATACTGTTTTACTATGCATTTCCAAACGTGATTTTTTTTTTCCCAAAATAGTCATATTAAGAGTATGTTAAAAAAAATTTAGAGAAAAAAATACTCTGAACTGCTAAAAAAAATTACATATGAATACAGAATGAAAACTTCAAAATAACAGAAATGAGAAATATATTTTAATATATTAACATGATTATAACACTTAAATAAATGTAAAATAAATTTGTTTAAAAGAAATTTTAAGAAGAAAACGACAATTGCTTTCAAAAGTAACTAAAGTGAGGTAGATATTTCCACAAACAATGGCAGTAAAAATAATAAATAATAAACGATATAGTAATTGCAACGAGTGAAAAGAAGTAAGCTCAGATGCAGATTTATTGACTTTAATAAATATGAATGAAGGATTTTACTGAACAATGATATTCTCCTCGTATATGTAGAGAAATTGAACACGACTGAAACTTGGATTCCTACCCAAAATCTAAATAATCATCCATAAAAACCATGATGAGGTAATGCGTATGCTTTTCAAGCTCATAGAATTTTTGAAACATTTAAACTGCTATAGTCACGCCTATTTTTAAATTTTGAGATAAAAATAATATTACAAATTACAGGACAATTTCAGTATTGCCTGTTTTTCATAAACAGATAACGTAATCAAAGAAATTTCTAAACGCTATATTTTTTTGCAATTATCAATAAAACGAATGAAAAACCAGAAAAAGCAATACTAAATGTTACAGCAGAATTTACAATAGTATTGAAAGTGTAAGAAACCAGCACTGGCATTCTTAGACGTTCAGTTTATTTGATCAAAAAGTTATTAGGAAAGATTTCTACAACAGGTATAAGATATAATTATTCTTGGTTTAAAATTTAATGGATAAAAAACAAGTTGATCGAATAAGGAATACGAATGATTTTAAAGAAGTTTATCAGATGGATCCAATGAGATAGAATACATAGAGTGGGCAACCGTTGTGTTACAGCGCCCCCAGTCTGAAGCTAAAGTAAGCTCGTTAATGCCCACCCTTTACATGGCCGCCAGCATGTAAAGTATAAGCAATCATATAGCAAGCGCCTTTTCTTAGTATTGTGTTTACATGCCTTAATGAATAAAGGAGTTTCTATTTTCACTAAATTGTAGTATCAGACAAAATATTAAGACATAAAATATATAAATAAAATGAGTGATTTTATAAATGTTTACAAGGACACCACAATAATCAATTCTATGTACTCTTTGTAGAGCCTCTTATGTTACTCATAACCATCCAATTTTTTTTGCATTTTAAAGAAAAAAATTGTCTTATACAATACTGACGATGCTCTTTTGATATATTTTGAAAATGACAGTAAGATATTTAAAATAAGTATCGAAAATTAATTAAAGAATTTCATGATATGATTTTACGGCATAAATTTAAAATGAGTATTAATAAAAGTAAATTTATGATTCGAACAGTAATACGGAAGGTTACTAATTGTACAATTGTTATAGTATGCCAATGTGGTTTAATTGAAAGAAATAGAAATATATTATATATAGATAGAGAAATATCTAAAAATTGCGAATGATATTGTTGAGCTAATCATAAAGCTTAGTTACGTTTCGCATAAAATTATGTACAAATTGCAAAAAAAGTACCACATAGATTAATGAAACTCTTATGAGAGACATTCATTTTTTCAACAATTCAATATTAAGTAATTCAAGTTGAGACTATATATATAAATAACCTAATTAAAATTCATAGTATTTACAAAAGAAACATTTTTTTTAGACTTTGTACTGTAATATATATTTGATCATGATACAAAAATATTCTATGATAAATGTATAATGCATATATATAAAATTTAATTAACAGTTGAATTCAATCTTACATGCCTTTGGTACAAAACAGGATTTTTTAATTCATAAAATAAAGGATGTCGATTTGTTATTCTTTTATTTAAAATTTTGTTATTATTATTTTATCTGATTTTGCGGAATATAATATTTCGTACTGTGGAATTCACGCTATAATATTTAAATTTATGTTGACAAATCTAAATATAACGTTCTCTTTATTTTAAAAGACTCTAAGGAATTAAATTGCAGAGTGATGATATCGAAGGAAACTAGATGGCAGAAATGGATTCTTTTATTCTTGCTGGAGAAAAGAGATTTTATTGAAAGAAGTTTTCCAGTAGCAGAAGGATATTTTGCAAATTTTATGGCCTTTAGCATTACAGTTTATATCCCCTAGAAAAAAATTAGTATTTTATTGTACGACTCTTCGGATAAATGTTGTTACATCGAAATTGCAATAACTTTGACACCTGAACAGGCAGTTTTTTCTCTTGGTAATTGGACTAGTAATGTACATTTGATCAATCGCAAAACTTTAATTAAAACAAAATCGCAAAACTTTAACTTTTCACCCATCCACAGATTTACGCGGTTGCGGTTTTACAGGTCAAGAAAATGCAATCAAAATGCAATTTCATAACAGGTTTAACTTGTAGGGAAAATACAGCCGATTCATAAGTACATTGTTTCATTTCACATAAATACTAAATTCACAAAATAAAACTAAGTGTTACTAAAAATGCTTAATTTCTAATTTAAATTCAGTTCATAAAATGTCCTTCCTTCAAAATTCGTCCTCAAATTCCAAAAATATCTTTAGTTCGATAATTAACGCATTTTCCTGACTAAAAATAAATACATGACAAATTAAGATTACCTGAATCAGTGAAAATAAATTTCAAAATAATATAACATCAATGTTTATTATTATTGTTGAACTGAAATTTGAGATAAATATGTATAATAACAAGAATTATTTCGGAATGTGTTCCTCTTTTTTTATAAGTTGTTGGTCTCGATTTGCACGCTTTCGATTTCCACGGTAATTTTCTGGAACTTATCTAAATCGAGGGATCTATTACAAATGTATGCATGAATGCATATACTCAAAATAGTCCAACTTTTCGTTATATAGAGTTTAAATCAGCGTTTTTCAAACTTCGGTCGCGACCAACATTTTTTAATGAAATAGACTAGAAAATATCAGAGTCTGGGTCGCGATATAAAATGCATTTCTGACTGTGGGTCGCAGTTAAAAAAGTTTAAAAAACACTGGTTTAAATGATTTTGAACATTGTCTTACTGTAATAAGTCAAGTTTATATTATTAGCATTCATGCTTTGAACGAACATTTTCATTTCATTATGTTTTCTTTCGATTAAAAAACAATTTTTTTTTGCAGAATTGTAGATTTCTTCTGAATTGGCTGATTATAAGAATCGGAAAATGCTTTTTAAACGTATGCACCATAAACAAAATTAGTACATATTTTTGGAAAGGATGTTAATCTCTTTAACACAAAACACTCAGAAAACTTAAAAGCTTCTAGTTTCTGCTGGTTTCTCATATAGCATACAACAATATATAACATATAGTAATAAATACAATATATATATATAACGTTTATACATAGATATATATAACATACACATTATACAACACGTAGATCATACACTTAAACAAAGATATGTCCACTGGCTTAGTAGTCAGGTTTTCTAATGGCTGTACCTGGAAGGGTCCAAAATACACTGGTGTTCAAAAGTTCAGTTACTGTCCCATGTTTTATCAATGAGAAGGAAACTTTCAAGATCTATAACTTCTAAAATAAGATTATGATAAAAATGTGACTGAAGATAAAAGATCTCAACAAGTCTATGTAAATCTCGATTTTTTTTTAACAGTAATAGCTAGATATTAAAATTAAGGAAACTCCATTAGTCAATAGCAGCAATGCCAGTGATAACAAACTTATACAAAACGAAGGAATACTGAAAATATTACTTACACAGACTTCTGAAATATAATTTATTTTAATAAACGACTCGAAATAATTCTTATTATTTTAGTTTTAAATAATCTTGGAAGTGAACAGAACGGATATTGTTAAATTCAAGATTTAGATTAGTTTGTTGAAATCTTTATCTTCAGTCACATTTTTACCATAAAAAGTTTATTTTAGAAAAACCAAAGCTTCGTAGTTCCTCCATTGGCATCACGTGACCTTGTCACTTAACTCTGGCACTTGATTGTAAATACTGAATACCACTCTTCTTTTCAACATCACATACAGTCGCTCAAAAAAGTATCCGAACGCTATGGTGTTCGGATATTTTTTTGAGCGACTGTACCAAAAGTGCCCGTGATGGAGTAACATTCCAAGCAAGTCTCCAACGTTTTTATAAATTGCAATTATGGTTTTTCCTGAAATTACGACTGAGCAGTTAAAAATATTACCTTAGTGAACTTCTTATGTTAATACTCTAAATTACCACAACAATAAAAAACATTCCTTGAAGAAAAGTTTAGATATTGTCCTGAGGAACACTTAAGGTGGTACTCAGGCAAAATCTTGTCGCATAATAGAGGGTCTTCATAAACCATCATTTGAGTTATACGGTACTTATTTTATTTTTTTACGAGGGCTAGAATATGCAGCCAGAGTAGCGTCGATGGAAAAACTAAATGGTTTCATGTAAATGGTTAATGGTAAAAAAAAAACTAAATGGTTTCATTTGATGTTATTTATTTCCAATAATAAACAGATAATAATAGGCCAGGATCTCGAAAAAATAAAGGGATGGAAGGACAAATGACAAAATAGATTCGAAAAAAAAGGGTGGGGGGGGGGAGGCGTAAGATTTAATTTCCATTGTGGTGTAACATTTTTTACAATCCGTTTTAGAGGTCTTTAGAAAACTTCCCCCCTAGATACGGCCCTAAATAATAGTAAATTCCTATATTAATAAAATTATCATCTGTAACAAGTTATATTTATATTCTTTCGCTAAAATTATATTCTAGCTATTGCAATGCAATCCGCCTCGCGACAATTTAATGAAATGAAGCCTGTTTTGAATCGGCAGCGAGATCTGACTTTTCTAGACTGAAATTTTCGGACTAGTAAAAATTGTGTTTTTTCTCATTTTTAGCAACAAGTTTAATTTTCTAGACTATTATATTGGCTAAATACAGCTGATTTGTAAGTATACTCTTTCATAAAACATCATACAAACACTCATTTTACAAAATAAAGCACTAAGTGTTGGTACAAAGATTCTTTAAAATTTCATCTTCAAATTTTATAGTGTGCGTCTACGTTAACGTTGAGCATTTTTCATGACCAAAAAGAGTTAATCTGAACTTTCCTGAATTAGTGCAAATAAAGTGAAAAATAATGTTACATTAAAGTTGATTATTACTTCTGAACTGAGATTTTATATAAATACAACCTACAATGTTGCATTTTATTAATAACAAGAATTTTTTTTGGAGCCGTTTCTCCTTTTTTCCATACGTTGTTTGGTCTTGATTTGCACGGTGATTTTCCGAAACTTATCATCATTTATACATCAATGTATAAATCGAGGGATGGATGAAATTCCAAGCACCCGAAGTAGTTAACTATTTCTCCTGTATTAAGAAGTTGCACACAGGCTCTCTCATCTTCAAGCATTTGTAAGGCACAACAAATAATACTGCCACATGAAGTATTTCAGACATACGTTTTTCATTACGAGCATTACGATAGCTTGTGGTTTGCATATGTATTAAAAGTTATTGAAAATGAACGAACTTAATGCATCCCCTACCTCCTCTCAGATATATCTCACAAATACAGTATTGTAAGTGCGCTTTCTAAAGCATGATTAAAGTAGATAGAAAAACTAGTACAGGTTGCACAGAAAATTACTGAAATTTCTCGACACTGAAAGTCATGCTTATCAAATTATACAAACTGTTTATATTACTTATTTACGTAATTGCTTTTTCTAAATGAAATATTTTTGTTTCATTTAGTATATTTTGGTTTAATATTCTACATTACAAACAAGGTTTTACGAACATAAATCCTGATGTAATTACTTCCTCTTTGGGTAGATAATATATGCTGTTTTAATCAACCTTAATTAATTATATCAGAGATGCAGCGTAAAATACACAAACTTTCCCCTAATGCATAGATTTCTAATCTTTAATTACTATATCAGAAGATTCATATTCACATTGTCTCTAATCCAGATGGCAATGTGGATGGACATGAAATTTTGTTTCAACCCGTTTTGGGTGCTAGACACCGTAACAGACAGTCACTGTTCCTCACTTCTTATCGCTTCGAATTAAAAATTTGTAGCTGTGCTTGTAACAAGTTATTAATGATAAGTTGGGAAAAGTTTAAAAATATCTTTTAGAGATATCAAGATTAAAGGTCATACTGTATACATCCTTTGAAATAAAAGTCTATGTGTTGCATATCACAGAGAGAGCTATCTAATGTGTTTGCCAATGAAATTAGGAAGAGACCTTTAGCTTAACCATGGCTTGCATTTCAAGTGTATGAAGGATTCCAAATCGAAAATTTCAGAAATATTCCAAATAATTTACTTCCAAATGTGATAAATGCTGAGAGCTAAAATTCGATATTTAAGAATCATCTCCAACTTGATGCCTGAACACCAAACTTTACGAAAATCGTAGATGACATTTAAAGTTTTTACACTCAAAATCTTTGATTTATTTTGCGATGAATATAAGGTATTTGTCATTTAAGCCACTATTCTATTTTGACATTATATTCAAATCTTATATTTTGAATTTTATATTGCCATCTTGAAAGATATCTGGTCGTTTACTTTAACCCTTTCAGTCCCGATATGGAAATATTAACTATAAAAACATTTTTTATTTCGTTTTCTTCGAAAACGAGATAATAGTTTCGCTTTGCTGTCTGTTTTTCTGTCTATCTGTCTGTCTGTCTATAGACATTGAATTTTTTTATTTACAGAGATAAATTAAAAATTCCATTTGCGTTGGATAGGTATTGATGAAATATTCGATAAGCATTTTCGGAATCTGTCTAAAGTTATAATTACGCCCTCTAGCGGTGGAAAATCTTGAAAATTCAAACATTTCAAACGAATATTGCAAATGGTGTATTTATGCTAGAAATTTGAAATTTTGGTGGTGGGATATGAAGGTTACGAAGTTTCCACTGCCAACAGTGAGTTGGTCCCTTAGACTCAGACGGGGTGGGAAAAAACTTCCTTTTAATTTTAGCAGATAATTATTTTTGTTTTTAGAGATAAATAAAAAAATATTTTTGGGTAAGATAGGAATTCATAAAATATTATGATTCACACTTTTCAAATCTTTCGAAAACTATAATCGCGTTCTCTAACGGTGGAAAAATTTGCAAATTACAAATTTCAAACAAATATTGCAAACGACGTATTTAAGCTAGAAATTTTAAATTTTATTGGTGGAATATGAACGCCATGACGTTTCCATTGGGAACAATGAATTGACCTTTTAGACCCAGGAGTGGTGAGAAAAAGACATTTTTAGCAGATAATTGTTCGTATTTAGAGATAAAAGAAAAAAGCCTTTTAGGGTTAGATAGGAATTGATAAAATATTATGATTCGCACTTTCAGAATCTTTCGAACATTATAATTGCGCCCTCTAACAGGTGAAAAAGTTTGAAAATTCCAAAATTTCAAACAAATATTGCAACGATGTATTAATCATAGAAATATGAAATTTGGTGGTGGAATATGAACGTCATGAAGTTTCCATTGGAAACGATGAAAATGATAATTAGAAAACTCTTTTCTAATTTGATTCGTACTAATGAAATATTATTATTCGCATTTTTCAAATACTTAGTAGTTTTAACATATATCTTTACAGATCACTGAAATGATTAAACAACTGACCTGTTATCTAGTTTTACATATAATACATATGTAGAATAGAAATTTGAAAAATTAGTGGTGATTTTTAATACATATTCCGCTGATAGCAATAATTTACTTACTTTTCTGAAAGAGGTGTGGGAAATGCATCTTTTTAGATTTAAGAATTAAAGACGAATATTTATATGTTGTATAACTAGTAATAAAATACTATTTGCATTTTTCCCATCATCCACATGCTGAAATTAAAACTTTTAAGGAATGACACAATAGGTAAAGGAAAAACTTCTTTATCTTTGAAAACGAAGTTCTCATATGCGCCAGAGGCGATATGCGTCCTTCTAGTTATTGATATAAATTTTCTAAATAAAATAATATTTCTAAAACATGAAAACATGTAAAATAAACTATAAAATCCTATGAAAACACTTAATAAATTTACAATAAAAAAATTTTTTTAATCTGTATTTCAGTTTTCTTTTATTTACTATTTTTTCATTTGCATTATTTGTTTGTTTGTGAAAGATGTTTATTTGGATCCAAACAACAATAATTTTATGTTACAAACATTTTTGGCTTGACCAATTTAAATCTAGACTGAATGGGTTAATGTTTATAAAGGACGCTTTAATGAAAATGTATAATGTTTGGGTACAGGTTTTCGAAAATAAATATTCTAATGCATAGAGTATTTATTTACGGAATTTTAAAAAAAAACTTTTCTACTGTGCATATTTATTAATTTGAGCAAAAAAGACTACTGCTTTGTCATTAAGCTCGGAGGTAATTAGATTAAATCTGCCTCAGAAAATAATATTACTGTTCCAAGAAACAAAATCTTATATCAAAATGCAAAGTTCATCCAAAGAAAGTGTAGATACTTTTGTACTTAAATTTCACATGGTCGCTATGTTATTACTCTAAAGAAGTACTTATAGCAATTGATTATTTTATTACAAATTCTAACTTTTTCAATAGTATAAATACCATGTAGAATAAATGCCTTCCATCACAAGATCACGAATAACTGTTGTTCCTGCCATCCAGACTGACATTAATTGTGATCGCACCAGGGCAAATACACCTGGGGCTCTTCTTGGTGATCACACACCCAACAGAGGCTCTATCAGAGGTAACCAACTGTTTTCTGGTAGGAGCAATTATAGCTCCTACCAGAAGGTTTAAGGACAATTGCCAACACCATCAGAATATTACACATCCAGTGGTTTGTGCTACTGATCAAATAACAACCAACTCATTGTAATGTTAACTACATTACAATGAGCTGGTTGTTGATTGATCAGTAGCACAAACTGATCTTAGTCAGTACAGAAAGGAAATGTGAATATAAGGATTTTAAACTAGAAAGCAACTCTTTAATAGTTATATATAACAAATAACTTTTAATTCTTTAATCTTTATTAATTACATGTATCCTGTATTTTAAATTACGAGGGTCCCTCCGAAAATTGGTTTGGTTGTTTTAGCTCTGAGGAACACATTTCTATAGACAATGGTCCAGGTCACAAGGAACCCAAGGGCTTAGAGAAGGTTCGGGAAGGGATCCCACTGGATAGCTTTTAGGATAATATGGAAGCCTGGTGCCAAGGCCATCCAGCATGTTCTTTAATGTGTACTGGTTATGACCAAAACCTCCTATACATATTTATATATAGTTTTTAAAATCTGATAATCATTTAAAGCATTCATAAATATTTTAATATAGATGAAATGACTAAATTATTACATGTAATTTAAAATAAATATGGATTTTAACATGGCATCCCTCATATTAATCAACTCATAAAAATTAGTAGAAGCAATATGCTGTTAATGAATTCTTGGAGTGTGAGAAAATTGTTAGAAACATCCACAAGTGACTGCAGAGAATGTATGAGGTCAGTGCTATTAACACAACTGTTTGGTAGCCAAGTAAACATCTACAAAAGACAGAAATACAGATTTTCACAATTATCCTCATAGTGCTTTTATTATGTAGGCACAGAGGCTTTCTGAAGTGGTGCAGGATAGTTTAGCATGATGGTAATCATGGAGAAAAATAGGATTATATCCTCAGATAACCTACATATACACTGTACAAGTAACAATGTTTCGTAATAAATATTTATCAGTACAACATTACGTGGAATTACTTTTGGAGTGACCCTCGTATTTATTAATATAAAATAAATAAAAAATCCTCAAGCAGCTACTTGCCACAGAGGTCTAACAGAAGCCTATGTTTATATTCCATAGTAGAAGGTCTGTGAGGAAGGCAAGACTTCAGCAGAAAGACAACACAAACATCCATGCCTTATCCAGGGTTCGAACCCAGGTCCCTTTGATCGGTAGCCAAGCAAGCTAACCAGTCGGTCATGGGCTGGCATGTCTTAATTACATTGAATAGCAATTTTTATAATTAATGTTTTCTAACCAGTTTATTTAACCTCACCAAAACGGCTCCACACACTATTCCTTGCATCACAGAATGGCCCTCACCAGGCTAGACACAATATTAACCTATTCCAAAAGGTACAAACAATTTCAGGCCATACTATGGAAGATCTGGTTAGAGCTGAATTAGTCAAATTATTTAATAAATATGCTACAAGTTCAAAATAAATACTAAACAAGTAAAACAGCAGAAAACCTTTAGAGATGGCAACAAAATCTTCGTTATAAAAATGTTTTGTGTTTTCAGTTGTCCTTTCAAAATGACTGTGTCAGATATATGGATTACTCGCAGTGGGTGCTTTCTTATGCTCTTCGGAGCATTCTTTGCATGCTTGGTAAATTTTGTATATACCAATCAGAATGAAAATTCCCAGGATACCAAACAGAATGCCAACAATTATCTTCGCTGACAGGGGGAGATCTGTTGAAACAAAACCTTATTAGTACCTAGCATTGATTATACAGCTTTAAAAATTTCAATTCTATTATTCTATCAGCACTCTTATGCTATTTTAGATATGTATACTTATACTACTTATCAGCACTACCAGCATAAATTTCAATTTATTATTCTATCACCACAGAAAGTGGGTATCCAGACTTAATTGACAATTTCTACTTATTTAGTTGATTGCAAGCAGAGATTAAAAACGAAAATTATTTCATTCGTTTTTAACTCGTAATGAAAAAGAAATCTTTCGTTATCGTTACAAAATCAAATATTTCGTTTTCATGAACTGAAATAAAAAAAAATGTTAAAACCGGTGTTTGCTTCCTAATCATGTCAAAAACCTTAGAACATGTACACAGTCATATCAGAATAATATGACCACCTACCATAGTATATGTATGGTAGGTGGTCATATTATTCTGATATGATTGTGTATATACAACTTTAAATGATGTACTTCAAATTATTATACAAATACTTCATAAATTAATGTTTCTAAATATAAGTAGTGTGTTGTAAATATGCATATAATATTCTTAAGTACAATTTGTATATAAGTACATTTAATATACACTTAGTGTTGATTGAATTATGATCACTTCACTCCATGTTTTGTCAATGGAAAGCTAAATTTTATGATTCATAACTACCGAAATAAGTTTTTTTGTGGTAAAATATCACTCATGATAACTTTTCTTGCTAAATGTCTTAAAATAATATTTTTTTTCTTTTAAGATAAGATTAACATTTGAGGTAAATTCTTATCTGATTGCTGTTATTCAATATTTAAATTTCCGTAACTCTTAAATATTGAGTGAATAATTTTTTTTAAAAATCGAGATTTAGACAGATGTTCTGTGATAAAGTATCACAGGAAAATATCCTATAAACAAGAAACACTTGAAATAACTAGCTGAAAAAAATTTAGTTTTGCTCTGAGTGGGATTCGAACCTACGTCTCTAAAACACATGCAGGTATGATAACCACTACACCATCAGATACTAACCATTTTTTAAGAAATGTGACATATAAACATTCTCACATATTTTGTTCTTTTGCTACTGGGGCCATCTATGTCCAGAATCGGGCAACTAAGCTGCCTCATATGATGAAAATAATATTTGTAGAGTTGAAGTCTGCATTTTATCATCAGTGATATTTTAACATAAAAATATGTATGTCCCTATGCACCAAATTTACCGCTCCTAGCACTTGTAATTCAAAGTTTGCCCTCTACCTAGTTTGACTTGGACGCGTCAAATGTGAAATTTTCGAATTTTTCCAGAGCGCTACGACTCTGATTAACCCTAGGTGCAAGTTATGTCAATCGGACACTAAATTCGATGCATCTAACTTCTAAAATAGGAAGTTATGAAGCATCGAAATTAGCGTCCAGTTGACATAACTTGCACCTAGGGGATATCAGAGTCGTACAGCTCTGGAAAAAATCGGAAATTTCACATTTGACGTGTCCTACAAGTCAAATGGAGGCAGAGGGCAAACTTTGAATTACAAGTGCTAGGAACGGTAAATTTGGTGCATATGGACATACCCGGAGTGTGGGGCGTTCCCCTCCACCTTCGAAACCGGTCTTCTTACACGAAATCTCAACTTTCTACCTGCTTTGAAATCCAAAACAGATGTCTTTGGTTAATTTCATTTTAGCCCCACAGTATATCTGACACTAAAAATGGATTTAAAAAACAAGTGTAAAATTTTACTCTGTGCAGAATATCAATTTAACCTTTCCAGTTAGATGGAATATTTTAGGAAACTGAGAACCCTGCCCAAGTCTTATTTTCTTACACCCCCCTCCCCACGAAACTAAATTCTCGGACTCACCACCACCACCCAAAACTAAATTCTCGGAATAACCCCCACCAGCCAAAGCTAAATTCTCGGATTAACCACCACCAGCAAAAACTAAATTCTCGGACTCATCACCACCCCTAAAACTAAAATATCGGACTCACCACCACCCAAACCTAAATTCTCGGATTCGCCACCATCACCACCCAAAACTTGTATGCTCAGTCTCAGACTCGCCATCACCACCCAAAACTAAATTCTTGAATTAACCACTACCACCCAAAACTAAATTCTCGGATTAACCACCACCAGGCAAAATTAAATTCTTTGATTAACTACCACCACCCAAAACTAAATTCTCGGATTAACCACCACCAGGCAAAATCAAATTCTAGGATTAACTACCACCACCACCCAAAACTAAAATCTCGGACTCACCATCACCACCCAAAACTAAATTCTTGGACTCACCCCCCCCCCCCCCCCCAAAAAAAAAAAAAAAAAAAACAACTAAAATCTCGGACTCGCCACCACCATCACCCAAAACTAAATTCTCGGTTTATAACCACCACCAACCAAAACTAAATTCTCGGATTAACCACCACCAGCCAAAACTAAATTCTCGGATTAACCATCACCACCACCCAAAACTAAATTCTCCGACTCACCACCACCGCCCAAATTCTAGGATTATCCACCACCATCACCCAAACCTAAATTCTCCAATTCGCCACCACCACCCAAAACTAAATTCTCGGACTCACCACCACCACCCAAAGCTAATATCACTGCCTGAAACTAAGTATTGGGTGCATGGCTGCCTGTGGGTGTTTCGGGTTGAAAATCTCAAAATCTTTAAGAAATTTCAGATCGTGTGGCAACTTAAGGTGAAATAGTTGTCTGAGTGATGATCGAGAAATGAAGAGCAGATTGATTTCTGGTAGGAAAAAGAAACTGGACGGAATTTAGGTTCACAAAAATCTTGTATGCTCAGTTGAATCGGTGATTAATAAGGAAATAGTGTATTTATTTATCTCCTTCTCCGTAATGAGAGAACTTACTTTTGAAGATTGATTCATTCTCTTTCTCAGTAGTAGTAGTTCTGCAAAATAAAGAAAATTTTGAGTTATAAAACAAATCGATTTAATGAACTTTATTTAAAAATTTAAACTGCAGAACTAAAAGATATAATTTACAAATCGCTTCCCACAAAAGTCAGCACTGTAGCCAGGATTTATGGTTAAGAGATTGCTGTTAGTAAAAATATTGGTAATAATTGTATTTAAATTAATTAATTAACATCTCACACCGCCTACTGGCAAATGTGAAATGCTCGATTTCAAAAAGAGAGTATTTTTTAACACCCTTTAACAGTGGATATTGGAACAAATGGATGATGGAAAAAAACATATAATACGAACAAAAACAACCAAAAAAAAAATCATTTATATCTTTAAAGAAAAAAAAAATTGCCTGGTAAAGGGGGGCGAGGGTGGCTCAGTCGGTAGAACGCCAGACTCGTAATCTGTAGTTCTCAGGTTCGAGTCCCAGCTGGGTCAGCGTTGAGATTTATCTCCGCAAAATTCCCCGCCCTGCCCACGGTCAGTAGGGGACACCGATGGGCTTGGAAAGGCCGTCGTCCATCGGATGGGACGTTAAGCCGTGGTCCCGTGTGCGGGAGAGCCATACCCTGTGCACGTTAAAGAACACGCTGGATGGCCTTGACGGGAGGCTACCATCTGTCTCCCAACAGCTGTTCCAGTGGGTCCCCTCCCTCAACCTTCTCTGAGCCTTCGGGGTCCATGTGACCTGGCCATTTAGCCCATGGTGTGCAAAAAAGTGCTGCTCTGAGGTAAAACAATCCAATCCAATCGTAACATTTGGGCAATACGTATTCGACTTAAAAAGAATTTTTAAATTATCTCTAAAAATGAAAAAAAAATGTCTAGAGACAGACAGACGACATAATGGAAATGGGAACCAAATCGGTTGCTTCTCAACAGACTCTGAATCTAGAAAATAATAAAGAGGAGGGGGGAAGCAAAACAATCAAGACGAGGAAGCGGCACTTTTTTGCGGCCATGGGCTAAATGGCCAGGTCACAAGGATCCCGAAGGCTCAGAGAAGGTTAGGGGAGGGAACCCACTGGAACATCTGTTAGGAGACAGATGGTAGTCTCCCGTCAAGGCCATCCAGCATGTTCAGGGTATGGCTCTCCCGCACACGCGGCCACGGCTTAACGTCCCATACGATGGACGGCGGCCTTATCCAAGCCTATCGGTGTCCCCTGCTGACCGATGGGCAGGGCGGGCAATTTTGCGGAGATAAATCTCAACGCTGACTCAGCTGGGACTCGAACCTGGGAACTACAGATTACGGGCCTGGTGCGCTACCGACTGAGCCACCCCCGCCTCATAAGGGGGGAGACTGGATTTCCATTCCAGTGTAACATTTTCCCTTCGTTTTAAAGGTTTTTAAAACATTTCACGAAAAATACGTGAAATGCAGAAGTTTAGTCATTTGTGGCCTCCATTATCCTAACTAACATTCTGAATGGATGGCATGCCCTCTCCCCCTCCAGATACAGCCCTGCCTCTGAATATATGGCGTACTTCATTTCTTTTAATCGTGTTTTAACAAAAAATAATAAGTAGAAAACATAATTTCTTATATTTTTTGGTATGTAAATGCTGCAAACTTTTAATACAAAAACATAAACACAACAGTTTTAGTGGCTTCATCTTGCTCTGAATGCTTCCATATTCTCCACACTGATACGGGTTGTTTTACCTCTGAGCGGCACTTCTTTGCACACCGTGGGCTAAATGGCCAGGTCACATGGACCCTGAAGGCTCAGAGAAGGTTGGGGGAGGGGAAGTCAATGGAACAGCTGTTGGGAGACGGATGTTTGCTTCCCGTCAAGGCCATCCAGCGTGTTTTTTAACGTCACAGGGTATGGCTCTCCCCGCACACTGGGCCACGACTTAACGTCACAGGGTATGGCTCTCCCCGCACACTGGGCCACGACTTAATGTCACAGGGTATGGCTCTCCCCGCACACTGGGCCACGACTTAATGTCACAGGGTATGGCTCTCCCCGCACACTGGGCCACGACTTAACGTCCCATCCGACGGACGGCGATCTTTCCAAGACCAATCGGTGTCCCCTACTGACCGTGGGCAGGGCGGGGAGTTTTGCGGAGGTAAATCTCAGCGCTGACCCAGTTGGGACTCGAACCTGGGAACTACAGATTTCGAGCCTGGCTCGCTACCGACTGAGCCCCTCCCGCCCCCCATACTGATACGGTATCATCTCAGTCGCTAAGTTATAAGCCATAGTTCGTTACCATGATTATGACAGAAAATATTTCTTGCGGGCGACACCAAATGTCTTCACGAGCAGCATGTTTCAGATCACTCAGTTAGCTCGTTTTTTATTATATTATTTTGGAAACGAGCTAAAAAAAGTTGTTAGTTAACCTGAGAAGATACTCTCACATTTTTTTTTTAAATAGCACGACACATTACAATAAAAGGAAGAAACTTCAATCACATTCCTTATTGAAATCCGAAAGATTTGATAAGCAGTGATAAAAACATGTTATTTTCCAAGACTCACACTCAAAAAATATCTCTCTCCTCAAAGTGGGTTGATGGCTTTCTAAACAGATAAAAATTGCTGATAATAATTGTGAAAACAGTAAACTTCTGCGTACTTATGGGCATGATACTGATAGCGCCATCTATGCATTTCAAATAGAATAATTTTTCTCCGATACTTGTTTCCGTAATGAATGATATATTGAATGACGAATTCATACACGGAATGTTACCTAAACATTAATATATATAATAATATATATAACATATATATAACATAATTATATATTAAATATATATAACATATATATATTATCCTCTTTAGGTTTTCACCGTATTGTTACGACAGAAGGAATCTGGCATCCGAAAGCAAAAAGTATCAGCCAACGAACAAGAACTTTGGGAGAATTTGAAGAACAGTGGAGCGTGTAACGGTCGTGTGTGTAACGGTCGAGAGTTCGAAAATGGACGGTTAGCTGTTCTAAGACAGTGCGCGTTAAGTATAAAGAATTATCTTTATGTGATGTGTACGCGGGAAGTATAAACGTGGTATCTTTTATGTGATGTGTACGCGGACGGTCGTATGGTTCTGCTAGTGTGAGTTAGCGAACTAGCACAATACGATTTTGTTTGTGTATGAAGATGTTCAAGCGACATGGTAATCAAGTAAAAAGGTAATATTTAGTGGAATAGACAGAGCTAATGTTGTGTGCTCTGCGCAGGAAGGTTGATGACTTGTGTATGGATAATAGTTGATTTGTTTATAAGACACTTCATCCATATTTTCTTTGTAACAATTTACCTTGTATTGAATTTGGTTTGAAAATATAGTTTTTAATACGCTCAGTGGCTATCCATTTTTGTAATCCGCAACAGTATTATCGGTGGTCGCAAAAGTCCATCTGTAAAATGGGCTATGGTGGCTCAGTCGGTAGCGTGCCAGACTTGCAGTTCCTAGGTTCGAGTTACTACTGTGCCACCATTACCAAAATTAATTCGTCCCCCACCAAAAAAAAAAGCCGTATATGTAAAAAAAAAACAGTAGCACTGGGCATAGTTGATTCGGTGGTGTGTAAGCTCGAATCTAAAAAAAATTTTTTTTAAAAGGTAGGAGGGGTTGGGGAAGTGATTCGATTATGCACGAAATAATTAAAAGGGTGTAGGGGGGAGAAGCAAGAGACTGAAATTTCGTTGCAGTATGCGAAATTCCAGTCTCTGGTTTTCCTTTTAGGGTTCAGATTTATATGAAAACAGAGTCGGATTTTCTTATCCATTTTAGAAGTCTTTAAAAAAATTCCTTAAAAAATGCATGAAATATATATATAACTTTAAACAATTTTTGCCTCCATTACCATTATTAGCATTATGAAAGGAGGAGCAAGATCATTCCCTTCTAGATCCAGCCCTACTCTAGTGGTATAGTGAAATATCTTCTTGAGACTGCGATCCAATTAAAAATCACCGTTGTGCCATTTATGCGCTGTGATTATCATACTCAGTGTATTCACTTATATAGATATGCCTCTGATATAAAATATATACTCACATAATGGCAATAAATAAAATTATTGGTACCAATAGAGAAATAGTCATCAGAGGAGTCAGTAGAAGTCACCCATATGTTTCAGAGATAAACCTGATGCCGTGTTGTAAATGATGGCATCCCAGATCGTGTGGGGGGGCTCAGTCCGTAGTGCGCCAAACTCCTAATCTGCAGCTCCCAGGTTCGAGTCCCACTTAGGCCAGCATTGAGATTTATCTCAGCTAAGGAGGACACTGATGGGCTTGGAGTGGCTGCTGTCTATCGGATGGAACGTAAAACCATGGTCCCGTGTTCAGGGGAGCCATACCCTGTGCACGTTAAAGAACATCATCAGTGGTCTTAACAAGCTTGTGTGCAGAAAAACCACTGCTAAGAGGTGAAACAATCCAACCCAGACCATGGCATCTGTTTCACCCTCTATCTAATTATAGGGCATAAGGATCTTTTCATGATATTGTACATGCCCATTACACATACTATCAGTCTTAAGTGTTCATGAAGGATGTTACGGCTGGTGCTCAGTAGTCAATAGTTTATGGTGTTCCAAATTCTCTATCAGCTTAAAAATTGATTTGTATTGTTTACCTCAAAGCAGCTTTCTCACAGCAAAAAACTTTTTTCCACAGAATGGGCTAAATGGTTAATTTACAAGAACCCCAAGGGCTCAGAGAAGCGTTCGGGTAAGGGGACTGAATGGACAGCCATTAGAAGAGAGAGGGCGGCCACCCGTCAAGGTCATCCAGTGTGTTCTTTAATGTGCACAGGGTATGGTTCTACCATTTTCCATCCGATGGATGGTAGCCTTTCCAAGCCCATTGGTGTCCCCTTTCTAAACGAGGACAGGGTGGGGATTTAGCAGAAATTAATCTCGACGCTGGAATACTTGGGTCTCGAACCTAAAAAGTGCAGATGACGAGGCAGGGGGTTACCACTGAGCCACCCACTCTCCCCAGCTGAAGAGTAACGTCATCATCGCTTTCAGTTGATGTAATACAGATATGTAGTAATGTATGCATTAAACATATTAAAATCACAATATAAAAAATTCTCGATAATATTTTAATTGAAATATACACTAAAAGGACAATTTATTATACACACCCATTTAATAACTTGTGGGTCTACCTTTCACTCTCACAACAGCAGCAAAACGTCATGGCATGGACCCTACCGTGTGTTGGAAACGTTCAGGTGGTATCGCCACCCAAGGCTCCAGGAAAGTCATCACTTCACCCCACAGATGCTCAATAGGGTTCAAATCCGAAGAGTGAGAGGGCCATTCGAGGGTTTTGAACTTACTGGAGTGCTCATCCAACCACTTTCGCTAAATAGGAACGATGAAACGGGTACAGTTTGTTGAAAGAAGACTCCATTTAGTTGGCGAGTACGTCAACATAGCTTTGTGTAGTGATGGTGGTCTCAATAGGTATAAGGGACCCCAAGGCGGCCCAAGGAAACATGTCCCAGAACATTACACTACCTCCGGTTACGACAGGATTATATCCGGTTACGACAGGTAAAATTAGTCCCATGCCCTTCCGTTCTTGGCACAACCAAAAAGTCGATTGGGCTGTTTTACCACTGTGGGCCACTTTTTTTGCACACAATGGACTAAATGGCCAGATCACAAGAACTCCCGATGACTCATAGGTTGGACAATTGTTAGTAGGCAGATGATAACCTCCCGTCAAGGCCATCCAGCATGTTCTTTAACGTGCACAGGGTATGGCTCTCCCGCACACGGGGCCACAGCTTTAGGTCCCATTTAATGGATGGCTGCCTTTCCAAGCCCATTGGTGTCATCCGATCGTCCGATTCACTCTCTGCCACTGCCCACAGTTCATGGGTTCATATCATCCAAAGCCAATTTGAAGTGCATGCGTTAGAATCACTTCTTATATTTCAATTAAAATGACATCGAGAATGGCTTATAATGTGATGAGTAACGTATAATAATCTGTGTCGTATTCTAACAGTTAACAACCACGTATCTTTGAACCGACACTTACACAATATTTGATTTTCCTCCTTTCGCAAAAATCGTTACACCTCTCGGGCTGCATTCGCCATAGTCTGCAATCTGACAGAGCAGTAAACCTATAATTGGAAGAAAGAGAATAATGGCACAAGATATACAGTCGGTCAAAAAAGTATCCGAACACTATAGTTGATTACAGAATTCAAAAAAATATCTGGCAACTTTTTTTTTTGGAAAATAGTGATCTGGCAACCTTCGTGTCACGTGATTACAAAATTCAGGAAAAATATCTGGAGCGTGTACAGCAACTGTACACGCTCCAGTTACCGTTCACAGCAAACTGGAGCGTGTGCAGTTACTGCACACGCTCCAGTTTGCTGCGAACGGTAACTGCACACGCTCCAGTTTGCTGCGAACGGTAACTGCACACGCTCAATATTTCCGTGAGTGAGCCCACACGATCTAGTATCAAAATAATATGACCACTTACAGTCGGTCAAAAAAGTAATCCGAACACTATGGTTGATTACAGAATTCAGAAAAAATATCTGGCAACGATTTTTTTAGAAATTAGTGATCTGGCAACCTTCGTTCGTGTACTGTACGCGAAGGTTGCCAGATCAATAAATTCTAAAAAAATCGTTGCCAGATATTTTTTCTGAATTCTGTAATCAACCATAGTGTTCGAATACTTTTTTGAGCGACTGTACCTCAGAAGAAAACACTTTTAAACTATAAGGGGCATTCGCTTATGAATTAATTTATGACAATAGAAATAGCACTTGGACTAGTGAATTGACACTCAGCAGCCATTTTATTAGGTCAGTTCTACTCATTAAAATTAAATAAACTTAAAATTGAAAGTGATATGAAAACACAAACATAATCCTCAACCAGTTGTACAATCGTGCACTAACCTATCCTATCACCAGTCTTATTAATAACTTTAAGAAAAGCGTTCAACAGCATTTCACAAAATGGCCGAATCATCAGCATAACCTAAGTTACATATTTTCATACCTCTAGATTAGGAGTTCTCAACGTGGGGTACGCGGTAAAAATTTTTAGGATACGCCGTGAGTGAAATTTTTTGGGATACGTCAAAGGTCGATTACCCAATAAAATGTTTATAATTTTATAAGATTAGTTAAATTGTTTATGTCATTTTTTGTGTTTATCGATATATGTAATTTATGAATACAAATTTTAATATATATATATGTTTTATTTTATTACCATTGTTATACTATAACTATAGTTTTATCTATCTATACACGGGGTACGCCAGCCTGGTTCTCAACCTTTTATGCTTCCCGTACCCCCTGGAAATTCGTATGTAACTGGCATACCCCTTGTATAGATAGATAAAACTATAATTGTAGTATAACAATGGTTATTTTTACGTTGTTACTAGATCTAACGACTTTTGAGCTCTGGGTTCGAGCCCCGGGTAAGGCATGGTTGTGTGTGTTGTTTTTCTGCTGAGGTCCTGCCATCCTCACAGACCTACTACTTTGGCATATAAACTGACAGGCTCCTGTCAGACCTCTGTGGCAAGCAGCTGCTTGAGGGGGTATTTATTTTTTTTAATATCCCACGTTGAGAACCCCTAGTCTAGACAGTGGCGTAACAATGTGAAGTCGGGAGAGGCCTCTTCAATTAGTCTCCGCTTAAAACTATTCTTTTTTTTTGAAAAAAATTTAAAAGGATAAAAAGCGCACGAGATTCGGGACCTTTTTTGATCCACCGTCTATCAACGGCCATTGACATTAGAAGATGTTAGAGGCTTTAAAGAAATCTACAGCAAGAGACGCAATTCTCTCAATATCTCTGCAGACCAAAATTTGGAGCCCCAGTTCGAAGAGCCCGGAGCAGCAATTTTTTGCCGCAGCTCAAAATTGTTGCAAAATTTTCCAGGCGCAAATTTTTTTAATTCTTTTTATTCCTTACAGCAAAATAGTGAAATTTATCCAACTTCTGGAGAAATCCATTCATAAGTGATGAGTAAATAGTTTTCTGTATGCTAATTAGGACTGGTTGGTTGGTTTACCTCTGAGCTGCACTTTTTTTTTTTGCACACCACTGGCTAAATGGCCAGATCACATGGACCCATTGGAACAGCTGTTGAGAGCCAAATGGTAGCCTCCCGTCAAGGCCATCCAGCGTGTTCTTTAACGTGCACAGGGTATGACTCTCCCGCACACGGGGCCACAGCTTAACGTCCCATACGACGGACGGCGGCCTTTCCAAGCCCATTGGTGTCCCCTACTGACCGTGGATAGGGCGGGGAGTTTTTCGGCGATAAATCTCAAAGCTGACCAAGCTGAGGTTCGAACCCGGGAACTGCAGATTACGAGCCTGGCACGCTACCGACTGAGCCACCCCCGTCCAATTAGGACTGGTAGACATTGCACACATAATCATTTCACAGTAAGTAGTTATTCGCAGAAGTGACATTTCTAACCAATTTAATGCATTCACCAATTTTTTTAAGTTACCAAACAATCATACTTTACTCGAAATACAAATAATAATAAGTTAACAGAGATCTGTTCACTTTATTTCGAAATTTCTGTATGGATATAAAATATAGCAATATATAGAGTTTAAAATATTAGCGAAGTTTTAAAGATTCTAACTGTACATTGGTGTCCCCTACTGACCGTGGATAGGGCGGGGAGTTTTTCGGCGATAAATCTCAAAGCTGACCAAGCTGAGGTTCGAACCCGGGAACTGCAGATTACGAGCCTGGCACGCTACCGACTGAGCCACCCCCGTCCAATTAGGACTGGTAGACATTGCACACATAATCATTTCACAGTAAGTAGTTATTCGCAGAAGTGACATTTCTAACCAATTTAATGCATTCACCAATTTTTTTAAGTTACCAAACAATCATACTTTACTCGAAATACAAATAATAATAAGTTAACAGAGATCTGTTCACTTTATTTCGAAATTTCTGTATGGATATAAAATATAGCAATATATAGAGTTCAAAATATTAGCGAAGTTTTAAAGATTCTAACTGTAAGACATCGAAGACAGATGTCCATAATATCAAATATTTTATTTTCTATTATATATATTCAAGAATTTATCCATTTTCCTTGTTTGTGTGATCAAGAACTCTTCTTAAAAGGTAAGACACACTGAAATTCGGTATAACAAGTTTCTTTTATGATTTAAAGCAAATGAGGATTCGGCCACTCTCTCTCGAGAAAATCGGAGGAATAACCTTTAGACCTCCGTCTGACATTGAAAGACACGTCGGAGGTCAAATTTCGAATCTTTTTCGAGATCTGCCACTGGATTACCCGTAGGTGCAAATTTTCAGAGCTTTACCATTTGTACATCATAGTTAGAATCAGCGTGATCCCTTGTCAGCGGGGCGGGGGTGGCTCAGTCGGCAGCGCACCAGGCTCGTAATCTGCAGTTCCCAAGTTCGAGTACCAGTTGGTTAGCGTTGAGATTTATCATCGCAAAACTCCCTGCCCTGCCCATGATCAGTAGGGGACATCGATTGAGCTTGGAAAGGTCGCCGTCCGTTGGATGGGACGCTAAGCCGTGGCCCCGTGTGCGGAAGAGCCATACCCCTGTGCTTAAGAACACACTGGATGGCTGGACCTTCCTTAAAGAACACACTGGATGGCCTTAACGGGAGGCTACCATTTGTCTCCTGTTCCCGTGGGTCCCCTCCATCAACTTTTCTGAGCCTTCGGGCCCCTTGTGATATGGCCATTAACCCATTGTGTGCAAAAAAAGTGCCGCTCATAGGTAAAACAACCCAACCCTTGTCAGCCGGCAGTCAGTCATTCCCAATATTTTATCAACTCTTCTGACAATATATAGAAATATAAATATAAAATATGTGTATTTTTATATATATATATTTCTATATATATAAAAAAGTTATATTAAAAATTATATATATTTTAAGTAATGTTAAAAGGCCTGGTCAAAAAAAATAAAGAGGAAAGGGTTGGGTTGTTTTACCTCTGAGCGGCACTTTTTTGCGCACCATGGGCTAAATGGCCAGGTCACATGGACCCCGAAGGCTCAGAGAAGGTTGGGGGAGGGGACCCACTGGAACAGCTGTTGGGAGACAGATGGTAGCCCCCCTTCAAGGCCATCCAGCGTGTTCTTTAACGTGCACAGCGTATGGCTCTCCTGCACACGGAGCCACGGCTTAATGTCCCATCCGACGGACGGCGGGCTTTCCAAGCCCATCGGTGTCCCCTACTGACTGTGGGCAGGGCGGGGAATTTTGCGGAGATAAATCTCAACGCTGACCCAGCTGGGACTAGAACCTGGGAACTACAGATTACGAGCCTGGCGCGCTACCGACTGAGCCACCCCCGCCCCAAATACAAGATCGACTGATTATACGAATCTAATTGTTCAGCACTCTAGAAAAAGTATTATACAGACACATTACACATTACACATATAATTAGCACCGAAAATATTTAATAGATTGCCAGGAATTTGAGTGATAAGGCACTGGAGCTTATTTTTCAAAGAAGGAACTGCAGGAATAAACTGAGTCAACACCCTACCAGTCCCAAAAGACAGTATTACAAAGGGTTTAATCAAAGTACAAAGGATCAACTTTTTGTCTTGATAGCTTGGCTGACAAAGCGGAGGAAGCAGCTAAACAGCGCAATAGCAGAGAGTTATGCCAAGTAGTTAATCTTTTGTATGGTAAGAAACAGGCTGGCATACAGGGATTGAGCGATAAACATGGTAAGGTAATTGAAGGTGAGGATTCTGTCTGGCTAGGTGGTGAGATTGCCAGATGAAGTGAACCACAAAACCAGATGGTTGGGTTGTTTTACCTTTGAGCGGCATTTTTCTACATAAAATGGGCTAAATGATTAGGTCACAAGGACTCCCGAAGGCTCAGAGAAGGTTGAAAGAGGGGACCCACTGGACAACTGTTGGGAGACAGATCGTAGCCTCCAATCAATGCCATCCAGCATGTTTTTTAACGTGCACAGGCCATGTCTTAATGTTCCATCTGACGGACAGCGGCCTTTCCAAGTCCAACGGTGTCCCCTACTGATGGTGTGCAGGGTGGGGAGGTTTGCGGAGATAAATCTCAATGCTGGGCCACCTGAGACTCGAACCTACGAACTGCAGATTACCCGCCTGGCACACTACCGACTGAGCACCACCGCCACCCACAAAACCAGACATGTTGACCACACTTAACGTGAATCTGGGAAGACGAAACTGAGCACATTCCCGATGCTTTTGCATGCCATCATATTTAATGACACCTTCTATGCCATCATAACTTACAGCAAATTATTATTACACAATTTGCACTTTGCCTTAGAGTTGCCTTCACTTGGACACTTCACAATCCAAGAAAATTGTGATTCCCATTCCAAATTATATTTACACATTCTCTGCATTTTTTAAGGGGTTTCTTTTGCTGTACATTCAATCATTTTAAAAACTGTGGAGCAGAATTTAATATGTTTTCATTAAAGTCATCACCGAACTTTCGTGCAGCGATTATTATTTCCATAAAACAATAATTCACGCAGGCGCATTGTGTGCTCGCAAACTGCAGCCTTCACAGCGTCGCCATGCATTTACATCACAATTTGCGTGAAGATGTGTAGACAACAGTCAGAATAGACCACACTAAATTTCGCAATTAAAGATTTATTAGTTGATGTTAAAATTATTACTTTTGCACCATAACTAACTGAACAGAATGCTACTTTACAATGGAAAGATCCCCGCCCTGCCCACGGTCAGTAGGGAACACCAATGGGCTTGGAAAGGCCGTCGTCCGTCGGATGGGACGTTAAGCCGTGGACCCGTGTGCGGGAGGAGCCATACCCTGTGCACGTTAAAGAACACGCTGGATGGCCTTGACAAGAGGCTACCATCTGTCTCCCAACAGCTGTTCCAGTGGGTCCCCTCCCCAAACCTTCTCTGAGCCTTCGGGGTCCATGTGACCTGGCCATTTAGCCCATGGTGCGCAAAAAAATGCCGCTCAGAGGTAAAACAACCCAACAGTGGAAAGATTATAAACCATTATCTATTACGCCCACATCTCAGTGAAAGATTTATACGTCTTATTCTGCAAGTTTTTGGCGTCTGATGCGTGGTTTAAATGTAAGAGCCCTCTGACATATATCTAGAGAATTGCGGGTTCGATTCACCACGACAGCAATAATTTTTTGCAGATGTTTCGAATAATTGTTGAAGTCGATTTCTACAGGAAATCTGTGTATTTACTATGGAAATATTATAAAACTTTTTTTTTTCACATTATTCCGGAAAACCGGACATTTCTTTATCCGATGGGACGAAAATTTCGGCCGGAGAAATGCCGGATACCTGGCAACACTACTAGGTGTACTGAGAATTTCGGAGATGTTCTAAACTAGGCCTGGACAAACTACTGCCCGCCAATCCTTTTTCTGTGACCGGCGGGCTACTGAACACAATTAAATCAAATCGTAAAAGAGATAATGAACGTATAAACTAATAAACTAAATAATAACTTCGAAGAAGCGAATTATCATTAAAATAATTAATTTTACTATTTTTTAAGTTTCACTTTAGATAATTTTTTGGTTATACTTCGCATATTGATTATATTTTTCTTTGGCGGCCACTGCTCCATTTTGTTTCCTACGACCCTTCAGATCAGATGCTTGCCCAGGCCTGTTCTACACAGTGCAGTAGTTCGACTTCCATTGTTTGTAATGAACATTGATGCATTACTAGCTTTAATGTTGGCCCTAATCACATTCTGAAATCACTTCGGCTATCTCTAAAATAAAACTGCATAAATCCCCAGGGTAGAAAGAAACAGAGAGAAAACTAATGAAAATTGGCAAGGCAGATGTTGCTTTGAACAATTGCGCTCTTGAAGTATTTTCATACAAAGGTCTTTAAGGTAAATTTTAATACTATTTTATAATATCAGCTTTGACACCAAAACTTGTGACATTTCACTTTCCCAGCGATATATTTTATCGAAGTGTTAAGAATTATTTTAAATACATAACTGTTATTGTCAATATTATTAAGTTAGGAAAGATAGTTGCCCAACCCTTAGCAATCATTTTTTTTTCATCGCCAGTTATTTCGATGGTTTAAGATATAATGTCTGTTTAAAGCTAAATTTTAAAGGAATTGTGATTTTTCATTTATATTAATCTACTTAGGGAAAATATTTTAAAAAATGGGATATGATGTAGCCAAAGAGTTATATATACTAAAGGTAGAACTCGTATGGATGGCTATTGATCAATAAGGAGGCACTATCGTGGCCAAATAGTTTGGCAAAACATCACAATCGTAGTGAAAGTACATGCATCAGTTTACGTATCTATATATATGTTATGAAGGCATTATATTAATATTTTTTGGTAAATAAAACTCAAAGTATTAAGGCAATTACGGTGCAGGTACTTCTTATACAGAAATATATTTTAGTTTAAAATCTTTTTTAAAAAAATGTGTTCCTAGTGCTTTCGCATGCCATCTGTTACTGTATTTGTCAAAGCAGATGTTTTGATCAGCTCCTTAACCTTGGAATCGATCATAACAGATTCTGGAAGTGAACGTTTAAGAGGAGTGGAGTAATAAGTCGTAAATTTTTTCGTATTCTCTCCCACCTAGTCCAACAAAAAAATTGGATAATATTTATTGTTTTTACCTCTTCCATACATGGTTCTTGATTATAAAAAGTCATGTGTCAAATAAAAGTTTATGTTGCGAATATCATCATCCTCAAGCAGCCATGGGCTACGTAGGTCCAACCAGATTTTGCAATTTAGTTCCCAAGCATGTCTGTCCTGAGCTACAGCTGCTGCATCTTGCCACTGCATACGACTTCTAACTAGGTCCTATTTGACATCGTCTTGCCCTCCGCATTCTAGATCACCACCTCTTTCTGAAGCCTTTAGGCACACTGTTCATAACCCTATCAGCTAATGTATACTTATGCATACGGGTAACATGACCAAACCAACGGAGTCTCTCTCTGCACAATATGTTGTTTAAAGTAGGTTTCCGACTCCTTTGCCTAACCTCATCATTACTTATAAAGTTGAACCACCTAATGCTCAAGATACTGCATAAGCAACAAGTTTCCTTTTATCTTGTTTGCAAAGGGTCAAGTTTCACTACCATCACCAACTTTGGAGGGAAACAAACTATTACAGTCTAATTTTAGTCTTTAGGTCTATATGCCTATTTCTCCACACTCCTCATTGAGTTTTAAAAGTCCCAGCAGCAATCCCTATCTCATGCCACATATCATCAGTATCTGTTACATGGCTCCCAAGTTAATTAAACTGAGATACCAGCTCAAGAGTGAAACCATTCAGATTAACAGAATCACAGCCTGCCTGTCAATTTCTTTAAACCAGAGCTATTATTATCATCCCTATTTTTAAAAACATTTGCCAGTAATGTTTGATTTACTGGCAAATACATTTGCCAGCTCTGGTAAAAACATTTGCCAGTAATGTTTGACTTAATCACCAAACCTACTCTACTACCAGTCTCATCAACAGCTCGAATGAAAGAGTTCAACTCATCATCATTTGTCAAAAGGACTAAATCATCAGCATCATCTAAAAATCATCTACAAATTTTCGTATCTCCAGTCCATTTAAGGCCAAAATCTTTCTGTTGTAGTGAATTTCGCATACATAATCGATAACCAAAGAGAAAAGGGGACAAAATGCACCCTTCTCGAACACCAGAAGTAATGCTAAACCAATTGCTACAAGCCTTACCAACTCTCACACACGACTCAGTGTTATTATACAGAGCTTTCATTATGTTAACTAACTTGTCTGGTATGCCACACGATTCCACGATCAACCACAAATTATGACAGTCAACAGCCTTTTTGAAATCTACAAAGCTAGTAACCACAGGTTTCTGGAACTAAAATTTTCTCAAGAATCTGCCTAAGTAAAAAAACCTGATCTACACATCCTCTACCATTTTTGAATCCATACTGCTCATCAAGCAATTGTCCATCAACCAGATTCTTAATTCTATTAAGCAAAATCAAGCAAAGAAGAGAAAGTAAGCCGGACACCCCTATAGTTATCACAAGAACTTTGATCACCTTTTTTAAAAAATAGGGATGATAATAATAGCTCTGGTAAAATCCTTAGGAACAATGCCTTTATCATAAAAGATATTCAAAATTTCAGTCATTCGTGTGGTAATCAAAACATTCCCAGCTCTAAGCATTTCCGTAGTAATTTCATCTACCCCTGGGGATTTGTGTAGTTTAAGTTTAGAAATAACCAAAATAACTTCAGACCGTGTTATAGGGCCAAAATTAAAGCCAGTAATGCTTGTATCCTCATTAGGAACAATGAGAGTAGAACTAACCACATTGTTTAGAACATCTCTGAAATGCTCAGCCAACTTAGCATAACAAAATCCTCACCTTCTCACCAACCTTATCTTGCTTATCCTTCAATCCCTGCATACCTGTCCATTTTTTTTTCATACAAAGCATTAACTATCTGTGCTGTTATGCTGTCTAGCTGCTTCCTCAGCTTTGTCAGCCAAGTCATCTAGCCAGAGATTCTTCTCAGCTGCTAAGTCATCCTTTGCACGTTATTAACCTCTTTGCAATGCTTTCTGTTAGTACTCGTAGGGTATTGATTAAGAGCATTCCTACGATTCTTTCTTTCCAAAATAAGCTCCAGCACCTTATCACTAAAATAATTTTGCCTTCTCTGCTCCCTTTTACCTGAAAGCGTACTATTAATTTCAAGAAAGGCCCATTTAAAATGGTCTCATTCTTCCTCAACTTCAGTAGTAAGCAAACTATGACTGTCATAATAACCTATCATGGTAAGCTTTAGTTATAACTGGGTCTCTCAGAGCTTGTGTTACAAGTAACCTTTTTAACCTTAGCACACTTCTTAAGTTTAAATACGTAATGGTCAGATTCAATTTCAGCTCACCTATAAGATCTGATATTCCTAACAGAACTAGCCTATTTGATGTTAATTAAAATATAATCATTCATATTTTTATGCAGCCCACTGGTAAAACCGATGTGTACTTATACATATTGCCGTGTCTATAATAATTGTTAGTGATTCGCAAACCATTAAGTTTACTTACTTGTAGGAGACGTTACCCATTGCCATTACAGCTACCAATACCAAAAGGACCTATCACTCCCTTCCCCAAAGGTCAGAGTCAGTCCAACTTTGGCATTGAAGTCACTTAGAATAAGGGTAATATCTCCTTTAGTTAAGATCTCCCTTCTTTGAGAGATCTGTTAGCCGAATGTCTTTACTGGATCTTAATCACGCAGTAATTATCGTACTCAATAATAACACCATTAACTCTGCATTTCTTGATTAAATATCTCGTATGATGAACAACACTTTACATAAACTAATAGGATGGCTTCAACTGTGCTCAGCCCTAATCTACTGTCCCACTGAGAATATCCAGTCACACACTCCCAGTGTTGGGTTGTTTTACCTCTGAGAACTTTTTTGCACACCACGGGCTAAATGGCCAGGTCACATGGACCCCGAAGGCTCAGAGAAGGTTGGGGGAGGGGACCCACTGCAACAGCTGTTGGGAGACAGATGGTAGCCTCCCGTCAAGGCCATCCAGCGTGTTCTTTAACGTGCACAGGGTATGGCTCTCCCGCACACGGGGCCACGGCTTAACGTCCCATTCGACGGATGGCGGCCTTTCCAAGCCCATTGGTGTCCCCTACTGACCGTGGGCAGGGCGGGCAATTTTGCGGAGATAAATCTCAATGCTGACCCAGCTGGGACTCGAACCTGGGAAGTACAGATTACGAGCCTGGCGCACTACCGACTGAGCCACCCCCGCCCCTCCCAGTGTTGACCCGACTTTATTAAAAAGTCCTTCAAATATGCTGGCTCCCAGAAAACAGCAATTCACTTCCAATGGTCAGGAGAAAAGTCCCTTTCTTTTCCGATGGGTCCACACCCCCTTTCCTTCCCATTGTAAGCATGCAGCAGACCTCACGTCACGACATTGCACGATGCACAGGTCAGAGTTCCACAGGTAATGTGGGTCACATGTGGCTCTCGTCCAATACAGTATACAGTGAAGAGGCAACATCAAAGCCCAGATGGGAACATCCCTGACATGCAGCTACCAATACCAAAAGGACTTATCACCCCTCCCCAAAGGTCAGAGTCAGTACCAACTTTCACATTGAAGTCACCTAGAACAAGGATAATATCTCCTTTCTTGACAGAATTAAAAATGTCCTTAAGTTGTCCATAAAACCTCTTTATCATCCTCATCAGTATCCTCAGTGGGAGCATAACAACAGGTAACATTCATATCTATAATGATTGAAATTTTGCTGTTAGAAACCTTTCATTAATGCACTCATTTATATCCTAGAAGAGCATCAGTAGCATGTCTGCTTACAAGCAGAACCATGCCTTGGTGATGCTTATTATCTTCCCTCCCTGAAAAGAGAAATGCAAAATTTTTTTAAGAATCTGATCTTTATCTGTCCATCTGGTCTCTTGCAAACCGAGAATATCTAAATTATAATAGTGGAATTCTTCTGTGAGGACATTAAGAGAATAAGCTCTGTGCAGAGTCCTCACATTCCAACTACCTATAAAGAGAAAATGGTTAGTGGGATGTTTAAAGAAATTATGTTTATTGAGAGAGAGAATGCTGACAATATCAAACAACTCCCTAATCGCAGGTACCTGCGATGGCCTCTGATCAGGATTATCCACCAGCTGATAAAATATATCTTGTGACTGTGTTTCTATGGAGTTTCCGAAATTATGAATTTAGGGATAACAATAGATCAAAAATTAATTGGAAATCCCATATCAATAATCTGTAAAAAAAAACTGAGATCAATGCTATATAAAATATATTATCTAATAAAATTATTTAATCAGGAAACATTATCTGTTTTACAGGGTGATTCAAAACTCTTGGGCCAAACTTTAAGGGGTGATAGAACACACCTAAACAAGCACTTTTCGTCATACAATGCATGGTCGGTACTCAATCGGTGAAGCGCTAGAGAGCGCTTTCCAGTGAACATTTATAAGTGCTGGTTTTCGCACTCGTCGTCATTTCTACCGTGGATTGCAGAACTGATGGATTGTTTCACGAATCAGGAGAAGGCAGACATGAATTTCACTTACGGAGGTGCAGACGGAAATGCGAGGGAAGCCCAAAGACTTCCCTCGCATTCCCGTCTGCACCTGGTCATGCGTCTGGTCGGAAAGTCCAAAGACTTTCCGACCAGACGCATGCCTGATAATAAAACCTTTCAGAGATTGGAATGGTATCTGTGTGAAATGGGCTCCTTTGTCAGCAGCTTCCAGGATACAGGGCGTGCAAGGACGACACGTGTTACAGAGGAAATTCTATATAGGGTTGGAGATCATCCCGAATGTAGCACGCAAGCAATTCCCCATGCCGTAAGTGTGCCCCAATCGACGGTGTGGCGAGTTCTACGAGACGAACGATTACACCCCTACCATGCACAGAGGGTGCATGCCTTGACACTTGCAGATTATCGGCCTCGTGTGGATTTTGCACAATGGTTCCTGCAGCAGACTGCAGCGCGACTGGACTTTGATGCACGTCTTATTCACTGACGAATTCACTTTTACACGTGAGGGCATTTTTAATACCCACAATTCACGTGTGGGCCACCAGCAATCCGCACGTCATACATCCACATTTGTACCAGCGGCGTTTCTCCATAAATGTTTGGGCTGGAATCCTCCATGGCCATTTGATTGGCCCATACCTTATGCCAGCCCAACTGAAAGGGAGAACGTACCTCGTATTTTTACAAGAAGTCTTGCCAGAATTACTGAACCCTGTTTTAGCAAACATTCAAACACGTATGTGGTTCCAACACGACGGAGCGCCACCCCATTTCAGCGTGGATGTGCGGAACGCCTTGGATGCAACATTTCCAGGACGATGGATTGGATTAATACATATTAACTCATGGATACAGTCTGCTATTCATTATAGGCTACTTTGCTCCAGAGGGACTTATACTTCAATCCTTAGACACGGTCATAAATCTGCAAAATAATAAAAAAATTAACTGATAATAATGGATTTAGTGATAGTCTGCATAATGGTTATATTAAACTTAACGTACTACCCTTCAGAAATTTATATGCCTAAAAATTATAGATACATCTTTTTGTAAAAGATAACCTCTATAATCTGAAAGTAGATAATTATTGTCCCCATATCAATAATCTGTCAAAAACCATATCTCAAGCAGCTGCTTGAGGGGGTATTTATTATTATTTTTTATGCTAGTTGTAGTAAAAACCACATCTTATGCTATCTTATTTTGTATGCTAGTTGTTGTAAAATCCATATCTTATACTATCTTATTTTGTATGCTAGTTGTTGTAAAAACCGTATCTTATGCTAGCCTAGCCATCAAAACCAAAGATTCTTATCATCAGCTAACTGATCCTTTACACGTTTATTTAGCTCTCTGTCTGCGATCAAATGGGAAGTATGAAATTCCCCTTGTTAAAAAGAAACTAATACACAAATACATAACTTATTTAGCTCCTAAGATATTTAATCATTTACCTCTTGATTTAAGAAATCATAACGGTTGATTACTTTTGTATAAAAAGAGAGTAAAGATGTATTTCTTCTCTATAAGTGATATTGAACATGTTTACAGTTCTTACATAGCAAAAAAATTGTTTTTTCACCTACTCTACTACATTATACATACTACCTATTTGTGATGTTTCATGTTAATTAGATAGTTGATGTTATACTGATCTTTATAGTCGTTTAACTGATTACTTCATATGTTAATTAATTATCATTATTGTCTTTTATCATTTTTTTTCATTCTTAAAACTGATTTTTAATTTATTGTACTACCTAGTCAAGCTGTAAATGGTAGCTAGGCGTAAACTGGAAGGAAAGCTGTGCACCAATCCCTAGTGATGATGCACACAACCGGCCAGGTCTAGCACCTAATGTCCGACCCCGCCTTCTCGTGGTGCAGGCCGTTAGTACCTTTCAAAAGAGATATTCTCCTTTGGAAGGGAACGGAAGGGGAGGGCTGCCAGTTCAGTATGGCCTACTGATCTGGTCATCTATGGCCACTTTTTTCTTTTTTTTCAACCCTGCTGAGGAGTGGTCAACTTCACAGGGTCCTGGTGCTGACCATTTATACCTACTAGACTGGACTTGTTTATGGATTTGAGCTTGATTATTGATCCTGGACTAGCTGCACTGGTGTGCCTCTGTTGAGGGAGAGTCTGCCGCTGTGTTTTCTGTTTGCTTCTGGGTTGCCAGCTCTAAGTGAACAGAGGCATGGGATACCTTATATCAGCTGGTGGATAATCCTAATCAGAGGCCATCGCAGGTACCTGAACCTTACTTAGCTAGTTGGGCATCGTCAAGCCTAAACTGGAGTAATATGTCTCAGGCAGGCCATGTGGCTCTTGAAAAAGTCCACTTGAAAAGGTGGTGCCTGAAGTTCCTACCAGCATCGGTGACTTCAGCCTTTAGCAGAGGAGGAACAGGTCTTTGCCCCATGCCTGCGATCAGGGGGCTGTTTGATATTGTTGGCCCTACCAATCTCAATAAACCTAATTTCTTTAAAAATCCTACTAATCATTTTCTCTCTGCAGGAACATGGAACGTGAGGACATTACATAGAGATTATTCTCTTGATGTCCTCATGCAGGAATTCCAGCGCTATAACCTAGATATTCTAGGCTTGCAAGAGACCAGATGGACAGGTAAAGGTGAAATACTTAAAAATAACTTTAAATTTCTCTTTACAGGGAGGGAGGATGGAAAGCATCACCAAGGCGTGGGTCTGCTGCTCAGCAGACATGCTAGTGATGCTCTTCTAGGATATGAGTGAATTAATGAAAGGTTTCTTACAGCAAAATTTCAGACAAGCATTAAAGACTTGAATGTTATCTGCTGTTATGCCCCCACTGAGGATGCTGATGAGGATGAGAAGGATAGGTTTTACGGACAACTTCAGGATATTTTGAATTCTGTCAAGAAAGGAGATATTACCCTTGTTCTAGGTGACTTCAATGCCAAAGTTGGTACTGACTCTGATCTTTGGGGAGGGGTGATAGGCCCTTTTGGTATTGGTAGCTGCAATGGCAATGTCTCCTACAGGTAAGTAAACTCAATGGTTTCAGAATAACTAACACATATTACAAACACCGCGACATATATAAATACACATGGGTTTCACCTGATGGGCTGCATAGGAATATGATTGATTATATATTAATTAACAGCAAATGGGCTAATTCTGTTAGAAATACCAGGGCATATAGGGGAGCTGAAATTGGATCTGACCATTACCTTGTTAAAAGTGTCTTGCAACTTAAACTTAAAAAGTGTTGTGCTAGGGTTAAAAAATTTACCTTTAATACCGAAGCTCTGAAAGACCCAGTTATAGCTAAAGCTTACCATGATAAGTTACTTAGTCATTATGACAGTCATGGTTTGCTTAATACTGAAGTTGAGGAAGAATGGGGCCATTTTAAACAGGCTTTTTTGGAAACTAACAGTACTCTTTTAGGAAAAAAGGAGCAGAGGAGACAGAATTATTTAAGTGATAAGGCACTTGAGTTATTTCAGAAAGAAGGAACTGCAGGAAAGTCCTTAATCAGTACCCTACTAGTCCTAATAGAAAAGATTACGGAGAGCTTAATAAACGTGTAAAAGATCAGTTAGCTACTGATAAGAATCTTTGGCTTGATGGTTTGGCTGACAAAGCTGAGGAAGCAGTTAGGCAGCACAGCAGAGAGCTGTACCAGATAGTTAATGTTTTGTGTGGTAGAAAACGGACAGGTATACAGGGATTGAAGGATAAATAAGGTAAGGTTATAGAAGGGGAGGATTCTGTCATGGCTAGGTGGGCTGAGCATTTCAGTGATGTTCTAAACAATGTGGTTAGTTCTACTCCCGTTGTTTGTAATGATGATAGATGCATTGGCAGCTTTAATGTTGGCCCTATAACACAATCTGAAGTTATTTTGGCTATCTCTAAACTTAAACTTCATAAATCCCCAGGGGTAGATGAAATTACTACAGAAATGCTCAGAGCTGGGAATGTTTCGGTTACCACTTGGATGACTGAAATTCTGAATATCTTTTATGATAAAGGCATGGTTCCTAAGGATTTTACCAGAGCTATTATTATCCCTATTTTCAAAAAAGGTGATTGCAGTTCTTGTGATAACTATAGGGGTATCAGCCTACTCTCTGTTCCAGGTAAAGTTCTTTCCATGATTGTGCTTAATAGAATTAAGAATCTGGTTGACAGGCAATTGCGCGATGAGCAATGTGGATTCAGAAGTGGTAGGGGATGTGTAGATCAGATATTTTCATTTAGGCAGATTCTTGAGAAATGTTTAGAGTTTCAGAAACCTTTGGTTGCTAGCTTTGTTGATTTCAAAAAGACTTTCGACTCTGTTGATCGTCATAATTTGTGGTTGATTGTGATATGATATGGTATACCAGACAAGTTAGTTAACATAATGAAAGCTCTCTATAATAACACTGAGTCATATGTGAGAGTTGGTAAGTCTTGTAGCAATTGGTTAAGATTTACGTCTGGTGTTCGACAAGGGTGCATTTTGTCTCCTTTTCTCTTTAGTTTGGTTGTTGATTGTTATGCGAAATTCACTTCAAGGGAAAGATTTTGGCCTTAAATGGGCTGGAGATATGAAAATTTCTGATTTAGATTATGCTGATTTAGCCCTTTTGGCAAATGATGTTGATGAGATGAACTCTTTCATTCGAGATGTTGATGAGACTGGTAGAAGAGTAGGTTTGGTTGTAAACAGAGAGAAAACTAAAGTGATGAAAATTGTCAGGCAGGTTGTGATTCAGTTAATCTGAATGGTCGCAGTCTTGAGCAGGTGTCACAGTTTAATTACCTTGGGAGCTATGTAACTGAAACTGGTGATGTGCAGCATGAGATTAACAGACGAATAGGGATTGCTGCCGGGACTTTTAAGAATCTATGGAGAATGTGGAGAAATAGGCGTATAAACCTAAAGACTAAAATTAGATTTTATATAGTTTGGTTCTTTCTAGGGTTAGTTATGGTAGTGAAACTTGGACGCTGTGTAAACAAGATAACAGGAAACTAGATGCTTTTGATTCTAGATGCTCACGCAGTATCTTGGGTATTAGGTGGTTTAACTTTTTAACTAATGATGAGGTTAGCAAAGGAGTCTGCAACCTCCTTTAAGCAGCATATTGTGCAGAGAGAGACTCCGCTGGTTTGGCCATGTTGCCCGTATGGATAATTATAGATTGGCGAATAGGGTTATGAACAGTGTGGCTAGAGGCCTCAGAAGGAGGGGGAGACCTAGGATGCGGTGGGCAGACAATGTCAAACAGGTCCTTGTTAGAATTGGTGTGCAGTGGCCGGATGCAGCAAATGTAGCTCAGGACAGATATGCTTGGAGAATTAAACTGCGTGGTCTGGTTGGACCTCCATAGCCCATGGCTGCTTGAGGATGATGATGATGATGAGTCAAGCTTTTGCTTTTGGGTTGTTTATATGTTGATCGATTTTAACGTAGAATTTCTATGATAACACACAAACAGAAAATACAGGGGAAGATTTTCCCTCTAGAGAAGTCCACCAGTGCAACAATTTCAGGATCCATAATCAAGCGTAATTATTTAGTTCAGGTTGTATATATGGTCAGTACTAGGATCCTGTGTGGTTGACCACTCCTCAGCAAGGTAGAAAAAAAAAAGTAGCCATAGTTGTCCAGATCAGTAGGCAACACTGATCTGGCAGCCCCACCCTTCCCTTCGACGAGAATCTCTAAAGGTAATAACAATCTGCACCACGAGAAGGCTCGACTGAACTTTAGGTGCTAGGCCTGGTCGGTTCTGTACATCATCACAAGAGATTCATGCATAGCACTCCTTCCAGTGATTACCTATCTACCATTTACATATATTGTGATGATTAATGATATGGCCATAGGATATAAAACATCGTTATCCTCTGTCATCTCCCCAAATCTCCATATCGTGTAGGTAAATCCACCACTGTTTCCGTCAGTGTCCACACATCTTGACAATTTATTCCAAAACAAGTGGAACATCCAGTGTACATTAAGATTTGAAAAAAAAATTGAATGGGTGGAAAGGCTTCCATTGGAAAAAATCAGGTATTGAATATTAATAAAGTCATTACCAGAACCATGCATAGGGAGGGGGCAACAGGAGTTTAAGCTAAAGCCCTTTTCATTCTACTAGTCAGAAGTGCACATTTTACAGTACACTAAAACAGATTGCAACGAAAGGAGTACCCCTTTTTTGGGGGGTCTAAGCTCCCGTGTCTTACATGCTTCCCACACGGCACTGTTCATTATACAGTAGACAGCCCTGTCGATTAGGGAATTTCAACATGATTTCTACCTTGGAGTCAGCTTTGAGATTTATCTCCACAGCCCACTCCCTGCCCTACCCATGGTCAGTAGAGGAAACTAATAATCTTGCAAAGGCCACCATCCGTCAGATGGGACATTAAACTATGTTTCTATATGCAGGTCAGCCATACCCTGTGCACATTAAAAATCATACTGGATGGCCTTGACAGGAGGCAGCTGTTTCTGAAGAGCTGTCCAGTAGGTGCCCTTTCCCCAACCTTCTCTCAGCCTTTAGGGTCCTACTGATCGGGCCATTTATCTTATTGTGTGCAAAAAAAGTGTAACTCAAAGGTAAAAAATCCCAACGCAGCATCATGTCAATGGGAATTTTGCTCATTATTTAATTCAATGCGATACCAATGGAAAAATTTTGAACTTTTAAAATACTGTTTGCATCGAATATTTTTGTTGAAGATGAAGCTCTGTCAATTCTATCAATATCTGTTTTCAACAATATTCGTTTAAAATTTAAAGAGTTATGGGAGCTGGAAACAGACGCTTTTAAATAAAAAGAATATATAAAAAACCTTTTTAATGTGTATAAGGTAAACTTTGTAAAATGCAACTATATTGTGTGTGCATTTACTTTTGGTAATTTCTATTAATCAACGTTTACATTAGGGTTCTTGATAAATCTCACCGAATGAAGTAATCTAGTTTGAAATGGGTGCTGCATATTTTACTGTGTTTTGCTGGCATCCACAACTTTTCTTCTTTCTGCACACGTTTCATATTTATTATCCATCGCTCTAATAATGGCTGGTTAATAGGAAATTTAAAAACATAATCATTGATAGAGTTTAAAATTATTTCTGACATATCAATTGAAACTTAAATACAACTACAAAATATGTGTACCACTAAATCCTGAACTATAAATTGAGTTAAAAGAGATTAAATTTATTTGAAGAAATTATGATTAATTCTTGTTATAATGATTGGTGTATCCTACAACACATATCAATTGAAACTTAAATACAACTACAAAATATGTGTATTTACTATTGATTACCGCTAATCCTGAACTATAAATTGAGTTAAAAGAGATTAAACTTATTTGAAGAAATTATGATTAATTCTTGTTATAATGATTGGTGTATCCTACAACAGAACATGTTTGAATCATGTTTTATAATCACTATACAAAATACGCTTTAACTATATGTATTAAAAATACATTACTAGCGTCCTATCTGCTGTGTCGCCCATAGTACAGTTGCCAGATCTACCTCTAGGGTGTGTGTGTGTGTGTATATATATAGTCTAAGGTGTGTATATATCAAAGAGCATAGAACAGGAGGCACTTTGAACGAATTCGTGAAGCATTTGCGCATGATCGACAGCTATTTGTTTGTGCCCGTCACCATATATGGAATTTGTGCAGAAAGGAAATTAGATTTTCTAGGAATAGTTACTCGCCTCCATCTGTAGAACACACAGAAAGATAACAAGGAATATCGTGCAATACTTGAATTAACGTTTAATCTGTTTCATTTATTTAAAATAATCGTTCATTTATACAAGTTAATGCATTATTGTGAAATCAGTTTCGAAAATTTAAAGGCGATTTCTAAGTTTAACTCTAACACTATGAAAAGAATCATGTAGTCAAATTTATTCGCATTTCATCTAACGTTTCATTAAGTGAAGCTTAAAAAATAAATACCTCCTCAAGCAGCTGCTTGCCACAGAGGTCTCACTGGAGTCTGTCAGTTTATATGCCATAGTAGAAGGTCTGAGAGGATGGCAGGACCTCAGCAGAAAAACAACACAAACATCCATGCCTTACCCGGGATTCCAACCCAGGTCACTTAGATCAGTAGCCAAGCGTGCTAACCACTCGGCCACAGACAATTCTAAGTATGAATTATTGATATCCATGTCGCCGTAAGAAATTCAGCCGCCAAGCGGCACGGTAGAATTGGGTTACAAACGGTCTTTGTCCGTAGTAGGCTGTGCTTCGTGTGCAGCACAGTGAAGCAATGGGTACCACAAGAGTACCAGTCACCCGACGGAAGACTGCATCAGTTACAAAAGCTTTCCTTCATTAAAACAATTTTCCTTCTTTTTTTTGGGCAGTTATGGCGAGAATTTGTAAGAGTAATATTAGAATTTTAGATTCGACTTATGGTCTAATTTTTTTTTTCTACGTTTAAAAACATTCGCCTAATGTGCAGTCTAGGTGAGGGAAAGCCGATTTTGCTTCCTGTCAACTCCGTGATCGACACTTTGGTATACCGGTAGTAGAAGGCTGCGATATTTGGCATACGCAGCGAGAGTTGCGGCAGTATAACTGAAGGCTACGGAATATTTCATATCTCACCTAGCAGTAAGCATAGAATCATTCTAAAATAACGTGAATTAAATAAGAAAATAACTTTGTTAAATAAGTTCTTACCAATCTATTTATACAACATTTTATGGGGTGGAATTTTTTAAATCCTTTTCTTCTACAACTTTTAAAAGTTTCGTTTTTCTTTGCAATGAAATATTTTATATATCTATATAATTTTTTACGTATTATTTAATTTTACCATAATCAGTTAATAATATTTCAACTAAATATTTCTTTCATCATGTAAATAAATAAACCGACTTGATATCTGACATATACTTGGCACAATGTTTATGGGCACAAACATATGGCCATCCTATGCTTCACTTGTTGTTACGGCAAAACCCGTTTGTGAACTCTCCCCTCTTTTCTATACTCCTTGGTGTATATATAGAACTCTGTGGCTACAGCGGACATGTAGTGAAATCTTTCGGTATGAGTCAAAAGCCGTTTACAGCTTAAAAATCATAAGTGAAAAATTTTTTCTTTCCAATTTTATCTTCCTACATTAAACATCATACATTCTAAAATTTATAACTAAGCAAACTTAGTTTTTTAGCTAGTGTTGCACAGTTAAAATGCAAAAAAAAGGGTATTGAATGTAAACGATTCCGAACTAAACTGCATTAGAGGTCCTGTATAGTTAGAGGCTGGCCATCTCGGTGATTGACTCATTGGTTGATTGAGTCACATGGTTTGTGGGCGCCATGTTTTGTCGTACCCGTGAGAGGAAAGCCTATGAGATAGTGTATCTAGTTAAAACTTCTGTTTTTACAATTTTATACATTTCTACCACTTTTTTTTTTGTCTATAAAAGCTTCCATATTTTATCAATGCCTTACTGAGCTGCAGTTGGGTGTAAAATTCCACTCATAGAAATAAATTAATAAATATTTTTTCCAAATAAGACAGTAATTGGCTGCAAAAGTGAAAGGAGCAAACTGAAAACCAAAAAAATATTTTTTTTTAAGGTTCGTTTGAGAAACGAGCTAATGTTTTCACTTTGTTGTCTGCTTATGTCAATATTTGTTCGTCTGTCTGTCCGTCTGTCTTTCCGTCTATAGACAATGAACTTTTTTACTTTTAGAGATAAATGAAAAATTCTTTTTGGGTTGGATAGATTTCGAAAAAATATTGCAAATTTCAATTTTAAAATCTTCCAATAGCTTTAATAGCACCTCTAGCGGCAGAAAGTGATAAATTTTCGAAATAATATTGAAAACTATTTACACTATAAATGCGAAATTTTGGTAGTACAGTGTTATGGTCAGGTTTAAAACGGCAATAAGGTGCGAAAATGAAACTTTTTTAAGAGATAAATGAAACAATTTTTTTGGGTGGGAGGGGGTTTACAGGTAGTAACAAAATATTAATATTTACACTTTTCGAATTCCCATCAGTTGGAATTTCCACTGTTAGAAAATACTAAAGGTGGTAAATGAAGACTCGAAAGGTGGCCTCTCTCGAAAAACTGGAAATACCAGATCTTTAAATGAATATTGCAAACCATCTATTTATGGTAGAAATTTAAATTTTTTGGTCATAGAGTGTAATGGTCAAGTGGTTTACACTAACAGTAATAATTTATTCCGTTATAGCAAGGGGGTGTTTGGTAAAATGCAGCTTTTCTGCATTAAGAGATAAATGAAAAACATTTTTTGTTTATAGGTACTAATAAAATATTAATAGTTTATCTTCCCAATTATGCAGTAGTTCGAATTTCCACTGCCAGAGGGTACTGAATGTGCAAAAGAACTAGAACGCATATGGAAATTTCGTTTTCAAAGAGATTGAAGTTCTTCCTTTGCCTACTTTTTCATTCCTTAAAAGTTTAAATTATGGGTGTTTGTGTTATTTTTCTGCTGAGGTCCTGCCATCCTCATGGACATTCTACCATGGTGTATAAACTGAAAGGTTCCTGTCAGATCTCTGTGGCAAGCAGTTGCTTGAGGGATTATTTATTTTTATTTTTTTTAATGTATGATGAGAAAATACACATAGTAGTTAAAATATTCTGAAAAAAATTCATCGCCAACACGGCGGGAATCGAACCCGCATCTCTCCAGATTCATACCAGAGCGCACTACCATTGAACCACGCCTCGGACAATGAAATTTTTCAGAATAAGACCTTACAATTCTTCACTGAGACGTGGCTTGTCCGAGGCGTTGTACAATCCAGCGCTCTGGCATGAATATGGAGAGATGCGGGTTCGATTCCCGCCGTGTCGGCAATGAATTTTTTTCAGAATACTTTAACTAATGTTTCAAGTCTATCTCTACAGGTAATCTGAGTATTTACTATGGATCGATTTTTACACATAGTAATATTTTATTAATAATTATACAACATAAAAAGTATTTGTCTTTTAGTTCTCAAATTAGAAATGCTGCTTTTCTCCTACTCCTCTGAAAACAATGGGCGGATCATTGCTGTCAGTGGAATTTCTATCAAAACAGAATGCTACCGCCGAAATTTCTACCATAAAGAGATCGCTTGGAACATTAGTTAAAAGTTTTGCCATTTGGATATTTAGTGATCTCTAATGATATGAATTAAAATTACCTTTGAAAATGCGAATTATATTTCATTAGTACCAACTAAAAGAGAGATTTTCAATTATCTATTAAAAAAAACCGTTCTGTTTCTTACCTACCTTGGGCTTAGGGGTCAGCTCATTTATGTCAATGGAATCTTCGAGACTGTCACATTCCACGACCAAAATTTAAAATTTCTAGCATAACTACAACGTTTGCAATATTCATTCTAAATTTTGGAATTTCTTTATTTTTTCCACCGTTAGAGAGCGCTATTATAGTTTTTGGAAGATTCAGAAAATGAAAATTGCGATATTTCATCAATGCCTGTCTAACCCAAAAAGAATTTTAATTAATTTTAATGGTGGAAATGTGTGTTTTATCTCTAAAAACACACATTTTCACCGTTAGAGGGCGTATTTATAACTTTTGGGAGATTCGAAAAATGCAAATTGTAATATTTGATTAATACCTATCCAACACAAAAAGATTTTTTTATCTCTATAAACAAAAAAGTCGATGTCTACAGACCAACAGGCAGCAAAGCGAAATTATATACTTTCTTTTTTAAAAAAAAAAGAGTCCTAAAAATTTCTTTTCCTTTTTAGCTGTTTTCTAAAGTGCTTCAAACCGTGAGCACTGAAATATATATCAAATATTAGCCTACCTTTTTCCGAAATCCATAAGTATTCCTGCAATACCATTCAGATTTGCACACTAAACAATCCGAACGACGATAAAACATGACGTCCAATTTTGAGATGGCCAACCTCTACCTGTATAGGGCCTCTAAACTGCATTAACAAGTACTGCCCTCTCTCGTCTGCAACAGGAAATAGTGTATCAATAGAGAATTGGTCGTGAACTTGCTCTATTTATTAGTATCATAAAGTATTACTAAGTGACAGCAGAAGGGCTGAATCTAGGTAAGGCAATCCCTTTTGAGAAGGCTAGTAAGGGTAACACAGGCAAAAAATTATCAAACTTATGTATTATTTCATGGATCTTTAAAGAAATTTTTAGATATCTAAAATGGAGAGGAAATAAACTAAAATAGAAATTCCATCCTTTCTCCCCTTATTTTTATTTATATATATTTTTATTTTATATTCTCCCTTAACTACTATGTGTAATCCAAATCAGGGCCCGGAGCAGTCATTACTCTTACACATCATATTGTGAGGCGCAGCGAACAATTTGCAACTATATACCAGGCTGAAGAGGAGTAATATCCAGCAAAATACAGGTGTTTCTATAGGTACAGAAGACCAACAAATGGAAATACATCTGCAGCATGTGGCTTGGATTGTCCAATCAATGCAACATGCTTACATTTGTTGTGATTTAACAAAATTTTCCTTTTCAATTCTTAGAAGAGTAAAAACTATTTGCAAGTACCCATGGTACACAGAGCAATTTTCTTCAAAGCATTCTCTCTCCTTACAATGGAAAATGAACCTGCAAAAGAATATGAATTGTGGCCTTATATACACTGAAGAGCCAAAACATTATGACCAGCATGTCTTTATGCAAATCGAGGCAACTGCGGGTAAACGCAGCACGTGTGAAGCCATGAAACGGTACATATAACACCTGATATTGAGCTCTATTAATCAGTATTATTCTTCAGATGGGAAACGCAGAAGATATAGTAAGTTTGACAAAGGCCAAATTGCAATAGCTAGATAACTGGGTCAGAGCATTTCTGAGTCAGCAAAGCTTGTGGGGTGCTCACTGTCAGCACTTTCAGAAAGTAGTCCGAGGGAAAAACCACAAACTGCTGGCAAGGCGTGAGCTGACCACACCTCATCAATGCTAGAGGTGAGTGAAGGCTATACCATATGGTAAGAGCTATACCATATCAGTGGCGCAACTTGCCTGTAATTTGAATGCTGCTGATGGGAGTAATGTGTCACAATACATCAAACCCTGCTGAAAATGAGGCTGCGTAGCTGCAAGCTGCTCAGTTCATTGTCGAAAGCAACTACGATAGGCACCAAAATGCTTTTCTCAATTCTGAAATATATTTCTTCATATTCGCACATGGTGCAATTTCACCAATTGTATGAAGCTCAGGGTACAACATTTTGTAGCAGATGAAGACTGAGAAACTCTCAGAATTGCAAGTATCTCCAACTCCTCTTAACATTTTTTTTTTTGGAGGAGCGCTTTGCAACCCCCCCCCCCACAATAAAATTGGATAAATGGATATCCTAAAATATCCATAATGGATTGGAAGGTCATCTGGTCCGAAGAATCTCGTTTTCTGTTGCACCATTTGGACAGCCAGGTAAGTGTGCATCGTTTACCTGGGAAAGTGTTGGCACCAGGATGCACTGTGGGACAAAAACAAGCCAGTGGAGGTTGAGTTGTCTTAACTCTGAGCAGCACTTTTTTGCACACCATGGGCTAAATGGTCAGGTCACATGGACCCAGAAGGCTCAGAGAAGGTTGGGAGAGGGGACCCACTGGAGCAGCTGTTGGGAGACAGATGGTAGCCTCCCATCAAGCGTGTTCTTTAACGTGCACAGGGTGTCTCTCCCGTACACGGAGGCACAGCTTAACGTCCCATCCGACGGATGGCGGCCTTTCCAAGCCCATCAGTGTCCCCTACTGACCGTGAGCAGGGCGGGGAATTTTTGCGGAGATAAATCTCAACGCTCACTTAGCTGGGATTCGAACCTGGGAACTACAGATTACGAGCTTGGCGCATTACCGACTGAGCCACCCCCGCCAGTGGAGGAAGTGTAATGCTTTGGGCAATATTCTGCTGGGAAACCCTAGGTCATGGCCCCCACAAGGGGGCCCGGGATTAGGGGGGGCACAGAGTGGCTGGTCGGCCAGCTAAGTGAGATGAACAGAAGACAAAATGCGACTTTATAAAATATTAACTTTTTTGTCCATCGAACTAAAATTACTTTATTAGGCACATTACATTATCCTCTCATCATACCGACTTTTTGTTTCGTCTTTGCGATTTATCGCCATTCATATTATTTATCCCGATGGACAACACGTGCCTGTTTTGATACATTTAAAAAGAAAATCAACCGCTTTTTGATTTAAAGCTCAAATTTCCAAACACAATTAAAAAACGCTGCACGCCACAGAAAGCGATTACCGAGCGGGCGTTGTCTTTGAACTTTGTCAGCACAGGCAGACAAGGCAAAATGAACACTACACCGGGCACACAATTTATTTAGATTGTGACACAGGTGTCTAGCGGCTTCTTTTGAAAAAGCATTTCATTACCACGCTCGAATGGAATAGACTTATTCTACAAGACTTGGGTTGGTTTATTATGATGAGTTGAGTTCCGTAAGGTGTGTGTATAACGTATGTAGAAACATGGCACTGATAAGAAATTTATTAGGTACTCTTATTACTCTAAATTCTGTAATATGATAATTTTATGAATTACCAACGAATTGCAACTGTAAAAGTTTAATCCACAAAAGATTTTCAGCATCGCTTAGTGTTATTGATCATTCATCATGAAATGCATGCAAACAAGTAATAGTTTTATTTATAGAGAAGCCTATTCCATACTACTATTGATTTTTAACGTTTGTTTTGATAATTTGACTTCTTTTCGTATGATGCTTGCGAGAAAGAAAATTAACTGCCCTATTTGATTTTTCGGCAAATATGCAGTATAAAAAGACTAAACTTCTAAGCAAAATCATTCTTGCAATTTTGGGTTGTTTTACCTCTGAGCGGCACTTTTTTGCACACCATGGGCTAAATGGCCAGGTCACATGGACCCCGAAGGCTGAGAGAAAGTTGGGGGAGGGGACCCACTGGAACAGCTGTTGGGAGACAGATGGTAGCCTCCCGTCAAGGCCATCCAGCGTGTTCTTTAACGTGCACAGGGTATGGATCTCCCGCACACGGGGCCACGGCTTAACGCCCCATCCGCCGGACGGCGGTCTTTCCAAGCCCATCGGTGTCCCCTACTGACCGTGGGCAAGGCGGGAAATTTTTGCGGATAAATCTCAACGCTGACCCAGCTGGGACTCGAACCTGGGAACTACAGATTACGAGCCTGGCGCGCTACCGACTGAGCCACCCCAGCCCCCATTCTTGCAATGACTGCCCTGCCGGTTGATAATGATTTTAATAAGTTACTATTGTGAGGGGGCCCCCGGTCAAAGATCCTGGCCTGGGGGACCGCTTCAGGATGTGGGGGCCCTGCCCTGGGTCGTCATTCATGTGCAGGAAACTATGACATCTACCATCTACCTAAACATCATTGCAGACCACTTACATCCTTTCATGGCAACGGTATATCCCTCTAGTAGTGCCTTCCTTCAGCAGATATTGCCCTGGCCAACAAATTCTTCCGGCATCCAATCGAGCATCTGTGGTTTGTGTTGGAACAGCATATCTGATCTGCAGCGGCTGAACCACGTAACTTACAAGAGTTAAAGGATCTGCTGGTAACGTGTTGGTACCAGATACCACAAGACACCTTTAGAAATCTTCTAACGTCCATGTGCCTGATAAGAGCTGTTTTGGTTGAATGTGGAGAACCAACATCATATTAGGCAGGGGTCATATTTTGGCTCTTCAGTGTATAAATGATTTGAGTGACTGGCTAACAGGGGATAACGCTAATTCTTTGATGCAGAAATGGTAGAGCTCTCAGAATCTTCACCCAAAGGTAATCCGTATGGTAGATCTTAGAAAAAATCCGAACTCTGATCCAAAAATCAAACCTTGATCTACGAAGGCTAGAATCCTGAAAATTGGTGTCTGAGGGAGGGGGGGGGGGGGGGAATGTATGTTACGAAATTTTGCATATGGAGGGTCCTTTGAGGACACAGGTCAAATTAGATTTATCGGTACTAGATAGCTGAAAATTGGTTCAAGGAGTATTTTGGGTTGTAGATCTCGGAAATGTTTTGATATTTTGGTTACGATGGGTCCTTCTATGTCAAAGGTGAAATATAGATTAGTGCTAGAGAGCCGTCCCATGGCTGAGTGGTTAGCGCGCTTGGCTACTGAACTAAGGGACCTGGGTTCGAGCCTCGGGTAATGCATGGATGTATGAGGAGGTATTTATTTTTATTTAGTGCTAGAGGGTTAAAAATTGTTGTCTGGGGGTGTTTTGAATCAAATATCTCAGTAATTTTGCCAAATTTTGGATGTGATGGGTCTTTTATGGTCAACCTTCGATATGCCAGTGCTGGAGAGCTCAAATTGGAGAATAGTTATTTCGGCAGTAGAACTAAGAAATAAGAGGAATTTTCAGATCTAGTGTCATAATCAAGATCAAACAGGTGTCGAAATGACAGTCTCGAAATCACGAGGTGTCGAAGGCATCAATTGATTTCTGGTACATTACAGAAGGAAATGGGATACTTAAATGTTATGTGAATGATAAACTATATTTTGAACTTGAGCTTTTTCTTACAGAAAAATGCTGCTAGAGATAAATAAGAAACATGGCAGACTAAATTGTGACAATCCCTGCCTCCTACAATTTTAGCATCTCTTAATTAATATATTACAGGAAAAATAAGTTTCTTGTGTGAATTGTGGGGAGAGAGGAGGATGGGATTAAATATAAATATTATTTAAAGGTAATCTATTATAAATTGCAATTTATAATAAATTTGTGATTAGCATTAAAAAAGATTAACATAAAAGGCTCAAATCAAAGGGGAATTTTGAATAAAGGGTTCTGGAGAAGGGGTGAATGAAAGAGTTCCTTAGAGGGCGAGATTAAATATCAAGATTTCAAGAAAGGGTTAGATGAGTTAAAGTTATTTTACACCTGAGAGCGTTTTTTTTTTAACACAATGGGCTGAATGGCCAGATCACAAGGACCGAGAAGTAGGGTTACCTTATATCCTCCAAAAGGAGGGCATGTTGTCCCAGAATTTTGAAAAAACACGAAATGTTGTCTTCTTTGTATAAATTCATGTTTCAAACTAAAATTAAAGCACTTTTTTGAAATTTCCTTTTTTAAATTTCTTGAACCCATAACTATAATATCATTTACTGTTAACTAATTTACTGTAAATGCTAAATCAACCCTGTTAATGCTATAAAAGTTAGTATTTTCTGCAATCTCAATGTGTGCAATTTACATGCCAAATTGGAAAAGTATGAGCTTTAGAAAACTGCCAAAAATTTTGCTTTTTGCAACATGAAAGAAGTGAAAGAATTAATGACTACTCTTAGTTTGTAGGAGCCTACCAAGACCAAAATCACTACTGACCAATACCTGCCACCAGAGTTCATAAAGACAGAAGTTTACCTTATGCAACAGCATATAATTACTTATGCCACTTGCAACATAACTCTTGATTGCTTATCAAGTAGTAATAAAAATCGCCAATATTTTGAAATATATTTAATAAGTATTATACCTTTTTCTGACACAACTGTTAGTTGGTATTTAAAATAAAACATAGCAGGAAAAAAACTTATTTTATTTCACAAACTGAAAGCATGTCCTCTATATTTGTTTTATTGTCCACCTTTGTTCTCCATTTCTATCTTTTTTTGTCCTCCTTTTAGAACACTGGCATCTGGTAACCCTACCCAGAAGGCTCAGAGTTGCAGGGAGGGAGGGTCTACTGTACAGTAGTCTGCTGCCAAGGCCGTCTAACATTCTTCAATGTGCAGAGAATATGGATCTACTGTATATGGGACCATGGCTTAATGTCTCATTTGATGGACAGTGGCTTTCCAAGCCCATTGGTGCCCCCTACTAACCAAGAGCAAGCAAGATGGGGGGGGGGGGGTTAGCAGAGATAAATTTCAAAGCTGGTACAGGTGGGACTCAAACTGCAAGTTATGAACCTGGGGCACTACAAACCTACAACTGCAGGTTATGAACCTGATCCACCCCACCTCAGGAGAGGGGGGCAGGGGTGGCTCAGTCAGTAGCATACCAGGCTCGTATTTGTAGTTCCCAGGTTCGAGTCCCAGCTGGGTCAGCATTGAGATTTATCTCCGCAAAATTCCCCACCCTGCCCACAGTCAGTAGGGACACCGATGGGCTTGGAAAGGCCGCCGTCCGTCAAATGGGACATTAAGCAGTGGCACCGTGTACGGGAGAGCTATATCCTGTGCACGTTAAAGAACATGCCGGATGGCCTTGATGGGAGGCTACCACCTGTCTCCCAACAGCTGTTCCAGTGGGTCCCCTCTCCCAACCTTCTCTGAGCCTTTGGTATCCATGTGACCTGACCCTTTAGCCCATGGTGTGCAAAAAAGTGTGGCTCAGAGGTAAAACAACCTACCCAACCCCAGGAGAGGACGATTAAAATCAAGGGTTCCATGGCTTCAGAGAATATAAAATCCTTAATCTAATTCATCAAATGATTGCACCATCTCCAGTTAGGAGACTGTTGTATCTCAAAATATAACACAATTAATATTTTATACATAATTTTTTTCATCAGTTTTCTTTGCATTATTGGAATCAAGTTTTTTTTACATTTTTTTTTTTATACAGAACTGGCTGCATTTGAATTAAGAAAACTTTTACATTAGGTAAAAAACAGATTTTCACTTGAGAAGTTATGGGAAACAAATGAAGTTCTAAAACAAAGTTTGAGCATGAGCTCAAAATAGCACAGATGAATTTGGCTCAGAATCATTCAAAATGTCTTTCAATTGTTAGAAAAAAGTAAATTTATATTTTAATTACAATTTAACCTTTTAATCAGTCTTTAGTAATTAAAATTAAGTACTGTGATACTTTCTTTTTTTTTTAATGTATTCTCTATCTTTAATAAATTAATAGTTCTTTGCAGTAATGATGTTACCCACAAGCTTTAAGTTTCTGCCAATATTTTTAATATATTTCTTTCCAAATAACTTTTTGTTGGCAAAATTAAAATTCTATAGTTAATAATATAAGAATAAAAGAGTAGCGACATGCATTTCTCTGTATATCTTATACCTTGTCAGAAAATTTTTTTCCCCAAATTGGTCTCGGCCTCAACAATTGTAGAAATTGTTTGGATTCAATAACTTTGGCCTGCCTTGAAAAATTGAGCCTGAGCTCATCTCATGTTTATATTTGAAAAAAAAAATGCTTTTCTTTTTTTACATTCCTCCATATCAATAACTTTATTGATTACCAGTTTTCTGACTACTGTAAAAATTTTGAGAAAACAAATTGCCATTAGTGATATGTTCAATAAGAAAAGATTTTGGATTCGTTGTATGGTGTTTAAAATTAATATTAACACACATAAATTTCTGTGTGAATTCAAAATCTTTTCACCTGGATAGCTACTTTTCAATACTTTATCTGCTTATCTGCATTTAAAACAATTATATCAACAAATGATTATATTAAATAAAGACCTTCAAATTTTAAATGATCATATGTAATAAGAATAAAAGAAATGATTAGTGACTTTAATTTCTATATATATATACATTATGTTGTGTAAGATAAATGTTTTCCTGAAATTGGCCTCAGCTTCAACAGTTGTAAAAATGGTTTAGGCGCAACCATCTCAAAAAAAATTTAAATTCTGGAAGGTTTGCTTAAATGCTCAAACTGAAGTACCAGCTTATGAAAATGCTATTATAAGTTTTCATATCTTTGATGTAGCAATAACTATGGAAATGTGTGGTTTTCAATATTTTGTATCTTCAGGACAACTTTTTGCACTTTATTTGTCACAGTAGAAGCTCTGAGAGGATGGAAAGACCACAGCAGAAAACAACATGAAAGTCCATGCCTTACCCAGGGCTCAAACCCTTAGATCAGTAGCCAAGCACGCTAGCCACTCGGCCTAGGGACGGCAGACGTACATTAAAAAAAAGGACAACAATAAAAGAATAAAAAAAGTTTATATGCTCTGTTATAATACAAATTACAAATCAGTTTCAATTTTTAGCATTATGTTTTTTTCTTTTCTTTTTTCAATGTAGGTTTGGATGCAGGATTGCCAACTTTTATATTTTGACAAAATAAGATATTTAGGGTTCCATTTATTTTCCAAAACTTTGCTTTCCTTCCAATGCATTAAATTAATTTTATTTTGAAAATCGTGAGAAATTAATATGAGTAATGCAGGGACTTAAGCTTCTGTATTCAACTGTATTTAAAATATTTTGAATCCTATATTTCTCTGCTGTGAAAGGATCCTTCAAGAAACAAATTTCAGCTGCCTATAATACAGCCAAGCAATATAAAATGAAATCAGAGTAACAACATGATCAGTATGAGATAACATATCAACTCCAGTATTAAAAAGCTAAATTTTATACATAGTAAAAATATAGTTGTTCATCATAATATTCTTCCAGATGAATATTTAGATTTTTATATTAAAATCGTACAAAATTATTATTTACATGACTATAAACATCTGATTCATCATGTTATTAGTATGCAACCAAAGCAGAATAATTACTATGAAGCAATGATAACTAAAATTAACTACAGAATGAATATAAAAAACGTGCTTCTATATTTCTTCAACCAACTACCCAAAGAACTATTAAATATTTCCTCTTACTCAAGGTTATAACTGCTATTAGCATTTTGGTTACTAAATAAATAAAAATAATAAATAAATACCCCCTCAAGCAGCTGCTTACCACAGAGGTCTGACAGGAGCCTGTCAGTTTATATGCCGTAGTAGATCTGTGAGGATGGCAGGACCTCAGCAGAAAAATGCCACATACATCCATGCCTTACCCGGAGCTTGAACCCAGGTCCCTTAGATCAGTAGCCAAGCATGCTAACCACTTGGCCATGGGACGGCAAATACAAAGAGCTTTGGTTACTACAAAGGTAAAAAAAAAATTAACAAGCAAAACAAATGCCATGATTCATTTTCTTGCATTTATTGTGCTACAATGCTGTCCAAATTCACGTGTGAATGAATGCTGACATTAAACTTGTATACCACTGGCAGAAGCTTCATATGCCATGTGATATGTGCACTTAATTTCCAAACCCAGTTTGTGAATCACTGATCTAGATCATAGTTAAGGCACTCTTTTTACAATAAAATGAGATAGAAAAGTATACTGATATGCTCCCAACCCCATTGATAAGTATGTGTGTGTTGGGGGGCTGCAAAATATAATAACCATATTCAAAATTTATGGAGATTATTACAAGGATACATTATTATTTAAAGGAATAGTCTGAATTTTTCTTTCTATACATATGAATGAGTAACAGACAGAACAATCAGCTTCTTTTTCCCTACTAAAAATTCCTTTCTTCTTGTGTTTGCTTCAGAATTCATTATCTAAAAGCCTGAGATTGGCCATGAGCTTTGTTAACATAAGCTCATGACAGCTGTCGGAGAACTAATTTTCCCATCCAACTTGCAATTTCCCCTAATAAGTTTAAACCTGTTTAACTCTTAAGATTAGAAATGTTTCCAATATTATCACATTTTATTTTCCCCATTCCTTTGCTGCTCATACAATTTTTTGCAACAGAGGAGAAAATGAATCATATTCAAGATTATTTAGTTGGAGCTATGTAAACTTTTTAATACAAATTTTGCTTATAACTGTCTGAAAACTGAAACAATATTTCATGAAGTTGTAAAAAACAATTCATTCCATAATCCTGAATTAAACGTTATAAAATCTGAAATATATGGCATATATTTATGCATTTTTAAAAAGTTAATATTCTAGCATATGATGGTGCTCATTAAATGAGTGAAAGTGCCTTTCAGACATTTCTTGCAGGGGGGGGGGGACATTCCAGTGCACTGGATACAAATGTTGACATGTAATTTTTATTCATAACTGTTTCAGTTTATAGTAAAATTTTTTATAACAATAGGGTCAGTTTGTTGTCCATGGTCCTCAGCCAACAGATGGCACTGCTCAAGAAGAGTATGACATTGAGGTGTAAAGTATAACATAGAAATGTAACTGTTGGTTGTTGGTGGCCTATGGTTCTTTCATTTGTTTATTTTGAGTGGGTAACATGAAGTCACGAGTCATGTGTGTGATTTGACGGGAATGTAAAGTTACGTTTGATTTTTTTCGCCATTTTTGCTTGATAACTCCTTGGGATAGCGGCTAGAGGTAAGTGTATACACAGTCATATCAGAATAACATGACCACCTACCTAATAATGGGAATAACCACCCTTGGCCAGGATGACAGCAGTGAAACGACATGGAATGGATGCAATGAGGCCCTGAAAGGTTGCCAGAAGCACATGCGCCCATTTGGACTCCAGCAGAGCACGAAGGTTCAGGAGATGACGTGGTTGTGGGTCCGCACGCCGAACCTGTATATCCAAATGGTCCTACAAGTGTTCTATGGGATTGAGATTAGGCGATTTCGCCAGTCGAGGGAGAACAGAGACATTGCTGTCATGTTCCTGGAACCAGTCACGCACTACTTTACGACATGGCAGGGTGCATTGTCCTATTGGTAGACACCATCACCACCAGGGTAAATGTCCAACATGAAGGAATGTATGTGGTCAGCAAGGATGGACAGGTAGTCATTGGCATTCAGGGACCCATCCAATGGTACCAGCGGTCCCAGGTCATACCAGGAAAACATCCCCCAGACATGCACACTGTCACCGCCAGCCTGTACTCGACCGACAAGCATGTCCAGGTGTTGATTCTCGTGTGTCTGACACTGTATCCGCCACTGCGGATACAGCGTCAGACACATGACACACAGCTCACCACTGTATCCGCCATCACTTCTATGGACACCGCTGTATCCGCCATCAGACACACCGCTGTATCCGCCATCACTTCTATGGATCCGCCATCACTTCTATGGATGGCGGACACACCGCTGTATCCGCCATCACTTCTATGGAGTAGAAACCTTGATTCATCGGAGATGGCAACCTTTTTCCACTCTTCCACTTTCCAATGACGGTAGTTCCGTGTGAACTGCAGGTGTCATTGCCAATGGACCTTGGCTAACATGGACAGCTTTATGCAGCATTGACTCCGGAGACCCATGCATAACAGGGTTCGCTCTACTGTTATCGGGGACATGTACCTGGGTGTCCAAGCGTTCGTTTGAGTGGTCAATTGCTGCACTGTTGCATGTCGATTGCCCTTTACCAGTCGACAGAGGTGATGTTCTCCTCTGGGGTTGATGGCCTTTGGGGCTCCACAGTTATGACATCTGGAGGTACTCGGTGTGCCAGCGGTCCATTCTTGCTACATCCTTACCACAGCACCTCACGAACATACCACAAAATCTGCTGTTTCCGAGATGCTTCTACCCTTAGTGCAATAACTGATGATTATTCCTTTTTAAACGTCCATCAAATCAATACCTCTACCCATTGTGCTCACATTATTCACTATGACTCATCTGTCCTCGCAGGTCGCTTATATTCCAGTGTGGTCGACCTTATCATGTGCACTCTGTGATGTGCCTGGGCGGGTACACTGTGATTTCATGGGTGGTCATATTATTCTGATACAACTATGTATGTATATTTAATGAGGGATTTTTAATGATAGCCAAGGGAAATGGGAATAATTAATATGTTCCTGTTGTTTTTTCGAAATTTTGTTAAGATATGATAAATAATAAGATAGTTTGGAATTGAAATTATTTAATATCAGGAGGGTTGTTGGTGGAAATGTTAGTGAACTGTTTTGTACTGTAATAGCTACATCATTTGGAAGTGGGAGTTCCATAGCTTTTTATGGCTGTGTGTAGGGGGAAATGTTTTTGAAATTTGTTTGGAGTGAGGGGCATTTGAAGGGGGAGCAGTGGTTAACCAGATAGAATTATTTTAAATCTTTTTTTTTGTGAGTGTTTAGTATGATGTAGTAGTATGTGTTTTGTTGTGAGTGGAAGAAAATGGCAAAAGTTTATAATGTGGGGTAATTAAGTTTCAAAAATGAGAGTTTTTATGGGATGTTATGGTTTTAGGAGAATAATTTTTGGTGAAACATAAAATGAGTTTTCAGAGGATTCTAATGTAGTGGGGGGAGTATGCTTGGGGGAAAGAATGTTGGAAATTTTTCCGTGTGGGACTGAATATGATGGTAGTTGGGTTGGGTTGCTTTACCTCTGAGCGGCACTTTTTTGCACACCATGGGCTAAATGGCCAGGTCACATGGACCCCGAAGGCTCAGAGAAGGTTGGGGGAGGGGACCCACTGGAACAGCTGTTGGGAGACAGATGGTAGCCTCCCGTCAAGGCCATCCAGCGTGTTCTTTAACGTGCACAGGGTACGGCTCTCCCGCACAGGGGCCACGGCTTAACGTCCCATCCGACAGATGGCGGCCTTTCCAAACCCATCGGTGTCCCTGGCAGTGGACCGTGGGCAGGGCGAAGAATTTTGCGGAGATAAATCTCAACGTTGACCCAGCTGGGACTCGAACCTGGGAACTACAGATTACAAGCCTGGCGTGCTACCGACTGAGCCACCCCCACCCCGTATGATGGTAGTAACGAACATGTGTATTTCGTTATAGTAGTTTGGGATGAATTGAGTGATTTTTTAGTAGTTTTGTGTTGTATGGTAACTATTAGTATATTATAGTGATTTATTAATTTTGTTATATATTTACAAGTCTTTTAATGTTACTTACATGATTTGTTGTTAATATGTGGAAGCGTTTGGCAGCTTTTTGATGCAGAAATTATGGGTATTGTAGAATTGTCGGTGTGGAAAAAAATGGCAGGTTTTGATGGAGTCAGGAAAGTTAATAATTTAGGGGAGGTTTTTTCTTTTCGTTGTCTCTGATGAGATTATTTGGTTTTGGGGACTTTTTATAATTCAGTTGGCGGTGCACTGTTTCTAATTTCCACATTTTTCAGTTTGTGCTGTCTGCGAGGACATTATTTAATTTTGGGGATTTTTTTATAATTCGATCAGCGGTGTACTGTTTCCTATTTTCATGTTTTTCGATTTGTGCTGTCTGCAAGGATATTAGTTTATTTCGGGGGCTTTTTTATAATTCAGTCGGCGGTGCACTGTTTGATTTTCATGCTTTTCGATTTGTGTTGTCTCCGATGAGATTGTTTAGTTTTGGGGACTTTTTTATAATGCTGGTCAGCAATGCATTGTTGATGATGTTCTTGGTTTTGAGATTGGTGTTCAATTTCATTAATTCTGGCAATTTATTTAGGTAAATTATTGTACATGTGACTGGGTTTATTAGTTTGTGGAAATATATTTGTAGAGTGTTTCAACTATTGGGAAAAGGGGGGGGATATTTCTGGAATTTGTAGTATATGGGAAGGCAAATGTGTTGTCCTACTTTCTTTGTTTTTTTTACAATTTTTTTAGTAATTCATGGTTGTGAGGGATGTTTTTTAGTGGAACTGTATTTTTTTTTTTTATTACATTGCATTTGTTTACAATGCAAATTACCGTTGCCATGGTAACGGTACCTTGTGTTTGACATAGAGTTATCATTACCATGGTAACGAAAAAAACAATCTTTGTTCTAGGAACCCATTTGGATTAAGGTCTGGTGGGTTGTGGAAATCAACGAAAAGGACCGTTTTGATATGTTGCATCAAAAAATGGTGGCCAAGGACTGTGATGTGCACTACTACCAACAATAGTTTTCATTACGAAAATAATATGGCTTTACATATATACTTTTTTTAAAACAAAAGTTTCCACTTATACAATTTGAACCTACTAAGTTCATAACCCTTTCCTAGTTCCAAGGACTACCATACTTACACACAACATAATCAGAATAATAAAACCCAAAACAAAGATTTATGGAAATATGTATTAATGGGAAAAATAATTCTAGTGGTAGTAAACTGTCATTAAAAGTAATATTATTTGTCAATGTATGATTCTGAAGTGTAATATCTATGGTATTATCAAAACCTTTTTATTATGTTAACAGCTAACACTCCTGAATCTCCATAGGATAAAGGAAAATAAATTAGGTGGGCATTTCATCTTTATATTGCTCTCATTAAAAAGATATATATATATACACTATGTTTTTTTGCCATAATTTGACATACTGTTTTCATTTGCATGCTACATATATTTTTGTGAACATTCGAAACATATTTTGTTATATTATGGATGCAAAAAGCCATATTAATTAATGCAACATACCCAAGCTCTCATAACCACCTTCCCCTAAAAACCTGAATCATTGTTTAGCCACCTTTTTTTTACAATCAAATTGAGATGCAAATGTTGACATGTAATTTGTATTCATTACTGATACTAGTCTTCAAATGAAAAATTACAAGACAAACATACACATAGGTATATTGGCATTAGTACAACACAAATGAACAAGCAAAACACCAAAGTCACATCAAATATAAAGAGAATGCTCTAAAAGCCTAATCCTTACATAGTGTAAAATGGGCAAATATGTAAAGTTTATCTGTTAAATTATTTAAAATGTTTGTTGAAAGCTACTAGTAACTAGCTAGGCATAAATATATAATTTATATTTTGTTATAAACAATAACATAATCCAAGGGTCTGACACTTTTTTTTTACAATGTAGACATGGCCACCCCAAAAAGAAAAGCAACTCTTGCTAACAGGTCTGAAATATAATTGACTAGAGGTGTTAACACCTTAAGTCACAGTAGCTTTTACCAGACTTTGCATTGGCAATCTGACATATATCATGCTTCCTGTTAAAATTATGATTCAGGCACATAACCAGGTAAAGCCTCCCACCCATCCTCTCTTAAAACTGTACCATTGCAAAATATTTAGTTTATTATATAAAGAACAGCTTTCTTTATGAATTGTTTTTAATCTATTACATATGTAATATTACTTTTTTTAGAGATATGTATTTTTTTTTTTATATAAGATACTTTACATATAAATGAGTATCATCAATTACATTAACTTGATTTAATGTTCTAATATTCAGATTTTGGTATGTGAAAAATGATTTATTTCTGCAAAATATAAAAAACTTTGCATGTGGAATTTATGTGTGTAAAGACTGGATTTGTTCAGCATTTCTGGAAAAGAATTTAGGTTGGGTATCTGACTGATTTTCTGCATTTATTACATATATGTTTGCTTAATTATGTGTGTATATATAGGCATGTTTCAATGTAGCTTTTTTTTTCTAATTTTTATCATAGTATTATTGATGCTTTTTGTTCCCTGATTGAATGTCAATATGTTGTGACACTATAAGTAAACGAAAGCATAAACTTTATCAGAAGTACATTAAGTACTGTATTTATATTTTTTCGCATTTCCACCTGACCTAAAAAATGTTTTTGGTTACGTGCCTGAAACTTTTTACAACTGAAAACAAAGTACGGTGAACGAGAGGAATATTCACTAACCCATTAAAGCAGCAAACTTGTAATATCTGTCGATCATTATCCTTGTTCCAGAAAACCCTTTATGAACTTTGTGAAACTCGAAGTCAGCTGTTCTTCTTAAGAACAATAAAAGCGCACATTAGATACGAGATACACCAAATCATTACAGCGCATTTTTCAAGCATGAACCCACTTTGGTAGGAACGTAGTTTGCTATTTTTGTCTTTTTTGTTTGTGGAAGCTAAACCAACGCTAAACAAACCCATATATAGAAAGCACTTAATTCAAGTCTGACATGGTTTGAAATCCAGCTGAATGAACTATAACAGTACGTGAAAGACGCCAGAAAAGATAAAATGAAGAACTGTACTTCTGGAAGTAATATTATTGTTAGGCAATGCAAAAAAATTTACGATATTTTCGCAAATACAGCTATTCCAAGTTTAATAATCATACCCACTATTATTGCGCTAAAACTAGTGTTGCCAACCCTGCGATAAAATTATCATAACCTTGTAAAAATAAATTAAATTCTAAGAAAATAGCAGCTTTTCCCGACATTGTTCTGGTCTGGAACTCTAAAGTACATAGTAAATGGTACTCGCCACATCGCAAGATTTCATTTAATATAAAAATCATTACGATCCATCCCCAAGTGAAATTTTTCTCCCCATGTTTCAGGTATTAAAAAAGTGGTCATAATTACGAATAGGATACTGTTATGAATTTAAACAGATGAAAACTGAGAGTGAGTTCCAAAATAGTATTTAACAATTATAAATCTCAAATAATATAAATTATGTTAAATTATAAATATATAAATATATATATATATGTTAAAGTATGAATATAATATGTTACAGTATGAATAAAAACATTTATATAAACCAAAGTCAACCAACACAAATCTTCATCAGTATAAAAATAAACCTTCAGAAGAACAAAGCACCTTTTTACTATTCCTACAAAGAGAAAATATGGCTTTTACAATAGTCGAAAAGTGGCAAAAATCATATCTGTGAACAAACCTGCACTCTATAAAGAATAACCTTACCAATTCCTAAACAAACTAAATATAACTATATATCAATTGATGAACTCTTCTTACAGAAAAGTTGAGATCAGTTCTGCTTGTTCGACTAGCATATAACCTCCTCAGCCACATCTTTAATTGTCCTACGCATCCTCCTTTTTCTTTTCACTAACAGTCCGCTAACAGGATCAACACTAATAAACTTATTTAACCTCCCACAAACAGAATAAATAAAACATTTCTTCTTTATACTATACTGCACAGACTAAAACAAACTACGTTTTCCTTCACACAAAATCTTTCTAATTACAATTCCCTTATTCCTTATTTTTTTAAGTTAACTTCGTTCGAAACAGTTAGTGACGTAATTCTCACGCTATAGTTGACGCGAGCATCAAGACGAGACATTATACCACAAGTTCATTGTTAGCACATTGATCTTTCGTAACAATACGATCAACTTGTTGACAATATCATAGCCTTAGCGGTGGACACGATATTCCTGACGTCAGAAATTTCTAAATTGAACCTACATCTTTGACCACAAATTGTACAAATAGAGTTTACATAATAAGAATTGTAAGATGTAATGAAAAATAATTACTGTGTATTATTTAACACATTTAATGATTGGTATGTATTATGACATATAATTTTTAATATAAAGAATAATATTCATTGATTAACGCATTTTAATGAAATATAGCTTTATTATAAAAACGCTATTTAACACAATTTTAAATTTACATTAATTATTTTAAAGCCATTTCATACGAAATATTTTCATTTTTCTGACATTTGCAAGGATATAATATTTTTTACATACTTACCAAAGGGACTCACAGCTAGATAAGCGATAAAGAATGATAGATAACCCCAGGTAGCTCCCAGATAAACGTTGATATTGTTGCATTGATAACGCGCATGGTATATTCATTTAAACCTCGACCCTAACAAAGACACATAGGCTGCAACGATGGATAATCCACTTTTGCTGCTTGCCACAGAGGTCTGAGAGGACTTCAGGATTTCAGCAGAAAAAAAGCACAAATATCCATTCCTTACCAGGGGTTCGAACCCAGGTTCCTTTGATAAGTAGCCAAGCGCACTATCCACTCAGCTAAAGGACAGCTTATATTAAATAATAAATATCCCTTCAAACAGCTGCTTGCCACAGAGGTCTGATAGGTATCTGTCAGTTTATGTGCCAAAGCAGAAGGTCTGAGAGGATGGCAGGCCCTCAGCAAAACAACATGAACATCCATGCCTTACCCGGAGCCTGAATCCAGGTCCCTTAGATTAGCAGCCAAATGCGCTATTAAAACATGTACTATATAGCCTGTAACAAACAGTGTGTCAAACGCTATTAAAATGTGATTGAAATAATGTCCCCCTACCAACAAGTGGAGTAGAGGTACTTGCTTCGGACGACCCTACCTCTTTTAGGACTACAGAATAGGTTTACCATACCTTCTCCAAAAGGAGGACATGTTCCCCTTTTTTACCTCATATCCTCTTGGAATTTTGAAAAAAACATGAGATGTGCATCTTTTTGTATAAACTTATGTTTCTAAATTAAATTTAAAGCATTTTTTGCTACTTTCCTTTTCCAAATTTCTTAATCCCATGATTGTAATTTAATTTACTGTTAAACTTGAAATAATATACTGTAAATGCAAATCGTGGATGCTAAATTAACTCTGCTAATGTTTTAAAAGTTACTATTTTGTGAAATCTCAATGCGATCAAGTTACATGCCAGATTGAAAAAGTATGCGCTTTAGAAATTGCATAAAATTTTGCTCCCGCCTACGGACAGATGGAGCTATGACAAATGAAGTCAAACGTTCTTCGTGTACTTCACATTTTAACTCACTATGATTTTTTGTCGCAACAACATCTTCAGTTTTTTGCTTTTTTAGAAAGCTATCCGAGTTGATTGACCACATTTCATTTCTAGGTCACAAAATAGACGAATCAATGTTAAAGATAGGCTCACACTGCTAAGTAACGGCTTTATTGTACCGCCAATACAAATTGCCGTTCCTTCTGTTATATCGCACACTGTATGCAACAATGTGAATGTTATCCTTTATTGTTGGATTCTTCAACTTCTATAGTTGCGTGGGCATCAGACGCGGTGCTAGATGGGCGGTCACCACTCCTTTAAACGAAGGAAGGAGAGTGACACAGGCTGTGACATTAAAGTGATTTGGGCTTGGTGTCATTATCAAACAGAGAAATGTCATCTGGGAATTTCCCTTTTCAAATTGTAGGTAACATTTCTGACAAGTGTGTATCTATTTTAGAAGCTATGAAGCGGGATTTTACCATTACTCTCAGTGCGTGCGACTAACAGATTAAGAGCCAATCCACCCCAAGTCACCTTTATCGGCTCGGTTTGGTTTGATCATTTGATTGTGTGATACAGGTTGTAAAATTTCATGCTGCTCTGTTGGTGGACGTTCAGTTGTGCTAATGGTCGACGCTTATTGTTGACCCACCCAGGCTCTACAAAGCTATTTTGTCACTCGCAGCGAAATTGGACATATGCTGTTGCTTTCTTCAGATCTGCCATTAGCTCGGTCAAATTTACAAAGGCTGTGGTCAGCTTACTGGCAAATTTTCTGCACGATGCAGTAGCACTTACCCCTAGAACAAAGCTTGCGTAGACCCTCCGGTTTCAAAGTCTTCCTGTATGACTCAAATGTTTGCACTAAACGAAAAGGACTAGGTCAACTCAGGCCTATAAGAATAGAACACATACATTTATTTATTTATTTATTTGAGTAGTTTAGAGATCGGAACTAGTGTAGTTGGTAAAATTCACTGATATAATTTTAGAGTTGAGTTAATTTTTACATTTGCTTCATTTCATTTTGTTGTTTGAAATAGCTTCTCATAAACGAAATTTTTTGAAAGAGGAAGAAATTTAACATTTTATTTACCGTTTATCAACGGTAAATAAAATGCTAAAGAGAATGAAGATGACGAATTCAGATCGTCTGAAGAAGAGAGCGAGTTGTCAGTCACAGTCCACCAAGAATATTCTGCTGCACTGAAGAGCGAATAAGAAAGATTTTCAACCGTACAGAGTGATGATAGAGGACATGATTTTAGAGCATTTCACGGTCGAACAAAATCCAGAATGAATTATTAACCTGTATTGCTCAAAATAGCAAAAGTAAGCTGGTACAGTACGCCTTATGGGCAAGAAATTATTTACTAGTGTAGAGTACTGGATAGATTTAATGATTTCTTTTACACTTTAATACTATTTCAACTGAGATTTTGTTTTTAAAACAATTTGATTCTTTCTTTTGAGAACAATTCCTCGACTTTTAATTACATTAGTACAGTTTGGCTCTTTAGATACCACGCTGCTTGAAAACCTGCACACTTGAGTCCACACAACCACAATCTCCAGAATATATCCATAAGATATATAAGATAAGCAATGGATATCTAACGGTCATCTTAGATATCTTATGAATATATTCTGGAGATTGTAGTTGTATGGGATGTTCCATTTTTGTCGATAGGGATTGCCAAACTCTACTTACTGAGAGGCAGAACTGGGAAAATGGATTTGGGGTTTTCAAATTATTTACTTTCACTCTTGCTCGATCTGTTGTGAGATGAATATATATTTTTGTTTACTGCTTTCGTCTTCTAAAGATATTTTAAAATAATTTTACATTCTGCTGAATTGAAAGTTCTAACGTTTCTGGGTGGAAGACCATTTGGCATGGGCAATTAGGTATACAGATCCACATATTTTAGGGATGAGTTTGAAAGTGTGAAGGGGAAATTAAAATTTGGTAATTTTTTGTTAACATTAATTCAAGGAAATTGAAAAGCAATTTACAAAGCGACAGAAAGGGCGACAGGGGAAAAGGCAATGGTAGCATGTTAAAATAATGCGACCTTGCAGGTAGAAATTTTTATCTTGTGACTGGGCAAAGCCAATCTTTTCCTACCGCATTTTGGATGCGAAAAAGCTGCAATTTTGCATCTATTGTCGCTTCAATTCGCCAGAGGCGAAATTGACGTATATCATGTATTCTTTGATTAGGCTTGAGAAATTTTAAAAGCTTCTCTGAATCTCCGATATCTGTATTCTAAAAAAATGCCTAAAATTGGCATCTGTATTTAGAATATGTATGTATAGACGTAGCAACCAATTTTTTTTTAAATACATCGTATTATAAATTTTTTCCACAATAAAGCCGTACTCGATAGTGCAGTGGAATCAGCATGTTCTTAGGTATATTAATATTTATTTGATATTAAAAATCTCTAAATTATTCCCTATTTTCGGAAAACGTAGTGAGAAACAGAAAATACCGGGATATTGTACTTTTGTCTCCATACAATTCACCTTTATTACTTCGAAAGGATGACTTCACTGGACTGATAAATTCTCCACCCTGCCCACGGTCAGTAGGGAACACCAATGGGCTTGGAAAGGCCGTAGGATGGGACGTTAAGCTGTGGCCCCATATGCGGGAAAGCCATACCCTGTGCACGTTAAAGAACACTCTGGATGACCTTGATGGGAGGCTACCATCTGTCTCCCAACAGCTGTTCCAGTGGGTCTCCTCCCCCAACCTTCTCTGAGCCTTCGGGGTCCATGTGACATGGCCATTTAGTGATTTAGTGTGACATGGCCGCTCAGAGGTAAACCATAATTAAATGTGCATAATTAAATGAGTTTACCAATTCCTACCTCCGCAAAATTCCCCGCTCTGCCCATGGTCAGTAGTGGACACTGAGAGGCTTAGAAAGGCCGCCATCTGTCGGATGGGACGATAAGCCATGGCTCCACGTGCGACAGAGCCACACCCTGTGCACGTTAAAGAACATGCTGGATGGCCTTGCCGGGAGGCTACCATCTGTATCCCAACAGCTATTCCCTCCCCCAATCTTCTCTGAGCCTTCGGGGTCTATATGACCTGGCCATTTAGCCCATGGTGTGAAAAAAAGTGCCACTCAGAGGTAAAACAACCCAACCAACCAATTCCTACACTCATTAAAAAGGTATTTTTTTTTAATCAAGATGCATTTTTGATTTTTTAAAAATTGTGTTTTTCAAATTCATTAGAAATGTATGTTTCCGTTTTTAAGTAGATAATTTTTACTGGGCTTTTTAAGAATATAGTTTTTTTTTCTAGTGCTTCTTTAATAAGGATGGGTTGGACGCACCAGATCTAAAGCGAATCGAAATAAATACAAATTCAGATTGAGACCCTGTCGATAATACTGATGAAATATAAGATTTCTTTAGGATCTTCAAATTATGAGAATTTCAAAATTCTCTCAATTAAAAGATTATTATTCTGAAAATCCCATTTTAGAAAATCAAATGACCAAAAACATAGTGTCTCTTTATTATTTTTTACTGACCCTCAGGTATTTTAACCTATTTGATCGAAATTTTGGTCAACCACGAACCTATACAGTCGCTCAAAAAAATATCCGAACACTATGGTTATAATGCCTATAAGTAATAGTGTGGCAATCGTCAATAACCTAACCATTAAAAAGTGGTACAAAAAATGGTCCCCTACCGACAGGGGGACTAGAGTCGCATCATAACTTCGTACATGCGCAGTGAAAAGACATTGCTATAGTACCGTTTTACGCCAAATTATTCCACCACATATAGTTCTAGATAGGAAAAAAGTAGTTCTACATAAAAAAATGACATCGCGAAACATTATGGGCATGAAAAAACATGATACTCTATAAGCAGCTAAAATGTTTCGTTAGTTTCCTCCAGAAATTTAAATTTTAAGAATTAGCTTACGTAATAAAAAATTGTTTAATTGGGGTGGCATCCTCACAAATCCCATTTGTACATCCATTTTAATTTGGTAAGTATAAAGTGAATAAACCTTTAATTTGTTTGATTTATTTAGCATAATTGATCGTTTATAGAAGTTTCAGGGCAGTTGTAAATTTCAGTGTTGCTATGTTTAACGTTATGAAAAGGAGAGAATTATATAGTTTATATTTGCTCGTATTTAACCTCACGTGACATTTAATACAATTTCAAGTACAACTTCCTGAATTCAGCTCGCCGTGGCTAAAATATAAAGCGGCAAGGCATGATCGCGTCCGTTGTACTTTTAACGTAGTAAGGTGTGCTTTGCATGCAGCATCTTGAAGCGATAGGAACCGCTAGCCTCACGATTGAAACAAACAGTTTTAAAAGTATTTTTCTCAGTATAACAACTTTCTTTTGCACAGTGCAGTTAAGACGAGAATTTTTAATAGTAATATTTAGAATTTTAGATTCTACTCAAATATAAATAAATTACTGAGGTTTTGTTTTTACGTTTAAGAACATTCAAGTCTAATATGTATTGTGGGTACGGTAAAGCTGTTATTGGTTCCTGTCAACTCCATGACCTATGTTCCAATACTTAATAGTAATGAAAAGCTGTGGCATTCATCACGGGATGGTAACAGTGTTTAACAATTCTTCATCCTTTCCTGGACCACTTTGTAAAAGGGGCCTCAGCCTCTTTTATCATCTGGTCCAATCGCAAAATTCAATTTTGGGCGCTGTAAGCAACGACTGGCCGTAAAGTGTTGGTTATCCCACATTTTGGAGATTAGGCTTAATGGCTCACAGGCAGTCTAAATTCGTTGAAAAATGAAAAAAAAAAAGAAGCAAAAGGAAGCTGCAACGTCATAAAAAGTACTAAAGAGTGGTGGGGAGTAGTTAAAATATCTTCCATGATGGAGGGTGAAATATATAATGCTTTTTGTGGGACATGCTGTGAGTTGGTGTCAATAATGTAGATTTTAGCACTTGCGTTGCGTTACACAACGTAGCGTAACTACCTAGGAAATGGGTTGGATTGGATTGTTTTACCTCTGAGCGGCATTTTTTTGCACACCATGGGCTAAATTGCCAGACCACAAGGACCCCGAAGGCTCAGAGAATGTTGGGGGAGGGGACCCACTGGAACAGCTGTTGGGAGACAGATGGTAGCCTCCCGTCAAGGCCATCCAGCGTGTTCTTTAACATGCACAAGGTATGGCTCTCCCATATACGGGGCCACGGCTTAAAGTCCCATCCGATGTACGACGGCCTTTCCAAGCCCATCGGTGTCCCCTACTGACTGTGGGCAGGGCGGGGAAATTTTGCGCAGATAAATCTCAATGCTGACCCAGCTGGGACTCGAACCTGGGAACTACAGATTACAAGCCTGGCGTGCTACCGACTGAGCCTGTCCCCCTAGGAAATGGGATGGACTGTAGTTAAAAGTATGGGATTGAGATAGTTATAAATTTTTAATGGTGTGGGGGAGGAGGGGTCTGGGGTCTTGAATAGGGGTGGAAATTTTTGCCCTGGGGGGGCTAAGATAGAACTTTTATATTCTTTAAATCCTCTTGCATTGGAGGCAGTTAACTGTAGAAATGGAATTTTTAGGGGTGAGGGGGAGAGGGGCCTTTAATTAACTGCCCTTAAAAATTTTAAAATGTGCCTTTAATTTAATGGGGATGTGAATTGAGGTATATGGGGGTAAAGAGATGGTTTTTAGCCAGTTAGATTAGCAATAGTAATAAAGTGGAATGCAGTGAAGTAGACTCGAAAGGGTCCAGTGCAAACTGTATTCTTTGTGAATTAAAGGATATTTGATACCATAATTTTTTTCCCCTTATAGTGAGGGGTAAGGGGGTTATGGGGGTCTGTTTATGACCAATTGGTGTATGCAGAGTGGTAAAGTGGGGGTTGCGGGTTGACAGGTGTAATAAAAATTTGAATTAATCGATAGGTTAGAGCATTTTAATGCGGAATAATCATGATGCTATTAATATGCACTATTTAAAATGAATTTAAAAGACTTTTATTACAATTGGACTCGCCAATTGTAATAAAAGTCCTGGCGTAGATATCCTTGTAAATTGCAAAAGCAATTTAAAACGTTATAATTGGCTAAACAAGAAAGAATAATTATGATACTGTTGCGGATTTCAAAAATGGATAGCCACTGAGCGTGAGTATTAAAAGCTATATTTCAAAACCAAATTCAATACAAGGTAAATTGTTACAAAGGAAATATGGATGAAGTATCTTATTAACAAATTAACTATCAACATGCACAAGTCATCAATCTTCCTGCGTGAGCACACAACATCAGCTCTGTGTATTTTACTAAATACTACCTTTTACTTGATTTACCAGGTCACCCGAAGATCTTCACTCGTAAACCAATTCTCGTCCTGTGCTAATAACTTTTCACACACTAGCCGAACAAAAAGACAGTCCGTGTAGACATTCGAAGTTAGCCATAAAAGTTCCCACTTTTATACTTCCGCGTATACACAACACATCAAGTTACTCCTTGATACTTAACGATAAAAGATCCCACTTTTATCCTTCCGCGTATACACAACACATCAAGTTACTTCTTGATACTTACGCGCACTGTCTCAGAACAGCTCACCGTCCATTTTCGAACTCACCGACCGTTACAATACACAACGACCGTTGCAACACAACGACCGTTAACGCTCCACTCTTCTTCTCCAAATTCTCCCAAAGTTCTTATTCGTTGGCTGAAACTTTGCTTTCGGTTGCCAGATTCTTCTGTCGTAACACTGCCCCCTTCCTAGGTCTTGTTCGTCCCGAACAATTCTGGATTCCAAAGCTTCTTCAGTTCTTCGATGAAACGGGGCCAAATGATCCACGTGAACCACTTTGCACTTTGTAGCTGGACATCGACGAATGCGATATACCACGTCTGTGTCAAAATGAAAGCGAATCTCATTATGACGTAGATTTCTTTTCTGACTGAAGCCTCGTCCACAAATATAATACGTGTGAGGCCTATAGCCCTTGTGAACACGTTTATGTCTCCGCAGGGAGAAGAATCGACTAAGAGTTTTCGTGCAAAACCTGTAAAAAGTTTTCTTCTTTGTCGAAAGTTTTCTTCTTTGGATTTTCACTTCTATCAACAGTAACAAGGAATGAAAGTCATTAGTGACATAAAATCTAGGGAGGAGCTTCATCCTCCAGTCTGACCCTTTTGTCAGTTGACTTTCACTTAATTCAGAACTGTCGTGATGAACCTTCAGCCATATTTCACCTGATTCAATTTGATCCCCAAGGTGCTTCACAAATATAACATCAGCTCCATAATTCTTTTTAGCGCTTCGGTCCATCTCCTCCTTCCATACTCTTGCTAGAACTGCAGCTTCTAATCCGACAACCTTACCTGTTTCTCCTGTATAAATGAAATCAGTGATGTGTCGGGCTGCTAGCAATATTTTTTCTGTTTTACCTTCACATAGCCAGCTTGCAACATCTTCAGATACTCCTTGTTCTATTAACATGTTACGAAACTTGTTCAAAGCATTGCCGTTATGCAGAACCTTGCAGACACGTGATGCTTCATCTACCCTATTATCCACAATGTTCACCAAACGCATAAGTTCTCCTCCTAACTCTTCGACGAGCTCTTGCAGTTCCAAGGATCCGTTACCAAGGAAACACTGAACAGCTTCCATCACTTCCAGAGAGTTGTCAACAGAGTTTTTAAGAAGTGAATCCATGTTGCTGATAACAGCTGAACTCTTCATTCCACGAGCTTGTGATGCTGCAACCATTTTCTTAACTAAATCAACAGCGTCTTCTGTACTGATGAGATCAATAGCTCCTTTTCCGAATTCAACATCATAAGCCAAAGCGCACACTCCTTCAGCCAGCTTTTTGGACACAATTGAGCATCTCATTAGAGGAACGCTATCTACGGTAGCCGTCAGATCCTTGCAGCGGTAAATCTCCTTATCTGTTGGCACCAGCTCCACTGTCTGTCCTACGATGCAGCATCCGACGTCTTCCATCATCTGCTCGATTTTATCTTTAGTGCAGTCGACTGTGAAGCCAGGGATGGATTCCAATTTGTACAGAGTATCTCCCGTCAATTGGAGAGCACGACCGGAGATCAGCGACGAGTTCTGTAACATGATATTGTCCACTTTAGAGCTCTTGTAGTCGTGATAAAACTTTTCTATATCCTTATAATCTAAATGGTTATAATGTCCAAATCTGCGCATTGACTGTTCAGAAAAGAAATTCAGCATGGCTACGTTGAGATTATCTGAGGGCTTCACTTCTCTCTGATCGTAACTCTGAGGCTTAGTTTCATCCAGAAAGTTACTGTTATCCGAGCACAATTTATTACTCATAGAAAAAGGAATATCTAAGTCAGTCTTTGAAGTACTGTCTCTGCCTGAAGCTCCTTTACCAGCATTACCTGTTATGCTTCTAAGCCATTCTTCGGAATTCCTCTTCCTTAAATCCCCACTTTCTATAAACGATTCGAGTGTGGCTATATGTTTCGGAAAAATCTCTCCGACTTCCCCAGTAACGTCGAATGGCACTTTGTATCTATGATGAATGGACGCCTCTTCTTTACTCGGACCACTCTGCGAAACGTAAACTCTGTTTCGTTCCCCCTCATTACCACTCGTTACTCTGCCTTTGCGATAAATGTCCATGACACATTTTGCTGACGGCGAGGAATAGAATACCTTTCGTGTGGATCTCTCTTCAGATCGTGCCAGACTTGTATACCTAGGTATTTTGAAGTGCAAAGCGTACTGTATAGTCTCACAGCTCTCTGATCTGTGTGATTGTTCTTCACAGTTCCTAGACATGTCACCAGCGACATAGACACTCTGCCATGCATTACCAGTAGTTGCGTGGTCAAAGGCATCATCTGCGCTATCTCTACAATTCTTGATTTCCAGTAGCAGATCCACATTTTTATATGCGTTGCCTTTCTCTTTTTCTTTTCCATGTTTACAATCTAACTTAACACTATCAAGATCATCTTTTTCACTGACAAATTCAACATTTAAACTATTGCATTGTCTATTGAGTTCGGTTTTATGATCCTTGAAGTGATCAATAATCTTACCAACTCGAGAAGCCACTTCAGCTCTCATCTCAGTATTTTGTGCGGCTATTTCGGCTTTCAAATCATCTTTTTGAGAAACTATCTCAGTCCTCAACTCATTATTTTGTGCGGCCATTGCGGCTATCATTTCATCCAATGTACTATTTTGTGTCGCTATTTCGGCTTTCATATCATTATTTTGACTTTTAATGTCATTCAACAACTTTACCAATTCATCCATACTTCTAGTTAACGGCATTCAATAAATTATCCCACTTCTGACACCAAATGTTGCGGATTTCAAAAATGGATAGCCACTGAGCGTGAGTATTAAAAGCTATATTTCAAAACCAAATTCAATACAAGGTAAATTGTTACAAAGGAAATATGGATGAAGTATCTTATTAACAAATTAACTATCAACATGCACAAGTCATCAATCTTCCTGCGTGAGCACACAACATCAGCTCTGTGTATTTTACTAAATACTACCTTTTACTTGATTTACCAGGTCACCCGAAGATCTTCACTCGTAAACCAATTCTCGTCCTGTGCTAATAACTTTTCACACACTAGCCGAACAAAAAGACAGTCCGTGTAGACATTCGAAGTTAGCCATAAAAGTTCCCACTTTTATACTTCCGCGTATACACAACACATCAAGTTACTCCTTGATACTTAACGATAAAAGATCCCACTTTTATCCTTCCGCGTATACACAACACATCAAGTTACTTCTTGATACTTACGCGCACTGTCTCAGAACAGCTCACCGTCCATTTTCGAACTCACCGACCGTTACAATACACAACGACCGTTAACGCTCCACTCTTCTTCTCCAAATTCTCCCAAAGTTCTTATTCGTTGGCTGAAACTTTGCTTTCGGTTGCCAGATTCTTCTGTCGTAACAATACCAATAACTTGCATTCTTGTTTAGCCAATTACAACGTTTTAAATTGCTTTTGCAATTTAGAAGGACATCTACGCCATAAGACTTCTATTACAATTGGCGAGTCCAAACGTCACGTGTTAGAACATATGTTACATCACGTGTCATTCGAAGATTTACCAAAGAGCCAATCAAAATGATCATTTCAGTGCTGTGATACATAAAGAGGGATGCGGTTTGTTTTGATCGAACGGCCATTAATTTTTTTCGTTTTAAAAAAATATACTTGCTCAAGCGTTCTCTAAGTTTTTCTAGTTCAGTTAAAATACTTAGAAATAATGTGCATTTGAATGGTAAAATCATTGCATAAATGCTTCTGTGTTTAAAAGTCATTGAAAAGCGAAACGTCCATAAAGGGTAATGTTAACGTGGCAAGAATATCGTTCCCAGCGCCCTTTACTGGTATGGGACATTTTTTCTGCCAGATTTTAATAGGCGAATGCCACACTATACTTATAGGCACTATACTATGGTTGATTACAGAATTCAGAAAAATATCTGGCAACGATTTTTTTAGAAATTAGTGATTTGGCAACCGTGTCACAAAGGTTGCCAAATCCATGGAGGTAGGAAGATAAGAAGAGGAGCCCTAAGCACTTGCAAATGATGCTACGGCAGCCATGTTGTTATATTCAAAACATTGATCAGTAGTTACTCACCTATACTAATTTTTGTCGACATTTGTATTTTGGCAGCCTGTTCAGCTTACGGCTGCACGAATCGCACAGTAAAACTGAGTGTAAGTAGGCTTGATTGCAGCGGCAGACGGTTTGTTTTGAATGCAACAACATGGCTACCGCAATGCTGCATAAGAATCATTTTCATTCCACAGGGAAAGCGCGTTAGGGCGTCTCCTTATCTTCCTACCTCCATGGCCAAATCACTAATTTCTAAAAAAATCATTGCCAGATATTTTTTCTGAATTCTGTAATCAACCATAGTATTCGGATATTTTTTTGAGCGACTGTAGATGTATATAGAATAAAGGGTGTAAATAGGAATATTGCGTATCTGAGTTATTCAGAAAATTGTGCATATGTCTCACCCACGCAAATGGCCACTCGCACCGATGAATGGTCAGGTCATAACGACCCCGAAGGCTCTGAATAGGTTGGAGGAGGAAACTCACTGGAACAGTTGAAGGGAAACAGATGGTAGACTCCCGCCTTGCCCACAGTCAGTAGGGAAACCGACGGTGTTGGAAAGACCACCGTCCGTCGGATGGAACGCTAAGTCGTGTCTCCGTGTGCGTGAGAGCCATACTCTGTGCACGTTAATGAACGCGTTGAATGGCCTTGACGGGAGGCTACCATCTGTCTCCCAACAGCTGTTCTAGTGGGTACTCTCCCCCAACCTTCTCTGAGCCTTCGGGGTCCATGTGACATGGCCATTTAGTCCGTGGTGTGCAAAAACGTGCCGCTCAGAGGTAAACCAACCAACCCATCTTTTGTCTTTTAACTTTTTAGGGCTCTTATAGGAAGAGCGATATTATTGAAATGCTTTTGTTTTCTATCGGGTTTTGGTTCGAGCCTTGGGGTAAGGCATTGATTTTCTGTTTATATTTCTGCTGAGGTTTCGCCTGCCTCAACAGATTTTCTCTATGGCATATTAAACTGACTGAGTCCTGTCAATCCTCTGTGGCAAGCAGCTGCTTGAGCAGGCATTTTTATTTAAGTTACTAAGAATTGAATAGCATCATCATTGATATTATCTTTTACTTTTACTTTTTATTGTTTAAATACTTACAAACAGGTGGTTTTTAAAAAGTATTTGCATTTACATATTGATATCTTTTACATATTAATGACAACTTCGCAGGAGATTCTGCAGCTAAAACTCTACTCTTTCTGCTGCTTCGCAAGAGAAAACTTACATATTCCCAGTGTTACAGTGGCGCACTCAAGATTTAATCTTGGGGGAGGTGGGCGAAGGGTCCGCTGGCCCGGCTAGGGCAAACGAAGTAGATGGCTCTCCCGCACACGGGGCCACTGCTTAACGTCCCATCCGACGGACGGCGGCCTTTCCAAGCCCATCGGTGTCCCCTACTGACTGTGGGCAGGGTGGAGAATTTTGCGGAGATAAATCTCAACGCTGACCCAGCTGGGACTCGAACCTGGGAACTACAGATTACGAGCCTGGCGCGCCAGCGACTGAGCCACCCTCGCCCCAAAGAGCTATAGGGTATTCCCATCTTATGTGACCGCTAATTCATAAGTAGTGCAGAAATAGAAGACACGACACAACATAAATATAAAAAATGAATTTTAATTAGGAAAACATTTTTGGAAAATTTTTTAGCTTTTTTTTTTCTTTGGGAGTGCCCCCATCAGTGGCCCCCCTCTGGGTGCGCCACTGATGCGAATTGTGAGCTTTCATTTGACATTCCATTCCTAATGGTTAAATCTCTTTCCTCCAGGCTGAGTGGTTAACGCGCTTGACGACTGATCAAAGGGACCTGGGTTCGAGCCCTCGGTAAGGCATGGATGTTTGTGTTGCCTTTCTGCTGAGGTCTTCCTTTCCTCACAGATCTCCTCTCTGGCATAGTAAACTGACAGGCTCTTGTCAAAACTCTGCAGTCAAGCATCTATTTGAGTTTTTTTTTTTGAGGAAAGAAAAGAGGGGTCATGGTTAGAGTTGGGTTGTTTTACCTCTGAGCGGCACTTTTTTGCACACCATGGGCTAAATGGCCAGGTCACATGGACCCGGAATGCTCAGATAAGGTTGGGGAAGGGGACCTACTGGATCAGCTGTTGGGAGAGAGAAGGTAGTCTCCCGTCAAGGCTACGCAGCGTGTTCTTTAACGGGCACAGGGTATGGCTCTCCCGTACACGGTGCCACGGCTTAACATCCCATCCGACGGACGGCGGCTTTTACTAAGCCCATTGGTGTCCCCTACTGACCGAGGTCATGAGCGGGGAATTTTGCGGAGATAAATCTCAACGCTGACCCAGCTGTGACTCGAACCTGGGAGCTACAGATTACGAGCCTGGCGCGCTACCGACTGAGCCAACCCGTCCCCGTGGTTAGAGTAAGAGTATTCCCAAGGTCATAAGCTTTCGTTTGAGATATAACTCGTTATCCTTATCTCGCTTTTGAAAGGTATAGTGGAATAATCTTTCATATATTTACCCGGTGCCGTCCCGTGGTCGAGTGTTTAGCACCTAGGTTCGAGCCCCGGGTAAGGCATGGATGTATGTATCGTTTTCCTGCTGAGGTCCTGCCATCCTCTCAGACCTTCTATTCTGGCATATAAACTGACAGGCTCCTGTCTAGACCTCTGTGGCAAGCAGCTGCTTGAGGGGGTATTTATTTTTATTTATTTTTTTATATTTACCCGTTTTTAGAGTAGAAAAAAGGACGGAACAATTTTTGTATAGCCTCTGATACTCCCTGTGTCATAAGCTTTCGTTGGTACAAAACTCACTATGATCGGTCGTCGGGTTACAGTGAAACAACTGTTGAGGAAATCCACAAACTAGCATGGATGGATTGTTTCATATCGGCACGGTACATTTTTTTACACACCATGGGCTAAATAGTCAGGTCACAAGGGCTCCGAGAGCTCAGAGAAGGTTGAGGGAAGGGGACCCATTGGACAGCTGTTAGAAGACAGATGGGTGGCCTCTCCGTCAAGGCCATCCAGCGTGTTCTTTAACGTGCACATCATCCCGATGGGTTTGGATAGGACAGTGATTCTTTTGGATTTCTTTTTGGAAAGACCGCCGTCCGTCGGATGGGACGTTAAGCCGTGGCTCAGTGTACGGGACCCTGTACGGAACCCTGTATGATACCTGTGCACGTTAAAGAACACGCTGGATGGCCTTGACGAAGAGGCCACCCATCTGTCTTCTAACAGCTGTCCAATGGGTCCCCTTCCCTCAACCTTCTCTGAGCTCTCGGAGCCCTTGTGACCTGACAATTTAGCCCATGGTGTGTAAAAAAAATGTACCGTGCCGATATGAAACAATCCAATCCATGCTAGTTTGTGGATTTCCTCAACAGTTGTTCCACTGTAACCCGACGACCGATCATAGTGAGTTTTGTACCAACGAAAGCTTATGACACAGGGAGTGTCAGAGGCTATACAAAAATTGTTCCGTCCTTTTTTCTACTCTAAAAACGGGTAAATATAAAAAATAAATAAAAATAAATACCCCTTCAAGCAGCTGCTTGCCACAGAAGTCTAGACAGGAGCCTGTCAGTTTATATGCCAGATTAGAAGGTCTGAGAGGATGGCAGGACCTCAGCAGAAAAACGACACATACATCCATGCCTTACCCGGGGCTCGATGGGTTTGGATAGGACAGTGACAAAGATGGGACTCGAACCTGGAAGCTACAGATTAAGAGCCTGGCGCACAATCGACTGAGCAATCCCCACCCAGCTAATGAGGGTAATAGAGGCAAAAAATGATTAAACTTATTTATATTTCATTTATTTTCCTGTGTGGATACCCAGTCTCTCCCCTTTAGTTTTGGGGCGGGGTGGCTCAGTCGGTAGCGCGCCAGGCTCGTAATCTGCAGGTCCCAGGTTCGAGTCCCAACTGGGTCAGTGTTGAGACTTATCTCCGCAAAACTCCCTGCCCTGCCCACAGTGAGCATGGAACGCTGATGGGCTTGGAAAGGCCGCCGACCATCGGATGGGACGTTAAACCGTGGCCCCATGTGCAGGAGAGCCATACCCTGTGCACGTTAAAGAACACGCTGGATGGCCTTGACGGGAGGCTACCATCTGTCTCCCAACAGCTGTTCCAGTGGGTCCCCTCCCCCAACCTTCTCTGAGCCTTCGGGGTCCATGTGACCTGGTCATTTAGCCCATGGTGTGCAAAAAAGTGCCGCTCAGAGGAAAAACAACCCAATCCCTCCCCTTTATTTCTTTATATCCGTACCTGTATGTAAACGTAAAAAGCTTTTGTTATCAATAAAATGCTGCTGAGGAAAGACAATTATTCTCTTTTTTTTTACCTGATGAAACATCGATGATGCAAGTCTTATCTGCTAACAGAGAGGACTATATCGCAAATAAATAGGACACAATGGACAGCACGTGATAAAACTGATGATTACGCACAAGGAAATTCAACGCAATGTCTGTCTCTTCGTATCAAAGCCCGAAGTCTGGACTTCAATTTCTTCACTGAAAGTAATAATGGAAGAAATTCAGTGACAATGGCGATTAATATTAGGAGAAGTTTGCTGCTCTTGTCAGGTAAGGGATTAAGTTTTAAAGTGAAAAATCTTTCTTGAAATATTCGACAAAGAAAGGCCAATGTATCAGGTGGACTAATTTAAAAACAAAGAGATTGTTTCGTAAATGGAGTCAGAGCCGTGTGTGAATGCATTGATGAAGCGTCGGATTTCTTACTTTTGAGAGGTAATTTTGTGGATCCAATGGACTAAAAGCCGTCCCGTGGCCGAGTGGTTAGCGCGCTTGGCTACTGATCTACGGGACCTGGGTTCGAGCCCCGGGTAAGGCATGGATGTTCGTGTTGTTTTTCTGCTGAGGTCCTGCCATCCTCTCAGATCTTCTACTGTGGCATATAAACTGACAGGCTCCTGTCAGACCTCTGTGGCAAGCAGCTGCTTGAGGGGGGTATTTATATTTATATTATAATGGATTAAATGGCTAGGTCAGATGGAGACTAGGTATCTGGGAAGATGAAATCCGTAATCAGATGGAAGTCACCTGTCAAGGCCATCCAGAGTATCTTTGATGTGTACAGGGCAATGGTTCGCTCCTACATACAGATATACATGATAGCTTTGTCAGTGATTAAAGAAGGAGATTAGTAAAAATTCCAACGTTGAATTTCAGTTACAGATTGGGCCTCATCAAGGCTGATATACTGGTGAAATACCCGCAAAACTCCCCGCCCTGCCCACGGTCAGTAGGGGGATACCGATGGGCTTGGAAAAGCCGCCGTCCATCGGATGGGAACATTAAGCCGTGGCTCCGTGTGCTGTAGAACTATGTCTTGTGCCTGTTAAAGAGCATGTTGGATGTCCTTGAAGGATGGCTACCATCTCTTTCCTAACAGCTGTCCAGTGGGTCCCTCTCCCCCAATCTTCTCTGAGCCCTCGGGGTCATTGTGACCTGGCCATTTAGCCTATTGTGTGCAAAAGGGGTGCCGCTCAGAGGTAAAAAAACCCAACCCAATTCTCTTTAGGGGAAGTCTGAAACTCTCTAAAGTTGCAGTATAACGCACTCCACACGTAATTTTGAATAACTGGTAATGGATAAGTTTGTGAGAGACACCGATTTGTAACCGCTAATGTTAAGTCGATGGAGATTTCTTGAAATTCAAACCTTTCCACCCTATTTTTTTGTCTCTTTTAATTGCCACCCTTTCCAAACTATTGGCGTACAAGAAATATAATATTTTTCTTTTCGATGCCCAAAAAAGTTTGTGTATCCCTGCTTTAAAGGCTAAAGAGTCCTACACTTTTGCTTATTGGTGATTTTGTTGCTGGTAATCGACTCTTTGGAGTTTGATTTTGTCTCCTTTATTTCCTCCTCAATGAAATAATGAGCTGAATAAAACCACAGACATCATTTAACGGAATCCAAGAGAAAACAGTCGAAAATTAAATATTTTCACTTGAATCAACTCCATTCATTCCGTCTACCCGAGGGGCGGGGGTGGCTCAGTCGGTAGCGCACCAGGTTCGTAATCTGTAGTTCGCAGGTTCGAGTCCCAGCTGAGTCAGCGTTGAGATTTATCTCCGCAAAATTCCCCGCTCTGCCCACGGTCAGTAGGGGACACCGATGGGCTTGGAAAGGCCGCCGTCCGTCGGATGGGACGTTAAGCCGTGGCCCCGTGTGTGGGAGAGCCATACCCTGTGCACGTTAAAGAACACGCTGGATGGCCTTGACGGGAGGCTACCATCTGTCTCCCAACAGCTGTTCCAGTAGGTCCCCTCCCCCAACCTTCTCTGAGCCTTCGGTGTCCATGTGACCTGGCCATTTAGCCCATGGTGTGCAAAAAAGTGCCGCTCAGAGGTAAAACAACCCAACCAGTCTACCCGAATTCTTTGTGGGACGAAGTCTTCCTTGTTATCGATATGAAATGCCGTTACGAGGGGAGCAGTTAATTGCAAATTATGCGGTATTATGTCAGTCGTATTAGGGAGGAATCGCTAATTGCTTTGCTTCGGAATGATGTCTTGTGAAGGAAGCCCCGATTCTAGTTCCTTTTTTAAGTAGCATGATCATAACAATGCTCTGTTGAAATGCAGATACGGAGGGGGGGGATTTAATTATGAAGTGACAACAAATCCCTCTTCTGTTCACAATAACAAAGAGGACATTGAGAGGAGTAGAAATGCCGTCGTCCGTTGGATGAGACATTAAGCCGTGCCTCGGTGCTTACGAGAACTATGCTTTGTTCATCACACCCGGATTTAAAAAATATTAGGGGGGAGGGGGGGAGCAAGGGACTCTCTAAATTCCATTTCTCTTATTTCCATGGCAGCATAACATTTTCCCCTCAGTTTTAGAGATCTTTAAAAAAAAATTTCTTGAAATATACATGAAATATAAATAAGTTTAATTATGTTACATAACACTAATTATGTTGCCATTAGAATCGATAGCTTTCTTTTTTTCAATTTCATAAATCAAAAGAATAAAAAAAATACCCCCTCAAGCAGCTGCTTGCCACTCTGACATGAGCCTGTCACTTTATATGCCATAGAAGTAGAAGGTCTGAGAGGACCTCAGCAGAGAAACGATCCATCCATCCATCCATGTCTTAACTCGGGACTCGAACCCAGTTCCCTTAGATCAGTAGCCAAGCGCATTAACCACTCGGCCATGGGACGGCTTCAAATATTAAAAAAACGCATTTGTCTCTTTTCAAACCTAGTAATTGGCAATGGATAATTTTCTACCTCATTTCCTGTGGGAAGCATAAGTTTTGTTTGTAGCGAATGAAAAGCTTTATCTGAGAAGCAAATGCAATGGAGCTAGGTCATTGCCAGGTGCGTGCCAGTATCGTTCCTCAAGGTCACACCTGACTGCGTCTTCTAAATTCCACTTTATCATGCACAGATGATTTCAATACCTTAACACTCGCGTCCATATCACGCACAATACACATTTCCATTATTCCAAAGTCAGGAAAACAGAATATTAATACTCAACAAAAGTTTTGCTTTTATAGCATACTATTAATATCATGTGATACATTTAAATATTCAGAATTTCTGTTTTTACGAACGCTACAACTATATTTTTGTTAGAAGTAAATCACCAAATGTGAGTGAATGCAACAAAAATATATCATTAAATATGAGTGTTTTTGGTTGGTTTCTGGATCAATAATTAATGCCTAACAAAGTGTGGATACTATGGAATCTTTAGTTTCTTCTCTTTGAATATCTTGGTTCCAAGTGTCTTCTCTATACTTAGTTGATTCAGTTTCATTTTCTTCCTCTGTTGTATAAGGGGCGGGGGTGGCTCAGTCGGTAGCGCGCCAGGCTCGTAATCTGTAGTTCCCAGGTTCGAGTCCCAGCTGGATCAGCGTTGAGATTTATCTCCGCAAAATTCCCCGCCTTGCCCACGGTCAGTAGGGGACACCGATGGGCTTGGAATAAGCCGCCGTCCGTCGGATGGGACGTTAAGCCGTGGCCCCGTGTGCGGGAGAGCCATACCCTGTGCACGTTAAAGAACACGTTGGATGGCCTTGACTGGAGGCTACCATCTGTCTCCCAACAGCTGTTCCAGTGGGTCCCCTCCCCCAACCTTCTCTGAGCTTCGGGGTCCATGTGACCTGGCCATTTAGCCCATGGTGTGCAAAAAGGTGCCGCTTAGAGATAAAAAACCCAACTCTGTTGTATAATCTGTGTTAATACATAATTTTTCATTTTCTAATTCGTCTTCGTCGCTACTTGTGAGGAGTTCTTTTGACTTTTTATTTGTAGAAGAAAGCTCTTTTCTTTTTCGTTTTGTTGCTTTGATATTATTTTTTTTCAGCAGTAGTAGAGGTTGTATTGAATTTCACTGCTTCTATCCAGAGTAGTTCCTCTGCTTGTAGGTTACTTTGATTTTGTGTCAATGAAATTTCAATTTGTTTAGATCCGTTAGTTTCTTCTAAAGTTTCTTCTTTGTTTCGCGTTGCTTCCAGGGTTATGCTACTTTTTTATGTTTCTTCCTTTCTTGCTTCTCCTGGGTTTTTTGCATTTTTCTGAGCTTCTTGTGTCATGGCTTTTTCGACTATGTCAGTGAAGGATTTTGGTTCGTTTTATTTTATTTTATTTAGTGGGCATTTCGATACGAAGTGTCCATCTTTCTGCAACATCTGCAAACTTTAGTAACGCCAGGGTAGTCGATGGTCACTGTATAGGAACAAATTTTTAAAAAGTTTGGAATTTCTTGCTTCAGTTTGATTTTGCAAATGCGTGTTCTTGTTTTTATCTCTTGGAGTTCTTCTTGCTTGTGTAATTCATCTTGGATGTCAATTACTTCGCCGTAGAGTTTCATAGTTTTGGTCACTTCGCCATAAAAAAAATAAAATAAATACCCTCTCAAGCAGCTGCTTGCCACAGAGGTCTGACAGGAGCCTGTCAGTTTATATGCCACAGTAGAAGATCTGAGAGGATGGCAGGACCTCAGCAGAAAACAACACGAACATCCATGCCTTACCCGGGGCTTGAACCCAGGTCCCGTAGATCAGTAGCCAAGCGCGCTAACCACTCGGCCACGAAAAAAAATAGAAATTTGGAAATCAAGACTGTTTTAATAGGTTTTCCAACCTGCAGGATTTCGATGTTTTTTCCATTAATGATGATTGGATTTGATTTCCATTCGATGATTTCGTTTGCTGCTTCGCCCGTCTTGGACAGAAAAAATGCAAGGTGAATGTTAATTCAATTTCCTTAAAATATCGTTAAGACTCCTGACTTGAAAAAATAATTTACGAAATAGCATAAAGAAACCCAACCGAACCAGTAACTAAAAAGTGCATTTTTCTCTTTTGTTTCAGGTGTATTTTTCTGTAGCTTGCTGGTGGATGCGTTTCCAGGAAGAGCAGATGCAGAAAAGGAAATCGTTGATTTAGGTGAACATGAAGAATCGACAACGATTAAAAGTCTCCCAATTAGGTAAGCAGATGGAAGATAGTTCTAGTGTCGTCATTCAACACTCTTTAAAAAAGCATTAAGTAGAATCATTCAAATACTGAATGCAGCGATGTCTTGAAGAGTCTTTAACGGCCGAGGTAAGAAATTAGAAGATAATTTTTAAATTTAAGAACCAGAAATCGAATTCCATTTGAACTTTAAACTTAAGAACCAGAAAGCGAATTCTCATTTCAATTTTAAACTTAAGAACCAGAAATCGAATTCCCATTTCAACTTTAAACTTAAGAACCAGAAATCGAATTCCCATTTCAACTTTAAACTTAAGAACCAGAAATCGAATTCTCATTTCAACTTTAAACTTAAGAACCAGAATCGAATTCTTAATTTGAACTTTAAACTTAAGAACCAGAAATCGAATTTTTCATTTGAATTTAAAAGAAAGGCACTCGTGCTGAAGTGAGCGGCACAGGTGGCAGTTTCTTTTCGGTCCGCAGCAGAGACGAGTTCTCGATTTCAAAACCTTGAAATTTCAAATATTTCTGAAAAATAAATAAATATCATATTATGTAATAGCCGTAATTCCGGGCGAACGGACAGGCGAATATGTGTGACGTCATTGGTGGCAGAAATTTTTGTTCCCCTGCGGTTATGAGGGTTCTTAAGCGCTCGATCCTAAGCTTGGTGCTGTGAACGCACTTACTTGTAACTCTGTTAGAGCAACAGATCGGTTAATAATATTTGAAAACTAAGAAATGGAAATAGGCATATCAACAAAAATACGTTTATCATCAAGAATACAGTCGCTCAAAAAAGTATCCGACATTAGTACTGTACATTGATTTTCTAGATAGAATACAGTAGAGTGATCAACCGCTGTGTTACTGCGCCTCCAGTAGGAAGCCAAAGGAATCTCATTTGATGCCACACTTGTTGACCGTTTTATTATCTGTGTGAAGGAGAGTATTCATTAGTTTTTGAATTCTCGCTGTTATAATATTTAACTGCGGATATTCTAAAATTGACGCTAACATAACTTAACGTGTTAAGCATCAATCAATAATTAAATTAAAGGAGACTGAGTTATGATTAATATATTATGATCATTAGTGGTAATATGTTTTCAGTTAAAATTTCCAACAAATAACCGCCCTGCCCACAGTTAGTAGGGTACACTGATGGGCTGGGAAAGGCCACCGTCCGTTAGATGGGACGTTAAGCTCTTGTCCCGTGTGCAGGGAACCATACCCTGTGCACGTTAAAAAACACCCTGGATGGCCTTGATGGGAAGCTACCATCTATCTACCAACAACTAACCAGTGGATCCCCTCCCCCAACCTTCTTTGAACCTTCGGTGTCCTTGTGACCTGGCCATTTAGCACATTGTGTGAAAAAAAAGTGCCCCTCAGAGGTAAAACAACCCAATCCAACAAACAATGGATGGACAAAAAAATTTGCTTAAAAAACTTAGCTTATTGCTCAAAATATATGAGATACATTTTATATCTTTTATAATTTTAATGATTGGAACAGAAAAAAAGGTTTTTTTTAACAATTTTCTGAAAATTGCGTTTAATTTTTTGTTTTCAGAGTGAAATTGAGTCAGTTTTCTTAGTCGGATTGTTGATATTATCTGACTAAAATATTGGATTTAATAAAAAAAAAAGGGGGGGGGGGGCGGTGATTGAAAGACTTTAAAATGGCGCTTCATATCTAGTTTATGTTGCTCATTATGTATTTAAGCATTGCGTTAAATGAAAATTAAAGATCTTTTGTTAACTATACTTTGTTTCACATAAAGAATGGAGTGGCAAGTATCCCTCAGAGAGTGTTTTGTCCAATCATGGCTTATTTACGCTTAACCACGAGAGCAAGATTCCACACCTGAAAATGCATCAATCCTGAACTCGTTAAGGAGCTTCTATGGCAAGGTTTTTTTTTTATCTATAATAAAATATATCTGTGGTCGTCAAAACTCTTCACATGCAAGGGAATTTTGGGAGAAGATTAAGAGTAATATGAGAATGTACAGTGCAAAATATAAACTCGACTAGTTGAATAGGTGTTTAGAAATATCTGTTTTGGATGAAACGTCTTTCTACTTCATTATCCATTCGTAGCTTCTGCTCATTCGCAAATTCTAATCGAAAAAAAAAAACACCACTGTTGCCAGATCCCTCATATTTCCAAAGTCATTATTATATTAAGGTGTCCCATTTCAGGTAGGAACCCTCCAATGAAATTTGGGACCATTCGATCAAGTATCTTGACAAAATCTGTCGAAACAGAAACTTTTGATAATTTTGGGTAAAGACGAAGCCACGGGTTATGAGATCGCGAGCTGACCTCAGCAACGACCTGAGCAACGCCAGGCAATTATTCTAGTCGTTATTATACTAGTGTAAAATAAATTATGTTTCATTTTCACTTTTGCAATATTCCAAAATTAAGAACAGTATTTGTAATTGCTTACTTCCGTAAAATATACGTATTAATAATGTAAGAGTACTTTAGAAAAATAACTTTTTTCTCGCATAAAGTGTGGAACTATTTGCTGTGTCAGAATTACATCTACTAGTTGTTCTTGCGTTGGGTTGGGTTGTTTTACCTCTGAGCGGCACTTTTTTGCACACCATGGGCTAAATGGCCAGGTCACATAGACCCCGAAGGTTCAGAGAAGGTTGGGGGAGGGGACCCACTGGAACAGCTGTTGGGAGACAGATGGTAGCCTCCCGTCAAGGCCATCCAGCGTGTTCTTTAACGTGCACAGGGTATGTCTCTCCCGCATACGGGGCCACGGCTTAACGTCCCATCCGACGGACGGCGGCCTTTCCAAGCCCATCGGTGTCCCCTACTGACTGTGGGCAGGGCGGAGAATATTGCGGAAGTTGTTCTTGCAAGAACTCATGTGGGTGTGGCCCCTTTTCCTTGGTTGATTGCTTTCTTTCATATTCAGGTTTACAATGCATACAAACAGAGCTGCATCTAGAGCGTATGCCCCCCCTCCCCCTGGAAAATGACCATAATGGTCATTTTCCAGGGGGAGGGGGATAAGGATACAAAGAATTATTAAATTGTATATCTTTCACGCATATTTGAAGAAATATTTTAAAGATCTCTAAAACAGAGGCGAAAATGTTATTTTGCAATGGAAATCCAATCTCCTCCCGTCCTAGATAGAACTTAGTTATAAATAATCCGGAAAATCCTTGTACTTTGGGAGATGCCGAATTATTTCAAAATATTGCTGATCAATATATATATTATCATAATAAAATATTAGTATAATTGCCTCTATAACTTCTAAAATATGCATTTAATGGAAAAATGTGACTGAAAATAGATTCGATTATATCTTTAATTTATTTAAATCTCGATTTTCCACAATATTCATTCGGTATTAAGGAAGATATCACTCTGAATTTAACGTCGATCAATTTAAGAAGAAAAATTGTCTTGAGCCTGGTCCACAATATTTTTTTCCTCTAAAATTGATCGACATCAAATTCAGAGTGATATCTTCCTTAATATGTAGTTGGACAAATACGTCGAAAAAAAAAACTCTCTTCAATTTAAATCATTCAGAAAACTGGAATATTTTACAACAGTAATTCAACCTAAGACGTGATCTCTGAAATTAATTAAAACTGAAATAATCAATATTGCTTCAAAACATTAACGTAATAAACATACATTTTAGAAGTTTGCCTAAAGATTATTTCAATATTAGACAAAAGCGATTTTTATAAAACAAGAAAAAATTTTGTTGAAGATTCCAGTCACCATAACACTTTAAATATTGACCAAATATTATTGAAAATGGAAATTTATACAGATTTGATTATGGTCTTTAATTTATCATTAGTCACATTTTTCTATTAGATGCATATTTTAGAAATTGTAGGACATGAAATTTAGATTTCTATTGGACAAAGATGGAAATTCTCTGATATTTCATTAGGGCAGTGTATATAATTAAATTATTTATTATATTAATAAATTAATTCTGTGTTCCTCTCCCTTAGAATGAAACAAAGCACAAGAGATCCGAAGGAAGGTAAGTTCAACATTTTCAATTATTCAAATGTTAATATAACTGAAGAGTCAGCTGATAAAATTTTAAATTCGGATCATCCAATACTAGATGCTCCAGAAAAAATAAAACCATAGAGCATTTACTTATGAGTTACTATCATCGAATTTACAACAGTAATTCGACTTGATTAAAAAAATTAAATTCATCATTAATTTTGATACTCAATCATTAAATTTGATATCGAATTTACAACAGTAATTGACTGATCATGCAACTCAGCATCAACCAAAGAGAGAAATAGCAGCACTATGTCCGAAGGATTATAAAACGTGTATAACATGTCCTATCCTTTCAGCAATTATTTCCAATTATTACGATACTTAATAATCACCTTAGAGTTTTCTTTCTAAGAAGTTTCTGTAGATTTCCACTCGTTCCTCTGAAGTTAACGAGCTACGACTTCCAGTATTATCCAATATCTTGAAGTATTTTTTGTCAATGAATGGAGTGTCCTACATTTTCTTCTGATCTAATCTCTAAAGAACTTCTATGGGATATTCTGGGTAGATGTATTGCCACCCTTCAACACCTTCTTGAAACTCTTCAGGACTTCTGGACTACTATCCTATTTATTATACATTCAAACCCATCTTCCCTTTTTCATGTACTTGACTTCATTCGTTTCTTAGTGTATAGGTAGATCATTTCTACACAAATTTTCATTATTATCACCACATTATCTTTGTATCTTGAAGTGAAATTTGATTTATTTTATCCAAGTACAGTATATTTCGAGACACCAAAATTTCATTGATCGGTGCTTAACTTTTCCCGAGAAGTGTATATAAATATATAACATATATTTTGAAAGAAAATATTTTAAAGATCACTAAAGCGAAGGGAAATATTATACATAGGAAAGCTCTTCAGATCCCAGCTTCATCCAATCACTTCGTTTTTTCTTTCAAGTGTTTTTTACTTCAGGATCTGTCAGTGATATTGTTCATTTGACTCAATTGATTTGATCCCTTACCACGAAGCTTTGGTTACGGTAGAATTGTTTATCTCCTTCTTGGAGAAGTTTATCAATACGGTCTTTAATATGTTTGTATAGAACTCGGGAACAATTATTCTGTTTTCATGACCTTCGCGAACACATTTTAAATGATAAGCGTAATTTATGGAGAGATTATGATTAAATCTGAAAGTTTAAATACGATTTTGGAAACATATTGCTCCAGAAGCAAATTTTTCTAGAAAAGATATTCTTATGCTTTATTTTTGGCATTCTAAGCGAATATTGCAGAATGGAACGTCGTGGAAGTAAATGAAATGTAATCATTTCCACAGAAATATTCATAAGTTATCACATCATCATCTTTGTATCTTCCAGCGAATTTTGATTAAATTCGTCCAAATACAGTATGTTTAGAGTAATGGAAATTTAAATATATAATTAGATGTATTTAGAGATATCGAAAAAAAAATACTATTTTCCCTTCTTTTATATAACAGCTTTTTGAAATCACAATGAATTGCGAATTTTGAATAATTTGTTTCAAAAATGGTTTAATTACGACAGTAATGTTTTAGATTTTAATGACACTATAAGCATTCTTAAACTCGATGTTTCTTTTTATTTATATTTTTAGATCACATCGGAAGCTGGCAAGTGATGGTCATCGTCTGCTCCGTTTTCCTTTTTCTGGCAACGTTTGTGTACATCATGTATAGATGTCACAGCATCCGCTGATCACGCCATAGATATAGTTAAAGGGAATTAGTCCATTAAAAAAATACATGATCCCAGCCTACCTTGCTAGCAACCGCCATTTTGTTGGCCAAAGCAAATTCATTCTCACAAGCAATTCCTATTTATTGAACTAGTTTAAATATATTTTGATTTATTTCCAATTCAAAAATATCTCATGGCCGATAAATCTCGAAAATACTGAATCAAAGAAGTATTTTTCACTTTCATTTTTAAAAGATTCCCTTTTGCTTTTTATTTGAACTGTGAATGATGGAATTTGCCAAAAAAAATTGAATTGCAATATTTTTTACGATACTAAAGAGATGGAATGGATTAAATGCAGTAGTGGTAAAGAGAGGAAGTTATGACAAATGGAAGTGGTTGTGTATTCTTACAATATATTTGCTTTAATTGCGAAATGCTTCCAAAAGAAACTCTGTATGAAGTGACTTTTGTATATTAAGTAGTGACTGCAATTATCTTATTTGCATTTATTGTCTCCTCTATACAATAGGCTTTAAACTATTTAATAAACTAAAATTATAACTGCTATAAGTGACAAAAGATGGATAGGAAGGAATGAAGCTTACTTCAGTGCTATCCATTAGGCAAGTGTAGAAAAAAACCACACATCTGTCTCTTGGACTCGAACTCAAGATCTGGTTACATGCCAGTTACTGACACGTAACCAGGAGATCCCAAGTTCGAGTCTGAGAGACGGATGGCGGTTTTTTAACACTTGCTTAATTACTAAAAAAGTGGATTTTTACATAACAAAACATAGCAAATACCTTGAAAAAATAGTTATTGCTTCTCTTCATAGCTCTGTTGGAGGAATTAATGAAGGTGAAAGAATTTATTACAGCTGTAATATCTTGCTCACGAATCAAAATGTAAGAAGACATTTTATCGACGATGCTGAAATCAAACTTTCAAAATCTAATGTAAATATAACTCTCATACAAGGCAAAAAAAATCGCCATTTTGGTGGCGAACTTCGTTCACGGTTAAAAGCGTTGTGCTCCCAAGTTGCTGCACGAAAATGCTGGTGATGCACTCTATCTAGTTCCCCTTTACTATATCTATGGATCAGACACATAGAGAAATATCCCAGCAAAATGTTCCAGTAGCAGTTTGCTTTCATCAGATGGCCGTATTTATTAACGAAATTTATGGAACTCATTGAAAACATGTCTGAGCACAACTCTGGAAACTTTTTCTTACTTTTGGTGTCACAAACGGCTTTTCTGGTAGCAACTGAAGAAATCTGTTTCAAAACCTGAAGAATGTTCTAAATGGAAATATTTTCTTTTTATTGTAGACAGTGCGCTAAACGTTCAAACAAATTTAACTTTGCTTGGAATTCTATAATATATACAGTTAGCATATTATATTTTGTTTTTAAAATAGAGCGAGTATCTGTTGCTACTGCTGTGCGACTATGCAAGTCTTTTGAACCCAGACGGATTGTGAAACTTCTTGGCTCAAAATAGTTAAAAGAGCGAAACCAGAATTTTGGTCTTATCAATTTTTTCATTGTATTTGTACTGTATATGTATTTTGCATTCTGATGTATTGATGTATTATTATTAGGTATTAAATGAATAAAGTTTAAAATAATTGTTATTCAATTTTAGCTCGTTTTATTTAAAAAATTATTTTTATCTTTTTTGTCGTCTATAGACATTTAACTTTTGTGCTTTTAGAGATAAAAACATCTATTTTTGCGATGGTTACATATCGATGAATTATCAGCAATTGCATTTTGAAAATTAACAATGTTTTAATATCGCCCTCTAGTGGTTGAAGTCTGTCCCGTGGCCGAGTGGTTAGCACGCTTGGCTACTGATCTAAGGGACCTGGGTTCGAACCCTGGATTAGGCATGGATGTGTGTGTGTCGTTTTTCTGCTGAGGTCCTGCCATCCTCTCAGATCTCCTACTATGGCATATAAACTGACAGGCTCCTGTCAGACCACTGTGGCAAGCAGCTGCTTGAGGGAGTATTTATTTTATTTATTTAGTGGTTGAAAAATTTCAAAGTGGTAAAATTTTAAAATGAACATTGCAAAAGATCTGGAATAAAATTACGGAATTTTGGTGCTGGAGTGTTAGGTAAAGAGTTTCTCCTTGGAAGCAACGATTTGCCCCTTTACTCCCAGGGGTTGAGTGGGGAGAAATGCAACTATTTTCAAGCGATAAATGAAACATTCTTTTGTGCGTTTTATATGTAAAAAGAAAATTTGGTCATTTTTCCAATCATCCAGTAGTTCGAATTGCTACTGTTACAGGGTGCAAAAGTTAGAATACAAAAACATTTATTCTCTTTGAAAAAGGGGCATTACATATTCGCCAAATACGATAAATCCTTCTGGTTTTCGTGTAACTAGTTCTGGAATACGAATATTTCAACCGAGGCCCTTCCCTCATGTACAACAGCGAAAGGGGCAGAAATTAGGGCAATTATTTTTAATAATAATAATAATTTAGTTAAATATTAGATATATAAATATAATATTTTTAATATAAGGTGTATTACAAAATACATTCCTAATTGAATATAATATAGAGTCCATTAAAAAAATCAGATTTCCTCATCATTAATTTAGATACGAGTAGACTTCACAGGGGATATGTAGCACTGAAAAGGTTGTGAACCAGTGTACTAGAGTATTGTTTTCCAATCTATGATCTGCAGACTACATGTGGTCCATGATGCCAGTGCTGCCAATCTTGCATGACGAAAATTACGATTGGGAGCATGGATATAGATGGAGAACTGGATGGCACATTCTAAATACGGCCAATGATAAGACACCACCTCCTCTAGAACACTGCCTGTCGATACCAGAAAAAAGCATGTTCCTCTTCAACGAAGTTTCTCCCACCACAGGGCATTGATCGCCTAGTAACAAGAAACGTGATATAGCGTACAGTTATCTTGCCTTATTGTAGCAATCGTATCATACGTTTTTAAATTTTAAAATGTTTTATTGTTAGTTTAATTTGGTGAAAACAGTCTTTTTTTGCTACTTTTATTCAGTTTCTTTCATCATAACTTTCTGAAGGAACAGAATGGATATATATATCTTTTTATTTTGAGTTATAGAGAGTAGTTTGTTAAAGGCACGAAGTAAATGTATAAGTGGAATTGTAATGGAGGAAAAAGACTCAAAAGAAATTAGTGATATTCCTACTGGTATAAAAAATAAGTGTCATTACTAAGTAGAAAATTTGCTGTGGGTTCTTTGTTAGTAGTTATGCACTGACTTATTAAAGGCACTCCCCTACAGTGAAAAAGACAAAAGGACAACGTGATTTCAGTAGTAATTAAGTGTATTTCAGCATATTGATTAATATTATTCAATGGTTATAATCATTTTATTAAATAAATTAAAGTTATTAGACTGTATGATTTCAAGAACACAAAATTAAAGATCCATATGGTAATCTAAAGTGAATAACAGAATTTCTATATTTTTCTAACTGGAAATTTCAAAGTTATTAGTATTAATTCAAATGTATGGTGTTATCCTTGCCCAATGACTGTGTTATGTGATTCCACACTCGTCAGTAGTGTGCCAGGCTCATAATCTGCAGTTCTCAGGTTCAAGTCCCAGATGGATCAGTGTTGAGATTTATGTCCACAAAAATCCCTGCCCTCCCCTCAGGCAATAGGGGAGATCAATGGGCTTGGAAAGGCCACCGTCTGTTGGATGGGACATTAGGCCATGGCCCCGTGTGCAGGAGAGCCATACCTAGTGAATGTTAAAGAGCACAGTGGATGGCCTTTATGGGAGGCTACTATCTGTCTCCTAATAGCTGTCCAATAAGTCACCTCTCCCCAACCTTCTCTGAGTCTTCGGAGTCCTTGTGGCCTGGCCATTTAGCCAATTGTATGCAAAAAAGTGCCACTCAGAGGTAAAACAACCCAATCAACCAGAGCAGTTCAATTATCCAATTGCTAGATATTAAAAACTTTTCTTATGAACCAAAAGGAAAAAAATATTCCTTCAAAACTTTTATTTAAGACAACATGATGCATCCTTAACATTTTAACATTTCACCGCAAAAAAAGAAACAATATCTGGAAAGAATTTGATTAGTATATTCCTTTCAACTTCTACCATGTCAATTTTAGTAATTTTTGGCTGAAATAAATTAAATGCATGTATGCCATTTTTAAAAATACTTCCAAAATTTCTACTGCATGTTTTGTTTAAAGTAATAATTACTATATGTTCCTTGAATAACTAAATATAACTTAATATTAAAAGAAAAGTACTGGAAGGAAGTGGTGTTTCATAATTTAGTAGTTCCTATTCACAGATAATGAAATGTCCATATTGGTGTTCTCTAATAGAGATAGCTATTTTGATGTATTCTGTTGTTTAAAATTTTAACGTAAAATATACTTGGAATAAGTATATTTTAGAAAATTCATTGTCTTTTATTTACAAAATATTGCAGAAAAAAATCCAGAAATTTAATATTATGATCAGGAATTCGTAATAAATATTTTACTGTTTCAAAACTAGGTATTTCAATAATAATTTTTTCCCACTGCCACATTATTTTATGGAGATAATATTAAAAGCTGTACATGAATAAGTTCATGTTGTAAAATAGAAGACAGGTTTTCAAAAGTCTCTGAAAAATAACTTGTAAGAAAATGATTAAGTCCATTAAAAAAACCGTGAGCAATAAGAGAAATTGATTATTATTTAAAATTGGACTAGGCTATACATTTAAATACATGTGCTCCAAAAATTTAATTATTTTAAAACAAATAAAACAGCTTTTGAACAGTTCTGGGACAAAAATTTAAAGCAGCTCTATAACAGTTTCATTAAAAAAAAATAAATATCCCCTCAAGCAGTTGCTTGCCACACAGAGGTCTGACAGGAGCCTGTCTGTTTAATATGCCATTGTGATGAAGGCAAGTTCTCAGCAGAAAAACGGTACAAACATCCATATTATCCATATATTATATATATCCGGGATTCGAACCCAGGTCCCTTTGATCAATACCCAAATGTGCTAACCTCTCAGGATTGTCATAAAACGGTATTTTATTCATTATTTCGCTGTATGTTTATGAACTACTTCCTCTATCAGCATTAGTAAGCAGATTTTCTTTTTCCATATTATTAAACTATTTTTTTGGGTATCTCATAAATGCGTCAATGACAGTACTTCATACATTGAAATGCACTCGTAGAAGGTCTCTATGTATCTTAGGTGGTCACTGCCATCTGGAGGCTGATGAACCAACTAGGCGGAACAGCTTTTTTTCCATTTTGAGGCTGAATCGACAGTGTCCTAGAGGATATAGTGGATAAGAAAACGTGTAGGTGGTCACTGCCATCTGGAGGCTGATGAACCAACTAGGCGGAACAGCTTTTTTTGCATTTTGAGGCTGAATCGACAGTGTCCTAGAGGATATAGTGGATAAAAAAACGTGCAGGTTTCCACAAGTTTATGTTGCCATTGCAGGTTCAATCAGTCGACTTTGCCGTATTAAAACCAAGGAGTATAGAAAAGAGGGGAGAGACCCTAAACGAGTTTCGCCATAAGAACAGGTAAAGCATAGGACTGCTATATGTTTGTGCCCATAAACACTGTGCCAAGTATATGTCAGATATCAAGTTAGTTTGTTTATTTACCTTACATGACGAAAAAAAAATACTCTAGTTGAAATATTATTAACTGATTATGATTATGGTCAAATTAAATAATACGTAAAAAATTATATAGATATAAAAAATACGCTTAGAAAGCATAAAATATTTCACTGCAAAGAACAACGAAACTTTTGAAAGTTATAGAAAGGATTAAAAAAATCATATAATCCTCATAAAATGTTGAATAAATAGATTGTTAATTAAGTTCTTGCCAATCTAAGTTACTTTCTTATTTAATTTACGTTATTTTATAATGATTCAATGCTTATTGTTGGCCAGATATTAATTAATCAATATCCCATAGCCTTGAGTTATGCTGCCGCAACTATCGCTATGAGTGCCGAATACCGCCGGCTTCTACTACCGGTGAACGTGAGTATCGATCATAGAGTTCACAAGAGCGAAAATCGGCCTCCTCGCGCCCAAAGTGCATATTAGACTTGCAAGTTTCTAAATATAAAAATAAAATAAACTATTTATATTTGAGTAGAATCTAAAGTTCTATTACTTTCACAAATTCTCATTTATTTTCAGTTATTATATTGAGAAAAAATATATGTTTTTATAACCGTTTGACGGTTTTTGAGTTCGGGCGACCATTTTGATGTGGGCGAACGGGGAAAGGCCCTAAACGAGTTTCGCCATAAAGACGGTCATATATTTGTGCCCATAACACTGTGCCACATTGGTGCCAAGTATGTGTCAGATATCAAATTATTTATTTACTTTACATGATGAAAAAATACTCTTGGAAATATTAACTGATTATGATAATGGTCAAATTAAATAATACGTAAAAATGATATAGATATATAAAATACACTTAGAAAGCATAAAATATTTCATTTCACAGAAAAAACGATTTTTGAATTAAAACTTTTTAGTTAAAATTAAACAATTATACAGAATAAAATGTTGGATAAATAGATTAGTAAGAACTTACTTAGCAAAGTAATTTAATTTACGTTATTTTAGAATGATTCCATGCTCATTTCTTCGCCAGATATGAAATATCTCTTAGTCTTTAGTTATGCTGCCACAACTCTCGCTGCACGTGCTGAATATCACCAGCTTCTACTACCGGTGAACGCGAGCAATGATCACAGAGTTCACAGGAGCCAAAATAGACCTCCCTGTGTCAAAGTGCATATTAGACTTGAATGTTTTTAAATGTAAAAATAAAATAGGTATTTATATTTGAGTAGAATCAAAAATTCGGCAGAAGTGCAGTGTAGGGTCCTCAGACGCCATCTTGTTTTTTTTTCACCGCGGTGACAAAAAGTCCGAATGGCAAAAACAGTCGGTTCCGCATCTACATTGAAACGTGTTTAGAGAATATGGGAAAAAGGTTCATTCATGCAGAATCTGCAAGATGACATCAAATAAACATTTCTTAGTAATTAAAAACTTTTATGTTTCCTATGTGAGTTCCAGTAATCAAATAACAAACTCTTTTCATAAAATTCTTTTTTTTTTTACTTTAGTATGAGTCCAGGTACCAGTGACTATTAATTTAGGTTTAAACTGTGAATTTCACCTTTTCATGTGAATATAATAGCATGGACTAGCTTGAAAATAAACATCTTCAAATTGTTTTTTACCATAAGGGGATTCCTTGTATCTATCTGGGCGATCTGCAGATTGATTTGTTATACACACGATTAACTATTCTTATGAAATTTAATTTCCTTACTGCACAAATTCCGTAGAAACTCGTTGGCGAGGCTCTGCTGACAGACAGAAACAAATGGCCGTCGACCATGGGCAAATGGTTCACGAATTCGTTCAAAGGCCACCTCCTGTTCTTCTACACTCCTTGATTGAAACACGTTATAGAGACTTATTTTGCAGCCTCAGTAATTATTACGTTCTCTGCAAACTTGTTTTTGTTTGAAACGATAACTATTGATAACTGAATGAATATATTTACATTTTGTTTTCAGAGCACACTAGCAGATTTACCCGGCATTGCCCTGGTCTGAATATTTCTAAAATGCAAAATAGATGGCAGTCCCCACGTCGCAAGTTTTCATTTGGCACATATATCATTAAAATAGATCTACTCCTCCTCCGGGAAGGGGGGGGGGGGCGGCTCAGTGGGTAGTGTGCCAGGCTGGTAATCTGTAGTTCCCCTGTTCGAATCCCATCTGGGTCAGCATTGAGAGTTATCTCCACAAAACTCCCCTCTCTGCCCACAATCAGTAGGGACACCGATGGGCTTAGAAAGGCTTCTGGCCATTGGATGGGATGTTAAGCCATGGTCCCGTGTGCGGGAGAGCCATACCCTGTGCACATTAAAGAACACACTGGATGGCCTTGACAGGTGGCTACCATCTGTCTCCCAACAGCTGTTCCATTGGATCCCCTCCTCCAAATTTGTCTGAGCCTTAGTGGTTCTTGTGACCTGGCTATTTAGCCCATTGTGTGCAAAAAATGCTGCTCAGAGATAAAACAGCCAAACCCGCCCCTCTGGTTAAAAATTTTCTTTTAGGGGAGAAAAGAAATGGACATTGTTCAAGGTACCCATAATCCTCCCATTCCCAAGTGTCGAAACCAAAAAAGAGAATTTCCTCGCTCAGATGATTGAACTTTTCAAATCACTTCTTACACATCAGAGTACCTCGGATACAATTTGCCAGGCATATGCAACTTGTTTAGCTTGTTTGTAATAGCAAAAGAAAATTAACTATGGTCTGAGGTGCATTAAAAATGTAAAGGTACTAAAAAATTACTATTAAACAAAATTATTTATTAGTATAATATTTAAAACATTTATTAATTATATGTATATATTTTTATTAGCTTTTGCATATTTTTCAAATTAAGTTAATGATTTTAACTTCCGATACGAATTTAGTTTTTGAAGCTTTCATTTCAACAAAGAATCTCGTGTTCCGTTCGTGCTAAATTAGAACCACTTCAATATCTACTGACGCTCGCGTTCTTTACCCAGCAAACTGAACAATGAGTTTATCACGCGAAATCAGAAAAGATCATGAATCAGAAAGATCAGATGAGTTTATCACGAAAAAAACTAATCAGAAAGATTAGTTTGATGTAATTCATTATTTCAAATTTAATGGGGGCAACAGTTATTTTGAATAGCTTTCAACCCACCTTGTTTGGGAGTGAAAAATCGGAGAAAATCAACAGGGAAGTTCTGCAGTTTACGGTGCTCAAGCGCCATTTTTTAAAACAACGCTCAACTTCCGGACTCCTAACTGCGACGAAAAAAATTAAAATTTTCCAGAATTATACCAAGTTCCTTTATATTACTTCGGTAAAAAAAAACCGCTAAATATGCGATAAATTAATCACAAAAGCGTTTCAGCAAAAGTGGCGATGGCCGCCAACTTTTTTTTTTAACCGACGGTCCTCGGAACGGCATTTTGCCGAATATTCAACTTCGTGGAAAGTTCTACAAATAATAAACTAAACAATCGTACAACGAGAATACGTTGAGCAAAGAATATAACGATAAACGTTTATTCCTAAGAATAAAATTTTGTTCCCACTAGTTTTCCAAACTGCGCTTATCGTTATATGGCGAATGTCGGTCAGTACCATCCGCGACTACTTGTTTCAACAGCCTATTATCAGTAACAAACAAACGTTCATTCCGTATTTTAAAAAGAAACTTGCAAAAAAAATAATTTCATCGGAGACTGCTATTCAAACAAGTGTATACCTTTAAACAATGAATTGCCGATCACCAATTTAAGAAAACCCCAGTACAAAATTATTGGAGATAACATTTTAATCTAAACATACTGCTAAACAACGAATCGCTCTGCCCTTTTTACTGACAAAAGACCCAAAAAATAAAATTGTAAACAATTCACCGACGATCCGCAGTAATAAAGATGACCCCCCGGAACTAAAAATCCTATCAAAGCAAGAGTATATAAGTAAACACAAGAGTTATCCTAAGTAATGAACCATCGATCCATAATACAAAAAAGCCCCGGGAACTAAATAATCCCATCAGAGAAAACAAGCCTAAAAAATGCTCATAAACAATTCACAGCTTTTCGAATTATTAAAAAATACCCAGAACAAGATAATCTCATCAGAGACAATCATTTTATAAGGAGTTTAACACAAAACTGAGAATCTAACACATTGCTCAAGATTAATTATCATAAATCGTCTGCAACTTCTAGTACACTTTTCAAATACCTTATGCTACATATATAAATAAAATAAATAATAAATACCCCCTCAAGCAGCTGCTTGCCACAGAGGTCTGACAGGAGCCTGTCAGTTTATATGCCACAGTAGGAGATCTGAGAGGATGGCAGGACCTCAGCAGAAAAACGACACACACATCCATGCCTAATTCCGGGGCTCGAACCCAGGTCCCTTAGATCAGTGGCCAAGCGTGCTAACCATTCGGCCACGGGACGGCCATTGCTACATATATACTGTACAAGAATTAAATCTAAATTGTATTTAAAAAATAAATTATATATTTGTTAAATCTGCATTTATTAGGAAAGTTAAAAAAAAGCTTATTTTCAGAACCTTAACTTTTAAAGGTTAGACTTGCAAAAAAAAATAATCAAGAAGCAGTGGCGGCACAAAACACACTAACGGATAATCGAATAAATCGTTCGATACGATGAAAGTTATCGTACTACATGAATTCACTTGTTTTATTTTAATCCTACTAAAAAACATTAGGGCTTTTAACCTTACTTTACACACCTTAGGAAGGTTAGCCATCTAGTGAGCCGAGTGCCGTAAACTGCAGGGTTACTGCCAAAACAGACATGCACAAGACCCATTCAGTTTGCAATGTCAATCGTAGCCCACAGATCAGAGAAATTCTCTACTCTATATTATTTCCTTTACTCTGAAAATTCCGATTCTAAGTAATCCAATTAGCGTTTAATTGGCCAGAGACAGGAGAGTGAATATAGGTCACCGACTTTCAACTCTGTAAAAGAATTTAGGTGTGGACTTTGCCATATATTCTGTCTGGAAAAGATCATCTGCAGTCCTATATATTTTCTCTGGTTGGTACGCAGGTGTGGCTACAATTAAAGTTGGGTTGTTTTACCTCTGAGCGGCACTTTTTTGCACACCATGGGCTAAATGGCCAAGTCACATGGACCCCAGACTCAGAGAAGGTTGGGGGAGGGGACCCACTGGAACAGCTGTTGGGAGACATGGTAGTCTCCCGTCAAGGCCATCCAGCGTGTTCTTTAACATGCACAGGGTATGGCTCTTCTGCACACGGGGCCACGGCTTAACATCCCATCCGACGGCCTTTCTTCTAAGCCCATCAGTGTCCCCTACTGACCGTGGACAGGGCGGGGAATTTTGCGGAGATAAATCTCAATGCTGACCCAGCTGGAACTCGAACCTGGGAACTACAGATTACGAGCCTGGCGCGCTACCGACTGAGCCACCCCCGCCCCTGCTACAATTAAGCACAGATTAGGAAGTGAAGACACAGCTGCACCTTTAGTACAGTAAAAGAGCTAAAACAGAAAAAATTACTCCGTTTCATTAACATTCACCTATTGGGAAAAATACGGTACAATTTGGAGGCAGATTTTCGTATATGTAAAACTAAAAACACCGTAAAAATGTTTTCAGACAAAATCTGATTTTAAACCAAAAATCGGAGGTTTGGTAGGACAAGTGCAGAGATGTCAATAACAAATGTCATTGACGTAGCCACCAGCAAGTGCTACAACATGGTATAAAAAAGTAGCAGAACATTTTTTTTTTTCTGCATTTTAAAAATACGAGATAGTTTTGAATCCTATTCTGAAATTGATATTAAAAATATTTAGTGACAATCGTCATACTGAAAGTTAAAAATTATGCTTTTTCAACTGTGTTCCACAGCCGTCTCTAAAACTGTTCGTAAAATTTTTATGTATGCAAAAACTAGGTAAAATTTTGAGGTAATTTGAAATGAAAAAGTTGGGCCTCAATTAAAGAACCACTGCACTAAGGGGCATATATTTTAGTGCACGCTGTTAGTTTAATTCCTTGCATGGCACTGTAAACGAAATCGTTAATACCAATCTGATCATTTGTGTCCATGAATTTCAGACGATTCTGTTTGCTTCTGGTGAGTGGGGGTAATTTCAATGTCCAACGTGTATTTTTGCACAAAATGGGTTCGGTTGTCAGGCTACTAGTATTCCAAGGGCTCAGAGCTTAGGCGAAGAGGAACCATTGAACAGCTGTTAGGAATCTGATGGCAAGATGATAGCCTCCCATTAAATATAGCTTTCCTATATACAGGGCAGCAGCGTAAATGCCTCATCCAACAGATGGCAGCCTCTCTAAGCCTATTGGTAATACTTTTGCTAGTCTAGATTCATACAGCATATACATTGATATTTACGTCAATCAGCTAGAGATCTATCAGTTGAGAATCACCCATTAATTCTTATAAGTTACAGATAACAGGCTTTGCATCTTCAGAGCAGACATAATAGCTCGTGCATAACCCAAAAATGAATTACTACTAAATGTAACAGCCAGTGCTTAATATCCTAAACCATATTAAAAGCGTTGTTCGATTCAGTAAATGGAAAATATTTGATCATAAATTGCTGCACTTAATTGTTTCTGGCCAAACAGTGATGAAACTTTATCATGTGCCCTGGTGCAAAATATTCCAGTTGAGTTGTTTTACCTCTGAGCAGCACTTTTTTTGCACACCATGGGCTAAATGGCCAGGTCACATGGATCCCAAAGGCTCAGAGGTTGGGAGAGGGGACCCACTGGAACAGCTTTTGGGAGACATGGTAGCCTCCCTTCAAGGCCATCCAGCGTGTTCTTTAACGTGCACAGAGTATAACTCTCCCGCACACAGGCCACGGCTTAACGTCACATCCGATGGACAGCGGCCTTTCCAAGCCCATCGGTGTCCCCTACTAACCATGGGCAGGGCGGGGAATATTCCAGTAAGTGCCCCATTTCGTCAAGTACAAAAAGAGAGGGGTATGAGTGCATTGCACTGCGTGTTCCATTACAAACTTCGCCCCTGTGGACGTCAATTGTAGCAATCTCTGAGGCAGAATAAGGAAAATGAACTTCCCATTAGGTTACAACCAAACAATTCAAAAAGCAGTTTTCCTGAGCAGCTGCCCTAAGGTGGCAACCCCCCTCCCCCACAAAGAGTTTGAAGTTCTAATCAAATCATTGAAAATTTATCCCATTGGTCCCAAAGTGGACTCCAAATTGTTTTTATATAAAATACTCCCAACTGAAAGGAAAACGTGAACATATTTTGTCTGTCGCTTTTAAGTTATCACAAACTTTCATATTTAAAAAAAAAAATGCATAATGAAAAGTTAGTTATGTTGAATTTGATCATGCAGATATCAATTTTGAATAAAGCACATTAAAACACAATTCTTCCAAAATTTATTTTAACCTATATTAAGTTTCACATTACAGAATATATTGTTGTGTACTCTGTCATATTACTTAATAACAGAACCGAATTTTTCAATTAGCACAAATTGTGAATATAAAATACTAAAGGCTGGAATTGCTAAATTTATAAAAATGGCCTATTTACTTTATTAAATATATAAATTTGTAAGATTAGCATTTTTACCACTTGTTTATTACAAATACAGCATGACTGGTGATTAAGAAATTAAACAAATTGTACATTATTACTGCCCTAAAACGGACTATCTATTGCATATGGCGTCAGTTTAAAGAGTATATTCAATTTCTAAGTAATCTGAAACAAAAACTATGCAATTCAGTTTTTCAGATGGAAAGTTAAAATTTTTTAAAATCTTAGCTGCATAAAATCTCAATATTTTAAAGCTTTGTGAATGGTTACAATATTTTATATATCATGCCATATTACTCAATAAAGCTGAAAAAAATTTTTTGTACAGAGGAAACTGGCTTTGAGCAAAGTGAGGACAAACCGTCAGCTCCTGGTAAAAATTTATCTGGTTGCTCTTATCTAATTGTTATTAACGATCTAGCGTGACTACTTGCAGCAGCACTGTTAACTGACCAGATATTCCTATCCATCATTTGGTAAGCAGAGAATGCATCCATTTAAATGTTACTTTATATAGCCAACTATATGTTAAGTGGCTTAAAAATAGATTTTTCTCTGTTAAAAAAAATTATATATCAACAGAAAAATAGCCTAATTATTACAATTCAGTTTGACTACATAATGTCAAAATGCATTATTGTTGGCTGAAATGAAAATATTATTCTGTTAATACTAAGAACTCCCAGGTAATGAGTAAGGATATGGCAAGCTCAGTATTGGGGAAAGTTTTTAAGTACGAGGAATATGAAAACAAATTCCTGATAGCCTTGGGTGTTCCACCATGAACTAATCAATCCTGATCAATCTTTCCTCTATTAACGATGTAGGTGTTATATAATGAAGTCAGTTATTAAAAAAAACTTACTTGCCTTGAGTCATGGAGCTTACAGCCACTGACAGAAGCAGATTTAATTAGCCACCAGTTCAGCTAATAACAACTGTAATGTTACCAGATGGGCAATGGATTGTATCTTGCAAAGCTCTAATTTTCCCTTGTAATGAAGATTGTTAACTATACATTAAGAGATCTATACACTTAAAAAAATATCACAAGTTATCCATTTATTGTACAACGTAATTGAAATGCTTTTGGTACTAAAAATTTACTGAAGATTTGGCTGCAAGTCAATTGGATGTCAGTGTAAAATGCCATTCATTCTGGTGATCAACAAAAATTTTGTGTGTGCAGTCTTTAAAAAAGCAGAATACAAGAACAAGGGCAGACTAGTTCCTTAAATCGTTTAAATAACAGCTTCTACAACAAAGTTCTACTGTTCTGTTCATTCTTAAATTATGACTAATGTGTACAGCATTCATTTGAAGACCAATTAATTCCACAACAAATCAAAAGACATTAGAGAAAAATTTTAATGTATGATTTAAAAAAAACTATCAAATCATTTAATTAAAATTCAAGTTTCCGAGTTTCTTAATATTATGCACATAGCAAAAAATTTTAACATAGGTCAGGTTGTTGGGTTGTTTTACCTCTGAGCGGCACTTTTTTGCACACCATGGGCTAAATGGCCAGGTCACATGGACCCCGAAGGCTCAGAGAAGGTTGGGGGAGGGGACCCACTGGAACAGCTGTTGGGAGACAGATGGTAGCCTCCCGTCAAGGCCATCCAGCATGTTCTTTAACATGCACAGGGTATGGCTCTCCCGCACATGGGGCCATGGCTTAACGTCCCATCCGACGGATGGCAGCCTTTCCAAGCCCATTGGTGTCCCCTACTGACCGTGGGCAGGGCAGGGAATTTTTGCGGAGATAAATCTCAACACTGACCCAGCTGGGACTCGAACCTGGGAACTACAGATTACGAGCCTGGCGCGCTACCGACTGAGCCACCCCCGCCCCATGTAGGTCAGGACTTAGAACTAGATTCAAAATGCAAGGAATTCATGCTTTAATATTATATGTAAAATTATTACTACATATTTAAACACTAAATAGAAAATGTTTGGGAAAAACCCATCAGAAGTGGTGAATGATGTATATATATACCATACTGAATTAAAGAATATAGAATATTAATGGCATTTCAACAACTGTCAACATTTTGTGTTCAACATTTTTGATAACTTAAAGACTTATTTCTTTCGTAATAAAGTATATATTTTGAAAGCTTTTACTTATCAAAATAGTTATGGCATTCTTTGTTATTTAAAAGTTATGTATTAAATAAATTGTATTAAGCAAATATATTTCTCACTGAATAGTTTTTTTAAAACGATTAGGTCATTTGACCATCTAACTTTGAAATTTCTAACTGACCAGCAGCTTTGAAACAATTGTAATTAATTAGAATATGCACTATAAAAAAAATTATGGCTGTATAATACTAAAGAGCTCCAACTTTAATTCCATTAAATTTATCTGTTCAATTAATAAATATAACAAATTGAAAAAAATAAAAATTTGTATCAGTGTATTAGTTTTTGTATTTGTTACTTTCAACGCAACAAATGATTACCAAACAGTGTTAACAACTAGGATTTAAATATTAAATGCAAAATGGGACTATATGAGAACAAAACTCAAAAGGTATTTCGTATATGCTTTTACGTGTTCAAACAATACCAAATATCATGTACCATACGTAAAACACTTAATGTAAAAGTATAATTTCTCTTGAAACATTTATGATGTGTACACAACTTGACTGGAAGCACACAAGGTTGAAGATGCATTTCTAAGGTTCCCAAGTTCTGTTTCCACATTATACCAAAAATTTACATAATGTTCAACATTTGATAATCTGTTCCCAAATAATGACTGGCAAATTCTGATCATACACAACTGTCTTTGCATATGGAAGAAATGACTGGGTGGAGATGAAAACTGTTCAAAAGAATCCCCTAGTAAATGAGTGCACATGGAAAATCCCATACATCTGTTACATTTATGCTACTCATAATTCTGTATGTACATCATCCAAGTCAATATCACTGAGGTCTATATCTTCTTCTACAGGCAACTGTAAAAACAATTTAAAACATTAGGCAAAATAAATCATTTGCTACAAAAATGAAATATGCACTAATAACAGTAGAAATAATAAACATGCATTTTGTATAACTTCTTCAAATTTTATTTTTGTATTACTAGTTTTAATTTGACACTAACAAAAAGAAACCAGCATATACATATTTTCCTCATAACAGCTTAATTGTACCCAAATATTTCATTTAAAATGATACTTGAACACACACTCAAAAGGAATAAACTTTTATTTCTTAAATGTTATTAATAATACACTAGCAAACAAATTAACCTGCAAAATTTTACTATTCCATTCAATTTTTAGGATACAATCAGTACATTTAAATTAGGATTTAAACTTAATGTCACCTACAAGTATATTTCATCTAAAAGGAAAGTTGAGTGTCATTTCAAATGCCTTTGTACAGAGATTATCATTTCTGCACTATTACAGTACAGAGTTCTTAAAAACTCAAGTTACCCATTACCAACTGAATAGTGAAATAGGAAGCACCCAAACAGAACCTAGAGTTTATGTTACTTATGCATGTGTGAAACATCACAATCTCTGCTCAAGTAGTTAGAGCAACTGGCACATTACCAGAAGATCCCAAGTTTCAATCTGGGGGATCCATTGAGCTATATAGAGGGAATTGGGAGACTGCTTTATGGAGTTAGAGTGAGGCCAATTATTGACTACATTCTCAAAGTGTTGATTGCAAAACAGCTGTACCTTTAATGACAATGTATGGGAAAGCTTTGCATAAGATCCAAAAAAATAAATCTTAATGGCTTTTATTACTGTTACTACTTGGTGAATTAAAGGGTTAATTATACACAGATGTTTACAAAAAATAAAATTTTGAATACTACATTTTCAGATCCAAGACTTGAGTCAAATGCTTAACAAAAGAAACTACTTCAAGGTTGTAAATGCTTTAACTACCAACAAAATACAGGTACTGGGCAGTAAAATGGAAACAGTTCCATGTTATCTGAATAGAAAATCACGTTCAAAGCTCAATAACTTCAATACCTAAATATTGATTTTAAACAATATTTCTTCAGTATTCAAAGAGTCAAATGCTTGAATATTTAACAGGCTACAAAAAATTTGACTGCAAAATTTAAATAGGTTAAGAGATTAGAACTTAATGTTGACAGTATGACAATGCATCCAGTACTCTACTAGTAACAATGATCTCTGATCTCTTAACCAGTTTTAATGTTTCAATTAAATTTTTGGATCAATTTTTTTGTCGCCTGTTAAATATTACAGCTTTTATAATTCTTTGAATATCGAACAAATATTGTTTAAAATCAAGATTTAGAAAGATTTGATTGAGATCTTTACACATATTTTTCACTAAAAATACTATTGAAGTTATTGAGCTCTAAATATGATTTTCTATTAACATAATATGGAACTCTTTCCATTTTTCTGTCCAGTACCTGTATGAATTCTAAAGTTGTAAAAAAACAAAATTAAATAACTCCTCAAGCAGTTTTAGGATTTAATAATTTAACAGATCAATATCAAAAAGTATGCACTTGCCATGAAGTGCATACTTTTTGATAAAAATAGATTTAGCTGATGTACCAAGAAAGCATAGTATATATAGGGCCAATGGATATGAACCGAGTTGTAACTCTGGCAAGTTACAGGCAGAAAATCATTGACCAGGGTAGTCCACATTTTGCCATTAGAGGCAGTGTCCTAGAAAGTCTGATACCTGGGGAGCCTTGTCTGCTACAACACACTTTTTTTTATGACAAAGTTTTTTTAATACAACCAACAGATCACTATTTCAATTAGGAGATAATTCAAATACACTGAGAGGGAATTTAGAATCGTACAGAGAGATAAAAAATGAAGAAATGGCATGGAATACAAATTTACTCATGACTAGCCATTAAATTTAGAAAAACTATATGAATCTAGGAGATTAAAACGATCAAAATTAATTTATAACCAGAAAACATTTTTCATACCTCACCATCCTTTCCATCCCAAGGTTCAGTTTTCACTATTTCTGGTAACTTGGCTCCCTTTATTGGTGCACTGGAACCTCTGCCTACTGATACCTCTCTAGAAATTTGCAAAATAAAAATTAGCTCTATATTGTACCATTTCCATACCACCTGTATTCTTTATATACAAATATACACACATATATATTGATATGCTAAAAAATAATTTTATTAATATATTACATTAAGACCACACACTTTAAGGTATTTCCCATATCTTATCAGTGCAGTCAACTTTACATCATAAAAATACTAGAGCAACATTTCTTGGTATTTCTTCTGTACTAGTGTTAAATATGCAGTCTAGGTTAATTGATATTAATTGATGAATGATTCCTGTTGAATAATTGCTTGTTACTTATCATTTGCACTTAAATTTACATAATGTCAAAGTATATATGCTGGTACATAGGTGGTCTATTGAGAGCTGCCTTGTGAGCCTTGATTCACTGAATGAAATCAAAACCAGTCTTCCAATTGAAATGATCAGAGCTTAATAATGAGATTGTCTTCTTGTTATGAGACACGAAATCTAATTCATAATCAGTTAATGGATGCCATAAATTGGCAATCTGTTTATATACATATTAGAGGTGCAGAAAGCCTATGTTGATTTTAATGAAATTTAATAATCTTCTAACCATATCCATAATAATTGCTATTGCTGAAAGATCATTCTCAAAAGTGAAATTCATTAAAAAAAAATACTATGTAAGAAGTTGGTTGGTTGTTTTACCTCTGAGCGGCACTTTTTTGCACACCATGGGCTAAATGGCCAGGTCACATGGACCCCAAAGGCTCAGAGAAGGTTGGGGGAGGGGACCCACTGGAACAGCTGTTGGGAGACAGATGGTAGCCTCCCGTCAAGGCCATCCAGCGTGTTCTTTAACGTGCACAGGGTATGGCTCTCCCGCACACGGGGCCACGGTTTAACGTCCCATCCGACGGACGGCGGCCTTTCCAAGCCCATCGGTGTCCCCTACTGACCGTGGGCAGGGCGGGGAATTTTGCGGAGATAAATCTCAACGCTGACCCAGCTGGGACTCGAACCTGGGAACTACAGATTACGAGCCTGGCGCGCTACCAACTGAGCCACCCCCGCCCCTACTATGTAAGAAGCACAATGAGTCAAGAGCATCTGAATGGTTAAGTGTTCTATCAGTTGAACACAAGAAAATATACCAGCATAGAAAAAACCCTCCAGAGTATTATCAACGTGTTTGCAGAAACAAAAGTTAGCAGAAATGTTAGGTGAGTAGCTACTGTCCAGTAAGTTGAAAAGTAAATTTTATTGAACTCAAATTGACCCTTCAATAATCTTAAATTAAAAAATAAAATCTCATAAAACAACGGAAAAAAATTAAATGCTTAGTAATGCATTGTAAATTTTTTATTATTAGATCCAAATTAGAATGAGGAGTGGCACTTAATTTTGTGCCCACTGTTATTATGTTGTAGTTATGCCATTGACAGTATGGCAGGTGACATAGGAAGCAGCAGCTTGTGGCAGCTATGCTTTGGTCACTACCAAAGTCCCTGGCATTTGTACTTTTTCAATATTAAAGAAAACTAAACTGCCAATAATTAAAAACTAATCTATATGTAGGCATAATTAAATGATTATTAATTGTTTAACAGATATATTATTAAATTCCAATTTCTCAACAATTGGGAATAAGATACCTGAATTCTCCAGAATTCCTGAAAAATCTAATTGTATACAATTGTTGTTCTTAGATTTTTCTCGAATATTTTATTAAAATAACTAAAATTGTAATTATAAAACTAACAAAAAGCATCATTAATAAATAAAACTGTTCAATATTTTATGTTTTGTTTTTAATAAAACAATTTTAGTTAAAACAATTACACGTTTGTTTAAAGTGATATTTAAAAAAAAAAACATAAGGCATCTATTTTGGCTACTGATTAATTAACCTGATTTACAAATAAATTATCTGATTTAATACAGTTTCTTCTACATACCTCATAACAACATTGGCCATAAACCAAGACACAGAAGAAATTAAACTTAATTTATGAATTATATGCTATTCAACAGAATTAAAGTGAACATTTACAAATTCTATGTGACATTCAGCAAAATTCCCAAATGGAGATAGGTTTTCAGCAAAACTTCTGGGTAAATATTTAACACTAAATGCTTATTTTACTAGTTTGCAAATGTGACTAATATTTTTACATTAATTACTTTTCAGGGGAATATTTAAGGAATGGCATTGATCATATATATATATATTCAGTACTCTTTCAAATTTCTTTTTCATTGAAACTCGCAATGCATGGGTATAAAGTATGCTAATTTAATTATTCTACTGAGTACTAACAATAAGTTCAAGAAGCAACTATAATATGCATTCCCCACTACTGATACTTCACCCAACTTAGGGATGTGAGCAAAGTGTATCACATGCAGATGAAAAAAATGGACAATAATGGTTGTTTTCAGGTAAATTATAAATTAATACACAAGAAGTGGGAAATAAACTTAGAAACCAGGACATGAAACTATCTCAATCTGCTGAAGTACAATAAACTCCCATTGTATGCCAAATGGAGTATCAAAACCAGGGACATAGTTGGGAGGTTAACCAGAATATTAATAATATGTTTCCATGTTTCTCCCAACAAAACAATTTTTTTTCTTAAGAAATTACTAGTTCATCAATTTACATTAAATGCTAAGGACATTTTTCACTGCCACCACCCTTCTTAAAAAGTCCTACCTCACTGTATCAAATTATAATTTCAGGCATAACATGAATGTGATGTTAATCTATGGCTGTCATATGAATCTATGGTAAGGGATTAAAGTAATATGAAAAAGATAACTGTCAAATGCATGGTAACAGTGGATATGGACACTCCAAAGCAGACAACAGTATAATGAAAATGGTAACAGTTTAAAATTGAGCAAATCCAATCATTAATGGTTAGAAAAGTCAGTACACATAAATCCAAATATTGTTATTTTTAGAATGACACTTCTGATTGAATGAACTTTTACACATTTTAGTTATGCCCACATATGAAAAGTTGAGGCACAAAAATTTATAAAAAATTGTATGCAGATAATATTAACAATTATACTGATAAAATTATATTTTTCAGCAAACTTCAGATAAAGCAAAATTATACATAAGATGGTTGGATTAATATTGAAGAATGTATAGATATATGTAATTGAGAATTGCATTAACTGGAATCAAATTCTTATAAAACAAGTATCATTTAAAGATTCACACTATATTCAGCTTTATCAGATAAACCTCTATACTAATATAACTTCTACAATAGTTATTAGTATGAAGCAATTAATAAATTTGCACAACATACTTTTCAAACACATTAGTAGGAATTTTAAATTTCATTCAAAATATTAAACATACACAATTTAGAGATTGCTAAAATATTACCTAATAAATTCTGAAATGCCATCATTACTAAATGAGCCTCGGAGAAGTGAAAACTTCATTTTTCTCACATTAACTGCAGCCATAGCCTAAAAACAAAATGTTCCACATTTTAATATAGTTGTATTCTAATATTCTAAAAAAAAATAATTAAAAGAAACAAAAATGGCAAATTAAATGGAGTTTTAAAATTTAAGCAAAATCTTACTGGATATCCAAAGCCACCTATGCCAAGAACTTCTTCCAACTGAGGCTGTGTTGTAGCTTCTGCCCATATCCAACCCCATCTATTCTTTTTATATTTATTTCCAACTTTCAGTAGAGTGTCAATATATTCATTACGACAGCTTGATTGACAGTCCAGTATATGAGGAAGGAAGCTAATAATACACAACTGATGGGATTCACATGCATCTTTCAAAGTGTCTTCATCAATTATCTGGGGGAATAAAAAAATGTCATGTTATATATTGCTAATTTCAAATATTTATATTGTTTTAAATATTATTAAAAGTGCATGATGCTTAGAGTATGCAATGTAGCTTATATTTTAAACTATTTAGAATAAAACACTTTCAATAACAATTTAATGCCCCTCTTCCCCCATTTACTACTACTATCAAATTACACAGAAGATTTAATCTATTGGACACATGTAAGTGGTTGGAAAAGCCTATTGCTAAACCTTAAATTCCTATGTTGACTTCTCTTCAAAAATACATGGTAAAAAAATAGAGCTGCAGATTTTAGTAGCTGCACAGCATCAATAAATTCCTAATAAGCATGCACTTTGCTGGGCAAAATAATATCAAATGCAAAATGCACTGCACAATATCTAAGCCTCCTCTCATCAGCTGCAAGGAGCAGATATTATATGGAAACCAGAGAATGTTTCAAATTCATCAAAAACCAATTATCTCACTTCATTCTGCATTTGACATTCTTTTCAGTGAAGGCTAGAAGCAGCATTAATATACAAAAGAGGCAAGCATGTTTAACAGTTTTTCCTCTTTAAACTTTTTAATAACTGCCTTGAAACTTTCCAATGTCTTTTACTTGTAGATATTAAACTCTGTGATAAAGAATGCTGTAAAAATCTCTTAAATAAAATTTAAAATAATCTCATAATATCTTTCGATTTTATAATAAGACCACTAGACCACCGAGGAAGATCCCCAGTGGTCTAGCAGTTAAGATGCCTAGCATGTTTCTGGGAGACCTGGGTTCAATCCCATTCAGGAAAAACAATTTTTTTCAACTCATTATTTCAAAAATTGTCATCATTATCTCTTGAAAAACCAATCGCATCTATTCTTTACAAAGCACAAAATTAGAGTAGAAAGTAAATAATTATAAGGTAAAATAAAAGTACTTTCAAAATTGTAACTTATGCTTTAAAGCAGAAATATTCAAATTGAATTAGTTACATTCAGTTATTTATGAAATGAATATTAGTACACTTACTCTACTTTTATAGATACCTATAAGGCAAAATCCAATTAAAACTAAAGAAAATGATGTGGTTTAAATAACATTATCAGCATTAAATCAAGTATAATAAAATTTTAACATTCTCAAAGAGAAAAAATAAGTTGTATTCTTGTTCAAAAATTTGCTTTTGGATAGTTTTTATTAGTTTTTTTATAGTAGAACCTATATAGTAGAACTTTGTTTATACAGGCTAATAACCTCAAATATCCAGATAATTAAATATATCAGATAACCAAAGAGAATTATAAATTTGTGTCTACAATAAAGGATGCACATTTTAATATACATCTCATACTGCATTAAATAACAAAAAATTTACCCCTCAAGCAGCTATTTGCCACATAGGTCTGAGGCAGAAGCCTGTCAGTTTAATATGCTACAGAAGAGATCTGTGAAGGAAAGACCTCAGCAGAAAAACAACACAGAAATGTCCATATTTGAACCATAGCTCAAACCCAGTTCTTTTTATCAATAGCCAAGCATGATAAACACTCAGCCACATTCAGTAATCAATAAAAATAAACAATATGCATTCAGTAGTCATCAAATGCATGAAATGTCAAATGTTGAAATACGAAGGTTGATCGGAAAATAAGAATGCACAGTCTGTACAGCACCAATAAAAATCTATACTCAGCTACAACTGTTCCACATTAATAGGTACATATGTTGCCAATCTTTTTGCATAAACATCTACAGGTAATGGACAAAAAGTAATTTTGCATTGCTGTTTCCTTAAGACCAGTACAGTCTGTATATATCATGGCATAGTCTACCAGTATCTGAAAGTCAGCTGGAGGAATACGACATCATTCATCCACAAGAAACATGATCGATTCCTGCTTGTTCGATGGAGCTATAAAACTGCCTGAAACATTGTTCCAGGAGTTCACGTAGATTTTCCAGCGGGTTGATATCTGGTGACTGTGGTTGTCATGGTATGTGAAAAAGTTCAGTCTCATGCTCCTCAAACCACTGGGGGATCATATGTGCTCTGCAGATGGGAGTATTGTCACCCTGAAAGACTGCTCTCTGTTCATGAAAAAAACGTTATACCATTGGATGAAGATGATCACTCAAGACTGTCAAATAGTGGCTGGCATTAAATTTGCATTCTAATGGAATGAGTGAACCCAAACCATGCCATAAGAAAGCATCACTCACCATTACAGAACTGCTAGAACCTTTAAGAGTAAGAAACAAGCAATCAGAGTTGTAAGCTTCCTTCAGTTGGCACCACATGTGCACTCATCCATTTGTGGGAAGCAAAGTGTAGGATGATTTGTCGGACCATATTACATTCTTCCACTGCTTGTGCTCTTTGCATCACTGGACATAATGGCATGCATTGACAGGTATGACAAGTGGCTTGTGAAATGCAACTCAACTGTGATATCCAGCTCTATGGAGCTCTCAACGTACTCTTTTTGATGAAATTGGTCTCTTGAATCCTACATTGAAATCCATACAAAACTGATCAGCTGTAGCTTGCTGGTTTCACTTTGAACATCTCACTAACGCTTGAACATCCTAATTCTGGAGTATGAGCTTTCACCCACTGATGCCTTTTGCAAATGATGTCTTCTCTTTAGATTTACACAGACACGACTCTTTGGAAACTATTCCTCATGAAACATTAGCGAGTTCAGCTGTCTTAGTGGCTGAAGCTAATGCCAAATATGCTCCAACATTCATGCTCTTTGGAAATCGCTAGGTCTTCTCATGATATGGTATGAATAATTATATGGGTTACACCAGGTTTGCATTTATAGATATGACACTAAACATGCTGGATGTCATTTGCATATTTCATGCCTTCATCATGTCAACATAGATACTGCTGTTAACATAAACTGAAGGTGTTTTGCAAACCTTGGATCACAATGTGAAATCAGCGAGTTGATACAAGTAAAGAATTCTGGGCTTTTTATTTTTATTACCTCTGGTAAATGTTAGAGTATTTAAATTGCATTTCAGCATTAATTATTGTCCCGATCTCCATAAAGTCCTGCCATGCCTTTCATAATCCCAGAATATGGTAGTCATCACCTTCCCCTGCAGAGGGAGTTACTTTCAACTCTTTTTTTTTTGCCTCAGGAAATTGTCATGTTTCCGTTCTACTGACAACCTCTTTATCTTGAGGGGAAAGTGAAGGGGACCATGTTTATCTCTAGTAGCAATGTGAACAAGGAAATTATTTCTTTCCTTAGCATATTATTAAAGCTTTGACAAACAGGCCATCATGCATTGTCCTTTGTGATCTTCCATCAATTTTCATGGGTTGGGCTGTTTTACCTTTGAGCAACATTTTGTTGCACACAATGGGCTAAATGGCCAGTGACTTCAAGAAGATTGGGAAAAGGGGACCCACTGGATAGCTGTTAGGAGCTCCTGTAGGGACCACTGGATAGCTGTTAGATGGACTCATTAAGGCCATCAAGTGTGATCTTTAATGTGCAAAGGGTATATTAATATCTCGAATTTAAGATATCAACTTGAAGTTGCAGTTAATATTTAGAATTCAACAACTAAATTCCAGCTTAATTTCTTAGAAAACCTTATCAATTTATATAAATGCTATTTGCCACACTGATGTTGCACATTTAAACCTCTGCAAACATTAACTCTTACATGAGACGACCTCTAATACCTCAACACTGCCAGAGGGATGTTGCTACTTAAGTTGGCCGCAGTACTCAGTCAATTGCCAGTTGAAGCCCCTCATGTTTGGGGGTTAAATGTGTTGCCAACATTTTAGTTAACAGTTTTAATTTATCAACCTTAAAGACTAAGTCAGTCTATTTAATCGAATGCTTCAACAGTTAGACATTCTTTTTTAAATTAAGTTGCTTAAAGAGTTTAAGATAAATATCAATACAAATTCCCTAAAGTATGCCAAATTTGAAGAACAAAAAGTGACATCTTAGGAGAGACGAACCTAGTCATTTGACCAATTGTAACATCATTAAAGTGATTTCAAGAATAAATGGTCAACAGTGGAAAAAGTTTTACCAACTAAGTGCAGTGAGTGTGAAAGATTGGTAGTCAGTTTCATTAATATCAACGAGTGCCCCAGCTTCACATCCTAAAGAATGCAAAACTATGTCACAGCTCAGAAGAATGCAGTTACTTATGACAACTACAGTGGTATATAACTACCTCCTTTTCTAACGATCAATTCAGTGTAAGACTGGTGGCTCTTAGCTGAACTTACATCATGTAGCATAATTTCAACTACTAGCATTAAGAGGATTATAGCAACAGTACCACATACTTAAGAATAACATCAAAAGGGTAATATAACAATTCAAACTCTTTGTATCATTTAACAATTCAGACATTTAGTTTTTGCTAGACAAAAATTTATGTCTATTGAGCAACAAATCAATGTTAACGTATTAGAGCTTTATTAGCACTAATATGTATAATTCAATTGAGTTAAGGATTATGATAAAGTGATTCAATTGATAGTTTTTAAAAGTATTATCTTGCATATATTAAATCTTTAGTGATCAAATATTGTATTCTTTATATATTTTTGAATATTTCTGAGGTTACCATAGCCTTATATGAAGCAGGGCATTAAATCGTTTTTGATAAAAGGAGGCTTTTGGCCTGAAAAGGTTGGGAACCACTGGTCTGGATAATCAACACTCTGCTGTACTAACAGCACAAAAACCATAAAAATAATCTCAAATTTAAAAAAAGACAACATGAAAAATATTTTCATGAAAGTATTTTATAGAGTGAGGTATTTCACAGTACTGGGAATCATATGTATATGAATTAATTTGGCATGTGATTCTTATTATTTTGTTCAGTGCTGAAGATATCATCTGTAATTTCTCCAGCAGTTCTCATCTTTAATCTGTGTCTATTGCTAGTTTCTTGGAACTCTTCTCAAACAGTGTTTAAGTGGGTTGTAACTTGGCGGAAAAAAAATTCTTTGACAGAGATTTTCAACATCTGAGGCTAATTACTGCATGCATTATTTTTTCCAAAAAAAGTTCAATTCCAAAAAATCCATCTGATACTTTGAGATGTTCCATTTTTCTATGGAATCAAAAAATGGGCAAAATTACATCTTAAATTGAAAGTTCTGAATTACTAACACACCTCCCCCCCCTCCCAACATACATACCAAGAGAGAGAACCTGAAGTTACAAAGATATAACCATCATATCTGAATTTCTCCAGCTAATTATCTGAAACTTCTTCAAATGAATCTTCAATACTGAATGAATGGTTCATTGAAATACTCATCATTGAAGAGGAAGAAGCTGGCAACAGTCATGAGGTATTTGGGAATGACTCTTCATTGAGGTTCTGTTGCAAAATCCTTCTTTTACTGTTGTCAGATATAAGTACATAACCTAAAGAAGTGTTTTATCATTCTATCTTTATACAAAACAGATTATACTTGCACAATTGTAACTTCAAGTTTTTCCCACTTGCACTCGTTAAAAAACACACACAATTCATAGAACTTCTTTCAATATTTATTTTTACCACTTGTCTCAAAAACACATATCTCAATACCTTGGAATAATACTTTCAACTCTTCACCAAAGCACTAATTTCCCAAAAATGCATGAACATATACATTACTTAGAATTAAAAAACTTCCAATCGGTCAGAAGTAATATGTTGCTCCTTTCTCTCAAGTATTTAAGGAGAAAAGATGACTATTCTTAGCTTTTTTTACTTCATAAAATTTTACCTTTTGCTTTGGGAGCATTTAAACCCTATCAAGAGCCTGATGCAGGATCACTTTCTCCAGAATTAAAAATTTGCATTCAACAGCTACAAATCAAAGCTTGCTAAATGGTTAAATATTTTTGATTGGATTTTAATTAACTTTTTGCTGTGTGCTGATTAATGTCTACAGAATGTTTATAGTAAACAGAAAATACCAAAAGCATTTTTAAATTTGCTTAAAAAAATAATTGTCTCCTAAGTGCATGTTTTCTGGTTAGATTATTCCTGAGATTGTATCCACTTTTTAGAAAATAAACAGGTAAATTTTTATCATGACTTTCAGATCTTTACATTGAATTAAAAATAAGACTAAAAAAGCTATAAAATAGTACTATATAACATTATATTTCTTTCAAATGTACCAACTTTAACAAACATTGTATATCACTTTACTGCAAATTTAAAATACTAAATTTATAAAATAATCACACTAAATCTGAACCCAAAAATTCTGCACCAGGACAAAGAATTTTTACCAGCAATTTTCGTTCTGTTTATGTAGACTTTATAAATAATATTTTAAAATATATAATTATACACATACCTCATTAACCTCAGGAGGAGGAGCACTTTCTGAAACTTTATCATTAGCCCAATTCACAATGTCTTCTGCAGTACGCCCTCCATCATAATCATCAGCATTATCACTGTCCTTTTGCCCAGGTGCAAAGTATTTAATCGTTGGAAATCCTTTTATCTAATTAAAATTCCAAAAATTTACTCAACAAATTAGTATAAAGATGAATTTTGATTATAAGCAACACAATACTCTCAATAATGACTATCAACAAGAATTTTAATTCAAAAATGTTAAACGAAATTTTAGTTTGAAAGTTGAAAAAAACTTTTTAAAATAATCTATTCATGCAAAAACTAAAGATGTTTGAAACAGCTATTGTTTAACAGTCCATTCACTTAGGTTGATACTACATATTCTTGGTTAAAATCAGATTTAATTGGCAATATCACTGTTATGATAAGACTGTTTCCTATGTTGCAGATTTTAGATGCTATACAACAGTTGAAAAATACTACACATTGCCCTAGGTGATAGAGTTAGGTTCATCTTTAAAATATCATACAATTACATTCTTTAGACATCTTCAGGTTCTGACACTATATTTACTGCTTTTTAGTTAGGGTTGTCCTTGTCTGGTACACTCACAGTTTAATTTTTTATGGAGCAAGAGAAATAAGGGCATTGCATTGCTACTGCCCATTGATGCAATGCTCTTTGTTCTGTTTATCATATGGTGCCAGTGGTTGTGTCCACTAGTTGAGGATGTCTTGCAATGGGACTCTCTGCCTTAGTGGTATTTTTCTCAAAGTTTTATCTGGTTGACATTAGACAGTAAAAGAAAGCTTTTGCCAATTTGCACATTTCACATTATGTGTGAACATTATATGCATTCTATTGGTCTGTTTTTCTGGCATCTTCAGATGACATTACCTCCTTGATAGATGGGGGTTCATACAGTGCAGTCACCTGGTTGGGTTGTTTTACCTCTGAGCGGCACTTTTTTGCACACCATGGGCTAAATGGTCAGGTCACATGGACCCTGAAGGCCCAGAGAAGGTTGGGAGAGGGGACCCACTGGAACAGCTGTTGGGAGACAGATGGTAGCCTCCTGTCAAGGCTACACTGAGTGTTCTTTAACGTGCACAGGGTATGGCTCTCCTGCACATGGGCAACAGCTTAACGTCCCATCCGACGGATGGCAGCCTTTCCAAACCCATCGGTGTCCCCTACTGACTGTGGGCAGGGCGGGGAGTTTTGCAGAGATAAATCTCAATGCTGACCCAGCTGGGACTTGAACCTGGGAACTGCAGATTACGAGCCTGGTGCATTACCAACTGAGCCATCCCCACCCCCCACAGTCACCTGGTAGTGTTCCTGCAAGTTAAACTGGATATTGTGTAATAATGTTCCAATCAGGTGGAAGGGGGTTAAATCAATGTTGCATGATTGCTTTTAAGGTTTATAATTTTCCAGATAGGTTAAAATTTTGTGGGTGGAGATGTTAATATTTTATAATTTAGTTGTTGGTAAATTATATTGTATTATTGCTTGTGTTAAAGCTATACGATATTTTTTTCCTTAATATTAGTTTCACATTTTGTAATGCGATCATTGATTGTTCAGTACATTTTCACTATATAATTATTTGTTTTGTAATAATTCACAGGTTCTTCAATTCTGATATTATACATTCTTCCTGTGGATTTAGCTTTGTCTCCGACATTAAGTACTAATTGCTTTACCATATTTGTTATACAGCTAGGTGCTTTCAAATTATACTTCTTTAAGATCTTAATTATTTAGTGTATGTATGAAACCTAGTATATATGGGAAAGCTATAGTAGGTTTTCTAATTCTTGCTGTTGTGCTGATGAATTATGCTTAATTGAGTACTATGTCCGTGTGCTGATTGAGTACTATGCTTAAGTTTGTACTTAACCTGATTATGAATTTTCATAGCTTGCTTCTTGTCCAATTTCATAAGTGTAGGTTAATTTCTTAGTAGGACACGAGATGCAGCAATGTGCTCGATAAAAATATATATTAAAAGCTATTGCTTTATAACAAAGAGGATGGTTTAATTTGGCTGGTATTAGATTAGGTGTATAAAAATTGGCTTTGTGTAATACTGACATACTACACTTTTGATGTGTTATGGTCCAGATATGGTAATTGTTGCTTTAATTTTCACATAAACTCTAGATTCTTTAATATCTTATCCACTATAATCATAATAGTGATACTGTGAATTAAATCCAATTTTAATCTTATTCACTGTTTTCACTTTTAACTTATTGATACTTTTGGTTGTCACGATCAAACATTTGCTACTGCTAATGGCATGAACATTCCCTTTGAAATAAACCAGATTCTCAAAAGACAATCATTACATATCTCAAGAGAGTGGATTTAGCATCCATTCTCACATTCCAACTACCAGTGGGGACAAAAAAATTTAAGAAGTTTCTTAAGAACCATGATTAGTGATAGAGGTAGATTTTACTGATATCACTATTGCAAGTATTTAATATTTTATATGATGTATAGGTTTCTTTCAAATAATGAATCTGTGTAATGGTCACAGTTATCACTGTTCCCATAAAAGTTTAAACACACTTGCAAATTTTGCTTCATATATATCAATGGTTCCCAATGAGGGCATTTAATTTGATAAACTGATAATGGGGGTGCTATTGCCATCTAGTTTTATAGAGAAAAAAATTTTGTTGTATAGGTATTAGAAAATAGTTCCTGTAATAGGGTGTGTTGTATTCATAAATCCCTTTTGGAAAATTACGATTTTATTAATTAGCTCGATTTAAGATTTCTTTTTTTTTCACATGTCCTTGCTTTTCTCCCAACAAACATTCAACTACATTGAATTCTATCAGCACTCTTCTTGATGCAGTTTCAACATATTTTTGCTTTCTCTTGAGCTTTCAAATTTGTATTTTTTGCCATACGAGATTATGAGAGTGAAAGTGCTGTTAAAATGGCAATCTTCAAATTTTAATTTTTTTAATTAAAGTGAGAAATGTAATGTGGTCTACCACCAAGATGAAAAGTATTCTGTGTAATAGAGAGGGGGGGGGGAGCAAAATTACATTACACTATTAATCATTCCCCTCCCACCCTCTTTCTAAGTGGCAACATGATAGAATTACAAGACATGAAATTTCTGTGGAATTTGGTTAAAAAAGGGAGATGGTGAAAGGAAGTAATTTTATGCCAAAAATATATGCATATTTTATTTTAAAAACCATAGTACACTGGAAGAATAACACAAAGCAATTCACTGCTTAAAAAATAGAAAACAAGCCAGCAGTGTTACTGTAATTTTCATTACATTTACTTTTAGTCCTTTTGTTATTTTACTTGCATTTTAAATTCATAAGGGAAAAATTTTTCTCTTTCCAGGACAATACAGAATACTAACAGAGGGATAGGATTTCTAAACAAAGATTTCTGATACCCTTATCCAAGTAATTTGTACCCTGCTTGCAATAACTGCAACTCTTGCCAACATTGGGCTTCTGAATGGCAACTTAAAAAGCCTAGATCAAGCCCATCCAACCCATTCTTTTTTTTATATTGCGCTGAGCGAGATGGAAATAATAAAGTCTCTTCACGCTATTTAGCATTATTAATGATTTAAACATAGGTGACAATCACAGCATTATCTGGGTGACATTTTAACATCAATATATCGATAAATATTTTGTGGAAAAAACTTCACTGACATACAGGACTTGAACCTGCATCTCTCCAGAAACATGCCAGAGTATTCTTACTGACTGAACTAATGCCGGTTCATGCTTTTTCCACTAATTTAAGAGTAAAAATCACCCAGGTAATGCTGCGATTGTCATCTATGTTTAAATTATTAATAACGCTAAATAGCATGAAGAAACTATTATTGCCATCTCACTCAGAGCAATATAAAAAAAAAATTGTTGTCCCCCATTGATCATAGATGGCACCAAAATTCACCAGTGAAAGATTTAAAGCCTTAAATTAGTGGAAAAAACATGAGCCAGCATTAGTTCAATCAGTAAGAATACTCTGGCATGTTTCTGGAGAGATGCGGGTTCAAGTCCTGTATGTCAGCGAAATTTTTTCCACAAAATATTTATTGATATATTGAAGTTAAAATGTCACCCAGGTAACGCTGTGATTGTCACCTATGCAGTATATTTATTTTATATATGTAGTTGCAAGCAGGAAGAGAAGGAAATTTTGTCCTACATTGGTATAAAATTTCTAATACTTTCTGTAACTTTTTTCTTAATTTGTGACAAGACCAACAAATCCAGTAGTTCAGCTCAGATTATAACAGAAGAAATGACCGTGCAATCCCAGGACTCGCACCAGACTCCAGCAGTTGCAGTGTCACCATAAACCAACACAATACTACTGAGGTGGCTGGTCCATGGCATCAAATTATTTAACTTCTGCATTTAAATAAAATTATATTGCTTACTTCAATATCTAATTTAAATGTAACTGAATAAATTTTACCTAAAACATTCATTATTATTAGCTGAATATTTGATATTACCAAATCTGTAGCACTGCTATATTTGTTTTTGTTCACACAAACCAAGCCAATTATAATGCAAGAAATAGTTTTGAAATTATATTTACCTGATATTTTTGAGCCATAAGAGTATGAACAGTAGCATCAAGTGCTCCCAATTTTACTTTTCCTTTAAGTTCTGATGCAGCTTTTTCCCAATGTGGAGCAAGGTTTTTGCAATGGCCACACCATGGAGCATAAAATTCCACAAGCCACATGTCCTCACTGTCAAGAACAGTTGTCTTAAAATTGGAATCAGTCAGCTCAATAACATCTTTAGTATCAGACTAAAAAGAAAATGAACGGTTCATTAAACTTTTAAAATTTCTGAAAAGTAATTTAAATTATAACTTGTAATTCCAGATTAATGCATATACACATACACATACCTGTATATATAGAATGTAATATATGGATGCATAGATCTAGTGATATTTTTGAAATCATTAAGAACATTTAGTTCCAATATAAAGAGTATGGATCAGCTCACTGTTTTTTAAACTGTAGGCTAACTGAAAGGATTCTGCAGAAGTAAATTGTTTTAGACATATCAATTTTTTTAATCAGTTTGTACAGTGAATCCCTATTTTCCTTAGCCACTTCACAAAATGCACCTTGATATTTTCAGACTTTAAAATAAGCTGAATATTTTAGAGATTTTCTGTTGTTGTGTAGGTTAACATATACAGGGATTTATCAAAATAATGGAAACAAATATTGTTTGGGGAGAAATTATATTAATAAGCTGTAGGCACACCTCAGGTGTTCAGAACAGACTCAATTTGATGGGGAATAGACTTATACAAGTCATAAACATATGGTAATGGAATGTGGACCATTCTTCCTGTAAAATAATGCCCAAATGTGCCAGTGATGCTGGAAGTGGAAAGTGTGATCTGACCGTGAGCTCCAAATATTCCCACATATGTTCAATAATATTGAGGTCTGGAGATTGAGGTAGCCAGGGTAGTTGCTGCACCTCATCGTCTGCAAACCACAACTTGATACATTTCGCACAATGCACAGGTGCATATGCACTTGAAACCAGAGGTGGTCATTAGGGAACAATGCCCACAACATTGGGTGCATGTGGTCCCTGAGAATGGATTTGTACATTGTAGATCGACACGACCCTGCAGAATAATGGCCTAAGGAATTCCATATGGCACCCCACAACATCAGGGATCCACTCCATGCTTCACAGTCGAACCAAACAGTTGGGGTGGTAAGCTTTTGTAGGTTTTCACCAGACGTACACTTCATTAGTAGTAGGAAACAATGTGCAGCATGATTCATCAGACGAGATGACACATTGCCAGTCTTTAGCATCCCAGTTTTTATGTGCTTTGCACTAGCTTACACGTTTTGTTGCAATGATGTTGGTAATCAGAGGTTTGTGGATTGCAGCATGGCCATAAATACCAGAACAATGAATTTCCCGACAAACTTATGATGGAAAGGGATCATTCCAGTTGAACTGGTGTTCAACTCTTCTATTTTTAATGCCATTGTCTTGTGCTTCCGTTGTACAATCTGTGCTAACACTTGCCTATCCCTATCTGACAACTTCATATGGCATCCACAATTTGCACATTTAGAAGCAATGCCATCCTTTTTGATTGATAGTCATAATCTTAGATACAGTTCCTTGAGTTACACCTACTATTCTCACCATTCTGGTTACTGAAGATCCTGCAAGACGCACACCAATGATCATGTGTTTTTGGAGGTCACCGAGATCTGATACCGTCGATAATTACACAACAACAGCTGTTTCACCTGCGGCACTGCTAAGTGATAGTCAACATCGTACTTCTCTCCTTTATATTCCTCACATCACAGGTGACATCATCCCTGTGATATGCATATAGCGTATTGTGTGTAGTCCAGTTGCCATCAGTGTTCCCATTATTTTGATAAACCCCTATAGGTACTATGGGAAAAGAGTTAAAGATTTCAATTTCAGAACACATTGTTAAAAATACTTCCATGATATTTTTTGTTTTTTCATAATATGACTGGCATAATGTTTTTGCATTTCTCTTAAATAAAACTTAGCATCCAAGGTGACAGAGAATAGTAATGTTGAATAAAATCAAGAATTAGTTGTATCCAAAGCCCATGTAGCACAATAAAAGCTCTACTACACAAGAACCTTGAACTTACGCAATGTTGTTTACAGAAAATATTATTCAGAAGTTATGCGACTCAACTGAATGTTTCTATCATCTGTAAGGAGTTATATTTTGGATGATGTATTACTAAACATTAATGCATAAAGTTCTTAATATTTAATGTGACAATTTATGTGCAACCTTTGTCTGGTATTCTGTTTGCATATGGTCTGCTGAAGTCTATAGACACCGTCTGACCTACAGGGCATTAGTGTGTAGGTTAGCACACAGTCAACAGATTAAGAATGGGTTAAAATGGAAGCAATCCCTTTTATTACCATTCTTCTTTTGAAATAAGGAGAAAATACCGTAAAATTTGGGCATATATTTTTCTTAAAAAAATGACAAAATTGAACAAATGCAAAATTTATATTAAAATTTAGATAAAATCCAAAAAACTGAGCAGTGGTCAGCTCTGGTATAGCATAAACCTATTTGTGCAAATTACTCCACGTTAATATCAAAGTTACAGATATACACAAAAAAAAAGGTTAAAAAAATAATAAAATAGTTATATTTAAAAAGTGCCACTTTCAGTTTCTCCACACATTTTTCAATTTAGTTTTACATGCGAGGTGGGAAAAGGTTAATACACTGATCTTATTCAACAATCTTGTAATTATTCCCCCCCCCCCCCCCCAATTTCCTTTCCAACTTATGGAGATAGCTCTCTGACACTTCTTGGAAATCTATTCTATGAAATATTTTATGAAATCTTGACAGTCAAACAGGCCATTATAGGCTTACAATGAACAACAGTAATAATTAAAACTCTAAACAAACTATTTCCAAGGTATCTGCCTGGATATTAACTTAGTTTCTACCCTGTAGATGTCTTGTTCCTGATTTTCAATTCTGCATTATTTTCAGTGAAAGACCATCTTGGGGGAAAAAAAAATATTTTAGTTCCCTTTTCACTGTATATACAATAAAATATTATGGATTTATTGAAACAATAGCTGACAACTACAAAAAGTCTTAAGGACTTTGCATATTAAATTATAGTATCCACCTTTTGAAATGCTTGGTGGGGACTAAGATTTCAATAGCCAACTAGTTCATATCCTTTGGTCAGCATAGATTAGATCTAAATCTGTGCTAATAATTTCTATCAGCAATTTATTACAGCATCAAAACGCAAACCCCAAATTTTCAATTCAAGGAGTAGTGTGATTTAAGCAGGAATGAATGTAAGAATACAGCAGATATATATAAGAAAAAATGCAACACATTTTATTATTAAAGATTAATTTTGGTCAGTGCATATGCACCCACTTACAGGAGGAAGAAATTTTCCTCAAGAAAATATCCATAAAAAAAAGGAATAAAATCAGGCTACACTGTCATTATGAAAGTTTATTTCCCCTTAAAGTCCTACACTTGTATTTCCAAATGGTTCAAAATATGATGAAATATATTTTAAAAAATTAACCTTGAGCAGCTGTTTGCCTCAGATATCTGACAGCAGCCTGTCACTATAATGCCATACAGAAGATATGTGAAGATAATCTCAGTAGAAACACATGAATAGAAACATCCATGCCTTTTTCAGGACTTGAACCCAAGTCCCTTTGCAACCTAACTAAGTATGCCTAACCATTTGATGACTAAGATATTCGAGAAACCAGCTGAGATGTTTACTTTTTTGGATGCAGATCAAGCTATCTGAAAGTGAATCAGTAAATTAAAATTAAGAATACTGAAGTAAGAGGAGAAAAAAAGGTTATCAAGGAGAACAGATGCAGAATGTTGCCCTTCAGGAAGACTCAACCCAAGACCTCTTTGCATATTACAGATTATGCTCAGTAAATTGCAACACTTACATTTTCCAGATTTGCTTTAAAAGTTTATATAATGCATTGCATTAAAGTTACCCTTTGTAAATCTTAAGGACTTTGTATATTTAAATTTACACTTAATAAATACCTATATTATTTTGATTGGGTTAACTAGTTTATTATTTTTCTTTGAATCATATTTTTAAACAATCACACTGCTTCAAAATTTTTCAGAATTTCATGATATAGACTAAAGTTTACATGACCCATACAAAAAGAAAAAAGCATATATATCCAACAAATTCAACCCTTCACTACACAAACGACAAATTCAACCCTTCACTAAAACTTCACATAAGTGCAAAAAAATTTTAGAATTATATTCTGTAATATATTTTGAAAATAAATTCTGATGAAATGTAAAAATTTCAGAAAACTAATTAGTTATAATTCATACAGTGCAAAAAATATCAAACCTAATTAATATTATGTACCATTAACTGCTAATGGGATACTTGAATAATCTGCAAAAACCACAAATAGTACGTTTGGATGAAAATATTTTTCAGACAGCTATGATATATACTTACATGTACTTAATATTCCTTTCAAATCATTTCTAATGCAAAATATTACTAGTTTAATATTAAATTACCTCCTTTCTGCCTCCATCACTACTACTGCTCTTTGTCTTCTTTCCACCAAGTCTGGAATCTACAGCATTTCTGAGTTCTTTAAAAGCAGCATCTACAAGTCCTTGAGCTGTCCTGGCTCCAGAAAAATCTTGTGGTTTCTTTTTGTTACTTCCAAAGATCTTAACAGTTGGAAATCCACGAATTCCATACTGACTTCCAAGAGATTTGTGTTGATCACTATCTACAGCTCCCACTTTTACTATACCCTAAAATAATGTTAACATTTCACAATTTACCCAAAATAATTGTGTAAGCAGAAATACATTATTAACAACAATTCAAACTAGGAAATAAAATTACTTGAAATAATGCAAATTTATACTATATACAAGGATGGAAAAATTCCTGATAACCTTAGGAGTCAGATGTGTGAATCATCCCCTGATAACCAGTTTATCAGAACTTTCCTATCTTCAATTATATAATCATAATGTAATATTTTGTTACATCAGTATTCTCTAATTGTTTTTGACAGTTATTCTCACATAGATCTTTCTTAGGCAACAACTAGTTGTGTGAAGTAGTAAGGAATAAAAGTCTTTATTAAAACAGATGGTACTTACGTATTAACGCCACTGCTGGCGTTACTACGTAAGTACCCAAATCTATTACAAAATAATGTTACATTAATGTTCATTTTTACTGCTGAACTGAAATTTGAGATATCTACTGTATATATATGTTACCGCTAAAGCTCGAAAGCCGTTAATGTGCACATTACCTAGCTAATCTGCAGATTAACTGATTTGCTCCGTTAAAGTGAGGAATCAAAAGTTTTCTGCATTTTACCTAGGTAATGTGCACATTAACGACTTCCGTATCGTTAAAGTTCAAAAGTAAAAAAAAAGACTATTTCTAGTGTCTGAGAGTAGAGTTGAAACCAGGTCATCACTCTGTCAACTTGAATCAGTCGTCCGAATTATAAAAAACGCCCCCGAAATGAGCAGGCCAAGTGAGAACGAATCACTTTACTGATTCGTTCTCACTTGGCCTCCGCTCATCCGGGGCGTTTTTTATAATGCGGACGAGTGAATCACGTGACACGAAGATTCATATTCAAGAGATTCACCACTTTACGGATTCGTTCTTACTTGGCCTTCGCACATTAGGGCAATTCCAAATGCCATTTTAGTAATCCCTGTTGTAACAAATGATTTTTTTGCGTCTATATAAATAACATTTTGTATGCTGTATAATTCAGTCAGATTGTTTATTTTACACTTTAATTGTCTATCATTAGTTATTTCATAGAATACCTAGTTATTTCATAGAATAACTAGTTAAAGTGCGGAATTATTAATTTATTACACGCTGTGGTGACGTTAATACGTAAGTACCAAACAGATTATTCAAATCTAAAACTTTAACAGAAAAAAATACATTTTTTTTCTCCATCAGCTTCAACTTCCTTTTCAGTCATTACAATAATTTCCTTCCCAAATAGAAGCTAAAATTAGCATCATTAATGTATTAATTAACATCATTAAACTTAATCCACAATCTATTCCAGTCAGAGCAACCACTTTTTTTAAAATGTTGTAACATGGACTAAAGCTTTTCTTTTTGTCACCAGTGGAGCATTTTTGGGCACATTTTTTTTAAAGGTTTCATCTGAAGTGCTAGTTTGACAAAAGCCTAAGTAAATTCCTGGTGAGACTGCCATAATGTAAAATGTTTAACTCAGTGACTTTAAAAGAACTTGCTGACAAAATTCTCAACCCTCTGTGTGTTGCAACAACTGGAAGTTACTTTTCGCCATCTCTAAACTAAAACTGCATAAATCCATACGGGGAGATGAAATTACCATTGAAATGTTTATAACTAGGAATGTTTCTCTTTCCCATGACAGACTGAAATATTGAATATCTTTTATGATAAAGGTATTGTTTCTAAGGATTCTACCAGAGCCATTATTATCCAATTTAAAAATAGGGATAGCAGTTCTTGTGATAATTATAGGGGAATAAGTCTACTTTCTGTACTAAGTTCTTCCATCATTGTGCTTAACAGAATTAAGAATTTGGTTAATGGACAACCGCATGATGAACAGTGTGGATTCAGATGCGACATTGAGATGCATAAATTTTTTTCTTTTTCTCTTAGGCAGTCTTAATGTACTATTTACAAAAGGTACAGAACTTCTGAGTTTAGTATTTCACTAAAACCCATAATTATAATATGCCTAATCATAAATAGGTACAATGAAGAGTCAAAATATTATGACCACCTGCCTAATATGATGTTAGTCCTCCACATACCACAAAAACAGCTCTTACCAGGCAAGGCATGGACAGTACAAGATTTCTAAAGGTGTCTTGTGGTATCTGGTACCAACACATTACCAGCATTATGTACTTATTCTTGTACTTCTTTAACTCTTGTAAGTTACGTGGTTGAGTCACTGTAGATTGGATATGTTGTTCCAATGCAAACTAGATGCTTGATTGGATTGATACCTGGGGAATTTGGAGGCCAGGGCAATACCTGGAAATCTTCACGTTCCACAAACCATTCTCGAACAATCCGGGCAGTGTGGAATGGTGCATTATTCTGCTGAAATGAGGCACTATTAGAGGGAAATACCAATGCCATGAAAAGATGTATCTAGTCAGCAATGATGTTTAGGTAGATGATAGATATCATAGTTTCCTGCACATGAATGACTATACCCAGTGTTTCCCAGCAGAACACTGCCAAAAGCCTTACACTTCCTCCACCTGCTTGTTTTTATCCCACACTGCATCCTAGTGCCAACACTTTCCCAGGTAAATGATGCACACGTACCCAACTGTTTCATGGTGCAACAGGAAATGAGATTTATAGGGCCAGACCTTCTTCCAACCATTCACGGTTCAGATTTTATGCTCACGTGCCATTGTAGGCACTTTCAATGGTGAACTGTTAGCATGGGCAGTCGGAGTGGCCTGCAGCTATGCAGCCCCATTTTCAGCAGGGTTTGATGTACTGTGTGTTGTGACACATTACTCCTGTCACCAGCATTAAAATTACAATCAAGTTGCACCACAGTATCCCTTCTGTTAGCTCATACCACATGGGATAGTTTTCACTCACCTGTAATATTGATGAGCTGTGGCCAGCCCACACCTTACTAGCGGTTCGTGGTTTTTCTCCTTCTCAGACCACTTTTTGAAGGTACTAACCATGACTGACCATGACTGACCATGAGCACCCCTAAGCCTTGCCATCTCAGAAATGCTCTGACACAGTCATCTAGCCGTTACAATTTGGCCTTTGTCAAACTAACCTAAGTTCACTGCCTTTCCCATCTGAAGAACAAGAATAACACTGATTAGAACTCTGCATCAGGTGTTATTTATACCATTTAATGAGCTTCACACATGCCATCATTTACCTGCAGTGCTTCAATTGAATAAAGACGCACTGGTCATAATGTTTTGGCTCTTTGGTGTGTATTGTAATTATGGGCAACTGTAAAAATTATACTTTTGTATATTTCAAAAGTAAATTTTGCACAAATTTCACAGGGCAAAATTGAGGGCAAAATTTGTGCAGGTAAAATTTGCACAAATTTCACAGGGCAAAATTGAGGGCATTTTTGGATAAAATTTACACATCTGGCACATGCATTAACAAAGTATGACAGTCAGGTCCATATAATTGCTTAAAAAGAAAAATGGTATACATACCGAATGATTAGCTTTATTTAGGATCAATTGTGACATTTGAAATTAGTTAGAAACAATAAATTCAGATAGTGTATATGTAAAGTGCCTTGTTTTAGACTTTGGCAGTCATCTTGCAGAACATCAGTGTATTTGGGAAAATATCACTGAACATTGAGAATGACAAACATAATAAAAAATGCAGTACTTGGGTGGACAGATGAACGGATGAACAGTGAACACATTGTCAGACACTGATAGAGAATACATGTATTTCTTCTACAGCATATTGATGTCAATGCTCACTCTCATTGTTGCTGATAACTTCATTACTATGAAGATTGAGCTATTTCCATTTTGACATATTTCAGCACCCTGTGGTTCCCCAATTACCTGACTCGTGGTTTCCAAAATTTAGCATGCAGATTCCCCTGTGTGACTTCATATTAGTTTAAAAAATTCAAGTCCCTATTATGAGATGAGGTTTAGGTCCTTGAATGGCAGCTGTGGAGGTCGATTAAGAAATCTGCTGGAGCAGAAATTTATTTCATGGCATACTTTTGGTGAGCTGTAGCTAGTCGACACAAAAACCAGTATAGAATTGGAAATGGTTCTTTTTGAAACAACCAAAAAAGGAATCAAACTGGCAGCAGTGTTTAATTTTTTCATAGCATCCATATTCAGATTTTAAGTCATCATCTTCAAATATGATTAAAAAAATTATCAACATTACTTCAGATTCAATGTGGAATACCATTCAGATATTTGATTCATTCATTCAGATATATATGACAGCAGTAATACAACTTTCATTACTGCAGCCATATATTTGTGAAAGCCTTTTAAAATGAACCATTATTGCAGTAAACAGCATATGTAGATGGCATCTTTTAATGCATGGAGAAACTTTGATGTATATAGATTTTTAACGTTAGGAGTACTGGAAGTCGAGATCTTGTTTCACTTTTAGAATTCTAAGGACCTGAAGATAATATCCAAGTCCAGATTTAAAAATATACTTTTAACAGATTAAAATAATTTTCTACCTCTTTGCTCTAGAAAAATTAATCCATTTGGTGCTTATAGTGATCACACTCACATGCATAAGTCACTGTAAAAGTGCCAAGAGCAATAAGCATAATAATTATGTTTTTCCCTGCTGTTCCATATATATATTAATCAGTTTCAGTTTAACAGCTGTTGACCTCATTTCCCATCTAGAAAAGTTGCAATGCTTTAAAAACTTAATGTACGATATTGATTTTATTACTAGCAGAAGCTGCATTTTCCAACAATTATGCAATTGCTTTCAGTCAGCAATTTAGTAGTTCCAATTTTAACGATGCTTTTACTTTGTTACTTCTAGATTTCCATTACTCCTCAAACATATACAATCAAAATGAACAATAATGATTTTCACCAAATAAAAATAAAATATATTTGTTATTTATTTTCAGTTTTCAAATTATTTGCTTTTAAAGCACTTTTCTGTGGCATTACTTCCTTTGTCTTAGTTTGCCAATTGGCAAACAAATTGGTGCTTTATGCATTATTTGCATAAATAATTAAAAAATTCGGAAAAGATAAATGAAGATTTAAGCAATAGAAACTTCATGAACTATTTATGTCGGAATAATGAAAAAAAAAGCAAAAATGATTTTATTAAACTTATGCTACCAAAAGTATCAGTTACTTCCAACATTACTGCAGTCACAAAACCTCAAGCAAATAAATTATCAGCATCCCCTTCCAAAATTATACCAATTTTTCACTTGCTAGCAAGAACATCAAAAAATAAACTTGTCACTCACCAGCATCCTGGAAGCTCCTCTCACTATCCATCCTCTATGATACGGTACGTAAAATCTCAACTCTTAGCATTTGATAGCAAGAACATTTGCTGAAGTGCTTATAAACATCTAACAGTGTCGTAGAGAATTAAAGATTTTAATTTAATTTTAATTACTGCACTGTGAACTCTACTGCATTTTTGTTAACATTTTTACTGAAATTAAAGGGAAATTTTCTGAAACTTTTGTATAAAAAATTTCATTAGCTTTATTTTTCTTTGAATTTTTGCTTATTTTTATTCATAATTACATTTCATTTGAATATTTGCTCTTATTCATAGTTAATAATTAGCTTACTTTTGATATATAACTTGGCATATTTCCATTCCTTAGAACTCTATCCTGAAGTAACCAATTTTTTTTTTTACTTCTCTGAAACCACTTCAAAATTGATTTAGCCATCAGAGTGAGCTTAGTTTTAGAAACCCACTATAATTAATAACATGGCCATAAAAACTAGATTATTGCATGAAACTGATATATAAGTGGTTTCTTCCATTACAACTCAAAAGAACTACCCCTAGGCGATGCTAATAAGCTTGCAGTGTGAAAAGGTAGATTTGCACATTAAATGTTACAGTTAAATGTCACATGGCTTCCTATCAAGATAATGGTGCACAGTTCTTTCATTTTCTGCCTATTGTGGTGTCTGACAATCATTTGTAATTGTTATAAAGCATTCACATATTTAGAAGCAAATAAAAATATTATATATATATTAAACATTTTTATTTCCTTATTATATTTATGACCTTGCTTTATTACCTTTAGTGCAGAAGCTGCTTTGGAATATTCTGACACAAATGCTTGACAATGGCCACACCTGAAAACAGTATATGTATAATTTCATGTCAAAAATATATAGAATTTAAACAACTGTGAAAAATACTTAAGCTTTATAAAGTTCTTCTCAAACAAAAATTTAAATTTAGAAATGATATTACGTAACAATTAAATAGACATATCTAATTTTTCTCCAGAAAGAAGACATTTGCTACTCTTTAAGTGGGTGGGTTATTTTACTTCTGAAAGGCACCCTTTTTGCACACAATAGACAAAATAGCCAGGTAACAAGGACCCCAAGGGCTCAGAGAAGGGGAAGAGGATGCACTTAACAGATCCTCTCCCCCCTTCTCTGAGCTGGGAGACATCATAGGAGATGGAAGCCTCCCATCAAGGCCAATCAGAGGGTTATGTAACATGCACAGGGGGCCATATTTGCTCAGTATGATATTAAGCTATGCTTAATATCATACTGAGCAAATGATGGCCTTTCCAAGCACAGATATGTTACCTTTCCCATGGACAGCAAAGTGGGGTGTTAGCATGAGAATACCCCATGAGAAAAGTCCAGCTGGGATTAGAACTCAACTCTGCTTTCAGTAAAGTATTGCATTGGCTTGCAGTGATACTGTACATGTTTGGGTTCTAGTCCTGGCATTGTTTTTGTGTTTATACATTATAAGAGAAACCAGCACAAGTCTGGTAGAGCTCCTATGTCATCATCGTTTTTTTTTTAATCCTAGAAAATGCAGATTACAAGCCTGGCATTTTGAGCCATATTCTCCTGAAATATGCAGAGTAATGGAAATTAATATAGAACAGTGATCAGACTGATAATGTCTACAGAAGACAAAATAGAAATACAGAAAATACATTTAAACAGATCACTGCAGAGACAACAGTTTCTTTCACTTTTGGAAATTACAACATATATCAAGATAACAGAAATAACAAATTCTATAAAATTCATATAAAATTCTATAAAATTTTTTTAATTTTTTTTATTTGGGTGTTGAATTTTTGGGATCTTGGCAAAGTGCTGAAAAGTTAGTGCACCAAAGCAAAATAAAAATGTATGGTCGGAGCAGCAGAACCAAATTACTGGGGGGGGGGGGGGGGGAATCTATGTCGAAATTGCCCTCTCACAGAGGGACCGATTTCTATGCCAAGGAAGTCCTTTTTGCTTTCGTATCCAAGACCTCATTCATTTTCAGAAATTTCAAGAAATGATACAAGATCAAATTTTTTTACTGAAAAATCAAAGAAATAATAAGAAAAATTAATACATAACCCATGGAATGTTAAATAAAATATCCATAGCAACAAGTTTAAGTCGCCCATTCAATATTAGAATGACTCTGAAAAACTGATAGATATAGCAGGTTTTCTTGTTAACTTTCAGGTGATTTTCAAAACTTCAAGGAAAAATTCTTTGATGATAATTCAAATTAAACTTGTGAACTTAAATCAGTAAGTTGTTTCTGCAAAGAGTAATGTTAACAAACAAAATGGCAATACCATATAGCACTTCTAAGAAATGGCAATAAGATGGCTTTAATAAATCATTTATATTGTAGTTTAATAAAAGAGGCATCAAATGAAAAAAGAAAATATTTTTCATGTCTGAATTATGTATTTTTATAAGATATAAAAAAAATTAAAATGGTAATTTTTGTTGTTGTACTCTGTGGCAAGCAGCTGCTTGAGGGGGTATTTTTTTTTTTATTATTACTAAAAATGTAAACATATATCCTTGGCCTATAATTGCAAATTCTGTCAACGTATACATACAATGTGGATACTGGAAGGGTAAATTTCATTTTACCATCCACAAGTACATTTTTTGAGTATATATGTTTAGTTCATATAGAACTAAACATTTTAGTTCTATATATGTTACATTTATTGTATATATACATTACATTATACATTACATTTATTGTAAATAATCTACATGCATATAGATTATTTTATATATATACAATAAATGTAATGTCTATATACATTACATTTATTGTAAATAATCTTTCAACTGTGTTCAAAACATTAATTTGTTTTGAAATGTTAACTCTCGATACATTTATATGTTTATCCTGTGTTAATCTAAGATACATCTAGCAATCCTTACAACTATATGACAACTATAAGAATATAATTAGGTTTGATGTATTTTTGCTTGCTATTAACATGTATTGCGATTTTCAACACTAAATGATTATTTATAAACCGAAAGCATAAATTAATGTTTCATTAGCTGTATTATTAAATTCAGCAATTTAACCACTATTTGCAATCACAGTGGTATCAGTGGCAAAAAGGACATATCTAGATTTAGATATATTATTCTTGAATACTAAATCATTTACATATAATATAGATAGAATAATGAGCCGACACTGACCTCAGAGGGACTTCCCTAGTAAAATACTTTTTTTTCAAACTCTTAAAATTATTTTAAATTATATTGATATTTAATTTTCCCATTTAAATACAATTTTGACAGCCTCAGTTGTGCTTCATATTGTTCATGCACTACTGCATCTTCAGCAAAAGCCTAAAGGCAAACTTGAACTTGCGTTTGAAACATTTATATGGCTGGAGATGAGAGAATAGGACAAAGAGGAGAAATGAGGGGATGACGTGCCCAATAGCAGTAAAATAAGAAAAGTTTGAACTACCACTGGCTGTCATGGAATATTTCAGCAAATGAAAGAATAGTGAGAGTTCAACTGTTCGTTCTTGGTCAATGCTACAATGATAATATACATTTTATACAACAATTAAAAAGTATTAACCATGAATTTAATGCCAAAAAATATTAAGACATGGAATCTTTCCAGCCCTCCTCCCCATTTTCAAATTGCTTGTTTAGCTCCTGAGCTTACTGACTGTCATTGATATCAATTACACACTTTATGTTGGCATAGCTTTTCTACAGTCATAGTAGACTGAAAACGTATTAAGAAACTATGGAATGTACACATCTTTGAAAAAGTATTACTCAGTGCACTTAAGATTTACATATTAATAGTAACATCATAAAAGAAATTAAATAATGATAAAAATGAGGATCAGAAAAAAAATTTATATAGAACTAAAATGTTTAGTATATGTTTAGACAAAAATGAAAGCATTATCAGTATGATTAGCTATTATTGCTTGATGTTAAGGAGTGATAAAATTAATAGGTTATAAAATTTAGCAACTTTACACCTGTAACTAATACAGTTACAGATATACGTAAAGCTGTTGTTAATGAGCTTCCTAAAGCACAAAATGATGCTAAAGGTAGTGTACAACTACTGACAGTGAATCTGTATGTTGGCAGAAAATTAAAATACTAACTTACCATGGGGCATAAAATTCAACAATCCAGACATCATCACTATCAATCACCTTGGAATTGAAGTTAGATGGAGTTAATTCAACAACATCACTGTGACTTCCAAATAGTGCATTTACTGTAACAAGTAGAACCTGAAGAATCCAAAATGCTACAAGAGAAATACAACTCTATTAACTTAATTTCAAAACAGAAACAACAAAAAGCAGTTTCATATTTCAATGAATAAAAATACTTTGTCTCTACAATGAAGTTTTGTTTAAACTATAAAAATGTGATTTTAAGAGAAATTTAATTAACATGACAAGGCTGGACATCTCAATATCTCATTGAGCATCATTTAAAATTTATGAAATAATGAAAAATTAAGTTGTCAGGATAAATCTTCAATTGTACACAATGGAATTTAAACATTTGATTGAATACTCTTGAAATGAACAGTGTTCCTTTAGAAATGATAGGAATTTATACACCAAAATTCCCAACCCTCATTCAGAAAAGTTCTTGAAAAATGTTTGAAGCTTTAATAAAAATATAAATAAAAAAAACTATCTTCTTATATGCACTCTAAAAAGTAAAAAATAAACTTAAAGCATATTGATAATGAAATTAGTCCCTGAGTTCGTATTCACTTTAAAGGAAGCTAAGATGCTAGCAATCTTGTTACCCTACCTCCTTCTGAAGTGAATATGAACTCGGTGACTGATTGCACTATCAATATGTTTTAAGCTTATTTTCTACTTTTTAGGGTGCATATAGAAAGATAGGTATTTTTTAAACTTTTTAATTTATATTTTTTTCTTTGTCACTAAAAACACCTACCTTCAGCTTAAGAAACCTTCAATTGATATATGACTCAAACATCGACCAGTTTTCCTTCCTTTTGGAAGTCATGTTTGAAGTAGCCCATGACATTGAAGACATCACAAGCTTTGATTTCAGATATAACTCAAGGTCAACCCCCATGAAAATCTGCTCCCTTTTATGAGGTGGGGAGAGAGTGGCAGAGAATTGATCCCCCATGCATTCGTCTCCTCTTTTTAGGGGAGACGAATGCATTTTTATGCAAATTTTAGGGTGGCACGAATGCATGGGGGATCAATTTTTTTTATAGCCTATGATACTCCTCGCATTAAAAGCTTTCATTTGCCACAAATAATTTTCTCCATCGTGTTTGAAAGTTACAGTGGAACTGTTTTTGGCAAACCAACAAATGTCAAGTGAAAAGCAATAGGAGATAGGTAAAAACTAGTTGTTAGACTTTTGATTTTTAAAAAATGCCTGCCTTCCTTTATGCTCCCTGTAAAGTAAAACAAAAAGCCAATGAACTCTCTTGCTGAATTCACATACTTGAGAGATGATGGTGACATGTTTAAATGGCAAGAGACACCAGTTTTGGAACCTTATCTTCCCTTATGAATTCAGTAAGAAATTTAATCACTGACTTTTGCTTTTTAGGGTACACTGACACTTTTTTTTTGCTTTCTGGTGACAGAAGACTGTTACTAAAAATATATCCCTGCTATACAGGAGGGAATTATCATATTCCCTATATTACTGTGCACATCATAATTTTTTTATTTCATATGCAGGGTTCAGAAGAAAGTCCTAAAACACAAATAGCATTTTAATGAAAAATCTAGAGGAACAAATGTTAGGTCTACCTATAGGAAAGTGACCTTGTGCGATTGAATGACAGTGACGGTAGTGCACTTGTGGTAAATATAGAAAGTTAGCAAACCTAACTCAGCAAAAAAGAAAAAAATAAATAAAATACAAAATTTTAGAGAATCTTCTAATTAGTAGGAAACAACATACAGTACATACAAAATGAGTAGATGAAAGGTTATAAATGCTGATAATTGGAAATCAGATGCTCAATGCTTAGCCACTGTGAAATAGTGTGCAAAACTGCAGAAAGATTCACCAACTAAAAAGTAGAATCATGTGCATACATGATGGTGATGTAGTGCCCACCCAGTGAGATAAAATTCAAGCATAGGAGGACAGTTACTAAAAAAAAAAAGTTACTTTAGAGAATGAAAAGTTTCGCATTTCATTTACACATAATCACTGTTTACAAGTTATGATAATGAATGAGCAGTTCTACCTACTATCTTTCCATTACCTTATAATACTATAAAAGGAATGACAGAAGCATTATGGTATTACTGGCTAACAAAGACTTAAAATTTAAAGTTATGACAGAGAAAGTTTTACTACTAACAGTCCTTTTGTTCATTGATGGTATATGGCCAGAATATGGCACTCAATCCTTTTTCCGTGTTTCTTCAAGGCCTGACATTTGCACTTGCCATGTTCACAGATGGTACTTGCACTTCCTTAAGTTGGTATGTACTGAACACTTCTTTATTGGTGAAGATGAGATGTCAGTCCAACTTTAGATTTATGCTGTTCAATTTAACTGGTACTTTGATAAAATATGGTATCCACTTCTCTCACTATATGTTAGCTGCTATAGTTGCATCAGTTGCTCATGACAGGCATTAGCCATTAATTAATACACCAATTTTTGTCTCTGATGCGATTATTTGGTTTTAGGGGCTTTTTTTATAATTTGATCAGCAGTCCATTGTTTCCAATTTTCTTGTGTTTTGGTATATGTTGTCTCCAATGACGTTATTTAGTTTTGGGGGCTTTTTTATAATTTGGATCAGTGGTGCAGTCTCAGATCTCCTACTGTGGCATATAAACTGACAGGCTCCTGTCAGACCTCTGTGGCAAGCAGCTGCTTGAGGGGGGTGCAGTTTCCAATTTTCATGTTATTTGGTATGTGTTGTCTCCGACGACATTGTTTAGTTTTTGGGGGCTTTTTTTATAATGCCAGTAGGGGCAGCAGTGCATTATTCATGATGTTCTTGGTTTTGAGATTTGTATTTGATTAATTCTGGTGATATATTTAGGTTAATTTTTGTATGTGTGACTTGATTTATTAGTTTAGTTTGCGGAAATATATTTGTGGAGTGTTCTAACTATTGGGAAAAGAGGAGGGGAATGCAGGAATCTGTAGTATATGGGAAGGCAAATGTGTTGTCTTAGCTTCTTAATTCATGGTTTGTTTCATTTTTTTTATATAAATTTTTTAGTAAATTGTGGTTGTGAGAGACATTTTTTAGTGGAATCACATTTTTTTGTTATGTTTTTGTAATGTAATTGTAATTTTGTAATGTAATGTATGTTTTGTAATCTAATTTTTTGTGAACTGGCTTCCTGTAGTGCAGTGGCAGGTGGACCTCGTATGGTCTTACAGGATTTTACCCTGTTGTTCGACAAATCTACGAAGGATGGCATAATATTTTTACAGAATATTGGATTGATCGCAGCAGGGTACGAGTGTCCAAAGTGCCATAAGGCCATGGTGCTGGCCATGACTGATACCACTAATGATGGTTTTCGGTGGAGTTGTCGGAAGAGGATTGGCGGGGTCCAGCCCGACACTGAAGGAGTATTCGAAAGGGCTCGTGGTTTGAGAGGCCCCATCTGTCGTTAGAACAGATTATAAAATTGATGCACATGTGGGCATTTGATTACCCTCAAAGGGTTGACGAAATGGAACTCTGAATAAGATCTGGGCACACAATATCCAATTGGTATTCTTTTTGTCAAGAAGTAGCAATGGATGTTGTGGTTGCCAGGTCACAGCCAATTGGTGGCCCTGGTATTATTGTCGAGATTGATGAGAGCAAGTTTGGAACCAATAAGTACCACTGGAGGAGGTAACGGGAAGGTCGTTAGGTGTTTGGTGGGGTGGAAAGGGACTCCGATAAGTGTTTTCTTGTTGTTCATGACTGCTCTACCAACTCTTTGCTTGCTGTTATCAAGGAGAAAGTTTTACCTGGGCCCACAATTTATTCAGATTGCTGGCGGTCGTATAACTGTTTGAGTGAGGAGGGTTTCATCCATCTCAGTCAACCACTCTGTTTTGTTTGTTGACTATGAGACAGGGGTCCACACTAACACTGTGGAAGGAATATGGCAGCATGCAAAATATGAGACGACTAGAGGCCGTGTGGACGATATGGTCGAGAGCTCTGGCTGAATTCATGTATAGGAAGCGGCTGCATCACCAGTTGGACCTGTTTCTGAGTTTTGTGGAGAATATTAAACGTCTGTATCCACCCCATGTGCATGATGAAGTAGTGTGAACCACGAGCTGTGGTGAGTAGTATTTGTTTAGTTTTTAATTGTTTAAGTTAGTAGTTTTTAATTTTATGTTTTTATTGTGTTTAAATGGTTTAGTTTTTTATTTAGTAGGTTTATTGTGTTTTGAAAAGGGGGAAATGGTTTATTGTCTGTGGGAAGGCAACCGTTTTGTGTTGGATTTGGCAGTTTTATGAGATTTTTTTTCTTGTAGTTCACGGTTAGGAGTTTTTTGTTTGGGGTAATTTAGTTTTTTTTTTACGTTTGTTTAAAATGCAATTTCCTGTTACCATGGTTATGGTGCGTTGCATTTGACGTAAACTGTTCTTTTTGTTACCCTAGTAACAAAAACCCCCATCTTTTTTCTAGAAACCCCTGTTTGGGTTAGGGTCTGGGGGGTTGAGGGAATCGTCGAAAAGGACCATTTTGTTAATAATAAAAAAAATAAATACCCCCTCAAGCAGCTGCTTGCCACAGAGGTCTGACATGAGCCTGTCAGTTTATATGCCATAATAGAAAATCTGTGAGGATTGCAGAACCTCAGCAGAAAGACAACACATACATCCATGCCTTATCCGAGGTTCGAACCCAGGTCCCTTAGATCAGTAGCCAAGCGTGCTAACCACTCGGCCATTTTTCTTATGTTGCATCAAAAAAAAAATGTCAGCTGAAGACCATGATGTGCACTACTACTGGAGAATAGTTTTCGGTGAAACATGTACAGTGGGTTTTCAGAGAATTCTAATGTAGTAGGGGGTGGGACGAAAGAATTTTGAAGTTTTTGCTTGTGGGACTGAACATGGCAGTTAGAAAGAGCACATGTATCTCATTAGATATTTATTACTTATTTGATGTTATTAATATAATTTATTGGTAATATTTGGAAGTGTTTGGCACTTTTTTTATATAAAAGATTTGGATGCTATAGAATTATCAGATGGAAAAATGTGGTTCTTAATGAAGATTAATGAGTAATTTGAGGGAGTTTTTTTTTTTAGCAATATAGTGTTTTCAATGGATGGAGGGTGGTCTGCAGTTTTTTGATAACTTAACCAATATGCTTGGACCGTTGGGTTGCTTCACCTCTGAGCGGCACTTTTTTGTACACCATGTGCTAAATGGCCAGGTCACATAGACCCCAAAAGGTTCAGAGAAGGTTGAGGGAGGGTACCCACTGGAACAGTTGTTAGGAGACAGATGGTAGCCTCCCGTCGAGGCCATCCAGCATGTTCTTTAACGTGCACAGGGTATAGCTCTCCCGCACATGGGGCCACGGCATAACGTCCCATCTGAAGGACGGCAGCCTTTCCAAGTCCATCGGTGTCCGCTACTGACCGTGGGCAGGGCGGAGAATCTTACCGAGATAAATCTCAACGCTGACTCAGCTGGGACTCAAACCTGGGAACTACAGATTACGAGTCTGGCACGCTACCAATTGAGCCACTCCCGCCCCTAATTGATATGCTTATGTCGGCTTTTATTAATATTTCTAATTATGTATATTAATAGTGATAGTTATTAATGTATTTATGGAATTGAACATTTGCTTTTAATTTAGTTCATTACTACGGATATTTAATTACTGAAAATGATGCATAATATATTAATGGGTATTCAAATGTAATTAACATTGTGATAGATAATGCAGGTTGGAATGATATTGAGCATATGGTTTTTTGTTGTCTTTGATGGTATTTAGTTTTGGAGGCATTTTTATAATTTTGATCAGAGGTGCATTGCTAATTTTCTTGTTTTTGAGATGTGTTGTCTTTGGCGAGATTTAGTTCTGGGGGCTCTTTTTTTATAATTCGGATTGGCGGTGCATTGTTTCCAATTTTCTTATTTTTATGAGATGTGTTCAATTAGATTAATTCTGGTGTTTTATTTAGGTTACTATTTGTATGTGTGACTTATTTAGTTTGTGAAAATATATTTACAGATCAATCCAAAGTGAATGCACAGTATTCCCTGTTAAGATAGACATCGAACAATAATAGATTCTGAAAAAAAATTCATCGCCGCCACGGCGGGAATCGAACCCACATTTCTCCAGATTCATGCCAGAGCACGCTACAAGAATCTATTAATTAAGGTTTGATGTCTATCTTAACGGGGAATACTGTGCATTCACTTTGGATTAATTTTTAATTATATATTAACGTCTTAGTGTTAGTGACCTTCTCATTAACATCTGATAATCAAATGCAATGACTGAAAAAGTTGCATCTCTTTGAGTATAGATGGCGCTGTCTCAGTCACGTCTTAAGAAGATTTATAAGGTCATATTCTGAAAGAGTTCGTTGTCCGACGCATGGTGCAATGGTAGCATGCTCTGGTATGAATCTGGAGAGATGTGGGCTCGATTCCCGCATTGGCAGCGATGAATTTTTTTCAGAATCTATTAATTAATGTTTCATATATTTACAGAGTGTTTTAAATATTACGAAAAGAGGGGTGGGGAAGAGATTGGAGGAATTTTTACTATGTGGGATGGTAATTGTTGTCTTGGCAAATGACTTCGCCAAGTTAGCACATTAGAATTCTCTACTGACAAGTCCAAAACTGTGCTCTTTGACACTGAAGCAAATGCCCTATTTAGCCTGGGAAACATTCTTTTGAACTCTAATGATCATTATGATTACCTTGGAGTTAAACTCTGCAATAACTCTTCGATATTGGAAAATACATGAAGAAATTAGCAAGAAATGCATAAAATACAGGGGAACCATCAAACACAGTGCACTGTTTTCCTACAATAAATATGAAGCCACGAATTATCTGGAAATCAGTTGCAGTACCAGCTCTATCCTTTTGTAATGCTATCCTCACTCTGTCTGAATCCACAAGATTAAATCTGGAGAAAGCCTAAATGGAAATATGTGGACTATGCTATGTGCATAGTCCAAGGAGAAGTTGGGTTCAGTTCGAAACCTGCAAAACTTCAATACACGGTGAGACTTATCAGCCTAAATGATGATAGACTTTGTAAGAAAACTTTGTTTATATTTCAACGCAAGGTCCAAGAACTCACTGGCTGAGAAGAATGGCATTTCTTGAGGAAAAATACCTATGGAGCTCCATCAAGACAATTATAAAGATGGAAATGTAAAAGATGAAGTAAATTCCAAGGTGAAAGAGAAACCACACCAATTATGGAGAAGAGAGTTAAGTACAAAATCAAGCCTTGAATTATATAGGCAAAAAACTGTATATGAGTGGGAAGAGTTTTACAACGGCACTCTGAAGAGCAATTTGCTGTTCAAGACCATGTCACAGGAAAGCCGAAATCAGCTTCAAAAATTTCTGCCCTTAGATCTAGTCTGTCCTCTATGTTCTCTGGTAGAAGGAACAATTAAACATATAGTTTTGGAGTGCCCCAAAATATTCAGAACCATTAGTTATTCTGGGGAACCAAGCATAGCTGAATGCCAGCTGAAACTCAGGTTTCAGCTGGGATTACTGCCAGCAGCCCCACGAGTCATCGAAGACACAAAAGACTCTTTGGGATTAATTTCTTAAGATCAAGGAGATTGAAGTTGAAAAAGTTTCGTGGGATGATGAAAGGAATGTTTTGTCAATGCGACAATAGTTTTGTGAAATGTCGAGCAAAGTATGGTGATGGGGCCTCCCATACTAGCCATAATAAAGGCTAAAACCGTACACATTTGTTTGTGTATTTTTTTTTGAAAATTTTATTTTTTTTTAGTGATTCATGGTTGTGAGATGTTCTTTGGGGGGGGGGGGGAGTTTTTTTTGCTATGTTGGTTTATTAGAACACAAATTACTATTATCATGGTACATTGCATTTGACATAAATTCAAGTTTTCATTACCATGTTAATGAAAAAAATATTTTTTCTAGAAACAGCTGTTTGGGTTGGGGGAATAGTCGAAAAGGACTGTTTCGTCATGTTGTGAAAAAAATGGCAGCCCAGGAATTCAAACTGCACTGCTGTTATTATTACAATTTGCATTTCCAAATCATTCATTGGTCTGAATTTTCACCATTAGTGACTATTACATTTGTCAACTGATGAGCTTCATTCTGTTTGAAAATAAGCATTTCAATATATTCCTGAGGCAATGTAATTCTCCTAGCAAGTTTTATTTCTTTTTATGGGTATCACTACCTTAAACATCAAGGGTAAGCATAAGCCCAAGAAAAGTAACATTATGCTGAGACATATTTTTTTTGTCACTTCCCTGTTATGAGTAGACAAGAATTGGTTCAGTGTGCAAGCTTGGTTGGCTACTGATCAGAGGAAACTTTCTATTTCAAATGGCAGTGTAAGTGGTAATTTTTTTTTTTGTTACAGGAAAAACACTCAGTAATAACTATAGGAAATGTTCAGTAGACCTCTGTAATAGCTCTCCCCTAGCACTGTGTCGGGGGAAACTGTGCCATCTCCACTTCTGTACAGTTTGTTCAACTGTATATATGTACATACTGGCCCTGTGTATTTAGAAGCTCACCAGCTGCCATCAACAGAATTTAAGAGAATGTTAATGCTTACTAAACTTATGCATAAACTGTTCAATATGAATGAGTTTCTTACAAGATCTCATGAAATTGTTAATGTTGGAACAAGACTTCAGTTTGATCAGTTTGATCATCTCTGTTTTCCTTCATCTCTGGGTATACACTTCAATTTTACTACAAACTTTGAATTCATATTAGCTTTTCATGGAGTTATCAGTATTTAAAAAAAATGAATCATTTTAACTACAGTCTATCCCACTTTAAATGCTTTTTTCAATTTGACCTGCAAAAAATAGGGCAGAGAAGGATACTAGAAATTACTCCTAGTTTGCACAGGCTCTATTAAGACTGAAGTCACTACTGACCACTGTCTGTTACAGCTCACACGAAGTTTGCCTGCTGGAACAATAGCTAGCTCTTTAACAGTCAAGGCTGTTGTCAGTCTTAAAGATATTCTATGGTAATCTAGATAGAGTAATATTTTGCAGTGAACAGCTGCATAGTAGACATTTTTGACCATTTTGATATAATTCTGAGCAACTTAAGAGCTATCATTCAGATTAAACCATTTTTAAAATTCAACAGTTAAAATATTACTATAGATAAAATGAAAAATATATAACATACCAATCAATTGCTTCATTTCTAATTAATTTTTTTGGCAACTTCAAACTCGAAACTCTTAACTGAACTTAACGAACAATTTCTTCCCAGATTCTGAGCAAATATGAGCTAGTCCGCTCATTAAAGGCCACACATGTTCAAACACAGCAACGCTAGAATCGTGGCTTACTGTGATTGGTCCATGTGGCAACACCACAACTCTAACAGTTGTTGAGATATCTATAATCTACAGCCCAGATTTGCAACACTCCAGTACATCTGTATTCCATCTGGAAATCTAATACTGCAATCTTTTACTATTAAATGTTATTAGGATATAACATTTCTTTCCAAAACAGTCGTCCAGATATTGATATAAAAGCACTATATAATACGCTAAAGGCTGATACAATAAAGAATGTTTAAAATTATGTATGCCAAATCACCAACTCAGTATAAAAAAAATAAATACCCCTTCAAGCAGCTACTTGCCACAGAGGTCTGACAGGAACCTGTCAGTTTATATGCCATAGTAGAAGGTCTGAGAGGATGGCAGGCCATCACCAGAAAAACGACACAAACAGCCATGCCTTACCCGTGGCTCGAACCCAGGTCCCTTAGATCAGTAGCCAAGCGCGCTAACCACTCGCCCATGGGATGGCTGAACTCAGTATACCCACCAATAATTTAACACCAAAGGCAGGAACGAACAGAGAGGGGACAGGGATCAGAACCCGCGGAAATCCGGTTGTCTTTTGCGAAATCTAAAATTTATCTACCTGTTTTGATGTCCAAAAACAGGTATCTTTGTAAAACTTTATTTCTGTCCCATATTATATGTGCGACACTAAAAGTACATTTCAAAAACAACTATAAAATATATTCCACATAGAATATCATTTTAACCTTTCATGTCCGGTGGAATATTCTATGAATTGGGAAATACTACTAAAATCTAAGTTTTAATCCCCCCCTCCCCCAAATCCTGGCCACAGATTAGAGAATCTGTGATTTAAAGCATACCAATTCAGTAATAAAAAGAAAATACTATAATGAAATTATATAATTATTGCACTGGATGAAGTAGATTATTACTGGTTGTTGGGTTGTTTTACCTCTGAGCGGCACTTTTTTGCACACCATGGGCTAAATGGCCAGGTCACATGGACCCCGAAGGCTCAGAGAAGGTTTGGGGAGGGGACCCACTGGAACATCTGTTGGGAGACAGATGGTAGCCTCCCGTCAAGGCCATCCAGCGTGTTCTTTAACGTGCACAGGGTATGGCTCTCCCACACACGGGGCCACGGCCTATCGTCCCATCCGACGGACGGCGGCCTTTCCAAGCCCATCGGTGTCCCCTACTGACCGTGGGCAGGGGGGAGGAATTTTGCGGAGATAAATCTCAACGCTGACCCAGCTTGGATTCGAACCTGGGAACTACAGTTTACGAGCCTAGCGCGCTACCGATTGAGCCACCCCCGTCCCTAGATTATTACGGACTTTGGGTAAAAACTTTGAAAAGGACTTTCGTCGTTCACTTGAATGTACTTTCTCGACGACTAATAAGATTAAGGTCGTTGAAATAAAATCGAATGAAACTTGATTATGTACTGGTAAGTGGAAGATTTCCTGGAACACATATTAAAAAGCTGTAGGGCTCATTAGGTATACACAAAGCTCTACCCACACAACCATAATATCCAAGCAAAATCCATAAGATGACCATAAGATATCCATTAGCTCTCTCTGGTATCTTTTGCTTATATTCGGGATATTGTGGTTGTATTGGTATATGCACTAGAAATAGATCTAGAAACCGTACCATGTTCCTTATCGATGTTTTGCTCACAACGGAGCAGAAAAAGATAGCAGAAATGATGACTATAATTTTTATGATTATGTTAACAGCAGGCCTAAACTTTCCTCTATTCTGCTGTTTTATCTATCGATTATATTAATATCACGATGATTCTTAACATATGTTTGAAAAATTCACTTCTTATGTATGGTCGAAAATACAGTGTGCGGCCCGAAGTTTCTTTTCGAGAAAATGGGATAAAAAAATAAATCCATCCATTTATTTGAATGCATATCAAAACTTATCTGTGATCAAAACACTACAAGTACGATTACGCAGCATAAAAAAAAGTGGATAAATGAAAGCATTTTGTAAATGATTGCATTGGCGGTAGTTACATATTTACATTTATCTGGTTCTTACAACGTTTGAGAACAGATGTAAATTCCTTCCTTGTTCTTAATTTTCGAAGGGATATCAAATTCTCGAAAGGTACTATGCTTATTACTGATTATTTTCACTTCCGATCATGGAAATGGATGGAGATCTGGATGTCGTACTAACCATTGAGGCAATATTACTAGAAATAGGCCTGGCAACGGACGCCATCAGCATGTACAGATATAAGGCCAATTCGTTAGACAGGTAATTCAATAAGTAAACAGTGAAATGGTAACTTCATGCTCAGCCTACGGATGCAAAGCAGGTCCTCTAAAGGCAGCAATTTCATATTTCATAGATTAGTACTTTAGGAAAATTATGAGAAGTTTTTAAATTGAAATTGCTAAACTAGGGGGCTTTAAAAATAAAGTGTTGTCAACTTTTCAATATAACTTTCTGTCTAGGTCGAATTCACGAATTTTTTTAATATGTGAAACTAATAATATTTGCATATCAAACTGTAAAATAAATAATTCTGAAGTAGGTGATTTAAAGCCTGAATTAGAATGAAATTAATAGAATATTTTAGTACATTTTATTACAATAAGAAATATTAAGCATATGACATTAAATTTATGAGATGTTTGCTTTGCATTTTTTATTTTGCCAAAGGATATTATTATTTAGGTAGCATATCGGTTTCTGTTTTTTTTTTTCAAAGAAAACGCCTGAAATAGAGATGTTTATTATAATTTTGCATGTGATAAATGAAGTCAAAAATTTCATTTCTAATATTTGATTAAAATTTTTTTTGAGTGAAAATGCCAAGAGTAGCAGGCGTTATGAATATAGGTTATATATGATTATCAAGTATTAAAAGTAGGGCCGGACTTATGTATAAGCTAACTAAGCTATAGCTTAGAGTCTCACGATATGAACGATCTCAAAGAAATGTGTTTCAAGTTTTACTGCATTACGAAAATTTTTTTAATAATTAATGTATTGTTCAAACTGTTTATCTTTCTTATCAATGCTAGAATAATGTTTCCATCAATCAGAATAATTATATATATATTTTGACTTTCGAATTTTTTGGGATCTCTTAAATATGCCTTAGCTTAGAGACTCAGAAGGTCAAAGTCCAGCCCTGCTTAAATGTGTATATTGTACATGTTATATATGATTAACCCCTCGATGAGAGGAACATACCAGTATATTCAGCATCATGGGCTAGACTGGGTATGATCATGCTCTTATTTTCTAACAAAAAATTACAGTAAAGCTTCACAGTGCAGTATTTTAAATTAATATCTTTAATACTAAATGACAGTGTCATAAAGTATTAAAAATATTAATTTAATCATTTATTTTCTACATAGTGAGGATGCTCTACTGTCTACTGGAAAACTGCAATTTCATGTTCAGTGGATTTTAAGTCTTTAAATGAGTTGAATATTCTCTGTTACTTCTACTATGTTTTATTTATATATCGTATACAGTACTATAGAGTTTTATTAAATTTATGAGTTGAATACAGTAAGAAATGCTTGTTAAAAGGGCAAGTTTGAGTTATTTTTCATCTGAGTGGCATTTTTTGCAAACAATGTGCTAAATGGCTATGATACAAGGACTTTGAGGTCTCAGAGAAGGTTGAAGAGGAGATTCATTGGATAGCTGTTAGGAGACAATTTGTTAAAGCAATCCAGCATGATCTTTAATGTGCAAAGGTATAGCTTTCCAAAATATGAGGTCACGGCTTAACTTTCCATTCAACAGGTGACAGCCTTTCCAAGCCCATTGGTGTTCCCCACTTACTGAGCACACAGTGAGGGATATTGGAAGATTAATCTCTACTACAGCCCAACTAGGACTCGAACCTTGAAACTGCAGATTATGAGCTTGGCACACTACTGATTGATCTACCCCCCCCCCCCCCCTAAATGGTAAAGGATGTTACGATATATTTGTACTGTCTGCTGCAAAACAATTTAATATTTAAATTTTTAAGATAATCTAAACATATTTAAAATTCTTGCAGATTTATTGATGTGAATTCATAGATTAAATGGTGTACAAAATTTACAAATGAAAATATAGTCATTTTTACAGATTGTAAATCGGCTATCGATTGCATTTTTCGAAATCCCTGTAAAGCCTCTTTTCCCACCTTCACAAATGATATACTATTTTTTATTTTTCAACATTTACATAATAATAATTTATAGTAATCCAGTGGATCCCCTCTCATGGAGGATTGTATATAATGAAGAAGTCGATACTTTTGCCAAAAACGCAAAGAATATTTCTAACTATACGAACTCTCCATTTTTTATCCAGTGTTTTAAAAAATAATAATAAATAAATACCCCCCTCAAGCAGCTGCTTGCCACAGAGGTCTGACAGGAGCCTGTCAGTTTATATGCCACAGTAGAAGATCTGAGAGGATGGCAGGACCTCAGCAAAAACAACACGAACATCCATGCCTTACCCGGGTCTCGAACCCAGGTCCCGTAGATCAGTAGCCAAGCGCGAAGGAGAAGAAAAAAATTGCTATCTATCCATTTACAAGAATGGTACCAAAGACAGGCTATCAACACTCACAGGTTTCAGATTACTCTAAAAATCAATCAGTTTAATGATTTCCATTTACCGAAAAATTAAATAAATACTATTTTAAGAATTAAAACTAATTATGCCCTTACGAACTCATTACTTTTTAAATTTAAAATGATTGACTCTCCTAATTGTATAAATTGCAAAACTGCTCAGACTGTTGAACACCATAGATCTGTGGTTGAACCATTTTTAATTGATCTCTTTTCCAAAAAGAAAAAATACAATATTATAAAAAAAATAGGAAAAACTTAATATAACCATATTCAATTTTCAAACTATCTCAGAACCTGAAAATCCGAAACTAAAACCAGTACTTTATAAGTATTTAATACAATTCCTCAAGAGTTCCAAAATATTAAACTCTCTTTAATTAAAAAAAAAACAACTGGAAAACTAAAAATCAATAAAAAATGAAAAGAAAAGCAAAAAAAATAAAAAAGAAAGTAAATATATATATATGTAAAATTGGAACAAACTTTAAATTAATATTATAAGAAAAAAAGTCTTTGAATGGGTATGCCTCCAATGGAGGCAGGAAGATTCAATGTGTGATCTGTTCTCTCTCTGTCTCAAGATTACTATTGAAAAGAAGGAAAAAAACAATTCACCCCAACCTTGTGTTATTTTTAATGTCGGCATGACCGGTGATTTAAAATGAAAGTTACATCAATATCAAACAGTAAAATAAATAATTCTGAAAATATTTTGCTGAATTATAAAGAAACTATATTTAGTTCGATGTCATATAATATAAATGCTGAGGAAAAGTTATAGTTACTTGTTAAGTGTTTAAAATTTACTTTTTATGTATTTTAACGCAGTTTTTGCGTAAAAGCTAGAGTTGGAAAAAGAAAATTGCTTCGCAATAAAAAGATGAAGCTGGTAATTACCAATTTTTTTTTCATTATTAATTCAGCTTTGAGAAATGTGAAATAACTGGTGATCGTTTTATTTTTCAACAATGACAATCGTATATGGATTTCTTGTCAGCAACCATTAAGGGTTACTGTGGAAACTATAGGTCCCAGTGTAGGATATGTCCTTTCCCAGTTAATAAAGTTTAAAATAACCAAAGTCTGGTTATTTTTCAGTTTGGGTTACTGTGGAAACTATAGGTTCCAGCTTAGACTATGTTCTTTCCCAAATAACAGGTGTTGCTGCAGTACTCTGCACTGTAGCCACCCTCAATGGCTAAGCTTAGTAATTTCTTTCCCTTCTACTACTAGTCTATTATCATAAATTTACCTCTACTAGTAGTGTACTGGTAAAAATGCAAATGGTTGTATTTGCTGAAAGTTAACAAAGCTTATTTATACCTGTCTAATGCAACACTGCATTTAGTTATGTTGCACTTTGTTCACTGCAAAAGGACATAAACTGAATTGGAATCTATGGTTTCCAAAGTAATCCAAACTGCAAAATAACCCAATACTTATTATCTTGATTATCAGAACTTACATGATCTGTCAAGTAATATATAAAAGTTGTAGAACTAGAAACCTGACCAAAATGGTTTTCTACTTCACCACCTATGATATTGCTTATCAGAGAGACCTGAAAATGAAGATCTTGTTACGTGAGGATGTTCGGAAGTGGTATGGTTTCATGTAGAGAAGGTCTCTTCAGCACATGTTTATAATATTCATTTGCAAAAGGGACAGTCTGCCAAAACTTGCGGATGAATTTCTCCTTCATTCTCCATTCATAACTTGGCTCAAATTCCACAGACACCCTGCTTGGCAATATGAGCAATTTTCAGTAAACATACAATATCAAGATTATAAGGGTTTTGTGTTTTTTATTCCACACTTTACTGATTCATATTCCTATGTGATCTTAAATTTTTAATGGCTTTTTATAATGCAGCCAGTGGATTAAGATGAACAAGAAATCATAATTGTATATTTGAATATTTATCACAAAAAGTTATAAAAATCCATTATTCTGCTTGCTCACACTTGCTAGTAACTGTTGCCATTTCCATCACTCATTATCTTTCAAATAATATGATGCTGAATATACACTTTTGTGTAAATTAGTTTTTATTAATTTTTTTTTTAAATCTAACAGTCATGAATTTTCATTTTATATGAATCCATCAGCTGCATTATAGAAAGCCACTTAAAATATAAGATCAAAGAGAAAGTGAAATTCAAGTGTAGAATCAAAAACCTTGCTCATAATCTTGCTACTGAATGTTTTTGGAAAATCGTCGAAACTGCCAAGCAAGGTGTCTGCAGAACTTCAGCACATAAATTCATTAAAATTTATAGTTGAGGCAATGACATGAGTTTTTTTTTTGTCTTTCTTCTCAGAAGTAAATGACTATCGGTAATAGTTCTTAGATTTCTTTAAAATGCAATGAATTTGAACAGTATCAATGCAAAAACTCAATCAGAATTTTTGGAGTGGAAGAAGTAGATACACCTACTGATGACATTGCCATTAAAATTGTCAATGAAAAATTAAATATTGACATTTTCATAAATGACATTGACCATAGTCATCAAGTGGGGATTGGTCAGAATGGCAAGCCCTGACCAATAATTGTAAAATTCTGTTCGTATCAGAAAAGAAATTCTGTGTTCTATGTAAAAGTAAAGGGCAGTGGAATCACTATTCATGAAGATCTAACTCAGAAAGACAAAGTGCTTCATTCAGCTATTGAGAAATTTGGTCAGTGCAATGTTTAGACTCAGGATGGATGAATGTGGTAAAAATGGTAACATGCGCTTTATTATATCAAAGAATTAGTTAAGTAAACTTTAAAATTAGTTTTAAAAACTTTCTTTGTGTACCTGCATATTTATATATATTTTTACCCATGTTTATATCTATATATTGTGCTCTGTAACACACTTTACACACTTCGGTCTCTCTCAATTTCTGTTGTTGCTAAACACTTTTTTGTCATTTTTAAAGTAAAAACTCTGCTACATGTACTTTTACGACTTTTAGAAACCTATGAGTCTAAACAGAAACCCATCAATCCTTTTATTTATCTATTTTTATTATTCTGTATTCGTTTTCCATTTCTACAGTTTTATAACTTTTTGTCCCTATCTACCACTAACAAAAATTTTCTTCTTATACCCAACTCGAATATATCTCTTCCCCAAGATCACTGTTGGTTAAACCTTTGTCATCTCAATATTCATTCTCTTAAATCTAAACACTCCTATCTACTGAGTTCTGATATTTTGAAATTTGATGTAATTGCTCTTGCAGAGACTTGGCTCAATATCTCCCTTCCAGACTATCTTTTTGAACTCAAAGGATATAAACTTTTCTGCATCAACAGATCTAGTGGGACAGGAGGAGGACTTGCATTATATGTGAGGGAAACATTTAATGTTGAACTAATTTCTATTATTCCTTCCTACTCTTGTGTCGAAGGTCTCTGGGTCAAAATCTCCCCTATCAATAAACAAATAAATAAAAATAATAAATAAATACCCCTTCAAGCAGCTGCTTGCCACAGAGGTCTGACAGGAGCCTGTCAGTTTATATGCCATAGTAGAGGGTCTGTGAGGATGGCAGGACCTCAGCAGAAAAACAACACACACATCCATGCCTTACCCGGGGCTCAAACCCAGGTCCCTTAGATCAGTAGCCAAGCGTGCTAACCACTCGGCCATGGGATGGCACCTAATAAACAAAACCCTACTCTTATTATAGGCACCCTTTACCATCCTCTGAACAGCAATATTGAATCTTCTATTAATTCATTATTCTCAGTCCTTGAAACTTTCCCTTGCAACATGCCCATTCTTATGGCCCATTCTTATTGCCCATTCTTATGGGATACTTTAATATTGATGCTCTAAAATGTATTTCTCTGCGTATTCCAAGTTTGAAATCTGCTGAAAAACATTTAGACATATATGTTTAAACAAACTGCCCACTCGCATTGCTGATAACAGTGAATCTCTCATTGATATGATTTTTTCTAATAGACCTTCACTTCACAAGCATACATTTGCCCTCTTCGAAGATATTAGTGATAATTTTATTATTAACACATCTGTAATGTATTATGCATCTTGTGTACCTAAAGTTTTAATTTAAAAAAGATCCTTTAAAAGTTTCAAAAATGATGAGTTTTTTTGTTTCCAAAATGTCTTCCTTTCCAGAAGAGTATTTCTGAATGCACAACTCCTACCTCAAAAGCACAACATCTCTCCCGTTTAATAAATTTTGAACTTGATACCTGTGCTCCTTATAAAACTTTCAGAGTTCGCCCTTCTCGAAAGCCTGGGATTGCAAAAGAGCTTCTGAAAATGATCTCATAAAAAAAAATTTAAGAATGCTATTAACCCTAATCACTTATACACTTGGGAGAACTATAAAACTTTCTGTAATCTGGCCAACAGTAGTATTAAAAATGCCAAGCATTTATATTTTCTTTATAAACTTTCTGTTATTAATCCAATTGGTAATGAAATATTTCGAATTTTTGATTCTATTACTGGTAACTTAAGAAACTGGGTTCGAGCCCCGGATAAGGCATGGATGTGTGTGTGCTGTTTTTCTGCTGAGGTCCTGCCATCCTCACAGACCTACTATGGCATATAAACTGACAGGCTCCTGTCAGACCTCTGTGGCAAGCAGCTGCTTGAGTGGGTATTTATTTATAATGAGAATTCCTTCTATGATCCTAAAGACACTGCTAATGTTTTGAATAATGTATTCTGTAAATCCTGCACTTCTGCAGAAAATCAATCAAATGAGTAATAAATCGTTTAATAATCTGGAAACATTTAAGCTAAAAAATGTTACCAAATCAAAGTTCTTAATCTTATAAATTTGCTAAAAAACATTAACAGTGTAGGATCAGGTGTAATCCCTGTCTTTATTCTAAAAATTCTTTCCCTATTAATTTCTGCACCCCTTTGTGATCTAATTAATTGCTCATTTAACTCTAATGAATTTCCAGTTCCATGGAAAGAAGCCATCATCTCACCTATACCTAAAATTTCAAATTCACCCTCTGGACTATTGATCTATTTCAATTATACATGCTTTAAGCAAAATTTTAGAAAAAGTTGTAGAGACAATTATTGACTTTTGTTGGAAAATTTAATTTACTTTCGTGCAGACAATTCAAATTTAGGAAAAAACGGTCAACTGAAACTCATGAGACTTCTTGTTAATCAGTCATTGGCTTTACAACAAAGTGAAAACTGTTGTCTGACTCATTTCCCTTGACATCTAAGAAACATTTGATTCAGTTGAATACAAACTTATTTTGCAAACACTCGATTATAATTTTAATCTATTGCCCTCAGTTCTTTCCTGGTTTAAAAATTATCTCAACGACCATGTGTTCTGAACTAAATTAAGTACTAATGAGATCTCTACACCTCTTAAAATCAATCGGGGAGTACCCCAAGGAACCAATTTTAGCCCACTTCTCTGTAGCCTTTTTGTTAATGATCTTCCAGAATCCTCCACTAACCACAATATTTTTATGTATGCAGATGGTTGTCTTCTTTCTTTTACTTCAAGTTCTTTCACTTCTCTAAAACAAGAAATAGAAAATAATATTAATGATGTGCTTTATTGTTATACTCAAAATGGATTCACTGTCAATATCAAGAAAACCAATGTTGCTTTTCTTTCAACTTCAAATTCTCCCTCATATGACACAAACATTAAAATTAATAACACCCTTATTACAGTTTCCACTTTCATGAAGTACTTAGGTATGACGATAGATAATAATCTTGACTTTGGAATTCACATTAATAAAACTGATGCTTCAGCTTCTAAAAGAACTTATATATTGAGGTACATTCAAAACAATATATCCTCCTATGTCCCAATGTTCTACAAAATTTACATTCGAGCGAAACTCGAATACTGTGCTTCCATTCTTTTTGGTATTAATAAAAAGCACTCTTATAACTTAAAAAAAGTTCAAAATGAAGCTCTCAAAATTAGCAAAATCTATTTTAACAAACAAGAATTTCTAACACTTACTGATATTCGTTCCAACTACCAAATTCTCATTCTTGAATCTAGAAGAAAGCTGCAGTTTATTACCCTTATTCACGACACTATTTATAACAAGTCTCGTCCCCTTCATTCGATTCTTACACCCTATATTTGATTACGACATCACCACATCCTTCACTGTGATAAAATGTTTTCCACCTCCAAGATTTTCAAAGCTAAGTATGGTGAAATATCTTTTGCCTTTCAAGCAACCTCATCTTGGAACTCTCCGAACAATATTACTTCTTTAAATTCTAAAACAAAATTCAAAAACTATACTACTCTACTACTATTAGAATACTGAAATATTTGACCAACAATATCTCCTCACCCCTATTGCCGCTCCGCATCTTTGCTCTTTGTCTATATTTGCCACAATCCTTTTTTCCCCCCTGTTCATTCATTTAATATTACTCTCTGTTGTCTTAAACCTTTTTCTTTTAGCGCGTTTGGCTACTGATCTAAGGGACCTGGGTTCGAGCCCCGGGTAAGGCATGGATGTGTGTGTGTCGTTTTTCTGCTGAGGTCCTGCCATCCTCTCAGATCTTCTACTATGGCATATAAACTGGCAGGCTCCTGTCAGACCTCTGTGGCAAGCAGCTGCTTGAGGGGGTATTTATTTTTATTTTTCCCCCTAAGTTTACTGTGTTTCTTATCACATTTCATATTATATGTTTGTCTTCGTCTGTGCAACTTTTGTTTATATGTATCAAATAATTATGCAATTCCTGTAAACATGTTTGTATTTTTGTACTGTCCTCAATATTTCTTCTTAATTTCTCAAATGTACTGGGGCATCAAGCTACTTGAAAGTTTAAATTAATATCCAAAATTACCTGTACCTTATTACTAACTCCCTGCATGGAATAAATTATTATTATATGTTGTTGACTTCCTTCTTCTCAGAAGAAAAGAAATGGCAATTATATTTCATTCTGTTTAAATTCTCTCTGCCAGCACTCTAACAGGCATTTAATTTTGCTGAGTTCTTTATCATAGCTAATATTGCCTTCAATTCCAAGGCCTAAGTGCCAACAAAGTTTCACTTCAGAACTCCATGATAAGGCTTCTTGTGGTGAATTCTAATCAGGATGAGAGAAAAGATTCAGATGAGTTCATGAAGCAGTAAAATTGATTAACCATTTTCATGTTATAGGCAGTTGATACCATAGTGTAAAATATCATTTGTTGATACATGTATACACTTTAAATAGAAAATAAGTTTTAAATCACTTTTTTTCTACTTTTATGAACTGATAATTGGTGAAAAATTGTTATAAATTAAAATTAACTCTAGTTAATACACAGTTATGCAATAGGTGGTTTCTAAAAATGGATGGATAAACAAAATCTAAAAAGAGAGCTGTTGAACATGTGGTTATTTCTGTGTTGGATGTAATACTAATTTAAGACAATTTCTAAATTTTATTGTAGTGGAAAATTTTTGTTTAAAAATAATTAGTTCAGTACATTTGACATTTAAACATCTGAAGCAAAATTAAAGAGCATGATATAGAACTAGAGTAATATAAATTAAGGACATCTTGATTAGAAAGTATTTTGTTTGAAGTAAAATAAAAATACAGTACAATATAGTAAAAGAGTATTATATTACAATTCAATAATCACAGGCCATTTAATGGCACAGCATCAGCAATGTAGAGGAGGAGGACTAGTGTGCAATCTCGATTTATGGGCAAGAACTAGATGATTATTTATTATTATTAATATATATATTCCATATTATATGTAATATAGTTTTTCCCTATTACAGGCATAGTTGTCCCTGAAGCAATCAGAAACTACAGAGATCCTCTTAGAGTATACAATGCTAATTCTCCAAATAGTTTGAACAACAGGCCATTTAAGATTTTCAGATAGGGAACATCTGAAAACTGCTGTTTTTGGATAGCTTGATGAAAAAAAATTCATATTGAACATGAAAGTATATTTTCAGATAAAACTCCTTATTGTTCCTGAGTGCTGCAGTTTTATCAAGTAGTAATTTCTAATTTTTTGTTTTCACTCATTGATGACATAGCACTATTCTAGGATCCAAAAGTCTTTTGTGATTAAACTAATTATTATTTTTAATTTTTTTTAAAAGATTAGAACATTTTAAGACTTGTTGACACAATATCATCAGCTAATTTTTTCAGTAGTTGAAGATGTTATTAATGTTATGAAACTATCATACAACTTTTATATTTTGCCTTTTTTCTAATTCCAGTACTGTTTGAGTGGTCATCCAAACAAGGCATGCAGCATACTAAAGTTCAAGAATACAACTATTATGTTGGATTGTGGATTAGATATGACATCTGTATTATCATTTTTGCCACTTCCATTGGTATACAGGTCAGATCATTATTATTTTTTGAAGCATATATTTAATAGTGGGAGCCTGTTCTGAATCAACCTAATGCATATCTACTAACTGTACTGTTTTTTGACCCATTTCCCATTTTCATGCTAGTTTTGTTACTTTTTTTTTTTTCAGAAAGTTCAATATTATTTTTGATCATTAACACTCTGGAAAGTAATGAAAGTATGTAAAATATTTATATATATGTTGTATTTTAACCCTCTTGCATGTGAAATTGATCAAAATATAGCATTATGTAAATTTCAAAATGCTGATTTTTTTTCTGATAAGTTTCATGGTAGCAGTTCACTTCATGTGGCAAAGAACAATCAAGTGTATTCTCTTTTTCCCATTTGTATTTTAGCTTTTTTTTTTCTTTTTAGAGCTTTTATTGTATTCTAATATTTTCATTCCAATATCACCAGTTCTATATAACTAGTCCATCAGAATCAAATTCGTAATAAATGGACACTTTAGCGTCGATTTTAGTTTTTGAGGAAAAATTGTCTTGAGCCGGGTGGGATACGAACCCATGACCTCCTGATAACATGTCAGGTGCTCTGGACCACTGAGCTACCGGCCGCCGATCAAGATTTCCTCTAACTAGCGCTATGATCATCCAGAGCACCTGACATGTTATCAGGAGGTCGTGGGTTCGTATCCCACCCGGCTCAAGACAATTTTTCCTCAAAAACTAAAATCGACGCTAAAGTGTCCATTTATTACGAATTTGATTCGAAACATGTTGAGTTACTTCATTAATTATTTAGTCCATCAGATATCAGGAAGTACAATATAATTTAAAAAAAAATACCCTCTCAAGCAGTTGCTTGCCACAGAGGTCTGACAGGAACCTGTTGGTTTAATACGCCATAAAGAAGGTCTGTGAGGATGGCAGGATCTCAGCAGAAAAACAACACACACATCCATGCCTTATCAGGGCTCAAACCCAGGTCCCTTAGATCAGTAGCCAAGCATAAAGCTATTAATAATATTAATAATTTATTCACATATAAGTATCATTACAAGTAATTATTGCAATGTAATACATTTATATACAATATGTTAAAAGGAAAAGAAAACTTAAAATAGATGAGAAATGAAATATTTCTCATTTAGAATTAAGGAGCATGCACAGCCTATCCAGATTCTATTAGTAACTAATGTATGAAATTTGGTAACATTGGAAGTTTTTGAAAGTACAGCATAATCTTTTTATATATATTATCTGAGAATGTTTCCAAAATCTGACATTTAGAACAATTTTACATAATGTGTTTTTGAAAGCTGCTGGATTTTTTTCAGTTCTCATATCAAAACTTATTAAACAAATTAGGTGCAAGGAATAGAAAATGTCTTTGCTAGACATTTTTTTTGCTAGAGGCACTTTAAATAATAAATCCTTTCTTCTTGTTTATACCATGAGCTAATTTCTGAGGTAACCATTGTATTGATGTAAGAGCAATATAATTTTAAATATATAAATTTGCCTTAAATTATGGAAGTGATGAAGTGTAAAACCCTGATTTGTGAACCTAAATTGAAACACGTTAAAAAATTTTTTGTGTATTTTAAATAAGTTACATAAATTATGTAAATAATATTGTCCCCAATTAGTGATTCCATACTGTACACTAGATTATATCCAAGCATGATATAAATATTTTAAGAATCATCTAGGGACTACCTTTTTAATATAACTTGTATAAATCAAATCTAAGTCTAAATGTTAGTGTTTCTGCATGATTCTTCTATTTCATGCTAGAATTAATATCAACACCAAGGTAATTAAATGTATTCACTCGTTCAAATAATAAAGCCATTAAATGACTTTATGTGATCTTGTATAATGTTGTAATTATATTCAAGGGATTTTTTTTATCTGTTATATCATTTTTAATACCAGTGATATCCTTCCTAATGCCAGTAATTATATCTTTAATTTCTGCTTTGAAAGGAATTAGAATTTTTGTTACATATGAAAGATCTGTCTTGTTTACAGATGCTTATTTGCAACTGTTTGTTGACATGCTTCTCTATCACTTACCTGATCTCTGTTTGTTGCATTCAAATTGACTTTTTCCTTACTGCATTGTGGGCTGATCCATTTCTTCTTTTTCTCTTTGGACATATTCCTACATCTTGTGTCATTAATGCCAAATGAGTGAAATAAATTTTTTCAACCATTCTCTGAATAAAGCATCGCAATTTCTTCAATAATAACATTTTGACAAATTATACACATCATTTCTTTCTTATTGACTGTATTAGAAACACTGGAAATTTTTAATACTTGTAATGTATAATAAATGGCATTAAGTGTCTCAATTTTTTTTAACCAGTGTGACTTATATCTCAAACATATTTTACAATTTATGCCATAACAATTAGTATTATTCATTTCAGGTCACATGAACTTATTAACCACTGGCAAATCAAGAAAAATTGCAGGAATGCTTATATGTCACTTAGTTGGAGGAGAAATGGTTAGCTTCTTGGTGGTCTAGCAGTTAGGATGCCCGGCATGCTTCTGGGAGGCATGGGTTCGAATACCACCCAGGACAATCAATTGTTTTTGAACTATATATTTCAGGTGTTTTTTGTCCACAGAACATTTTCTTGTGATACTTTATTACTGAATTATGTACCCCAAATATACCAGAATTTGAAATATTTCACCATATCACAGAAAAGCAACCTATGTTGTAACCAGCTATAACCACATAACCTTTACATAGCATTTATATTCCCAATTGCTGGTCACCTGGAGTACAATAACAGTGTCATTGTATGCAATACTCTATTAGTATTGGCTGCAGCATTGGCAACCTTTTTCCGAAGATCTTGCTGTTCTTCTCTCAAAAATATCATAATTTTTTTTTTATCCTTGGTGCACTAATCTTTTAGCATATTTGCACTATTCCTAAAACATGCCACTCAATGAAAAACTGTATGGTGCCAGCAAAAAAAAAAGCCAAGAAAGTGTTCCTCCACTTTCATAAATAGGATATAATTTTTTTTTCATAATATTGAGATTGAAATTCTGTTTGATTTGGTATATAACATGATCTATTTCTGTTGATCAATTATTAGCTAAAAATTCTAAAGTTGACTTGTTTATTTGACTCAACACAATTAGTAAAAAGCCTTGACTTTTCTCAAAGTATAATACTAAGGAAACAATTGCAAAAGGAAAGGAATTTACTTGTGCCAAGTAAAGCCTGGACTTTTCTCAAAGTATGGATAGTACTAAGGAAACAATTACAGAAAGTAATTTTCTTGTTTCAAGTAAAAATTTGTTTTTTTGTGCAGAAATAAATAAACTTTTGGTTCATATGCATTATAATTATTCTATTAATTTTTAAAAAAAAATTTTATTTGCATTGCCAGATCCTTTTATCACTACATAACTCTAAAAAAAGCTCTATTAAAAACTAGTCTTTTTGTTAAATATTTTATTTTCATAAAAAATCCACAATTAAATGCTGATTAATTTGGCATATACACTGCATGACACTGAAATTGTCCCATCCAGAAGGAGTGAGGGATAGGGGTGAAATGTAGCACACACATAGCAATACATATTGGTATACCATGATTTAATTTGCAGCCACTTACAGTGATTAGAAGATGAGATAATGCAGCACAATGTGACTGCCGCAGTAGGTGGTTGCACCGCCATTAATGGCAATACTGCATGGCATGGAGCCATACAGTCAACGAATATGGTCCTGAGGAATTGCACACCAAGCAGCTTTGACTTGCTCCCATAATTCATCGAGATTCCACTTTTGCTGGTGAGAGGATTGCACATATCCAATGTGGTCCCACAGATTTTCTATTGAGGATAAATCTGGAGATAGAGCTGGCCATGGCAATACTTGAACATGTTACAAGCATTGTCTGGAGACCCTAGCAGTGTGTATGTGGGCGTTGTCATGCTGGAAAATGGGCTGCTGCATGCCTCCCATGAATGATAACTAAATGGGCTGCAGAACTGACCTAACGTATCATGCAGCTGTCAGTGTTCCCGTGATGCGGATTGTTGTGATGCGGGCAAGAGGTGACCTGCTGTTATATCCAATAGCATCCCATACCATTATGCATGGCTGACAGGTGGTTTGCTAGTTGTGAATGAAAGCTGGATCCGTCCTCTCGCCAGGCTGTCACTATACACAGACCCATCAATTGTCAGCACCCACACAGAAATGGGATTCATCACTAAACACAACAGTGTTCCACTTGTGATGCCAGTTCGCATGACTTCGTCACCAAGCCAGACAATCACTGCAGTGGTTTGCAGTCAATGTAACGATTGCCTAGAGCGCAGATGTGCCTCATGCAAACTTCAGTTTACTGTTCGGGCCATTATGGGGACATCCATGGCTGCTGACAGCCCATCTAATATTGCCTGCAGTGTTCTGTGGTGACGAACGAGCATGTCGAACAATGCACCTATCAAGCTGTGCTGATGTCTATTGGATGTCGGCACTCCCTCTGCGACACACGCTAGAACCTTCATTTCGCTACTGTTGCCAGCAGCGTCCAACAGTATGTGCATCCTGATGGACATGGGCAGTGATGCATAGTCCATCCAGCTTCACATTGGCCTATAATTCTTCCTCTCTCAAAAGCATCCAAATGGCGATAAACCTACTGACTGCATGTACCAGGCATTTTTGGCCTTCGCTGAACAATTTCCAAGTGGAACCACCTAATCTCAACTGGTTGCACAGTTTCCACCTGCATAAACACAATACCATCCCTGTTCCTTCTTGCACCTTTTAACTCTTGAGCCACACACATCATTGGCTCTGGATTTTCATTATTTGCATATCTCAACTGTGCACACCCACCCTTCTGTTTGTACGGCATATCCTTCTCGGTGGGGCACTTTCAATTTCGAGCAGTGTATAATGTGGTATAATTTCTTTCTTTAATTATTTGGCAAGAAAAATTCTCAAGTTAATTTTTTTGGCTGAGCATTGGGAAAAAAAATAGCTGGACCTCTGGATATAAATGTTTTTCAGGCTAGACCCTGGAAGGGTTAATGATTTGCATGAGGAGTAAAAGTCGATGTTCCTTTGGAAATATTTTACTTTGTAATTTTTCTAATTTTGGAAGTAAGAAACCACACCAGAAAAAAATTTATTGTTGACAAATATTCTAATGGATTTTCCCACCTTTCATTTGACTATTTAACCCTTCCGAGGTCCAGCCAAAAAACTAATTTACATCCATAGGTCCAGCTATTTTTACTTTATGATCAGCCAAAAAAAATTTAACTTTAGAAATTTTTTGCCAAATAACTAATGAAAAAAATTATGGCATGCTATATGCCAAATTAATCAGAATTTAATTATGGATTTTCTGAAAATAAAATATTTAGCAAAAAATACGATTGGTTTTATTTTAATATTGCTTTTATAGAAGCATGTAGTAAAATAATACATCTGGCAATGCAAATGAAAATTTATTTAAGAAAAACTAATAGACAGAAATCATTACAATGCACATGAATAGAAAGGTTATGTATTTATCAAAAAAAAATATTTTCTCGAAGCAAGAAAATTACTCCCTTTTTTTATTTTTTCTCGGTACCACACTTTGAGAAAAAACAGTCCAGGCCTTTCGGCAACTGTGCTCAGTCTTATCAACAAGTCAACTTTGTTTATTTTTAAAAACAATTGCAATCAATTGAAATGGGTCATATTGCACACCAAAATGAACAGAATTTAATTAGGAATTTTGTGCAAATAAATTTAGAAAAATATAAATTTTAATAAGACATTTTCACATTTAATAACCCTTCCTGAAATTTCCCTCACACATGGGGGCGGGGTGGCTCAGTCGGTAGCGCGCCAGGCTTGTAATCTGCAGTTCTCAGGTTAGAGTCCCAGCTGGGTCAGTGTTGAGACTTATCTCCGCAAAATTCCCTGCCCTGCCCACAGTCAGCAGGGGACACTGATGGGCTTGGAAAGGCCGCCGACCATCGAATGGGACATTAAGCCGTGGCCCATGTGCAGGAGAGCCATATCCTGTGCACGTTAAAGAATATGCTGGATGACCTTGATGGGAGGCTACCATCTGTCTCCCAACAGCTGTTCCAGTGGGTCCCCTCCCCCAACCTTCTCTGAGCCTTTGGGGTCCTTGTGAGCTGGCATTTAGCCCATGGTGTACAAAAAAGTGCCACTCAGAGATAAAACAACCCAACCCTCACACATGAGGACTGATTTCCATGCCATGGAAGTCTTTCTGATTCCGTTTCCAGACCTCATTCATTTTCAGAAAAATATACAAAATAAAAGTTTTTTTTACTGGGAAACAAAGAAATAATAAAAGAAAAAAATAGCATGTAACCAAATGCGATGTTAAATAAAATATCCACAGCAATAAGTTGTAAGCGGGCTGGCTACCTTAATGTTATGTAATATTGGGTAGCCGCAAGAATCACTAATTATCAATCAACCAAAATATCGATAATTTTCGGAAATGAAATCAATGTACAGAAATGAAAATGAGCGTTAATTATAAAAAATGGAAATGCACTACTAGCTTTGCAAAGGGAGTTTATAATCCAATTTGTTGGAAGTATCTGACTTAAATCATCTATATAAACAACTTGCTGTGCCAAGGAAGTCCCTTTTGCTTCTGTATTCAAGACCTCATTCATTTCCAGAAAACCTACAAGGTCAAAGCTTTTTTACTTGGAAATGAAGAAATAATAAAGTTAAAAATAATATATAACCCAATGTGACGTTAAAATATCCACAGCAACAAGTTGTAAGCAAGCCATCCAATGTAGCAGGGAACTCTGAAAAATTGATTATTATCAAACGACCAAAAGATCGATAATTTGCAGAAATAAAGTAATTCCACAGAAATGAAAACTAAGGTATAATTATAAAAGGAAAGAAATACTACCTTTATGAAGGGGAAGGGATTATATATCCATTTAATCCATGTACACAACATGATGTGCAGCCACTTAGTAGATGACTGGCTCTCCTCACACTTGCACGTTTGAACAAGCAATTAGAACACCTGTTACTTCATCCTTCTAATGTTACTCTCTGCATTGTAATCCAGTCTTCAACAAGCTTGCTATGAAAACATTTTGTAGTTACAAGTAGTAGTTTCAATGTGAAGAGCAGGAAAGATGCATAGAATGCTGGGATAAATATTAAAAATAATTCTACTAATAGTAAAATAGGTTATGTACTTCTCAATTACTTCCAGAATCTGCCTTTTTGTTATTTTTCAGGAGATTTTTGTGACCTTAAGGAAGTGCGAGCTTTGAGAATAGTGCAAATCAAACTTGTGAACTAAAATCAGAAGGTTGCTTCAGCAAAGAGTAACATTAACAAATAAATTGGCAATGCCATTTAACACTTGGCAATCAGATGGCATTAACAAATTATTTATATTGTAGTAAATATGCATCAAATGAAAAAAGAAAATATTATTTTTCAAACTCGAATTAAGTATTTTTAAAAGATATATCTACAAAAATTTTCAAACGGCAATTTTATTTTTTTAAAAATCGAAGTTTCATGTATTGTACAAAAGACATCTATTGATGTCTTTGAACTCTCATTGCTGATTCTGTCAACTTCTATATTCTATATTTGATGGTGACCCTGGAAGGGTTATGACTGATAAAACAAACCTTTGTTATTATCACCAGCTAACTCAACAGTTTTGGTGAAAGATTGACTTAAATTTTCTTTCTCGCAATAAAATGGTTTGTTTATTATGAAGAATTTAACAATATGTTTTCTATTTTTTTTATTAAAGAAAAGTTTAGTGTTCTCCAGAAATTCTGCATTTTTGATGGTAAGGAAAAATATTATAACTAAATTTGATGCAAAAGTATGATGTAATAAGCAAGGCAAAATATCTACATAGTGTCATGTGGCTTTTGGCTAATACCAAATGATATTGATATAATATTTGAGATATAGAAATTTAGAATTCTCTAACCAAATTCTACTGTATGTTACATTAAATGCAATAATTGAAATGTGTGTTTTTTTTTTTCTTTTAGTTCTAGATTAGTCAATCTGCCATCATGGACTCCCAGAAGCACTAGTGATCCTCAGCTTGAAGGGGTAACACAATCCTTACAATTATTATACAGTCATATGCATATTTTTGTATCTACCCTCTTTAAGTGCATGGGAAAAGAAAAACCACATGAGCAGTGATAGATATGAATTTTGTTTCCAAGAATTATTTGCTATTGTATGCATTGACTAATTATTAATAATATGGTAGACCCCTTGCTAAATTATGCCTTTGCAAGATGTTATGATAAATTATGCTTTTTAAAATTGCGTCATTATTGTTAAGCAAAGGGATTTTGTCTGTAAGTAATAAAGCTATAAAGGGGAGGGTTGTTTTCCTGATATCTGATGAGTTTTAACTATTTCACCAGTCAAACTTCAAATTCATATCTAGTATACATCAGAATTTGGGAAGTGTAAAAGAATACACCATTCACCTTCTGCTAAAACTGTGAATTCTATGCTTTTGATCTAATATATCTGTTTAACATTTTCTCCATTTAATTATAAGCATTGTTAACATTGTAAGTAAACTATATTTTATATTGTAAAACCTACCTCATTGCCATCCTCTTCAACTGCTTTAATAAAAAATAATTCCCTGGAATATCATTTGCCAAGAAAATGAAAAAAGACTATAATATAATAAGAAATTTTCAGGACACTATTGTAAGGAGTACATGAGAAAAATCCATTAATGCTATAAGTGTACTTTTCTCTAAAAAATTGGACCAATCTTTCATTTAATAATAATGTATGCTATTTATTTCTTATATCAGAGGATGCAGGTATTTTAGATGCATTACAAAAGGAGTATGAGGCACATACAACTATTCAAAACTACTGGATTAGGAGAAATGTATTATAGTCTTCAAGCAGTCATGGTCTATAGAGGTGTAATATAGTTGTCTGTACATGCTAAACTGTTAAATTTGGTCACTGCAGACAAAATCTAACAAGCTTCTTTTATTTTACATTGCTCACTCAAGGAATTCAAGATTTACCCTCTTTCTGGGACTTCTGGGCACATTGTTCATAACAGTATTTCTTAATATGTTGTTATACATGTGGGCAAAATGGATAAACTAAGATAGTCTTTTGCGAAATAGAATGCAGCTTGAAAGTGATTGATGAATCCTTTATTTGACCTTGTATATACTTATGTATATATGCAAGCATGTAATACAGTCTCTCCCTATGCAAGATGTTGCTCAGAAGTGATTGATGACTTGTCTAACCTCATGCATGCAGACAGAAAGACAGCATTCTCCAAACACATCTGTCCTGAATTATGGCTATAGCATTTTGCCACTGTAGACCAATTCTAAAAGAAAGTCATATTTTATGTTGTCTGCCCACTGCATCCTCAGTCTCCCCCTTTTTCTGAGGTCTTGACACACTTTTGACTTACTAATCTGTAGTTCTGCATTTGGGCAACATGGTTAAACTAATGCAGTCTCTCCCTATGCAAGATCTTCTCAAAGGTGGTTGATGACACTTTTGTCTAGCTTCATCATTGCTTAATCCAAAATACTGTAAGCACTAGAAGGAATCAAGTTTCCTGTTGTTTTATTTACAAAGGGTCCAAGTTTCACTACCACAGCAAACTTTAGAAAGTCTAAATAGCAGTGTCTATTCTCTTTATTTCATGTTGTACATTACCAGTATCTGTTGATTGTTTGGGGTTTTATGACACATCAGCAACCAGGGGTATTATATACCAAACAAGGGAAGTAAAAAGACGACAGTCAAGTAGTCAACAATCAAATTTTAAAACTAAAAACAAATGGTATGTAAAATACCAAAACAAGGCAAGAAAACAATGACAGATGTTTCCATGTAAAAAAAGAAATAAAATCCTATCCTATTCAAATATCCAGTCTAACATTAAAAGTCGAAAACAGGTTCTGAAAAAGATTTATTAGAAAAAAGCTATGTGAGTATAAAGGGCTCAGTAAATGACAAGAGCTAAAGAACATTTGGCATTAAAGCAGGACAAATGCTAAATGATTAAAATGGTGTCACAAAACTTACATGTAGTTTGGTTGTTTGCCTGAAGAAAAAAATAATGTGTTAAGAAATTCATGATCTATGCAAAGCTAAGTAAGAAAACTTTTTGTGGTTTCCTGCAAAAAGAAAACCTATGATTTGATAGCTGGTATCTGAAATAATTTGTTATTAATCTGTTCTGACTAATAGCTATTCCACTCTACCTGGAGCTCAATGGAAAAACACTGATCTCAAAGATGATGCATAGTCATTTCATGACATTGTTGATTAAGCTGTTTCTTTCACTTCTTGTTTGGTGGGGAAACATTTCTTGTGACTAGATGTATACTGATGCTCAAAATTAAAGGATAATGTATAAAATTGTACATAACTTGAAGCTCCAACGTGTCTCTCTAGAGCATCCCATACATGCTCAATGGGATTGAGGTCAGGAGATTTGGATGGCCACTCCATTTGGCAAATATCTTTCTTTTTGATAAAATCATTGACCACATCAGCTCGATGAGGGGCGGGTATTATTGTCAATAAGAATAAAATCTGGACTGACGGCTCCATGGAATGGCCTGTCATATGGGTTCAGGAACTCGTCTCTGTACCAGCAGTAACATAGCCATTCGGAAAAATATGAAGATCTGTACGCTTGTTTATCATGATTCCTGACCATCATGCCACGGCCACCAGAATAATTCTTTTTTCTGATGTTCAAGGAACTGTTGTGGGTCCCTGGTTCTCTCCAGATGCAAATACTTTGTGAATCAGTATTTAAACTGAATCGCAATTCATCTGTAAACATAGCATGCACCCACTGGTCTGAATCAACAGCTGTTCCAGTGGTGATGTTATCTCCAAGTGTGATGTTGGTGATTCCATGTTAAATGAGCTTGCCTGGCAGCAAGAATTGGAGGGACACAAATAACAGGTCTCCTGGCATAAAGGCATTGCTCACGAAATCTCCTGTAAACAGTATGCCTTGAAACCCTCATTCCTGTAGCTGCTACAAGCTCCAAAGGCAGTTGCCTAGCGATCATCAGTCTGTTCTGTCCAGCAGTAAGACTCATATAGCGATTGGCTGCAGCAGTTGTGGCTCTGGGACAGCCTTGTCCTGGTCAATGACAAACATCTCCTGTCTATTGAAACTGTTTCCAGAGTCTTGACAGGACATTTTGTGGAACATTCAATGCTCCAGAAACTTCCTTCTGGGACTGACCTGCTTCCATCCTTCGAATCACTCTCCACCACTGAAAATCATCCATAAAATGTGTTCTGGACATAATCAGCTCAACATCTCACTGAAGTGAAAGCAAAAGTTATATAGAATAGCTATAAGCTGTGAGTAGACTTGCACATCTTTTTATTGCATTCCTAATTTGCATATTCTGGATTATGTGCAGCAACTGTAAATGTGAGATAGTTTTCTGTGCTGCATATTTTTTGCATTTGCCCATTTTCACTGCATTCTTTTACATATATTGGCAGCTATAAACATTTTTGTCGATTATCCTTTAATTATGAGCACCAGTGTAGTTGTGTGTGTTATATGCCATTTCTTTAAAATTGCAATGAAAACTTCAAATTAAGTTTTGTTTACATATTTTATGTGATACACCACATTTGTATTATAGCCTTTTGTATCATACTATAACATTTTGTACCTGTTTCCTTTGGCTCTTGATGAGCTTACTTTCATTAGAAGGATGGGCAGTAGTATTTAACACTTTGGAGTTAGTGTTCAAATGTGGCAATTTCAACCAAATACCAATGCTCAAATGTAGCTTTTAACATTAATATAAGAATTGCTATGAATGTAATTCTTTCTTTTCTGACTTATTTTATGAATACTGTTAGTTGCAACAAATAAAACCTGACAGCAATGCAATACAATATTTTTCTTAGTTCTATTTTCATAATTGAATATTGACTGTCCACTTTATAAGTGATATTCATTTATTAGTGCATATTGACATATTGCAATCAGCTTATTATAGATGTGATTTACTCATATAGTGTAATTTTAACTTTAATTTTATTTTAAATTAAAAGTAACATGCAGCAGTATACTTGTTAAGGTTCATTACTCTTGTCAAACTTTTTCTTCAAATCAAAAAGGCACATTTAAAAGTTATATACACAAAAAAAGGGGGGGGGGGTATAAGATTTTCACTGCACTCAACTACTAGTTTTTCTTTTTTTTTATAGTAAAAAAAATTGGAACTTATAATAATAATAATTAAAAAATAAATAAAAGTTTTGAAAATGGGCAGTCCACAAAGAAAAATATGGTTTATAATCCTCTGACATTAAGATATTAATATTATTAAAGCTTGCTTTTTGTGGATGGAAATTTATCTATATTTTCACAAGAAAATTATTAGGGAACTATCAAGCTATAATTAACAAATTAATAAACTTGTTAGTCTGTAAAATGTGTACTTTCTAAGGTATTGATTTAATATTTTAGTCATTGTGATTTTTTTCATATAGGAATTGCGAGAGTGTGCTGGTAGAGTCTTTGTAGATAGTTGCCCTGAATTTTGTTTGCCTGAGGTTTGTACAGTTTATTTTAAAAATTTCTCTTTATTATATATGAATTTAAAATCATGTAAAGTATTCAGTTGTCAGGTACATGCACTCATTTTAAACTGGGATTCATGTGTGCACCCTGACAATTGGAGTATTGGAAGTACTCAAGCATTCTTTGTTCATTTTTATTTAAGGAAATGTGAAACACCCCATCCTTAGCTTAACTTGTAGAGCAATTGGCACAAAGCATGAGGTTCTGTGTTTGAATTAGGAGAAGTTTTTTGTTTTGTTTTATAAATAAAGTTTCCTTTGCAATCAGTAATTTAATTTTACAAAATTGATTTATCCAGTTATTGTAGCTACTCCTTCAGTTGTTATAGAAGGGTTATATGAGTTATATCAGTTGTTATAGAAGGGTTATATGAGTTGTTGGTATTCAGTTGTTATAGAAAGTTTGCTATGATAGCTTAGAAGCTATCATAGCAAACTTTAGAAAGGACTAAACTATTTTATGTTTCGTGGAGATAACTCACTTGGCTACTGATCAGAGGGACCTGGGTCTGAGCCCCAGTAAGGTATGAATGTTTGTATTGTCTTTCTGCTGAGGTTCCACCACCCTCAAGACCTTCTACTATGGTGTATAAACTGACAGACTCCTGTCAGACCTCTGTGGCAATCAGCTGCTTGAGGGTTTTTTTTTCTTCAAATTATTGTATAGTCTAATTTTAGTATTCAGACATATATATATTTATTTTTCCACAATCCCTACAAATTCTTCAAGTTCTTTGCAGTAATGCTTATTTTTCTGTTTAACTCATGTTGTACATTATTAGTCACACAACTTCGAATGTAAACTAAAAAACTTGCTCAAAATCACAGCCATTTAAAAAAAAACTGGAACACCACCCACTTGACCAATTTTCATCACTTTAATTTGAGTGTAATATAGTTGCAACTGCTCTTGTACCATAAAACTCCAAACAAACAACCTACCAATCACTTTAGTTTTCTCTGTATTTATCATCAGTTTCATCAATAGCTTTAATTAAAGAGATCATCTCATCACTGTCATTTGTCAAGAGCTCCAAACTATCAGCATAATCTAAGTTAAATATTTTCTTATCTCTAGATCATCAAAGGCCCAATTCTTTCCCTTATAAATGAATCTCTCACAACACAATAATCAAACTGAAAAGGAGACAAAAAAGGATATCAAACTCCAATGGTAATGCTAAACCAATCACTGTGAACTTTACCAACCATCATGCACAATTCAGTGAATAACACTAGAAAGCCATCATTATAGTAACTAACTTTTTTTTGGCATGTCATATGATCTCACAAATAACTATTAATTGTGATGATCAACAGAATTGAAAGCCTTTTTTAACTCTACAAAGCAAGTAACCATTAGTGTTTTTAAACTAAACATTTCTTAAGAATCTGTTAAGCTGAAAAGAATTTGGTATCCATAGCTCCTACACCTGAACTTGGGGTGGAAGTGGCTCAGTCAGTAGCATATCAGGCTGATAATCGGCAGTTCTCTGGTTTGAGTCCTACATGGGGCATCATTGAGATTTAACTTATTTTTGTTAAACACCCACCCTGTCCTCAGTCAGTAAGGGACACAGATGAGACATAAATCCATGGCCCTGCATGCAGAAGACCAATACCCTGTGCACATTAAAGCCTTTTTGAACTCTACAAAGAAGCCTGATCCAAAAAGGCTATTAAAGAATGCCTTTGATAGCCTTGACAGGAGGCTTCCATCTGTCTACTAACAACTGTCTAGTGGGTTCCCTTTCCTCACTCTTCTCTCAGCCTGTGGGATCCTTGTGACCTGGCCATTTAGCACATTGTGTGCAAAAATGCACTAGAGAGAAAACAACCCAACCTCTAAACCTACACTGTTTTATCTCAAAATTGTCTGATGCCCCTGTAATATTCACATGAACTGCAATCACCTTACTTGAAAATAAGTATAACAATAATAATACCTGCAGTTAAATCCTGGGGCAGGGGTGGCCTCAGTCAGTAATGCACCAGGCTCGTAATCTGTAGTTCCCAGGTTCGAGTCCCAGCTGGGTCTGCATTGAGACTCATCTCTGCAAAACTTTCTGCCCTGCCCATGGTTAGTAGGGGGACTGATGGGCTTGGAAATGCCGTCGTCCATCAGATGGGATGTTAAGCTGTGGCCCCATGTGCAGGAGAGCCACATCCTGTGCACATTAAAGAACATGCTGGATAGCTTTGACAGGAGACTACCATCTGTCTCCGAACAGCTGTTCCGGTGGGTTCCCTCCCACAACCTTCTCTGAGCCTTCGGGGTCCATGTGACCTGGCCATTTGCAAAAAATGCCACTGGGAGGTAAAACAATCCAGTTAAATCCTTAGGATCTTTATGAGACAAAATATTCAACAGTAGTCAACTGTGTAGCTAGAGAATCATTCCTAGCTCTGAGCATTTCACAAGTAATTTCATCTACCCCTGGTGACTTCTGTAGTTTTAATTTAGAGATAGTCAAAGTAACTTCAGGTCATAAAATAGGGCCAATATTAAAGTGAATACTTCTATTATAATTGCAAACAATGGGTGTAGAATTAACCACATTAATTGTGTTACACTTACTGTTTGGGATATTTCTGAAATGCTTAACTCATTTAGTGGGGACAGAAACCTCACCTTCAATACCCTTACCATTTTTATTCCTCAATCCCTATATGTTATTCTGTTTTCTCCTACACAAAATATTTGCTATTGTAATGCTCCAAAAGATTTTTAAACTTTTTCTCATTAGATCTTTTGACTGATCAAATTAAAACTCCAGATAGCAGAATATTAACTTGCCAAATAAAGTTAAATGAGTGTTCATTAGGTATATTGGTGTTATGTAGAGAGTAAGAAATCAAAAGATTGTCAAACTATTAAAGTTAAATCTTAATAAAAAAAAAAATCATCACTGCTCAAGAGAAAAAAAAATAGCAAAGTCAAAATATTCATACAACAAATGAAGTTTATTTTATGACTCACCATATAAACTGATGAATACAAAAGTAGTCTGAGCAAATAAAAACTCATTTACACATCTCCAACACTGATAAACTTCTCAGTTAACATTGTTCTCATTCTCCACTATTACTACTCTACTATCATCACTACCTTCCATCACTGTCTACTATCATTACTCATGTCCGTGACCTAATGTCACAGTATACATGTGGCATGTGTTGCATGCTGGGGAAAACATTTGCATAATCTTACGATCGCATGCTAGCTATGATACGAGAGGGGGCGTGCCCTTAACATGCACATTAGCAACTGCCAATCAAAAGTTGGAGTTGTGCATGTATAACTCCTTTAGTGGATTGGGATGAGGAAAAATGATGGCCAACTAAAAATAATTCTCAAAATGATAAATATAACATAAATGAAGCAAAACTGATTATGGAAAAGTAAAAGTGAATGGATGGACCATCACACTATCTAATGCAACTCTGTGTTGTTTTGCTCTGTCAACCAGGCTATCAAGCAATGGATTTTTATCAGCATTCAACTGATAATATATACATTTACTAAGCTCTCTGTAATGCTTTCTGTTAATACCAGTAGGATGTTGATTCAACTCAGTCCTACACAACCTGCTTTCGTGTTTCTATGTGAGCGACACATTATTTTATTACAAACAAGTAATAGTTTATCCGAATTCTTGCTCTGTTATACAATTGAAATGACTTTCTAGTAAATTGACAAATAATGATAAATAATAATATGTATTGATAATAAGCTTTATATTTTTATTTTGTTACTATTGAATTCAGTGCCACAAACATCTTAAAGAAAAAATTTTAATCCTGAGTAACAAACTTTCATTTGGTTGCAAATTTAAAGTGGGTATAAATGGTGACTTGTCACTAAATAGGTAATATTTAAATTTGTTGGGCCTTAAAACTAGAAGAATAATGTTTCAGTGAAAATTCATACCAAAATTATTGGTTTGGGACAGCGAACTTTTGCAAGGCATGGATCATGGGGCTCTAATTAATTTGGGTCATGCATGGGCAACTTCAGATATGGGCAAGGAACATTTAACATCTATATTGTGAAAGTTGCATGCTTCTGGAAACTTGTAATGTCATATAATTATCTCTTTTCATATGGGTGGTTTCCTAAAATATGTAATACCTCCCACCAAAGCTGGATTTAAGCTTAAGATTTAGGACTTAAGAAATGTTCCCCCATGACAGTTATATTTTAAGGATATATAATAGTTATGCACAAGGGATCTGAGGCAGTTGTCGCAATGTTCAAGGTTAAATCTTGCCCTTCCTTTCTCTCCAACTGGAAATTTGCCTGCTGATACCCATGCCTCTATGGCTACCTCTTAGCTGGACAGCCAAGCAGGAAGAAAATGTCTGAAGAAAGTAGATCAGCAGTAATCTAAAAGCTAGAGGGGGAAAATATAGCAATTCAAATTAATATAAACATGATTTTAGTACTTAAAATTTTATAGTAATTTAGTTTTTATAGTTTAACAGTGATTTTCAAAAATTGATATCTGATAGAGCTCATGATTTAAAATCAAATATGGTTTTGTTAAAATCATCTGAAACTAAATATCCAAAAATATATTTCAGTCTAAAAATAATTTTAATAAAAAAAAAATCATTCATCACAGAAATCTTGTGAGATAATGACACTACTTGTAAATGGGCAAGAATCAAGAAGTTAAAACCATGTAATATTTGGGTGTTGATAATTTGAAATGTACTACTAATGCAAAAAACATTTTAAAAAAATTACTAAAATAGAATGCATTGTCTAATGAAAATTGCAGGTCCTTCTCACAATTCTTTACTCTTCATGTATGCAATCAACTTTACAATACTGTGATTAGTTAGGGTGGATCATATATTTAAATTCCTTCAACAAATTGATAAGATGGCAAACTAAAGTTTTGAAAAAGTTATTATTGAATTGTAGTAAAACAGAAGAAAAAAGATTATAAAAAATAAAATGTAAGCACTAAACAAAACGTATATAATGTTTATTTTAAAAAATCCAGGTGCATTAAATATGCAAAATATGGGAAAAAATTCGAGACATGGCCTTTTTTTCATCATATACCTTGTTCAGTAAAATTATTCACAGATATTTCATGATTCTTCCATAAAGTTTTGATTAATTATCTTACAATATAAGGGAAGAAAGTATGAGAATATGTTTGAAATAGAAAACCATGATTGCTGAATTAAAATATTAAATCATTATTTCACATTATTAAAATATGTCATTTAATATATTATTAATAGATAAAAATGATTTTAATGCATTGTTGTCACACCAAAACTTTCGAAATTTAAGCAAAGTATATGAATAAAAATATGAAAATTATAATTTTATTTGACAGTCTGTAAAAGTATAATGCTGAGTGGTTCTATGTTTGTTTAATTTTCTTCATTTATTGATTTGTTTTATTATTTATGCATATAGTGTTTAAATGTAGCTGAATAATATATGCTGTAAAACATGCATCTATGAAATAAAATTTTAATATGCAGTAAGCAAAATGTATTGGGCTGTAGTGCCATGTAACAAGAAGACATAAGGAATGTTTTGATCAGTGGTTGCTCCTGACTAAAATATTTGGGGGGACACTTTGACTATTACAGGCAGAACTGGGATGTAGAAAAAAAATTGGGGAGATGTCTGATATTCAATTGAACTGAATAGGACTTTAAATCTTTTTCTTTTTTCAGTTATTCTTAAAATACATTATTTAACAAAAAATTTTGTAAAAAAACAAACTAGAAAAAATGTTCTTGTCTTTTTTACTTCAATTCAGTATTTGGTCTCTCCACTGTAATAATTGCCTATATGGTATGTATATGTTGATTTTTTTCTCCATTCTTATTGGTATTTTAAAAAACTATTCATGAAAATTATGTCTAATATATAGGTTACTATTTTTTGACTCCATTTATATTTATTATTTTAAATTGAATTGCTTGTCATAAATTATCAGTTGGCAGTTTTCTGTTTTGGTTATATTAAATTTACAATATTAATTATATGTATTTTATTACATATATTAATTTATTTTACAATGGATCATAAAAAAGTGACATGGTTATAAAATGAATAATAAAAAAAACAAGAAAAACAAAGACATAAATGAGAGTGGCTGGGATTAACTGGAAGACCTTTAAGTTGAAAGTTAAAAAAAAAATGCACTTAGCAGACAGCTATGCATTGCTGCTGAAAATTTGTGTTAAAAATGTATTTTTAGTACACCTATCCCTCGATTTACATGGTACTCAGTTCACACAATTTTGGCTTTGCACGGTAAAAAAATGCAACCAGTTTCGATTTACACGGTATTGACTGAGACGTACATAGAAAGGAAATCTCAGTCAGTACCGTGTAAATCGAAACTGGTTGCATTTTTTGACCGTGCAAAGCCAAAATTGTGTGAACTGAGTACCGTGTAAATCGAGGGATAGGTGTATTCTGTTGTAGATCAAATGTTTAGCACATTTTATATTTTTGTATCTAATGTCTTCCTTAAATTCTTCATACATAAATATCCTTCCTTGGCAAAATAAAAGGTTGGCAACACAGCTGAAACACAACTTGTGAAGAAAGTTTAGGCTTGTTGAGCCTGCCACAGTTAAATGAAGATATTGCTGAGTAACAAGATCTTCAACTCTTGGTTACACTTGTAGAATCGGCCAATGAAGTATCACAGGCCACTACAAAAATGGTGACACACCTCCTGCAGTTCATCATTATTGTATCCCAGTGCATGCACATTTGTGTTGTCACTATAATAGATAATGCTAAGATTCTAGGAGGTGGCCATAATATTAAAATTCATATTGACAGTAGGAAAGCAGCTAATGCAGTCCTGATTCACAAAGTAAACTGTGATTGTCTACATAATATGGCAAATGCTGATTACAAAATGATTATAAAAATGATATGTTAATTTAGATATGACAAATAATGAATATTAAGTTTGAAATTCGTTTTTTATTTATTTATTTATTTATATATTTTTTTGATTATTTTTGGTAGGGCAGTGCCCCAAGTAGCCTAATGGACAAGCTGCCCCTGATTTTAATATTTTAATTTCTCCATTTTAATTCTTAAATTCTAGCATAGTATTTTCATACTGTTGTAACTAACAATTCACAGTGAGTTGATATTGATAAAATAAATTAATATATGTAAAATATGTATAATTAATATTGTAAATTTAATATGATAAATATGATATCACTTATGAGCCTACTAGTGTCTAGGCTTATAAGCACTTTTCATCCACTTGCTGTAAATATTGGTAAGTTCTAAGAGTGAGCTTTTAAAACTCGCTAATTTTTGTGCTTTTTTTTTTAAAGATGCTGTTTTAATTGTACATTGATTTTATTATATATTTTTTAAGGATGGAATTATAGATTTCTCAGAAGTGGATGTAATTTTAATTTCAAATTATCAAAGTATGATGGCCCTTCCATATGTAACAGAAGGTACAGGGTTTAAAGGATTTGTCTATGCTACTGAGCCTACCCTTCAAATAGGAAGGTAATTTGTTTTACATACAATTAACTTTATCTTATTTTTAAATAGAGGGTGCAGCAGAGAAATGGGTGATTATAAATGCTCAATAACTCATTCAAATATTTTCTTTAAGAAATTATACATATACCATCTTAAGAGTACAGAAAACATTTTATTTTGAAGATGACATCTTCCAGGTGATCTTCATCTCAGCAGAAACTCCTCCAATCATGAGCATTACAGAGTGCAGCATTTCCACTTGGATTCTAGTTATTTCTTCTTAAATTCTGAGTTTAGGCTCGCAATATTACATGGGGGATTGATGTAGACCTTATTTTTTCTTAAAATGTCCTCCCCACACACACAAAACACACTTCAAATCATATGTTTTTGCTGACAAAGGAACTCATACCTGAAAGTTACAATAGGGAAACAACTGTCTTAAAGCATTCATCAATATTCTAGCAGTATAAGAAGTCCCATCTTGCTGAAATGACATTTGGCCAATTTGTTGTTAGCCAACTTGAGGAAACTGAGTTAATTCTTGCATCAAAAGCATCTCAATAATGTGGATATAGTGGGCCATATAGATATAGTGTCATATTTTCATTGTTATTTTTAAAGAAATAAGGTCTAATAATTCCAAAAATCAATATTGCACACCATACTGTAGCCTTGACATTGTGTAAATGTTTGTGTTGCAATTAGTAGGGATTGGCATCTAACCAATACTAAATATTTTGCCTATTTACAAATCGGAAAGATCAAGCGTGTTTCATTAATCATAAACAGATTGTGAATAAGGTCTTAATTATCATCCAAGAAAGTCAGCAGTTGACAAAAAAAAATTTGTGCGGTTAATATAATCATGATTTTATGGTTTGTGCAATGTAAAATTTTCTATGGTTGGAAATTTTAGTCTTTATGCAAAAACATCTTAAACTCCTATCAAATGTTTAACAAAAGTGAATAACAATGTACAGAATGCCACGGACTCTTTTTGATGATGGTACTGACAGTACAATTTTTTTTTTAAATAAGGTTCAGCACAGCTTATAAGATAAAACTTAGTATATTCACAATAAAAGCTGTACAACAAGTTTGTCTAAAATTACTTATTCTCAAACATAAGGAGTGCAGATGCTCTTACAAATTATTGTTGTAATTACTATATTACAATCACGTTTGATCCGAGCAATTATCAACCAGTCTAAATGCTACCTTATAATCACATAAAGTAAACTAAGTTAATTGACAATTTAATTTCCACGAATAATTACTGTACATAAAATTTAAACATGTTCATTAGCCACTAAGCACCAGTAGGGTATCTTAAGTTAGACAACTTCTGCATATATAATCTCATGGACCGCTACAGTCCTCATGGACCTATACTACTACATCTCCAATAACTATTAAAATAGTATCTATTCTAGATCGCTACACCTCCGGAGGTCTATATACAGTTATTCTGATGTTACTTACACACTACTACTAACTATTAATAATCTTTAAACCCATTTAAAGATCACTAGCTTAGCAATGCTTACAAAATAGAAGAGTATTTTGACTTACAAAATCGCTGGTACAATTGCATCAGATGATCTTGTTCAACAGAACATGAGTAAATGTTCATTTGCGTGAAGAATGCGACCAGTCCAACTTTGTAATTTTCATCAGTATGGATGACACAGCAAACATTAAACTTGACCAAATATCATGTTGACATCACAATATACGTCCTGAATCCAATGGCAGGCCTTGCCTCAGTCCTTGTGCTGTTCGTATTTCTTCCATTATGTTGTTTCCACAAGGATATCGTAATGTCCATCAATACTTAGATGTTAGGTTTATGCTATAGTTTTAGTCACCTAATGTTGCACTTACCATTATACTCTGTCTATTGCTGGTACAACTGCATCAGATGATCTTGTTCAACAGAACATGAGTAAATGTTCATTTGCGTGAACAATGCGACCAGTCCAACTTTGTAATTTTCATCAGTATGGATGACACAGCAAACATTAGACCAAATATCATGTTGACATCACAATATGCATCCTGAATCCAATGGCAGGCCTTGCCTCAGGCCTTGTGCTGTTCGTGATTCTTCCATTATGTTGTTTCCACAAGGATATCGTAATGTCCATCAATACTTAGATGTTAGGTTTATGCTATAGTTTTAGTCACCTAATGTTGCACTTACCATTATACTCTGTCTATTACTCAAGTTCCTTCACTGGCATCATGGCTGCCTTCCACATGTATAATTTATACATGATTTAAATTATTTAAATTTATACATGTGGAAGGCAGCCACGACGCCGGTGAAGGAACTTGAGTAATAGACAGAGTATAACGGTATGTGCAACATTAGGTGACTAAAACTATAGCATAAACCTAACATCTAAGTATTGATGGACATTACGATATCCTTGTGGAAACAACATAATGGAAGAATCACGAACAGCACAAGGCCTGAGGCAAGGCCTGCCATTGGATTCAGGATGCATATTGTGATGTCAACATGATATTTGGTCTAATGTTTGCTGTGTCATCCATACTGATGAAAATTACAAAGTTGGACTGGTCGCATTGTTCACGCAAATGAACATTTACTCATGTTCTGTTGAACAAGATCATCTGATGCAGTTGTACCAGCAATTTTGTAAGTCAAAATACTCTTCTATTTTGTAAGCATTGCTAAGCTAGTGATCTTTAAATTGGTTTAAAAATTATTCATAGTTAGTAGTAGTGTGTAAGTAACATCGGAATAACTGTATATAGACCTCCGGAGGTGTAGCAATCTAGAATAGATACTATTTTAATAGTTATTGGAGATTGTAGCGGTCCATGAGATTATATATGCAGAAGTTGTCTAACTTAAGACATCCTACTGGTGCTTAGTGGCTAGTGAACATGATTAAATTTTATGTACAGTAATTATTTGTGGAAATTAAATTGAATATATCCTACTGTGAATAGTATTAATTAAGTTAATTGACAAGATAGTAATATTTACCAATGATCGTTGCTGGTACATATACTTGTTTAGGCGTTTTAGCTGTTTAGAGTGACACGTCGTTGTCTTTTGCAATTTTTGTGGACAATCTTATGATGTTCAGGAGTATGGTCAGGATGCCTTTTACAAGAAACCAGTCAAACTGCCCGTATAGAGTAAAGTGCTATCTTCCTGATACCTATGTGATATTGTGAAGAAACGACATCTCCAAATGCACACACTTGTGAAATGGACTGGTTTCTTGTAAAAGGCATCCTGACCATACTCCTGAACATCATAAGATTATCCACAAAAATTGTGAAAGACAATGACGTGTCACTCTAAACAGCTAAAACACCTAAACAAGTAGATGAACCAGCAATGATCATTGGTAAATATTACTATCTTGTCAATTAACCAAGTTTGCTTTATGTGATTATAAGGTAGCATTTAGACTGGTTGATAATTGCTCGGATCAAACGTGATTGTAATATAGTAATTGCAACTATAATTTGTAAGAGCATCTGCACACCTTATGTTTGAGAATAAGTAATTTTAGACAAACTTGTTGTACAGCTTTTATCATGGATATATTAAGACAGTACAATTGTCGTTTTTGTAATGCACTTAAATGTCAGAAGCTTGTCCCTTTGGTCCACTGTTCCATGGTTGCTAAATACTATCAATACACATTCCCCCCATCCCAGTGGTTCCTGAAAAAATCAGTTTTTATACATTACCAGTTTTCTGCTTCACCCTGTATATGCAGCTACATTACATAAACCAAACAGGAATAAAAATACATTTTGGCATGTTGCATATTTATAATATCAGAATTTTTATATTTTCACTCTTAAAATTTTAAAGCATATTTGCAAAGAGAAATTCGGTATCAGTGTTATGTTTTTTTATGTTGTTATTTGTTTAATATTTGCAATTGGCAGAAAACATGATGAATAGTCATCATCATCATCATCATCATCAGGTGATTTAAAATAAGTGAAAATTATAATTTAAAAATCAAATAAGGATCTTTATAAATCTAAGTATCCTACATATATTTTAGAAGGAGAACTTTTTTATCTCCCACTTTCTTTACTAAATTAATGTGTAATTAACTTTAAAGTTAAATTTGTACAGATTAAAACATAAAAATTGAACCATACTTTGCACTCATTTGTTGTTGCATTGCTGTATCCTTGCTCCCTGATGCTGGATGTGGTAATGAAGCTCAAATTTAAGAGGTTAGAGGATGTAAACCTTCTACCCCGACATACCTCATCATATATGAGGCATTGGATCTGACAACCACAAATAATTCTTCTCAGTCAGCAATTGACTTATCACCAGATAGAGAGTGTTAATCTGGGTTCTCTCCTCTCTGAACTTCAGGCAGATATACTTCAATTTGTTGAGAATAAGGTGTTGGATCCACTCTCTTTAAAACTTATTACTGTTAATCAAAGATGTCTTTTTTAATTTTGCAGTATCTCAATAAGAACTTGTTAAGTTTATTGCAATTTAGTTTTATCCTCACATTATGAAATTCATGCATGAAAGAGAAATAATTCCTTAATTGATTTAGATGTATTTATTCATATTCTGTGATACCCATGTAACAACTTCTATTCATTGTAAATCCACTTACATACTCAGCATAATCCCTAGAGCTCAGTACACTAGGAAATATTAGAAAATTTCCTTTCTGTCATATTATTTACATATATATATTGTCATTGCGCAACTCAGTATAAATTATTAGATGAAGTAAATATATATCTGATATGGGTTTCAATGCTGGTTATCCCTTTAAAAATTTAGAATTGAAGTATATATGAATCAGTGTTTAAACTTGATTATTTATCAAAGAGAGCCTCCCTTGGCTGAGTGGTTAGTGTGCTTGGCTACTGATCAAAGGGATCTGGGTATGAGCCAGGTAAGGCATGGATGTCTGTGTTGCTTTCTGCTGAGGTTGCACCTTCCTCACAGACCTTCTACTATGTCATATAACTGACAGGCTCCTGTCAGACCTCTGTGGCAAGCAGCTATTTGAGGTTATTTGTTTATTATATTTATCTAATATCCATATTCAACTCTGAATCCATGGAGTCTTTGTGACTAGTCTAGTAGACATTGTGTGCACTAAGATGTTGCTCAGACATAAATCATTCCTAATATGGTTTTACCAAAAACTTTTGCATGCAAATGATGTTATTGGAAACATTTTAAGACATTAATATCCTGAAAATTATATTCTTGAAGTTAAATTATATTCACGAAGTTAGAAACGTGACAGACTAGATGATACTGTTATTGTCACATCTCTGTATTAGTAATTTCACTGTGACCCATAGGTTGTTTTAATATTTCAGTAGAGTGTAATATCAGTATCTTCTTCAATCTGCAATGATACTAATTTTCTAAGCTTCATCGGAGAAGGTTATGTGACTTTCCAACAATGTGTGTTGTTATGGTTTCTTCAAAGTGGCAGCAACATTAGCTACTATTTAAAGTGTAAGTTTTAGAACATTTTATTTAATTTCATGTATATTTCAAACAAGCCATCCCGTGGCCGAGTGGTTAGCGCGCTTGGCTACTGATCTATGGGACCTGGGTTCGAGCCCCGGGTAAGGCATGGATGTTAGTGCTGTTTTTCTGCTGAGGTCCTGCCATCCTCTCAGATCTTCTATTGTGGCATATAAACTGACAGGCTCCTGTCAGACCTCTGTGGCAAGCAGCTGCTTGAGGGGGTATTTTTACTGTTAAACTTAGATACTGTTTCATCTTGACATTTAGAACTTGACATCTTGACATTTAGAAGTTAAGAACTTCTTGATTACTGTCATCAGTGAGCAGTGGCCTATCTGCTGGAATAGTCACCTATGTTATAGCTATATTTCTTACTGAATTGCAAAACAGCTATGCAGAAAAACAAAATAACAAACAAACTGCATAAGTTTAATTTAAATACATGGGATAGAGTGATTTTCTTTATTCATTTAAGAACTTGTGAACTTGTAACCAACAGTTCATTCTTATGAAATAATCACCATAGTGGTTCGAGTAAATAATGGCAAACCTGTTCATGTATAAAAATTATAGTAGATCTGATATATTGAGAGAGGGAATGAGGACAATATCAAACAGCCCCCAATTGTAGGCATGGGGCAAAGACCTGTTCCCCCACCACTAAAGGCTAAAGCCATCTACACTGGAAAACTTCCTCCAGTGTAGAATTTGATGATACCCATAGAAGCAAGAATTCAGGTGCCTGTGATGACCTCTGCTCAGGATTATCCACTAGCTGATAAAACATATCCTATGAATCTATTCACTTAGGGCTATCAACCCACAAACAAACAGAAAACACAGCAGAAGATTTTCCCTCCACAGAAACCCACCAGTGCAGCAAAATCAGAATCCATTATCAAACTCAGAGCCATTATTCCATTCAGGTTGGTATATATGATCAGCACCAGGACCCTGTGTGGTTGACCACTCCTCAGCAGGGTGAAAAAAAAAAGAAAAGTAGCCATAGTTGTCCAGATCAGTAGGCCACACTGATCTGGCAGCCCTCTCCTTCCATTCCCTTCCACAAGAGAGCTACCATTTACAGACCATAAACACAATAAATGTCATAAAGGAGGTAAAAAAATTTTTAAAAAAAATCTTGGAAGGCACCAAAAGTTAGAAACTTTTAACTAATTAACATCTACAGTTAATGTCTTCTGTCTGTTGGAACTTTCTTCAAATCATGAAAGCACTGTTGGAGATGTTTACAATCCTAGCTACATTTTCCCGAGATTGGCTGAATTCTAACATACTAATTACTCTACCACATATAAAAATATCGTATGATGTCTCTGTGCCTTACTGTTACAAAATCCTCTACTAACACGATTGCAATGCTTGCTTAACAGGAAATGAGTAGTGCAGAATCAGGGCCAGCTCTTAAAGCACCCTGGATTTGCTTTTGTAGTCATATATGCAAATTTTGTCCAGTTAAGTGATTTTTGGGAGGTATATGACTTTGCATATATTCTATTTCATTGACACATAAAATGTAATGTTAAGAATCTCAGCTATTTGGGACAGGTTTAACAATTTGTGAATTACATTTTTAGGACACCAGTGTATTTGTTCAGTATTTCATGAGTCATAGAAGCTGAAACATTTAACAATGACCATTCCAATTTCAGTAATTGAACTAAAAAGTTAATTCAAACAGGTTGGAACAAAAACAGTAACCATTATATTAAATTTTACTAAAAGGTATAACAATATTTTCAGCAATTTGTCTAATGATTATTTATTGTAATGATCAATTTAGAATGATTGTTGCAAACAAGGAATATTGTTAAATGTTTCTTTTCACAACTTTTTAAATATTGAATGAATAAATATAAAAATCTGTATTTGGATAAATTGGACTGAGATTTTTAATTCATCTTCAGTCATTTTTTTTTTGGTAAAAATCTTATTTAAGAAGTTACCAAGCTCTGAATCAGACATTTTGTTGTCATAGCATCAAACTAGTCTTAATAGTTCTTTTCACAACTTTATGCTATTAATATTTTGCATTTTATGCTATTAATGAAGTTACTGAAGATATTATCTTTCTAAATTTTAACAGACAATTCATGGAAGAATTGGTATCATACATTGAAAGAACACCAAAAATTCGTGTGGCAACTAGATGGAAACAAGCTAATATTTTAAAGTAAGTATAATATTCATTATTTTTACTTCTTCCTTTATAAATTAATCTTGCATCATCACATTGCCCTGGCTCCAAATTCAAATCTTAGAGTCGAACTTATGTTGTTAGTTTTTCATGATTTTGAGTAGTTAGTTTTTCAAAATTTAACTTTTACTCTAAAAACTATATTAAAAACTTAATTACTAAAGTACACTGCTCATCAGTGGTTAACCATGGATCAGTAAAATGTGCATACCTTGAAATACATTTGATCAAATGAAATGAAATTTTGCTGTCAGTGGCTAAGTGGTTAATGCACTTGGCTACTGATCAAAGACACCTAGGTTTGAGCCCTAGGTAAGGCATGGATGTTTGTGTTGTCTTTCTTCTGAAGTTTTGCCTTTTTCGCAGATCTCTATGGTGTATTAAACTGTCAGGCTCCTGTCAGATGTCTGTGGCAAGCAGCTGCTTGAGAATATAATTTTTTTAATCAAATTTCATACAAAAATGCAAAAATAAAGTTGCCACCAGTCATGAAAATTTGGGCCAAAATGATTAACAAACACTAAAATATGAATAAAGTATGGAAAAAGGTGAGGAGGGAGGGATTGAATACAAAACATATAGTCAATAAAGGATGCAGCCTCCCTAATACTAATGCAAGCCTTTCGATATCAATTCAGGCCCTCAATAAGACAATCCGGAGAAGGAGAGCAATAAAGTCAACTGAGCAATAAGAGCATGAATAATGTGTGGGGAGGTGGTTGAAGGGCAGCAAAACATCTCCCCAGGGCATCCCATAGATGCTCTATCAAATTAAGGTCTGTAGAGAATGCAGGTCACTCAATTATTTGGATATCTTCTTCCTCAGGATATTGTTTAATAAGTCTCGCATTGTGTAGACAGGTATTATTGTCCATTAGGAGGAACTTGTCACCTACTGTACCAGCATAGTGCTTGATATAAAGCTCAAGCATCTCATCCCAATATCTCGGAGCATTCACAGATCTTCCATCAAATACATGGAGGTTTGATACAGCCACCCAATGGAAACCCAGCCTACATAGACCTCCATTGCCAAATGACTTCTCTCAACGATGTTATGGGGCCGTCCGTAACTCCCACCTCTCTCCAGATCAGTATACTTCTGCTGTCTGTTGTAGAGGAAATCTAGACTTGCACATGAACAGTACATGATTCCATTATTCTTGATTCCAAGCTGCATGATCATGACATAATTTCAAATGGGCTTGTCTATGATTGGATGTTAAATGGAGGTTAATAGCTCCTATGCAATGGGTCATGGCCTTGTGAAGCTTTCTAATCATGGTTGGACTCTACTTCTGCTTAACCCTGTACAAACACTGAATAGTAATACATACGTCAGTGACATCGTACATCCAGTTGTCTTGTCATACTTGAGTGTAATCCAAAATGCGATATTCCAGCAGGATAACGCCTTCCCACACTCCGCCCGGGCAATTCAACATGCCCTTCAGGTAGTGCACCAACTCCCTTGGCCAGCATGCTCTCTGGACTTTCTCTAATTGAGCATGTCTGGGACTGGATCAGACAAAGACTCTTCCATGGACCGTGGCAGGCATTGACCATCGCTGAATTATGCATCCAAATTGAAAGCGCATGGAATGGTATCCCCCAGTGTGATATCCAGCATTTGTACGACTGATTGCATGCCAGATTGGAAGTATTGCTGTTTGAGGAGGTTCAACGTTTTATTAAACTGTGCCTTCTGTAAAATGTAATACTCATTGCAAGTTGAAATAAACATTGATTCACTTCACACATGTGATCACTGTCTTTTCTCAACAAGTTATTTCTACTAAATAAATCTCATAGATTATGCTTCAATTGTTAATGGTGTTCTTTTTTTCAGTTTCCACCAGTGTATCATGACCAACAAGAACAATCTGGATGAAACATAAAATATAACTTATTCTCTCATAACTTTAAGTAATTTAAAGTATTGTCAACTAACATAAGCTGATTGTCATCCACCTTAGTGTATGTAAGGTATTGATAGATACTAGCTTTAAAATGGCTCATCTGCTGTCATGATAGTTGTAATTGTGATGATGTGAAACTCAGATATAGCAAATATTCACTGTGTTTAAGTATAATTTTTAAGTACAGAGTATGAACCCCATTGGTAGGCGTCAAGGCATCAATGCATACTGGTTCTAATAGTGTGCTTAGGCACTTTCTACAATTGTCCTCCAAATCGGGATATAGGTGCACAGTGTGTGTGCTGGTTGTGGGTACTGTTAGAGGTGTTGGCCCACCACATCTCGTGTGTATTCTATAAGAAAGAATTCTGGGGACATAGCAGGCCAAGGTAGGGTGTTGGCATCTCGTATATGCTGTCTGACAATGCATGCCATAATGGGGACATGCATTATCTTGCTGTAAAATGTCACAGGAGAGCTCCACAGGAAAGTGGGGTATCAGAATGTTGTCAATGTATCATTGAGCTGTCGAAAGTTCCCTGGGCAAATGCTAAAAATGTTCTGGAGTCATAACTGATGGCACCTCACACCAGAATACTGGGTGTGTGTGACACTCCTGGTTGTGTGCCAGATGATGCCATTGGTCACAGTGATGCTAAACCCTGATGTAACCATCATCTCCACCTAAATAGAAACATGACTCATCTGAGAATATGATGTGATGCCATTCCTCCTCCCACAATACACACTTGATGCACCACAGATGATCTGCCTGGCGTGATTAACAGTCAGAGGCAACATGCATAGGAGATGCCATGCCAGTAATTTAGCTTCATTCAAATGTCATTGGGTGGTCTGTGTGGATACTAGTACATGCATTGCAGGGGCCACATTGCACTGGATTACTGTAGATGTCACACAGTGATTGGAGGTTGCTTATTGGCAGATGAGGGATCTTCTCATGATGTAGCATATCTGCAGCAACCTGAGTCATTGCAGCATGAAGCAGTACTTGTTCTCATCCACTGCTCCAAACAGCTTATTACAATGCTCACTACACTACTGAGATTGTCAGCTATATGACAGGCAGACCAACCTGTCTCGCGCATCCCCACAATATGGGCCTAGCTGCTGCTAATGTGCTCACGTTCATTGCCTTGGCCTGCAACACACCTGCACTGTTTCACTGACTTGCTTACTATCTGCTAACTGCAACACACCTGCACTGTTTCACTGACTTGCTTACTATCTGCTCTGGTTGCTTTTATTGGTGTCTCAAGACTGTCAGTGCCACCTCTATTTCTGGTTCCATGTGATATCATGCTTGTCATCACTGGAATCATTTGCATAACACCTCTGGTACTATGTATAATAATGATTTAGTGTCACTGCATTCATCCTTTATGGATGATGCAATTTTTTTGTCCACGAGTGTGATTAATTTCAATAAAATATATTGTTTATGTTTTACTTTAATTTTTTTGTTTTCGCTTGTTATAAATACATTATTGATTTTATATATTTCTTTGACCTGTTCTCCCATTTCAGTTTTCCATGCAGCCCCTTCAGTTAAAAAGTTTTCCCAGGCCTAGTTTAATACTTATGGTTTGATTAACCTTGTTTTCACATTTGCTCATTTGTGTTCTGTATCTGGAATCCTCTGTAGATAGGGACACCGATGGTGTTGGAAAGGCCACCGTCCGTCAGATGGGACTTAAGCCATGGCTCCTTGTGCGGGAGAACCATACCCTGTGCACGTTAAGGAACACTCTGGATGGCCTTGACGGGAGGTTTACCATCTGTCTCCCAACAGCTGTTCTTGTGGGTCTCCTCCTCCAACCATCTCTGAGCCCTCGAGGTCCATGTGACCTGGCCATGTAGCCCATGGTGTACAAAAAAGTGCCGCTCATAGGTAAAACAACCCAACCCTCTGTAGATAGTTGCAAGTTCCATATGAGTTTGTTTTTTTTTCTTGTTGTTATTTCCAAGTGGGCCAACAAACTTTGTTGTTTTAAGTATATATATAAATACTCCCTGGCCAAATTATTTTGAAACCTACCTAATACTTATACTGCCAGAGCCTTTTTTCTTCCTGCATTTACAATGATAGGCAGACATTTTTGAGATTGTTACCATTCTCCATACACTTGAAGATTGTGCCCAGTAATTTTTTTGCTGAAGTTCTATTACCTCCATAGTGGATGCTTTTGCCCATCATACTCCAATGAATCCTTTTGGAAGTCAGTGAGATCAGCCTTTTTACCCATGTCACACTAGACATTGCTTTCCGCCAGGCCTTTACAGCTTTAATAGGACTTCATAGTGACGTAGAATACTAATGTCAGTAAGAACGTTTGCAAGCATTGGTATGCTTCTTGGTACTTCATGCAGTCTTCATAATGATTTGGTCAAGCAGTCTATATTATCAGTGATGTAATAAATAATAATAATAATAATAAAAAACGTTTTTCAAGTGTTATGTAATTTACCTATTTCTCATATTTATTTCTATATGCAATTATTTACTAAAGTTGTGCTTCTATGGTAATTCTGATGTGTATATAATTTGATATTGTTAAAAGTGATGAAATGTGGTCAGGGGAAGGTTTTACAGTTCTGTTGAATGATTGTTCTTGAGCAAGCATCTCATTTTTCCTTTGGGGTTGTGTGACTGATAATGGTTGATTGGTTGTTTAAGGTTTTACAGCACATCAGCAACTAAGGGCAACATTTATGGCAACATCAGTAAATATAATGCACAAAACAAGACTGATAATGGTAGCATTTGATATGAGATAAACAGGAGAACTGTAATCATTATTAAGAACCTGTGGAGTATGTAAAGATATACATGTAATATCAGGCATTAACTTAAAAGGAAATTTGATACTTTTGACTCAAGATGCTTGTGCAGTATCCTGGCTATTTAGGTGGCTTGATTATATAATGAATGGTGAGATTAAATGAAGAAATCTTCAACCTCTTTTAAACATGTGATTTTGGCAAGAACTTATTTTCTGATGCGATTGCATTGGTGTAGCCATAATACATAGGTGCAAAACATCAGATTAGTGAATAGAGTTATGAACAGTGTGCCTAAAGGTTTAAGGAAAAAGTGCAAACCTAGATTGAGGTGATGTTAAAAAGGGCATTATTGGAATTGGCCTATGGTGGACAAATGCAATAGCTTTTGCTCAGGATAGACATGTGGCAATGCATATTAATTCAACATGCCTGTTTCATAGAAGTAACAAGATGTCTTCAGTTTCAGAGGATTCATTATGTGAATATGAAATAACTAATAATGTTGGAAATACTCAAAGTACACTTCTTCAATTTTATGAAGACACTTGGGACTCTACTCCTGCAACCTATGCTGCCAACCTGACCAAAGCAGTTTGTCCCTCTGGACCCTCGTTGTTACTTGTTTGACTTGTGAAAGCCATATCAAAATTTATATTTATGGATGATGCAGCAAAAGGCCAAGCTGCTTTTGTAGCCAATCAAATGGGTCATGCATTGTTTCTCAAATCTATATAAACTGCATAAATAGATAATAAAGTGCATACTATACACAATTGCTGTATTGTTTACATAATAATCATAAATACATTGGCAAAAGTTTGGAGTATAAGAATTTAAAGCACTTCACTTGATTAGAACCATTAAAATGTAATGCAAGAATTGTTGACAAGTACAACAATTCTTGCATTACATGTTGACAAATGACAGTGCAGTTAAGTTGCCATTAAGTAAAAACTAATCTGATAATCTAGCAATATACATTTCAACTTATAGTCAGTTGATAATTTCCTTTTTCTTCTGGCAACCAGACTCTGTTACACACTGACACACACACACACATATATATAGGATAATTCCTTTGATATGGGTTGGGCTGTTTTACTTCTGAGCAGCACTTGTTTTGCACACAATGGGCTAAATGGTGGGTCACAAGGATCCCAAGAGCTCAGGAAGGGTTAGGGGACTCACTGGACAGCTATTAGGAGACACATGGTAGCTTCCATCCAGCATGTTCTTTATCATGCTCAGGGTATGGCTCTCCCGCACATGGGACTTAATGTCCCTTTGATAGACAATGGCCTTTTTAAGCCCATCTGTCCTTTACTGACCAAGGGCAGGGAGTTATGCAGAGATAAATTTCAATGCTTGCCCAAGTGGAATTTTAATCTGGGGACTGTAGATTATGAGACTGGTGTGATACTGACTGATTCAATTAAGAAGTATATTATTTTATTTTTATTTGCCTTGTAGTAAGGTTCATTGTTATGGACATATGGCATATGGTGGATGAAATTAATATGTAATGTGAACATAACCACATTTATTGAATCTACCACTTGTAGAACATTGTACTGCAACATTGAGTGCATTAAAAAGCATGTAAGGAACTGTGTCAGTTGAATATTTTGATCTGCTTCAAAAGTGGTCTCGTGAGGAGGTTTGTGCACTAATTAGGTTTCTCTGGGTACAAAGCATGGTGAGAGCAACTCTGCATCACGAACTGCAAAAGTTTATTTGGCCCAATATGGATGTATGAATCATATTGGAATGATCCATGATATTTGCAAGTGGATGCCCCATTCTGACTGATTAACAACATAGTGGCAACTATCATTCTCAACCTATGTGGCTGTTGCCTTGTGATTTCCACTTACTTGGACCAATTATAAAGCACTCTGAAAGAAACCACTCCTGACATGTTGATAAAGTAATAGCTGAGGCATACTAGTGGTTGCACACACCTAGCCCTAACTTCACTGCAGGAATTGAACAGCTGTTGTATTACTGGGACAAGTGTCTCAATTGCTTTGGCAGTTATGAGGAGAAATAAATAGTTTGTTTTGTATTCGTTGCTGTTATGGACATATATGTTGACTTAATTATACTGGTATAAAACACCACAGATATTGTTTATTTAAAAGCCTTTGTAATTTATTCTGTGAATTTTTATTAGAGACAAGTTCATGCTGAGTCCGTACTTGAAGTAGTATTGCTTCCAATTTGCTTATTATTGTGATGAAAACTAAGCAAAACAAGTAAAATAAATAATCCTTTTTTATTATGCTTTCACTCTTTTATCAGTATTAAATGATTTAAATTATAAAGCACTATTTAATTTTTGATTTTTTTTTCAGGATCCTTTCTTATTAATGAATCACTTATTGTTTATAAAGATGTTGCTCAAGAAATAATTGTCTTAGCATCTTAAAGTGTACTATGCTCCATGTGTGATAAAATAGTACATTAGTGATATATAACTATTCTGCAATAGTGTTGTTCAATAATTTTAATATTGATCAAAAATTTCATGCAAAAGAGTTAAGTAACAAATAGTTACTTTCAAAATATTTATTGAAATCAGTAATATACTGTTTTTTTTTTTACAAATTTTGTACAAAATTTTTTATGATTAAACAGTGACATGCAAAGAAATTATAAAGCCAATAAAGTGTTGTTTTTTTACAGGAATTTACCACCACCCCTTTGTGATTCAGTAAAACCAAGGTCATGGAAACAAATATATTCTATGAAAGAAGTAAACAGCAGTTTGGCAAAAGTGCAAGTAGTAGGATTTGCAGAGAAACTGGTAAAATTAAAAATTAGTTACTAACATTAATTACATCACTGGTTCTCAGCCTTTCTGAAGTTATAGAACATTTTAGTTTTTCTCCCATGGAACCCCATTTGCACTGTTTTTATATTACATAACCATAGGCTTAACACTCCCTTGTTGGATTTTATAAATAATTATTGTTACACTAATTGTGAGAATTTGCAAATTTATACATTTTCCACATCTAATATTGCATAAATAAAATTGCATAACTAAGAAAAAAAAATCAGGAAACTAGTTAAGTAAAAGTATTTTAAAGAAAAGTGTTTTTTATTACTGAATATTTCTTCATAGAATATAGATTGAGAAGCGTTTATTTTTGAAAGAAAAGAATGATTCTTGGTCATAATTAATAGACAATAAGGAATTTTGAATTAGTAATGTCTAGTTTTTTTAAATATGCTTCTTTGTAGTTGGAAATTATTTACTATCAGAATATATAGTATGCATTTAGGAATAATTACTAAATGATTGTAGTTTTGAATGCTTGGAATAAACCTGCTTGGAAAGCACACAAGTTATTTTAGATATGCATAGACAAAGATATTCATGATGGCAAACTTAGTAAGTTACTAAAATAAATGGCAGAATTTGAAAGAGGCGTGACTATGTATGAATGTCTTTAGCTCAGAAACAGCACATCTCATTGGTTATTCTAAAGTAGCTGTTCAAAAAGTCTATAGGAACCAAACACTATAGAAAAACGACAAGCACAAGAATTGTGGTAGGAAACACAAGGCTAGGTGAGAGACAGGCCTAATGACTTCTGCAGGCCAACAGAGGCAGGCAACAGTTAAGGCATTCACCTGTGAATACACCACTGGGCAGATTTGTAATAGGACAATTGATTAAATTCCCCATCAGTTGGGATATCAGACTAGACCAGTGATTCTTAGGAGATATTTGTCATGGCTGCATTACTAGCCATAAGAAATTTTCTATGACTGCATGAAGGAAAATTAAATAACTAACATTCCAAACAGATCAGAGGAAATGGCCAGGTCTTGTTAGCACTGGCACTATATTTCATTTTCTGTGTAGCTCTTATAGAGGTAAATTTCTGAAAATGAATTCATTTGTGACTGATTTAAGTAATTTTTTTTTACTTTTTAAGCAGAAATACTGTTGAACTTTAATAAGGATAATGTCTTTCATCACTAATCTATATAGGGGTCATTCCATGTCGAATCAGCCAAAATTTTGGAAAAAGTTCACCACCCATCACAGATTTCAATGATCTTTGGCATAAATGTTAGTACACCTATGATGTTTAATTGTCCGAAATATTTTGAGTCAAAAAATTTTTGTAAGGAGTTATAATCATTTAACCTGGGGGGAAAATATACAAATTGTGATTGTGACTAAAGTTTTTCTTTTTTTTTCTTTGCTTCTATGGTAGATGAGAAGACCAAACTTGGTGTACAGATGTAGATTTGGATTATAAATTCGTTAAAAAAATCAAATTTAAAAAGTGTGATAGTTTTGAAAAAAAATTTAAAAAACCAGAAATTTTAAAATGTGAAAAAAGTGACATGGCCCCATACGTAAAAAATTAAAACTGACATATGTTGTACATTAGGCTCCATAGAAACATTGTACAAAATTTGGAATATGGTCATTTCTTTGATAACGTGTAAAAAAAAATTGAAATTTTATTTATGGTTAATGATTCACTTCAGGGGACAACATTGATGCTCTTGCACATGCACACTAGAAGATGTATAGAGAGCTACCAACCTGTGTGCTGCTTGCACTCAAGCATGACTTTGTAACTCTAATCACTCTAACTAGCATTCGGCTACTACTTACAGCTATAATGCTGCTATTGATAAAAGTTCATATCCTTTTTTTACACACGAGCAAACAAAAAAGCCTAGTGTTTAGAGGCAAACAAATTTAGCAATACAAATGTTGAGTGATACATAGGGTGACAAGATTACGATCAGTAAAAACCAGGACAGGTTATTAAATGTTCAGACTTCAGTTCGTATAACTTGAAAACAGTAAATTATGCTTTATTTTTGATCAATTTTTCTATAATATTTAAGGAAGTACTTAATGAGGTAGTGTAGTCCAAATAAGCAAAGAACTAGTAGCTCTTTTGGTGCCCTGGGCAAGAAAAAAGATGCTCCTTCAAATTTTTTTTTCTATTTATTTATTCTATATATTTTTATTCTATATCTATATATTTTCTCTTTTTTTTCTATTTTATGTTAATTCCAGTGATGAAATTTGACATATTGCAGTTGATAGAGATCATGCACTCTAATTTTAAATTTTATGATTTAAAAGGAGTTATATTCTATTAAGATATGGTGATCGAAAACTGATACTATGTGTAAACGAAAAACACTAAAGGCTAGCAGGAGTTGCAAGATAAAATAGTAATATGAGTTATATTTTCTCAGACCTGTACAGTGATATTCTAGATGAATTGGATAATACACTGTATGCAAAAGAATGTCATGTTATTAGATCTACTTTCATATTGAAGACATTTAATTCTGACAAACAGGCTCAGATTTAGAAAAAGAATTGGTGGGGGGGGGGGGGGGGGGGGGACTGATCACAATTTCCAGCCTAAAGATTTTTCCTTCGTATTACTAGTCTTTTAGAAATTTTTTGCAAAATTCATTAAATATACACATAGGCTTAATAATTTTTCTTCTCTCATTCTGCTTATTAGCATTAGAGTCCCCCCTCCCCACTTTTTTTTTTTGCTGCATTAACAATTGTTCTTCCCCCCCCCCTTCCTAGATTCATCCCTGCTGACAAGGATTGGTCACATTAATGTACATTGTATTGTTACTGTAAATCCATGTACAAAGTTTTAACTTACAATGTATGTATACTTCATTTTGATGTCAGAATATTTCTTTTTGTTTCAGTGTTAAAATGTATTTTTTGACAGAATAATCTAAAAAGATCTGAATATTTCTTAGCAACATTTTATATATTTTAAAAATACATTTATGTGTAATTTCTGATTTTAATATTGTTTGCATTGATAAGAATCCACTGTCTTTATTCAAAACATATGTAATATCTCAATTTATAGGATATATATGGTGCTCTCAAGATATCAGCTGTAAGTTCTGGTTACTGCTTAGGAAGTTGCAACTGGATTATCTGGAGTGCTCATGAAAAGGTATATTCTTTTCCTCCCTCTAGCTCTACTTCCCTCTCTCTTTACATGGATCTATTATTCAGATGCAAATAGAATTACTGTTTTGTTACTTCATCACATGGTACATTAGTTAAAACATTTAAATAGTGATGTTGCAAGCGCACAGTATACTTTCCCATATGTGTATCTCACCACATTAATATCAGAAAACATTAATGACTAGAATGTTTTTTTAAAAATGACACATTTGTATGCTCCTTATAACTGATTAATTAACATGGTCAAGTTGTCTTATGTTAACTGTATCTAGGGATACCTTACAGTCAAAGTTAATTCAGAGAATTGAATGTTCCCAATAGCTTGAATAAAAAAAGCACATGACACGTAATCAGGAGGGTGTCTCACTTGACCTACTAAAAATTTTCTGGCTTGAAATAGTTTCTAAGAGCAATTGAAAATGTCTTAAATATGACCTCTGTAAAACTACCAATTTGCTGATGTTGTTTCCTACATATACCATATAGTGAGGAAGTAATAAACATTCTTTAGCACTTTTGAAGTGTCATAGCACCTATCATCAAAGATTTAAAGTTTTTATTATTGTTGAATTGAAAACTTTTTTTGCTTTTACCCTTAAAATGCTGGGTTAAATAATTTTGAAGTTTTTTTTTAGGTTGCAAGCTAAAAAGAATTCAAAAATTTTCTGAAATAAATAAAAAAAAAAATACCCCCTCAAGCAGCTGCTTGCGAGGTCTGACAGGAGCCTGTCAATTTATATGCCTAGTAGAAGGTCTGTGAGGCTAGCAGGAGTTGCAAGCTAAAAAGAATTCAAAAATTTTCTGAAATAAGTAACAAAAATCTGCTATTGTATCAAGTATAATTTGTTAATTTTCATGATTAATTAAAATAGTTTAAAAGGACAATTTCTGTGAAAGAAAATGTAAAAATGGTACAGCAAAGTACTTTGGAAACTGGTGTCTTCTGGCACTTTTAAGGATTAATTTTATTAGTCTGTTATATGATAAATTTGAAGAAATGCATACTCGTTCATGTTTTAAGATACGTAGTTATATTCATGTTACAACAGGTAGAATTCATAATTATAATTATGCACTAATGATGGTAGTAAATTCATCCTTATGGAAGATGTGAACATCATATGGGAGGAACAACTTAATGAAAACTTAACTAATAATAACAGTGTCACAGTGGCTGGTAGTATTTGCATTTTCACAAGCTACAGCTGAAGTGAGTTTGTTGTGTGAAAAGGGGGAAATGTATATAATTGATCTTGTAAATCAGCATGTATCAGTTATGCTGAAGTGTCTACAAACTAAATGCGCAATGCTGCAAAAATGTTATGCATGATTCATCATCTTGTGATAATTTTAGTGCATTTAACAATTAGAACAATATTTTTTGTCTCACTTCAGGTGACATTTGAGAGAAGTGAATGTCATCAGTCTTGGGTGAGCAAGTGAATGTCACTGTTTTTGATGTAACTGTTTTTATAAATGGATAATTCTGTAATTATAAACAAGAATGGCAATTATGAATAACTGTACCTAGTAATTTTGTGTATTCTCTTCAACCTTCTGTAGCATGAAAATCATTAAGTATCAATTTTTTTATTTGAACTTTGAATGGGAGAGAAGGGGGTAAGAGACTGGATTTCCATTCCAGTGTAATATTTTCCCCCTATGCAGTAGAGGTTTTTAACTAATTTCTTTAAAAATGCAAGAAATGTGCACAAGTTTAATAATTTTTTGCCTCCACTACCCTTACTAGCATTTTCAAGATGGAGGGGGGGGGGGGGGTCATGCCTGTGTAAGCTCAGTCAATAGCCTGCCAGGCTGATAATCTGCTGTTCCCAGGTTTGAGTCTCAGCTGGGCAACATTGAGATTTATATCTGAAAAATTCTCTGCCCTGCCCTTGGTCAATAGGGGACATTGATGGGCTTGGAAAGGCCACCATCTATCGGATGGGTTGTTAAGCCATTGCCTTGTGTGTGGGAGAGTCATACCTTGTGCACATTAAAGAACATGCTGAATGGCCTTGATGGGAGGCTACCATTTGTCTCCTAACAGTTGTCCATTGTGTCCCCTACCACAACCTTCTCTGATCCCTTGGAATCCTTGTGACTTGGCCATTTAGCCCATTGTGTGCATAAAAGTTCTGCTCAGAGGTAAAATAACCCAACTCTGTCCCCACCTAAAAGCTACTAGTAGCTTATACAGAATTACTTATATCAAGACATTCCTGCTGAAATAGTAATCAGGTTGTCTGTCAACTCTATCAGTTAGAAATATCTTATACAATAATATCTTGACTAATAATAACAGTGTCACAGTGGCTGGTGGTATTTACATTTTCACAAGCTACAGCTGAAATGAGTTTGTTATGTGAAAAGGGGGAAATGTATATAGTTGATCTTATAAATCAGCATGCATCAGCTATAAGTATCTACAAACTAAATACAATATTTTTTTTTAACCTTTAGAATGCTTAGGGTACAAACTTTTTTTGTCTGTTAAAACTAATGAAGAAAGTTGTTTCCATTCGAAAATAATAAGTAGTTTGATCAGTTTTTAAGATTGACCTTTAAATTTCTTTTCATGGTGGTGAAATGGATGAGTGGGAGAGTTGATTTCCCCAAAATGATTAAGAGTATTTATTGGTTCAGGCTATTTGGGCAGTATGTATGAAATATCTGCAGAATATTAGGTTTTTTCAGCTGTATTATTGTGAAGATTATTTAATCAATATTTTAATACTTGGTTGCTTTTTTGCCAGGTTATTATTTTGATCATTTAGTTGCATTATTTAAAAGTTTAAGCACTGAAATTTATTAAAATTATTTAAGTCATTAAAGTATAAATATTTTAAGCTACCCCTAGACTCTCACACATAAGTGATTTCTTTTCCATAATGTTGCATTGCCAGTTACATTTCTTCTACATCCTTCAAAATCAGTTATTCATTGTAAGTCAGATTGAAAGTGAATTTAAGCTCATCTGTGAAAAATACACAATTCCACTTATGTCTCATCCAAGTACATGCCCTTGATGATAGTTTAACTTGCTCATAGTATTTATACTCTAATGACTTACAATAATTTTAATAAATTTTTAGAGGAACATGCATATTTTTGGTCAGTGAGTGTGGAACCTTCTGGCCAGAGCAGAGGAAAATGTGTTTTTTATTCTGTGGCTGCTGCAAAGATAATGTAAGATCATTACCATTTTGGGTGTGACCTTTTAGTTAATCCTCAGTTTTTTTTAAGTGGTAGTAATTTTAGGCCTTTTTTTTCACCATGTTTTTAAATAACTGACATATTGGAGTTGTATACAAAGTCTGAAAATTTTACCATAGTTGAAATTTTCAATCTTCTTACAACTCATCATATATTTGAATTAGCTACATTAATTTTTTTGGGACGAACTTTAAAATACTGCTCTTTTATGAACAGGTTTTACTACTTTTTAAAATGAGAGTGAAAGGAACTGTTGGCCACTTTTATAGGAAAGCATATTTGCATGTTTAGTGGTTATGTCATAAAATAATATGCATGTTTAAAAAATTTTTCTTGCAATTTCTATACTCTGTGCTTTGATAACTAGTATATTTTAAAGGGAAAAAGGTTTTTTGTAGTATACCAACTTTTGAAATTCAGAAAATTCATTTGACATTGTTAGTTATTTTTCTTTTGTTTTGTCTATCTTTCACTTTACAAAATCCCTAATCATTATTCTTCCTGCATACATATAAGTTATGCAACTTTGAGATGGTACTTAAATCATAAATATGTCTTGAATAGAAATGAATTTTTGAAGGTAATACTGAAAATTCAATATTTTGTAATAAAGTGACTTGAAAACTCTATTATTCAAACATAAACACTTTAAATGGGTTTTTTTTTTTTTGTTAAGACTTAAATCTATGGGATATAAACATAAATGACAATCACAGTGTTACCTGCTGACATTTTGACGTTGATAAATCAATAAATGTTTTGCAGAAAAAATTTCGGCGACATACGTGACTTGAACTAATAACTAAATAGCATGATGAGACTTTATTATTTATTTCCATCTTACTCAGTGCAATATAAAAAGTGATAGTTGCCACCCAAGATCATAGGTGGCACCAACAGTTTGCCCGAAAATCTCGGTGAAGAGCTTAGTCTTAAATTAGCAAAAAAAGACAGAGCTGGCATTAGTTTAATGGTAGAATACTCTGGCATATTTCTGGAGAGATGCGGGTTCAAGTCCTGTATGTTGGCAAATTTTTTTCCATGAAATATATATTGATTCATGAGATTGTTAAAGAAAATCTTTTTTATACTGTTACCCAAGAAATGCTTTTAAATTATAGTTGAAATTTTATGTAACATGTAGAATGAACATTTCTTTGTATAAACTGTACTGCAATGCACACCAATTTTTTATGAGTACATATGTAAAGCCATCCCATGGCCGAGTGGTTAGCATGCTTGGCTACTGATCTAAGGGACCTGGGTTCGAGACCTGGGTAAGGCACAGATGTGTGTATTGTTTTTCTGCTGAGGTCCCGCCTTCCTCATAGACCTTCTACTATGACATATTAAACTAACAGGCTCCTGTCAGACCTCTGTGGCAAGCAGCTGCTTGAGTGGTTTATTTATTTATTTATTTTTTACATATGTAATATGTGGAATTGATATTCTGTATATTTAAAACCTAAGATGTAAGAAATGTAGAATTGTTATTTTTAGAAAGATTGTAACAGTTTTATTATGATAGAAATTATTATTTTTAGATTGGTTACATTTCTGCATCTTCTACACTTACAACCCATCCAAAACCAATGGAACATGCTCCATTAAGGAATTCTGATGTTCTTATACTCAGTAGTTTAACCCAAACTCCATTAGCTAACCCTGATAGCATGCTTGGAGAACTGTGCATTACAGTAGGTAAGTTTATTGTTATTGACTCATATTTCTATTCTCAGTAATATATTTTTGTTTGTTTATTATTAATTCAGTAGTAATACTCTCACTGCAAAATATTTTTTCCAGCTTTCTGTTTTCATAAGTTTATTAACTATTTGAGAATGATAGAATTTAAATGATGGGATTATAATTTAGTTAGTCATTTTATACATCATTATGTGTGTGTTTTTTTCCAGCATAGAAGTAATTTTTATATGATTTTTCCCAAGTTTTTGCATTTGTAACAGAAAAAAAAAAGAAACATAAAGCTAAAGAAATAAATTACTGATTAATCAAAGAAAAACTTAATAATTCAAAATCTGAATAATGTGAGCTTCTGTAAAAGTTTGTGTTTAAAAACTCTAGTGGTGGTTACAAGGGTGTCCAAGTTGAATGTGTTGACTGCTACATTCCATCCTTACAGACATTTCAGCAATATGATTTTTTTTTCACAATTCCTGATAATAAATATTTAGCTTAATATTTTTTAATTACAATTTTAAATTTTTTCAACACTATGAGGAAAATGAATTTCATCAGCTTTAATAGAAGTCTTACTAAAAGCAGTGCAAATTGTAAATTTTGAAAGTAAATAAATTGGAAGAAAGAAGGTAAAGACTCCTGACACAAAATTGGTTACCTGGAGGCTGTGCTATGTGATCTTTTTTTCTTGTTTTCAAATCTTGCATGCATAGTGTGGGAAGAAATATTCTGAATAAATTTTGAAGTTGATCTACTACAACTGTTTCAAAATTTGCTTTTTGATAATAAACTTCACACTTCAAAGAGACCCATTTTTACACTCCCTTTGCACCTTATTTAGTTGTTTGATTTTTTTTAATGTTCAGATTATACATAAAAACTTACTATATAAATTGGGACATGAATACAGACAGAACTGTACATATTTCATTTTTTTTAATCAAAATAATTGTGAGTTAACTGCACTAATACTAAAATTAGACTTAAAAATAAGGAATTAACTGGATTTGGTCTTGAAATAGCACAGATAGCTTCAGATTTGTATATATTCAAGCTTAGTCATAATTTAAACTTCCAGTTTCTTGGAATCATTGTGACCTGGCCAATTTAGCATGCTGTGTGAAAATGATGCTGCTCAGAGATAAAACAGGTGAAGCCATTGTATTGAGAAGTCCAAAAGTTTTCATAGACCATATTAAAGGTCCCAAAATGTCAAGTGCCACATTGAAACTTTTTAGTTGTATAAAGTTATAATTTGTGTTAATCCTATAAACAGCACGCACGCATACACAGACAGCAATGTTATGTAGAGGTCCTACCAGACTGTATAATTTTTCTCTCCACACCTATCTATCCTGAGCTATTGCTGCTGCATTTGGTCACTGTAGGCCAATTTTAGCAAGGTCCTGTTTGATATTGTCTGCCCATCGCATCCTAGGTCTCCCCTTTTCCTGAAGCCCTTGGGTACACTGCTTATAATCCTATTTGCCATTCTGCAGCTATGCATACAGGCAACATGGCCAAACCAACACAGTCACTCTCTGCACAAAATGCTGCTCAAAGGAGGTTGCTGACTCCTAACCTCATCATTACTTACAAAGTCAAACCATCTAATACCTAAGATACTTCATAAGCATCTAGAATCAAAGTCATCAAGTTTACTGTTATTCTGTTTATAAAAGGTCCATGTTTCGCTACCTACCTAACCTTCGAAAGAACCAAACTATTATAGAGTCTAATTTTAGTCTTTAAGTGTATATGCCTATTTTTCCACTCTCCACAGACTCTTAAATGTCCCAGCAGCAATTCATATTCTTCTATTTATCTCATGCTGCACATCATCAGTATCTGTAACATAGCTCCCAAGATAATTAAACTGAGACACTTGCTCATGTGTGCAGCCATTTAAAGCAACTGAAGCACCATCTGCTTACCAATTTTCATCACTTTAGTTTTATATCCATTTATCACCAGATCTACCCTATTACCAGTCTCATCAACAGCCTTAATGAAATAATTTATTTCATCCACATCATTAGTTAACAAGGCCAAATCATCTGCATAATCTAAATCAGAAATTTTGAAATCTCTAGATCATTTGAGGCCAAAATCTTCAACTTGCATAGAATTCCACATAACAATCAAGAACCAAAGAAAAAAGGAGACAAAACACACATTTGTTGAACACCACAAGCAATGCTAAACCAATTGCTACAAGCCTTACCAACTCTCACACACGACTCAGTGTTATTATAGAGAACTTTTATTATGTTAACTAACTTGTCTGGTATGCCATACGATCTCACAATCAACCATAAATTATGGCAATCAACAGAATCAAAAGCCTTTTTGAAATCAACAAAGCTAGTAACCAAAGTTTTCTGATACTCTAAACATTTCTCAAGAATCTGCCTGAGTGAAAAATCTCTACAAATCCCCTACCACTTCTGAATCCACAATGCTCGTCACGAAATTGCCCATCGACCAGATTCTTAATTCCATTAAGCACAATCATGCAAATAACTTTACCTGGAGCAGAAAGTAGGCTGATACCCTTATAGTTATCACAAGAACTATGATCGCCTTTTTTAAAAGTAGGAACAATAATAGCTATAGTAAAAAATGCATAGGAACAACATCTTTTTCATGAAAAATATTCAAAATTTCAGTTAGTCATATGATAACACAAGTGTTCCCAGCTCTAAGCATTTTGGTGATGATTTTATCCACCCCTGAGGATTTATGCAGTTTTAATTTAGAGATAGTGAAAATAGCTTCAGAATGTGATATAGGGCCAACATTAAAGCCAGTAATGCATATATCCTCATTACAAACAATGGGAGTAGAAATAATAACATTATTTTGAACATCTCTGAAATGCTCAGCCACATAGCCATCACAAGATCCTCACCTTTAATCACCTTACCATGTTTATCTCTAAATTACTGTGTACCTGTCTGTTTATTTCCACACAAAACATTAACTATCTGATACAACCCCCTGATGTTGTGCTGTCTAACTGCTTCCTCTGCTTTGTCAGCCAAGCTATCAATCCAAAGATTCTTACAGAACTGATCTGTTACACATTTATTAAGCTCATTGTAAGGCTGTCTGTGAGGACTAGTAGGATCTTGATTCATATTATTCCTGCACTTCCTTCTTTCAGAAATAAGTTCTATAGCCTTATCACTCAAATAATTTTGTTTGCTCTGTTCCTTTTTAACCAAAAGGGTATTGTTGTTTTCAAGAAAAGCATGTTTAAACATCCCATTCTTTCCAAACTTCAGCAGAAAGCAAACTATGATTGTCGTAATGACTAATTAGCTTATCATTGTATGCTTTGTTCTATATCTGAATCTTTCAAACCTTCAGTGTTAAAAGTAATTCTCTTAACCTTGACACAACATTTCTTAAGCTTTAATTGCAAGACATTTTCAACCAGGTAATGGTCAGACCCAATTTCAACTCCCCTGTATGATCTTGTATTCCTAATCGAATTAATCCATTTGCTGTTAATTAAAATATAAACTATCATATCCTTGTGCAATCCATCAGGTGAAACCCATGTGTATTTATAAATAAAAAAATTCTTACTTGTAGGAGACATTCCCCATTAGAACTACCATTACCAAGGGGACCTAGCAATCCTGCCCAAAGCTCAGAGTCAGTACCAACTTTAGCATTGAAGTCACCTAACACAAGATAAATATCTCCTTAACAGAATTAAAAATATCCTAAAGTTGTTGTAGCGCTCCAAAAGTATGTTAAACTTCTTCACTTTGGACCTTTTGACTGATCCAAATTATACTAAATTTCTGGATGGCATTGGGTGCCAGGCATGAATCTTCCCAAATAAAGTTAAATAAGGGTTTGCTCTGTAAATGGTAGTTAGGTAGTCACTGGAAGGAGAGCTATGCACCAATCCCCTATGATGATGCATAGAACCGGCCAGACGAGCACCTAGTATCTACCCCCGCCTTCTCATGGTGCAGGCCGTTACTTCCTTTTCAAAAGAGATACTCTCTTGTGGAAGTGAATGGAAGGGGAAGGCTGCCAGATTAGTGTGGCCTACTGATCTGGACAACTATGGCTACCTTTGTTTTGTTTTCTTTTCTATCCTGCTGATGAGTGATGAACTACACAGGGTTCTGGTGCGGACGATATAAACTTACTGGGCTGGATTAAGGCTCTGAGCTTTATGAATCCTGAATTTGCTGCACTGGTAGGCTTCTGTGGAGAAAAAAACTGCTTATGTGTTTTTTGTTTTTTGCGGGTTGACAGCCCCAAGTGAATAGATTCACAGGATATGTTTTATCAGCTGGTGGATAATCCTGAGCAGAGGTCATCACAGGCACCTGAACTCTTGCATCTATGAGCATTGTCAAATTCTACATTGGAGGAAGTCTTCCAGTGTAGACGTCTTCATCCTTTAGTAGTGGGGGAACAGGTCTTTGCTCCATGCCTGTGATTAGGGTTTGTTGAATATTGTCGGGCATTCCCTCTCTCAATAAACATAATTTCTTTAAACATCCCACTAACCATTTTCTCTCCATAGGTAGTTTGAATGTGAAGACTCTGCACAGAGATTATTCTCTTGATGTCCTCACACACTAATTCCACCATTATAACCTTGATATTCTCAGCTTGCAATAGACTAGATGGACAGATAAAGGTCAGATTCTTAAAAATAATCTTAAATTTCTCTTTTTATGGAGGGAAGATAAAAAGCATCTCCAAGGTGTAGGTCTGTTTCTCAGCAGAATGCTAGTTATGCTCTTCTAGAATATGAGCACATTAATGAAAGGTTTCTTACAGCAAAATTTCAGACAAGCATTAAAGACTTGAATGTTATCTGCTGCTATGCCCCCACTGAGGATGCTGATGATAAGGATAGGTTTTACAGATAACTCCAATATATTTTGAATTCTGTCAAGAAAGGAGATATTATCCTTGTTTTAAGTGACTTCAATGCCAAAGTTGGTACTGACTCTGACCTTTGGGAAGGGGTGATAGGCCCTTTTGATATTGGTAGCTGCAATGGCAATGGGCAACATATCTTACAGGTAAGTAAATTTAATGGTTTGAGAATAACTAACACTTATTACAAACACTGTGGCATATATAAGTACACATGGGTTTCACCAGATGGGCTACATAAGAATATGATAGATTATGTATTAATTAACAGCAAATGAGCTAGTTCGGTTAGGAATACCAGGTCATATAGGGGAGCTGAAATTGGATCTGACCATTACTTTGCTAGAAGTGTCTTGCAACTTAAACTAAAGAAGTATTGTGCTAAGGTTAAAAAATTTACCTTTAATTCTGAAGCTTTGAAAGACCCAGTTATAACTGAAACTTACCATGATAGGTTACTTAGTCATTATGACAGTCATGGTTTGCTTACTACTGAAGTTAAGGGAAGAAGTATGAGACCATTTTTAACAGGCTTTTTTGGAGCAGAGGAGGCAAAATTATTTGAGTGATAAGGCACTTGGGCTTCTTTCAGAAAGAAAGAACTATAGGAATGTCCTTAATCAATACCCTACTAGTCCTAAAAGAAAGCATTATAGAGAGCTTAATAAAGGTGTAAATAGAAGAGCATCACTGGCATATCTGCAGAGAAGCAAACCTACACCTTAAAGATGCTTTCCATCCTCTCTCCCTGAAAAGAGAAATTTAAAATATTCTTAAGTATCTGACCTTTTCCTGTCTATCTGATCTCTTATAAGCTTAGAAATCACAGTTATAATGCTGGAATTCCTTTGTGAAGGATGTCAAGAAAATAATCTCTATGTAACATCCTCACATTCCACATACCTGCAGAGAGAAAATGATTAGTAGGATTTTTAAAGAAAATGGGTTTATTGAGAGAGGTAAGACCAACGGTATGAAACAGCCACCTAATCTGGTGGCAAAGACCTGTTCCCCCACTGCCAAAAACTGAAGCCACTCATGCTGATGACAGGAACATCAGGCACCACCTTTTTAAATGAACCTTTTCAAGAACCAGAATCTAGATAGAAACTGACCTGCCTGAGACACACACATTACTCCAGTGTAAGATTAGTGATGCCCAACTATATAGGAAAGTGAGAGTTCAGCTACCTGCGATGACCTCTGATCGGGATTATCCACCAGCTGATAATAAGGTATCCCATGCCTTTGTTCACTTAGGGCTGGCAACCCAGAAGCAAACAGAAAACACAGCAGCAGATTTTCCCTCAACAGAGGCCCACCAGTGCAGCATGTCCAGGATCCATAATCAAGCTTAAAGCCATAAACCAGTCCAGTCTACTTTGTATAATTGATCAGCAGCAGAACCCTGTGAAGTTTACCACTTTCAGCAGGGCAGAAAAAAGTAAAAAGTGGCATAGATGACCAATTTATTAGGCCACACTGATCTGGCAGCCCTCTCCTCCCATTCCCTCCCAAACGAGAATATCTGTTTTGAAAGGTACTAATGGCCTGCACCATGAGAAGGCAGGATCAGACATTAGGTGCTAGGCCTATCCGGTTCTCTGCATCATCAGTGGGAAATTGGTACACAGCTCTCCTTCCAATTTATGCCTAACTATCATTTACAGACCCATATATATATTAATTGAGGAACACAGGAAGTTGTGACTTGTAAACTTACAAATATTCAGACAAAGATAGTATACTTTTATCTTTCTTATAGTAAAATTTTCTTTCATATTTTTTCATTCTCTTTCTTTTTTTAAGTGAATTAAACACGGACGAGGTACATAGGTTGCATTAAAGGCAGTGATCCATTCTTATGGATCATTGCTATATGATAGTAAGATGGTAAATCTGAATATCCCTTAATTAAGGTAATTACAGAATTTTTTTCATTTTCTTCCAGCTCTTACAGTTCGTAATGGTGGTAATGTGTTGATTCCATGTTACCCATCTGGTGTGACTTTTGATCTGTTTGAGTGTTTATCAGCACAACTGGAAACTACAGGTCATTTGACTGTGCCAATGTTTTTCTTATCACCAGTGGCAGATAATTCTCTAGCATATTCTAACATCCTGGCAGAATGGTGAGTAAAAATGTTTTCCTTAGCAACAGTTGTAAGTTATTTTACTTTACACTCTATGTCTGTGTGAACTTAAAGACCACAGATCCCAATTTTCATGAGCCTGTTGCAGTGCCCATAGAGAGTTCACCCAGGATTAGGGTGGCCATATTTACAGAAGATTCAGGGACATTTGAAAATTTAATTGCAATCTGTGAATCTACATGACCAAATATTTCCATTTGCTAGCAACATCTGGTCATCTTAGTTTGATAGTTTGCAGTTAATGACTTTAATTTTGAAATTTTAGCCTCAATTTAATACCAGAAATTATTATCATAATTATGCACATTTGTAGTTATGGGGAGGTAATGCATGGTTAGCAAATAGCATGTCTGAGGGAGCAAGAAACCAAGTCCCAAGCAGACCTTATGGTTAGATGAAAGTTTTCAAGTCCAAAACATTAACAGTTGTACAAGCATCCTTGTAGTTTCTACTCGAACTTAAGTTTCAGCAAAGATGATTTACTTTCCTATCAGACAAAATGCTTTGTAGGAATGGCTAGTGCTCATCTAAGGAGTGATTTCTTGTTTCTGTTGGCTTCTAATCAAATGGGCTTCATGACTACTGAACATTACCAGTAGCTGCTCAAATTTTTGGATACCCTCCTCCCCTGAATATCAATGTGGATCTCTCTTGTTTACAAGGATTTCGAGTATATCTTGGGCTAACATTGGCACAGTCAAAAGTGTAACAAAAGTGTTAACTTTTCAAGTTGGACCTTTTGTCTGATCCAAATTTATTCAAAATTCCGAATAGCTTGTCAGGCACCAGGCAATATTAACTTGCCAAATAAAGTTGAAATAGGATTTGTTTTGTATCTAGCGTTACTTATCGAGTAAGAATTCGAAAAGGATTCTCAAGTTTAATTAAAGTTTAAATCTAATCAAAAATCAATTAACGTTGCTCAAGAGAAAAATATCTAAAGTTTCTGAAATAAAGTTTATTTCCAAAAAAATTCAAACACTCACCAATTCAGCTGATGAATACAAAAAGTTGGAGTACTAACAACTCACATCTACCTAAATCTCTACTAACAACTCCTTCTATTTACACAAAATATACTGATTCAACATACTAGTTCAACATATTTCAGCTCCTCCTAACAATACTCCTCCATACTCAACACACTACTGACTATACTTCCAATTCTGACTCTGTGACCTAAAGTCACTTAGTTATAACATGCAGAGTACAAATCCGACACGTATCTGTTCCACGCTGGGAAAACATTTGCATAATCTGATGATCTTGCTAGCTATGACACAGGAGAGGTCATTTCCTACACATGCGCATTAGCAGCTGGCAATTTATAATGTTTAGTAAAAAAAAAAGCAGCCGAGGAAATTTTTTTCTATTTCATAACCATTTCAGAAAATCCCGTGAATGTGAGATGGCCAAGTCGCATTGTATAACACTGGCCATGTTTAAAAGATACGATACTGAAAAGTATCATTAAAAGAAATAAAAATCATATTTCAGGTTGAATATTATATTATTCGGGAGGAAATTTCCTTTCGATAAATATATAATTTAACTATTTTTATTCAGCAGGTTTTCCAAAACGAAGCCTTAATTGTATATTGCAATCTTTTTTTACCATATCACATTGAAAAAGACTTATTAAAATCAATATGCTTGCAAATTTATTTATGTTATTTATTTCCATAAAATTCGTAATTAAATTCTGTTTAATTTGGTATATAACATGACCTATTTCCGTTGATTGGTTATTTTTTTTTAATTCTAAGGTTGATTTGTTTATTTGACTCAGCACAATTGGCTCAAAACCTGGAATTTTCTCAAAGTATCCCGTGGCCGAGTGGTTAGCGCGCTTGGCTACTGATCTAAGGGACCTGGGTTCGAGCCCCGGAATTAGGCATGGATGTGTGTCGTTTTTCTGCTGAGGTCCTGCCATCCTCTCAGATCTCCTACTGTGGCATATAAACTGACAGGCTCCTGTCAGACCTCTGTGGCAAGCAGCTGCTTGAGGGGGTATTTATTTATTTTTTATTATGGTACCGAGAAAAAAATTAAAAAAACAAGAAAAATGTTTACTTAAAACCAAAAAAGTAATTTTTTTGTTATTCAGAAATATATAGTCATTCTATTCATGTGCTTTGCAATCATTTCTGTCTATTAGTTTTTTTAAATAAATTTTTATTTGTGTTGCCAGATGCATTTTTTTACTACATGACTCTAAAAAGTCCTATTAAAATAAAACATATGGTCTTTTTTGTTAAATATTATAATTTCAGAAAATCCAGAATGAAATGCTGATTAATTCGGCATATAACATGCCATAATTCCTTTCATTAGTTATTTGGCAAAAAAAAAGTTCTAAAATTAAAGTTTTTTTGTCTGAGCATAGGCAGAAAATAGCTTGGCCCCTGGATAGAACCTGTGTTTCAGACTGGACGGGTTAAGGAAAAGTAAAAGTGAATGGGTAGACCATCACAATATCATGGGTTCTTCCAGTCATCTATGTTAATTATGAAGCTTGTGTTGGTCGACTACTGAAAGGGAGAATGGGGAGATCAGTTTTCTGTGCCTTTCTCCAGCTAACTTTCAGGGGTCATAAAGCATAATCTTTTCATATGCTGCCAACCATGTACTTTGCCCCATTGTTTCCAAGATGCACCAGCTACTGATTTAGATTTTAGCATCTTTAGTCAAGCAAGCTAGCCCTTTATGTATCTTCACTAGACAATATATTTCACCAAGTGCAAGCTGACCCTGGAGCTGTTGTTTTTCTCTTTTGGTGACCTCATGACTCAACCAACTTCGAAAATTGGCAATGGGAAAGAAGGATGGGAAGATGGCAGTGATCTCGGCTGGGGAGCTGCATATTTCACTCCAGTTGTATGAGAATGAAAGTTAGAGTGCAACACGTCATTTAAAGTTACTCTGAAATATTTATATTCGATTTTTCTTCAAGTTTTTATATATTTTATATCATTAATAACTTGTTTTTAATACAAAATCAATTTTCTGTGACTACAGTATTAAGCCTATTTTAGTGCTCATTGATGTAAATTTCTAAAAATTGGTTCAAATTCGTATCTGAAGTTCTTGTTTAACTTAAAAACCTAAATAATGAAGGATATAAGTAATGGGAATACCAAATTCATTTGAATAATGAAATAATTTAGAAAAAAATAATAAGAAAAAGTTTCTGGTATTAAAATGAGCTAATATACCAAAACTCTGTCATTATTAGAAAGAAATGGGAAAAATAATTTAATTTCCCTTATGTTTTCTTTTATTTTATTGTTTAAAATGAAATGATCGTTCCTGTGCTATGAAAATATTTTATTACTATTTGTTTCTTACTTCAGAATAATGTTCTAATATTTATTTTTCCTGTGTTAAAAAATACTTTAAAATTGACTTGGCCACAAGAAAAAGTTGTTTCAGAAAACTAACACTTCAAAGCATAACCAGATATGGTAATTTCGTCATGTTCAAGTACCATTGCTTTTAGCATGTTTTCATTGTTTTTTTTTAAACTTGCTTCCCCAAAAAGAACTTAGTTTTGTTTTCAACATGCAATTTTATCAGTAATTTCCCTTAAAGATATTCAGCAAAAAATGGTAAAACTAGGAGAATATTGTATTTTTTCTAGCTGTAATTTAGTGCCATAATCAATATAATTCTAAGTCTATATATATTCATACAAATTGTGATACATTTCTAATTTTTCTTTTAGGTTATCGCAGAGCAAACAGTGCAAAGTTTATCTTCCAGAAGAACCATTTCCACATGCACAATTAGTTCGTAGTGGAAGACTTAAACATTTTCCAGGTCTTAAAGGTAGGCTAATATTTATATTTAATTTTACTCAAAATATATGCAATATAAAGTTTTATTTCTTCAAAATATCTGACACATATATGATAAAATAAAAGTAGCACTTTTAAGGTAATTGCACTTAGTGACCACTTTAATAGGTACATTTCCCACTTTCTATGAATAAACTCCTCCTTCAGTGATAATATCATGTGTTCATTCCATGCTATTTAAAGCAAATAGGTACTTAGATATTCTGTGTGTGTGTGTGTGTTTCATTTAATGTGAGAATGAGCAAGAGGAAAGATTTAAAGTGGATTTTAACATGGCATAGTAGTTGGTATTACACATGCTGATATGAGCATCTTGGAAACAACAACCATTCTGGGTTTTTTATGCATGATATTTTCTTGGGTGTATCAAGAATGGTCCAACACCCAAAAACATTCAGCCAATGGTTGTTCTGTGGTTGGAAACAACTTGATGAAAGATTATGTTAAAAAATCAGGGCTTTATCTGTAATAGAATTGGAGATAAAATTTCGGAAGTTGTTTTTCTTGCAGTTATATTTTTTGTATAACATCTGGTGAAGACTTGTGTAATCATCTGGTGAGGACTCCTCATAATTAGCCAAATACTTGGCCATGGTCCCAAATTTCTTCCACAGGATTTCCCCCATTTCCACCTCATACTGAGTAAAAAATTCGAGTTTTTAGCTGTAATAGAACTGGACATACGATTTATGGCTGCATTAAATTTTACTTTTTGTGCAGCCAGGGGAGAAATTCATTTCCAACTCATCCAATTTTATCCAGTAACATATGTGGCCTATGTGTTTTATTCACATAGAGCACATACACAGTTGTATCAGAATAATATGGCCACCTACCATAGTATATGTATGGTAGGTGGTCATATTATTCTGATACAACTGTGTATATGTATGCAATAATTTTCATAGAGTTATTGGTGTACATAAAAATCTGAAATAGAGTTACTTGAAAATTTCTTTCCAAATATTGGATATGGATGTGAGCCCTGTTATCTTTAGATACAGTTATGAATATATTCATTTTAAAAATTGTAATCCAGAATTATTTGTTTTACAATATCAGATGAATTGCTGAGATTGTCATGTATAGATTGAATAATTCTTTACTTCATATCAGACTGTAAATGACCTTGAAGGATTCCCTGATAATATATGTATATATAAGGATATGATTCCTTTATTGGGTAGTGAATGATTTATTGGGTTGGAATAGTGACAAAGTTGCCAGGAAATAGAAAAATTAATTATATTGTCTCCAAATTTGAACTTGAGTGAGATGTGCAGTTTGTCTAACAGTAAGTCAGTTTTCTTCTTTTTCATTTCTAATTACCTGCCTAATAGTTTTTTCAATATTTATTCTTGCATAGAGCATTGTTCAGTATATCAGCAAACAGTGCTTGGATGATAGGAGTAATTTTTGAAGACTACTTGCTTGAATCTTTAAAAAATTACTGCTTTCATCCAAGCACTGATTGCTGATGTACTGAACAGTGCTCTATGCAAGAATCAGTCAATAATAAATACATAGATTGCTTTTAAAACATTTAGGTGAGTAATTTTTTTATGCAATGAAAGGCTTCAACTTAATAGTTCCAGTCATATTACAGATTAAAACTTTGTATATGATTTTCTTTACTGCAGAAGCTGGAGTGTTTTTGAAAATCATGCAGTAATCCATTGTGGCTCTATAGTACAGTCCCATTACATCAGATATATAGATATTCTCTGGTCTGTAAATGTGCAATACAGTTGTTCAAATAAATCAACCAGTTGTCAACAGCTTGGCCATCAGAATTCTGCTTTTCACCATGTAGCTTTTTATATACAATGCCTATCTCTTTTTACATCTTACTAGCCATCCATATGTTGCTTTGAACTCAATTTTTGCCAAAGTCATTTTTTTTTCCAACAGTATGCACAGTTAAACTGGCATGTTTCCAGGAGATGTGGGTTCGAATCCCACTCACGGCAAAACCAATTTTTTTTCAGCTTATTATTTCAGCAGTAAGACATTGTTTACTCTTTTACCATGCCATTTCTTTTTTCAATTTTCAAAAACCACATTTACCTTTGATTGATCATGAGCCATCAAAAGTTTGGATAGCAAAGACTGAGTCATATCCACTTCTCTTTGTAATACTCTACTTGAATTAAAAATCATACCTCTCCATAGCTCTTGTTTTTCCTGACAAAAGCTAAATTATGCATATTATAAAGACGAATCTCAATTTGGTTGTCTGGAATGAGGGCTTTATACATTGTTCAATCTTTGCACCTGATGGTGGAACTTCTTAGTCCAATCAGTATGTTACCTATATCATAGTTGGTGATTTATGTTTTTTATTAATTTAACATTTTTTTCTATTTATAATTTTGAAGTTAAGGCAAAGAATTTTTAAAAATATACCACCAGGTGTGCTGCAATCTTTCCACCAACACTGGCTATTATTATTTTTTTTCGCATGTCATTATTATTCCCATAGTAATATGAATTCATGAAATATTCTCGGGGATATGAAGTTTCTTTACCTTCAGCCAATAGAGAGAAATTTACTCTTTTTTCTTGACTGGTAAACTTTATTAGTTGTGTTTTTTTTAACCTTGCACCTGAACATACTACCCTATCAAACTGATGTGGGTGATATAATAAAAGGTCAAATTTATGGATTTTAATATTACTAATAATTATTAGTACTCTAGAAAGAAATATATATATAGTGACATTGTAGTATGAAGAAAATTAAAACATTGGGTTTTAGTCTTGTTAACTACAAATTGGATTCAGTCTGTATATGAAAGAAAACTCATTCCACTACTTATCTAAATTTTGCTGAGAAGAACAAATTTGATTAGAAAAGTGCAAAGATTTTCCAAATGTCAAAATATTCATAGATGAAAACCAGATTTGGGGGAAGTGTTTTAATGTGAATTGCTAAACTCTTTTCTTTTTTAAATAGAATTTCCATAGGTGTGTGTGGGAGGGATAAATCATCAGTCCTTCCTATGCTGTGAGTCTCTAATGCAGGTCCGCATTCAAATGTAGGCATGGGCCAAAATCAGCATTGAATAGAATTAAACTGGTTGCACTTCCTCTGACTATAAACTTGTGCATATGCTTAGAAAATTCTTGCTTCTTTTTTCATTCCTGCTTGGATCATAATAAGCCTTTCATAGTGCTCAGTTATGCACAGTACAGCAATTTTTTTTGTCTTTGATCATTAAAAAGTTTCTAACATCTGGTATAAAGTACAAGGTATTTATAGTGCTGAGTTAATAGCAATCTATGCAGATAGTTATGTTAATTTTAAATAGTTTCCATAAGTTTGTCTTGCTATAAAATAACCAATTACTTTTTTTGGTTAAGAAGCATGACTTCATAAAATCCCAGAAAATATTTATAGAAATCCTATATTTTATTAAAAAATTTATCATCAAGTCTAAATTCTTAAAAATAAAGTGAAAATTATCTGCCAGTAATATATGTATATCGAGGATGAATAAAGTTAATAGTATTAACTCTTTTTGTAGCTGAAAACTTTAGCCAAGAATTCCGTACTCCCTGTATAGTATTTGCTGGACATCCATCATTAAGATTTGGAGACAGTGTCCATTTTATGGAGTTGTGGGCAAATTCACCAAATAATGTTGTAGTGTTCACTGGTAAGAGTTTAAAAATGTAATTATTGCCTTTTTTCTAAAGAAGTATTTACCATATACTGTCTAATTGTTTGATGTAAAAAGAATTTATATGCATATCAGACCTAATAGTTTAAAAGTTTTGAATGCAAGCAAAATATTTCCATTATTAATTACTACATGAACAGTTAATAGTTCCGCACTTCACTTAGGTTATGAACAGAATAATTAAAATTCTCATGCTTTTAGCTTGTACAGAAAAGATCGTGTAATGATTTGGTAATCGTACAAGTACTCCCTTCAGGTAATCCTGGAGACTTGAGCCTTTACATCAGGAATATCCAATGATGAAGCCTTTGCAGCATAACAATCACAAAGCAAAGAGAGTTCCTTTTCACTTTCTTTAGTTTTGTCCTTTATTCATATCTAGTCAAGTACATTCTTCTTAAAAATTGGTTTTAATGTTAGTTTTTTTAATTTCTTCTGAAGCTTTTTTATATGGGCCCAGTTCAATATATTTTATTTCTTGAGTGGTTAGGTGTGCTAGTTCTAGCATCTCCCAAACAGCCATCCTCCTGGTCTTTTCATGCACAACCATCTCAAAGGTTTACTGAAAATGATGCGAAAAGCAAAATATTACCAGTGCCATCCTGTGGATGAAAATTTCTGACCTCTCTGATCCACAAGTGTGGATCAGAGAGGTCAGAGAAGACTGGTGAGAATTGTGCAAGCAAACAGACAGATTACAACTCAGACAAATCACAGCAGACTTTAACATTAGTGTGCAGAAGGTCATCTCCAAATGCACCACATATCGGACTTTGTCACTAATGGGCTACAACAACCGCTGACCATGTCAAGTGACCATGTTGTCAGCAAAGAACATGAAAGCTCATCACCAGTGGACGCAGGAACATTGACACTGGACCATTGAGGACTGTAAAAAAGGTAGCCTGGTGGACAAATCAAGGTTTCTTTTGCATCATGCTGATGGAAGGATCAAAATTTGGCACAAACAACATGAGGCATGGAGCCATCTTGTCTGGTGTCAACAGTACAGGTCGGTGGTGGTGTGGGGAATGTTTTCCTGGCACATTAGGCTCCCTAATTATTCATCAAAGGATATCTGAATGTCTCGGTGTATGTGAACAAACATCATTGCTGGCCAATTTCATCCCTTCATGCCTACAGTTTATCCTCATTTGGATGGACACATTCAATAGGATAATGCACCTGCTCATAAGGCAAGTATTATCACTAAATGGTTCCAGAAACTCACCTCTGAGTTTTTCTTGCTTCATTGGCTTGCACAGTCCCCAGATCTAAACCATATTGAACATCTTTGAGATGAGGTGGTAAGGGCTGTTCACAGTGAGACTATGTTGCCATCCAATTTGCAACAACTGCATGACACATTAATTTCCACATGGTACAACATACCTGCAAAACTGATCCAGCATCTTGTAAGTTCCATGCCCCAACAAATACAGACTATTCTGAAGGCCAAAGGAGGCACAGCATACTACTAGGTAGATGATAAACTGGCATCTCGGTGTATATAATTTTTTTGTTCTGAAACATTTAAATTTCTTTATATTTAATTTTATGAGATATTTTTGTGCAAAATTATCTTTTTATCCTCTTAGTTTTTAATTCTTGCAGGGAAAATGCCTATCATAAATCACTTCTAATAGTAGATAAATTTTTATGCATTTCTTTATGGATTATTGTACAATGTGTATTTCTCAGCAAAAAATGCTAATTTCAGAATGAAAGTTATCCATATCATCAAAAAATGCTTAACAATAATATTTTTTGCTGATTCAGTAACATCTCCAAAAGCAGATTATTTCTACATTGAAGTGGATTTCCTTAAAGTGCTGCTTTGGGTCGTTTTTGGTAAACCATAATAATTTAAGACTGGAAAAGAATCACTATTATGCATTTAATTTTACCACCAGGAAATTTTAGTGAAGAATCAGGTGTGCAGCAGCAAATTGTTCCTAGATTTTCTATAGCTGAAGATGGGTCTTAGAAGGACTTTCAAGTCTTTTTATGCACATGCTAAGTTGTTGTGAAGCATTGTTTCTTGCAAATAATCATCTCCCATAAGAAAACGTTTTCCTTTAAAATATATATATATATGCAATTTTATGTAATATATAATAACTTTAGGCATGTCTTAAGCATTGTGATCTAAACTCAAATTGTGTAATAGCTTTTGTATCATTAGGAAATTAGGCATTTGTATCCTTGACACTATAATTGATAATTTTAAATGACCATTAACTAATTAAACTATGCATTTAATTGCATTTTTTCTCACCTGCTTATCAGTGTACCATAATTGACACATATTTTATCTAATTTACTCATGAACTTATTTCAATCTGGTTAGCTTTTGTAATAATTTGTCACTTTTCAGAGCCTGATTTCCCTTATTTAGAAGCAGTAGCACCATATCAGCCACTTTCAATGAAGGTATTTTTGCATTTTTTTCCATTTTAAAGTTTTATTTTTAGGACTATTTTATGGTTAGATTGTTGTAATAATTTTAATATGAGGAAAAATGTAGAAGCAAAACTCTGGATAGTGACATCGATAAATTAAAGTTTGTAAAGTCTACTGGTAGCTTTTTTTTGTAAAGTCTACTGGTAGCTTTTTTTTTCCAGATTTTTAAAATTATGTAGTGATTGCCTTCATAAATTGGAGGTAATCACTGTAAAACACTGCTGCTGGATGCTTATTGCCCAGAAATAGGCTAAGAGTGTTAATAAAATTGATTCTGAAGAATGGAAATTTACCTGATCCTTGAAATTATAAGCCTTTTTCATTAATTTCAATCCTGAGGTTTTCGCTTCATTTCTCAATGAAAAACTTGCTCTATCATCATCATCATCATCCTCAAGCAGCCATGGGCTACGGAGGTCCAACCAGACCACGCAGTTTAATTCTCCAAGCATATCTGTCCTGAGCTACATCTGCTGCATCTGGCCACTGCACACCAATTCTAAGAAGGTTCTGTTTGACATTGTCTGCCCACCGCATCATAGGCCTCCCCCTCCTTCTGAGGCCTCTATGCACACTGTTCATAACCCTATTCGTCAATCTATAATTATCCATACGGGCAACATGGCCAAACCAGCGGAGTCTCTCTCTGCACAATATGCTGCTTAAAGGAGGTTGCAGACTCCTTTGCCTAACCTCATCATTAGTTACAAAGTTAAACCACCTAATACCCAAGATACTGCGTAAGCATCTCGAATCAAAAGCATCTAGTTTCCTGTTATCTTGTTTACACAGCGTCCAAGTTTCACTACCATAACTAACCCTAGAAAGAACCAAACTATTATACAGTCTAATTTTAGTCTTTAGGTGTATACGCCTATTTCTCCACAATCTCCATAGATTCTTAAAAGTCCTGGCAGCAATACCTATTCGTCTGTTAATCTCATGCCGCACATCACCAGTATCAGTTACATAGCTCCCAAGATAATTAAACTGTGACACCTGCTCAAGACTGCAACCATTCAGATTAACTGAATCACAACCTGCCTGACCAATTTTCATCACTTTAGTTTTCTCTCTGTTTATAACCAAACCTACTCTACTACCAGTCTCATCAACAGCTCGAATGAAAGAGTTCATCTCATCAACATCATTTGCCAAAAGGGCTAAATCAGCATAATCTAAATCAGAAATTTTCCTATCTTCAGCCCATTTAAGGCCAAAATCTTTCCCTCGAAGTGAATTTCGCATAACATAATCAACAACCAAACTAAAGAGAAAAGGAGACAAAATGCACCCCTGTCGAACACCAGATGTAATGCTAAACCAATTGCTACAAGACTTACCAACTCTCACACATGACTCAGTGTTATTATAGAGAGCTTTCATTATGTTAACTAACTTGTCTGGTATACCATATGATCTCACAATCAACCACAAATTATGACGATCAACAGAGTCGAAAGCCTTTTTGAAATCAACAAAGCTAGCAACCAAAGGTTTCTGAAACTCTAAACATTTCTCAAGAATCTGCCTAAGTGAAAATATCTGATCTACACATCCCCTACCACTTCTGAATCCACATTGCTCATCACGCAATTGCCTGTCAACCAGATTCTTAATTCTATTAAGCACAATCATGGAAAGAACTTTACCTGGAACAGAGAGTAAGCTGATACCCCTATAGTTATCACAAGAACTGCGATCACCTTTTTTGAAAATAGGGATAATAATAGCTCTGGTAAAATCTTTAGGAACCATGCCTTTATCATAAAAGTTATTCAAAATTTCAGTCATCCAAGTGGTAACCAAAACATTCCCAGCTCTGAGCATTTCTGTAGTAATTTCATCCACCCCGGGGATTTATGATGTTTCAGTTTAGAGATAGCGAAACTAACTTCAGATTGTGTTATAAGGCCAACATTAAAGCTGCCAATGCATCTATCATCATTACAAACAATGGGAGTAGAACTAACCACATTGTTTAGAACATCACTGAAATGCTCAGCCCACCTAGCCATGACAGAATCCTCACCTTCTATAACCTTACCTTGTTTATCCTTCAATCCCTGTATGCCTGTCCGTTTTCTACCACATAAAACATTAACTATCTGGTACAGCTCTCTGCTGTTGTGCTGCCTAACTGCTTCCTCAGCTTTGTCAGCCAAGCTATCAAGCCAAAGATTTTTATCAGTAGCTAACTGATCCTTTACACGTTTATTAAGCTCTCCGTAATCTTTTCTATTAGGACTAGTAGGGTACTGATTAAGGACATTCCTGCAGTTCCTTCTTTCAGAAATAAGCTCAATTGCCTTATCACTTAAATAATTCTGACTCTTCTGTTCCTTTTTTCCTAATAGAGTACTGTTAGTGTCCAAAAAAGCCTGTTTAAAATGATCCCATTCTTCCTCAACATCAGTCGTAAGCATACCATGATTGTCATAATGACTAAGTAACCTATCATGGTAAGCTCTAGCTATAACTGGGTCTTTCAGACCATCAGTATTAAAGGTAAATTTTTTAACCCTAGCACAACACTTTTTAAGTTTAAGTTGCAAGACACTTTTAACAAGGTAATGGTCAGATCCAATTTCAGCTCCCCTATATGCCCTGCTATTTCTAACAGAACTAGCCCATTTGCTGTTAATTAATATATAATCAATCATATTCCTATGCAGCCCATCAGGTGAAACCCACGTGTATTTATGTATGTCGCGGTGTTTGCAATATGTGTTAGTTATTCTGAAACCATTGAGTTTACTTACCTGTAGGAGACGTTGCCCATTACCATTGCAGCTACCAATACCAAAAGGGCCTATCACCCCTCCCCAAAGATCAGAGTCAGTACCAACTTTGGCATTGAAGTCACCTAGAACAAGGGTAATATCTCCTTTCTTGACTGAATTCAAAATATCCTGTAGTTGTCCGTAAAACCTATCCTTCTCATCCTCATCAGAATCCTCAGTGGGGGCATAACAGCAGATAACATTCAAGTCTTTAATGCTTGTCTGAAATTTTGCTGTAAGAAACCTTTCATTAATGCACTCATATCCTAGAAGAGCATCACTAGCATGTCTGCTGAGCAGCAGACCCACACCTTGGTGATGCTTTCCATCCTCCCTCCCTGTAAAGAGAAATTTAAAGTTATTTTTAAGTATCTCACCTTTACCTGTCCATCTGGTCTCTTGCAAGCCTAGAATATCTAGGTTATAGCGCTGGAATTCCTGCATGAGGACATCAAGAGAATAATCTCTATGTAATGTCCTCACGTTCCACGTTCCTGCAGAGAGAAAATGATTAGTAGGATTTTTAAAGAAATTAGGTTTATTGACATTGGTAGGGCCAACAATATCAAACAGCCCCCTGATCGCAGGCATGGGGCAAAGACCCGTTCCTCCTCCGCTAAAGGCTGAAGTCACCGATGCTGGTAGGAACTTCAGGCACCACCTTTTCAAGTGGACTTTTTCAAGAGCCACATGGCCTGCCTGAGACGCATTACTCCAGTTTAGGCTTGACGATGCCCAACTAGCTAAGTAAGGTTCAGGTACCTGCGATGGCCTCTGATTAGGATTATCCACCAGCTGATATAAGGTATCCCATGCCTCTGTTCACTTAGAGCTGGCAACCCAGAAGCAAACAGAAAACACAGTGGCAGACTCTCCCTCAACAGAGGCCCACCAGTGCAGCAAGTCCAGGATCAATAATCAAGCTCAAATCCATAAACAAGTCCAGTCTAGTAGGTATAAATGGTCAGCACCAGGACCCTGTGAAGTTGACCACTCCTCAGCAGGGTTGAAAAAAAAAAGAAAAAAGTGGCCATAGATGACCAGATCAGCAGGCCATACTGAACTGGCAGCCCTCCCCTTCCGTTCCCTTCCAAAAGAGAATATCTCTTTTGAAAGGTACTAACGGCCTGCACCACGAGAAGGCAGGGTCGGACATTAAATGCTAGACCTGGCCGGTTCTGTGCATCATCACTAGGGATTGGTACACAGCTCTATGAATGAATGAATATAATTTGTTATCTCAGAGGCAATCTAATTTTTGATTTGACTACAGCTGCGTTGACAGCAACATTTTTTTGAGAAGAGAGCACCAAGTTTCTAAACAACCTTTCCAAGCATCAAATATAGTTTATGATCTTTTTTTCCATCCATATAGTAAAAGTATTAAAATGTTTGCAGTTTAAGTTTTTATTCTAGTGTTTACCAACTGGGTGCTGCAATATTTCAATTAGAAAATTTTCTAAATTTTTTAAATGTTGATGTAGAGATATGATTTAAACTATGTTGCTTTATTAATCCTTCCAGAGCCCAGCCTGAAAAACTGGTTTACATCTAGAGGCCAAGCTATTTTTTCACTGTGCTCAGTCAACTGAAAATTAGTAAAAAAAAAATAATTTCAGAACTTTTTTGGCAAATAACTAATGAAAGGAATTATGAAATGATATATACCAAATTAATCATCTTTTAATTTCAGATTTTCTGAAAATAAAATATTTAACAAAAAAGCTAACTAGTTCAATTTTAATGTGGCTTTTTTTAGGGTCATGAATGCAAATAAAAATTTATTTTAAAAAACTAAGTCAGAAATAATTATAATGCATATGAATAGAAAGTCTCTTTATTTCTGAATAACAGAAAATGAAAGTTTTACTTGAAACAAGAAAATTAATCCCTTTTTATAATTTTTCCACCTCGCTATGTTCTTTGAGAAAAGCCCAAACTTTTCACCCTATACTGAGTCAAATAAATAAGTCAACTTTCGATTTGTTTTCAACAAATAATGTAATATTTTTCTTCTTTCTATTCATCACTCTTTAAGATATTTGACTGAAATAATTGTCACAATTATAATTTTTTAATTAAATCTGTTGCTTTCTATGCTATTGATGTGATCATGATAGAAAGTATTAATTTTGTAATATATTAAAAATGTTGCTTTTAACATTCATGTTTTTTTTAACTTGCTAACCCACGTGCGAGTCTTTGAACTCTTGTGTGGTGTGTATTTCCAAAAATATCTTGTAAATAGTTATATTATATCATATGTAATTTGAATGGAAATAAAGACTACTATTACTACTACTGGTCTGTAAATGGTAGCTAGGTAGTCACTGGAAGGAGAGCTATGCACCAATCCCCTGTGATGATGCATAGAACCGGCCAGGCCTAGCACCTAATGTCCGACCCCGCCTTCTCGTGGTGCAGACCGTAGTACCTTTCAAAAGAGATACTCTCTTGTGGAAGTGAACGGAAGGGGAGGGCTGCCAGATTAGTGTGGCCTACTGATCTGGACAACTATGGATACTTTTCTTTTTTTTCTACCCTGCTGAGGAGTGGTCAACCACACAGGGTCCTGGTGCTGACCATATAAACCTACTGGACTGGACAGATTCATGGCTCTGAGCTTGATTATGGATCCTGATTTTGCTGCACTGGTGGGCTTCTGTGGAGGGAAAATCTTCCGCTGTGTTTTCTGTTTGTTTGTGGGTTGACAGCCCCAAGTGAATAGATTCACAGGATATGTTTATCAGCTGGTGGATAATCCTGAGCAGAGGTCATCGCAGGCACCTGAACTCTTTGCTTCTATTGGCATCGTCAAATTCTACATTGGAGGAAGTCTTCCAGTGTAGATGGCTTCAGCCTTTAGTGGTGGGGGAACGGGTCTTTGCCCCATGTCTGCGATTAGGGGGCTGTTTGATATTGTCGGCATTCCCTCTCTCAATAAACAGTTTCTTTAAACATCCTACTAACCATTTTCTCTCCATAGATAGTTGGAATGTGAGGACTCTGCACAGAGCTTTTTCTCTTGATGTCCTCACACAAGAATTCCACCATTATAATTTAGATATTCTCGGCTTGCAAGAGACCAGATGGACAGATAAAGGTCAGATTCTTAAAAATAATCTTAAATTTCTCTTTTCAGGGAGGGACGACAATAAGCATCACCAAGCCGTGGGTCTGCTTCTCAGCAGACACACTAGTGATGCTCTTCTAGGATATGAGTGCATTAATGAAAGGTTTCTTACAGCAAAATTTCAGACAAGCGTTAAAGACCTGAATGTTATCTGTTGATATGCCCCCACTGAGGATGCCGATGAGGATGAGAAGGATAGGTTTTATGAACAACTTCAGGATATTTTGAATTCTGTCAAGAAAGGAGATATTACCCTTGTTCTTGGTGACTTCAATGCCAAAGTTGGTACTGACTCTGACCTTTGGGGAGGAGTAATAGGCCCTTTTGGTATTGGTAGCTGCAATGGCAATGGGCAACGTCTCCTACAGGTAAGTAAATTCAATGGATTCAGAATAACTAACACTTATTACAAACACCGCGACATACATAAGTACACATGGGTTTCACCTGATGGGCTGCATAAGAATATGATTGATTACATATTAATTAACAGCAAATGGGCTAGTTCTGTTAGGAATACCAGGGCATATAGGGGAGCTGAAATTGGATCTGACCATTACCTAGTTAAAAGTGTCTTGCAACTTAAACTTAAAAAGTGTTGTGCTAGTGTTAAAAAATTTGCTTTTAATACTGAAGCTCTGAAAGACCCAGTTATAGCCAAAGCTTACCATGATAGGTTACTTAATCATTATGACAATCATGGTATGCTTACCACTGAAGTTGAGGAAGAATGGGATCATTTTAAACAGGCTTTTTTGGACACTAACAGTACTCTTTTAGGAAAAAAGGAGCAGAAGAGGCAGAATTATCTGAGTGATAAGGCACTTGAGCTTATTTCGGAAAGAAAGAACTGCAGGAATGTCCTTAATGAATACCCTACTAGTCCTAATAGAAAGCATTACAGAGAACTTAATAAACGTGTAAAAGATCAGTTAGCTGCTGATAAGAATCTTTGGCTTGATGGTTTGGCTGACAAAGCCGAGGAAACAGTTAGACAGCACAACAGCAGAGAGCTGTACCAGATAGTTAATGTTTTGTGTGGTAGAAAACGGACAGGTATACAGGGATTGAAGGATAAACAAGGTAAGGTTATAGAAGGTGAGGATTCTGTCATGGCTAGGTGGGCTGAGCATTTCAGTGATGTTCTAAACAATGCGGTTAGTTCTATTCCCATTGTTTGCAATGATGATAGATGCATTGGTGGCTTTAATGTTGGCCCTATAACACAATCTGAAGTTATTTTGGCTGTTTCTAAACTTAAACTTCATAAATCCCCAGGGGTAGATGAAATTACTACAGAAATGCTTAGAGCTGGAAATGTTTCGGTTACCACTTGAATGACTGAAATTCTGAATATCTTTTATGATAAAGGCATGGTTCCTAAGGATTTTACCAGAGCTATTGTTATCCCTATTTTCAAAAAAGGTGATCGCAGTTCTTGTGATAACTATAGGGGTATCAGCCTACTCTCTGTTCCAGGTAAAGTTCTTTCCATGATTGTGCTTAATAGAATTAAGAATCTGGTTGACAGTCAATTGCGTGATGAGCAATGTGGATTCAGAAGTGGTAGGGGATGTGTGGATCAAATATTTTCACTTAGGCAGATTCTTGAGAAATGTTTAGAGTTTCAGAAACCTTTGGTTGCTAGCTTTGTTGATTTCAAAAAGGCTTTCGACTCTGTTGATCGTCATAATTTGTGGTTGATTGTGAGATCCTATGGTATACCAGACAAGTTAGTTAACATAATGAAAGCTCTCTATAATAACACTGAGTCATGTGTGAGAGTTGGTAAGGCTTGTAGCAATTGGTTTAGCATTACTTCTGGTGTTCGACAAGGGTGCATTTTGTCTCCTTTTCTCTTTAGTTTGGTTTATTGATTATGTTATGCGAAATTCACTTCAAGGGAAAGATTTTGGCCTTAAATAGGCTGGAGATAGGAAAATTTCTGATTTAGATTATGCTGATGATTAAGCCCTTTTGGCAAATGATGTTGATGAGATGAACTCTTTCATTCGAGCTGTTGATGAGACTGGTAGTAGAGTAGGTTTGGTTATAAACAGAGAGAAAACTAAAGTGATGAAAATTGGTCAGGCAGGCTGTGATTCAGTTAATCTGAATGGTTGCAGTTTTGAGCAGGTGTCACAGTTTAATTATCTTGGGAGCTATGTAACAGATAATGGTGATGTGCGGCATGAGATTAACAGACGAATAGGGATTGCTGCCGGGACTTTTAAGAATCTATGGAGAGTGTGGAGAAATAGGCGTATACACCTAAAGACTAAAATTAGACTGTATAATAGTTTGGTTCTTTCAAGGGTTAGTTATGGTAGTGAAACTTGGACACTTTGTAAACAAGATAACAGGAAACTAGATGCTTTTGATTCCAGATGCTTACGCAGTATCTTGGGCATTAGGTGGTTCAACTTTGTAACTAATGATGAGGTTAGGCAAAGGAGTTTGCAACCTTCTTTAAGCAGCATATTGTGCAGAGAGAGACTCCGTTGGTTTGGCCATGTTGCCCGTATGAATAATTATAGATTGGCGAATAGGGTTATGAACAGTGTGTCTAAAGGCCTCAGAAAGAAGGGGAGACCTAGGATGCGGTGGGCAGACAATGTCAAACAGGACCTTGTTAGAATTGGTGTGCAGTGGCCAGATTCAGTAGATGTAGCTCAGGATAGACTTGCTTGGAGAACTAAATTGCATGGTCTAGTTGGACCTCCGTAGCCCATGGCTGCTTGATGATGATGATGATGACGACGACGACGACGACGACGACGACGACGACGACGACGACGACGACGACGACGATGATGATTACTACTACTACTATTTGGCAGAAACTGCTTAAGATGGATGAAATCATATCACTAGTATAGCGATTTTATTATTAACAAATGACTTATAGAAAATGCATTAAAATGCTCACAAAATTTTATATAATTTTGTTTCTAAAGTAGTTTGTACATTTTTTTAAATTAATTAAATAATTTGACCTAATACACTTATGTGTAACAAATTAAAGTTTAATTACACTCAGTTTGATTAAAAAATATTTAATGCATGATTATGCTGTTTTTAACTGAGTAAAGCTCAAAAGCTATTGTCTCAAATTACACAAGACTATAGTATATAGTCTGGATATAAGCTGTTAGACTTGGCAATAATTAGCTTAGGGCATTTTTACACTTGTTAAAAAAGTCCAAAGTAAGGTTGTGAAAAAGGTTACCATTTTATAAGAGAGTCCTGCTGGCTTCAGCTGAAAGTGCACTTCTTTGATTTGATAATCTTCAGTAGTTTTTTCTTCTAGATGACGTTTGAAGAGATAATGTTAATCTATAGAAGATTTTAGCAATGATGCAGTTGCCAAGCACTTTTAGATACCAGTCCGGATTTATGATGTTTGAAATTGTTCTTTCCATAATATTTCAGCAATAATGGTAAAATGCACAAGACGTTGACTAACAGCTCATTTATGTTGAAAACAGTAGATGGGCAGAAAAACTCATGATATGACATTCAAATATAGTTCACTATCAGCAGATTCATAATGGTCATAAAACACTCATGAACAGCATATTCAGTGCCAGTTTAAAACAAAAACCAGTAAAAATTAACCATTTAAACGTTAAAACCATAGAAATTGAATAATATGACCACTATGAATCTGCTGACATTGAACTATATTTGAACGTTATATCATGAGTTTTGCCCATCTACTGTTTTCAACATAAATGAGCTGTTAGTCAACATCTTGTGCATTGTATCATTATTGCTGAAATATTATGGAAAGAACAATTTCAAACATCATAAATCCAGATTGGTATCTAAAGTGCTTGGCAACTGCATCATTACTAAAATCTTCTATAGATTAACATCATCTCTTCAAACGTCATCTAGAAGAAAAAAACTACTGAAGATTATCAAAGAAGTGCACTTTCAGCTGAAGCCAGCAGGACTCTCTTATAAAATGGTAACTTTTTTACAACCTTATTTTGGACTTTTTTAACAAGTGTAAAAATGTCCTAAGCTAATTATTCCCAAGTCTAACAGCTTATACCCAGACTATATACTATTGTCTTGTGTAATTTGAGACAGTAGCTTTTGAGCTCTACTCAGTTAAAAACAGCATAATCGTGCATTAAATATTTTTTAATGTGTAACAGAAGATATGAATTGCCAGGATTATCAAATTTATTAATTTGGTGAACTCTTATTATTTCTGCATTTGCATTTCACTTAAGATAATCAGCAAAGTTAATATCAGAGATAGTGATATTTCTTATTGTTACTTATTCCTATTTTTTTTCATTTTATATGTTTCTAATGTTTTGTATGCATCAGCATCAATAACTAACATTTCAACATGATTAACACACGTTTTTTTTTTTTATCAAATATGCATATGTAGGAGTAAAAACTTTTGGGTTGTATATTTTGAGAATATTAAATAAATTTTTAATATATTAAGTTTGCTCAATCATTTTCATGTTATTTTACAAACATGCATTGAATGCTCAAAGTAGTTTATTTTCACAAATCAAGGAAAATATTTCTGTTATTAGGTGGTATATTTTCCTATTGATACTAGTCTCAGTTTTAATCAAGCTAATAAACTTATAAGAGATCTGAAACCACGACATTTATTATTACCAGAGCAGTATACTATGCCATCTCCTCTTCACAGGCACAGAACTGATCTCATTGTAGAAGCTGTAAGTATTTTATCTAATCTCCTTATAGTATTATTAGCTAGCATTTTTATTTTTAACTATGCCTATCTTAGTTTTCAAGTTTTTGTAATTACAAAATAATTTTTGTAATATTTTTTTTAGTACTTCATAATTTATTTTTATTTGTAGTCAAGTTATACTTCATTTTTAAATCTTGTTTTTTTTTTTTGGTACCTTATTTTGATACAAATAAAGATGAGAAAACCATATTAGACTATAATGAAGCATGCATATTTTGCTTGAATAGAAAAATTTTAGGAATTCATGGATATAGTTTCAAAAAACTCTCAAATCCATGTACATGGAAAATATTATCTTAACTAGTTTTATATGGGGAAAAATACATATAATTCCATGAAGGGGAGGGAACATTAGAAAGGTAAAGGTATTGGACTCAAAAAGATTGAAAAACACTGATCTGCAACTGACTACAATTTAAAATAAATTCATGTCATGCAAATTAATTCTAGTTTTATTTTCTGATTTAGAGATTTTTTTATTCACAAAACAATTTTAGAATAAAAGTTGCTTTTTTATTGTGTAATATGTCTAATTTGTTTTCCCTACAAGAACTGTAATACCCAACTCATAACTGTGTCATTTGAAATTTGGGTAAAGTTTAAAGATCAATCTTTGAGTACTGTTTAGTCTTTTAGGTCAATAACTTCGACTATTTTAAGTGTTCTGCTAATTCTCACTCTGCCTTCAGTGAGAAAGGGGATGATAGGTCTGCCATCTTTCTGATAGGATGTTAAGGGTAGCACCATGTCCTAGAGAACCATACCCTTTGCATATTAAAGAACATGCTAGATGGCCTTGGTTAGAGACTTCCATCTGTCTCCTAACAGGTGTCCAGTGGGTCCCCTCTCCTGCCAACTCTGAGCCCTCAGAGTCTTTGGGATCTGTCCATTTAAACTCATCTGTGCAGAAAAAAAAAAGTGAGGCTCGGAGGTAAAACATCCCAATCATTTTCAGTGGATTATAAATCTGTTTTTGAGCATGTTCTATTAATTGGCAGTTGATTTTACTTTTAGCATTGCTGAAACCATAACCATGTTCCTCCTTGGAGACCTTAAAATAAGTGTACAGTTGTATCTTGCACATGCAGCTATTAACCTCCTTGGAGACCTTAAATAGGTGGACAGTTGTATCTTGCACAAGCAGCTATAACATTTCTCGAAATCTGCTAGCCTGTAGTACCAGAAATTTCTGTCAATTTCAGTGAATAAAATGGTTAAGTTGGAAAACATATCTTTGCCCATGATTTTTTTTGGGGGGAGAAGTTTGATGTTTGATATTTTGTACTCTATTCTTGTCATCAAATCTTATTTTCTCAAACTCACTGGAATTTTGGGGAAATCTTAAACATTAATAAATATTAAAATACTATTAAATAATACCCATTTGTAGTAAATTAAAATACTGTATGCCTTCTTCATGATTTGGATACTGAATTATATGGTTCTCTATACCAGTTGTAGTCAAATTATTAAATAGAAAGTTGTAAATTTTAGGTAGAATAAAATTGGACTTCTACTTTACTTAAAACTCTCTTACTGGGCTTTCAAGCCTGTTTTACTTTTTTTTTTTTGAGGTTGTATAGAGACCTTCATTTGTAACAGCATGTGACTGAAAGTTTTAGTTGACATCTAAAAAAGCAGATTAATTAATAAAATTTGGTTGATGACCTTAATCTGAAAACACATTCATAAATTTTTGCAGCATTATGATTTCTGGTCCTTGGAATATGTGCTTCAAATTTGATAATGTGTTTGTAACATTATATATAAAATAGAAAAGCCCAGTGGTGCAGTGATGCCATATGCACTTCTTTTGACTATTCCAATACCAAGTGGCTACAGAGTAAAAGTACTTGTGTTTGAATCTCAGATATGGTGCAATTTTTTTTTATAATGTATGTCTTTCTGCAGAGGTCTTGTCTTCCACACAGATCTTCTGTATTGACTAATATATTGATGGATCCTGTCAAACTTATGTGGCATGCAAGCTACTTGAGGAGTAATTTCTTTTGTTTCTTATGAATACTAAAACTGTAAAATTTAAGTCTAGTAAATCAGTTGTTAAAACCACCAGTAATTTTGCGTTTAGGTTATATGTGCAAAAATTATCTGTAATAAGCTTATAAACCTTTACATGTCTCTCCAAACTTCATTAAATCATGTGTCATGTTTTATCCAAATAAATAACTAGATGTTTTGTGATAGTTTTCTTTTTATCAAATTTGTTTAATAACTCTTCTTAATAGCAATTTTGAACTATTTTACTTAAATGTTAAGTTTGTGAGTTTAATTCTAAGCAAATATTAGAGTGCAAAAAGGTTAAGTTCAGTTCTTAGTATGTTTTTATTTTATTTTCCTGTATTACTTTTATTAATGCAATAGGTATTTTTTAACATGATCCTGTTTTGATTCTATTAACAATTCTAATACCTAACCAGAAATCAAAGGGTAGGGTTCAGTATTTTAAAATAATTATTACTAATAACATAACATATAATAATAAAATTATCCGAGCAATATTTACATATATCAACCAAGTACCTGGAAAAATATTCCTATTGAAATATTATCCATATGTAATATTTATACATTATAATTATGTGTATACTTGCAATACAATTTTCTTGCTATTGTTTATTAAAATATTTAGTTATTTTCACTTGTTTATAATTTTCAGCATATAGAATATTCAGAGTGTTTTTAATATTGTGCAATATTCTGTACTTATTGTCTGTATACCACCTTCTAATGCTCACATTAAGGTAAGAATTGCTTCTGTGTTTGTCACTTAGTAATAGGAAATAGTTTAGATTTTTCTTCACTTTCTTTATTGTCTTCCTCCTCCATAGTGTAAATTTCTTGAAATGATTCAACAAAGATTGCATCAGTTAAGGTTGTACATAGTTGCAGGTGCTTATCAATATCCATCCAATGATTAAATTTCTCTCAGGCAGATCATCAGGTAGAGTCACTAGGTACAAATCTTCAAACTCCTTGTGATTTTTACATCTCATTCCAGATTTTCTAAAACAGTTTTTCTGCTTTCACTAATTTTATTTCAAATATTCATTATGATATGAAGAGCATCTAGAATCGTTATTTGTTTTGCAATTTGTTGGCCGAGTGGTTAGCACTCTTGGCTACTGATCTAAGGGACCTTTGTTCGAACCCTGGATATGGCATGGATGTATGTGTTGTTTTTCTGCTGAGGTCCTGCCATCCTCACAGACCTACTATGGCATATAAACTGACAGGATCCTGTCAGACCTCTGTGTCAAGCAGCTGCTTGAGGGGGTATTTATTTATTATTTTTATAATGAAATTATTGAACCATAAACTGTAGACTGAATGATTCTTTGTTTCAATCACAATGTGGCTTTTTATACACAAGGCAGTGTCTCTCCTTCCATCTTCTTAGCCACATATCTGTTGCTTGAACTCCTAATTTTTCACCAAAATCATTGATTTTTTGCAACAGTATGCAGGGTTGATTGGGTTATTCACTGATGATACTTGTTTGAATCAAAGCAGTAAGGCCTTGTCAACTGTGCTTTTTGCCTTGACACTTTCTATTTTCAAAAACCATATTTTTAGGAGTTGGAGTTGCTCAGTCATTAGTGGGTCAGGCTAATAATCTGATGCTCCCAGGTTGGAGTCACAGCTATTCCTGCATTGAAAATTTTCTGCAGTAATTTCTGTTTTGCTCTCAGTGAAAAAGGGAACTCCTTTGGACTTAGAAAGGCTTCTGTCTGTTGCATGGGGCATTAAGCCATGAGAACATAAGCTTAAATGTTCTCATGGCTTAATGCCCCATGCCCATAAATGCATACTTGTGTGCATGAGAGCCATACCCTGTTCGTGTTAAAAACAAATTGGATGATTTTTACATGAGGATTCCATCTGTCTCCTAACAGCTCTCCAGTGGATCCCCTCCCCCAATGTTCTCTGAGCCTTTGGAGTGTGTGCAAAAAAATGCTGCTCTGAGGTAAAATAACCCAACCCTTTTATTGATCATGATTCATCAAAAATTTGGATAGTAAAGTTAGGTCTTGTTTTTGCTTCAACCTTAAAAGTTATTTTCACTGACATTGTTTTTCAAAGAAGTCCTAATGTTTGAAATTGACAAATAATGTACATCCCTCAAAAGAATCCTTTGACAATCACTAGCAAATAGTAATGGGTTCAGGTGAATGACTGATGAAGGCACTGTCAATACAGTCACTGTATAGTGGAAGGGGACAGCAGCATGATGAATCACTGTCCTACATCTTGAGAAGTTTTCCCATGTCTGATTCATTCAACCTTAAGTGGTTTATCAAATATGCCAGGTTGCAAAGGTAGAATTTTTTTAATGTTGAGGGTACATGCAATCTGCCTGCTTGAATATGCATTAAGCTAAAGACTTAATGCATATTCATCTGTAATAAGTAAGTGTCTGTAAATGGTAGCTAGGTAGTCGCTAGAAGGAGAGCTATGCAACAATCCCCTGTAAATGATACTAGAATCGGCCAGGTCTAGTATCTAATGTCCGAACCTACCTTCTTGTGGTGCAGGCTGTTTGTACTTTTCAAAAGAGATACTCTCTTGTGGAAGGGAATGGAAGGGGAAGGCTGCCAGATTAGTGTGGCCTACTGATCTGGACAACTGTGGCCACTTTTCTGCAGTACTGTGCTCCAGATATCCATGGCATGCAGTTCCTTTTGGAGTGTTTGTTTGGAAACAGTTTGTTGTAGGCCTGCATTGACTGACTGGAGCAATTCCTGCCTCATTGCAAAGCAGTTTGCCCTAACAGTGCATGACACACTGTGACGGTCCCTATTGGTGAGCACAGTCTTTCTGGCAGCAATTAGTGGTGGACTGTGATGTATACCACTGCTAGAAGACCCTTTGAGCAGTACATTTCAACGCACCTGCAAAGGCAGCAACTTCTTGTACACTATATCCTTTGGCTCGGCCAAACGCAATAACACCTTTTTGTCACTCGTTCACATCTTTGGCACAACCCATGTTTCACGGAGTGACTAGCACATATGTCACACAACTACTTCTTGTCATTGTATGAACCCTGTAGCACAGTTCAAGCCAATCTATTTGTAGGATGCATTTATTGCTGGTGCACCCTCTGTTGCTGTTGAACGGATGTAACCCTTTTACAGCGGAAGATGACTAATTTTTTTGTCCAGTGAGCTTATATATATACAGTCCCTGTTCTTGGTGCGCCACTTTCTTTACCTCTCTGTAACACTCCAAAGATAAGTATACAGTTCCCTTCAGAGTGTTCATTGTATTTGGTACCAACATGCTACCAGCAGATCCATTAACTCTTGTAAGTTATGTGATTGAGCTGCCACATATCAGATATACTGTTCAACCACAAATGCTCGATTTGATTGATGTCTGGGGAATTTGGAGGCCAGGGAACACTTGGAAATCTTCTTCATGTTCCACAAACCATTCTTGAATAATCCGGACAGTGTGGCATGGCACATTATCCTGCTGAAAGAAGGCACTGTTTTTTTTTTTTTTTTTTGGGGGGGGGGGGGAATATTGTTGTCATGAAAGGATGTACCTGGTCTTCAATGATGTTTAGATAGATGGTAGACATCATAATTTCCTGCACATGAATGACTGGAACCAGGGTTTCCCTGTAGAACATTGCCCAAAACATTACACTTCCTCCACTGACTTGTTTTCTTACCATGGTGCATCCTGGTGCCAACATTTCCCCAGGTAAACAATGCACACATACCCAGCCATCCACATGGTGCAACAGGAAACAAGATTCATTGGACCATACAACTTTCTTCCAATAATTCAAGATTCATAAGCATTCAAGTTTTGATGTTTGTGCGCCCAATGTAGGTGCTTTTGACAGTGAACCCGAGTTTATCATGGGCATTCGGAGCAGCCTGCAACTACACAGCCCCATTTTCAGCAAGGTTCGATGTACTGTGTGTTGTGACACATTACTCCTGTCACCAGCATTCAAATTATGGGCGAGTTGTGCCACAGTATCCCTTCTGTTGGCTTGTACCATACAATACAAGCCTTTGCTTACCTCTAGCATCAGTGAGCCATGGTCAGCCCACACTTTGCCAATGGTTTGTGGTTTTTCCCTCCTTAACCACTTTTTGAAGGTATTAACCACGGCTGACTATGAGCACCCCACAAGCCTTGCCATCTCGGAAATGCTCTGACCCAGTCGTCTGGCCATTACAATTTGGCCTTTGTCAAACTCACTTAAGTCTGCTGCCTTTCCCATCTGAAGAACAAGAATATCACTGATTAATAGAGCTCAGTATAGGTGTTATTTATACCATTTCATGACCTTCACATGCGCCATCATTTACCTGCAGTTGCTTCAATTTGCATAAAGATGCGCTGGTCATAATGTTTTGGCTCTTCAGTGTATGACCATCATTCTGGGTTATATATATTTGGCAACATGGGTGGCATCAAGTGGAAAAGTTCCCAGATGGTGTGCTGAGGTATCGCGAACCATGCGTCATGATCTGTGTCAATAATTTGTTGACATTGCAAAGGAGTAGTACAGGGGCTTACATTCACTGATGGCAGCAAGACAGCCCTGTGACCACATCTTCTCCAGACTCTCAATTGGTGATCATCAGTGCTGAGACAGAAGCGAGACTCATTGCTGAATATGACATGGTTCCATTCATCCTGCCACATGTCTGGTACTGCATCACTGCAACCTTGTGCGATGATGTGCTGTAGTTAGTTGCAGTCATTACAATGGCTGGTGAGAGCACAAACCTGCCTCAGCCAATCTGTGATTCACAGTCCATATCAACACAGGGATGTCTATAGCTGCCTGTACACTGCATTGAATGTCATCCCCTGTGGATTGTGGGGCTGCTACATCTTGCAATCAAAAGCAGCAATTGAGGCATTCAGATACACATTATTTTCCTCCAACCACTGTCACCAAATTCGGCTGACAGTTGCTGCATCACAATATGATGAAGGGACCAACCAGCCATTCACAGCCCTATAATGAAGCCTCTGGTTAAGATGTCCGTGTAATGGTAGGATTCCCGATGACATCACCCAGGCATTCTCACTCCTTACATGTGCTTTCACCACCAAGATTACTCCGATGCAGTGGTCCATACATCCACTGAGCCATTTTGCCCTGTTATCTCCCTCATCTATCATGTGATTGGTTCACAACTGCACTCATTTCCATAACCCGACTGTTGACACATACCCATCTATTTGCATGGCATTCCAACAAATACTTCCTGGTGTGGCATTTTCTATGTTGAGCAGTGTAATTTAATTAGTTTAGTCTTTAGTTTTGCAGTTGTGAGTTAATTTTTTATTGCACAATTGAACAAACTATAGTATGATTTATATTTATCTTTAAGGATTGCAATGTAATTCCATTTAAACGTGGAGATGTTCTTCAAGTTCCAATAAGGCGAAGATATGAACGAATAGACATGGATTCTGAAGTATGTTATTCATTTTTATGTATAGTCTATATATTTTAAATATCTACTTTGAAAATTATCACTAACATATACTTTATAATATGTCAAGAGTTTTTATGCTTTGATGTTTACCATATAGAAAAAAAAGAAAACCTGACGTGTTTTAAAAACATCTGAAAAAAAATTAATGCTGATTCAGTGGGAATCGAACCTGCAACTCTCTAGATACATGCCAGAATGCTCTACCAGTTAAACCATGCCTCAGATGCTAATAATCTTCCAGAATAAGACCTATAAATCTTTCACTGAGATGTGGCAGACCTTGCACCATTTTTAACTGGTAAAGCTCTCTGGCATGTATCTGTAGAATTGAGGGTTCGATTCCCACCATGTCATCGTTAATTTTTTTCAGATGTTTTTAATAATTGATGAAGTATATTTCTACAGGTAATCTGTGTATTTACTATGGATGGATTTTTAATAATAATGCATAAGCACGATCAACCTCCTCACTAACATCTAAATCATTAGCAACAATTGGAAAAGTTGCTTCTCTTGAAGTATAGATGTGCAAGGTCTGCCACATCTCAGTGAAAGATTTATAGTCTTATTCTGGAAGATTATTAGTATCTGATGCATGATTTAACTGGTAGAGCGCACTGGCATGTATCTAGAGAGTTGCGGGTTCAATTCCTGCCTCGTCAGCATTATTTTTTTTTCAGATGTTTTTAATAATGGCTAAGTCTGTTTCTACAGGTAATCTGTGTATTTACTACAGACTTGATGTTGTAATTTTTTTATATAAAAATGGTGAGTTGCATATTTAAAGGTGCAATGTATGATTGTAGAAGTGTATACCTAAACTACACTTGCTTGTAAGTAATGGATAAAAGTGCAAATCTAAAAATGGTTTTCAGCAAATAGAGTTAAATATTTTATGGAAGAGTAGGATGACATGACTGAGTGACAGAAAGTGGGTTAATGAGGAAATTGTGTAATATATGTGAGGGCTGCTTATGAGAACATACACTGAATAGCCAAAACATTATGACCAGCACATCTTTATGCAAATTGAAGCAGCTTCAGGTAAACGAGGTGCATGTGAAGATAATCAAATGATATAAATAACAGCTGATATGGAGCTCTGCTAATCCGTCATTCTTGTTATTCAGATGGGAAAGTTGTTGGGTTGGGTTGTTTTACCTCTGAGCGGCACTTTTTTTTTGCACACCATGGGCTAAATGGCCAGGTCACATGGACCCCGAAGGCTCAGAGAAGGTTGGGGGAGGGGACCCACTGGAACAGCTGTTGGGAGACAGATGGTAGCCTCCCGTCAAGGCCATCCAGCGTGTTCTTTAACGTGCACAGGGTATGGCTCTCCCGCACACGGGGCCACGGCTTAACGTCCCATCCGACGGACGGCGGCCTTTCCAAGCACATCGGTGTCCCCTACTGACCGTGGGCAGGGCGGGGAATTTTTGCGGAGATAAATCTCAACGCTGACTCAGCTGGGACTCGAACCTGGGAACTACAGATTACGAGCCTGGCGCGCTACCAACTGAGCCACCCCCGCCCCCCAGATGGGAAAGGCAGCAGACTCTAGTGAGAGTGACAAAGGGGCAAATTAATGTAATTATGTATTTATTGGCCATTACTAATATATGTAAAATAGTAATGGCCAGATGACTGGGTCAGAGCATTTCCGAGATGGCAAGGCTTGTGGGGTGCTCATGGTCAGCCGTGGTTAGTACTTTCAAAAAGTGGTCCGAGGAAGGAAAAATCACGAACCACCGGGAAGGTATGGGTCAACCATGGGCTCATCGATGCTAGAGGTGAGCAAAGGTTATCCTGTATAGTACAAGCCAACAGAAGGGATACTTTGGTGCAACCCACCCATAATTTGAATGCTGATGATGGAAGTAATGTATCACAACACACAGTACTTCGAACCCTGCTGAAAATGGGGCTGCATGGCCGCAAGCTGCTCAGTGTCCCTGCTAACCTCAGTTCAATGTCAAAAGTGCCTACAATGGGCATGTGAGCATCAGAACTGGACCTTGAATATGATTGGAAGAAGGTCATCTGGCCCAATGGATCTTGTTTCCTGTTGCACCATGTGGATGCCCAAGTACGTGTGCATCATTTACCTGAGGAAATGTTGGCACCAGGATGCACCATGGGACAAAAACAAGCTGGTTGAGGAAGTGTAATGCTCTGAGCAATGTTCTGCTGGGAAATCCTGGATTCAGTCATTCGTGTGCAGGAAACTATGAACTATTAAATCAGCACTCTAGCGTCGATTTAAATATTAGAGGAAAAATTGTCTTGAACCGGGTGGGATATGAACCCACAACCTCCTGATAACATGTCAGGTGCTCTAAATCACTGAGCTACCGGCTGCCAATCAAGATCTCCTCTAATTAGCGCTATGAACATTCCTTTCATGTTTTATATTGGCGCTATTCAGGCAATTTTTAGCCACAAATGGCATTTGATATTTGCCAATAGATGGAAGCATATACAACGAGTATGCAGATAATAAACAATGATCATAATGGTGGATCAATGACGTCCACCACTTACCTAAACATCATTGCAGACCAGGTACATCCTTTCATGGGAACAGTATTAACCTCTAGTAGTGCCTTCTTTCAGCAGGATAATGTACCATGCCACACTTCTCAGATTATTCAAGAATGGTTCGTGGAACACGAGAAAGACTTCCAGGTATAGACCTGGCCTCCAAATTCCCCAGATATCAATCTAATCAAATGTCTGTGGTTTGTGTTGGAACAGCATATCCGATCTTCAGCAGCTCAGCCACATAACTTACAAGATTTAAAGGATCTGCTAGAATATGTTGGTACCAGATACCACAAACCACCTTTAGAAATCTTGTAGCATCCATACCTCACTGGGTAAGAGCTGTTTTGGCGGCACAGGTAGTACCAACATCATATTAGGAAGGTGGTCATAATGTTTTGGCTGTTTGGTGTATAAGTTCCCATAATGGAACTGCTGAAATTAGGAGACAGGAGATGTTAATAAGGCATATGCTCATCCCTGACAGCCATGCAACAACTCATGCAATACATTCTCATACTGTTGGCAAAGCTGTGAATAGGCTTTATGACAATAAAAACCATTCTTCCACAAGAGCATATCTGAGTTCATGAAGAGTTTTGGAAGGGGGTTAGCATTCTGAAGTTCACCTAAGAGTATCCCTTGCTTGCTCAATTGGATTTAAGTCTTAGAATCTGGCTAGTCATTCCATTCTGTTAATATCTTCATTTTAAAGGACTTTATGACATATAGCATGTGCAGGCTGATGAAGAAGGTGTAGTGATACATGTGCAGAATTGTCACCATGAACTGCTCTTGCTCATGTGGCCCATTTGGTATAGGGAGCCCCATATTGGAGGATAATTTCATTAGAGATAATATTAACTTGAATGTGGCCTGGACCTTTGAGTAGCTACCTTGTGTGGCTGTGACCAAAAAAAGTTGGTTGCTCCTGTTTTAGAGTTATGGTTACTAAACTTTCTAATGAGGAAGTTTTATAATTTGCTTTGTATATGTATTTTTTTTTAACTCGATTTAGGTTATTTCTTATTTTTATTATTTTTCTTGGTTTTTCAATAAAAAATTTCAATATTTTATCATTTCTTAAAATTTAATGTGGCTCAGAAACAAGGTAAATTTCCTTGACTCAAAATGCAGCCCCCACCCTCACTCCCAGAATGGGAGCAGAATAATGCAATTTTGCCAACAGAGTTTTAACCCCTACCATTACTCTGAGGAGTGTTTAATCAAGTTTGAGTTATGCCACTGTTAGGATAATAGACATTTTTCCTAACTTGTAGGCACTTCACTGGAAATATCCCCAAATACAACAGCCAAACAGAAAATATGTTTTGTTTTTCACAAAAAAATTCCAGCCTAGAAGCAATTTTGCAGTAGCTTTGTGCAACTAAGGCCCTTATTTTAACCCTCAACAACCAAATAGTGTCAGTCAGATGCATTTTGAAACTTAAACTTTTCTCAATCCTAATTACCATTTCTATTCTGGTAAGATATAACACATTTTAAAATGCAGATATTTTGTTTAAATATTTGAAAATATACTTGAAATTTAAAATTTCTTTAGGACACTATTGTTATGTTACAAACTTTTCTGAGTTGCTAAGGGTTAAACTGCACCAAATGGAAAAGTAAATGCATTGAAAGATTACCTGCAGTTTTACATTTAATTTTTTTATAAATAGTTTTATGAGAAAAAAATGAGTTTTTCCAACATATGGTATTTGTTTCATGCCCACATCTCTAGATTCATGCCAGTGTGTGTTCAAAGATAATCTGATAAACTAAATAAATCTGTCTTTTTCCACCACCAAACTATTTATTGATTTATTGACTTCAAAGTCAACTGGTAACTTTGTGGATTTATGTAATATTTATAATGTATTCCTGCTGTTAATGTAAATCCCTTGACTACACCCAACAATCCAAATTCCTGTAATGAATAAATTGCTTACAATATCTCTCTAAAATGTTTGCCATGTGCTAAATTTATAGTCTTCAAATGCCCTATAACACTCCATGGTACTCCTTCTGAAATATTGAACATATGTCGTAATTACTCCTGCCAGGTTTTGAGACTCCATTTGCTAATCATCTTGTATACACTCTAAAGATGGTAATTTTAGATTGTCCTGTGATTTAAATAATTTTGACTGGTTGTACCAACCTGTCAGCACCAACAACAATACCATTTTTAGAAGTCGGCTACATCACACATCTTTCCATATCTGGTTGAGTTTTTTTGGGGGGCATAGTATATATGGGTAATTTTAAAAAATTCTCTAATCGACCATGATATGTGCTATAGCCAGTGGCTCCGCTGTTTGTATTTAAGGCATCTCAAGGGTCATATCTGTACTTTGCAGTTATGGTAAATAGTGCACAGTTTCTAAATTTTTAGCCAGCAGTATATGTGTGTATGTAACACTCGAAAATTGATTCACTTACCAGCAAAGTTATCAAAACAAACTTGCTTATACTCAAATTTCCCAATTTTTTGCAAATCATATTTGTATTATGCATGTTGATATTATAAGCATCATTTTCATTTCATTGAAATCATTATTATATAATTAAAAATAACTTAAAATTCTCTGTCATTGAGCAATAAAATTTTAAAGTTTATCCTTCAAACTATTTGCATGTTAAAAGTTTTTAGGAGAAAACTCAAAAGCTTTTCGGAGCAAGGACAGCACTCCATCTTCAGTGAAGTGACGCTATATGATGATGATGTGTTCACCATATCAGTGCCACTTCACTGAAATGGAGTGCTGTTCTTGCTCTGAAAAGCTTCTGAGTTTTCTCCTAGAAACTTTTAATATGCAAATTGTTTGAAGGATAAACTTAAAAAAATTTATTGCGCAATGACAGAGAATTTTAATATTATTTTAATTATATAATAAAGTAATTATGTTTAAATATTTTGCATGTTTTGAAAATGAAATCTATTATTGACATTTTTTCATGCCTCAATGTATTTACAGTTTGCCGGATCCTTGATGCCTATTGAAGTAAAACCAGGCGTATCTGTTGTTACAGTAACTGGTGAGTTGGGAGTCAAAGACAACAAGTATGAGCTTAAGGTGAGTAAGCTTTAAAGGCTTACTTCTTTTGTGAGGAAGCATAAAATATCTGAGTTTTTACAAATTATTTAAATACAAAATTGTGGACCTTTCAAGACTTTTTTAATACTTTTATTTTTAATATTAAAGTGGTACAGTACATACATGATACTGTGATGGTTCACCCATTCACTTTTACTTTTCCTTAACCAGTTTTACTCTATTAATGTTATATTTATCATTTTGTGACTTTTTTTAAGTTGAATCATCATTTTTCTCTGCTCAAACTGCAAGAGGTGTTGCACATGTGCGACTCCAATTTTTGGTTGAAATCTGCTAATGCATGTGGAAGATACCTCTGCTAATGCATGTGGAAGATACCTCTTGTATCATAGCTAGTACAAGCACACAATCATTTTATGCAAATATACTTTGCAAGCATGCAACACACATGTCAGTTGCACCCCACATGTAAAGTAAGTGACATTAGGTCACAGAACAGTTAGTAGTCAGTAGTGAGACAGTTGTTAGAATGTGGTGTGAGCTCAGTTGGAGCTCAATGTAGAGTGGTTTTTTTAGACTGAGCAGAATTGCTCAGTAGAAGGAAGTTTCATCTTTGGTGGCTCTAGATTTTTGGAAATTAACTTTATTTGTTTTATTAAATAGTTTTTGACTTTCCAGTTTTTTCTCTTGAGCAGAGTTTGTTAATATTTTGGAAAGAATTAACTTTAATGATTGGCAATCTTTTGAATTAAATTCAAAACTCTTATGCAGTCTTTTCTGCTAAATAACGCAACTCATACTACACTGAGAGACCAAAAGTCATGCGATACATGCCTAATAACAGGCTGGTCCTACTCAATCCCTCAGCAGTGTAGCCACACATCAAGGCATGGAGTCAACGAGTTGCTGGTACCATTCTGCATGGATGACGCCCACACATCCTGCAGTAACCATAATTGTGTTGCATTGGATGATGCTGGATTTATGGATCGTAAGCTTGTTTCCATTGTGCCCCACAGATGCTCCAAGGGGTTCATATTGGGGGACCGTGGGGGCCAATTCATGGTGGTAAAGTCCGTGGAGTGTTCCTTGATCCACCTCCTAACAACCAAAGACTGGTGATGCATTGCATTATGTTGTTGGAATACCCCTTCACCATCAGGGTGCTCGAGAGTCAGGAAGGAGTGCAGGTGATCTGCGAGAATGTCCACATATCTCATACCTGTCAGCGATTTCTCCAAGTGGATGAGAGAGCCCAATGTAGACTACGTGAACATGCCCCACACCATCACAGAGCCACCTCCAGCCTGAACAGTGCCTTGCAGGCAGGAAGGGTCCATGGCTTCAGGTGGCCTATGCCACACTCTAATGCGCCCATCAGCATGAAACAACTAGAACCTTGATTCATCGTCAGACCATGCTACCCAACACCACTGTTCTACTGTCCAATTTCGATGTCTTTGGGCCAATTCCAGTTGTTGAGCTCTGTGACTATGTGTAAGGAATGGGACATGAGTGGGTCTTCGGCTACCAAATCTGATAAAGTGCAGGTGGTGACAGACAATCCTTTCAGAAATGTTTTATGTTTGGCCTGCATTCAAATTGGCAGTGATTTCATGCACTGTAGCCTGTCTGTTGGTCATTACCATTCGTGACAGCCAATGCTAGTTCCATTCGTCAATCGCACATGGCCGTCCAGTTCGCTGGTTTATGTGTGTGGAAATGCCAACAATAGAATACTGACAATAAACTCTTGACACCGTAGACCTGGGAAAACAATTCCTGCATGATCTCTGATATTGCATGACCCATCCTTCTGGCACCAATGATCCAAGCCACGTTCAAAGTCACAACTCACGATGTGCAGCCATGCTGAATTAACAACTACTCTGAAATGAATGTTGGGTTTGTAGGCTACTGCAGCGCCATTCTGTGGTTGACATCATTTATGGGTACAGCATGCTAGTTCTACTTTAACTGCTATTCCCATGACTTTTGGCCTTAGTGTAGAACTCTCATTTAACTTTATTGGCAGGATTAACTACTGCCTAGCACTCGAGCTATCCAGGAACTTTTAACATATATTTTGGATCATTTACAAAGTCCATAGTAAAAAAAGAGGTGTTTTGGAGCATTGCCAATACTTAAGAATGAATAAGAATTAAACATTAATAAGTAGTTAAAAAGAAACATTGAAACAGCAAGTTTGAAGTAAATTCAATATTTTATTATACTTTTTTTTTTACTCTAATGCTTCTAAAACTTATTTTTTTATTGCTTCGGAAATGGATACTGTGATTATAAATAATAATTAATTTCAAATGATCAAAAACAAAACCATTAGTGATCTATAATGGCAGATATTGGGAGAATATTAGGATTATGCTATTATCCTCAAAGCACAATTTTTAAAAGAAAGAACTTTATTTATCAATACTTTTAGTTTCATTTCAACCAAATAAACTAATTAAGATAAAGGAAATTGCAATTTTTAGGCTCTTTTATCATGGGTAGCAACATTGTAACTGAGTGATGCTCATTTACTTAAAGGAGTCCTTTACACGGTAAAAGTATTTAAGTTTATACAGTTGTAAATTCGAAAAGGAAGTGAAACACCACTACTTTGGTAAGTTTGCTGATCACTGGCTTAAGCTGAATACTGGGCCATTTCAGATGGTAACTGTTATAGAAGGCTCACAGCTGGTGTAATTGCTCAAATTCTGTATATCATCATCATCATCATTGTCACATAGCCATAAGCTACAGAGGTTCAACCAGATTGTGCAATTTAATTCTCCAAACACATCTCTCCTGAGCTACATCTGGCCACTTTACACCAATTCTGACAAGGTCCTATTTGATATTGTCTGCCCGCTGCATCCCAGGTCTTCCCCTCTTTCTGAGGCCTTTAGGCTCACTGTTCATAACCTTATTATATCTATTTTAATCTATAGTTATGCATATGGGCAACATGGTCAAACCAATGGAGTCTCTCTCTCTGCACAATATACTGCTTAAAGGAGATTGCTCCTCCTTTGCCTAACCTCATCATTACATACAAAGGACATTTCTGCTGTTCTTTCTTTCTAAAATAAGCTCCAGTGCCTTATCACTCAAATAATTTTGCCTCCTCTGCTCCCTTTTACCTGAAAGAGTACTGTTAGTTTCAAGAAAAGCCTGTTTAAAATAGTCCCATTCTTCCTCAAATTCAGTACTAAGCAAACCATGGCTGTCATAATGACTAAGTAACCTATCATGGTAAGGCTTTAACTGCAACTGAGTCTTTCAGTGTTGAAGGTAACTTTTTTTAGTCTTTGCACAAAACTTCTTAAGTTTAAGTTGCAAGACACTTTTAACAAGGTAATGGCCAGATCCAATTTCAGCTCCACTCTATGACCTGGTATTCCTAACAGAACTAGCCCATTTACTGCTAATTAATATATAATTTATCACATTCTTATGCAGCCCATCTGGTGAAACCCATGTGTACTTGTGTATGTTGCATTGTTTGTAATATGTATTAGTTATTCTCAAACCATTAAGGTTACTTACCTGTAGGATGTGTTGTCCATTGCCACTGCAGCTACTAATACCTAAGGAACCCATCACCCCTCTCCAAAAGTCAGAGTCAATACCAAATTTAGCATTGAAGTTATCCATAAAACCTGTCTTTCTCATCAGCATCCTCAGTGGGGACATAACAGCAGATAACATTCCAATCTTTTAATTAACTTTCCAGTAATGCAGTCATATCCTGGAAGAGCGTCATTAGTATGTCTGCTGAAATGTAAACCTATGCCTTAGAGATGCTTTTTAGCTTCCCTCTCTGAAAGAGAAATTTAAGATTATTTTTAAGTATCTGACCTTTATCTGTCCATCTGGTCTCTTGCAAGCTGAGAATATTCTAAATTATAACAGTGGAATTCTTGTTTGTGGACATCAAGAGAATAATCTCTGTGTAGAGTCCTCACATTCCAATTACCTGTTGGGAGAAAAATGATTAGTGAGATATTTAAAGAAACTACGTTTATTGAGAAAGGAAGTGCTGACAATATCAAACAGTTCACTAATCACAGACATAAGGCAAAGACATGTTCACCTGCTACTAAAGGCTAAGCCATCTACACTGGAAGACGTCCTCCAATATAGGTTTTGACAATTCCCTTAGAAGCAAGAGTTCAGGTACCTGCAATGTCCTTTGATCATGATTATCCACCAGCTGATAAAATATATCTTGTGAATCTATTCACTTAGGACTGTCAACCTACAAACACAGCAGAAGGTTTTTCCCTCAAGAGAAGCCCACCACTGCAGCAAATTCAGGATCCATAATCAAGCTCAGAGCTTCTGGTTGGTGTATATGGTCAGCACCAGACCCTGTGTGGTCGACCACTCCTCAGCAGGGTGCCGCACTGATCTGAGAGCCCTTCCATTCCCTTCCATAAGAGAGTAAGTAATTTTGAAAGGTACTAATGGTCTGCACCACAAGAAGGCAAGGTCAGACTTTAGGCCATCAGCCTTTATTAATAGGAAACATTGGATTTGGAGTCTGTAGTTATAGAATATCTTGTGATATAGTGTCATCATTGATGTAAAGTTGATGTCACCAAATGTAAGTTGTCGCAATCATCATAAAGCAATAAACTTGATTTTATGCAGTAAATAGTGATATTTCCAACTTTCATTTTTCTATATTGTGTAAAGCAAGTTTCTCCCAGAGAATAATCATCAGGCAGCATTTGAACATTAAAACTTAACAGATAAAATCATCATAGTTAAAAGTTTAAGCCCTAAAACAAAAGGAAAGAAATGTGTTTTCCTTTCTAAAGGAAAGAATGAGTCCATTTTAGTCTGGGTAGAGGACAACTTTCATGAGTAGGATTGATATTTTAAGTATGTTGATACTGAAGGACTAATTTCACAGATGGAAAATGTACTGTAGATATTAAACTCTGTATTGCAAATAGTTTCCAACACTAATAAGCATACTTAGTTATACTACTTACGAAGACTTATTGAAATACTGAAGTATTAAATATTGAAATTATTATAAATTATTATAATAAAATATGAAATATTAAAATATTGAAATACTTACTGAAATACCATGATTCTGGGATTCCTTCTTTCTGAATATTTGTGCAGCTAGATATGGCACTGCCCTTTCATGTCAACTAAGGCAATGTGGGGGTTTTAAAGACAATTTCCAATAAGGTGATGATAACAAATCATGGGGACAAACTTTTGTCAAGAGCTATGTATGTATTCCAAAAATTGTTTTTTCACATTGTCAGCTTTAAGTTGCATTTTTGAAAGTACAAAGTTGTATGTACCTGTCAGATATCCAGTGACAGAATGACTGATGGGTCACCCTGGTATCTGTCAATACTATTCATCAATGCCTGGATGAAGTTGGCATGCAAGGTAGGTACCCTCCCCTCTACATACTGCTCACTTGAATCCACTGGCATGCCAGATTGCAGTGGTGCAATGAATGAGCTGAGCGGCTTGATGAATGGTGATCTGCAGCAATAAGGCCTGCATCTGTCTGCAACAGAAAAATGGCCACACTCTTGTATAGTGATGTAATGGTAAAAATTTTGTATTGTTGTGCTCTATACAGCTCCTACTGTTGAAATCCTGGTGTGGGGTACCATCTCTTATGACAGTTGGTCATCTCTCATAGTCATCTAGGGTAATTTAATGGCTCTGTGATCTTACCACTCCTGCAGAGCATGCCAAACACTGCATTCCAGTAAGATAATGCAGACCATATACTGCAGGCTTTTCTTAATAGTGTCTGCAAGCCATTCCCATATGACAATGGCTAACCCAGTCACTGGATCTATTGCCAATTGATAAAATCTGGGATGTCATGAAATGACATCTAAGAACAGAACTGACTCCAGCACATAATGTGATGGATCTTAAGGTTCAGTATGGCAAATCTGAAGAATCACAAAACAGGACATTATTAGAAGAACCTTTTTGACTAACTTCCTAACTGTATTAGTACTTATATTGCTGTGGAAAGTGGTAATACTTCACACAGATGTTACCTATTGCTGATTGATAAAATCGGGATGTCATGAAATGACATCTGAAAACAGAACTGACTCCAGCACATAATATGATGGATCTTAAGGTGCAAGTATGGCAAATCTGAAGAATCATAGAAGGACCTTAATATCCATATATTTAATATCCATATACTAAACAGGCTTCAAATTTGATCATTTGTTACACTACTACTTTTTAGCACATCATTCCTTCTGGGTGGGCAATATTTTATATGAGTAGTGTATTTAATGTATCTCAAAGATAATGTAATGCACCTTTTTTTGTAATATATCTTATAACACTCTGATTGTGTTGAAGGGAATGTTATTCACTTAAAAAAATTTAAACTTTTGACTGTTTTAACTTTAATGCTACATAAACAGCTTGTTGAATTAAATATATATATATATTTGCTATTTATCATGCTACCTCTTTTTTATACTTTAAGAAATTAATTTTTTCTATTGAAATGAGAAGTTGTTGTCTACAGTACTAATTTTTCATTTAATGAATTTTTATAGCCAGTGTCTCAGATTCCTACTCCTCCACCTACTTCAGGAAAGAAAAAGAAGCTCGAAGATGAGCCATGCTATCCAGCTAGCTATGCTTGGGGACCACTTGATGTATCTCAGTTTGTACAAAAGTTAAATAAGGTGAGACAGTTGTATTAAGAAAGTTCAAAAGAAAAGATGTTTTATTTACAATTGCTAATAATTATTATTATTTTTGCCTTAAAATGAGTGGTAGGCACTTTTGATCAATGACTTAAATGTAAATGAACTTTTCTATGTGAAATGACTGTCATACCTGATTGTAGGTTTATTACAATGTTTTCTTTGTAGAATAACCTAATCTAAATTGAACAATGTTTTCTTTGTCAATTAAAAAATTAAGCATACAATTGCCAAAATTGTCTGCTCAATTTTTTAAAAGTTAGGGAAGTTAAAAGTTTAATTTTATATAACGAACCCACATTATAAATATGACCTAATTCCTCACTTAAACTTTGCACCCTCCCATATTGCAGTTTGCTTCCTGAACAAAATTGTTAACAGTATAAGAAACTTTTATTTCATTGAATGATCTATATATGATATAAATGCAACCCTGAAGAAGCAAAGCTTTTTCAGGGTTGCATTTATTTAATGCTGAAGGGTTCTGTTTTACTTGATTCTGAAAGAGATATTTCATCAATTTCCTCAGTTCATAAAATACCCATTTGAAAAGATGCTGGCAGACTCCCAGTCAGTTCAGTGAAACAGTGTTGCCAGGCCTAGTGAATAGGTTTTCTTTTTGCTTCAGAGGTTTTTCAAAAAAATGAAATATTAAGCTGTACATCAGTTTCTCCAATTAGAAATAGAAAAGTAAAACTGTGCAGTTTATGTGAATAATTATCATATATATATATTCTGTAGTAAAAATGAGAAACTAGACACAGTCATCCATTTACTATAAAAAAGTTTCATTGTTTCTGATATACTCTGTAAAAATAATCTGGTTACCAATTGAAGATTCACTCTTACAGAGAAAACTGGTGTATTAATTTCAGCTTATAAAATAATATTGTACTCTGTCATCAACTTTTATAAAGTATCTGAATATCTTTTTATTTATCACAATATCACTTTGCAAGATATTCTCTAAGTTATTTTAAAAATATGGATCATATGTAAAAGCATTAAAATGATTTAATTATCATGGTATGAAAAAAAAGTGTCAGTTTTATTTAGTTCATTCCTTACATTATCCTTGATATCAACACTTTTTATTTCTTCGTAATGTTCAAAAACAGACACTAGCATTTTTCAGTTTGAGTTTTGAAACACAACCTGTTAGCATTTTTCATTTAAGGACATAAATGTCCCTGTTATGGTATTGTGTGAACACTCCCTCAGAAGAGCTGCAGTGATCTTGGAAAAATAGAGCTGTTCACGCCACCTTATCTTAAACACCCTTCTGTGTTGAACCTCTGTATATAAAAAAAAATGTTTCAACAAATCGCACTTTGAAAGCATTATAGAGTGCTTTGGGCACATAGGTAGTACATTTCACTTCAATTGTTGAAAGATACAATGAATTAATAATTTTTATAAATAATTTTTAAATTAATGCATATGTGAAATCCTGTGCACAACAAAAATGGCTGGTGGCTTGTGTTGCTTATTGGGACTTATTTGGTCAGCAATATGTTAATCTTCCAATAGTTGAATTTCCACTGTTAAAGAATGTTAGAATTGCAAAATTTAATGTTTTAAGTGAATATTGTAAATAGTCTACATGTGCTGTCAATTTATAATATTTAATTAGTAGAGTGTGGTGGTCAAGAGGTTTACATTGGTATCAGTGACTTGCTTCCTTCCATAGATGGTGTAGTAAAGTGCTAAACTCAATTCCTTTGTAGGAGATAAATGAAATTTTTTTAAATATCAGCTAGAAACTAATAAAAATATTACTATTTGCAGGACCAGCAGATTTAGGAAAGAGCATCCCCCTCCCCTCTCCTCCACACACACACACACACTTGAGAATGCTAGTAATGGTAATAAAAGAAAAATTATTAAATTTATGTATATTTTCCAGGCATTTTTCAAGAATTTTTTTTAAATATCTCTAAAACAGAGGGTGAAATGTTGTATTGCATTAGAAATCCAGTCTCTTGACCTCCCTTTAACCTTTTTCCTACTCATTTGAGTTTCTTCCCCCCTTCCACCCCCCCCCCCCCCCCTTTATTTTTTTTTTCTTGATCCAGGCTTGACTATTCACATTTTTCGACTCTTCCAGTAATTTGAACTAATCACTCTTAGAGTACTCAAGTGGGAATAAGGCAAAGTTTTTCTCTTTCCAAATCCAAATGTACATTTCATATCTCTAGAGGTAATTGCACAATTTAGTTAATTTGTAGGAGTGAATAATGTATGATTTCATTCCTAAATTGCATTTTACACTATAATTACATTTTAAAAATATTATGCTACATTAAAAGACTTAAAATTCTGTTGGTATTTTTATAAATTGTGATTTTGGGTTTTGGGTCAATTTTAGGAAAATTAAAAAAATTATTCTTAAACCATTTTGGCCATTTTATTTTTTATTTGTTTTTTGGAGTTGTCAACCCTACTAGGATGGTACATTATTAAGGTTCTGTGAAACCTAAAACTTCCTTTACCTTTTCTTCTTCCGCAAAATTCCCCGCCCTGCCCACGGTCAGTAGGGGACACCGATGGGCTTGGAAAGGCGCCGTCCGTCGGATGGGACATTAAGCCGTGGCCCCGTGTGCGGGAGAGCCATACTCTGTGCACATTAAAGAACACGCTGGATGGCCTTGACGGGAGGCTACCATCTGTCTCCCAACAGCTGTTCCAGTGGGTCCCCTCCCCCAACCTTCTCTGAGCCTTCGGGGTCCATGTGACCTGGCCATTTAGCCCATGGTGTGCAAAAAAGTGCCGCTCAGAGGTAAAACATCCCATCACATCCTTTTCTTCTTTTTTCTGCCCTAATAAATGCATCCTGCATTAAAAATGCTGATTTTAAATCTTACAAGTTAATTTTAATATATAGACCTCAATTTTTATTTGGATACTTTTTGTAGTTTTTGTTGCAAATTTGTTTCAGTGGTTAAACATTTATATGAAATTAGAATTAATATCAAATACTAATATGGTAATTTCCTATAATACCAATTATATGTAAGTCATTTTAACTCTATGCATTTGTATTATTAGGCAGGAATAACTGATGTTAAAGTTGAAGAAAGTCCAACTGGATTTATAGTAGATGTGGTGAGTCCTATACTACTCTAATAATTATTTTATATAATTAACCAAATGTGTGCCAAAATCAGTGAAAAATGTGCCAAAAATTGCAACCAAACTAGAGATACATTATTGAAACAATGGCATTTACATAAATTCTGTAATTGCTAGGATTTAAAATTTCAGAGTCACTGTTTCAATTTAACTCTTATAGTTGTGCATGTTTAATAAGAATTTAGCCTGGTGGCAGATCCGTTTTTTGTATTTTCCCAAGAAAAAGAAAATGTTAGCTCATTTTTCTGAAGTAACTAATGAACAAAAATAGGGATATTTAACACTGAAACTACTTTGATCGGTCATCAATTAAGATTTATGACCAAATAATTTTTGCTTATAATATGAGAACATTTCTTTTTTCACTTAGTGCTGAAATAAATTTATATCACAATTATAATAGCAGCATATTTTTCCACTTATATGGTGACCTTACTAAGGGAAACTAATGTTTAAAGTTGTATAAAAAAAATTATATGTATTATCTATACATATTTATTTCTTAGGAAAATGCATTAAATGAGCACTCAAAACAACATCATAGTTGTAAAAGTTATTCTGAATATTGACTGGCTTCCATGTTTTCTGATCTTAAAATATGAAAGAGAAAAGATGTGAAAGAAAAGGACTTTGCTAAGGAGCTGAGTTATATTTAAGAATGTCCTTGAGCACATAAAGTAGATATTCACTTTAAAGAGGAAGATTATGTCAGCAGAGTTGGTGCTAGAGATGGATTATGTCTAGCAATGTCCTTAAGTACATAAAGTGTAGAGTGCTTTAAATATACATAATATAAAGGAAAGATGGAGAGTACTAGGGAGAATGAGTTATGTTTAGCAACATCCTTTAGCATATAAAGGGCAAATCCATATAGCTTCTCTTTTGTTAGCCCTCATAAAATTTATTGTGAGAAATCATCAGATCTGATAATAAAACCAAGTATTTTTGATTTTGGCTTTTTTTTTTTAATATTGCCTTAAAATTGGCTAATATGGTATATTAAATGAATATTTTTTTACAAATAAGTAAATATTAATTTCACTTTTTGCCACTTTACACAGGTATTATATTCTAGTTTCATTTTGCACAAGTATCATATTGGTTTCTAGTAACACTGAAGTAGCCAGGGTTTGAGTTTATATCATGAGTGGTAGTATAGAAGTTGTGCCTGTATGAGTAAGATGACAAGATGTCTTGGTTTTTGATCTGTGGTCTCAGTATCCTGAAAAAGATCTAAAGGATGTTGATTTGTTCTTTTTTTTTCTAAGCTGAAAACCTATCTAAAATATTAATGTAGTATCCTTATGTAGAAAAAACAATGTGTAAAAATCACATAAATCATAAACTGATATAAATTGAATGTTAGTATATTTGCAGGGAGCATGACTATGATGATTTGTTTGAATAATAAGTACTTTTTTATCTTTAGTTTTACTTTAGCTTTAATAAGTTCTTTTTTATGTATTTTTTTTAGTGAAAAGATCGTCTACACTATGTTTTTTCCACGTTAGTATCTATTTATAGTGTTCACTTAAATGGAAAGGTAAACGTTGTCATGATAAATAGGTATGTTTTTTGGAAGCAGTGTTATTATATTGAACAGTACTTGGAAATTTTAAATTTGTATCCTCAAAGTCTTTCTCCCTGCTTTGTTAAAATTTTAAACACGTGTTTGCCACTCCTCAAAATGATAACATAGAGGAATATTCTCTCTGATGAATGTGTAGTGAACTGATGAGAATTGCATGAAAATGACACTGTGTAATTAAATGGAAAAACCTCTCAGGAAAAGCTAAAATTAGATGAAAAGTATGACAAATAAAGGGAGTTATGAAATATAAATTCATTTTTTTATTCTTTAGATGCTATTAAAATGATTCTTTCCTTAAATTATGTTTGGAAAATTACCCTCAGGGTTATTTTCCTGAGAAAAAATGCTTCTGATTCTGAAAATCAAATTTAATGCGAAGTGATGAAAATCACATTTCATATAGTCTTTAGAGACATTTAGTTTTGAAAATTAGGCAAATGCAGAAAAAAAAAATGTACACTCCATGCCCAAATTCAAGCATAGGATATCACGAGTAAATGCCAGTTGCTTACCATTTGAGCTAAGGTAGTGGCGATTTTCACTTGCTTAAATAAGGTTACTGAAGAGTTTATACTTCATGCTGCGAATCTCAACCATGTAGCTCAAATTACCAGAGTAATACCATGAGCTATGTACTCTGCTTAGCCAAATTATTATGCACACCTAGCTAATGCTTTGACATAAGTATCATGGTACTGTCCTCAAATTTAAAAGTTTTAAATTGTCTGCACATAGTCCTCATTGAAATTTGTTTTGAAGCACTGTTAGCAGTCATAACAAATACCCCTGTCTGACAAAGCCTTTTTCCCTTCAACATTTGCCACAATTGCTGAACATTTTTTGAGACCATTACCATTATCCAAACACTTGGGATATTGTGCCCTATGATTTTCCGCTGAGTTCCATAACCTCCATTAGAGATGCTCCTGCCCATCAACTCCAATACCAAACCTGACCCTTTTTGCAGACAATCAGATAAGCCTTTTTACCTATGTTGCACTTGACTTTGCTTTCCACCATAAGCAAAACTATATGGGATTCTGGGGGTACCTAGGCACCCCCTAATGTTTCATTAAATAATAAATTTCTTTATTATCCTTATGGCAATGTGTGTGTGTCATATATTTCTTCATTTTTTTATGTACCAGTTTTTCAGTTGTTATCAAGCCCTTGATCATTAGAATGAGTCCCCAGCACCCCTGGGGACAATTTTGTGATTTTAGGGGTGTGCAGTGTGGTCACCTGCATCCCCTAATAATTTTGTCTGTTTTCACCTATGCTTGCCACCAATCCTTTTATAGGACTTCATAATGATGTAGAATACTATGTCAATAAGAAATTTCACATACATTAGCATATTTCATGGTACTTTGCACACAGTGTACATAATAATTTGGCCAGGCAGTGTATAGTAATGGTTAATTGAGCATTTAATAATCATGTATAAAGTATTGATATATTTCAGATTATTCAGATGCTCACAGCACCAGAATATTTGATGTTAATAACTTGATCAGCCTTTAGGCATCAACCACTTGACACAAAGCAATTGAAGTTGCATTTTGATAGTCTTTCTACATAACCTTACTCAAGCAAACATGTCTTGCCTCCCACTCCCACCCATTCAGTTCACCTTGTAGAGCAACTGAATGTAACCAGGAGATCCATGTACAAATCCAGGATGCAGATGTGGTTTTTTTCACCTTTGCCTAATTATTGAATATGAGAAGTTTACTGAAATGTTCTGGTTTTTCCCAATTGAAATCTGATCACACTCTGTTTCAGAAAGTTCATATATACTTCAAAAAAAAAAAGCTTTTAGCTTTCTATGTCTTTGATATAAGCAGCAAAAAAGTTAATTGGCAAAAATTTTCAAAAACATTTTTGAATTTATTTTTCCAAGCAACTGTTTTGCACAGAAAAAAATAGTCTAATGGACAATACTTTTCTGCTAAGAAATATAACAACAACAAAAAAAAAACACCTATCTACATGAGTCATAAAATTATTAGCTGCCTTTAAAATTTAATGCATAATTTAAATTTAAATAAATAAATGCATGTTTAAATAAGTTGAGAACATATGCATCATAAACCATTAGTAGAATTTCTTATCATTGCTAGCAGCTGTAATGTATACTGCATTTGCATCTGTGACCTAGTTGGTGAAAATAAAGTATGTGTAATATACTTTAGTGTCATTGAAATGTTGAACAGTCTTGTTAAATCAATGTAATGCCGAATTCAGAGTTAAAAGATTGAAATAAAATCTGACTCTTCATTTTCAAAGATGTATTAATTTTTTTTTTTAAAGTGTGAAAGCTGGAATGAGGGACAGCACCACAACTTTTGTTTTGTCACTCATCTGAAATACTTTGCTCACAATGTGACAGAATCTGAAAAATATCATTTCAGACTTCTAAACATTTAATTTAGATAATGGTTTGATGCAGGAAGTTCCATACAAGCAATTTTTGCCACAGTAGCTCTCTACATCTTGACAGATTAATCACACCAGTAAAAGAATATTAATTAAATACATTAATACACCTTTGGCATTGGTTCTTTTACTGGTGTGGTTAATCTGTCATGATGCAGAGAGCTCATGATATATTTGCTTATACAGTCATAGCAGAGAGTTATGACTGTTTTGGATAAAAACTTTTTCAACATTTAGAGTATGTTGAGATAAAGCACAATTTGTGATTTTCCATGGAGAAAAAATTCATGATCCATTCCAATGTTTCACGTTCATTTTGAATAAAAACAATCGTAAGTGTCCTCTTTCAATTTCATCAGTATTAGAAACTCCTATCCCTCCCTACATTCTGCTTTCATTCCATTTTAATATGTATTGGACTAACTGCTGATGAGTATTGACACTAAAAGCAGGGAACATTATTTTTGCTCATATGATATGACAGGAATAATACACGAGCCAGTAAATAAAACTAATTATTTCTTTTGTGCTATATAGGGGATACATTTTTATTTTTGTGATAAAAATATTGTTTAGAAACGAATTATTTTTCACTTTTTCAACATTTAGAGTCTGTTGAGATAAAGCACAATTTGGGTGATTTTCTATGGGGAAAATTTCATGATCCATTCCAATGTTTCACATTCATTTTGTGTTGCATATTTCCCTAATCTAATAGTTTTAAAACTTTTTTAACCTCCATAAACCTAGATGAAAGGAAAAAAGAAAAAGCCATATATTATTATTATCAAGTGACAAATTGTTTCTATTTTTAGCAAAAATGCATTGCACATCATTTCTCACTACCCCAGGTACCTGCATTGTAGATTTGAGAAACACTGATCCAAGTTATGCTTTAAACTTTTAACTTTAATCTGCCTTAAATATCAACTGCTTTTAAGTATCAGAAGTTGTAAGTAGGTAGGATTTAAAGCAATTACTGTAATCAACAACAAACTTAATTAAAAACTATGCTTATGGGAGCTTAAGTCTAGAAAAAACTGACCAAATACAGGAAGTAGCCTAATTAATTAATGATGTAAACAGATTGAAATTTATTTCAACTAGCCATTGATGGCAGCAAAGAAAAGATTGACGTTTCCTACTTTATAGATAAAAATAGTATTCCCTTCATCATTTGCAATTTAACTGATGCAGTAGAAGCTACTAACATTTTCATAACATATTAATCAGCGTATCAAAAAGGGCAAAAGAAAAAAACAGATTTGCTTTAACTACTTTTCACCATAGAATGCATTAACTCCAACTTTGCTAATGCATCTGTTCAATTGATAGTCTCCAATAAGCACTTTTGATGTATAAAGGTAAGGTGTAGTTTGTATATTGTCTTGATGAATTGTTGAAGGTTCTTAAGTGAAACTAGAATTTAGACCTATACAATGCTTGCTTTCAGTCAATAACATTTACAATTCAGAGGAAATTGAATTGACAGAAAATGTAAATACTTAAAAATTGTTTGAAATGTAAAATTAACCTTTTTGAAGTAATTTTGCACTTTTATAATAATTGTACTTTAAAAGGTCAAAATTCCAAAATATTTTATTAAGTGCAAAAGTTCTGTAACTAGGATGCATAATAAAGATGTGGAATCAACAGCCAGTGGGAAAAAATTAAAACAGAAAATATACAGGGTGTTTCAGAACTCTGTACAAATTTCAATGAGATAAGGAACACCTAGACAAACCTTTATTGTCTATGAATGTATGTCTGCTGATGTAAACCCTTCAGTACTAGAGGGTACTGTTTGGCGACACTGCAATTGGCTAGGGGTGAAATGGAAATGGAGAATGGACTTGTGTTTGCCATCAGCATTCGTAAATCAGACACATTATGTGTAGCATGGAGTGTTTTATGACTGCTGAGATGGCTGACATGCATCTGGTATTTGGGGCTGCCAATGGAAATGGAAGAGAGCTGCTGTGAGGTTGTACTGACAGCGCTTTCAAAACAGACATGCCAAACATTTGCGTGTTTGCACCAGCAACTGCGAGAAACTGGAATATTTCATACAAACATGCATGACACTGGTTGGGAGAGAACCATGCACACTCCTGACATAGAAGAGATCCTATGGTGGATTGAGGACAATCCAGGCACAAGCGTATGAGCTGTTGCATGTAGCCTTGGTGTGAACCACGCCCTCATGTGGAGAGTGTTGTATGAGCAGCAGTTACATCTGTTTCATCATCAGAGTGTCCAAACATTGCATTGCAATGAGATCAGGCCTCTTTCACACGTGAGGGTGTGTTTAATGTGCACAATTCTCACGTTTGGGCTCACGAAAATCCACATACAACAATGATGCATGGTCATCAACAATGGTTTGCTTTTAATGTTTTGGTGGGTATCATCCATGACGTTTTCATTGGGCCATACCTGCTACCTCCCTGACTCAACAGGCAGTTTTATTGGGTATTTCTTGAAGAAACATTGCTGGAACTGCTGGAAGATGTTCCTGTGGCTATTCGCAGACAAGTGTGGTTTCAACACTACGGGGTGCCAGGTCAAAATTCAGCAATGATGTGCAGGATTATCTGAACACCACTTTTGGGGGCCAATGGATAGGCCGGTGTGGCCCTGTCGCCTGGTCACCAGGATCGCCTGATTTGAGATGTATCGATTTTTTCCTCCTGGGACACAATAAGAACCTCGTGTACAAGACTCCCATTGACTCAGATGAAGACCTCTTCATAAGAATTGATGTCGCCACTGCAACTGTTAGCAAAATTCCAGGAATCGTTCAATGTGTGCGACAATCAATGCTTTGACGCTGTCATGCATGCAATGCTGTTGCCGGTCACAAATTTGAGCACCTTCTTTAAATAAACATGTTGTTCACACTTGTTTCCATTCATTTATGTACCAGCTCCACCGATATTTCTGTCAGCGCCCTCTAGCACCAAAGGGTTACATCAGCATATGTAGACGAAAAGGTTTTGTCTTGGTGTTCCCTATCTCCCATTGAAATTTGTACAGAAAGTTTTGAAACACCCTGTATAAGGAAAAGTAGGATGTGGGAAGCCAGAGCTTGCAAAAAGGGAGGCATTACTTTCTGATAAACCACTACTAAACATATTGTTCATTTGGTTATTGCATGCCCTATATATTTTTATTTTGATTTCGTTTTGAATAGCTTTCTGTTGTGTTCTTTTTTTGTTTCATTGCAAAAAGGAAAGGAAATTATCAAATAGCAGTGAATAAAATGAGGCAGTAATAACCAAATAAGATAAATGACTGTAGAAATAATTATTACAACACCTTATGTGTTATGACTAACATAATAAATCAGTTCTATTGTATGTGATTATAGTATGTAAATTTATTTCTTATTTTATTTTTATTGCAGCAAAATGAAGACGTTCTTATCAGAGTTGAGGACCATTCTACCCATATCATCTGTTCTGGAGACTCAACAGTTCGGCCAAAATTGCATGATTTATTGCTCCAGTGTCTAAGCAAGTTTTAAATATGTTTGTTTATTTGTTCAATATATTTAAACTGGAAATTTAGGAACAGTGTTTCCCAACGTTGACTCAGACAGGGCAGTATTTTCTGCTGAGTAATAATAGTTGCTATGAGTAATTTATTTACAGTTAAGTTTTGCCATATGTCTGGAGGTCGCATATTTTTCTACTTTGTACTATAAATGTTATAACAGAGGAAGAAAAATTAAAAACAGTCTTACTTTGTTTTCTAGTACTGTATTTCACAATTTAAAAATGTAACATGGCCATTTTTGTGGCATTTTTAATACAACTGTATTAAGTATTACTTTGACTTTAATCTCATACTATGTTTTAGGAATGCACAGTTGAAATGTGAATGCAACCAGAATTGACCATTATTGAGACTAAGCAGACCAGACACTTTGATTTATGCAGGGTCATTGCTCCCTTTGGACCTGGTCTTTCATAATTAAAATGTTTCAAAATTCCCAGTGTGAAAAAAGTTTACATTTTTATCAACTGCATTTTTTTTGCTCATTTTTGGATGACAAAAAAATAGTGTGAAAATAAAAATCAGTCGGATTTCTCTCATTTGTACTTTAAAGTTTAGAACATTAACATTCAAATTAAGAAACTCTGGTGCTTAGGAAATCTAAAGAAATTATTATTTGCATCTATAATCTAGCATCATAAGATTAAAAAAGCAAGTATTTTTCTTTCTAAATTCAGTAAAGTAGTCTGAAATAAAGCAAGAAAACCTTTTTAAGAGTTAAGACAGTTATGGGATGAATGCTGGACAAAGATGTGAGTATTCCTTTCCCTGGATAATCACAACAAATAGGAAATTATTCCATACTTAGTGTCTGGTCTGCTGATTGCATAAAAGATATTCCATTACTCTTTAATACACTGTGTATACTTCTTTCCCACATAATGCCTCTAGTAACTCTAAACTTGAAACAATCAAGCAAAAATTAATGTTAATTTTGCTAGTCGAAAATGCATAATGTATCACTTAGAAATATATCGTGCCTTATGAAAATAGTTTCAATGATATAATTATAAAAATCTTATTTTAAAAGTTGTGGAGCCTTTGAATTTGTCATACCATTAATATAATATGGATTTGCATTTGTTTATGGATTGTCTATTTCTCAATGAAAATGAAACAATTATTTAGATTTTCTTAGAAAATTTATCAGGTCTCCATAAATTATATTTACGCTATGGGTTTATGAGGGTAAAAAAAGAACTATTGTTTTGAAATTAAAGGCACTAAAACTTTAAAAACTCTAATATTTAGCTTCAGTTTACATTTTGTGAAAAAGAAGTAAGTGCTTCATCCTGCACATCATATCCTTTCATATTGTGAGGTGTAGTATCTCAATCCCATGTTGTAAAAGGAATTCAGACTACTTCATTGTGAGCTGATGAGGAAATGTAACACACTTTTAGAGAAGTGACATACACTTTGTGATGTGCAATGGCATATCTTTGAAATACACTTCAGGTGGAATAAGAATGAGACATTCATGATTCATGACATCCAGAATTTGTTGAAAGAATTATATATATATATAATGTGCTATCTGATGAGAATTAATAAAAATTACATTTTATTATTTTGGTGAATGAGTGAACAATGAAGCAAATTTCACTATATGCATATATCAATTTTGAGCACTATGAATATAAGGCCCATGCTAAAGGTAAAAACGTTTTGTATCTTTTTGCAAATGAAAACTTTTTAAGCATTTTATTCGTATTCAGTAAGAAGCGTTTTATTGATTTGAAAGAAAATCAATATGAACTCTACAAATGTTATTTGTTATAAAGAGAAAGGATTATTACTGTTGATATTTAAGTAAACATTTAGTATGCTTGGTTACTGATCAAAAGGAACTGGGTTTGAGCCCTGGGTAAGGCATGAATGTTTGTGTTGTCTTTCTGTTGAGGTCTCTTTCCTCACAAACCTTCTGCTATGGCATATAAACACAAGTTCCTGTCTGACTTTTGTGGCAAGCAACTACTTGAGGGGGTATTATATATTATTACATTTTGTTGCTTTTCAATTTTAGTATTACTTAATTATAACGACTTTTAAACTATTTTAGAAGTATGTTAATGTGTTTCACTGAAGTAGAAGAAAAACAAACTTTTACTTAAATCTCACATTCTCATATAGCTAAGTGGAATTTGACATGTTAAGTAAATTTATAAAAGTTATATTTTTCATTTGAATTGTAAACTCTTCAGGAAATATATTAATGTTTTAAACCTTTGTTTTATAAAGCTATTTGAGCACTACGTTCCAATACCTGTTTTAGGCATAAGACCTTTATATGCTGTATATGCCAAATATACGCTAGCAAATATCAGAACTATCCAGATACTGACTCATCCACAATCTCTCGGTAATAGGAGAAGAATTAATATCATGTTAGTCCACCCTTTGCTGCTATCACAGTCTCCACTCTGCAGGGAAGGCTTTCCACTAGAATTTGGTACATTGCTGTGGGAATTGTCTGCCATTCTACTATAAGAGCATTAGTGAGGCTGGTCACTGATGTTGGATGGTTCGTTCTGGCTTGCAGTCAGCATTCCAGTTCATTCCAAAGGTGTTCCATGGGGTTAAGATCAGGGCAATGTGCAGGCCAGTCAAGTTCTTCCACATCTATCTCATCAAACCATTCCAGCATGGCCCTTGCTTTGTGGATGGGGCATTGTCATGTTGGTTTAGGTAAGGGTCTTCACCACACTGTTGCCATAAAGTTGGGAGCACAGATTTGTCAAGAATGTTGTTATGTTCAGGCTGGGCCCCCTAGTCACTGGAACTAGGGGGCCTAGCCTGAACCATTAAAAATATCCCAAGAGCATGATATCTCCTCCACCAAACTTCACAGTCAGGCAGGTAGCATTCACCTGGCATCCTTCACACCCAGACTGGTCTGTCGGACTCCAGACAGTGAAGTGTGACTCATAATGCCAGAAAATGCAGTTCCACTGCCTAAGAGTCCACTGGCATCATGCTTTACACCACTCCAACCGATGCCTGGCACTGATCTTGTTGATGTTAGGCTTGTGTGCGGTGCTTGGCCATGGAAACCCATTTCCTGCAGCTCACAATGAACTATTATAATGCTGGCACTGCTTCCAGAAGCATTTTGGAACCTGGTGATGAGTATTGCAACTGAGAACAGGTAAATTTTTTGCACCACCCACTTCAGCACTCGGCAGCCCTGCTCTGTTGTTGCTCTTAGACATTTCCACTTCACAATAGCATCACATTTGATCAGGGCAGCAGAGCCAAAATGTCATGAACTGACTTGTTGCTAAGATGGCATCCTATGACCGTGCCATGTTGAAAGTTACTGAGCTCTGCTGTATGGCCCATTCTCCTGTTCATGCGTGTCTGAGGTTTACTAGGTCACATGTGTCCATTTTTACCTAACCATGACTGTGGCGTATATGGGCAAATCGACTACTCAGAAGGGGTGTTCAGATGCTTTTGATCAGATAGTGATTATATACGATAGTGTTTATAGACGATTGACTGAGTGACACCAGATCAGCAAATTCTCACTATGATGAGAAATGGCACTGACCTTTTAAAAATGGTGAATGGAAATTTAAAAAATGGCTTTGAAAATTTGCACCTAGGAATAATCCAGATCATATATCTCTGGAAAAATCCTGAATTCGCATCTTTCAAGGTCAAATAGGTGTCAAACCTTGATTTACGAGTTCTAGAAATGTGAAAATTGGAGTCTGCAGCTATTGCAGGCTGTAGATCTTGGAAACTTATGAGATATCAGATCTAGAGGGTCCTTCCAGGTTGTAGGTAAAATTTTCATCTAAAGGTGCTAGAGAGTTAAAAAATTGGTGACTGGTAGGATTTTGGGTCATATGCTGCGCAACACAGAAAATTGCACACCATGAAGGAATGCATGAAATGAGTCAAAACTTACCACCCATGTACACAGGTAGGTGGGAAAGAAGCGATTTAATTTCTGAGGGATTACATGAATGCGATGGGCAAGGAGACAGAATAATCTGGTCTGAGTCAGTAGGTCGTATGACCACCATGCTGTGCTATACGTGGCAACATGGCATGGCATCAAGTGGAAAAATCCCTGGATGGTGTGATCAGGTATTACGGACCATGCTTTGTTGACCTGATCTACAGGGTGTCTCAAAAATATAGGTACAAACTTTTAGGGAAGGTAGTAACATCTAAAGGAATGAGAATTGCATAGGAACCCATAACCGGAAACGTCGTGAGAAAGTGGTAGAAGAGGTACAAGATCTGAAACGACACAAGACAGTGATTAATGGGAAAACATTTATTGGACATAATTATTACAAATGGCGTACTAGATGACACATTTCATAATGTTACAGCAGATGCTCGAAGTTTGACCCATAATCGCACAATTTTTTGCAAAAAATCGCAAATTTTGATGTGCACGCGCAAACAAACAGTGGCCCGGTACATGTCTGTGTGGGAAGCGTTCTTGATATATTCGTTGAGCGGCTCGTCCGTTGCCCTCAGCTATTCCATACACAAAGTGCATGTCTGCCATCTCCCGGTTCGAATACCTTTGCATGCTCTTTGTAAGCCGACTACTGCTCGAATGAGGAAATCCGAAATTTTCCCTCTAGCGCACTGATGAATACGGTGACGTTTCCGGTTATGGGTTCCTATGCAATTCTCATTCCTTTAGATGTTATCTACCTCCCCTAAAAGTTTGTACCCATATTTTTGAGACACCCTGTATAATTGACATTGCGAAAGGGTTGTGCAGAGGTGTGAAGTCATCTGCCAATGACTCCCACACGTTCTCTATTGGGGAGAAGTATGGGGATTGTGCTTGCTAAGATAACACTTGGACACCTTGTAGGCACTTGTCATCTGATGTTGGCAGTGTGAGTGTAATCGTGTTGAAACAGCATCGGGGATACCAAGGAGATATGGCAACAAAATGGACTGCAGCATCACGTTGGTGTATCGTCATGCTGTCATACCCACTATGCATACCAGCGGTGAACAGCTGTTGAAACTGATAGCACCTCAAACTATAACACCAGGCTGAGAAGCTGTATGACATGGATGGCAGCAAGATCAGCCCAGTGACCACGTCGTCTCCAGATTTGCAATCGGTGATCTTCAGTGCTGAGACAGAAGCAAGATTCATCGCTCAATAGGGGCGGGGGGTGGCTCAGTCGGTAGCGCACCAGGCTCGTAATCTGTAGTTCCCAGGTTCGAGTCCCAGCTGGGTCAGCGTTGAGATTTATCTCCGCAAAATTCCCCGCCCTGCCCACGGTCAGTAGGAGACACCGATGGGCTTGGAAAGGCCGCCGTCCGTCGGATGGGACGTTAAGCCGTGGCCCCTTGTGCGGGAGTCCCATACCCTGTGCACGTTATAGAACACGCTGGATGGCCTTGACGGGAGGCTACCATCTGTCTCCCAACAGCTGTTCCAGTGGGTCCCCTCCCCCAACCTTCTCTGAGCCTTCGGGGTCCTTGTGACCTGGCCATTTAGCCCATGGTGTGCAAAAAAGTGCCGCTCAGAGGTAGAACAACCCAACCCATCGCTCAATATGACATGGTTCATTCGTCCTGCCATGCATGTCTGGTACAGCACCGCTGCAACTTGCAAGATGATATATTGTGGTGAGTGGCAGCCATTGCAATGGCTGGCAAGAGTGCAAACCTGCCTCAGCCAATCTGTGATTCACATTCCATGTTGACACAGGGTTGTCTACAGCTGCCTGTACACTACATCGAATGTTGTCTGCATTTATAGATTGTAGGGCTGCTATAGCTTGCTGTCGAATGTGACGATCGAGGTGTTTGGATGTCCGCCTATGTGTACCAGTCTCACTACAGCGCACTTATATCTTCGTGCAACCACTGTCACCAAATTCGGTCCACAGTTGCATCCCGATGCGTTTCCACCTCAACCTTCACATGGACACCTTTACCGTAGGCTTCATCATAAGGCTATATATGGGTATACATAGCCCTGTGATGAAGCCTATGGTAAAGGTGTCCTTGTGATAGTAGGATTCCCAATGACATCACCCAGGGATTCTCATGTTCAATTGGGTTGAGATCAGGCGAGTTTAGGGGCCAATCAGGTGCCTCATATCAGCACTGTTTTCACCGAATCATTCCTGCATGAGGAGGTCCCGATGACATGGAGCATTTCATAGTGGAAGAACCCATTCCTCTCTGGGTGGAGGTACAATATTGTGGGGCGTACATGGTCCGTAAGCAGTCCCTGGTAGTAGTCAGCATCCATACTTTAGTCCAGGTGCACCAGTTCATGCCAGTTAAACATGCCCATATTGTACAACCGACTGAATAGTCGAAGACATACATGATGGATCTATATTCTCATGCTGCTGATGCCAAATATGGACTTGACCATCGGCAGAATGGAGTATATATTGTGATTTATCAGACCAGCACTCCTGCTTCCAATTTCCTATTGTCCAATCCACATGCTAGTTGATATCAAGAGAGTAATTTCATCAATGGACTGCTTTTAGGAGAGGGTTATGAATAGGGACTCTTGTAGCCCATCCATGCCAGGGTGAAATTGCCATGCAGGATATTGTTTCTGGTTGACTCGTATTGGACTGTCAACTGCAAAAATGTGCTGCGCCGATTGCCCTCTACAAGGTAAAGCACCTGTTATTAACTTGTGGAATCCATCATTCACTGCCCATTACAATTCTTTAGCCACTATTCCTGGTAAACTTTAACTGCGGAGGCTCTCAAACAACCCACATGTGGCCGTTTCCAAAATGAATGCATCAACCCTTTGTAAACTCCAACAAATCCTTGGTTTTACCCATTATTTCCATAACATAACTCTCAACTAAATCACCAACCTCTTATATATACCCCTTTAGTCTACAGGCCTCACCCTCGTTACACCAGTGTCGGGTGTAACTCACTTTGCATTTGGGTGCTTGCAATTCAATGAGCACTCGGTGTCATCTTATGAAAACTTAGTGGTAGAGTTACAGATTAAAACAAGCGATTTCATCATTTTTGGTTTGGGTGTCAGTGTCTTGATATCAATAGGCAGGCAAACTGTAAGTACTTTATCTCTCTCCTATAAAGGTAATAAATTATCCCTCAAACAGCTGCTTGCTAGGACATAGAAATGAATCTGTCTGGAAGGTAAGACCTCATCAGAAGAATTAGACAAGAAAGAAAAAATCCGCACCGTATATGGTGCTCAAACCTCGTCCTTTTTGATCAGTAACTAAGCACTTTAACAACTCGGATCTAAGCTCATCTACATTTCCCAGGTTCGAGTCACAGCTGGACCAGCATTGAGGATTATCTCTGCAAAACTCTGCCCTTCCCATGATCAGTAGGAGACACCGATGGGCTTGGAAAGGCCCCTGTATGTCAGATGGGATTTTAAGCCGTGACACTGTGCGGAAGAGCCATACCTTGCGCAGGTTAAAGAACATGCTAGATGGCTTTGATGGGAGGTTACCATCTGTCTCCCAACAGCTGTCCAGTGGGTCATCTTCTTTGAGCCTTCGGGGTCCTTGTGACCTGGCCATTTAGCTTATTGCATGCAAAAGAGTGCTGCTCAGAAGTAAAAAAAACAACCCTAACAAAGTAAAAAAAAATCTGAAAATTATCCCTCAAACTCCTAGAAAAATAAAGCATTTAATTATAATATATTGTTTTGTTGAAAATGCATCTTTTCCACAACTATCAATCGCAAAAAGAAGTTGGTTAATTATGCTCACATTCTTTTGACTTTTATGTTGTTTTACCCTTGAGCGGCACTGTTTTGCACACAGTGAGCTAGCTCGTAATCTGTAGTTCCCAGGTTCGAGTCCCAGCTGGGTCAGCGTTGAGATTTATCTCCGCAAAAATTCCCCGCCCTGCCCACGGTCAGTAGGGGACACCGATGGGCTTGGAAAGGCCGCCGTCCGTCGGATGGGACGTTAAGCCGTGGCCCCGTGTACGGGAGAGCCATACCCTGTGCACGTTAAAGAACACGCTGGATGGCCTTGACGGGAGGCTACCATCTGTCTCCCAACAGCTGTTCCAGTGGGTCCCCTCCCCCAACCTTCTCTGAGCCTTCGGGGTCCATGTGACCTGGCCATTTAGCCCATTGTGTGCAAAAAAGTGCCGCTCAGAGGTAAAACAACCCAAACAACAACACAGTGAGCTAAATGGTCAAGTCACAAAGACCCCAGGGACTCGGAGAAGGTTGGAGAAAGGAGATCAGTTAAGAGCTATCAGGAGACATGGTAGCCTCCCGTCAAGACTTTCCAGCACGTTCTTTAGCATGCGCAGTGTATAACTCTTCTGAACACGGAGCTACGGTTATTATTCTGCCTTGGTCAGAAAGGGGACACCGATGGGCTTGCAAAGTCAACGGACCTCGACTTTGCAAGCCATCGGTGTCCCCTTTCTGACCAAGGACAGGTGAGGGTCGACAGGGTGTAGCATCAAGGCAGCCTGCCCACGTCGCCTGTGATGGTCCACCCATTCACTTTTACTTTTCCTTAATTAGTTTTGGTTAATTTACGTTATATTTATCATTTTGGGGATTATTATTTCATTCTGTAGACATTGTAGTCCTTGTTCCGAGCGTAGGAGTTGCGTATGCTCAACTCCCACATTTTGAGGGGCGATATTTAATTGTTTGTCTCAGGGCGCGATCTAATCTGTCGACGGTTCTGGTGAGGGTTTAGGGGTTCATGTGACAATAAATATAAAACATTGTAGTTTCATTCTAACATATTTATTTGCTTTAATCAATCAATTATCACTGCCCAAACTGTGAATAATTATCATGTATAATCTATAAAGTTATTTGAACAATATAATGTAAAAAAGGCAAGTTCCTCATTAAATTGGAATAAAAATTTAAAAAATATTTTAATAATTAAACAATGAAACAAAATGTTTTGATTTTACTAATTTTTTTTCTTTGCATTCATATGCGGTCATATTAAACACAAGTTATCACTTATGTTTATTTCTTCATTTAAACCAAAGTAAGGTTAACGGCGGCTGCTGCAAACTAATATCAAAAAATTTGCCGCTCTTTTAAAGCCCGGATTTCATCCACAGTTTTATTATAGTTTTGGTTAGTTGTTTTGGAGAGCAAATATTAAATCAACAGCTTTTGTCTTATTCAATAGGAACATGGCACCTATTTTACAAATTCGTTAAAATTATAAAAAGAATAACTCCGATGAAGGCATGCAATTCGCTGTTGCTCAAATAAAAGCCAACTCCGTTGGACTCCGTTCTCCTATTAGCATTCTCAAATCGTGTATGGGCAAATTCTTCATGCGCTTGGCGCCACCTTAACTTTGTGTTTGGAAGGGGAGGCAAGGATCATGCTCCCTCATTTAAAAAATGCTAATAGGGGTAATGGAGACAAAATTATTAAACGTGTGCATATTTCACCCAATTTTCCAGAATTTTTTTTTTAACTCTAAAACGAAGTGGAAATTGTTACACTGTAATGGAAATCCAGAACATTTTCCGGGTCGCTCCAACCGCCCTTTTTTTTTCTACATCCGGGCCTGGGTTAAACTAAAGTAATATAATTAAAAATTGAGGAATTTTTCTTAATAAGAAGGATCCGCTTGCTTTTAATTTAAATGCTCAGTTTAAAAAGCATTAAAGTGTAAAAGAAATGGTTAGTTACACCACTACTGAAAAATGGTTTATAGGACGCCGTACTGACAAATAATATCTTGCCAGTATGTCGTATCGACATATCAGCTTACCAGTTTGTCGGTAAGCCAGTACAATATATACCGGATTACTTTCACCACTGTTAATAAATAGTAGGTGCAAATTAATACATAGAAATGTAGATATCAAGTTTTGTCAGATGTATTGGAGTTTTCCAAAATCGATGGGTAGTAGCGCCCCTCCCCCAAACACATTTTGAGAAAATGTATACATTTATTAATAAATGGTAAAGACCCCCAAAAAAAGAAATGGGAAAAAATCCTGGTACGTGGTGGTTATGAAATATTAAAAGCAAATTTTTAGACTTCATTTATCACATGCAAATTTATAAACATCCCCATTTCAGACTTTTACTTTGAGAAAAAAAAAAGAGCAATTTTTTTTATGTTGGGAAAAACGCAAAGCAGAAATCTCATAAATTACTGTCATAAATTTAATATTTCTTTTTATAACAAAAATTCACGAAATATTCTATAAATTTCATGGTGATTCAATCTGTAAATCACCTTTTCATATGTAAATATTATTAATTTCATATCTAAAAAAAAATTGTGAACTACATTTGATATACATAAGACAGAATAGTATTTTGAAATGCTTTATTTTTTATTTTTAGGCCGCTGTGCTTTAACATTTTCAATTTAAAAGCATTTCACAATTTTCATAGATTACTAACCTAAGAAATGTCAAACTGCTGCTTTTATACTACATTTCAATAGTTAGTAAACGATTCAAATATGTCCAAGATCGTGAAAGATCTGTTTACGTTATCAAAACACGCCTCTCTCTCTTCCTCTCTGAGGAGTAGGCTAATATTTTGCATATGTTCATGGCGTCCGTTGCCAGTCCTATCTCTAGTAATATTACTTCGATGGGACGAATCCATCAAAGTCAGTGAGCTAGCTGATTCAGCCAGCGCTGTCTTTAGTGATGTTAACGTAATGCTATTTATATATATCGTAATTTTCACTTTTCCAGAGGACTAAGTAAATTCACCCATGATCGCCATCTAATTTGTAGTCCTTCAAGGCATTAGTGCAGATACTCGTCACTGTAGATTCACTGTAGATACCCGTCAGGAGGGAGAAGAATGATTTGTGTTCCAGATAATCTAATCGAAGTATGGAAAGTTTATGACTATTTGTCAATGATCCATCAGAGGATGGTCAGCAACCTTTTCATGCAAGATTTGCTTTGGTCTTTCACTTTGGATTTAACAGTGTGATCATATTCTGTTATATGCCTAATTAAATCATTTGGATTTCTACCAAATCGTTAAAAAATTTTCGTGAGGTCTTAATGTATGTATTCATATGATCAATTTCCAGATCTTTGTGAATATTCTTATTTGTTATGAACTAGGAGGCGTTTACAACCGATCTGGTAATTTTATTTTGAAGGGACTGGAGCTTCTTATAGTTGGTGATATTAGTCTGATTCCAGACTGGGCATGCATAAGTGATTGTAGGCCTAATGACCATTTTGTAGATTAGAAGTTTATTGTTTAATGGTATGATAGAATGTCTCCCAATAAGTGAATTTAAGCTACGTCTAACTACTTGTGCTGTATTGATCACTTTATCTATGTGATGAGACCATATCAATTTTGAGGGCAAGCCAACTCCAAGGTAATCAGCAGTATGACTCCATGGAATGTCTGCATTAAAGAATCTGGTCTAATCTGGATTTGCAATTCTTTTGTGAGTGAAAAGTATTTCTTGACTTTTCTCAGCATTTATCTTAATCTTCCATTTGGAACATCATTCTTCCAATTCATTGAGTCCAGCCCGCAGTTTTGTGATTGCAAGCTTGGAATTAAGAGAAGGAGCAAGAATGGCAGTATCATCAGCATAGAGGGCTACCTTAGTTTTGGCTGGAGAAAGGATGTCATGTGTGTAGATGTTATATAGGATGAGACCCAGAAGAGAGCCTTGGGGCACCCCTGCTTCATTATATCTCTCAGAGGAGATAGACTCTTGGATTTACACTCGAAAAGTTCTAATTGATACATACGAGTTTATAATTTGAAGAAGCGCTGTGGGAAATTTATCACGTATGAGCAATTTAGCACGTATAAATAAGTCCATCAAGCTAAACTTTATCGAATGCTTTGGATACATCCAAAAAGGACGCAGCCACTGTTTCATTTTTGTTCTAACTTGCAGAAATAATTTCCACCACTCTGAGAAGTTGATGGACAGTGGAGTGTCCTTTTCGGAACCCAAACTGCATATTGGGGATTATATTATTGACATTTGTAAAGTTGTTTATTCTATTCAAGGTAATCCTCTCGAACAGCTTACCCATTCAGGAGAGTAAGCTGATTGGGCGGTAATTCTGTGGAAATATCAGTTCTTTTCCAGGCTTGGGTATCTACCATTTTCCAAATCTTGGGGAAGTGCCTAAGTTTCAAAAGCCTGTTAAAAATGTTGCAAATCTAGACCAGTGTTTTAGTTAGTATATTTTTTAAAATCCTGTTTGATATGAGATCAGGACCAGGAGCCTTTTTCGTTTTGGGCTGTTTGATAACCAAAGAAACCTCTTGTGGAGTAGTAAATCTGATATGGTCTGTGCAGTTCACCTGGGAAAAGTTGTTGAGCATATCTTAGACCATATCAATTGTGTCATCATCTGATGGCTCATCATTGTCTCTGAACAGCAATTCAAGCACATCAGCGAAAACTTCTACTTTATCAGTGTTGCTGAAAACTATCACATTTCTTCCATGAATTGGAGGGTATTAGTGTATTTATTCTTAAGTGTTTTGGTGATTTCCCAAATAGAATTGTCTGTTGCAGTAAGTCAGTAACCCAGAAGTCATTTCTAAAGTCTTTAATTTGTTCTCTCACCTGATATTTGAGCTTATAAAATTTCTTTTTCACCTGCGGGTCTCTGGTGCTTTGCCAGTTTTTCCTGGTGCGTTTTTTAAGTGAGATAAGGTTTTTAATATATTGAGGGAGAGAGCTGTATTCTTTTGAATTTTGAACTCTTTTACTAACACGATTCCTGATATCATGAATCTTATTACAGAAATTTGTAGTTTCGTTATTAATATCCTCAATAATATTTAACCTGGCTATAGTTTCTATAAGTAATAGTATAGTATCTCCATTTAATTCGAGAATAATTGCAGATGATCCGAGTTTAATTGGTTTATAACTCTGAGGGGGTTGCAGTTTCTAATAATAATTTCCAAAAAATAATGTCCAAAACATCGGTCTAAAATATGTATTCGCAGTATAATACGTGTATTCCTGTTGGGGGGGGGGGGGGCATCAACCACGAGTCCGTTAATCTCAGAATAATTCAATGGTATTTATTTACTCTTGTGTCCTGAATGCCGTTACAGTTACTTTCGCTACATGTTTAACACAATGGTGTAACAAGCTATTATGCCCGTTGGAAGAACCTATAATTGTATTGTAAAAAACAGCTATAGAAAATTTTTGTGGTCATGAGGGCCACTGATAAAAATGTACAATAATATGCAATTATAGAATGGTCCGTTATAAGGGCAGCTTCACTCATACGCCAAATGCACGATATTTCATTTTACGTTAGTCCCTACGACAGCTGAAGCCGAACTTCATATATTTCTCTGCCTCTATATTTAGCTTTAGGCTGATTTTGGAATGATAAATGAAAGAATTACCCTTAACCGCAATACACCTCCCATTTACAAATATAAATATTGTTAGATTAATTTTTTTTTACATGAGGATATGCTAATTAAAGCTTAGTAAAGTTATTTATTGATCCTTAATTTATGTGATATTAGCTTAATTTAAAAATATTTATGTTTTTGCCTTTACATTTGAGTGCACTTGATTGTACTTCAGTGCTAATGAGGCGCCTCACTCAACCCTTGATATATAGGCAAGCGAAAATCGCCTTAATGTTAATATGACATAGATAGCAATATAATGAGGTAAGTTTTTTTTTTTGCTGTGGTTTTAGTTCGCTGAATTTTGATAGTTGTTAGTTATAATTTCAGGATAAAAATGTATTATTTTAAGTGTGTATAGAAGCTAAAATGTCACTGAAAAGATATACCACTGCCGGCTATTTATATAGCTGGGAACTGCATATAATGTCAACAGTGGGAAAGCTGACATAAAGAAGTTACTATTGAGGCTATGCCCTGCAAGCATTTCGTTGACAATGCTACTGATCCGTTGGAGCATAACGTCATTTTATAGTAGAGGAAGTATTCAGCGTTTATGTAACTTCGAATTGACATTTATTGACTTGAAGTTATTTCTGTTTGAACGATTAAACTGTAATGTAAGAATAACATCACCATGTAGATAGGGTATTTCTTGTAATCGTATAAATGGCAGGTGAAACAAATTGAAAAATTAATTGCGATTAGACTTTGTAGGATCTATAGTTTCCTATTTTGGTCATTGCAATTTCCTACTAGTTTGCAATAGGTGCAATTATTTGCACACTGTAAATAAGTGATGCTTTTGTATATGTGCAACTTATTGCTGTTGTAATTATTCAATTGTTACAGAATATTACTTCTTTGGTACTTGGACATGAGCTTTTCCAGACTTATACACAGAATTTACTGTAGATTCTGTGATATACAAGCCTGCTGTATGTAAACACTAATTTAACAAACTTCAAAATATTTGAATATTTCCTGACAATAGACTAGCTAGAATGAAAGACCAAAGTCTTCCCCCATGTATGCATTCAGTATTATATTAATATCCAGTAATTAGTGAGCCTACTTTCTGTTCCAGGTAAAGTTCTTTGCATGATTGTGCTCAATAGAAATAAGAATCTGGTTGACAGTCAATTGCGTGATTAGCAATGTGGATTCAGAAGTGGTAAGGATGTATAGATCATATGTTTTTACTTAGGCAGATTCTTGAGAAATGTTTAGAGTTTCAGAAACCTTGGATTGCTAGCTTTGTTGACTTCAAAAAGGCTCTAGACTCCATTGATTATCATAATTTGTGGTTGATAGTTAGATTGTGTAGCATACCAGACAAGTTAGAGCTTTCATTATGTTAACTATAATAATACAGTCGTGCGAGAGTTGGTAAGACTTGTCGCAATTGGTTTAGAATTGCTTTTGGTGTTCGACAAGGGTGCATTTTTTGTCTCCTTTTCTCTTTAGTTTGGTTATTGATTATGTTGTGAAATTCACTGCAAGGGAAAGATTTTGGCTTTAAATGGTCTGGAGATAGGAAAATTTCTGATTTTTATGTTGATGTAGCCCTTTTGGCAAATGATGTTGATCAGATTAACTCTTTCATTCGAGCTGTTGATGAAACTGGTAGTAGAGTAGTTTGGTTATAAACAGAGAAAACTTGAATGATAAAAATTGGTCAGGCAGGCTGTGGTCCAGTTAATCTGAATGGCTGCACTCTTGAAGGTGTCAGTTTAATTATCTTGGGAGGTATGTAACAGATGCTAGTGATGTGTGGCATGAGATTAACGAATGAATAGGGGCTGCTGCCAGAACTTTTAAGAATCTATGGAGAGTATGGAGAAATAGGTGTATACACCTAATGACTAAAATTAGACTGTGTAATAGTTTGGTTCTCTCTAGGGTTAGTTATGGTAGTGAAACTTGGATGCTTTGTAAGCAAGATAACAGAAAACTAGATGCTTCTGCAGTATCTTGGGCATTAGGTTTTTCAACTTGGTAAGTAATGATGAAGTTGGGCTTAAGTCTGCAGCCTCCTTTAAGCAACATATTAGACTATTGGTTTGGCCATGTGGCCCATATGGATTATTATAGATTACTGAATAGGGTTATGAACAGTGTTCCTAAAGGCCTCAGAAAGAGGAGGTCTAGAATGCAATGGGTGGACAATGTCAGACAGGACTTTTTTAGAATTGGTGCGCAGTAGCCAGATGCTGCAGATATAATGCAGGACAGATATGCTTGGAGAACTAAATTGCGCAATCTGGTTGGATCTCCATAGCCCATGTCTGCTTGAGGATTATGATTCAATGAACTTCCAGTTTTGTAATGCTTCCCGCATTTTAAGTTTCTGTATTCATGTGGTCTACTCCAGTGGTTTTAAAACCATTCTTAAGCAGAATTCATTCAGATTTCAACATAACTTATAAACAACATTTAGGAAAGTTTTTAAGTTTTGTTGTAACATAACCTAAGAATGGAAGTAAAGGTCTGAGGGTGATTATATAGAAATTCTAGGAAATGCTCAACATCAAGTTAGAGGAAAAAAAATTTTTAGCCAGGCGAGATCTGACCTGTCTGATAATGGCAGGTGGTCTGGCTATGAATAAAGACTTTCTGTAGTAATGTCTTTATTAGTAGCCAGAGACACAGTATGAAGTTTCTGCCAGTAATGTATACCTACACATATTTCATGAAGGTAGGGACTTCAGCTTCAACAGTGTGAAGAAAATAAGTGAAAGGATGTGCCAGGTGTGCTTGCAATCATATAAGCAAAGTTGATTCAGTTTAAATTCAAAGAGAAGTCTCTTAAAATGTTTTCTAACTGTTCTCCTTAATTTATTATACTTCTGTTATTTTAAGCTTCATAAATTTTTAGTTTGTTTAAAAAAAACTGCAAAAAGTTGCAAGATATTTATTATACTCAGTGATATATTGCAACTTCCAAAAGTGCACAAATATACAAGAATAAAATCGATAAATAAAAACTAACAAATTGAGACTAGCTGTTGTCACAATTGGTAATGTAGCATAACTCTGAGCTTTTTATTTTAGATCTTTCAAAGAAGAAATAAATTTTTTTTTTAATATGGCCATTGTCGTACCTATCAGTTTTGCATAACTCTAAGATTAATACATATAAAGTTAAGGAAATGAAAAAAAAAAAAAAAAAAATCTGTACAGATCAATCTGTCAATTGTTAATGGATAAATTTTCAATTATTTTAAAACTTAATATTTATATTTTATGCAGCACCTGTGCTGACAGTTGCTATTAATCACTGCTATCTGCATCTTGCTGTGCAGTGACTTTCTTTACCAGCAGTTTGCACAAATTATAATTTTGATTTCAGTAGCAGAAATGATTCATTGAATGCTGGGATAAATTATAAAAATACTTTACCTAACCTTAAATAGTTTAAGGTAAATGAACGTTAAAAAAAAAAAAATCTGAATTGCTTCAGCATAAAGTAAAGTTAGCAAATAGATCCATAATACTATATATTGCCTCTAAGAAATGGTGATCAGATGGCTTTAACAAACTAAATCCTAGCTTAAAATGTCCTTCAAATGAAAAAGAATATTTTTAAGGTTTATGTACTTTTAAGAGATTGCCAGAAATTGCTGTTTGGAACATTTCTTATTTAAAATTTTTTTGCACTAAATCAACTTGCACACCTGGGACTATCATTTTGGATTCTATCAATGTGTATAATTGACATGGATCCTGGAAGGGTTAATATAGATTAGTGAGACAAAATGATTCATATTGGATTTTTTATATTAAAATAAGACATCTGATTTATAAAACTCCAACCAGTCAGGGTAGGGTGGGGATTTCCTAGAGGAATTTTCAAAAGAGAACATTTCTCTTGAAAAAAATTACATCGGAGCATAGTTGTCACTTTTTATGCCAAAACAAATTTCTGAAAATGTTGAGATTGAACAGGCAAGGGCAAGAACCCAGTGACTTCATGCTCAGTTATAGCATTTCTGCATATTTCTTGTATTAACCCATTTACTGACAACATCCCATTCTTGGGACACAACATTTGATGTGATTAAAATTATTTAAAAAAAAATTTTTTTTTCAGTTGTAGCATCTAATTCCAAAACACTTATGGTGGTGGTGGTGGGGATCTCGGTCTATAGCGTGCCAGACTCTCTAATCTGTAGTTTCCAGATTAGAGTCCCAGCTGGGTCAGTGTTGAAATTTATCTCTTCAAAATTCCCCACCCTGCCCACAGTCAGTAGGGGACACCGATGGGCTTGGAAAGGTTCATCGGATGGGACGTTAAGCTGTGTGTGTGTGTGTGTGTGTTAGTTACCCTGTGCACATTTAAGAACACGCTGGATGGCCTTGAATGGAGGCTATCATCTGTCTCCCAACAGCTGTTCCAGTGGGTCCTCTAACCTTCTCTGAGCCTTCGGGGTCCATGTGACCTGGCCATTTAGCCCATGGTGTGCAAAAAAAGTGCCACCCAGAGGTAAAACAACCCAAAACCCATCGCTGTCTTATGAAAATGTTTCTTGTGCCAGATAAGAACAAAGATAATATAATTGTAAATCTTTACAGTGTAATTATGGCCTTTTAATGTTTAATTCTTTAGCAGTATGGTGAGACAAAATCTAGAAAAGTGTCAGAATATTCTGTTGGCTGTAGAAATTGTTTTGCAAAGAAAATGTAAAGCAGGGGTTGGCAACATACAGCTTGCTCTACATTTTCAAATGTGCCCATGGATCATTTGAACTCGGGGGCATAGTTATGGAGGGAGGCTCCCCCCCAAAGTAACTCTTGAGTTGACAAAATTCGAAACGACTTTGTAAAATCTAGGCGAGTTGAAAATTTGTAAAGTTAAGGGGAGGTAGCAAAATCTAGACAACTTGCAAAGGTAGTTGTCAAAATCGAGGCAACTTGGGTAATCTAGGGTAGTTGGGAAAATTAGAGGCCACTTAGTAAAATACAGGTGAGTTGGCAAAAGCTTGGAGTTGGCAAAATCGTGGGAGCTGGCAAAATTCAGGTGAGGTGTAAAAATTGGGGGGGGGGGGGGGGGGGGGAAGTTTCTGTAAAATTATAGTGAGTTGGTGAAATTGAGGAAACTTTGAAATCGTGGGGAGCTGGCAAGATGTAATAATTGGAATATTTTTTTTTTTCTGTAAAATTATGTCATGTTGGCAAATTTGCAAAATCTAGGAGTTGGCAAAATTCAGAGTGGCTTTACAAAAATTGGGTGAGCTGTAAAAAAAAAAATTCTGTAAAATTGTGGCGAGTTGGCAAAATCTCGGGCAGTTGGCAAAACTCGAATCCACTTGGTAAAATATGGGCAAGTTGTGAAAATTGGAATTGTTTTTGTGAAATTAGGTCGTGTTGACAAAATCAAGAAAACTTGGCAAAATTTTCGAGCTTGAAAATTTTGAAGTAATTTGGCAAATTCAGGGGAGGTGGAAAAAAATGTTATTGTTTTTGCAAAATTAAGGAGAGGTGGTAAAATCAAGGCAACTTGGCAAAATCTAGGGTAGTTTGCAAAATTGGAAACCACCTGGTAAAGTACAGGTGAGTTGTGAAAATTATGCTTTTTGTGTAATTAAGGAGAGTTGATAAAATTATAGATGACTTGGCAAATTCAGGAGGGTTGGCAAAAAATTGGGATTAGTTTTGTGAAATTGAGAGTTGGCCAAATCAAGACCACTTGGCAAAATCTTGGTTCGAAAAATTTCAAGTGACTTGGCAAATTTGAGATATGTGAAGATTGGTTTTGTGAAATCTAGGGAAGTTGGGAAAATTAGCACTGACTTGCTACAATTCAGACAATATTCAAAAATATTGATAATTTCTGCGAAATTATGGCTAGTTGGCAAGATTGGGAGATGCATGTCAGAATACAGGAGAGTAGGGAAAATTTCATGACCCCCCCACACACACACACACACACACACACACAGGAGTGAAAATCTAGAAACCCGACACATTATTTTCCAGTTGGCAAAATTTGATTTTGAGTTGGAAAATTTTTGTTATCTCCCCCCAACCATAGTCCTTAGCTACACCCCTGTTTGAGCTTTACAATCTAAAATTGCCCTGTGAGCAATATTGGTAATGATTAAATATTTGTAACAATGCAAAATAATTTTCTTAGCAATTTGATATTGAAGATGTTCCTAATAATCTATAAATTGATTTGCAAACGAATGACATGCTGAGTCATTTTCAATCTGTGGGACTAGTGCAGAATTTTAGTCCTGCATAAAATTACATTTCTCTTCTCAAACAATTCTTGATCTTAATTGTGTTCTATAGTATCTTGATTCACAATTAAACCTTTCATAATTTTATTGAAAGCAAATTTCTATCTCGAATGACAAACATTTAACACTAAGTTTAACATTTGTTTTACACATTTTGTTTAACACTAACCACTGGCTTTGAGGCCAATTTTACTAAATTCACAAAAACCACATAAAAATATTAATTGAGAAGTTTGATATTAAATAAAATTTTATTTGGGCTTAAGTAGGATTTATTAAAATTGACAATTTTGTGGGAGGTGGTATGTGGGAGGGAGTGAAATTGATTTTTGCCCAAGTGAAAGATTCAAAACTAGTCTTTTCAGAGTGTTCACAACCACTAAACAAATGCAAGCTCTGTTATTCATCCACTAATGCGACTTTTCAATCTATCCATCTTTGTTACTCATGGCACCATCTTTGAATGGAGAGACATCACTAAGATGCATTTATGTGTAGCCCACATATTAGAATTATTTTTAATGGAATTTTGTTTTCATATTTTTTAAATAATTAAGCTTTGTTTCTGGCCATTTTACCTACTGGCTTTTAAGTATTATTCAATAAACTTGATAATTTGTATTCCTTAAATGTATTGTGCAAAGTAACATTTTTGTTTTGTTTTTTCAGAAATAGCTTCCTAACCTTGCGTTTTTAATATTTCATTACATCAACTACCTTCAAGATGCAGAAAGAAAACTTGAAAATTCAACCAGTCTCAAATAATGACAATAGAGAATTTGTTTGTGGATGGGGTGCAGCATTCATCAACATCACAGCTACATTTCCAATCAACAAAGTAATGTTTAGACAGATGTTACATGGTGTTGAAACTTCAAGAGCAGTGGAACAGCTGAAAAGTGAAGGATTACGCTCCCTCTATCGGGGTTGTCTACCTCCACTCATTCAGAAGACTGTTTCTGTATCCATAATGTTTGGCACATACAATACCTATGGCCAAATGATACAAACTGCATTTCCTGTTGCTCCTGTGCCATTTAGTCTTGGAGTTGCAGCTATTCTGGCTGGCACTACTGAAGCAATCTTAACACCATTTGAGAGAGTACAGACATTGCTCCAAGACAGGTATTTTAATAACAAATTTCAAAACACATTTCATGTTTTCCTTGAACTGAAAAAGTATGGAGTTAAGGAATATTATCGTGGCCTTACACCAATTTTAATGCGAAATGGACCAAGTAATGTGCTATTCTTTGGTTTAAGAGGAACTATTAAAGATTTTCTTCCAAGGACAGACTTGTTATGGGGAAATATGGTGGAAGATTTTGTTAGTGGTGCTCTTGTTGGTGCATTTATTAGCACTTTGTTCTATCCTGTAAATGTTGTTAAAACCAAAATGCAAGTTTGTTACGGAACACCTTTTGTATCTTTTATCGAGGCTTGTAGGTTAACATATGTTGAACGTGATCGTAGTATAAGAAAAATGTTCTTTGGAGTGCATTTGAATTATACTCGTGCTCTGCTATCATGGGGGATAATTAATGCTTCATATGAATTGTTAAAGAAAATGCTTTATCATGAACATGTGCCAGTTTTAGTAAGCAGGTAAAACTGAATTCTAAGTTTTAGTACAGTTTAATTTTTTCGTGTAATATATGTATCTAATGTAGAGAATTTTATTTTTGAGGAACTTTGTTGTGGATTTATTTTTGTAGTTACAAAATTAAAAAAAGTTCTTAATATATTTACTAATAAGACTTAAAATATCTTTAGCTATCAATTTTATATTTAAATGACATTTGATTATAAAAACAAACCAATAAGTTTTCTAGTGACCTACCTGACAAATGTTTTTATGTGCTTTAAAGTTGGAGTGGTGACAATTTAGTGGAAATATGATGTGGAATAAATATTTTTAAACATTCTTGCAGCAAATCAAAAGTTGTTTTATACATATTAAGATTTTATTAACTTGTGTTAGTAAATAAATGCTTAAGATTAAAAACAAGTGTAAATTTGAAATGTAAAGAAATTTTAAACTAGGGGCTATAAATTTTACTGTATTATCTGCAATTAAATTCTTCACTGCAATGTAAATCTTATTCTGAATTGTATTCCAATTCTCTAAATGTAACAGTCAAAATAGATTTATTTCGAATCTTTGCTCAAAATATATCTTTAATTCCAAACTAAAACCACTTTAAACAGAAATGTAAAATTTACTGAAGTTAAAGAGTTTAAGATGGTATAAAGAGCTGTCTTCTTGCTGCTACCACTTTTCAGGATAAATTTAAAGCTCCGTTGTTGGTTACATAAATGAGAACTTCTCTTAATCTTAACATATTCTCTTACGTTAAAGAATTATTGTAAAAACTACAGGGTTCAAATCGGTGGTGGCTCATAGCTAAAATTAGTGGGGGTGCTGCTCCAGAAAATTTTTGGCCTTTGTTTTAAAATTGTGTAAAAGGAAACAAACATGTATAAAAAAGAAATTTTATTCAAAAACTTGATAAAATCCTAAAAGAACAAAATCAAACGTTTTTTACTTTAACCTAAATTGTTACAGTTCAAGCTTAATCTATTCATTTAAAACTGAAATCCATTCTTGTTTTAATTTGTGCGAAAAGATCAATAATTTTCTCCTTGATCTCTGGATGACAACTGAGGAAATTTTTCTCCATTGAAAGCACTGCAAGCGCATTTAGTCTTCCCGAATTCATAGTGCTTCTTAGAAAAGTTTTTATTCTTTTCAATGTTGAAAAGCAGCGTTCTGCCTCTGATGTAGTCATGGGAACTGTCAATACGATTTTTATCAGTTTCGTAATTTCACTAAAAACATCATCTAGATTATTTTCCAAAATAAATTTCAGCAGCTCAATTAATTTGCAAAATTCATGAATATCAGACCTACAATAGAATACTTTTAGTTCAGTTTCAAGCTTTTCTTTGTCAATCATGGGATATGCTTCAGTACTATCTCTTCTGTGGGATGTTCATTCTTAAAACTAGTGAAGCATTTCTTGTTGAACAATTTAGTAGCTGCTAAGTGTTTAGTGGAAGAATATCTGTCCATTATATCAACACATATACAGTCACACACTTCCTTAGCTTCTGCCATGAGTGTCTGTGAAGGATTCTCACAGTACTTTGAGTTTCTCAATTCTAAAATAGCAGTTTTGAAATTTATTATATATTCATTAACTTTAAACACACTAATTTCTTGAGATTGCATTTGGTTGTAAATTATTTCAACATGAGGCATAATCTGATGAAAAAGCTCTAACCAAAACTTGAAATTATCATCATTCAGGTATTTTAAAATCCCTGTTGCTTCTGTAATGGTTTGATCTGCATTTGATGTTGACTGAATTTCAGTAAGGCAGTTTTTAAAAGGTTGCAAATTTTCATGAACTCTGTTTATGGTCCGTATGTTGAAGTTCCACCTTGTAAAAGATGGACGTGGAATGCTTACTTCCATATGCTTCTTGAGAATGGAATGTTGCGGTGATCTTGAGAAGAATGTTGGAATAGCCAGAATGTTAGAGAAAAATATTCTTGCGTTTCGTGTAATACTTGCTGCCTTTCTGATTATTAAATTAAGTTGATATGCATAACAGTGAATGAAATGTGCATTACTATAAACTGCTTTTATTTTTGCTTGAACTCCTGCTTTTTTGCCTTTCATGACATTTGCACCATCAAATGTCTGAGCTATCAGTTTTTGTTCATTTCCTTGAAGGATTATGTCCAATTGTTCTAAAATACTTTTTGATATGCCATCTGCAGTTTGATTTTTCTGGAATAAAGAATCCCCAAAAACTCTCAAATATTTCTCCATTCAATACGTACCGTAGAACAAGGGCCACTTAAGTGTGTTCTGAAACATCTGTTGTGTCATCAGCCATGACAGCTACAAAGGAAGCTTTTCTAATTTCCGTCCTTATCTCCTCATGGTATATTTGTAGCAGGCAGTCAAGTATGTCATTCTGAATGGTCTTAAAAACACCTTTGAAGACTGCACTGGTTTCTAAGTGATTCTTTAAATCTGAATCTAATTTAGATGCAAAATTTACTAATCCTCTAAATACCCCTGGATTTATTGAATCGTCTATTTCACCATGTCCACGTAAGGGAGTTTCAAAGTTTCCACAAAAGAAAATGCAGTCTATTATTTTGGACAAAATTTCACGGATCTTTTTAACCTTTATATTATGCTCATTGATTGAGAGTCTGTATGCCTCACTAAGTTTTTCCTTAATACTTACAGTTCCTAAAAGTGCCAGTGAAACTGCATTATCACTGTGCTTCTTTGACTTCTCGTGCTTTTCAGTTTTTTCTTTCATTTTGTTTATATTTCTAAAACTTTTTGTTCACATTGCATCACTTCCAAACAGCAAACATGGGAAGCAAAACAGTGCATTTTTTACTTCAAAAACCAACCAACGCAAAGCCAACTTTTCCATTGTTACCATTCAGAATTAAAGCTACGAATATATTTCTTGTTGCTTATGCCTGGCTGAGATATTAGAATATCAGGTGTTGAATGACCTCTTTTCTTAACTGCAACTTTCTCATGGAGAGACAGCTGTGAAAACTTAAGTTCTGCGACTGTAAGTGAACTTCTACAGCTTATTTCTTGGGGATGCAAGGCCATAGTTAAAGTTTTCTGTTAAATAAAAGAACCGAAAAAAAATGAATCAAATAGATTATTATCCTGCTTCCAGCTATTCTAATTCTACACTTTATCACATTCAAGAATATGGTACAGTTTTTAAGCACAACACAAGCGGAGTAAAAAAAAAACTACCTTCAACCAGCACGCCAGGGTTGGAACTGCGGGAACGACAGTGCTCTCTCTCCCTTGCAGCCTCGCGTGTAGCTTCCTATGTGCGCATGCGCACAACAGTCAAACACTTCGCCACTAGTACTGTGAAGCACACAGTACCATACAAAGTTCTTTTTCATAAACTGAGGGATGGCTACTGACATTAAGCTTAAGGATTATATATTGTACAAGTATAATTAAAGAAAAAAGGACTTGTTATCGATAATATAAAGTTGAAATTGGGGGTGCTGCAGTTCCACAGTGCATATACGCGAGCCGCCACTGGTTCAAATAATGCAACTCGTAAATTCTTTTCAGGATATGTATTTAATAATTGGGGGGGGGGGTTCTATTTTTATGAATTTATCTTTATAATCAGGTAGCTAATCGAATCTTATTTCCAATTCCCAAATGAACTTTAAAATAGTGGAATCTGCTGTATTTGTAAATTTGATTTAAAAAAAAAGTGCTCTTCATGCTAAATGTTGTTAGGTGGGGTTGGTACACTATTGAGCTGTTCCTAAATCTAGACAGTTTTTTCTTGACTCAAATTAGTTTTGCAAGTTGTTCAAAATTGTATTAGCTAGTTCACATCCTTTAACAAAATGCTGAAATTGTACTCTAATTTGTTGTCATTTACATCGTGTACATAAGGATTAAATTTTATGGATTTAAAACCCATATGTTCAGAATTGTTTTTTCTTATATCAACGTAAATATTTGACAAAGATTTATGCTGCCAGGTACTTTTAGTATTATTGTTCTCTAATACTAGCTTAATGGGTTTCCAAAATAGTTCCCATATTTTGAAATATGGGGGGCTTTGTTTTTTTATATGCAGAGGTTCTAAGTTTGTGGAAATTATTTTGTTCTTGCACATTTAAAATGAAAGTTTGGTACTTATCAGTTATTTCTAGTCATATAGGGATTTACCTGATAGCCCCTTGTGGCAGCATTGAAAATTTAACAACTGCAGGTTTATAGTTGTTATAAAATTTTTGCTTCCCATTTGATAGATTGAAAGTGCTTGCCACCAGTATTGTAATTCTACACTTTGAAAGGTTGGTTGCCCAATATAATTGTCGTAATCTATTTTGCACTTGATCAGACCCACCATGATGAGACAAAGCTCAGACAGCTGTTGAAGAAAAGAAATTCAATCTTTAGCTACAACCTAAATCTAGCTTGTAAAGATTTTTAAATAAATTCGAAATGATATTGAAGTTATAATAAAGTAAATTTGTTTAAATTATTTTTAAAAAGATTTAAAGTTCTGAAAGAGATTTCCACATTACATGGTTTTCTGCAGTCCAAAACTCTGCTCCTGAATTCTTTTCTCCATTTGTTTCTGATAAGAGTTAGGGCAGCTGGAATATTTAACAGCATTACATCACTAGAATTTTTCTCAAAGGCTAAATGATCTGTTACACTAAATAGTTCATTAAAATAAAAGCATATTTTTAAAGTTCAATTACTAAATTTGTTTTTGAAAATTAAATTGGTAATAATTTTTACAGTAAGTAATTTACAATCCAAAGTGAAAGCACACAAGAGTTATTTATTAAGGGTTAGGAATATCATATTAGAAATTTCTGTTAAAGGTTTTAGCTTTCATAATTTTTTTAATACTGAAATAATATTGAAATTATTTAGATCAAACAATAATTGACAATCTGTTACCTGTTGACTTAAATGTCTATAAATTGATAAATGTGGGGAAAAAATTTTCACTGGCATGCGGGAACTCGAACCCACCCCTCTCCAGAGGCATGCTAGAGTGTTCTAATCATTGAACTGTTGCCAGCTCTGCATTTTATCCACTGATTTTGACTCTCCCCATGATGTTCAGCATGTGCACTTGGCACTATGATCTCAGGTGGCAACTATTTCTTTTTTCGTTCGCTGAGTGGGATGGATAATAAAGTTGCATCGTGCTATTTAGCATTATTAACGATTTAAACAATATTGTTTAAATCGTTAATAACACTAGTGTATGTGGTTTTATTGTGTCCATCTTGCTCAGTACACTGTTGGGGGGGGGGATGGTTGTTGCCCAAGATTGTAGATGGTGCCATGTGTGGGTGCTGAATGTTGCGGTAAGAGTTGAAAGTCCTGCTTGGCGTAAGGGGGACAGAGCTGGCATTGGTTCGACGGTTAGAATGCTCTGTCATGTTTCTGGAGGGTTGGGGGGGGGGGGTTGAATCCCATATGTTGGCAAATATTTTCCACAGAACTTGGATCAAACATTTCAGTAAAACCTGTTTACTGCATAAAAAAATTAATTTAGAAACTTCTTTTACATTTAGCTTCCAATTGACAAAGTTATACCTTACTTAGTTTTGTTGATTAAAATAAGAAGGAAATCTAAAGAAAATTTTCGTATTAAACAGCATTATCTATTTTTCATCATTCATGAACAAATGAAACTTTGACCATAGTGAATCAGAAAACTGGATATCTGGACTTGACTAGGGTTTTAATCGTGAGTTAATCGTGTTAAAAATGTTAAGTTTTTTCATTCTAAATAATTCTGATGCAAATCCCCATTCAGAGTCTTCCTGCACCTTGCTTTAAATTTGAAAAAGAAAATGGCAACCAAACTTTTTTGGTAAAAGAGAAATTTGCTCATCCCTTCAGGAATGTAAAAATGGCTGCTTGTTGAATGAAAAATAAAAACCCTCATGTCTCTTACAAGCCTCACTTACATTTTAATTTCTAATCCTTGTCAATACTTAATTTTTTTTTGTACTTTTATTACATTGAAATTCTAATAGATTGTAATGTAAGCTCATAATGGCTGTTCACTATTCCTGTAAAATATAAAATACCATTTTGAATTGTCAGTATTTGTTGTGAAAGTTTGTAATGATATAAACAGACTAAAGGATGTTAGCACTTATTCTGTGCTCTTAAAGTTTCATTGCCTTGTTGGTTGCTGTTGCATCCAAGCTGACTTGGTGCTAATATTGTAGTGGTACTCTAGTAATAGCTGCTATTGAATGTCACGAGTTAATTTATTTCACTATAATACACATTTAGATGTATTATAAATTTTGATATTGAAAAATGTAATCAGTCTAAACTTCAGCTAGGTTGTGTTTCTTAATTTACTTTTAAATCATAGATGGCATCTTATGCATTTATATTTCATTGGAGTTCAACTTAAGTAGGATCACTGAATTGTTATAAGTAGTACCTGTAGACAGTATTTCAATTTTGTATAGTTAATTATGTTATTTCAACAATAACATTCCATATTTTACTGCTAACATGATTTATTTACTTATACATAATAGCTTTTCTGTAAAGAGGCAAGCTAATCGTTTTTCATCTAGTATCATTCATATCTGTGTCTTTGGTTATGTGACCGCCCTATTAACAGCAAAAAAATATATAATACAGAAGTGTGGAGGATAAAACAAACGTTGCAACTGCTTGAAAACAATCCTGACCCAAATGCAAAAATGCATGTTTAAATATCCCAGGAAGAGAAATGTGTTTTCCACTCCTTTGAAACAAACTTTCTGAGAAGCTTCGGGTAAAAGAAGATGCTAAGAATAAATTTTTGTTACCCAATCCATAGTCTATTTTACTGTACACCTGATCATACATGTGGAATTTAAATGGGTTGGAGCCAAGCCATAGTATAATTGAGATCTAAATTTCGGGATCTAATTTTTTGAATCTTGGGTGATATTTTGAGGTCTCAAGTTAAAGGTATTTCAGAGTCTTGCATCATCACCGTGCAAAATTTATATTTGAGATACTAGTGCTCATAGCTACATTGAGATATTCTTAATATATATATATCGATTTATTGTCGTAGATTTTAAGTATTCATGTAGTTGTGTAGTATTTTTTTTATTCATGTAGATTTTAAGTATTCAAAAAGAATTGAACGTTATGCTGAAGATACAAAAAATGTATAATGATAACTTGATCATTCTACAACACAGATTCAGACCATTCTTGAAATTGTAGTGAAATTACTTATGATACAGCTGTGCCAAAACTTGATCATCTTTTGAAGTGTGGTACACGTTGGTTGCCCCATACAATATGTCCATCTTTGATAATGGGTTCTTTATATCGATTTAGTTCTTATGGCTGTCAATCAATTAGTTCTATTTATAAGCAATAATTTTGCTAGACTGTCCCTCTTTATACAAAAAATTTAAGATGAAATTTGTGATTACTGAGAATGGTCAGTCTCGCAGTGCCATGATAAGAAATCTGAACAAAGCAGGATGAGATTGAAGGCTACCCAGTAATAATTTATTTTATCTGTTGAAATCAAATTCTTGGAAGTTTGCCCGAATGGAGGATCAAGAAAGAAGTTTCTGATGTTAATGCAGTCTTGTGTTGTTCTGTGCATGAAGTTGAAAAAATGTAAATCTTGAGAAATGAGATTATAAGATGGCCTTGATGGGAGGCTGCCATCTATCTCAACAGCTGTTCAGTGGGTTTTGCCCATTGTGGTCTTTTCTTCCCCCTAACTTTCTTTGAGCCTTTTTTCCTCCCCCCCCCCCCCCCAACTTTCTCTGAGCCTACGGGGTCCATGTGATATGCCCATTTATCCCATTGCATGCAAAAAAAAAATGACAGTGCTAAAACAACCCAAATTTCTCCTAATTTTTTGGATATGTTGGATAATTGATGTTAAAAATGTTTTCTTTTGTAAAAGTAGTCAGGTACAAATGATTGATTTCTGTTGACAAATGAGTTACTCATAAATAAGCTTTGATTAGTTTAAATGCAGAGAAAAGGTAAGAATAATTCATATTATGCACAAACTCTAACAAAACAGAGTATTAAAGTGATTTTGCTATAGGACTTTTGAAGGAAATACAGTATGCATTCTGATACGACTGTGTATATACATAATGAGGATGTATTCCATATTTACAAACTTATTGAGATACTTCAGTTCATGCGAATATTAAACCATATTCAAAATTTCCCAACTTTGAAAATCTTTTTTCTTTTTACCGAAAAAAATGTTGCAAGATTACAGATGCTGCACAATTATAGATCTGAATCAAATTTATCCAAATCTCGTTTTAAAGAATATTCACTTATTATTTAAGGAATTATTGAAGCTGAAATATTTTACAGTAGACGCCGCTATTTTTACCTAAGTTGTCAGGTAGAAATGATTGGAACAAGCATAATAACAGAAATCAAACACTTGCAAAATTTATTCAAAGTGAAAAATTATTTGATCATCTAAAATTAGATATATTTTCATAAATTATGTGTTATAAATTTTGGAGTAAATTCTTATAACAAACTGTTGCTTACAGCATCACTGTGGTAAATATTTCGGCACCCAGAACTATTTAAATATGTTGTAAATCAATATTGAATTTATCGAAGTTTCGGAAAATTTGTTTTTGATTTTAAATATCCTGTGACATTTTAATACAAAGGTATAGTTCATATTTAGAAGGCTTGGAATATAGCATTTCATTAACACAATATGGTAGTGTCCAAGTAGTTTTGATACTATACTATAAGGTATTTTGCTCATTTCCAGAAGAAAAATTGGCTCAGTCGCTAGTGCACCAAACTCGTAATCTGCAGTCCCCAGGTTCGAGTGCCACCTGGGCCAGCGTTGAGATTTGTCTCTGCAAAACTCCCTGCCCTTGGTCAATAGGAGACAAAGTGTCGCTCAGAGATAACCTACAACAGAGCAAAAAAGTGAAAAATGTTTAAACATGAAAATGAATAATTCGATTTTTAAATGTTGCAATATATTTAATATTATAAATTATATTCTAAATATAACATTAATATTTACGACATCCGTCCTGGTCTTTTCAGTAAGAAAGCACTGCAGAAATTTCAATAAATGATAATCGAATGAATATCAGGCGAGTATGGTGAAGATGTAGAACTTCATAGCGTCTTCAATATAATCTTTCTCCCCCTTTTTTTTCCACCCCTGGTATAGTCTCATTTTTTAATATAGTCTCCCACTTTTTCAGTACTTTTATCATAATGAAGCAGTGACTGTTCTTCGTTTCGACATATTACTGCGTGAAAGTTTAGCCTAACTAGTGAAGAATTGGAATTTGCCAACCTGTGAGTGAAATTTATCAGAAGAGTTACAAATAAGCGATTCTAATCAGTTTCAGAGCCAAATCATAGGTCTTGTTGTTTAGTCCTGTTCTTGACTGTCTTTTGAGATCTTGGTAGGAAGGGGCATCATGGGAGTCAAATCTTTTCACAAATCGCTAAGTTACCAATAAGGCTCAAAGTTTGTGAAAAACGCAGAATACGCGTCATGTTCATCTCTGGCTGAAATCCATCCCTAGCGAGAAATCTGATATGGTTTCTTATCTGACCAAAATACACTTTTCACATTGAACAATAATTACGAAACTATTGCAATGTGATTTTTATACATGCAAAACATGGATTAACAAATAGCTTTCATTTGTTACTAAATAATGATTAGTCGTATAAAGTTTGCTCCAACTTGGTTAATCCCCCTTGTGTTTCCAAATCCTGCCTAGAACTTCTGTAGTGCTTGAACCTTAACTTTCGAATTGATAGACACATTGTTTCAATACCTACATTAAATCTCAATATAGTACTCGTATCCAATAAATTAATGCACATTAACGTAAACAATGCAAAAACATCACAACGCAGCGTAACGCATGATATCCTAATTGTAATTTTGCATGTGGATAATCCAAGACTTCTAGAGCTTCCCAGGCATCTGTATTAGCAACAAACATATTGAAAATAACGGGGATTTTCTTGCGGATTTTTTTTTCATTACGATCATATTGGACTTTCACAGTGTCAAAACTTTTATGTACAAGGTAATAAAATTAAAATAATGGACATATAATCGAAATTTAAACAAAAGAAGCGACTTCATAGTCAATTACTAGATAAAAAAGGGCAGAATTTGAGGTTTGCTACTATTGTATTTTTTAACAGAGTCCCGAACTCGGTGAAGAGCAGTGAAAACTTTTTTGTTATATTATGTGTAGCCCTAAAAAAGTTTTTTCATTTTTTTTTTGCATTTGTAAGCCCTCTAATGCAGCTGAAAAGGCCGAAAATTTCGCCTATACTAATTATCAGCACCCACCAGCTCTCTACGAAAGTAAAAAATTTCGATTTATTTGTTAGATTGTCTAATCCGATTATGTGTTACTTATGATTATTTGTTATTTCCTGACTACTGTTACTTATGTCATTGTTTTTCTTTGTTATCTACAAAAACTGTAGCTGGGTAAGTGTTATATTTATTCAGAAATTTTTAACATACCTCTGTGGTAAACGGCTACCTGAATAAAAGTGTTTAAGTTTTGTGTGTGCCATCAACGAGAGATGTAAAAGTCTCGACTCATGTAAATGTACAAAGCTCAGTGGCATACCCGTTATGAGATTGCAATCCCATCCACCCTTTGAGAGCGGTGGGAGTCGCTCAGTCGTAGCACTCTAGGCCTTAAATCCACAGTTCCCACGTTCCATTCCCAACTGTGTATCAGGTTTGCGATTTATCTGCAATAAACCCACACCCTGCCCTCTGTCAGAAAGAAGACGCCGATGGGCTTGGACAGTTCGCTGTCAGATGCGATGCAAACTGTGGCACCGTGTATACATAGAAGAGCCCAAACCCTTTGCATTAATGAACATGCTAAATGGCTTTAATAGGAGATCCATCTCCTGACATGTTCAGTGGGTTCCTGTCCATCTCTAACTCTACCAGCTTAAGGTCCTTGTGACCTGGCCATTCTGTGCACAAAAGTTGTACTTAAAGCAGTAAAGAACACAATTTCCTTGTGGATTTGTATAGCACGGATTTTCTGGACCAGTTCCTACAAAAGGAGAGTCAAAATCCCATTAGAACTTTCTGGGTACGCCACTGACCAAGTTTATAATGAAAGTGTCACAGTTTTTGAACTCCGACGACTCTTGAGATTTTACCAGTATGTAGTTGAAAAGCGAGACCTGTCTGTTTTTGAAGAATTATCCTGATTGATCCTATACAAATTCACAAGGAAATTGTTTTTCTTTACTGCTATTTTTAGCCTGATCAAACTAGTATGTTGATCCTCCTATGTGAAAGAGCGATTTGCTGTGAATAGAAGAAAAATTAACTAGATCAGTGGTTCTCAACTTTTTTTGCTTCACGCACCCCCCTGGAAATGTGTATGTAACTGGCGTACCCCTTGTATAGATAGATAAACTATAGTTATAGTATAACAATGGGTTAACGTATAGTATAACTAGATCTAGCGACTTTTAAGCTCTCACGGCGTACCTCCAAGGATACGCATACCCCACGTTGAGAACCCCTAAACTAGATGATGCAATACTAAAATGAAATAGAAAACTATACTAAAATAATTTTTAGCAATACTAGATGGAAGAATACCAGAACGTAGCGACTACCGTTTTTTCTAGGCAGTTGTCCAATGATCTTCTTGTAACTTTCATTGAACGTTGTCTTTGTTACCTGTGTTATTTATTCATTATGCAGCTGAAAACATTTCACTGAATATATGCAACATTCTTTGAAATTCTCACAGAAAGTGCTCATAAAGGGAAACTGAATCGTATCAAAAATACATGGAAATTTGGAAGGAAACTAGCATGTGCTATTTGAATGTTTCTCTAGTCAATTTTACAAATCTTGATGTTTTCCAATTGGTAAAGCCATGTTTCATGTAATGTGATATTTTGCCGAGTGTTAAATACGTTTTTTAGATATATGAATTAGTGGCATTTTCCTTAGATTTTTCGCACTTAGTAATTGAATTTTAGAAAATGATGCATTTTAGTACAACAGATTGTTCAAACTTGACATTTTCAATTAGCATTTGAAATATAAAAATATTTCCTAAAGGAGTTGCTTAGAGTTAAGATGTCTATTTTCAAATTAAGAAAGGTTAATATTTGTATGAAAATTAACCAAAATAGCTAATGGTGATAACTTAATTTCTCTATTTTGTATATAAAGTGTATTTTTGCCAAACTTAATTATCAGGCAGCTTCATGTAGCTAAACTCAAGTACAGATTTGGTCATATATGTATATGTGTATGTACTAGTGAATGATAATAAAATAAAAAAACTAGCATATTATGGTTTGTGAAAGGCCAAAACGTGCTGACATTTTGATATTTCTTTTGAGTCAATGTGAAGTTTCTGACTTAAGTATTAATACCGTTGAAAAAAAGATTTCACACAGAACCTGTTTCACTTTGAAGTAATATTTCCATGTTATTTTGCAAAATGTACTTATACAACCTTGGCCATCGGCAGAAACATTTTCAGGGGATGGAACAATATGCTTATTGTACATATTTCCAAAGGAATACACGTAGCTCTGGGCGTGGGGTCCACAAATGGGGGTGGGACAAGAATCTTTTGAAAAGTGTCAAAGCGTCCTATATCATACCAAGCTAGGCCTGGGCAGTAACAAAATAATTAATTTTTAAATATATATATATAGCTATTTTATTTATTAAAGTTCAACTGGTAGCTATTTTTAAAAAAAATGTTAATCTTAAAATATATCCATAACTATTTCAATATAATGATAATGAGTAAATTATGTATAAAATAGATTTTAGTTTATATTAGACGAAATCGCTTAAACATTTATGCCTGTTTTCCTCTTTCGCTCAAATGGCTGTCCAAGCCTGTTGTCCCCCATGTGGACGCTGTCTGGAATTTTTATTTACTGGGTGGGTACCCGTCAGAAAAAGAATGGAAAGAAAATCCTACCGAATGGTAATCAGAACTCAAAAGTTAAGTTTTTTATGGGAAATATGGTTGAGGATAAAGATCTCGATGATATCTATATAAACTTCGATTTCTAGTAATATTTTTTCGGTATTTAACCCCTTAACAGTTGCTTTTTTCTGCCATATTGTGTCCAAAAATAAGCACATTTTTGATAAACAATTTTGTATTCAAATCGATCATATAAATTCAAATCAGCAATCAAAACTGTTACAAGTATTGAATTGCATAATTTATGATAATTTTTAATTATAGCAAAAAATTGGCATTTTTACTTAAAGTTGGCTTTTCCGAACAAGAACTTTTAAGAACACTTGCAGAAATGGATGTGAGAAAAGAGCATGCATTTTTTTAATACATTTTTATTTAATTTCAAAACTCGGCTTTTGTATGATTGATTATTTCCATGTTTTAAAATTTGAGTCCTATATCACAATCGGTTTTTTCACAAAAGTTCCGCACCTGAGTTAGATCATCGGAACTTTCCGTTTCCTCATCACTAGAGAAGTCCGATAACGAACTTTCACAACTGCCAGAATTATTTAGATAAATTTCCGATTCATAATTTCCGATTCATTATTTGATCCAATATCAGAATTATATTCTGTTATGAGCCGCTCACTGTCACTCATTCCCCTTTTATTTTAGCACAAAATTCAAAAGAAATAGTATTCGCAACGTGTGATACACTACACAAGTGAAAACAAAAATCACTCCTTCTCCCGTGTAAACGAAAAGCAGTAAAACATGATGCTAAAACCGGTGTACGCATGTTTCGTATTCCAATCTTTACTGGACTACTAAAGCCACCTATTGGAAACATTGCAAACGAAAAAAAAGTTAAAAAGGCGTAGAAAAATAAGATGCCCGAGCGGCGTACGGGCAAATCAGAAAAGTGACCTTTTGCAGCACCCGAGCGGTGTTCGGGTAAAACTGTTAAGGGGTTAAAATGCTGAGAACTGGAATATGTAATCCCTTAAAATAATTGATTTCAGAAGTTATTTGAACAGTGAAGACAATAACCATTATTTTAACTAAAATGTGCAAGCCTATTTTTAGCAAGATATTTAATTATTATTTCATTTTAACAATGGGGACAAGGATGGGCCAGTCGGTAGCGCGCCAGTCTCATAATATGCAGTTCCCAGGTCCCGGTCTCAGTTGTTAGATTTATCTCCGCAAAACTTCCCGCCTTGCCCACGGTTAATAGGGAACACAAATGGGCTTGGAAAGGCCGTCATTCGTCAGATGTGACGTTAAGCCATGACCCCGTGTTCGGGAGAGCCATACCCTGTGTGCGTTAAAGAACACGTTGGATGGCCTTGACGGAAGGTTACCATGTCTGTCTCCTAACAGCTGTCCATTGGATCTCTATGTTGCGATCTTGTGCAACCACGGCAATTCCCGGTTCCGCCTGACAGCACTACCTGGTTAAAGAAAAGCCATGACTATCTAGAGCCGGGGGCAAGGAATACGCCCTATAGGCGCACCTCAACCCCAGCCTCACATGGCAGCAGTCCTATAGAAGGAAAGCTGACCACCGGAAGAAACCTAACTTTAATCTATTCCCCGGTTTGCAAATGTGCAAGGATATAAAGATCCAAGCTCGATCGGCACCCGGGGTGGAGACTCTTAGTAAGACCCAGACTTTTTTGACAGCTCGTGCCTTTCGGCAGAGCCGTCGAACAGACCACACAGGTCTGAGAGGTGAGGTCTCCAACGCCGTCACCATCCGACCGGCAATCAAGCCGGCCAGCAGCGTCTTCAACCTCGGGTGGCTTCAGCAATGCTCCAGCCGGGGACCACCCCAACCGGCAAAACCTTGGAATGCTCCAGCTGGGTACCACGGCAGCCGGCAAATCCTCTGGCCTGCTCCAGCTAGGGATCATCCCGACTGGCAATGCCTCCTCAGCCGGGTTGCTGGGCCCTAGGCCCCCCCACCACGACAAGGTGGTCCCCTATCGGGGGGGCCTAACAGCTGTCCAGTGGATCCCCTCCCTCCCAACCTTCTCTGAGCCTTCGGGTCCATGTGACATGGCCATTTAGCCCATTGTGTGCAAAAAAAAGTGCCGCTCATCGGAAATACAACCTAACCCAATCAATTTAAAATTATTGTGTAACGAGAAATATTAAATATTCTAATGAAAAAATAAATGTTGAAAATCAAGATCTAGATTTGATTAAGATCATTAATTTATGTTTATTAATTTAGTCATGTTTTACAGTAAAATGTATCATTTTCCATGGAACCTTAACTGTATCCAATTTTCTGTCCAGTACTGGTATCTTTCTACTGGTTTTCTCTTAATAGAGGAGGAAAGGCAATCGGTAGCACCCTAGATTCGTAATATGCAGTTCCCGGGCTCGAGTCCTAGCTGTATCGGAGTTGAAATTTATTTCCGCTATTGGCTCTGAGCTTGATTACAGATCCTGATTTTGCTGCACTGGTGGACTTTTGTGGAGGGAAAAATCTTCCGCTGTGTTTTCTATTTGTTTGTGGGTTGACAGCCCCAAGTGAATAGATTCACAGGATATGTTTATCACCTGGTGGATAATCCTGAGCAGAGATCATCGCACGCACCTGAACTCTTTGCTTCTATTGGCATCATCATATTCTACCTTGGAGGAAGTCTCCCAGTGTAGATGGCTTCAGCCTTTAGTGGTGGTGGAACGGGTTTTTGCCCCATGTCTGCGATTAGGGGGCTGTTTGATATTGTTGGCATTCCCTCTCTTAATAAACATAGTTTCTTTAAACATCCCACTAACCATTTTCTCTCCATACGTAGTTAGAATGTGAGGACTCTGCACAGAGCTTTTTCTCTTGATGTCCTAACACAAGAATTCCACCATTATAATTTAGATATTCTCGGCTTGCAAGAGACCAGATGGACAGATAAAGGTCAGATTCTTAAAAATAATCTTAAAATCTCTTTTCAGGGAGGGACGACATCATCAAGGCGTGGGTCTGCTTCTCAGCAGACACGCTAGTGATGCTCTTCTAGGATACGAGTGCATTAATGAAAGGTTTCTTACAGCAAAATTTCAGACAAGCGTTAAAGACTTGAATGTTATCTGCTGTTATGCCACCACTGAGGATGCCGATGAGGATGAGAAGGATAGGTTTTATGGACAACTTCAGGATATTTTGAATTCTGTCAAGAAAGGAGATATTGCCCTTGTTCTAGATGACCAATGCCAAAGTTGGTACTGACTCTGACCTTTGGGGAGGAGTGATAGGCCCTTTTGGTATTGGTAGCTGCAATGGCAACGTCTCCTACAGGTAAGTAAACTCAATGGATTCAGAATAACTAACACTTATTACAAACACCGCGACATCCATAAGTACACATGGGTTTCACCTGATGGGCTGCATAAGAATATGATTGATTATATATTAATTAACAGCAAATGGGCTAGTTCTGTTAGGAATACCAGGTCATATAGGGGAGTTGAAATTGGATCTGACCATTACCTTGTTAAAAGTGTCTGCAATTAAACTTAAAAAGTGTTTTGCTAGGGTTAAAAAATCAACTTTTAATACTGAAGTTCTGAATGACCCAGTTATAGCCAAAGCTTACCATGATAGGTTACTTAGTCATTATGACAGTCATGGTATGCTTACTACTGAAGTTGAGGAAGAATGGGATCATTTTAAACAGGCTTTTTTGGACACCAGTACTCTTTTAGGAAAAAAAGAGCAGAGGAGGCAGAATTATCTGAGTGATAAGACACTTGAGCTTATTTCGGAAAGAAAGAACTGCAGGAATGTCCTTAATCAATACCCTACTAGTCCTAATAGAAAGCGTTACAGAGAACTTAATAAGCGTTTAAAGGATCAGTTAGCTACTGATAAGAATCTTTGACTTGATGGCTTGGCTGACAAGGCCGAGGAAACAGTTATACAGCACAACAGCAGAGAGCTGTACCAGATAGTTAATGTTTTGTGTGGTAGAAAACGAACAGGTATACAGGGATTGAAGGATAAACAAGGTAAGGTTATAGAAGATGAGGATTCTGTCATAGCTTGGTGGGCTGAGCATTTCAGTGATGTTCTAAACAATGTAGTTCTACTCCCATTGTTTGCAATGATGATAGATGCATTGGTTGCTTTAATGTTGGCCCTATAACACAATCTGAAGTTATTTTGGCTATTTCTAAACTTAAACTTCATAAATCCCCAGGGGTAGATGAAATTACTACGGAAATGCTTAGAGCTGGGAATGTTTCGGTTACCACCTGGATGACTGAAATTCTGAATATCTTTTATGATAAATGCATGCTTCCTTAGGATTTTACCAGAGCTATTATCCCTATTTTCAAAAAAGGTGATCGCAGTTCTTGTGATAACTATAGGGGTATCAGCCTTCTCTCTGTTCCAGGTAAAGTTCTTTCCATGATTGTGTTTAATAGAATTAAGAATCTGGTTGACAGTCAATTGCGTGATGAGCAATGTGGATTCAGAAGTGGTAGGGGATGTGTGGATCAGATATTTTCACTTAGGCAGATTCTTGAGAAATGTATAGAGTTTCAGAAACCTTTGGTTGCTAGGTTTGTTGATTTCGAAAAGGCTTTCGACTCTGTTGATCGTCATAATTTGTGGTTGATTGTGAGATCATATGGTATACCAGACAGGTTAGTTAACATAATGGGTTGGGTTGGGTTGTTTTACCTCTGAGCGGCACTTTTTTGCACACCATGGGCTAAATGGCCAGGTCACAAGGACCCCGAAGGCTCAGAGAATGTTGGGGGAGGGGATCCACTAAAACAGCTGTTGGGACACAGATGGTAGTCTCCCGTCGAGGCCATCCAGTGTGTTGTTTAACGTGCACAGGGTATGGCTCTCCCGCACACGGGGCCACGGCTTAACGTCCCATCCGACGGACGGCGGCCTTTCCAAGCCCATCGGTGTCCCCTACTGACCGTGGGCAGGGCGGGGAATTTTGCGGAGATAAATCTCAACGCTGACCCAGCTGGGACTCGAACCTGGGAACTACAGATTACGAGCCTGGCGCGCTACCGACTGAAGGACCATCAGACACTCTCGTGCGCGAACGAATGCTCCTCCAGGTAATTACTCCAATTTCCACCCTATTGAAACTACAGTGAATTTCTCCAGTTTATCCTGCATTTTATGTCAGTTTTATCACACATTTGTTTCTTTCTTCCATATATCCATCTGCAATATAATTCCAATGTCATTCTGTCGTCTCGTATTTTTCATTTTATACGTTTTGTCAACTATGCTTAACTTTTGGTACACAAATATATTTCTTAGGGTATCTGGAATTACAAATGATTTTTAGGGAACAATTATTTTGAATTTCATCACAGATTTGGTTCGCGTGTGATTCCGTTGATATCTTAATCCCGAAGGACGTGGGTGTGGCTGTAGTCGAGCAATACGATGAGGCCAAATTAGTTTGTTACGAAGAAGCCATACAGAAGTTGTTGCGAAGCCAAATTATATATTAATATCCTCATAAACAACCTTATGATTTCGAGGTAAAAGAGAAATCCAATCTCAATTCCCTTTTCCCATAATGATGAATAAAATTTGTTTAAATAATTCGTGTCCCTGATGGGTGTGGTTTTACTGGTTAAAATGGGGCGGGGGTGGCTCAGTCGGTAGCGCGCCAGGCTCGTAATCTGTAGTTCCCAGGTTCGAGTCCCAGCTGGGTCAGCGTTGAGATTCCCCGCCTTGCCCACGGTCAGTAGGGGACACCGATGGGCTTGGAAAATCAACCATCCGTCGATCGATGGGATGTTAATTCGTGGCCCCGTGTGCGGGAGAGCTATACCCTGTGCACGTTAAAGATCACGCTGGATGACCTTGACGGGAGCCTACCATCTGTCTCCCAACAGCTGTTCCAATGGGTCCCCTCCCCCAACCTTCTCTGAGCCTTCGGGGCCCATGTGACCTGGCCATTTAGCCCAAGGTGTGCAAAAAAGTGCCGCTCATAGGTAAAACAACCAAACCCTTTTCCCATAATGATAAATAAAATTTGTTTAAATAATTCGTATCCCTGATGGGTGTGGTTTTACTGGTTCAACATTTTGCCTTAATGTTAAATCTAAACAGAATCGGTACAGCATTTAAGGATTTCCTTGGGCAAAATATAATCAGAGCCCTTACTAGATTCTTACACTTACTAGAGACATGCACTCAACATGAAGGATCAAGATGGGTAAAGGACTCCCCTTGCTCCTGCCCTGTATAAGTACTATTAAATTTTAATACTCTTTGATTTCAAGATGTTGATAATTTCAATCAACGAAAGCAATGAATTCCTTTTTTTGTGTCGGAATTTTTTTTGCATATAACATGTCCTTTAAAAAATAAATTTAGCAATAATTATCTAAAATGTAGCTCGAAAGTAACTTTTATGCTACTGTTACAAATTTTAAATAGAAAACTGAGCGTGAGTTCAAAAGAATGATTGCCAACCGATTGATAAATGAACTAATTTAATAACAAATGTATAAGACCACAAATATATAACAATTTCATCTAAACACAAATTCCTGTATTCATCAGTATGAAGTCAAACTATAAAAATAATTTCATACATCTCTTAACTTTTCTTCAAATATTTATACTACAATTCTTTCTATATCTACTCAAAGCACCGTTGGAACCTTATTGAAACATTTAACAAGCAACGCAAATTTCTTTGTCGAAATACTATAAGTTAGCAAGGATTACCTTACCAATTCTTTTTTACCCTAATCCCTCTTTTTCACCAATGGCTTCAATTCACCAATGGAATTAAGTTTCTTCTTAAACACCACGCATCGGACGATGAACTCTTCCTACGGAGAAATTGAAGCCAGTTCCGCTTGCTCGACTAAACGTATTGTCTCTTCGGTTTGATCGCCATGTCTCTTTTTGCTACAGAAAACTTCTTAATGTCGTTTCTTCATTATTATTTTAAATATCTGTTCCAATAAGCTAGCACGTAATTCTCCCGCTGAAGCATAACAGTTGTGTTTTTATCGTTGCAAGTTCATCTGTTGTAACATACTTATTAATGTGTTATTAACTAAGCCATTGGGGGCGGGGGTGGCTCAGTCGGTAGCGCGCCAGGCTCGTAATCTGTAGTTCCCAGGTTCGAGTCCCACGGTCAGTAGGGGACACCGATGGGCTTGGAAAGGCCGCCGTCCGTCGGATGGGACGTTAAGCCGTGGCCCCGTGTGCGGGAGAGCCATATCCTGTGCAGGTTAAAGAACACGCTGGATGGCCTTGACGGGAGGCTACCATCTGTCTCCCAACAGCTGTTCCAGTGGGTCCCCTCCCTCAACCTTCTCAGAGCCTTCGGGGTCCATGTGACCTGGCCATTTAGCCCATGGTGTGCAAAAAAGTGCCGCTCAGAGGTAAAACAACCCAACCCAACTAAACCATTGTTTCTCTATTTAAACAATTAAACAAACAATGTGTATAAAAACTACCCAGCGTTAACTGGGTAATTTTAATCTAATTTTACAGTTTGATTTTCCCTTTAGGGCGAAACCAATAAGTCCCATCTTCAAACATAAATGTTAGGGATACTCAGAACTTAATCCCCCTCTTCGAAAAGAAAAAGAAATTATCACAGACGGCTTAATCCTGATTCGACAAGGGCAGGAGTTGGCTCTGTCAGTACTGTGCAAGGCTCGAAATCTGTAGTTCCCAGGTTCGAGTCCCACCTGCTTCAGCTTTAAGATTTGTCTCTGCTAAACCCTCGGTCAGAAAAGGGGCACCGACGAACTTGGAGGAGCCGCCATCAGTCGAATGGTACGTAAAGCCGCGACACCGTATGCAGGAGAATCATTCCTTGTGTACGTTAAAGACCACGCTGGATTGTCATGATGGGAGGCTTTTTATCCGTCTCCTAACAATTGTCCAGTGTGTGGTCCTTCTCTGAGCCCTTGTGACCTGGCCATTGACACAAGGATGGATTTACTAATAAGCGGGTCCAAGGCCTTGGCTACTGAGCGGCCCACAAATAGTCATGTGAATTAGTTTCATAATTGTAGAAATCATTTAAAATTGTAGAAGTCATTTCAACCACATCGTAGGGCGTCATCGAATCCCTGGCCTTATAAATTCGCTACCGCACTTAACCCATTATATGCGAACATGATTCTACAGAAACGCTTGCTGCAGTGATGCTGATATAAACGTCATTTCATGCTTTTGCTCTTACAACATTTCAAAGAACAAAGGCTTTGTTTAAAAGATTTAAACTTCCGAATTATTGATGACTGTTATTTAATAACGAAATTTTAATTGAATATATTTATATTCGAGTGAGGAACGATGAATGATATGTTTTACGTCTGCATCACATTTAAATCTGAGGTTTCATAACCTGCAGAGTTATGTAAATCAAATGTCAGCTGCACGAGACCGCAGACAAGAATGGGGAGACGGGAGAGTCCAAATACAGGTGGATGACGTATGAAGAGGGAAGGAAGGAATCTGGCATAGGAGAAGATGATCTGAAAATTTATCATCTAGTTTTGTTTTTCTATTTGTAGCAGAGCAATCTTAAGGTGATCAGCAACGATAAGATTGAAAATGCAAAATAAATTTTGTTTCCTTACATCTTCGCTTGTAACAATAAAAATGTTTAACTTTTAATCTTTCGTCAGTAAAATTCCCTGACTTGCCATTGGTCAGTAGGGGACACCAATGGGCTTGGAAAGGTCGCCGTCCGTCGGATGGCACGTTAAGCCGTGGCCCCGTGTGCGGGAGAGCCATAACCTGTGCACGTTAAAGAACACGCTGGATGGCCTTGACGGGAGGCTACCATCTGTCTCCCAACAGCTGTTCCAGTGGGTCCCCTCCCCCAACATTCTCTGAGCCTTCGGAGTCCTTGTGACCTGGCCATTTAGCCCATGGTGTGCAAGAAAGTGTCGCTCAGAGGTATAACAACCCAACCCAACCCCTCCCTCAAACTTCTCTGAGCCTTCGGGGTCCTTGTGACCTGGATATTTAGCCCATGGTGTGCAAGAAAGTGCCGCTCAGAGGTAAAACAACCCAACCCAACCCCTCCCTCAAACTTCTCTGAGCCTTCGGGGTCCTTGTGACCTGGCCATTTAGCCCATGGTGTGCAAGAAAGTGCCGCTCAGAGGTAAAACAACCCAACCCAACCCCTCCCTCAAACTTCTCTGAGCCTTCGGGGTCCTTGTGACCTGGCCATTTAGCCCATGGTGTGCAAGAAAGTGCCGCTCAGAGGTAAAACAACCTAACCCCTCCCTCAACCTTCTCTGAGTCTTCGGGGTCCATGTGACTTGGCTATTTAGCCCATGGTGTGCAAAAAAGTGCCGCTCAGAGGTAAAACACCCCAATCCAACCCTTCGTCAGTCGCGATATATTTTATAACAGGGATGATCGCACTTCGTCCGACAGACCCATTACCTTTTTCTTAACGTTAAAAACATGTATGCCATTCTTTTTTTTATATAAATCTTTTTTTTTACTAACTTGAAACTTATTTATAATAATGATGTATGTATTAATCCATAAATCCATCCAGCTGTTGGGAGACAGATGGTAGTCTCCCGTCGAGGCCATCAAGCGTGTTGTTTAACGTGTACAATGGTATGGCTCTTCCGCACATGGGGCCACGGCTTAACGTCCCATCCGACAGATGGCAGCCTTTCCAAGCCCATCGGTGTCCCTTACTGACCGAGGGCAGGGCGGGGAGGGAGTTTTTGTGGAGATAAGTCTCAACGCTGACCCAGCTGGGACTCGAAGCTGGGAACTGCAGATTACGAGCCTGGCGCGCTACCGACTGAGCCACCCCACCCTTATTACACAGTTGATTGGGCTGGGTTGGTAAAACCCATTCATAATAATTATGTATCCTGTTAATTAACTAAAGCGAAATTACACCAAAAATTAAGGGATATTTCTTCGCTTCATATTCATTTTGAAATATCCCCTAATTTTTGTGAGCAGTATATTAATGAAGTGGGCAGAAAGTACTGAGAAGGAATGGGTACTACCTATACCCGTTTAGGAAAAATTCAATATTCAAAATCGTCTCGTCTATGAGATCCAAAGCGACCAACAAAGGATTTAAATTGGATTGCTTAACTAATTTTTCAGGTCATTATTATTGTAGTATAAATTAGTAAACTCGGTTTAGTAGGTGTTTTGGAAATTGAATATATTGCAAGGAAATTTATTTTGAAAGGTAAGTAGATTCTAGTAAGGGCTTCGATGAGTTTTGAACACATATCGAATTAAGAATATTTTAATAGCGTACTCGTTTGGCGGTATACTTACATTTGGCGTTATGTTATGTCTATGAAAATGCATTTGTATACACCAAGGCTCAAGGATATCACGAAACATAAAGTTCGCGTAGTGATAAAGGTGAGTGATAAGTGTGGGGTTTGTAAGGTATTGGAACTACGTTTTATTTTTCTTCACCGTCTTCTTATCGTGGTTCAGAGAGAAGAAGCAGTTGAAGCGAAGAGCGGGTGTGGGACAGAAGTCGTGAAAAGTTGCTTATGCAGTAGTGTCGTTTGAGCATGTTGGAAGTAACGTAAGTACGGCAAGTGTTTGTTATAAAAGTTATTTATTGCGAGAAGTAGGAAAGTGAATTATTTTCATAAGTAGGAAATTTAGTGTATATTGAAGTTGGAATTAGAACACTGCATTTATGTATGAAATATTTAGACCCTACGGTTGAACGTCTGGTAGCTTGGTGTTTATATAACCTAACATGTTATCAGAAGATCGTGAGTTAGGATTTCACTCTGCTACTAAGAGTGGGAACGAGGGTGGCGCACTCGGTAGCTCACCAAGCTTCTACAGCTGTCAGGGTTGAGATTACTCCCTGCCCACGGTCAGAAGGGGACATCGAGGGGCTTTGGAATTCTGCCGTCCTTCGGGTGGGACGTTAAGCCGTTGCACCTTGTGTGGGAGAGCTAAACTCTGTTCACGTTAAAAAACACCTTTTGATGGGAGGCTACAATCTGTCTCCTAACATCTGTCCTGTGGTTTGACCTTCTTTGAGTTACAGGGTCCTTGTGACATGGTCATTTATCCATTGTGTGCAAAAATAAAGTGCTGCTCGGAGGTAAAATGACTCTACCCATGATTGAATTCGGTAGGCTTATTGATATAAAGTTACTTTTTCATCATAATGCTTTTTCATCAATGATGCAAAATGAATCGTTACTTTTTCATTATGATGCAGAAAAAGTTTTTCGAATCTCTCATGGCGACAGCAAAAAAAAAATGCTATTTTCTGAGGCCCTTTGATCCTGAAAACTTAAAAGCAGCATAATTTTTTTTTATTATGAAACAAAATGTAAAAAATGTTCCTGCATTTTATTTAATTTAGTGTCTATAGGTTACCAAATATAATTGGACTTAAGTTCAATGATGTTCCGTCCCGTGGCTGAGTGGTTAGCGCGGTAGGCTGCTGATGACAGGTACCTCTGTTCGAGCCCCTGGTTAAGGCATTGATGTTTTTTTCTGCTGAAGTCCCCGCCATCCTCGGACCTTCTACTATGGCGTATTTAACTGGCAAGCTCCTGTCAAAGTGTGGCAAGCAGCTGCTTGAAGGGATATATATATTTTTTTTTGAGTGAATAGGCCTGTGAAATTATATCGACACGAGTTTCGATATTAGTAACGCATTTTTTATCACCTTTCACTAAATAGTTATTGGGCAGAAATGCAGTATTGGGTCCTCAGCCGCCATCTTGTTTTATTTCGCCGCGATAAAGTCAATGCTAAAATGGTCCATTCCGCATCTACCTTAAGATGCATATTGAGGATATATAAAAAAAATACCCACTCAAGGAGCTAGCTGCTTGCCACAGAGGTCTGACAGGAGCCTGTCAGTTTATATGCCATAGGTCTGTGAGGATGGCAGGACCTCGGCAGAAAAACTCGCATCAATGCCTAACCCGGGGCTCGAACCACACAAAGTCCCTTAGATCAGTAGCCAAGCGCGCTAACCACTCGGCCACGGGACTTTAAAGGCAGGAATATCTCATCAAAACAAGATTTTATTAACAACGCTTATCGCTACAAAATGAAACCTCGTTTTGCACTTAAAAAAAGTTCCTAAAATAAATATCAAAGGTAAATTTCCTTAACACTCGTCGCTAAAGAATCAACTTAAGAAAAGCCCTGAAAACAAATAATCTCATTACAGAGAACTATCCTAAACAGCATATATCAGTCATAAACATTGGAACATGCGGATGGATATCGTATTTCAATTCAACGTTACAGTTCTGGGGAAACATCCTGGAGAAAAGTACATGGCGGTTGAGGACCCTATACTGCACCGTAGCCCAAAGTTAAAATTTAATTTACCCCGGCCTGTTTCCAAGACTTCGAGGACCATACTTTGAAAAACTCTGCTTTTGAAGATTTGAAAATGTGTACCTTGTGTGGGGGAGGAAGGATTATAAGTTGTGTTGAGTTTGAATTACTGGTTGCGTTGTTTTTGCTTCTGAGAGGATTTTTTTTTTTGCACACCATGGGCTACATGACCAAATCACGGACTTCGAAGGCTCTGAGAAGGTTGGGTGAAGGGGACCCACTGGAACAGCTGTTGGGGGACAGATGGTAGCCTCCCATCAAAGCTATCCAGCGTGTTCTTTAACATGCACGGGGTATCGCTCTCCCGCACACGGCTTTACGTCCCACTCTATGGCGGCCTACCGGTTCGAATATGGAACAGTTCCCAGGTTTGAGTCCCAGCTGGGTCAGCGTTGAGATTTGTCTCTGCAAAACTCACCGGAAAGGCCGTCGTCCGTCTGATGGGACGTTAAGCCGTGGCTCTTAGTGCGGGAGAGCCATACCCTGTGCACGTTAAAGAACACGCTGGACGACGGGTGGCTACCGTGTCTCCCAACAGCTGTTCCAGTAGGCCCCCTCCCCCAAACTTGAGTCTTTGGGGTCCTTGTGACCTGGCCATTTAGCCCATGGTGTGCAAAAAAGTGCCGCTCAGAGGTAAAACAAACCAACTTATTCAAAGTAAAAAATTATATGGTCATCAAAAATTAGATATATTTTCGTAAATTATGTGTTTATAAATTTGGCCTCTCGGAGGTAAAACAACCCAATCCTATTCATCCAGTGGTACTATTCGTTCACTTAAGTTTTTTACATATTTGATAACAAAATTGTATTACTCATCATTAAAATACTGACATGCATTTCGATAACTGGTTTTGATAAGAAAGCACGTAAGGGGGGGGGGGGAAGCCACCCTGGACCCAAACTCGGGACCTCATGGGTACGCGACATTTTATTAATACAGTGAAACCTCTCTTGACGGACAAACCTGTTTGAGGACACTTTCAATCCGGTCCCTGCCTCAGGTTGGGTTATTTTTACCTCTGAGCAGCACTTTTTTTTGCCTACAATAGGCTAAATTGCAAGATCGTAAGATCTCCAACGTCTCAGAAGGGTAGGGGGAAAGAAACCCACTGGACATCTGTTAGGAGACAGATGGTGGCATCCCATCAAGGCAATCTCGGCGTGTTTTTTAACGTCCACAGGGTATGGCATTTCCCATCCCATAATGATCCTTAACGGCCATTTAAGAAACAGTGCGCCCTACTTGCGGAGTGCGGTAGGGAGTTTTGCGGACATAAATCTCAACGCTGGGAATTTCAGATTACGAGCCTGGCGTGCTGCAAGAGCCATTGCCGCCCCCTCGGAAGCATTAGGAATTCCAAAATTAACTTTAAAAAAAGCTTTTCTAATCCGGTCACGCCAAAAGGTGTCCTCTTGGTATTTTTAATCTCTAACACACTCGGGTAAAAATTTTGGGTTTAATGACGAATTTGACAATAACCTTTCTGTGATTCAATCCGAATCATTGTGTAATTTATCTAAAGCCCCATCTAACGTAGCACTAAGATCCGTATTCCATAATGATCAATTGTGTCCCTTTAGAAATACAACTGCGCTGTTATCATCGATTTGAAGCGTTGCAAGTTTTGACAGTTTACAGTAATTTCATGGATTCAGACCCAGTTAAGGATTCATTGTTTGAAAAGCTGCCAACCTTAAAATAAAAAATAGAAGTGAGAGAATGCGAGGAAGGAGAAATGTGGAGTTTGTAAGTTAGCTAAACATTTCAAAATAAGCAAAACTTCAGCAGCATTAATCATTCAAATTTAAGTTACTTAAAATGGAAAACAATGCCGTACATTTTCTAATGGCAAAAGTTCTTCAGCGGGTGGGCGAGATGACAGTCGGTAGCGCGCCAGGCTCAAAATCGACAGTTCCCAGGTCCAGCATTGAGATTTATCAATTGAGACAGGGGTTCTCAACGTGGGGTACGCGGTAAATTTTTTTTTGGGTACGCCGTGAGAGCTCAAAGGTCGCTAGATCTAGTAACAAAATCGTTGGCATTATTACTATAACTATAGTTTTATCTATTAATATAAGGGGTACGGCAGTTACATAGACATTTCCAAGAAGTATGTAAAGCATAAAAGGTTGAGAACCACTGATCTAGGCAATACTTTCCCGACTTCGGTCAATAGGTGACCCAATTGAGCTTGGATGTCCATCGGATGGGACATTAAGCCGTGGCTTCTTGTTTGAGAGAGAGCCATACTTTGTTTATGTTAACACACTGGATGGCCAGAGGATACCACCTGTCTCTTAATAGCAGTCCAGTGAGTTCCCCCCCCCCCCACCTTCCGAGCCCTTGGAGTCCTTGTGACCTGGCCATTTAACCCGATGTGTGCAAAAAAAAATTGCCGCTCAGAGATGAAAACAACCAAACCCTTCAGCGGACAAATCGACATTTGGATTATTTTGCAGTTCGGGTTACTCTGGAAATCATAGGTTCCAATTTAGGCTGTCTTATTCCAATATCTCAAACTGCAAAATAAACTATTTTTTCTTCTTAAATTGGGTCAAGTTTATATTCCGGAGTAAATCGTTATTTTCAATTTGTTTTTTGTCAGCTTTAAAAAATTGCCCTTTAACTGTGGACATTACATAACGGGGAAAACTCGGGCGTCTCATAACTCTGCTAGGACAATATCGATTCACATTTCAGACTAAATCGCCTGGCACATTATAAAAAATGAATTATATTCCCGGGGCTTATTTTTTATGATGCGGCAGTCTGATAATTGTTGAAATCAATGAGGGCCTTGAAAACGTGTAAATTGACGGTCACAAAAATATGTAAAATTGGCGCCATCACCACGTAGCATGTAAAGTTTTTTTTTTATATTCCTACCAATTTTTTCATTTTTAAGATACAGCCCACTGCATTATACAACCCCCCCCCCCCCCCAGAATTATATACTTTATTTCCTTAAGGTGTATTTTTTATATGGACGACGAATCTGCTACAGTGTAAAGGGATATTTCGGTGAAGCCCGTTAACTGGGAAAGAACGTAGCCTAAAGTGCCACTTAGTTTCCACAGTAACCCAAACTGCCCGTTATTTTGTCTAGTTTTGTCACGAGCTTAATGACTGAAACAAAAGCTTTGGGAACAGCTGCAGAAATCGGTGCAAAGCCTCAAATGTATGGTGAAATAAGTTCCTTAGGCGTAACAGGATTTCTTTCAAAGCTCATTATAGAGAGTTTGAGGTAAATTCGGAAACTCGCTGAATGGGGGGGGGGGGGGACGGACGAGAAGCAGTTGCCATCAATACTTGAATCGTTCTCTCCAGAGAAACATTGGATGCAAATGAAACGAATCTTTCTTGAGATTCAGGAGTAAACGATATTCTTTAGATAGGAAAATCAGCTGGGGCTGAAGTAGCAAAGTTCACTTTTGTGCACAAGGATGGACTAGCTTTGGGATGTTTTACCTCTGAGCAGTACTTTTTTTTTCTCACGAGGGCTAAAGGGTCAGGTCACAAGGACCCACCGGAGAGCTGTTAGGACGAGGGTATCCTCGCGGCAAGGCCATCCAATGTGTTTTAACGTGTACAGGGCATGTCTCATCCTCACACGGGGCTTAATGTCCCATCCTAAGAGAGCCTTTCCCCCAGAGACCTTCGCTGTCACATTTATGAATATGAGTTTGTCACATTTATGAATATGAGTTAGCGGAGATGGACTCTGGCTCTCGTGGAATACCCCTTATTTGTAAATCAATTAAACCAAGAGTCTCTAAAGTTATTCACCTAAACAAATTTATTGTTACTTGGAGAGGAAAAAATAAGGCGTGGATTGATTTTAAGAATAAATTGTTGACCCAGTTAGATTTAAAATGATTCGCGAGAATAGAAAAATTATATTTTACTTGATAATGCAACGTCTCATTCAAACGTAAATTGAACGATATTGAAGTAGTGTTTTTTGTCTCCCAACCACTTCTCACCCTCCAGATAAGATATTTTTACCTTAAAATAATTTTTTTAATGGTTATTAAACATTTAAAATATGGGTGATAAAAATGGTAGGACAAAGCGTCATTAATCCAGATCTGGATATATGCAGCCATAGGGAGGATTTTGAAAGGTCATTATTTGCACATTGCAGATATTCATAGACTGCATCTATTGATTGCAAAATTTTGATAAAGATTCTCTTCCACTTATCTAGTAATCTTTCTGTTGCTTTTGGCTTTGATATTTGTCGGTTGGTCAGTTTGTGGATTTCACAAAACATTGTTCCATATCTTTCGAACGCGAAGGAACTTCGGAACTTCCGATTTAGGTGCCAAATGAAAGCTTGCGATTATAGGATCAAAGAATGTAGAGGGAGAAGTTAAGCTTCCATAGAGATTAATGTAAAATCGAGTATCGTGCATTTGGCGTAGAGGTGAAACGAACATTACAGGGGACGAACACTTTGGAAGTTGACAGTAACATGTAATTACAATTCTCTTTTTCCTATGTAATAATTTCCCATTGATATCCTTGCAGAGTATATTAATATCAATTCTGTTTCCTGTTTCTATGCAACCAAGAAAGCTTCTAATTGGAATAATTTATTCTATAAATTAACTTCAGGCTAATTTCAAATCTTCTCTATCCGTTCAATTTATAATTGTTGGTTCAACGAAAAATAATTCCAATGGAGAAAATAAACCTTTATTAAAATCATTATTTTTTTTCAAATACAAAGTGCAGTTACTTTTTTTCCTTTTTTAAAATATAAATTTTTTGATGCATAATTCCTTTGCCCCTTATTGTTTGCTTCCCAGCTTAAATGCACGATACGAATCGAAACACCACTTGAGGTCGCCACTTACGCTTTGTCAAAGCTGAACTTCTTTTCCTTATACGTTCTTTGATAGAAGTATCATAGTTTATGAAAAATTGACCCCCCCCCCCAACGAAAAGGGGAAATATAGCTTAAAAATGGTTTTATTTCCAGAACGTGAATACCTACAGTAACAAGCTATCCGTCAAATGAATGCTTCTGGCGCGGGGAATTTAACCTCTTTGGTTACGATTAAAATGAATTGAGATTGAGCATGCCAGACTCATTTTTTAAACATTGAACATTTCCCGCTTATGCAGATACTGAATGTCGTCAATAGTATCGAATCGACCTTCGACACTTGAAGGTACAAAGTCTGTTTTAAGTGGGACGGCTGTTGGCTCAGTCGGTAGTCATTTAAAATTTATTTATTAGCAGGCTTCGGCGCCCTATCTTCCAATGTGCGCTTTGAAGTATATATATATGTCGCTGGGAGATGATGAAAATAGGGATTTGATCAAATCCCTAAGGTATATGATCAATTCACGGAAGATGTTAAAATAACTCTGTGGGGTGATTTTCCTGAAGAAAGTGATTTGATCAAATCCCTTAACTGTTTTAGTGAAAAGATGAAATAAACAAGTCGGGACTCGCACAGCTCTGTTTCGCTTGTTACCACTCCCCTTTACCTCACCGCTCCCCTCTGGCGTCCGTGCCGGCCAGCGCCCAAACATTACGCGAGGAAGGTTGCGCGCATTTTTATTGTTTTCTATATTTCGAGTTTTATCAAGTACCTACCGTAGAAAAATGAGTTCAGATATAGAAAAAAATCAAACTCTGACCGAATTTGTATCCGAAGAACAGTTTAATGAAACTATCAGGACGTTTTTGAACAAGCGGCATGAAAAAGAAAAACCTTTGTGGACTCGCGAAAGGATAGAAGAAGCTGTCACAATCATTGAACAATTTAGATTAGCACCACTACTTAAACATTTTTCCCAGGAAGGTAAAAAAAGGACCCTTTCTAGTGTCTAAAGTAGTGTCACGTGAGCTAAAGATTCATACTCAAGAGATTCATCACTTTACAGATTCGTTCTCACTTGGCCTTCGCTCATGAAGGGCGTTTTGAATAACTCGGCAGGCGGGGTATTGTAGATCGAGATACATTAAGAATACCTTAAAAAGGCGATTCGGAAAGGAGATAAGAGGTGTAAAAGGCGATTCGGGAAAAAAGTACAATGTACCGGCTATTAAAATTCCGTAATAGCCGAAATAATTTGTTTCAATGACTATTGTTGTATTAACTATTCTACATTTAATAATGCATGGTTTACTAGATAAATACTTTTAATATCTAAATAATATTATTTCATCTTTTCACTAAAACAGTTAAGGGATTTGATCAAATCACTTACTTTCGTCAGGGAAATCACCCCAGAGTTATTTTAACATCTTCCGTGAATTTCATCTCCCTGCGACGTATATAAAGAGTAATATAACTTCCTTTTGAAGTGAATACGAATTTAATGATTGAACCATTGATATGCTTTTGTTTTATTTTCTACTTCGTAGGGGCGCATATAGGAAGGTATTTTTTTTATTCATAAATTCTCTAAGCCAGCGTTGATTAATCGATCTTTGCTATTTCTTTTGTATTGTAGAAATATAAAATTGCTCATTTTCTGTTTCGGATATTTTCATTTTCGTTCAAAACGAAACAAAATGTTTTCTCTTTGGAGCTCTGGCGCAGCTAAATTAGACTCGCTGCATCTGCTGCAGGGTAATACAAAAAATGTTCTTATTTTAGAACAGGTTCTGTTTCACCAGCCGCACTTTTTTTGCACATAATAGGCTAAATGGCAGGTCATAAGTACCCTGAGGGGTCACAAAGTTGGGGGAGTGGACCCACTGAACAGCTGTTAAGAGACAGGTGGTATCGTCTGACCATCCAGCGTGTTTAACGTGCGCAAGGTATGGCTCTACCGAACACGGGGCCACGACTTAACGTTCCATCCGACTGACGGCATCCCTTCCAAGCTCGTTGGTGCCCCCTACTGCAGAGCTGGGAGGTTTGCGGAGATAATTTCAGCGCTGGCGCACTTGGGCCTAGAACTGGAAACCGCAGATTACGAGCCAGGTGTGCTATCGATTGAGCCAACCCCAGTCCCACTTAAACAGACTTCGTACCTTCAAGTGTCGAAGGTCGATTCGATAGTATTGACCGTATTCAGTATCTGCATAAGCGGGGAAATGGACAATGAGCCTACCAGACTGTTTTTACACAATCTCTTTAATTCATTTTAATGATAATCTAAGAAGAGGACCATCGTCTGAGCATTTTTTCCGTAGCTAATATTTGTGTTTACAAATCGTAGTTAAATCAAAACTATATATTTTTAATATAATTTACTTTTTTGTATATTTGCAGCATGAACATTATGCCGTAGAAGATTGATTTAGAGAAATCTTCTTGCTGACTGAAGAGGAAAATTATCGTCGAAAACTTCCCCGCTGCCAACCGGAACTTGTGCACTCTTCGAATATGGTGTGGCAACGATTCAAACAGAAAAGATGAAACGACATCAGGGAAGTAAGTGGCGTTATTCATCTTCAGCAGAAAATAAGGAAAATCAAATGTATTAATCTGACGAGTATTATGCCTGATCAGCTCAAAGAACTTGTGGCCCTGTGTGCATGTTAAAGATACCACTGCAAAGAGCTAATTGGACTGGCTCTCTCTAGCTTCCATCTATTCGAAAGCTGTGCAATGGGCTCCCTTAAACCAACTCTGAGCCATGGGGTCCTTGTGACCTGGTGTCGTTCAGAAGTTAACCCACAGTAATGTGCTGAATTGTGAAAAAATATTTTGACCGTTGCATCCCTTTCCTATTTCATCACAAGAGAGAATCGTATCCTTAGATTTTACTGGCAGCTTAAATCGATTGCAATGAAGCCGAAAATGGTTTCTTTCGTAATTTTCATCGCAGAATTTAATATGTTGAATTACTTTCGACTCCTGTATTTCCCGATAGTGAGCAATTTTCGTGATATGCTTCGATGGACCTTTTCCTACGTTGACTGACGAACTTGCTAACATTGTCGTTGAAATATTAGTAAATTGGCAGGGGCCAAGTCCTTTCAGGAAATGATATACCAAGTGAAAAATGTGAAAGGTTTCTCAAGTCTGTCTTTAAAATGAAAAGATACGATTTGAACAATACCATTTTGTTGCGAGTGAACTGGTGTGTGCCAGCCTGCAGCGTAAATAAACCTCGTGCTGTCATCCTCTCGACACCGGAAGTTCGTCATTAGGAGAATGAGATGCACGACACCTCGACTGTTTAATTAAGGATTGGTTCTGATGAAAAGTAATTTTTATAAGCACAATGACAAACTGCAAACGATTTATATCTTAAAGGTGGATTTGAAATGGGTAAGGTGTTTATATAATGGAAAATTTCAGTCTCGTAAGTAATTTAAATATCCAATGTAAAGAAAAGCAACTAAAATTTAATGTTCTTATTGAAGTGTCATTAGAAAACAGTTCTGAAAGAAAACAAAGTTGAAACAAATTAGCATTTAATTTTAATGGTAAATTTGGTATATATTGAAAATAAGTATTTTAGAGCAAGGGTCTGTTATCCAATAGGCACTGTGCTTTAGGGCTCATGAAAACGTGACCTTTTTTCCTCATTTATTGTAAAAATAATTCATTCTTGAATGGTGATCAAATCAGCTGTTATATGCCCATTGAAACACCCCCAAAAACATTAGGTAAAATGAGTTGGTGCCTAGGTCAAGCATGGGCAAACTATGGCCTGTGAGCTACTGATGTATTTATGAAGGGAAAAATTTATAGTGGACAATAAGTCATATTTGGGGAAGCAAATTCCCGTTAAAATTGTTTCACTTTAGTTTATGTTGATTATATATAGCCAGTAACATGTTTTTCTACGCTGCCCTTCTGAATAGTTTGCCCAGGCCTGGCCTACAATGAACATAAACCCTGCTTTAGAGGATTAAGTGAAATCCAGCAACTGAAAAACGCCAAGATCGTTATAGCATCTTTGAAGTACCATGTAAAATTTTTCCCTTCACCTTCTCAATCTTATGGTAGGCCTAATTGTCATCAATTGAAATCATGTAAAGAATAAACCATCTTGGTTGGGCCCCCTAGGGGCAAACAGAAAACAAACTAAATAGCAGATATGATGCACAAGAGATCTAAAATGGAAGGATTTCTTTGGAAGATGTTTGAGCATCCTTTCTGCAGAGAAAGCAATCATTTTAGACCGCATACCTATTGAGAACTTCATGATCATAGTCGATCAGTGTAGAAATAATCTCGCGAGGATTCCTCTGAACAGCCTCAAAATCTTTTGAGATTAACTTAATATGAGTATTGTCGATGCCCAGGTCCTTATGGAGCTGTTAGTTACAAACCAGGGCGCATTGATTGCAGATTTCAATATTTTATTCTGCAAGACCTGGATCTTGCAAATATTGGTTGCAGTGGTGTTTGCCCAAATTGGGGAGGCATATGTGATGATAGGACGAATGACTATATTGTATAATAAAAGTTTATGGTCTGTCATCAGTAATGAATTTCTAAGAGGTCCCAATTGACATCTCACTGCATTGATCTTGGAGATAATTTCGTGAATGAGGACCCCACCTGAACTTCTGGTGTAAAGTTGCACTGAAATACTTGTTTCATGCCATCCAATAGGTATGTCTAAAAATTGTAAACATGTAGGATTTTTTATCCTTTTTCCCCACTGAAGAGGATAGCAGTGCTCTTCTCAGCATTTATCTTTATTTTCCATTTATCGTACCACCCTTCATCTCAAGGCAGTTCTGCAGTCTATTGATAGCAAAGGCTGGACCCATTGAGGGGGGGGGGGGGATATGGCCAGTATACTGTGATAGAACACAAAAGATGGCATGTCATACAGGTAAAGTGAGAAGAGTAGGGCTTAGGAGAAAACATTGCTACTCCAGTAACCATTACCCTCTTTGTATAAGAAGTTTTCAGTTGAACTTGAAATGCTCTATTTGATAAATAAGATTGTAAAATACAGGCGACCCATAGGTACAATAAGCTTGTAAATTAAGCCGGCCTTCCAGATGCTCAGACTCATAATCTGTAGTTCCCAGGTTCGAGTCCCAGCTGGGTCAGCGTTGAGATTTATCTCCGCAAAATTTCCCGCCCTGCCCACGGTCAGTAGCGGACACCGATGCGCTTGGAAAGGCCGCCGTCCGTCGTATGGGACGTTAAGCCGTGGCCCCGTGTGCGGGAGAGCCATACCCTGTGCACGTTAAAGAACGCTGGATGGCCTTGACGGGAGGCTACCATCTGTCTCCCAACAGCTGTTCCAGTGGGTCCCCTCCCCCAACCTTCTCTGAGCCTTCGGGGTCCATGTGACCTGGCCATATAGCCCATGGTGTGCAAAAAAGTGCCACTCAGAGGTAAAACAACCCAACCCTTCCCTAGATTCAGCCCTTCTGTTGTCACTTAGTAATACTTTATGATAATAATAAATAGAGCTAGTTCACGATCGATTCTCTATTGATAAACTATTTCCTGTTGCAATGCAGTTTAGAGGCCCAGGTTGGCCATCTCAAAATTGGACGTCATGTTTTATCGTCGTTCGGATTGTTTAGTGTGCAAATCTGAATGGTATTGCATGAATACTTATGGATTTCAGAAAAGGGTAGGCTAATATTTGATACATATTTCAGTGCTCACGATTTGAAGCACTTTAGAAAACGGCCCCTCCCCCAACCTTCTCTGAGCCTTCGGGGTCCATGTGACCTGGCCATTTAGCCCATGGTGTGCAAAAAAGTGCCGCTCAGAGGTAACCCAACCCGTACTGTGCCAGTTCCTTGAAAGCGATTCCACAGTCTGCTAATCATGTTTTGGGATGTTCCAAGTGCTGTTGCCACTGTCGTCTGTGTTTGACCAGCTTCAAGACGTCCTCTGGCTCTCCAGGCTTCGCATTCGGGCAAATCGTGTTACAGGGGCATTGCAAGGGCTGGGAAATTGCAGGATGTGCACTTTCAAGATCAGGGAACGTGCAGATACTCCAGTACTTTCAGCCTTTTGTATAGTGCATTTTCACCAATGACTGTAATGAAATGTTTGATTCATCCCACAGCGCCAGTTCTGCTTACCAAAAGTGGCCCACTGGGCGCTCTCATCCTGACGTCCGGGCTTCAGTCATGCAAGCCGGATTTCTCACCCATTTAAAGTTTGAGAATAGGTTGAGGTCGTTTTGGCCCCAAGGTTGGTTTTGCATCTCATTTACATAATCGAACAACTTTCTTTGACTTGTCGTTTGCTTTTCTGATGTTCTTGTTTAATAAAAAATGCATTTTTTTTATCGCTTCATATTCATTTTGAAATATCCCCTAATTTTTGTGAGCGATATACTATAGAAGCGCATCAATAGCGTGTCTGCTGAGAAGCAGAACCACGCCTTGGAGATGCCTTTTATCTTCCCAGAAAAGAAAAATTTAATATTTTTAAGAATCTGACCTTTGTCCATCTAGTCTCTTGCAAGTGGAGAATATCAAGGTTATAACGGTGGAATTCTTGAGAGGACATCAGAAGAATAATCTGAGTGTAGAGTCCTCGCATTCCATCTACCTCTAGAGAGAATGGTTAGTAGGATGTTTAAGAGGAATGCTGATAATATCAAACAGCCCCCTAATCGCAGACATGGGGGGAAAGACCCTTTCCCCCAGCACTAGAGGCTGAAGCCATCTACACTGAAAGACTTCCTTCAATGTAGAATTTGACGATGCGAGTAGAAGCAGAGTTCAGGTGCCTGCGAATGACCTCTGTCCAGGATTATCCACCAGCTGATAAACATATCCTGTGAATCTATTCACTTGGGGCTGTCAACCCATAAAAGAACTGAAAACACAACGGAAGATTTTCCCTCCACAGAAGCCCACCAATGCAGCAAATTCAGGATCCATAATCAAGCTCGGAACCATTATTCCATTCAAATTGGTATATATGGTCAGGACCCTGAGAGATGGACACTCCTCAGCATGGTAGAAAGAAAAAAGTAGGCCACACTGATCTGGCAGCGCTTCCGTTGTCTTGCGCAAGAGAACCTCTTTTGAAATGTACTAACGGCCTGCACTATGAAAAGGCGGAGTCGGACGTTAAGTGCTAGGCCTGGCGGTTCTATGCAACGTCACAGAAGATTGGTGCATAGCTATCTTTATTTAAAAATTCCTAATTGTGAAAAATTAATTGCTCTTTATTTTGGTATATGATTATGTATGTTAATTACTTCAGGATACTGTTTTAAAATTTTGTTTCATTTAATTGGAAACTAAGTATACCTACTAGTTTCAGGTCAGTTTTGAAAGTGAAACATGAAAAGAATTTATAGATAATTAATAGTCTGCATTCACCCAAACTTTCAGAGAATGAAGTATTAACCTACCTCTACAAGACATCTTGCAACATGAAACTTATTTGAAGTACAAGTATATCTAAGATGTCCATCTTGACGATGGAATGGGAGCATCTTTTGTGAATTATATTCTACACTCGTCAATAATGAAGTTTCATCCAATTCTCTTCGAATATTTTTAATCTTACCAACTATTGGGTTTCTATATCTTACTCGTCGAAGCGCATATAATATTGCTTGACTGTCCTTTTCACCTAGTTTATTTCTTTGCATATTGCTGTCAACTCAACTTGAAAGATCGTTGCCAAGTCTGCAGTCTAATTTCATTTTTCTGAATTGCACATGGCAGCACCTGTGTTAAATTTTGTAAACTTCTGTAAAGATTTTTTAATACTCCTTCATGGGGGAGGATTTTATCTCAAATTTTCTTTCCATGGTCATTTATGACCTCACCCCAAATTTCATCTTCACATAATGTATTACTTCTTAATATTGGCGTCTCTTTCACTATAATTTCAGAATTCCTGAAAGAACAGGTAGTGCCACTTGTAGACCCTGTTTAATAGGGCTAGACTTTAAATTCGTTGCAATTTCTCCAAATCTGCCACCAGGGGGCAACCAGGCCCCAAATGCGTAAGTAACTATCCGTTCTACCACTTCTTATAACTCTAAGCGCTGTTCTTTTTCATACACCGCTGTTCTTTTTCATCCCTCGTTAACATTCCGTGCAACTTAATGTTTTGGCTACTACATTTAAAGAAAGTTGTTCCAAGTTGTCCAGCCAGACTCCCAGATCCTAATCTTCTATTATGGCGTATAAATTGACAGACCAGTTAAAGTAGTAAGTAATAAATATCCCCTCAAGCAGCTGCTTGCCACAGATGGGAGCCTATCTCCGAACTTGACACCTGGAAGTCATTGTTCTTTCTTGGGAAAGACTAAAAGACTCCATCTTAAATTCTCGTGATTTATCTGACAAGAAAGGCATCAAAAGTTAAGCCCCTTTTTTACATACACGGAAGCAACGTGTTTTCTTTGTTCTTTATTTCTTAACATAGTTTGAACCAGTCGTAGTGCTTTTATCTGGAGTAAATACAAATTGGTCTGGATTTAACTTTGAGTTTGGGGCGGCTCAGTCGATAGCTAGTTCCCAGGTTAGTCCTAGCTGGGTCAGCGTTGAGATTTATCTCCGCAAAATTCCTCGCCCTGCCCACGGTCAGAGGACACCGATGGGCTTGGAAAGGCCGCCGTTCGTCGGATGGGACGTTAAGCCGTGGCCCCGTGTGTGGGAGAGCCATACCCTGTGCACGTTAAATAACACGCTGGATGGCCTTGACGGGAAGCTACCATGTCTTCCAACAGCTGTTCCAGTGGGTCGCCTCTCCCAACCTGAGCCTTCGGGGTCCACGTGACCTGGCCATTTAGCCCATGGTGTACAAAAAAAGTGCCGCTCAGAGGTAAAACAACCCAACTTTGAGTTATTGTAAAAAAAAAATAGATTTGTTATGCATCCAGCTCAATGTGGATAATCACATTGGTCTATATCCGGAGGAATTCCTACGATTTTCTCCTCTCGTTGTTGAAAAAAATCAACTCTTCAGCTTTTCCAACTTATCAGAAATTCCTCTCGCTTGAGGCGCATTATGGCCTAGTCGCCCATGCGCCATAAAACCCAAAACAACCAACCTCTCGCTTGAAACATTCGTTCATAATTGGTGGAAACACGACTTTGTTTACTGTAAACAGTTCCATCACAATTTCTAATGATTTCATCGAGGACCCGGGGTTTATCCATGGTAACTAATGTTTCCTATCTAAGTGATGGAGAACAGAAAATCATCTCGGAAATTTGGAGATCTCCTGCATCCATTTCGGATATTTGAATGAAATTCGTTATCTTCCTATTTCGTATCGTCTGAAAAGTGGCATGTTCGATCTATGTTCCACTTCTTCAGGTTAGTCTTAATCGAGTGACTCCAGTTCTCAATCTAATACTTCCCATACGGTATATGAGAGTTGGTACCCAGGTACGGGGTGTACCCCCTTTGGTTCACTCCACACACTTTGGTTTTGTTCTTTCCAGAGGTCGACACTGCGTCTTTCTGGAGGGATCTCTGGTTGATAGGCATTTCTCATAATAATATATTAATTTGCACAATATTTAATACTTAGCTAATACATAGTCAAGTTCCACAAGAGTTAGTGTTTAACTCGCAAATGGATCAAAACATATATTTCCTGCAATCCTGGGGGCGGGGGTGGCTCAGTTGGTAGCGCGCCAGGCTCGTAATCTGTAGTTCCCAGGTTCGAGTCCCAGTGGGTCAGCGTTGAAATTTATCTCCGCAAAATTCCCCACCCTGCCCACTGTCAGTAGGGGACACCGATGGGCTTGGAAAGGCCGCCGTCCGTCCGATGAGACGTTAAACCGTGGCCCCGTGTGCGGAAGAGTCATACCCTGGGCACGTTAAAGAACACGCTGAATGGCCTTGACGAAAGACTACCATCTCTCCCAACAGCTGTTCTAGTGGGTCCCCTCCCCCAACCTTCTCTGAGCCATCGGGGTTCTTGTGACCTTAATATAATAATATTGCACAATATTTAATAAATAGTAAAGTTCCACAAGAGTTAGTGTTTAACTCGCAAGTGGATATTTGCAAAACATATATTTCCTGCAATCCTGAGTACATCAATGTATATAAATATGTAAAGGAAAAAAGCAATTTCAACCTCTGTAATATATAAATTTATATCCTATTACTCATATCTCATTTCAATGCAATCAGTTAATACAGTAAATAAAACATCAGTCGCAATCTCCACCGTTCAACAACAATTTTTTTAGTTCTTTAGAGAAATGTTTTATTATTTATAATTTTCATGTTATCTGGCAGTGAGTTGAATAATTTTAAGCCACTATATCCATAATATTTTTTGAATAACTCTTTGTTTGATTTTGGAATGCAAAAATCCTGAGCCACTACCGCTCTTGTAAAATATTTATTAACCACTACATCAAATTTGTCCTTATTATGAAATACATGCTTTGCTAAAGGCATTTGTTGTATTTGTTTTAGGTTGAGTATTTAAAGTTTTTTGAAACTTGCTCAGATGAGTCGTACTTTCTTTTAAATGTCATAATCTTTATGTATTTTTGCCATTGCTGCAATTGATTTAAACAACATGAAGATGCTCCTCCCCAAATTAAAATTGCATACTGTATTATGGAATAGATTAATGCATAATATACGTTCTTTAAAATTCCTATATTCATCATATCTCTTAAAAGATACATTTTGGGAATTATTTTTGTTTTTTAATGCTACTTTTTGAACATGATCATGCCAGGTTAGATAACAGTCGAAATTAACTCCTAAATATTTTAATGCTTTAGTACTTTTAATCCTTGGGCAAGCACAGTTTAAAGACCCTCCTCCTAGACTAGTCTTGATCTTGCTGGCTCGTGTCCATAAAGCGGGTGTCTGAGATCTGTTTCCTGTTTTTCCACTTTCATTGCTACTTTCCTCCAGATGTTTGGTGGGACAATGCCAGCCAATGGGTATATTTTTCCGATTGGAGTTGGTCTTAGTCACACTTTTATAAAGCAACAGGTCTCATTTCCACATCAACGTGTATTTAACCTCAGCACATACACGTGTAAACATGTGTATGTGCTGAGGTAATTGTCTCATTAAGGCACGAGGTAATATGTCGCATTAAGGCACGTACACGTGTAAACACATTAAGGTAATATGTCGCATTAAGGCACGTACACGTGTAAACACGTTAACACATTAAGACGTGTAAACACGTGTACGTGCCTTAATGCGACACACATCCATGTTGTACAATGTGTTAAACATTATATACACATCAACGTGTATGTGCAACGTTGTATGTGCTGAGGTGTTCCATACCGGTGCTGCATATTCAGCAGTGGAAAAACGGCGAGAGCCGATATTCGTAGCACATTAAGCTGTCCTCCCCAAGATGTTACTATAAGTTTCTAGCGGAAACTTTTTGTTTATTATTCTGGCAGTGTTGTTTGAAGGAAAGAGTTCGGTCAAGTGTTTCACCTAGGTACTTTCGGAAGTCGCACGTTTGTAATTCTTGTCCTCGCCATCTAATCTTTAATTTCTCTTTTGCATCTCTATTCCTTAGGTGGAACGCACATGTCTGGGTCTTACTGGGATTAGGTTTCAGATGATTGTCATCATAGTATTGAGACAGTTTGTTTCTGACTTTGTTTTTGTTTTCTTGCTAGTTTAATTTCGACTTCTTGGAAACTTTCTCCTTGAGCAGCCACAGCGTTTTCATCTGCGTAGATAAATTGTTTCGTATGTCGACATATCGGCTGGTCATTTGCATAAAGGTTATAAAGTATGGGGCAAGCACACTCCCCAGTGGTTGTCCATTTTTCTGTTCCCTCCATCGGCTGTTTTTTTGTCTATTTTGCAAGAAAGTTCTAATTAAGGTTGTTAGGTGGAAGTCTTTTGTGACCTAGTATAATTTTAAAAGTACTTTCTGGTGGTTCATTGTGTCGTAGTCAGTTGTTAAATCAATGAAAACCTCCCCAGTAATCTGCTTTCGTTCAAAACCGTCCTCAATGTACTGAGTTAGGCGTAAGATCTGTCCGCAGCATGACTTACTAGGTCTAAAACCTGCTTACTCAGGTATTATGAGCTTGTCAATGCTGTTCGAGATGCGATTTAGTACAATTCTCTCCATATTTTTAAGAGATGATAGAGGAGCGAGACCGGCCGAAATCTTTTAGGGTCAGTCAGGGCCTTCCCTGGTTTCAGAATCGCTGCGACCCTTGGTTTTCTCCATATGTTTTGGTATCTGGATGGTATTGACACAACAGTTCATCAGTTCGCTAATCCATATGATGGTTTTTTTTCTCCAGAGTTCTTGATTTGTTCAGTTCTTAGATCATAAAGACCAGCTGCTTTATTATTTTTAATCGTGTTAACTGCATTTTTAACTCATTAAATGGTGTGGAGAGAAAATCGTTTTCATTATTTAGGTCTCTTTGTATCCTTATTCTACCATGTTTTCCCGATGTTTTTCCTTTTAATAATAATCTGTATGCTGTTTGGTCTGGTGTCACTTTTGTTGGGTTGAGTAGGGAGGGCTGGAAGAGTCGTTGGTTAGATTCTTACCTTCCATGCTCGTCGGCTACTTAGTTTTATGTCAAGCTTCTCCACTAGTTGGCACCATCTTTCTCTTGCTTCGGATACAGCTCGCAGGAGTTCACCTGCCTGGATGGTGACCTCCGAAAACGGGTCATCCTCATAAAGCCTTTCCACTTGTTTCTCCAGTAAGTCCTGACACATGTTCAGTTCTGCAGCCCCATGGCATGTTTCCTGGAAGGAGCCTCCACGTAGATTGTGCTTAATAGTTTTTTTTTTTTAGTGATTTCGGGTGTCCCCTGGAAACGATAGTACATTATCGGCTAATTCTTCAAACACCGAGACACCAAAAACCATGTCTATAAGTACTCTTGTGACATTAATCTCTGCAAAGACTTCTGTTAAGGAGACATTTTGAAAAACAGTAATTTAAAGGCCCCACTTATTCCCTTTTGCAATACGAAAGTAATGGTAGTTTATTTTTCATTAATTTTGCATGAAACCATCTTTAGGTCTTGCAAGAGTAATCTCGTTCAAGAAGCCTCCTAATTTGGCAAATATTTTGTAAACTGTAGAAGTAATAAAAATAATCGTGCAATACAAAACAAGAATTTGAATGAAAAACTTTTACCACGTCAGTCTCTAAAATATGATTCCGAAGGACATTACGAAACGTATGACTTGTATTTTTAATGCTGGCAGAAAAGAAAGTTTTGGGGCAAGATGAGCGTATCTAAATATTTCCTTGCGTAATTGAAGCATTTGGTAATTTATATTTTGATCTCGTCTTAACTGATTGATTTCCAGGGTTTTTTAGATAAAAATTTTGAATTTTCAAATAAATGATTCATCAAAGGTACGATTTCTGCTTTGTTGAAACAAGGGCAACAGATGGCTACGCCCTTGAACTTTTGGTAAAGAGGCGAATAAACATTTTCTGAAGTACTAATAAAAAATAAAATACCCCCTCAAGCAGCTGCTTGCCACAGAGGTCTGACAGGACCCTGTCAGTTTATATGCCACAGTAGATCTGAGAGGATGGCAGGACCTCAGCAGAAAACACTAATATCCATGCCTTACCCGGGGCTCGAACCCAGGTCCCGTAGGTTAGTAGCCAATAGTTGTTTAAAATTACTGTAGCACCTCCTCCCCAAAAGATTTAATACAGTAGATCAATTGTGAACGAATAAGTGCATAATAAAAAGTACATATGTTTAGATGATACTTCTTGTACTAAACATTACCCTGCGAGTTGCACCTAGGACCTTTTTACCCATTCAACGTGTACATTTAAAGTTAAGCGAGCATGAAGTCAGATTACAAGATATTTAACTGAATAAACCATGGGAATTTTTGCTACTTTGGAACAATTTCCGGCGTAGAACAATTAAAAAAAACCTTCGAGTATGCTAAGTGCAAGTTCGCGTTATAAATTAGAGGTGTGGCAGAAAAAGACTACGTTCGTTAAACCTTTATTTCTGCAGTTTTTCACTAATCAAGGATTGTCTCCAAGTATTCCGCATTGGTTCTAATAAACTTCTCAATCCTCCTTGCCTTCCATTTTTCGAAACCTTTTTGTAATCCCTTTGTGAATGCTTTTTAGGTGCTCTGTTGTACGCCTCTTCACGTGCTCCACGTTGTCAAAATGGATCTCGTGAATAGTGGATGTTTCCTTGTGATTTGGGCCAAAATTTGCTTCACTAAGAATTCTGAATGATAAGGGACGTCGTTGTAGCACACATTGCGTTCGATATATTTTGCGGCAGAAACAACGCAGACAATATTCATCCGATTCTAACATGCGAACTGTTAGAACTAGAAAATCTGGCCTAAACAGGTGTCGAATCAGTTCGTTTGGTGAGAGGGATATTGTGTAAGTTATTTGTGCAGTTTCCGAGACTTTGGGACAAACGTAAATACGCAAACTTAGGTCTCGCTCAGATCGTGGTTCAGTCAGTAGTGCGCCAGGCCCGTAATATGCAGTTGCCCGGTTCGAGTCCCAGCAGCAGGGTCAACGTTGAGATTTATCTCTGCAGAACTCCCGCCCTGCCCTCGGCCAGTAGTGGACACCGATGCGCTTGGAAAGGCTGCCATCCGATGGATGGGACGTTAAGCCATGGCCCCGTGTGTGGGATAGCCATACCCTGTGCACGTTAAAGAAAACGCTGGATGGCCTTGAGGAGAGGCTAACGTCTAATAGCTCTCTAGTGATCCTTTATCTTGATCTTCTCTGCTCCCTCGGAGTCTTCGTGACCGGATCATTTAGGCCATTGTGGGCAAAAAAGTGCCGCTCAGAGGTAAAACAACCCAACCCTAGTGAGGTCTGCGAAATACTAGGGTGCAGGAAATTACCAACATTGTTACATTATACATATTAGAAATAAGTTGGTGCCTTCAGAATGTAAGCCAGTTACTCCGACCCGTATTTGACCTCAAACGCAACACTGGATCTCAAAATTTCTGAAATAGCTCTATTCACCAATTTTTAGCTCTCCAGCACAAGTGTATCTAAATTTGACCTATGACCTCGAAGGATCCATCTCATCCAAAATTTGGCATATTTCCGGAGATTTACGACTGAAAATATACTCCCAAAGCACCAATTTTCAGCCATCTACTACCGGTAGATCTACATTTGACCTTTGAACTCAACGCAGCATATCTCAAATTTCGCAACATTCCTGAGATCAAAATACTCCCAGGAACCTATTTTTATAGCTCTCTTAACACAGCTAGATTTAAATTTTACATCAAAGGACTCCCGGATCCGAAATTTCGTAACATTTGATATCTACAACCCAAAACGCCCCCAGATGTAAATTGCCTTTTTTTTTTTACGTTTCTACCACAGGTCGGATGTCAAATTTCGGATTCTGCCCTATAGCATCTACGATCCGGATTACTCCTAGATTCAAATTTCGGAGCTTTACCATTTCTGCTTCATAGCGTGCAGTCAGCCACAAACGTCATATAATGAATCATTGGCTACGTTCACACTTGTGCGTTTTACGTGCGCTCGAGGCATGCCTCAAATCAGTTGAACGTCGCCGTTTTCAGTGACGCACGCAGTAGCGCACATGCTTCCACCAGTAGTGGATTTTTGTTCAACATTCCGTGCTACTTCGTAGTTTGGAAGGTTTCTTTCTGTTTTTATAAATATTGAGCTTGTTTTTTGTTCACCATGTCGTCAGAACAAATATTGGCCTTTATAAATTAATAAACAAGTTCGTTATAAAACAATAAAATATTAGTTATAAATTATTAATAAAATATTACAAAAAATAAACTTCATTTATAATATTTTCACTATTCCATTTATCCACTATTCACATTTAAAATAATTTCACCTATGTTATATAACTCTACAAGTACTTTTTTTGACGTGATATGGAACCTCCATCCGACATAAAGTAATCTATGTTCATTCAGTGTTATATCCGCTAACATAGCATCAGTTACGTCCATTGCAATTTCACGTCTCATCCTCAAGCAGCCATGGGCTACGGAGGTCCAACCAGACTGCAGTTTAATTCTCCAAGAATATCTGTCCTGAGCTACATCTGCTGCATCCGGCCACTGCACACCAATTCTAACAAGGTCCTGTTTGACATTGTCTGCCCACCGCATCCTAGGTCCCCCCCTCCTTCTGAGGCCTCTAGGCACACTGTTCATAACCCTATTCGCCAATCTATAATTATCCATACGAGCAACATGGCCAAACCAGCGGAGTCTCTCTCTGCACAATATGCTGCTTAAAGGAGGTTGCAGACTCCTTTGCCTAACCTCATCATTAGTTACAAAGTTAAATCACCTAATACCCAAGATACTGCGTAAGCATCTAGAATCAAAAGCATCTAGTTTCCTGTTATCTTGCTTACACAGCGTCCAAGTTTCACTACCATAACTAACCCTAGAAAGAACCAAACTATTATACAGTCTAATTTTAGTCTTTAGTTTATTTTAGTCTTTTCTACACTGGTGAAAAATTGAAAACTATTTGACGCACAGGTGTAGAGTTGAAGGCATGCGCTGGACTACTCGGTGTTGAAAAGCGGAATTGGAAGAAGTTGAAGATGAAAGCGCACAAGTGTGGACATAGCTATTGGATAACATCATGACAGGGATGAGGGTTAGTAGCTTGATCGTCTACAGCAGTTACGGTCGTATATTGCGCTTCAATGCTTTCAGGCCCCGTCAAGACATGTGCTTATGAAAACTGTATCCAAAGAAGGTTAGACGACTATTTTCAAATTTCTTGCCTGTTAACGATTACCAGCTCACGTTTCTTGGCTAAATAAGTTATATAGTAATTATTGATATCGCCGGATTTATGGTAACTTGACCTTAATGTTCTAAATTCCACCCTTGCAAGCTATCTTTGGGTCATTTACGAAAATGCGAAATACCTTTAGGATAAAATCTACAATGGCGATACACATCGACCACTCACAGAACTTAATCAGGATATTCATAAGAAGTAGTAAACATATACAGGATGTCCAAAAAAAATCGGGGTTTTGAAAACTAATTATATACGAAAATATGCATGCTTTTTACAATTTTTTATCGAATGGCTCAGTTTTGAACATACGCAGGATCACAAACGGTGCACCATGTCTAATGTTCCACTTGCTATAAAAGTTGCAGCATATCTCTTGTTGCTTACTCAGTTTTTCTTATTCTGGCTTTGAAATGATTCGGGTTGCGATTATTTTCCATATAAACAAACTTTTGCAAAGGCCCACGCAAGAAATTTCAAATCGGAGCTCCTTGGTGATCCTAGAATTGGCAGGAATGATCCAGTTCTATCTCGGGAAATGTACTAAAAACTTGTGTACCATCTGTTGTGAAATGTGGTAGTGTGTTGTCATGTCTGGTAGCAACCCCAGAAACTTGGTGGGATATGTACAGGTGCAACATTCAGTGTGATAGTTTTGGTTTATTTTGGGACAACCTCCTGAACCCCCCCCCCCCATCTTGTCGGACACTATATTAACTGTAAATTCTGGGACTGTGTTCAGGTCTGTTTTTTATACATCAGACTTGCGAATGAATCTCCACTTGCCAAGAATCGTATGTAAGAAGCACAGTGCGATGCTTGTAGGATTGCCACTTGTAATTTTATGTTATGAAATCCTAGGTCTCATCCTCATAAAATGGAATTCAGCTGAATCTTTTATTGATCGGGCAAAATACTTTTTCTATAACTGATTCCTTTTTCAAAAGTTTCCTCTTCCATCAATTTCATGATCGTTTTTAATAAAATGTTCTAGATGTAGGTGCGAGCAATCCTGAATATCTCCTCCGATATCTTGTTCTCTATTGAAGTGTGGCCATTCAACATGTCTGTCCATATTAGGCAAGACCAGAAACATCCTGACAAACCTTTAGTGCGTTAAATCTTTTTTCGGTGATATTGTGCAAAATTATTCTTTGGCTTCGGCAGATGGTCTTTGTAATTATTTCTTGATTCTTTCACTAATAATGGTGTAATGCGAGTGACTTTCGAACATCCCTGTCTACTCCTGTATCAAGAGCACAATTTGAAGACTACTGAGAGAATCTCTGCATTCGTGTCGTCTACTGACTTGTTACATTCTGACTCCAATTTCACCATAACCAAACAATATTTGAATGCCTTTGTGACTCCAGTTATGTCTGGAGGTACTCAGTGTGTCATCGGTCCATTCTTGGTACATCCTTACATAGCAACTTGCGAACAGCCCACGAAGTCTCCTGTTTCCGAGATGCTTCCACCTTTTGCGCGGTAGCCGATGTTCATTCCTTTTTGGAACGTTCATCAAATTAATACCTCTGCCCATTGTGCTCACGTTAGGAACTATGGCTCATCTGTTCTGGCTGGCTGCTTATATCTAGGTGTGGTCGACCTTGTGTACTGTGATCTCGTACTTTGTGTACTCGTATCAGTAAAATTATTTCCTACTGTTAACTGCTGATTTTAGCACTTAATAAATATATGCACTGGATGTAAGTTAATTCTAAGCAAATTTGTTTAGATTATTTATGTTCTGTTTTGTTATGCCTTCGGTTGGCTCAGTTAGTAGCGTGCTAGGCTTGCAGTTTAATGTTCGCAGGATCGAGTTGTGTTGAACTTTATCCTAAATCCGCATACTATGTCCCTTCTTTGGCACAATATAACTTCAGTTGCTTTTACCCCATAAAATTGCACCCTGCCCTAGGTGGGAAAGGAACACCAAAAAGAAGGATCTTAACTTAAGGCTTCCATGTAATAGAGCCATGCTTTTTTACATTAAGCACTCTGGATATCCTTGATGTAAAGCTTCTGGCATCTAACGCCCGTCCAGTATATTCCTTGACTCAATCTTCTGAGAACTTGGGGTCCTTGTGTCCTGGTCATTTTTCCCTAGGTTCAAGTTCCCCCTGTGTCAGTGTTGAAATTTATCTTGCACTAACCCCCTCACTCATTCAGAAAGGGACAACGGAATTTGCAAATATGTAACAGTGAATAAATTTCGATCGCAAAAATAAACCCATTATCGAATGGGATGTTAAGCCGTGGCCCGTGTGCGGAAAAGCTGTAATTGTGCACGTTCAAGAACACGCTGGATGGCCTTGACCAGAGGCTACAAATCTGTCTCCTAATAACTTTCCAGTGCGTCCCCTCCCCCAACTTTTTCTGAGCCCGTATGACCTGATCATTTAACCCATAGTGTGAAAAAGTGCCGCTCAGAGGTAGAATCCACAGTCCTTGAACTTTTATTGCTCCCTATGTTTCGCTCTATATTTTTGTTATATAATGGTATGTTATAGATACCACGGATTGGTTTATATCGGTCACTGCCTGTTTTGTACCTTTTCATGAAGGTAAAAGACCGTTATTGATATTTACATATTGCTGCATACAGATAGCAGCCAGGTGTTGCAGGAATTGTGCACTTCAGAATATTTGAAAAGGGACCGAGGGAGAATTCCTGTTTCCTAGTGGTTTCATTATAATCTTCCCTGAGAATAGTTTTTTGTAATTATTAGGTAACATTAATTTGAAAAGGCTTGATTTATCTCCACCAAAGGGGCGGCTCAGTCGGTAGCTCGTAACCTGCAGTTCCCAAGTTAGCCCCAGCTAGGCCAGCGTTAAGGTAAATAACAATCGTTATTGATCTTAATATCTCCGCCAAACTCCTACTCTTCCCAGGGGCGGGGGTGGCTCAGTCGGTAGCGCGCCAGGCTCGTAATCTGTAGTTCCCAGGTTCGAGTCTTAGCTGGGTCAGCGTTGAGATTTATCTCCGCTAAATTCCCCGCCCTGCCCACGGTCAGTAGGGGACACCGATGGGCTTGGAAAGGCCGCCGTCCGTCGGATGGGACGTTAAGCCGTGGCCCCGTGTGCGGGAGAGCCATACCTGTGCACGTTAAAGAACACGCTGGATGGCCTTGACGGGAGGCTACCATCTGTCTCCCAACAGCTGTTCCAGTGGGTCCCCTCCCCCAACCTTCTCTGAGCCTTCGGGGTCCATGTGACCTGGCCATTTAGCCCATGGTGTGCAAAAAAGTGCCGCTCAGAGGTAAAACAACCCAACCTACTCTTCCCTCGGTCAATAGGGGGTGATCCGTGGCCTTGGAAAGGAAGCCATCCGTCGGATGTGACACTAAGCAGTCTCCCGAAGTGCGGGAAAGCCATATCCTGTGCACACTAAATAACACGCTGGATGGTCTTGCTGTGAGACCTCACCAGCGCTTTTTGGAGGTTGGTTCCAGCTCTGGCAAAAAAGTTAAGCTTCGACTAAAGATAATTTCCAATTTTAATATGGCTTCATATTTAGTAAGTTTTCAGTTTTATTCGTAATATAAAATATAGGCTTAAAGCTCAGATTTATTTATATTTTACTCATCAGTTTAAACAGATAACAGAAATTTCAACTCGGATCAAGAGTTCCTACAGACATCACCAAAACATCAGCAGTAAGATGAAATAGAATTATTTTTGCCAGAAGTCATATTTTAAATATCACTTGCTATTTTAAAAAAGTCAAATGAAAAATCCAAAGTTCTTCATATCTAGGAAGAGCAGTCTCCAAAAAATGGAAATTTTTCATTTAAAATCTGATGTCATTATAAATGAACTTCGGAACTGAAAACAGCCTCTCAACAGTGGCTTGTGAAACATTGCATTTTTGATCATCGTCCTCAAGCAGTGATGAGCTACGGAGGTCCAACCAGACCGTACAATTTAGTTCTCCAAGCATGTCTGTCCTGAGCTACATCTGCGGCATCGGACCACTGCACACCAATTCTAACAAGGTCCTTTTTGACATTGTCTGCCCACCGCATCCTAGGTCTCTCCCTCTTTCTGAGGCCTTTACGCACACTATTCATAACCCTATTCGCCAATCTATAATTATCCATACGGGCAACATGGCCAAACCAACCGAGTCTCTCTCTGCACAATATGCTGCTTAAAGGAGGTTGCAGACTCCTTTGCCTAACCTCATCATTAGTTACAAAGTTAAACCACCTAAACCCAAGATATTACGTAAGCATCTGGAATAAAAAGCATCAAGTTTCCTGTTATCTTGTTTACAAGTGTCCAAGTTTCACTACTATAACTAACCCTAGAAAGAACCAAACTATTATACAGTCTAATTTTAGTCTTTAGGTGTATACGCCTATTTCTCCACACTCTCCATAGATTCTTAAAAGTCCCGGCAGCAATCCCTATCCGTCTGTTAATCTCATGCAGCACATCATCATTATCTGTTACATAGCTCCCAAGATAATTAAACTGTGACACCTGCTCAAGACTGCAACCATTCAGATTAACTGAATCACAGCCTGCCTGACCAATTTTCATCAATTTAGTTTTCTGTTTATTACCAAACCTACTGTAGTTCCAGTGGCTACCATTTACAGGCTCAGTGTATATTATATTACCTTTTGATAATGACTTTTATAAGTAATACATATATAATTTAATTTTTTTTCCCATTTCAGTAAATGACTTTAACAAGTAATACATATTCATTGAAATAAATGTGTAATAATTCATTAATAAATACAACAGCAATCCAATCACACAGCAGTAGAACAAAAAAAAAGTTGTATCTTAGACTGCAGTATTACCTTCTTCCTGCTTCTTGAGTTAGATTGTAGAAAACTGATGCTAAGTGGTAATATTTTTCCTAAACTTTTTTGTTTGCTGAAGAGAACATTTCGGTGTTCTTTTTAAATGAATCAAATGAAGTATTAAAGCATTCTGAAAGTATGCAGATGCAATATATAAGATGCAGGATACCTACTTATATTTGAAAGAAGTTGACACTGCAAAGGAATAAAGGGGCAATTGGAATTTCCGAGAATATAAGTATCCACTCTAAAAAGGTGGTTCACTTAAAGACGTTAGCAGTTTGCTGCCCAGAAAACTGATCCTAATTTTTCCTGAACTGTTTGTTTGCTGAAGAGAACATTTCAGTGTTCTTTTTAAATGAATCAAATGAAGTATTGAGGCATTCTGAAAGTATTTTATAAGATGCAGGATACCTACTTATATTTGAAGGAAGTTGATACTGCAAAGGAATAAAGGGGCAATTGGAATTTCCGAGAATATAAGTATCCACTCTAAAAAGGTGGTTCACTTAAAGATGTTAGCAGTTTGCTGCCCATTTCTTGACTAGATATTAATGAGGCAATTGTATGAATTTCCACGCAATTCTTTATCATACTCCTCATTTCCTGCAATAGAACAGAGCTGGCAAATACTTTTCATGTTGCAGAATATGTTCTACACCTTTGTCTGTAGCAGAAAGACCGAAGATATATTTTTGATACAACAATTATATTCATTTATGAAATGCCTCATAAGTTTTACGTATTGAGAATATTAAAATGCAAAACTGAGAATGCAATACTTGTATGTTAATTCACTTATGAATATGAGGGTGCACTTCTCCAAAATGTGCATCACTTGCTTTATTTAGTAATAGCGAGAGCCCAAATCAAAACCTGAAACTTTTTTTTACCTTATGCCTTTTTCTACATTCTTTTTACAGTGACTGAACATTTATACTATTACATAACGAACTACGAGTTACTTCATAGTTTTCGAAATTTCGCAAAAAAAAAACATACGGTAAAAAACGTTTCGGGTTTTGATTTGGGCTGTCGCTATTGCTAAATAAAGCAAGTGATGCACTTCATTTTGGAGAAGCAATAAAGCAGTAGAAATTAAACGTTAACTATTACTAGATTTTTTAATATGTAGTAGTAGGTCTAGTAATGGTATTTACTCAACACTGTTTGGGTTTTTGATTAAACTCTAATATAGAGCTGACAATTCTTTGTTCAAATTTTATTTGAATTTGTGTTTTCTCCTTGAAGAATCTGGTCTAAAATTTTGCAGTATTTTAATCTTTTTCAAAGGAAACTGCTAATAAAAGGGAAGAATAATTTTCATTTTAATTCTTTCACTGCAATAAAGGGTGTTACTCTGTTCCCGCTTCCTATGCGTTGAACTACACTAGTGCCCTCTAGGTCAGAAGAAATCTATTTCCTTCCGACAGTTTTTAATTTTTCACCTGCATGTTTGTTTAAAGCTTTTCTACTATATTCGAAAGTATTGTTCCCGAGTTGGATCACTTGGGGAGAGAATCTGAAGTCTTTAACATAATCTTTGAATTAACAGATTTTGCGGACATTCAAGTGGACTCTTCCCGGAAAGGAGCTTAGTCAACAGAGCTTCAGGCTCGCAATCTGCAGTTCCCAAGTTCTAGCGTTTGTAGAGCTTAATCCAACGTTGAGATTTATCTCCGTAAAATTCTCCGCCCTTCCCACGACCAGTAGGGTACACTGATGGAAGGTCGCCGTTCATCGGATGGGACGTTAAGCCGTAGCCCCATGTGTGGGAGAGCAGTACCCTATGCACGTTGAAGAATACACTGGATGGCCTTGACGGGAGGCTACATCTGCCTCCCAACAGCTGTCCAGTGGATCTCTCCCCCAACCATCTGAGCCATTGGGGTCCTTGTGACCTTGTCATTTAGCCCATTGTGTGCAAAACGTGTCGCTCAGAGGTTTGCACACAATGGTGTCGCACCAAAAGATCTTAAACACATTTCATAAGTTTGAAATTTTCGAAATGCATTTAGTGATTTCTTGTGAAGAATCGTTGCTCTTCGGAAATCGCCTTTCTCGGAGATGAACGTGCACCTTCATCACCACTACCCATTCCTCGTGATGTCCACACACCAAATCAAATTTCATTGTCACCACCTTGTCCTTTAACTGAATTATTCACTCCAAAGCTGACCTAAAGCATCGGCGAGTTTTTTTATGAACTAGTAACGGGAGAGTCAGTGTATATTTTATGGCAGGGGAAATGAAACCACGGGTGCACGTGGGAATAGTTCCTTTTGGATACCAAAGCATTTTTATGTAGATTCGCTTGGAGGAAACCATTGAGATTTATGTCTACTGATGTGGTTCTGAGAAAATAACATTTCGGGGTTATTTGTTTTCTGCAGTTCTTCTTTGAAGCGAAATTATTCGCATCCGTTCAACTGTGTCTTGATAGCATGTAGTCGTTGGTTAAAAGTAACCTTATAATGTTAAATAACGTCACTTCCGCTTGAAAACTAGATGGCGGAGGCTTTGCCACCAGAGAAAAAGTCGATCGGTCAAAGATCACGAAGAAAAGGGGTTTTTGTAGGATGTGGCCAGTCAATGTGGGGGTATTAAACCCAATAGGGGGTGGTATGGTCAGAAGGGGCGTAGCCATAATCTCAAGATGGAAGATTTTTCATGGACTTAATTTCCTGTGGTTTCATCTTGTTTGTTTTTCCTTCAGACGTAGCTCATTCTGGGTCACGTGACTTGGCCTAGTTGCTTTCTGCTACTGGCCCTCAAGCTCTTATATCTATACCAAAGAAAGCATATCCCGATTCACTTTCTCTCGTAATCTTTTCGCTTTCTATGAATGCGCCAACTGAAGCCTTTGCTATCCGATTATTTGGCAGGCACTAAATGTTTCCAAAGAAGGAACAGACTATTCAACTGCAAATATCAGTTCGGGAAGCATTTTTTTTATCTGTCTGTTTTGAAAGCAGTGATCGTTTCATGCACAGTTGAATTTGTCTGTCATATGGATCTATTGTTCCTTGTATCGGACTACTATGTATGCTAATCACCTTGTACATGCAGCTGGGGTGGGCGCAGCAGGTAGTGCGCCAGGTTCGTAATCTGCAGTTCCCAGGTTCTAGTTCCACTTGGACCAGTGTTGAGATTTACTCCGCAGAACTCACTTTCCTCGTCAGTAGGAGACACTTGGAAAGGCCGCTGTTTGACGGATGGCCATGGCTCAGTGTGTGTGGTAGACCAATATCCTGTGCACGTTCAAGAACACACCGGATGGCCTTGATGGGAGCCATCCCCGGGCTATGGACCTTGGTTCCAGCTCTGGGTAACTCCTGGTTCTGGCAAAAAATTAAGCTTTAACTAATAATCATTTTCAATTTTAATATGGCTTCATATTTAGTAAGTTTTCAGTTTTATTCATAAAAAATATGGGATTATTTAAAACTCGGCTTCACTTGCATTTTGCTCATCAGTACACAACAGAAATTTCAACTCGGATCAAGAGTGAGACAAAATCATCAAAATATCATCAGTAGTAAGATGAATAGAAATATTTTTGCCAGAGGTTATATTTTAAATCTCCCTTGCTATTTTAAAAAAGTCAAATGAAAAATCCAAAATTTTTCATATCTCAGAACAGTCTCCAAAAAAGCAATTTTTCATTCAAAAACTGAGTTCATTGTAAATGAACTTCGGAACTGAAAACAGCCTCTCAACAGTGGCTTGTGAAACATTGCATTTTTGTTACAACTGACAATTATATTCATTTATGAAATGTCTCGTGAAAGTTTTCGTATTGAGCATATTAAAATGCAAAACTGAGAATGCAATACTTGTATGTTAATTCACTTATGAGCGTGCATTTCTCCAAAATGAAGTGCATCACTTGATTTTTTTAGCAATAGCGACAGCCCAACTCAAAACCTGAAACGTTGTTTTCACCGTATGTTTCCTCTACATTCTTTTTACAGTAACTGATCATTTATACTGTTGCATAACGAACTGCTTGTTACTTCCTATTTTCGATATTTCACAATAAAGGTGGTAGAAATTAAATACTGTTGCATAACGAACTGCTTGTTACTTCCTATTTTCGATATTTCACAATAAAGGTGGTAGAAATTAAATACTGTTGCATAACGAACTGCTTGTTACTTCCTATTTTCGATATTTCACAATAAAGGTGGTAGAAATTAAATACTGTTGCATAACGAACTGCTTGTTACTTCCTATTTTCGATATTTCACAATAAAGGTGGTAGAAATTAAATACTGTTGCATAACGAACTGCTTGTTACTTCCTATTTTCGATATTTCACAATAAAGGTGGTAGAAATTAAATACTGTTGCATAACGAACTGCTTGTTACTTCCTATTTTCGATATTTCACAATAAAGGTGGTAGAAATTAAATACTGTTGCATAACGAACTGCTTGTTACTTCCTATTTTCGATATTTCACAATAAAGGTGGTAGAAATTAAACATATGGAAATAAGGCTAGTAATAGTTCGTAACTAGTAATAGACCTAGGAATGGTAGATTTACTCAACATTGTGTTTCTAATTCGTTTAAACCCTCTAATCCGATTTTTTCTTATCCGAATTTTAGTGCCGTGTTTTTCATCTTTTTCTCTTTGCAACGCTTCTGAAATAGCCCTACCACAGAAACTCGTCAGACTAGCTGTGGATCTAGTTGTCTTTTGCTATTGGCTACATACGTACAAAATCCTCATGCAGCCATAGGCTACGGAGGTTCATCCAATTTTCTTCCCCAGACGTCTGAGCTGCTGCATTTGACCACTGTAAACCAATTCTAGCAAGGTCCCGTTTGACACTGTCTGCCCATTGCATCCTAGGTCTTCCCCTTTTTTGGGGAGGCGGGGGGGGGGACTCAGTCGGTAGCGCGCCAGGCTCGTAATCTGTAGTTCCCAGGTTCGAGTCCCAGCTGGTTCAGCGTTGAGATTTATCTCCACAAAATTCCCCGCCCTGCCCACGGTCAGTAGGGGACACCGATGGGCTTAAAGGCCGCCGTCCTTCGGATGGGGCGTTAAGCCGTGGCTCCGTGTGCGGGAGAGCCATACCCTGTGCACGTTAAAGAACACGCTGGATGGCCTTGACTGGAGGCCACCATCTGTCTCCCAACAGCTGTTCCAGTGGCTCCCCTCACCAACCTTCTCTTAGCCTTCGGGGTCCTTGTGGCCTGGCCATTTAGCCCATGGTGTGCAAAAAAGTGCCGCTCAGAGGTAAAACAATCCAATCTTTCCCTTTTTCTGATACCTTAGGAACACTGTTCATAATGCTCTTTGCCAATATGCAGGTTATGCATACGGTCAACAGATCAAACCAACGTAGTCTCTTTCTGTACGATATGCTGCTTGAAAGAGGTTGACTCCTTTGCCTAAACTCATAATTACAAAGTTGAACCACCTAATGCCCAAGATACTGCGTAAGCATCTAGAATCAAAGGCATAAAGTTATCCTGCTTACAAAGGGTCCATGGTTCGCTACGATAACTAACCTTAGAACCAAATTATTATACAGCCTAATTTTAGTCTTTACATGTACACGACTATTTTCCACTCTTCATAGATTCTTGAGTTCCAGCGGCAATCACTAGTTTATCTCATGCAGCACATCACGAGTATCTGTTGCATAGCTCCCGAGATAAAGACACTTGCTCAAGAGTGCAGCCATTCAAAGCAACTGAAGCACTATCTTCCTGACTAATTTGGGGCGGGGGTGGCTCAATCGGTAGCGCGCCAGGCTCGTAATCTGCAGTTCCCAGGTTCGAGTCGTAGCTGGGTCAGCGTTGAGATTTATCTCCGCAAAACTCCCCACTCTGCCCATGGTCAATAGGGGACACCGATGGGTTGGGAAGGGCCGCCGTCCGTCGGATGGGACGTTAATCCGTGGCCCCATGTGCGGAAGAGCCACACCCTGTGCACGTTAAAGAACACGCTGGATGGCCTTGATGGGAGGCTACCATCTGTCTCCCAACAGCTGTTCCAGTGGGTCTCCTCCCCCAACTTTCTCTGAGCCTTCAGGGTCTTTGACCTGGCCATTTAGCCCATTGTGTGCAAAAAAGTGCCGCTCAGAGGTAAAATAACAGAACCCGACCAATTTCCATTACTTTAGTTTTTTCTTTATCACCAAGCCTACTCTATTACCATTCTCATAAACAGCCCTAATGAAAGAATTCATCTCATTAACATCATTAGCCAACGGTGCCAAATCATCCGCATAATCTAAATCAAATTTTGAAATCTCTAGACCATTTAAGACGGGGCCGGACTTACGCATAAGCTACAGCTTGCGGCCTCACGATATGAGGGGCCTGAAAGAAATGTATATCAAGTTTTACTACGTTGCGAAACCTTTTTTAATGTTTACTCTATTGTGCAAACACTATCTTTGGTTACCAATGCTAGAATAATATTTTCACCACATCAATTTCGCATTTATTTTTCATTGTTCCCCTCAATTAATAATTACATTTTTTGGGGCCTCTTAAATTTGAATAGCTATCTCTGATTTAAGGCCAAAATCTTTCCATTGCAAAGAATTTCGCATGACATAATAAAACAGAAAAGGAGACAAAATGCACCCTTATCTAACTCCATTAGCAATGCTAAACCAATCTCTGAAAGAAATACCATCTCCCACACTCGACTGTTATAAAGCTTTCATTACACTAACTTATCAGGTATTCCATATGATCTAATAATCAACCACAAATTATATCGATTAAAAGAGTCAAAAGCCTTTTTGAAATCTACAGAGCTAGCAACCACAGGTCAGAAATATCGACTCCCATGAGAAGAAATTGCACTTGAAGTCGGGAGTCCAAAAAAATTTTCAATTTTAATACATTTTCTTTACAGCACAGAGGGGCGGGGGTGGCTCAGTCGGTAGCGCGCCAGGCTCGTAATCTGTAGTTCCCAGGTTCGAGTCCCAGCTGGGTCAGCGTTGAGATTTATCTCCGCAAAATTCCCCGCCCTGCCCACGGTCAGTAGGGGACACCGATGGGCTTGGAAAGACCGCCGTCCGTCGGATGGGACGTTAAGTCGTGGCCCCGTGTCAGGGAGACCATACCCTGTGCACGTTAAAGAACACGCTGGATGGCCTTGATGGGAGGCTACCATCTGTTTCCTAACAGCTGTTCCAGTGGGTCCCCTCCCCGAACCTTCTCTGAGCCTTCGGGGTCCATGTGACCTGGCCATTTAGCGCATGGTGTACAAAAAAGTGCCGCTCAGAGGTAAAACAACCCAAATTTACAGCAGTGGTCGTAGTTAGCAGTTTGATCGAAGCATTCGCCACATTGTCTCTGCACATGTTAAATGGCGATCCATTGGCTCGTAGACAGAACGGAAATTCGTTGATATAAACATGAACTCATTTCGCATACGAGGTTGAGGTCGGCACCATTGGAAGCTCTCCGTTGACGATACAATGGACGAAGTGCATGCACTCTTGACTTTGCAATCATTATGGTGGGGCGGTTGTGGCTCAGGGGGTAGCGGGCCAGACGCGTAATCTGCAGTTCCAAGGTTCCAGTTCTACCTGGTCAAGATTTGAGATTTATCTTAAAACTCCCTGCTCTTGATCAGTAGGGACACCAATGGGCTTAAAAAAAAAACCCACAGTCCATTGGATGGGATGTTAACGTGTGGCCCTGTGTGCAGGAGAGCCGTACCCTGTGCACGTTAAATAACTTGGATGCTACCCACTTGTCTCCTAACAGATAGATATTCCAGTGGGCCCTCTTCCTAACCTTCTCTGAAACCTCGGGGGTCCTTGAGACCTTGCCAATTAGCCCATTGTGTTGAAAAAATTGCCGCTCAGAGGTAAAATAACGCAACGTTATGGGATGAAAGCAAGTGTAACTGCTCTTCTGGTGGTGACCAATATCGCTGATGGTGGACGCCTTTGTAAAACCGATCTCTCCTGGTATGTTCTCCAGTGTGCCCAGATTTTGCTGACAACTGTGGTCCTTCTCTCGCAGCACATTCCGCTACATGTCGACTGTTGTATGGTTCCAGCCAATATAATGTATGCGAGATTGAGCACCCCAGCTGATGGCGCCCAGTGATTCATTATCTTAAAACCATAAATTGGCGATTTGGCTGAAGAACCGTGTTGTCTTGACATCCCTTTCGTGTTGATCTTCTTCAGGCTACAAGCTCGTGGAGCATTTGTGACGGCAGACCTGTCTTGCATTATAATCCCAACCTGGTCCGATAATGAAATCATTTGCCTATTCTGCTATACTCACTTGCTAATTTCCATAAAAAATATTACTTTTTCTGGGTGGTGCGATTTTTAAGGTCACAGAATGTGTTTCAATATACTCAAGAGTCCAAAAAAATTAAATTACCTTTATTCTCATGTTTGTATCACAGATTTACGTAGTACTTGGACATTTTAATATACTTGGTGAAAATGAAACTTGCTTCGTGATTTGGCTAATCAACCTCCAAGTTGAATCTCTGTTCAATAACGAATGGTAGCTGCTGTCTTGTTCATTGAAATTTACTTGTTTCACCACCGCCGACCAGGGACATTGATATTTGTCATTTTGTTTCTATCATCGTATCTTGCGAGAGACAGTTTATTAGACTCCCCGTAGTTTAAAAGACATTCCATCGCCTATTCTGTGCTGAGCCTCGAGCTTATTTGAATGATTGGAATTGAAGATGGCTCAGAGTGATTTACATCTCGCAAATATTCCACAGAATTCTTAAAGGATTCTTCGTAACTAATATATGCTGCACTTGAAAAGGCAAAACTGCACTTTGCAGTCCTCGGCTGCTATTTTTACGCAACGTTTTAAAACTGTTTTCCGATCATTCCCATATCCTAACCCAAACAGCGGTTTTTGGAATAACTTTTATCGTTACCACGGCAATTTGGTTTCATGTGAAACTCAAAGTACCATTACTACAGTAACGACAATTTCCGTTTTAAACGAATGCAACGGATCAAAGAATCCAAAAAATTCCTAACTTGTCCAAATAACCCATAAATGAAAGATAAAAAAGCACATTCACGAAGTTCAACTGCCTTCTTGCACACTACGAACCACTCGCCTGCCTCTTTCCCCGATTATTCGGAACACTCTAAAACTACTTTCCCAAAAACTTACTAAATATTCCCATGAAAAATGAAACTGTTAACCTAAATAAACATTTGCAAATTAAACTCTGATCACCCTAGTTCTTGGTTCATGAGACTTCATCGCTCACGTGGGGCGGATACAGATGCTTTATGCCCTCCACAAAACTCGGAAGTAGGTCGGATGCTGACGTAACCGCTTCCTCTGCATAAATTCATCCAGATAACTGTCAAACATCTCGTCCACACGACCTCTCATCCCTTATTTTGCATGCCGCCACGTGCCTTCTGCAGTGTTAGTGTGAACTGTCTCAGTCAACAAGCGAAACAGAATGGTTGACTGAGCTGGAAATCCTCATTCATTGTATGATCGCCAGCAATATGAATAAATCGTAGACTCAGTAAAATTTTCTCCATAATAACAGCAAGCGAGGAGTCGGTGAAGCAGTCGGTAAGAAGGAAACACTTCTCGGATTCGCTTTCCTCCCCTCCGAACAGCCAACGACCTTCTCTGTACTTCCCTCGGTGGCACTTGCTGGTTCAAGATTTTCTCCTGTCAGTCTCAACAATAACGCCATGCCCACCAATTGGCTATGCCGCATCTCTTCTTCTTCCTCTCGACGGAAACGGTCGGATATTGTGTGCCGAGATCCTATTCAGAGTTCCATTTCGGCAATCCTCTGCGGATAATCAAACGCCCACATCTGGCCAGAGTTTCACAATCTGTTACAGCGACAGATATGGGACTTCTCAAATCACAAGAACCCGCCAATCCTCTTCCGGCATGACCATCGATAGTCATCAGTTGTAGTATCGGTCTGTGCCAGCCCCATGGCCTTACTGCACTCGTACCATCCTGCTATTAATCCAATCCCTTGCAAAAATTTAATTCCCGTCCATTGTAGACTTTTTTTCAAACAGCGGGGTATAATCCCGTAAGACCATTCTAGGCCGACCTGCACTGCAAGAAGCCATTTCAACTAGAACTGTTAAAACTCCATATTTTTAACGAAACCACCACGAACCTACTCCAATGAGACAGGTTCAAATTACCCACTCGTACACAGCCACAAACAAGTTAATATGGCTGACAACTCTCACCGCATAACATAATTATTAAAACGGTTCTAAAAACAATCGACTCGCCATACACCAAATCTAAAACACTCCGATTGCGAGGCCTACCTGGACCAACGTTGAAATTTACATCTGCCCTGGGCCCCTATAGGGGACACTGAACTTAGAAAGACCGCCATCCATCGAATAGGACGTTAAGCTATGGGTTCTTGTTAGCTACGGGAGAGCCAATACCCTGTGCACGTTAAAGAATTCTGGATAGATTTGAAGGGAGGTTACGTCTCTTAAAAGCTGTACAGTGTATCCCCTCCCACCCAAAAAAACTTCTAATCCGTTGAGGTCTTTGTGATCTGGCCATTTAGCTCACTGTGGAGAAAAAAGTACCGCCCAGAGGTAAAACAATCCAACCAGTAAAAAGAACACAGCACCACGTACACTTTAAATGACTGGCACCATGATTTAAAACACCGTCCAACATTCTAAAAAAAGTCCCGAGTCCCTGCCCCCCCCCCCCCCCCCCCCAGGTACGTCCCTGCTCTGACCTTTCAGGAAAATAATCGAAATAAGAATGACAAAATCCTCCCATTCACTTCAAATCCGACACGAGACGAAAGACAAGACACGAATCGTAGGATATTAACCAATAACCCACAATTACTCCAACCTGAAGCTTCTATCTCCTGTTTCCTGAGCAGCGCCATCTCTTAGCGGAGGTCTGAACCAGCCACCTGGCCTCAGAAAATGTTCGACAATAAAATGTAGAAGTAACGAACGCCGGAATAATAAAATATTCAGGATGACGAAATATTTCCGACCCCTGCCAATTTACTGTGTGTTCTTATATGCAAAAATCTATCATTTTTAAACAATACCAGTATAAGGAAAATATCAGTTCAACGAAATAAATTTTCCCGATATAAAAATGCAGTAACGAATTTTTTAAAATTGAATTAGCATCTGGCAACTGCGCAACAATTTGAATGCCCGCACGCAATTTATCCGATCTCACAATGTGACACAGACGCTCTTTCAGCGTGCTGCCGGCACAATGCTTTAAAAAGCGCTGCCATATTATCCTAGCATAAAGGATATACTTTCAATGCAAGCAGAAACTGCGCGATTCTGCTTGCATTGAAAGTAACGGTAGTATTATCAGCGAAAGGTTCTCCAAAGCAGTCGAATTTAAGTTATTAAAAACGATATAATAAACGATAATAACGAACAAATGTTCGTTATTATCGTTTTTAAGTTGTTTTCTTCATTAGCTAATATGGCCCGAAGTGTTCGCCATCTCGTAATAACACGGAAAGACATTCCGGACATTGCGCTGGAGAATTCCGAAATCTTTTAAGAATTCATAAAGAGGATTTTTGGCACAGTTAAAAAAAAAATTAGAATTTTTCAAAAAGTAAACTAATACACGGTTTGGTTGATGGGTTTTATGAAGCAATGGCAGCTAAGGTCATATTGCGCCAAAGGTAAATAAAACTTAGAAAAGTGACAAAATGACAAAACAAAGTCGAGAAAAAACATGTTTAAAAATGAGGGTAAAAGGAATCAACAATTGTAAAAGAGAAAAGTCAACAATGGGTGTATAGGGCAGAGTAAAAGGTAAATGTCAAAAAGTAAAAACTATATACGATTAAAAATGCAAATATGTAAAAAAGGGTTAAATATGTGTCGTCAGATAAAAGATGCCAAGAGTGTAAAGGTCGATCAAATATTGATAATTTTCTTTCATAATGATTATTTTGTAGTATGTAGCTACGAAGAACGTTTCTCGTAGCATTTCAGTGTAACGAACTTTCAGTATAACGAATATACACCGAAGAGCCAAAACATGACCACCTGCCTAATATGATGTTGATCCACCACGTCCCGCCAAAACCGCCCTTTCGCGGCGAGGTATGGACGCTATAAGGTTTTTAAAGGTGTCTTGTGGTATCTGGTACCAACAAGCAGACCCTTTAACTCTTGTAAGTTACGTGGTTGAGCCGCCGCAGATCGGATATGCTGTTCCAACACAAACCACAGATGCTCAATTGGATTGATGTCTGGAAATTTGGAGGCCAGGGCAATACCTGGTCTTCATGTTCCGCGAACCATTCTCGAACAATCCGGGCAGTGTGGCATGGCCCATTATCCTGCTGAAAGAAGGCACTAAGAGGGATTATACCGTTACTATACAAGGATGTACCTGGTCTGCAATGATGTTTAGGTAGGTGGTAGACGTCATAGTTTCCTGCATATGAGTGACTGGACCCAGGGATTCCCAGCAGAATTCCCAAAGCATTACTTTCTCCATCAGCTTTTTCCAAAGCAAGTACTTTCTCCATCAGCTTTTTTCGTCCCACTGTGCATTCTGATGCCAACATTTCCCCAGGTAAACGACGCACATGTACCCAGCCTTCCACAAGGTGCAACAAGAAACGAGATTCATCGGACCAGATGACCTTCCAATTATTCAAGGTCCAGGTTTGATGCTCGTGTGCCCATTGTAGGCGCTTTCGACGGTGACCCGATGTTATGGGCACTCGGAACGGCCTGTGACCACGCAACCCCATTTTCAGCAGGGTTCAATGTACTGTATGTTGTTCTAGCTTCTCGTGGGGAGGGCATTGATTCGTGCCTTTATAACTTCGATGAACTCCCAGCCAGGGAACAGACGGTTTCCATCTGCCACCCAGCATTGGCCCGCAGGGACCGTGCTGGAGGCGGAGATGGCTCGACTGACATCTCGACTGACGATTGAGCTATGAAGCTCCCTGGCGAATTTCCCAAGGACGGCTGCTGATGTAGCTAGGCACGTGCCATCGTCGGTGGCCAACCTCGCTGCCAAGCTCCTCCTTTACCCCAGCGGTATTAGCTGCGGAGGAGCTCAGGATCGAAGTGAATGTCTGGAGGCGACCAATACGACTGACCTTCTGACGGGGGACAGACCAGCGAAAAGATGGAACGCCGAATTCGGCGGCATGGATGTAAGAGTTAGACACGTCGTGAGGTAGTCTAAGCCAACATCGGACGTCACTACATACCTGGAGATCCATCCTGTTGAGCTGCTTGGCAGATGTTTTGCCAAGCACCAGGCGATGGTAGTACCTGGGCAGTAGATAGCCCCGAAGCAGGGCCATCCTCTGCTGCGGCTTAAGAGGCGCCCACCTCAGCCACAGCAGAGGGTGCTCATTCAGGTGCTCATCCAGGAGGGCAGAGGAGGACTGCACTCTGCCCGAGATGTTAAATTGGATCCCCAAGTACTTCCAGACGCAGGAAATGGAGGTCGATGGTAAAACCTCCTCGGCTAAGTGGAATGGACAGTCCATGATAACCTTCATTTTTTTCTCTCTCCCAGATGGCAGTAGGGAGAGAGTGCTGGATTTCCGGGGATTGATGACTAGTCCCCGGGGAGCAAAGAATCTCTCTGCTCGATCCAGAAACCTTGCAGCCCAATGGTAGTGGAGGCCACAAGGATAAGGTCATCAGCGAACGCCATTGCGTTCATTCGATGTGATCCCAGATCAAAGCCAACATCATCCTTGATGGAAGTAAGGAACTCGTCGATGACTGCATTGAACAGCAGGGAAGACAGTGGGTCCCCCTGCCGTACTCCCCTCGTCGATGGTATCGACGTAGAGGCGCCTCCGTAGCAGATAGTAAGCTGGTCACCATCATACAGGTTCTCCAGGTAATTAGCCACCTAGGAAATCCCATATGACGGGCCGCCCGGAGGATCGCCTCGGAGGTGACGCTATCGAAAGCTTCCTGCAGGTCTAAAGTGGCCGCAGAAGTCGATGTGCCTCCCCCAGGAGAGCTGAGAGAATAAAAATATTCTCACTGCAGCCATCAACGGGGATGAAGGCTCGTTGCCGGACATCAAAAGAGATTGTCTTCTGCAAGCGCATGCCTAGGATCCGGTGGAATAGGCGGAGGAGAACTGGCGAGATAGTAACCGGCCGGAACTCCCCCGGACTTGACGGTATGTCCGTCTTCGGAATGAAGATTGTTCTTGATCTTCTGAGCTCCGATGGCAGCACTCCCAGAAACAGCAATAAATTCAGCAGTTTCTGCAGCACTACCACTGGAAAACTCCGAAGAAGCCTAGATGTAAATCCATCCGGACCCGGGGCAGAAGACAAGGGAAGATAGGCTCCCTTAATCTCTTCACCAGTAATAGGTGAAATGACGTCTGGCCAGATGGCAGCAACAGGCCGAACGATGGAATCGACAGGGATGCGGGGGAGGGGGATCACTGGAGAAGACTGTATTCCAGAACTCCACGAACTCTTGATGGGTTAACACAGAGTCTGGAGCCAATCTCCCATCCAGAATCTCCCTAGCACAACACTCCCTATTACGACGATAGGAGGCTTGTGTCCTCTCATACTCCTGCCGACGGCACTGAGATTTTGTCATGGCTGCCATCTGTCTGGGACCATTTACCTGTGCTGGTTGTGGCACAGGTAGAGTGAACACATCCCGAAGGTAAACGTCCAATGCAGGCAGAACTTCGGATCCACTCAGCGTCTGAATTATGACAGTATTCAGACGCTACTCCTAGAAAGCGTCGCGCGTTTTCTAGGAGTAGCGTCTGAATACTGTCATAAGAGGCCCCAGGGCTCTCCCGGACCGACCGAAGCCGATCCAGGAATTCTTCCACCAGTGTCCTATACTTGCGCGACTTACGATGCGATTTTATTGCATCGTAACTGCTTCCAGGGAGGAATCTCGCCAGGGCCTCATTGATGTTCTTAACGCCCTGGACAACAAGCTCTGCCTCTCTCTCAGCAAGTAGACGCTCCTCCTCCGGGACCCACCTCGCCTTCTTCCTTACCACGACGATCGCCCCGGACCGACCGAAGCCGATCCAGGAATTCTTCCACCAGTGTCCTATACTTGCGCGACTTACGATGCGATTTTATTGCATCGTAACTGCTTCCAGGGAGGAATCTCGCCAGGGCCTCATTGATGTTCTTAACGCCCTGGACAACAAGCTCTGCCTCTCTCTCAGCAAGTAGACGCTCCTCCTCCGGGACCCACCTCGCCTTCTTCCTTACCACGACGATCGCAGCATTTGCCGCGTCAGGGTGTGCTCTCCTCTTATGGACACCAAGGCCTCTCGTGGAGGTAAATGCCCTCAGGCAGATCTCACAGACACAGTGGCCACCAGGGACGGCTGGTGGCGGTTCATCAGCAGAGCGAACACCAGGGCGGGGTGGCTCGGTGATGATTCCATGGGCGCAGCCCAGCTGGGTGGCCCTTCCTCTATTTATTCTTCTCATACCTGAAATGATAATCAGCCGGTTGGGGTTGGCAGCCCCAGCCAGCCTAGGGGTGTGGTGCACTTCGTCTGACCCCTCAGCATCGGCGTGTCCAGTATGGGTGACCCTATCTGGCATACCCCGATGCATCATCGAGGTATGCAAGCTCTGTCGCCACGTCAAGGTCACTTAAGAGAATCACCAGCATTCAAATTTCGGGCGAGTTGCGCCACAATATCCCTTCTGGTTGCAAGAGAAATATACTGGATCAGGGCCGAATATAGGGGGGTGGCATGGGATCATGCCCCCTCCCCCTTTCTGAATGCTACTAGCGGCAATGGAGGCAAAAAAAATTATCAAAAGTGCATTTTTCAAGAAATTTTTAAAGATCTCTAAAGCGAAGGGAGACATGTTTACACAGAAATGAAAATCCAGTGTCTTAACCAACTATTTGTTTATTCCTATGAGCATAGATAGGGAATGATTGCATTTTGATAGAGCATTTATTCTTGTGAAAAAAATAAGTTTTTTGTTGGATTAGTTTTAGGTTTTTTAAATGGATTTGGAATACATAAATATTAATTCCCTAAAAGCTTTAATATTCCGTAAATTGAATCGTTGATCTGTGTAAGAATATAACGAACAAAGTACTTTGTGGGAGTTGTCAAAACTGATAAAGGCTCTACCACCATCGAGCTTTCAAATAATTTCGTACAGAAAAGATCAATTTGATTTCCTTAAAAGGCATAAAATGAATCTTGGTAAAAGGGGCGTTAGAATGTAATACTTGGTAAAGGCTGGGGACTGCTGATATAACTGGTACAGGGTATTTAAATTAATTTCTGATGTATACGTATATATCAGTTCAATGCAGAGAGATTCTCAACTTCTGATTCTCCTACACCCTAGAACTGCAGAAAAAATTATTTTGCCTCTTCCCTAAAATAGGAGTTAAATGATTTCAATATATTTAGATAGGATAAAATGAAGCAAAAATTATCTTTTGTATTTCACACAATGCACTTCTCAGAAAACATTTTTAATAAAACACTATTGCTACTATTTTTAGTGAATTTTTATAAAACTTTGCGATCCACAGTTTGAGAGTCACTGAGTCAATGTCTTATATCTACGATGTTTGCCCTTAACCCCACAGGGCAGATAATTAGTCGTGGATGAAAGTGATAGATGCGGAAAAATAAACTATATGAAGTGAATATACGGAAGTGTTGTACCCATTTAACCACATTTAGAAACTAATAAACTAACATACTGTGACTTAGAAATAGGAATTATTATAAAAATTTCATTTGTAAATACGACTAATTGTGAAAAAAACAATGTAATAACAGAATAAATGTTGAAAAATAATTCTGAAACTAAGGTGCATTAAAAATGCAAAATTAGTATTAGAATTTCAATGTATATGAAGTAGTCATTGAAATATCCAACTTATTTTCCATCAGTTTGCTTATTGTCAAATTAATCTAAATTTGGAAAAATGAATATTAATAGTAACAAATGTGTAAATTTTAAGGATTGTAGTCAAGTCTTTGGTTTAAGTTTTAATCGCCAGGGAAAGCAAATTAATTTTAAGCTTAATCATCGGTTTAAGTTTTAATCGCCAGGGAAAGCAAATTAATTTTAAGCTTAATCATCGGTTTAAGTTTTAATCGCCAGGGAAAGCAAATTAATTTTAAGCTTAATCATCGGTTTAAGTTTTAATCGCCAGGGAAAGCAAATTAATTTTAAGCTTAATCATCGGTTATTTCGTATATATTTGTGTTGGTGATTGGGAAAAAATTCCTTTGTGAAAATTAATTTTTTCCCGTTTTTAATTAATTACCATAATTTTAAAACCAGATGTAAATGACAAACCAGTTTCATTTGAAATTATAAAAATTGTTTGGAAAAATACCCCCTCAAGCAGCTGCTTGCCACAGAGGTCTGACAGGAGCCTGTCAGTTTATATGCCACAGTAGAAGATCTGAGAGGATGGCAGGACCTCGGCAGAAAAACGAAACATATATCGATGCCTTACCCGGGGCTCGAATGTAATTTATAATGGTTTTGATAAAAACTTTTTGTCTGTGAATATAGCATTAAAATTGGAATGAATATTAATTGGTTTAGGCCATAATTAACAAAACAAGAATATTTTAAACTGTACTGAGCCTAAAAAATCATTTGTAGTATTGAAAGGTTCAGTGTTGTAACCTCAATTATTTTTCATATCAATAACCATAATCAATTATTTTTCATATCAATAATTGTGATTAAATTTCTGATCTTGTATGTAGGATTTCATATATTGATTAAAGGGAAAATGAATTAACAAAAAACCTTTATGGATGCGACTCAAAAATCTGTTTATATACATTTTGTACTTCTTATATTTGTAGTCAAATAGGAATTGATACTGATATTGCAAATTTTTGATCACAAGTCAAGTTGTTTGCTTCTACGTTGAAATTTTTAATTATGGTTATATAACTTTGAAAAAAAAAAAATATTACAGATAAAATATCTTGGTGCTGTTTTAGAAAAACGTTTGACTTGTAACTAGTTTTTGTATATTAATATTCCAAATGTTAGAATTATACCTCAAATGTATAAATTGTGAGAAATGCTGGATAATATGTACATTAAAAGAATGCATAATAAACTTTTTTCATTCTAAAATGCAACAATTATCTGAGAAGGTATACACAAGAATAATAGGTAACATTAGTGCACTGACTTACCAAAATATTAGAAATTTCCTTGTTTAGTAAATAGAAATTTAATTTCGCAGGTATAACACCTAAAATAAGCATTTAATTTATCCTCATCGGGTTTTTTTTATTAAAGATCATAATCAAATTTATTTAAATATCTATTTTCAAGAAGATTGGTTCAGTATTGAGTTAAGACGGGGAGAATATTTAGCAATAGTAATGCGCCGTAAGAATTTACCTCTGAAATTAAAACTTAAATGATTTGAAGAAATGCTTATTAATAAAATACGTTTTAGAAGTCTGTAAAAGATTGCTAAATATTAAAGATTCCATAACTCTAAATGTTGTTGAAAATCAATATTTAATTTTGATTATGATCTTTAATCTTGTGATAGTGGAGTACCAGATGATCAGAATGAAAACAGCGTGAAAATTATGGAGAAAGTTGCAAATATATTGGGTATGAAGGAGAAGGATGAAATAGTTATTGCACTCAGGGTGACAAGAATAAAACAATGTAACAGTGAGAATGAAGGAAGGATTCTAATATCAGGAATAAGGGAATACGGAGGAGGAAAGGCAAAGATCGGACAGCAAGTATGATAGTGAGTTTAAGGATAAGTCTTCTTAAATGAACATCTAAGTATACAGAAAGATTATTCAGTTTAAATTGTTTATGAATATATTTGGATGAAAGACTGCAAAGTATTTCTCAGAAAATCTTCAGAAACAAAAATACACAGAATAAAAAGTGATCTCTTTTAAAATGAATTTCAAAACTATTCTGTTGCAAGCAGCTACTTGAAAGAGTATTTTATGTTCTGCGATATGAAATGTAAGCTAAAAATTATTGTACTAAATGGTTTCCTTGAATCTAGATGCAACTGTAATGTTTTTAAGTTACTATATACCTTTTTCATCTTAACAAGTATTTTGACTAGGTCAATGATATAGTTGAAAATGCACCTAATATTGATGAGATAAAATTTAACAATTCTTGATATGGTATTGTTTGCTGGTACTAGATATGGCTTAATTACCACCAAATATGTAGGGTATGCATGAATTAAAAAATTCAATAAAACTAAGTATAATCTTTCTAAAGCAGACCTTGCTCAATGCAACTTAAAGAACAGAAACTTTTCAAACTGTGACAGGCATGTAGTATATAAAATTCACCAAATATAAATATCTATGGCATATGGGTATATTTATATGTATACATATTTCAAACTTTTAACTCTTTTATGATGTATGGTTTTCCAGTTTTGCTGATGAAGTAAATGTTTTCAATGTAACTGAGTTTAATGACTTTGGAAGCTATAGTACTCGCCCTATAAAAAATATCTTGCTAATCTATCCATAATGCATTTTAATATTAGGAGTTTAAGGCGAAATTATAATTAGCTGCTTGTAATTTTACATAACACAATGTAAATTTGATTTGATACTACTCTCAGAAATATGGGTAAAAGAGGAAGAAATAGACTTATAGGCTATGGATGGATACAAAACGTTTTATAACTGTAGATACTCAAATCAGCTTGTGTGTTTTAGCATATGCCTTAAATCATAAATTTGATTTTATGGAATTGAAACTTTATTTTCTTCACTCAGAAGAATTGCATATGATCATATATTTTATTTGTCTTACTGTTATATAGATCTCATGATTATAGTATCAATTTTTTCTGTGATGAATTAGAGCAAAATTTAAAAGGAATTTCATATAAAAATGTTTATCTTATTGGAGACATATTGATCTGTTAAAATATACCAATGAGGTTAATGAATATTTAAATGTCGTGAGTCAATTTTGTTTTAAACAATGTATTAACTCCCCAACAAGGGAATGTCGTAATTCCATTAGCTTTCTAGATCCATTAGCTTTCTAGATCCATTAGCTTCGCCAGAATAAATCCCACTCGTACTGCTGACATTTCACATTTTACTGACCACTACCCTATTGTTGTAGATCTACAGATTTCTAAAAAACAAAAAAATGTAAGTGTTCATAAATCACAGTGGAATACTAGCTCAAGAAATAAATTATTTGTTTGTCAAATGATAAATTCTTTATATTCCTCAAACTTGATTGCAGTGACAGAACCAAACAAAGTCTGACAAATTTTTGCAAATGGTAACTGAATGTAACTCTTGAGTCCTTTAAGATCCAAGAACAGAAAGGCAAAACAAAAATGGATTACCAATAAACTCGTTGCATTTTTTAAACAAGAAAATTTATATAAAAAATGTAAAAGGTATCCTGGGATTATATCTATAGAAAAGGGAATACAAAGAATATTGCGAGATGCTGAAACTGAAAATCAATAAAGCAAAAGAGGATTATCATAAAAAAAAATTTTACAACTGTGGCAAAAATAGTTAAAAGCAATGGAATTACGTAAATGGTCTAATAGGAAAACACAAGAAAACCCCACAATAGAACATAATGGACTTGCTTAATGGAACTATTTAAGATTGATATTATTTTTTTTTATCTTAAAGCAAACATAATGGAATTAAAGATATCAATGAAAATTTTATTGCAACATCCTCTGGAACATTTAATACTGATGAAACAATTTGTTCATCCTTTCAAAAGGATTTAATCTTCCAAAATTCCACGTATTTAAAAGTCTCGAATGAGACTGAAGTAGGTAGAATTATTCAGACCCTGGAAAATAAAGCCCCAGGTTTTGATGAAATCACAGGTAATATGCTAAAGATCATTGCTAAGTACCATCTTCCAAGTTTCGCAAGGATCATTAATATTTTTATTGAATATGGAATATTTTATGATTAGATGAAACGGCGGCAAATTTTAGCCTTTCATAAATCGGGTGTCAGGAATTTGATTAGTAACTGTAGGCCTATTTCACACACCAAAGTTATCGAAAAATTTATGAAGCACAGACTTCTAATCTTTTTTTCTATATAATTCTGATTTCACGTTTTTTTTTTCTAATAAACAATTTGAATTCTTAAAATACTGAACAGTGTATATTACAATTAACACAAATTTACAAAAATATTGTTAGTTTTTTACTGGCATTAATATTTTCAGATATAAGAAAAGCATTTGACATTTAGTTTACGGCAATAAAGTAATATTATGGAATCGGAGATCATGCACCAAACTGGTTTAGAACATAATTGCTTTTTTCTATTATAAAGATGAGTAATGGACATCAAAGTAATTTGTTTTACCTCCAAGAATGGGTCCCTCAGGGCACAGTTTTGGGTTCAATTTTATTTTTATTAATGATCTTTGTGAGATTAGTTTAAATGGCTCACTTCTGTGTTACGCAGATGACACTGCAATTGTGTATTCCAATAACATATCTGACCTAAAAGCCTCAATCGAGAATATGTTTAAAATGCATGAATGGTTAAATTTTAACAATTTAACTTTAAACACACAAAAAAGTAATGTTCGTTGAGCTAACAGAGCAAAATTTAAACTAACTGAGACAAATCTCGTTTTTATTTAAGATTTTTTACTTTCTTTGGCCTTAAAATGTTTAACAATTTACCAAGAAATATAAGTACTATAATGCAATAGTTTTTTAAACGTTGAAATAATAGTTCACTTAAATATGAACAGAAAATTCGAAATTTTTCAATTATTTACAAATGTTTCCTATGGAATCTTTTTTCTTTAGATTTGTGAATCCTTTGTTTCAAATTTCATGTCCATGATGCCAATTTAACTTTTGTAATATAAAATACTGTTCTCTTAGAAACTGTTTACTTTGTATAAATATAATAGCATTGTTATTGATTTTAACGTGAGTGCTAATATAATAGTGTTCTATTACGCGTGTGTATATGTATATATAATAAATATTACATTACCAATACTTAATAAAGTTGGTTTAAAATCTGCAATGTTTAATGTCGATTTTGAATAAATACTATTCAATGGAACTTACTATTTAATTTTAAATTTTAGAAACATCTTGCTTCCTTTGATTTAAATTTATTAAAAGGGAAAGATGGGTAAAAATATGCTTGAAACTACTAAATTTCTTCCAAATACTTAATCCACTTTTGACATTCGAGCGTTAGAAATTAAATGATTCTGCCAATGTTTTATATTGAAATAAAGGGCAGAATGGAGCACTATCAGTCGGTAGCGCCCCAGGCTTGTGATCTATATAGTTCTCAGGTTCGAGTCCCATCTTGTCAAGCATGGAGATTTCTCTGCAAAACTCCCCGCCCTGCCCACGGTCAGTAGGGGACACCGATGGGATTGGAAAGTCCGGATGGGACGTTGAGCTGTGGCCTCGATGTGACGCTACCATCTGTCTCCTAAGAACTGTCCATTGGGACCCCTCGTAAAACTTGAGCCGCTGGGATCCTTGTGGCGTGACCATTTAACCCATTGTGTGCAAAAAGTGCCGCACGGACGTAAACTCTGAAACAACTCTATATGAAAGTTTTTAATTCTAGGACTAAAATTTATATAAGTTTACCCTCAAGTAGCGTGCCATAGAGTTATGACACAAGCTTGTTAGTGAAATGCATAGGGTCTGGTTGTTTTACTTCTGATCGGCACTTTATTTGACACCATGGGCTAAATCTTCAGGTCACGAGAGCTCAGAAGGTTGTGGGTCCATTAGATAGTTGCTAGGAGAGCCTCTCGTCAAGGCCATCCAGCATGTTTTTAACGACACACGGGTCACTGCTTATGTCCTAGCCGGAGGCCTTTCCAAGCATGTGTGTCCCTTACTGACTGGATAGAGCGGGGAGTTTTGCTGAGTTAAATTTAGACTCTGGTCCAGGCGGTTCTAAAACCTGGGAACTGCAGATTATGAGCCTGCCGCGCTATCGACTGAGCCGCCCCCATTTTGAATTTGTTGTACTGAGCAGTTATGATCTGCAAAGGATCCCCTGGCGCCGAAACCTTCCTGGCCCTCGGGGTTTTCGGTACCTTTTATTCAGAAGTATTGAATCTGAAAGCAATCTTTATTTTCCACAAGTTCACGGATTTGGGAGGAAAACGATTTGAAATACTAAATAGAAACAAAAATTTACGCGGATATCAGCATTTAAAAGCTCTCTAAGGATAAAAGATTAACCTTAACGCGGATAGTGGATTAAAAAAAGTTATTGCGGAGAAAGTCTCATATTTGACAGAAATACAGAAATGATCAAACAATGGTTGACATGAGTGAAAAAATTATTTGAGATATTGTTAAAAGAAACCCGATTCGAAAATTCAACCACGATATTCATTCTAAAAACATCCATCAGGATGTTTTTTCAACTTGTGGCTTTATCCCATGTGAAAAAAGATTTTTTTGCACAAACTTTTGAAAGGGCGCTAGAAGGCTGCTGGCAAAGAAATAAATTCAAAAAATTACTGGGGTGTTACGTAGAAAAAAGGAAATTTCAGTCGGAGAGATCACGAAATTTTGAATTGCTGATTAATAAAAAGGAGCCTTCCTATAATAGTCGATAACTGCATTTATTTAAAACTGCATAAAATTAACTCGAAAGAATTTGCAAGATTAGAATGAAATATATTTCAGCTTAAATTTCGTGAAACATATTTTCGCAAACAGGAAGCTTTTAATTTTTCACTTATTAGTCAATAAACCATTAGATTGTTTCCTTTTACTCTCAAATATACATCGGACTTCAGGTATTTGCAAAACCTGGAATGTTTTTAATACGCAATAAACTCGGATGCTGATAAAGTTTTGCGGATAGGACTTTATCCGCGCAGGGCTCTCTATAAACGAAAAAGTATTAATCGTGCACAATCGAGATTTTTATCGCAGCTTTCGCTACAGCTGCGTCGCAGAAAGAGTAAGTCCGCATCTAGCCATTATCGCAATCTGATCCAGAAAATATTAAAAGGTTGGGGAGGTTACTTGATTTCCATTGCAATATTTTCACCTCTGTTTGAAAGGTCTTTAAAAAAATTTATTGAGAAGTACACGAAATATGAACAGGTTTAATAATTTACTGCCGTTACCTCTACTAGCATTTTGAAAGTGGGACAGATGCTACCACCCTTTCCTAGATCCGGCCCCTGACAACTTATTTCAAAGAGTCCACAAGATGACGGGTTTCTTTCATGAAAGGAACATCGAGGAGCAACTAGAGAGCATTAATTTGAAGTGTTAAAAAGAAAACCAATAAATTTGAACTATAATCGTGATATTGCGATTTTTTTAAGGAACTGTACAAAAAAACTTGATCAGAATACATTACTGCTAATGCAACGATATTTATTTCACATATAATGAAATACAACCAGGCCCGGATCTAGATAAAAATTGTAAAGGTGACAGACTTGGTTTCCAATGCAGTTTAACATTTCCCCTTTCATTTTAGTCTTTAAAAACTTTATTGAAAAATTTAAAAAATACCAAACTTCCAATAGAGCCTTAAAAAGTAGAAAATAAACCTAAAGCATATCGATGGTGCAATCGTTCACCGAGTTCGTATTCATTTTAAAGGAAGGGTGCAGATTTATCTAAACAAGATTGCCGGTGCCCTAGATTCCTTTGAAGCGAATACGAACTCGTGACATTGCACCATAGATATGCTTTAGGTTTATTTTCTATTTTTTGGGCCCTATAGGAAGATTAAAAAATTTAATACCTTTTTTTTTGTCACTAAAAACACCTACCTTTAGAAACTTTGATAGGACTCGTAAACATCGAGCACATTTATCACCCTTTTGAATTCAGGTTTGAGGTAGTCTACGACGATGGAGACTTCTGAAGTTTTGAGATAAGACTCATTAACGCCCCCCCCCCCCCCCAAATTTTATCGGGGTGGAAGGAATAGTGACAAAATTCGATAGTTTGCATTATACGAGCTTTCATTTGCGCTTTCCGATGATCTAGTAGACATTTCCCGTTTTTTAAGTGGGAGGTGAGCATGGGATTTTTAGACTACGACACTCACCGCGTCACAAGCTTTCATTGCACCTAGCTCGTTACTTTCCGCACTCGTATTCAGGAGATATAACAATCATTTTCACTCCCCCCTTTTTAGGGGGGAGAAAGCATGGGAGGGGTCATTTTTTTTTTTTAGACATTAACATCCTACGTTAGAAGCTTTTATTTGGTACATAAATCATTGTTTTCCGTCACATTCACAAGATACGGCGGAACAACATTTTAATACACAAACCGACAAATGTTAAAAGCAATAGGAAGATAGGTAAAAATGATTGATTAAATTTTCGTGATTTTTGGTCTTCGCTACCCTTACTTTTTCAAGAGGGGGCATGTTTCCCTTGGAGTGGCTAGGTCGGTAGCGCGCCAGGCTGGTAATGTGCATTTCCCAAGTTCGAGCCCCGTCTGGACCAGCGTTGAGATTTGTCACCACAAAACTGCACTTTGCCACGGTCAGTAGTGATCTCCGTCGGTCTGATAGGATTAAGCAGTGGCTCTTTGAGCGGGAGAGCCGTACCCTGTGCACTATTTGTGTGATGCTTCCATCAGTCTCCCAAACAGCTGTCCAGTGGGTCCCCTACCCAAATCTGACCCTTCGGGGGGGGGTCCTTTTGACCTGGCCATTTAGTCCATTGTGTGCAAAAAGAAGTGCCGCTCAGAGCTGAAAGAACTCAACTCCACCCCCTAGATGCGGTCCTGAGTTCATATTGTGAAGCAACAATCTCGGGGTTGGGTTGTTTTACCTCTGAGCTGCACTTTTTTGCACACCATGGGCTAAATGGCCAGGTCACATGGACCCCGAATGCTCAGAGAAGGTTGGGGGAGGGGACCCACTGGAACAACTGTTGGGAGACATGGTAGCCTCCCGTCAAGGCCATCCAGCGTGTTCTTTAAGGTGCACAGCTCTTCCGCACACGGGACCACGGCTTAACGTCTCATCCGACGGACGGCGGCCTTTCCAAGCCCATCGGTGTCCCCTACTGACCGTAGGCAGGGCGAGGAATTTTGCGGAGATAAATCTCAACGCTGACCCAGCTGAGACTCGAACCTGAGAACTACAAGATTACGAGCCTGATGCGCTACCGACTGAGCCACCCCCGCCCCAACAATCTCGAAGCGTTTGAGATCTAGTCGAAGAGGGAAACTCTTCGACTTGGTCTTCCGAAAGTAAAATCAACTAGGTAAGGGACTTTAGTTGATTTCACTTATTTTTAATAACACAATAGTAATTTTCCTATATTAAAAATATTTTTTGCTAAAATTTTTTCATTATGGAACCTGTGTCGTGATCTTTAAAAATAAAATCTGTTTTGGATCAGCAAGAAATCCTATCTATCTGTATTCTTTGAGGCTAGCAAAAAAAAGACTCAATTTCAGCGTCTAATAAAGCTGATTAGCAAGTACACTATTCAGGAAATATCGCAATGCATTTAAAATAAGCACTTGTACCAATAATTAAAAACTCATTTTATATTCTTTTTAATTATTGGTACAAGTGCTTAATTTATATTCAGTTCATAAATATCCTTTCAAATTTAGTCTTCAAATTCGATAGCGTACGTCTACAATTTTTCGTGACCAAAAAGGAACGAGAAATTTAACTTATCTGAATTAGTGCAAATAAAGTACATAATAACGATACGTTAATGCTTATTATTATTACTGAACTCAAATTTGAGGAAAATCGGTATAAACCAACTTTCGATGTACATTTTCTTCACAGCAAGGTATATTTTCAAAACCGATCCCACTTTTTCACCGTGATAATATCCCGGAACCCATCGATCGTGGAATGGGTGTGTGCAGGCCCGGATCTATAAAATATTCCATGGGGGAGGTGGGACGGCGAGAGACGATTTTAAATGCAGTAGAACATTTCCACCTCCTTTTTAAGACAAAGATTTCATGAAAAATGCAAGTTGAATAATTTTTTTGCCACTATTAACTTTAGTAGCAATCTGAATGGGGGAGCCATGGTCCTCATGATCAGGCCCTGGGTGTGTGCATATATATAGGTGTGTTAATGTCAAATTTGTAAATGAATAGTGTCGTCCTCTACACAGTTCAGTGGATAATTTACTTCTATCGAAGGCATATCGCGTGTGAAGCACCCCGAAGCATGGGAGTAACAAGTAGAGCACCTGTGGAGACACCTACAATCATGGGTGAAGATTAAAAGAAAATTGTAAAAGAAGTGTCAGGGGTCTACCACCACTTGAGAAGTCCACTAAAGACCTACTGGAAATTACAGGCTGTTAGGAAACAGATGGTAGCCTCCTGTCAAGGCCGTGCAGAGGATTTTCGTTGTTTTAACTCTGAGTGGCACTTTTGCACACAATGGGCACAATAGTTAGGTCATAAAGATCCCAAGGGCTCAGAGAAAATTCTTTAAGCACGTTCTTTAACGTGCATAGGGTATGGATCTCTGCACACGGAGCCATGGCTTAACGTCCCTTCTGACTGACCTTTCGAAACCCAGCGGGGTGTGGATTAATAAAAAAAAAATAGAAAATTGCTATGCGAAAGGAAATGTCTATTGACCAAGAGCAGGGGGGAGGAAGTGTTTCGGAAATGACTCTCAACGCTGGCCCAGGGGGGGCTCGAACCAAGGAACTGCAGATTACAAGCCTGGCGCGCTTCCGAGTGAGCCATTCCCGCCCCATGTGCACAGGGTTTGGCCTTCGTGCACACGGAGCCACGCCTTATAAAAGTGTAGAAAAATTAATATACCTATATTCCTTTTCCAAATTATTAGATTTCGATTGACATGGAAATTCTATAACAATTACAGAGCTTCGAAATTAAACATTTCGTAGAAAAAATTAATCATAATGAAATTTTTTAATTGCCGATTTCCGACACCATTTTTTCAGTTTTTAAACAGTTACAGAAACTGGAATATTCAACAATAAATTTTATTGTTTTGCAAAGATCGTTAATAACTGTCTAATACTAAAATAATTATTGTGCAAACTAATAAATAATTATTTTAGTAAAGGTTCCGAAACAATACTTATTATTTAAGGTTTAATTTCTGAGGTCCATTATTATGTCGCATTACCATTGGGAAATATTCGAGCTTCCATAACTAAATGCTGAATGATTATTATTGAAAATAGTGACATAGATTTGGAGTCTACATTTATTTTTCGATCAGATACATTTTAAGAAGTTATAGAGCTTCGAAGTTAGATTCCCATTAACATAGAATTTTTTTAATATTTTGTTTTATTCATACATGAAAGTAAAATGAACTAATAAAGTGTAAAAGATGCAGGTAGGTACTAAAGAATATAAATAACAAACCTGCAAAATGATCTCTTAAAACATTCACTAGAAAAGCAAGTGAAAGCGCTGAAAATTATGATAAAAGATTTTCCACTGTTAGAGGTCGGTTGTTTTACCTCTGAGCGGCACTTTTTTGCACACATTGGGTTAATGGCGAGGTCACAAGGCTTAAGAGAAGGATGGGGTTGGGTTGTTTTACCTCTGAACGGCACATTTTTGCACACCATGGGCCACAAAGGCTCAGAGAAGGTTGGGGGAGGGGACCCACTGGAACAGCTGTTGGGAGACAGATGGTAGCCTCCCGTCAAGGCCATCCAGCGTGTTCTTTAACGTGCACAGGGTATGGCTCTCCCGCACACAGGGCCACGGCTTAACGTCCCATCCGACGGACGGCGGCCTTTCCAAGCCCATCGGTGTCCCCTACTGACCGTGGGCAGGGCGGGGAATTTTGCGGAGATAAATCTCAACTCTGACCCAGCTGGGACTCGAACCTGGGAACTACAGATTACGAGCCTGGCGCGCTACCGACTGAGCCACCCCCGGTGAAATAGGTTTGATAGTTGAACGATTCCACAAAAGTCGCAAATAAATTGTCTAATCGTAGAAGGTTGGGTTGTTTTACCTCTGAGCGGCACTTTTTTGCACACGTTGGGGTTAATGGCGAGGTCACAAGGCTTAAGAGAAGGATGGAATTGGGTTCTTTTACATCTGAGCGGCACTTATTTGCACACCATGGGCTAAATGGCCAGGTCACAAGGACCCCGAATGTTCAGAGAAGGTTGGGGGAGGGAACCCACTGGAACAACTGTTGGGAGACATGGTAACCTCCCGTCAAGGCCATCCAGTGTGTTAAGGTGCACAGCTCTCCCACACACGGGGCCACGGCTTAACGTCCCATCCGACGGAAGGCGGCTTTTCCAATCCCATCGTCTCCTACTGACCGTGGGCAGGGAGTTTTGCGGAGATAAATCTCAGCGCTGACCCAGCTTGGACTCGAACCTGGCGCGCTACCGACTGAGCCACCCCCACCCCTAACTGAAGAAGGAGTTAAATATTCAAAACCTGTGTGAACCCGAGTAAGTACAACTCCCTACTTGCGATTCCTGAGAATGAAAATTTCTATTAAACAATTGAAATAACGAATCAATACATTTCATCGTTAACTTTTAATTTTTATTACTCACGAATTGTAAGAAAAACATGTTAGTTGTGATAAGAAATGTTTTTAAATCTAATAACATTTGGTTATCACGAGACAAACGCCAACATATTTGCATTAACTTCAAATATCCCTCAAAATGGGATAGAAATGAAAACGTATTGGTCAAGTTATTCCTCCTAAACATGAAGGATGGTGAACAGGTAGCAAAAACAATTACAAACATTGCTCATGTATCAAATGCTTAACACAATTTACGAAATAGGCATTTAAGTGTTATTTAGAGGAATGTGTATGCTGCCGAAAATGGCGTTTTCTATGATCCATAAGGCTTTGTCTGTGGCCGAAAGATTTGCCACAAAAATCACATAGATGGCGATCACTATGAGCTGAGCTGGGCTTTTCAAAAACAGAGGTTATTAAATATTCATTCTCGCAATAGTACCATTCCCGGTGTTTTCTTCTCCTCTGCTGGAACCCAACAGAAAGTACCTCGTGTTTCTTTCTCTTGTGATTCTCCAAAATACTCTCTGATGGGAATCTGTTCTTGCAGATATCACACGAGTAACCATTATGAGCACCTTTAAAGAAATGAAATCAAAATGAGTCATGCTCAGAACGGATAAATTAGAAAGTAAAGGCTAAATCAGTTGGCATCGTGTTTTAAATTATTGCAGATAGAGATACAGATAAATGGAAACAGTTGCAAGTTATCTCGATAGAAAATTACATTCAGAGCTCAATAATTTCTTTAATATGAGTTTATAATGAATATATGTCTGAAGAGAAAACAAAGCTCTCAATCAAATCCATCTAAATCTTAATTATAAAAAATATTTGTTCAGTATTCAAAGAGTTATGAATGATGGAATATTTAATAAAAGAAATAATATTCCTTCAAGCTTGCCAAAAATGTCTGACAGGTGACAGCTTATTAACAGGCTACATAACTCTAGGGGTCTGTAAATGGTACCTAGATAGTCACTGGAAGGAGAGCTATGCACCAATCTCCTGTGATGATGCATAGAACCAGCGAGGCCTAGCACCTAATGTTCGACCTCGCCTTCTCGTGGTGCAGACAGTTATAGTACCTTTCAAAAGAGATACTCTCTTGTGGAAGTGAACGGAAGGGGAGGGCTGCCAGATTAGTGTGGCCTACAGATCTGGACAACTATGGCTACTTTTCTACCCTATTGAGGAGCGGTCAACCACACAGGGTCCTGGTGCTGACCATATAAACCCACTGGACTGAACAGATATATGGCTCTGAGCTTGATTATGGATCCTGATTTTGCTGCACTGGTGGGCTTCTGTGGAGGGAAAATCTTCCGCTGTGTTTTCTGTTTGTTTGTGGGTTGACAGCCCCAAGCGAATAGATTCACAGGATATATTTATCAGCTGGTGGATAATCCTGAGCAGAGGTCATCGCAGGCACCTGAACTCTTTGCTTCTATTGGCATCGTCAAATTCTACATTGGAGGAGGTCTTCCAGTGTAGATGACTTCAGCCTTTAGTAGTGGGGGAACGGGTCTTTGCCCCATGTCTGCGATTAGGGGGCTGTTTGATATTGTCGGCATTCCCTCTCTCAATAAACATAGTTTCTTTAAACATCCCACTAACCATTTTCTCTCCATAGGTAGTTGGAATGTGAGGACTCTGCACAGAGCTTTTTCTCTTGATGTCCTCACACAAGAATTCCACCGTTATAATTTATATATTCTCGGCTTGCAAGAGACCAGATGGACAGATAAAGGTCAGATTCTTAAAAATAATCTTAAATTTCTCTTTTCAGGGAGGGGACGACAATAAGCATCACCAAGGCGTGGGTCTGCTTCTCAGCAGATACGCTAGTGATGCTCTTCTAGGATATGAGTGCATTAAAGGTTTCTTACAGCAAAATTTCAGACAAGTGTTAAAGACCTGAATGTTATCTGCTGTTATGCCCCCACTGAGGATGAGGATGAGAAGGATAGGTTTTATGAACAACTTCAGGATATTTTGAATTCTGTCAAGAAAGGAGATATTACCCTTGTTCTAGGTGACTTCAATGCCAAAGTTGGTACTGACTCTGACCTTTGGGGAGGGGTGATTGGCCCTTTTGGTATTGGTAGCTGCAATGGCAATGGGCAACGTCTCCTACAGGTAAGTTATTCTGAAGCCATTGAGTTTACTAACACATATTACAAACACCGCGACATCCATAAGTACACATGGGTTTCACCTGATGGGCTGCATAGGAATATGATTGATTATATATTAATTAACAGCAAATGGGCTAGTTCTGTTAGAAATACCAGGGCATATAGGGTAGCTGAAATTGGATCTGACCATTACCTTATTAAAAGTGTCTTGCAACTTAAACTTAAAAAGTGTTGTGCTAGGATTAAAAAATTTGCTTTTAATACTGAAGCTCTGAAAGACCCAGTTATAGCCAAAACTTACCATGATAGGTTACTTAGTCATTATGACAGTCATGGTATGACTACTACTGAAGTTGAGGAAGAATGGGATCATTTTAAACAGGCTTATTTGGACACTAACAGTACTCTTTTAGGAAAAAAGGAGCAGAAGAGTCAAAATTATCTGAGTGATAAGGCACTTGAGCTTATTTCGGAAAGAAAGAACTGCAGGAATGTCCTTAATCAATACCCTACTAGCACTAATAGAAAGCATTACAGAGAACTTAATAAACGTGTAAAAGATCAGTTAGCTGCTGATAAGAATCTTTGGCTTGATGGTTTGGCTGACAAAGGCGAGGAAGCAGTTAGACAGCACAACAGCAGAGAGCTGTACCAGATAGTTAATGTTTTATGTGGTAGAAAACGGACAGGCATACAAGGATTGAAGGATAAACAAGGTAAGGTTATAGAAGGTGAAGATTCTGTCATGGCTAGGTGGGCTGAGCATTTCAGTGATATTCTGAACAATGCGGTTAGTTCTATTCCCATTGTTTGCAATGATGATAGATGCATTGGCAGCTTTAATGTTGGCCCTATAACACAATCTGAAGTTATTTTGGCTGTTTCTAAACTTAAACTTCATAAATCCTCAGGGGTAGATGAAATTACTACGGAAATGCTTAGAGCTGGGAATGTTTCGGTTACCACTTGGATGACTGAAATTCTGAATATCTTTTATAATAAAGTCATGGTTCCTAAGGATTTTAACACAGCTATTGTTATCCCTATTTTCAAAAAAGGTGATCGCAGTTCTTGTGATAATTATAGGGGTATCAGCCTACTCTCTGTTCCAGGTAAAGTTCTTTCCATGATTGTGCTTAATAGAATTAAGAATCTGGTAGACAGTCAATTGCGTGATGAGCAATGTGGATTCAGAAGTGGTAGGGGATGTGTGGATCAGATATTTTCACTTAGGCAGATTCTTGAGAAATGTTTAGGGTTTCAGAAACCTTTGGTTGCTAGCTTTGTTGATTTCAAAAAGGCTTTCGACTCTGTTGATCGTCATAATTTGTGGTTGATTGTGAAATCATATGGTATACCAGACAAGTTAGTTAACATAATGAAAGCTCTCTATAATAACACTGAGTCGTGTGTGAGTGTTGGTAAGGCTTGTAGCAATTGGTTTAGCATTACGTCTGTGTTCGATAAGGGTGCATTTTGTCTCCTTTTCTCTTTAGTTTGGTTAGTGATTATGTTACGCGAAATTCACTTCAAGGGAAAGTTTTTGGCCTTAAATGGACTGGAGGTACGAAATTTCTGATTTAGATTTGCTGATGATTTAGCCCTTTTGGCAAATGATGATGAGATGAACTCTTTCATTCGAACTGTTGATGAGACTGGTAGTAGAGTAGGTTTGGTTATAAACAGAGAGAAAACTAAAGTGATGAAAATTGGTCAGGCAGGGTGTGATTCAGTTCATCTGAATGGTTGCAATCTTGAGCAGGTGTCACAGTTTAATTACCTTGGGAGCTATGTAACAGATAATGGTGATGTGCGGCATGAGATTAACAGATGAATAGGGATTGCTGCTGGGACTTTTAAGAATCTATGGAGAGTGTGGAGAAATAGGCGTATACACCTAAAGACTAAAATTAGACTGTATAATAGTTTGGTTCTTTCTAGGGTTAGTTATGGCAGTGAAACGTGGACGCTGTGTAAACAAGATAACAGGAAACTAGATGCTTTTGATTCCACATGCTTACGCAGTATCTTGGGCATTAGGTGGTTCAACTTTGTAACTAATGATGAGATTAGGCAAAGGAGTTTGCAACCTCCTTTAAGCAGCATATTGTGCAGAGAGAGACTCCGTTGGTTTGGCCATGTTGCCCGTATGAATAATTATAGATTGGCGAATAGGGTAATGAACAGTGTGCCTAAAGGCCTCAGAAAGAAGGGGAGACCTAGGATGCGGTGGGCAGACAATGTCAAACAAGACCTTGTTAGAATTGGTGTGCAGTGGCCAGATGCAGTAGTTGTAGCTCAGGATAGACTTGCTTGGAGAACTAAATTGCACGGTCTGGTTGGACCTCCGTAGCCCATGGCTGCTTGAGGATGATGATAACTCTAGGATAGGGGTTCTCAATGTGGGATACGCGGTAAAATGAATATTTAACAATAAATTATTATTTTAAAAGAAATTATGTAACATTGGAATAATTATTGTATAAACTTCTAAAATATATATTTTTGAAATGCTTTAGAAGATATGGAACTTTGAAATTAGAGAATTTTGATGTTAGGGCAATAGAGATCTAATATTTTGGTAAAGCAGTGTAAAAAGAACCCGATTTGGAAATCTGGAATCACTTAGTCCATCCTCTTTTGTTCATAGTTTCCAAATTTAAGTTGTTTACAGTCCGTCAAAATCCGACGGACAAAAAGTTTCAAAACATAAATTTACCAACAATATTGAGAGTTCAATTAAGATTCTTAACAAAAAGAGATAAAAATCAAATTACATTTCTTGTGCTGTGCAAGAGCGGTTCTAGAGGACAGCCACTTGTTACAGATATCGCACTGGTGACCTGGTTTGAGAAGAAATAGATATTGAAAATTTAAAACCATCTCATAACAAAAAAATTAAAGTTTAAAATAAAGCAAAATAAAATCTTACATCATAAGCAAACGTACAGGTAACCTCAACTTAAATCTCTCCCCACCAATAGGGGCGGGGGTGGCTCAGTCGGTAGCGCGCCAGGCTCGTAATCTGTAGTTCCCAGGTTCGAGTCCCAGCGTTAAGATTTATCTCCGCAAAATTCGCCGACCTGCCCACGGTCAGTAGGGGACACCGATGGGCTTGGAAAGGCCGCCGTCCGTCGGATGGTACGTTAAGCCGTGGCCCCGTGTGCGGGAGAGCCATATCCTGTGCAGGTTAAAGAACACGCTGGATGGCCTTGACGGGAGGCTACCATCTGTCTCCCAACAGCTGTTCCAGTGGGTCCCCTCCCCCAACCTTCTCAGCCTTCGGGGTCCATGTGACCTGGCCATTTAGCCCATGGTGTGCAAAAAAGTGCCGCTCAGAGGTAAAACAACCCAACTCTCCCCACCAATGCGGTTTGGATATAACGCGGTGTTTAAACAATTTTTTTTTGTTTCCTTGAAATTATATACATTAATGTTTTATCGGAAGAACTTTTTAAGCACAGCATGCCGTCCCGTGGCCGAGTGATTAGCACGCTTGGCTACTGATCTACGGGGCCTGGGTTCGAGCCCCGGATAAGGCATGGCTGTTTGTGTCGTTTTTCTGCTGAGGTCCTGCCATCCTCTCAGACCTTCTACTCTGGCATATAAACTGGCAGGCTCCTGTCAGACCTCTGTGGCAAGCAGCTGCTTGAGGGGGTATTTATTTATTTTATTTATCAACGACACATAAGTGATGAAGCAGTCTACCCATAATGCATTGTTACCTTAAGTGAGAAATCTCATGAAGGCCTTGACTAATCGACCGCAGTTCATCAAATGAAACGTGTCGCCTTGTGCAGGAGAACCACGCTCTCTTCATGTTAAAAAAACACGCTCGATGGCTTTGATTGGAAGCTCACAGCTGCACAGTGGGTGCCTTAGTCAACTCTGATCCCTTGGGATTTTTGTCACACAGCCATTTTAGCCTGGAACATGCAAAAAGAATTTCTCAGTCAAAACAAACCGATTGGTTATTTTTGCACATATTTCCACATTCCTCCGAAATGACAGGGGGCGGGGTGGCTCAGTCGGTAGCGCGCCAAGCTCGTAATCTGCAGTTCCCAGGTTCGAGTCCCAGCTGGGTCAGCGTTGAGATTTATGTCCGCAAAACTCCCTGCCCACGGTCAGTAGGGGGCACCGATGGTCTTGAAAAGGCAGCCATCCGTCGGATGGGACGTTAAGCTGTGGTCCGTGTGCGGGAGAGCTGTGCACCTTAAAGAACACACTGGATGGCCTTGACGGGAGGCTATCATATCTCCCAATAGCTGTTCCAGTGGGTCTTCTCCCCAACCTTCTATGAGCATTCTTCCATTTTCCTTGTGACCTGGCCATTTAGCCCATTGTGTGCAAAAAAGTGCCGCTCAGAGGGAAAACAGCCCAACTGGACTGGAGGTTACCATCTGTCTCCCAACAGCTGTTCCACTCGGTCCCCTCCTCCAACCTTCTGAGCCTTTGGGGTCCTTGTGACCTGGCCATTTAGCCCATTGTGTGCAAAAAAAGTGCCGCTCAGAAATAAAACAATCCAACCGGAAATGGCAGGTGATATAATCTACAGACTCAGGACACTGCACCCGCTGAATATTTCACTTTCCAACATCTAACTCCCGTAATCATTTCCTTTTCCACATTTAGATTCATGTCCAGTTTTAGTGCAAGCTTCAACTAAAAGTAGTCGACAGAATCTCTTCAATATAACAACGAATAAAACTGCAGAGTGAGATTTACATCCGAGAGAATTTTTTTACACGTAATGAGCTAAATGGCCAGGTCACAAGGACTCCAAGGTGTAAGAATTGGTTAGTGGAAGAGGACCTACTAGTCATAGACAACTGTAAGGAGACAGATGGTAGAATCCCGCCAAGTCCATCTACGGTGATATTTAACATGCACATGGGGCCAGGGCTCGAAAATCTCATCATATTGACGGCGTCCTTTTTCTGCAGATTGCATGGTGGGGTTCAGCGGAATAAATCTCAACGCCGGCACAGGTGGAACTCGAGCCTGGGAACTGCAGATTGCGCTACCGACTGAGACCTTCAAAAGGGAAAGAATGTTATGAAAGAGAAAATAATTCTTCATATATAAAATGGTTTAAATAATATATATATATATAAAAATGGTTTTATATATAAAATGGTTAAAAATACTAAGCAATATACTTTTTTCTGTCTTTTGGTAAATTTTTTTTGCATTTTTTTACCATGATTGAAATTTTTATAGTCATTTATTGCTCACAAATAATTTCAGGTTTTAAACAAATTCCACAATTTATTTCTATTTGAATAATCGTGGAAAATGTTCATCCCTTGATTAAGTTTTAGAAGGGTTGGGTTGTTTTACCTCTGGGCGGCAATTTTTTTTTCGTGAAATGGACTAAATGGCCAGGTCACATGGACCCCGAAGGCTCAGAGAAGGTTGGGGGAGGAGATCCACTGGAATAGCTGTTAGGAGACAGATGGTAGCCTCCCGTCAAGGCCATCCAGCGTGTTCTTTAACGTGCACAGGGTATGGCTCTTTCGCACACGGTCCAAGGCTTAATGTCCAATCCGACGGACGGCGGCCTTCCCAAGCCCATCGATGTCCCCTACTGACCGTGGGCAGGGCGGGGAGTTTTGCGGAAGTTTTAGAAGAAATAAGTTCCTTACTCGTCTTGTGTCGTATCCCAGTTCGACGCGTGGAAATTCTTCTGCAGGTATTGCGAAGGTAACACCAGTGATCTGTTTTAAGAGAAGTTTCAAATTAAAATTATATAATAAATTTTTTTAACTTTAATCATATATTAATGGATTATAAATAAAATCAATGTTCTCTCTGACATACACTCAGTGGTGACTGAATTATGACCACCTTTCCCAACTAAAATATATTTTCGAAAATCTAACTTCTAAATTAAGCGCTTTGTGAGGAAAAGAATTTCAAGATCTGAATCAGGTCCATCTAAATATCGATATGAACAATATTTCTTCAGTATTTCAACAGGTATAGAGGTTTAAAGATTTAAAAGCAGCAATCTGTTCGATGAATTTTATCAAACAAACGAATATTGACTTATTTACCCAATTTTAAAATATGTACAGTCGCTCAAAAAAGTATCCGAACACTAGGGTTGATTACAGAATTCAGAAAAAATATCTGGCAACGATTTTTAGAAATTAGTGATCTGGCAACCTTCGTGTCACGTGATTACAGAATTCAGGAAAAATATCTGGAGCGTGTACAGCAACTGTACACGCTCCAGATATTTTTCTGCTACCGTTCATATTTTTCCCAGCTATCATTCTATGATAGCGTAACCTTCGTGTCACGTGACACGAAGGTTGCCAGATCACTAATTTCTATAAAAATCGTTGCCAGATATTTTTTCTGAATTCTGTAATCAACCCTAGTGTTCGGATACTTTTTTGAGCGACTGTACTTATTTATGAAATGCTTTGAATTAATACTTCTTAAGTTTCGATTAACCTCAATGTAAATTCTTTTGTCTGGCATTGCTCTTATTAAATGTTCAAACTTTCATAACTTTAAAAAATGACGGAATATTGTTGAAAAACAATATTCGGATAGAATTGATATTACCATTAGTAACCTTACCCCATAAAAATGATAATTTTAAAAGTAATTAACAGTTTCGAAGTTAGCGTCCCATTGACAGAGCACGGAGTGATCATATTTCAATTATTACTCATCGTTAAAAAATAAATTCCTCTTGAAATAAGTGACTAACGATTCCGTGATATCGTTAATTGCATCTTCTCATCCAATTTGATATCCAATAAGATTTTTATTGTTTGAAGGCACTCGAACTATTATGTGGCAGTCATTTTTAAATAAGGAAGAAAAAAAGTTCCGTCCAAAGCAATCTTTTCTGTGAAACTTGTTCCCGTAGTTGGTTTTGATTTGCAAGAGATGTTCAAGAGCAGACAGATGAACAATTCCTCCTTTATGATCTCAATTGAAATTTCATTTCTGGCAGGAATTTCTCTTAGATTCCAGCTAACGAGAATTTCAGGATTCTTATTGGTGGAGATCTGTTCTTCCGTATTTCACGCTATCTGAAAGATAAAGGAAAAGTTGTTCGTAAAATCTTGAAGATTATACTCTCAACGTTTATGATTATTTTAAGGCGATATGTGTTTAAATCAAATGCTCATCTTAGAATAACTTTTCACAATGCTGCAAAACTCGAAGGAAACCAGAGTCGTAAATATGGTACACCACTGGCTTGAGTTTAACTACGAGTTTCACTTTTGTAACACACAATGGGCTAAAAACCAGGTTACAAGGATTGGGTTGTTTTACCTCTGAGCGGCACTTTTTTGCACACCATGGGCTAAATGGCCAGGTTCACATGGACCCCGAAGGCTCAGAGAAGGTTGGGGGAGGGGACCCACTGGAACAGCTGTTGGGAGACAGATGGTAGCCTCCCGTCAAGGCCATCCAGCGTGTTCTTTAACGTGCACAGGGTCTGGCTCTCCCGCACACGGGGCCACGGCTTAATGTCCCATCCGACGGACGGCGGCCTTTCCAAGCCCATCGGTGTCCCCTAGTGACCGTGGGCAAGGCGTTGGATTTTGCGGAGATAAATCTCAACGCTGACCCAGCTGGGACTCGAACCTGGGAACTACAGATTACGAGCCTGGCGCGCTACCGACTGAGCCACCCCCCGCCCCCGGGTTACAAGGAACCCAAGGCTTAAAGAAGGTTGGGGGAAGTGGATTTACTGTACAGCTTTTAAAAATACATGGTAAAATCGAGCACGTTCTTTCACGTGCCCAGGGTATGGTTCTTATGCACACAGCACCACGGCTTAATGTTCCATTCAACAGATGGTGGTCTTTCCAACTCGTCAGTTTGCCTTGGAGTTTCGGTAAAAAAAAATTATCCCATGCATATAATTTATGAGGGAGCTTTGCTTTATATTCACCTATTATATATACAGTTAAACCCTACGGTAATTTGTTGTCTTGTTTAATCATTTTTGCCTTGGGGCCGAATGCACATCTCCCGCACAGATGAAAGATATTTTAATATCAAGAACTAATAATATATATTAGATATTAATATATATATGGATGGTGGATATAAAAATAAAAATTATTTTATTAAATAACTTACAAAAGTAACTGTGCGTCCAAAATGTCAAGAAACTTTCACATGGATCGGAATCTTTTACCTCTGAGCGGCACTTAACACAACGGACTAAATGACCAGGTCACAAGGGTCCCCAAGTCTTAGAGTAGATTCGGTGAAGAGGACCCACTGGAACAGTTGTTACGATACAGATGATAGCCTCCCGTCAAGACCATCCAGAGTGTTTTTTAACGTGTACAGAGTATGGCTCTCCCGCACGAAACCACGGCTTAACGTCCCATCCGATGGATAGCGGCCTTTCCAAGCCCATCGGTTTCTCGTACTGAAAGAGGGCCGTGCGGGAGTTTTGCGGTCTCAATGTTGGCCCAGCTGAGACTCGAACCTGGGAACTGCATTTTCGAGCCTGGCTGCTACCGACTGAGCCAACTACCGCCTACAAAAAATAGTTTAATTATACACCTAAAAATAGAAATGATTTAGATTCAGTATATTGATTGTTTTATGAGCCGTGGATTGGACTGGCCCGGTTTAATAATTAGATTTGCTAACAAACATGAGTTACGGCCAAATACAGAGCTGGAATTCTGGCAGAAGATGGCCTAGATATACAGAATGTACATTTACTAGAACTGTTATCAGAGATGTTTTTAACTCACTTTAAAACAAGAAAGGAGGGCTTATATATATATTCACTTTTTGTCCGTAGGAATATTTTTTAGATAATTAAACATTCTTTTTGGGTTGGATAGGTATTGATGAAACATTAAAATTCACGTTTTCCGAATATCGAAAAAGCTTTAACAATGACCCCTAACTGCGGAACATTTACAAATGGCAAACTTGGAACGAATATTGCAAACGATCTAATATTCTTGAAATTTTGGTCGAGTGTGATGGTCAGCGCTTGCACAGGTTGGTTTAACCTCCTTAATCCCAAGGTGATGGGAAAACGAAGAGTTTTAACTGATATGGCGAATGGGTTTGCCTCTGAGCGGCACTTTTGTTCACACGGGATCAGAGAAGAATATGGGGAAAAGGGAAGGTCATCCGACAGCTGGGACAGATGGTATACCTACACTCAAGGCCATTCAGTGTGTTCTTTAAAGTGACCAGGGTATGACTTCGGCACACGGGTCATGGCTTTTAGTCCCATCGTAGGGGGTGTCATCTTCGAGCCTATCGGTGGCCATTTTCTCACCGAACAACCAACGCGGATTAACGGAGATAATCTCAAAGGAGGCCCAGCTGGGTTCGAACCTGAGAACTGTAGATTACGAGCCTGACGCGCTACAATAGAGACCCTCCACCAAAAACTCTCCCAAAGTTTCTAAATCTTCTTTTAAACCGTTATTGAAGACAAAGAATAAAATAACAGGATTAAACGACATTTTATTATTAACTATTAATTATTATTCATAATATTAAAAGGAAACAAATATCAATTGTAACAAAAATGATTTTAAATCTCTTAACATTTGGTTATCATGATTACATTAACAATTTAGTGTCAACGTTTGCAGTAAAAGGCAGCTTGCCAAGTTTTCCACAAAAATTCGCCGAATTCTAGCAAAATGGGATAGAAATAAATACATACCAAAATCATTAATCCTCCTAAACACAGAGGATTGCAAACAGGAAAGCAACTAAAAGTAGAAAAAAAATGTTCATATACCAAAGAGTTTGCAAAATAATTGCTAATGCATCATCTAAGCGAGTGCAGCCGAAAGTGACTTTCCCTATGATCCCGAAGACTTCGATTTTGGGCGAAAGATTTTCCGCAAAGGTCACAGACGAATGGCAGGTAGCGTTCCCTGCAAGTAAACACAGGTCTTTCAAAAGTACGCGCTACTGAATATTCACACCACCAAGAATACCACCAGTATCCCCTGTGGCCCCAAGCATATGCTGCCTCGTGCTCAAATCTCCAGTTCTGGTTCCGAGAGTATGCTGCCTCGTGCTCATCTCTCCTGTTCTGGCTCCGAACGTATGCTGCCTCGTGCTCATCTGTCTCGTTCTGGTCCCGAACATTTGCTGCCTCGTGCTTACTTCTCTTGTGATTCTTCAGTGAACTTTCTGATGAGAACTTCTTCTTGCAGGTATCACAAGGGTAGTTTTTATGACCTGTTATAAAGCAAAAGAAATTAAAATGAATCTCGTGCTCATTAGTGATAAAGTGAAAATTAAAATTTAAATCAACTGGCATCGTACTTTGCTTCATGTAAAGCTATATTAATTGCCAAATCATTGTGGCTTTAGTTAAAAAAGAATAAAAAAAAAACTTGCGCTTGGGTTGTCTTACCTCTGAGAAATACTTTTGGCACATTATGGGCTAAATGGCCAGGTCACAAGGACCCCGAGGGCACATTGATTATTGGTTAGGGAGGGACTCATTGAACAACTATTGTGAGACAGATGATAGCCTCCTGTCAAGGCCACCCAGCGAATTTTTTAACGTGCACGGTGTTCTCCCGCACACGGGGGGCCAGGGCTTAACGTCCCTTCTGAGTAACGGTGGTCTTTCCAAGCCCATCGGTGTCCTCTACTGATCATGAGCAGGGCGGGAATTTTGCCGAGATAAATCTCATCGCCGGAAAGCGCAGATTATGACGTGGCGCTCTGTCGATTGAGCAGCAATCCCGCCCCCAGGCCCTAGACGAGACTGTCATTATGACATTGAAAGGTTTCGTGAAGAAGGCCGGATCTCAGAGGAAGGAAAACAAGAAAGTGTTGATGCAAGAAAACGATAAGTATGCTTTTATTCAGGGTTCGAACCTGGATCCCACTGATCAGTAGCCAAGCACTCTAACCATTCAGTTACATACCTCCAAAATCGTCATGCAGTTATAGTCTAAGGAATTTGCGTTTTAGCTGTTACCAGACTGCGCAATTTCAGTTACCCAATCACAGCTGTTCTGATCTACAGATGTTGCATATCGCCAGTGCAGGCCAATTGTAACAAGGTTGTGATTGACATTGTCCGCCTACAGCATCCTAAGTCTCCCTTTTTCATGAAACCTGATCGCCAGTCTTTAACTATATGCATATAGGCAACATGGTCAGATAAATGCAGTCTTTCTCTGCACAATATGCTGCTCAAAGCAGGTTGTCGACTCCTTTGCCTAACTTCGTCATTACTTACAAAGTTGAACCACCAAATAGTTTTCTGCTATTTTGTTTACAAAGCGTCTAAGTTTCACTACCATAACTAATTCTAGAGAAAACCAAACTATTATACAGTCTGATTTTAGTCTTTAGGTATATACACCTATTTCTCCACACTCTCCATAGATTCTTAAAAATCCCTGCAGTTCTTTTAAAAATCCCTGTTATTCGTTTGTTAATCTAATGCTGCACATCACCAGTATCTGTTACATAGTTCCCAAGGTAATTAAACTGTGACACTTGCTCAAGACTAACCATTCAGATTAATTGAACCACAGCTTTCCTGACCAATTTTCATCACTTTAGATTTTTCTCTGTTTATAACCAAATCTACTCTACTACCAGTCTCACCAACAGCTCGAATGAAAGAGTTCATCTCGTCAACATCATTTGCCAAATCGCAAGCATAATTTTAACCAGGAGACGTGGATTGGAATTCCACTCACCGCAAAACCACTTTCAGCTTATTATTTCATGAGTTCAATGTCTACAGGACACATCTTGTGATTTTTTACTACTGAAATAATCTAGACCATGGGTTCTCAACGTGGGATACGCCGTGAGAACTGAAAAGTCGCTAGATCTAGTAACAAAGTCACTAAGTTGGCAACACTGCTGAGCAAAAATGTCATTTTTTGTTTATCGATATATGTAATTTATGAATACAAAATTTAATGTGTGTGTATATATATATTATTCCCATTGTTATACTATAACTATAGCTTTATCTATCTATACAAGGGGTACGCCAGTTACAGACACATTTCCAGGAGGAGGTACGTGAAGCATAAGAGGTTGAGAACTACTGGTCTAGACTAAGACTATCTAATCAAGGCTTACTGCAAAAGAACATGCGGCTCGTAAAAATGCTAAATATGGGTAAGTTTTTTGTGGTAGGGTTTCAGTACATTTGTTTGTAGATCCCAGAAAAGTTATGAAATTTTGGATCAGGAGAGTCTTTGAGGTCTAATTCCCATCTACCATTGCTAAAAATTGGTGCCTGGGGGTATTTCTGGGAGATTTCGGAAACGTTGTGAAATTTTTGGGTACAATGAGTTATTCGAGGTCAGACTTCTATATACCGGTACCACAGAGCTAAAAATTGGTGCAGAGAAATATTTCTGGCAGCAGATCTCACAAATAGGGGGCGGAGTGACTGTCTAGGAATCAAGATGCGCCGATTGATAGCCCTACCTGGTCTAGTAGTTAGTGTACCTGACTCCTAAGACCAGTGGGGCAGGTCTTTGTGTAAATATTTGTATGTTGTGTGAGAAACCGGGACAAGCCAAATATAGCTTCTATGTCATCTCTGTCCTTTGTGTAGAGAAGTACAGTCGCTCAAAAAAGTATCCGAACACTATGGTTGATTACAGAATTCAGAAAAAATATCTGCCAACGATTTTTTTTAGAAATTAGTGATCTGGCAACCTTCGTGTTACGTGATTACAGAATTCAGGAAAAATATCTGGAGCGTGTACAGCAATTGTACACTCTCCAGTTACCGTTCACAACAAACTGGAGAGTGTGCATTACTGCACACGCTCGTTTGCTGTGAACGGTAACTGCACACGCTCAATATTTCCGTGAGTGAACCCACACGATCCAATGTGCTGTGAACATTAACCGCAACCGCTCCAGTTTGCTGTGAACGGTAACTGCACACGCTCCATATTCATTGCATTATATATATATATTAAAAAATATCTGAACACTACGGTTGATTACAGAATTCAGAAAAAATATCTGGCAACGATTTTTTTAGAAATTAGTGATCTGGCAACCTTCGTGTCACGTGACACGGTTGCCAGATCACTAATTTCTAAAAAATCGTTGCCAGATATTTTTTCTGAATTCTGTAATCAACCATAGTGTTTTGATACTTTGTTGAGCGACTGTACATTTTTTCTTTAAAAAAATGTAGATATTCGTATTCACAAATAGTATTTGATCTAGACATAGAAATAAGATTGTTTGGAGTGCAATGATGAGAATATTAAGAGTTCAATTAACACATTTAACAAAAAGAGAAAATCTCATTACTTTTCTTGTGCTCTGCAAGAGCGGTTCTCGAGGAAAGCCTTTTGTTGCAGATATCGCACTGGTGATCTGGTTGGAGAAGAAATAAACATTTTGAAATTAAAGCAATATCATTACTCAGAGGAATAAAGGTTGGGTTGGGTTGTTTTATCTGAGCGGCACTTTTTTGCACACCACGAAATGTAACGATGCCTCCTATAAAGGTAGAATAAAGGTGAAAAATAGAACAAAATGCACTGTCCTTCTGAATCAATTTCCGCATTTTGTCAATGGGAATCTAACTTCAAAGTACTATAATTTCTAAAATATAAAATAAAAAATATAAATACCCCCTCAAGCAGCTGCTTGCCACAGAGGTCTGATAGGAGCCTGTCAGTTTATATGCCATAGTAGAAGGTCAGAGGATGGCAGGACCTCAGCAGAAAAACAACACGCACACATCCATGCCTTCTAAAATATACAATAGGAAAAATGAGGCAGAAATTAAAGATTCTAATTAAACTATTTAAATATCGATTTTAAACGATATTCGTTTAAAGAGTTGTGGAAGTGAAATATTTAACAATAAATTATTGTTTTAAAAGAAATTGTCTAATATTGGAATAATCATTGTATAAACTTCTAAAATTTATATTTCTTAAATGCTTTGAAACAATTCATTAACCTATTCGTTCAGTTTAATTGTGCGATCAAGTCGTATGGTGCATTGCTGTTGTGAAACATTCAAGTTTCCATAAGTATTTAAACATTGAACGAATATTTTTGAAAATAAATTATAATCAAATCTATTTAAATCTATGTCTAATCACAAGTTTCCAATATGGAACTTTGAAATTAGATTCCCATTGACTTAACATGGAAATTCTCTAATATTTTGGTAAAGCAGTGTATAAAAGAACCCGATTTGGAAACCTGGAATCATTTTATCCATCCTCTTTTGTTCAGTTTCCAAATTTAAGTTTTTATCCGTCGGATTTGGACGGACTGTAAACTAAGCTTTATAACAGAAATCTACCAAGAATGTTGAGAGTTCAATTAACATAATAGATAAAATCCAATTACTTTTCTCGTGCTCTGTAAGAGCGCTTCTAGAGGAGATCCTCTTGTTGCAGATATCGCACTGGTGATCTGGTTTCAGGAGAAATAAAAATTTTAAAATATTTCGTTACCAATAAAGCCAAAAATCCGAAAACAGAACAAACTAATTTTTCATACATTAATATACTGAATGTATCATAAATAAAGAAACATATAATTAACGTTTTTCGAAATTTTGTTAACTTGCTCCGAAAAACACTAGTAATTGATAAATTTTTAAGCATCGAATTAAAAGGGATATGAATGAACAAACATTATTTTGCTAATAATTATAACATCAAACTGTATATTTGTTAAATATTCAAATTATTTTGGAATCACATTGTTCAAGTAAAACATTCACTGTAGCTTCCTTGTAACAAATTTAACTATTCCATAACTATATTAATCACATGCTGTCATCGATTTCTTAAACAATTTCTTCCTGCACATCATTAAGAACCAATTATTAGGAAGCAATCATGCAATTAAAATGTGTCCAGAAAAGAAATTTCACTAGGAAGTTTTTCCCCCGCAGCTGGTTCTGATTTGCAGTGGATCTTCAGAAGAGCCAGATGAGCGATTCTTCAATTCAGTCCTCGTTTAAAATTTAGTTTCTTCAGTTCTTCTTTTATGTGAATTTCAGCTAACGTGGATTTTATGAGGATTATCATCACATCACTTCTATGCGCAACACGTATCTGAAAGATAAAGGTAAAATTATTAATTTTCTTGATTTAGGAGCCCAAAGATTGCAATGTGTTTGAAAAAATAAATCATTACTTCTTGTGGCTCGTCTTATCATAGTTACAATTCTGTGCGCTGGCTTTCTTTCGTTGCAGATATCGTGCTCGAAAAAAATCGATGATCTGTTTCGAGAAAGAAATTTCAAAATAAAAATCGTGCTCATTACTCATATAAAAACTTAAAACAAATTTTAATATTATCATAAGTAAAATTAATTAAAAATACATTTAACGTTCTCTCTAACCTATGTTGTATCTCCCTCCCCCATCAAAAAAAAAACTATGTTCCTAATTTATTATTATTTGATAGCATTCAGTCAACAATGAGAATAAGAAACTAAAACCAACCAAATATTTATGACATTAAATTTTTTTTTTTATATCAGATTATTTTAAAACCAAAAAATTTAGTTACAAATATCTGTAAATTTCCTTTTAAAATGAGTGCCAAAATAACGATTCAGTGATATCGTTAATTACATCTTCATTTTGATAACCAATTAGATTTTTATTGTTCGAAGGCATTCTGAAATTATTATGTGGCAGCAATTTTTTTATATAAAAGAGGGGAAAAAAGTTGTCCAAAACAATCCTCTTTTCTGTGAAGCTTTTCCCCGTAGTTGGTTTTGATTTGCAAGAGGTCTTCAACAACAGACAGATGAACATTCTTCATTTACGACCTCAACTGAAATTTTATTTCTGGCAGGAATTTCTCTTTAACGAACGGGGCGGGGGTGGCTCAGTCGGTAGCGCGCCAGGCTCGTAATCTGTAGTTCCCAGGTTCGAGTCCCAGCTGGGTCAGCGTTGAGATTTATCTCCGCAAAATTCCCCGCCCTGCTCACCGGTCAGTAGGGGACACCGATGGATTTGGATAAGGCCGCCGTCCGTCGGATGGGACGTTAAGCCGTGGCCTCGTGTGCGGGAGAGCTTAACATACTCTGTGCACGTTAAAGAACACCCTGGATGGCCTTGACGGGAGGCTACCATCTGTCTCCCAACATCTGTTCCAGTGGGTCCCCTCCCCCAATCTTCTCTGAGCCTTCGGGGTCCATGTGACCTGGCCATTTAGCCCATGGTGTGCAAAAAAAGTGCCGCTCAGAGGCAAAACAACCCAACCCTCTTTAACGTTGGGTTGGGTTGTTTTACCTCTGAGCGGCACTTTTTTGCACACCATGGGCTAAATGGCCAGGTCACATGGACCCCGAAGGCTCAGAGAAGGTTGGGGGAGGGGACCCACTGGAACAGCTGTTGGGAGACAGATGGTAGCCTCCCGTCAAGGCCATCCAGGGTGTTCTTTAACGTGCACAGGGTATGTTAAGCTCTCCCGCACACGAGGCCACGGCTTAACGTCCCATCCGACGGACGGCGGCCTTATCCAAATCCATCGGTGTCCCCTACTGACCGTGAGCAGGGCGGGGAATTTTGCGGAGATAAATCTCAACGCTGACCCAGCTGGGACTCGAACCTGGGAACTACAGATTACGAGCCTGGCGCGCTACCGACTGAGTCACCCCCGCCCCTCCCCCTTTAACGAAGAATTCACCTGACGCCGATTTCAACAACAGGATTTTATTCGGCAGATTTTTCCACTTTTGCATTTCGCACTAATGCATATCTCAAAGATAAAGGAAAATATTTACGTAATTGTCAAGATCATTCTTTAAACCAGTGGTTCTCAACCTTTTATTCTTCATGTATCCCTTGGAAACGTGTATGTAACTGGTGTACAGTCGCTCAAAAAAGTATCCGAACACTACGGTTGATTGCAGAATTCAAAAAAAATATCTGGCACCGATTTTTTTTAGAAATTAGTGATCTGGCAACCTTCGTGTCAGATCGAAGGTTGCCAGATCACTAATTTCTAAAAAATCGTTGCCAGATATTTTATTGAATTCTGTAATCAACCGTAGTGTTCGGATACTTTTTTGAGCGACTGTACCCCTTATAGATAGATAAAACTATAGTTATAGTATAACAATGGGAATAGAATAAAACAAATATGACCTATCTAGCGACTCTTCAGCTCTCACGGCATACCTCAAAAAATTTTACCGTCTACTCCACGTTGAGAACCCCTAACTCTAAACGTTTTTCATTATTTTAACAACATGAAACGAAACGTTGATATAACGAACGAAATCCGAATAACTAAGTATTCAGTGTAGCGAAATTCTAATCCATCCTTGGCCAATTTGCTATTTTCTCTACTTAAAAATATAGTCATTTTTAACAAACGGTGCAAAAAAAATATTACACCTATAACAAAATTTGGAAAAGGAAAAAAAAAATCCTTCAACAATACGTACAAGCAACATTTTTCGATCTTTTATGCGAGTATTTGGCAAAGCTGCAATGATTTCACTATTCAATCGGAGTGCTATGCAATCTCGTGCTATCATACATGGCAAAGCGCGCGTGTTTACTGATATCATTGAGTTCACAAATGGCACTTTGCACGTGCCGTTCTCTCAACAGCGCTTTAATGCCACATTGCCACATTTCGTAGCATAATAGGGGTTGGGTTGTTTTACCTCTGAGCGGCACTTTTTTGCACACCATGGGCTAAATGGCCAGGTCACATGGACCCCGAGGGCTCAGAGAAGGTTGGGGGAGGGGACCCACTGGAACAGCTGTTGGGAGACAGATGGTAGCCTCCCGTCAAGGCCATCCAGCGTGTTCTTTAAAGTGCACAGGGTATGGCTCTCCTGCACACGGGGCCACGGCTTAACGTCCCATCCGACGGACGGCGGCCTTTCCAAGCCCATCGGTGTCCCCTACTGACAGTGGGCAGGGCGGGGAATTTTTGCGGAGATAAATCTCAACGCTGACCCAGCTGGGACACATAATAGGGAATTTTCAAAGTTTGAGCTCGACGCGATTCTGATTGTGTTGCAAGTAACGGGTAGCAGCGAAACCTTCTTTCAAAGCACTTCCAATACACGTTATATTTCAGCGTTCGTTAAAGTGCAAGTTGTGTAATAATTTACTGACCATTTTCTAGAAATAAACTAATATATGGGAATTTTTTTACGATTCTTTTGTGGTCGAGTGGTTAGCGCGCTTGGCTGCTGATCTAAGGGATCTGGGTTCGAGCTCTGGGTAAGTCATTGAGGTTTGTGTTGTTTTTTCTGCTTAGGTCCTGCCATCCTCACATACCTTCTATTGTGGCATATAGGGGCGGGGGTGGCTCAGTCGGTAGCCCGCCAGGCTCTTAATCTGTAGTTCTCAGGTTCGAGTCCCAGCTGGGTCAGCATTGAGATTTATCTCCGCAAAACTCCCCGCCCTGCCCACGGTCAGTAGGAGACACTGATGGGCTTGAAAAGGCCGCCGTCCGTCGGATGGGACGTTAAACAGTGACTGTTTGCGGAGAGCTATATCCTGTGCACGTTGAAGAACATGCTGGATAGCCTTGACGGAAGGCTACCATCTGTCTTCCAACAGCTGTTCCAGTGGGTCTCCTCCCCGAACCTTCTGAGCCTTCGGGGTTCTTGTGACCTGGCCATTTATCCCATTGTGTGCAAAAAAGTGCCGCTCAGAACAACAACCCAACCATGGCATATAAACTGACAGGTTCCTGTCAGACCTCTTTGGCAAGTAGCTGCTTGAGGGGGTATTTTGTAGTGTAGAAAAATCGTCAGGCGCGGACTTATAAAGGGCGCTGTAGTGTCCCAGGTCCTTAACGTCATGGGCCCTGGGGCCTCCCTAAGAGCAGGATTTTTTTAATAAATAATTGTTGTTTTGCAGAAATTCCGCAAAATTTGATAAAACCTACTGTATTTTAGGCTTTACATACAAACTCCCATAAGAATAAGTACTGAAATCTTAAAAATGAATCCGAATTTTTTATTGCAATTCGTCCCCCCCCCCCTTGCTACAGTTGCGTCTCTGAAAAAAAGTGCCCGTCTGCCCCTGACTATAGCAACACTTTTTTATTGCCCCTCAACTGTAATGAAATTTCAATATAACGAATATGTTTGAGTCACCTGTATGGCTTCGTTAAATCGCAATTTCACGCTATGAGGTCTATAATGCTCATAGCAGAATAATTTTTAAGATGCCTCAAAAATTCGAGCGTAGTTTAAAAGAAAAGGAATCTTAATATCAACATTTAGTATTAAAACAATGATTGCACGTTAGAATATGTCGTAACCCAAGATAAATAATCAGTGAAATGATTTTCTTCCTCGTTAATATATTATTATTCCAATCAGCCGTAAGTGGCACATCTGCGCAAACGATACGCTTAATGGCCGAATCAAAAGAAGCCTAGGGGCTCAGAGTTGGGTAGGGTTGTACCTCTGAGCGGCACTTTTTTGCACACAATGGGCTAAATGGCCAGGTCACATGGACCCCGAAGGCTCAGAGAAGGTTGGAGGAGGGGACCCACTGGAACAGCTGTTGGGAGACAGATGGTAGCCTCCCGTCAAGGCCATCCAGCGTGTTCTTTAACGTGCACAGGGTATGGCTCTCCCGCACACGGGGAAACGGCTTAACGTCCCATCCGACGGACGGCGGCCTTTCCAAGCCCATCGGTGTCCCCTATTGACCGTGGGCAGGGCGGGGGAATTTTGCGGAGATAAATCTCAACGCTGACCCAGCTGGGACTCGAACCTGGGAACTACAGATTACGAGCCTGGCGCGCTACCGACTGAGCAACCCCCGCCCCCAGAGTTGGGTAGGGGAATCACTGGACAGCTGTTAGGAGATAGATGCAAACCTTCTGTCATGGCTATCCAATTTCTTCAACATGCACAGGGTGATGCTCTCCTGCACACACGGAGCACAGGGTGATGCTCACTGCACTTCCCGCTGTCGGATGGGTTAGCATCCCATCGTATCTCCTTTTTTTCCAACCTATTCGTATCTCCTTTCTCTGACCGACAAGAGGGGGAGAGTAGGGGGGGGGGGGTTAGCGAAGAAAAATCTCAATGCTGTTACAGATGGGAATCAAAAACCTGGGAAATGAAAATTACTAGAACTGATATATTTAGAGATTGGCGAACAAATAATCATTGTCGCCATGTTTGTGCTCGGTAACTGTAAGGGAAAGTAGCATGTTTCATTTAAGTCTTTCTTAAAATATTACTCCTAAACAGCTAACAATGCTAATTCCACTCTATATAAGAATCGGAGAAGCAAGATAATCGCCCTTGTTCCCTTTAGTAACATAGCCCTTGTTCCCTTTAGTAACACATTCGTGTTACTAAAGGGAACAAGGGTTGGGTTGTTTTACCTCTGAGCGGCACTTTTTTGCACATAATGGGCTAAATGACCAGGTCACAAAGACCCCGAAGGCTCAGAGAAGGTTGGGGGAGGAGACCCACTAGAACAGCTGTTGGGAGACAGATGGTAGCCTGACGTCAAGGCCATCCAGTGTGTTCTTTAACGTGCACAGGGTGTTGCTCTCCCGCACACGGGGACACGGCTTAACGTCCCATCCGATGGACGGCGGCCTTTTCAAGCCCATCGGTGTCCCCTACTGACCATGAGCAGGGCGGGGAGTTTTGCGGAGATAAATCTCAATGCTGACCCAGCTGGAACTCGAACCTGAGAACTGATGATTACGAGCCTGGCGCGCTATCGACTGCGGCACCTCCGCCCCAAAGGGAACAATCATGCCGTCTATCAACTCCATTTGCCAACCTGTTACCAAGGAGTGTTCTTACTACGTAGGGATTCTAATGATTAAGAGCCTGGTGTCCTATGTAGCGATTCTAATAATTAAGAGATTACCGACTGAGTCAATCCCTCCAGAAAGCATGTGTTAAAGGCACGCAAGTATCGGGTACCGGTCTGACATCCATTCTTTGGCAAATGTTGTGGATTGGGTTGTTTTACCTCTGAGCGGCACTTTTTTGCACACCATGGGCTAAATGGCCAGGTCACATGGACCCCGAAGGCTCAGAGAAGGTTGGGGGAGGGGACCCACTGGAACAGCTGTTGGGAGACAGATGGTAGCCTCCAGTCAAGGCCACCCAGAGTGTTTTTTAACGTGCACAGGGTATGGCTTTCCCGCACACGGGGCCACGGCTTAACGCCCCATCCGACGGACGGCGACCTTTCCAAGCCCATCGGTGTCCCCTACTGACCGTGGGCAGAGCGGGGAGTTTTGCGGAGATAAATAACTGACCCAGCTGGGACTCGAACCTGGAAACTACAGATTACGAGCCTGGCGCGCTACCGACTGAGCCACCCCCGCCCCTATATGCGGCCTTTCCAAGCCCATCAGTGTCCCTTGCTGACCTAAATCGGTCAGCAAGGGACACTGGAGGGAGAGGGTTTTGCGGAGATAAATCAAAACGCTACCCATGCAGGACTCGAACCTGGAACAGGCTGGCCCGCTAACAGACTGAACCATCCCCCTCTGTGTTAAAGAAGACCGTCTGTAGTAAACAAATTTTTTCAGCTCCAAGTAAATAATTTTTTACAGCACCAAGGAACTATTTTTTGCCGCCATCCAATAATTTTTACCATTTAGCCCATTGTGCGCAATATAATAAACGCTAAGAGGTAAAACAACCCAACCTATTGTGTGCATAAATGGGTTGTTAAGTTTTACAGATGGTGTCACTGAAAACATCTACTCTGGAGGCATTCTTAAAACGCTAAACCAATAGCTCACTCTTTCCAAAAGACGCTTTCAAATTTCTGATATGATTATAGAACTGCAGAATCGTGTTAGAAATCACTTTTTTGTTTTTCGTTCATCGATCGGCGGAACATCATATACATATTTTTAAAAAATATTTTCATTGATGATAATCGTTGTACGTTAATCCTACAAGGGCATCCAGGGCTCAGAAGGTCGGAGGGAGGAAACCCTCTGGACATCTGTTAGGAGACAGATGGTAGCCTCGGGTCAAGTCATCCAGTGTGTTGTTTAACGCGCACAGGATTGCCCTCCACACGTAGGCCACAGCTTAACGTCTCATCCGATGGACGGCTGTCTATTCAACCCATCGTTGTCCCCTTTCTGACCAAGGGCAAGGTGGGTGTTGAGCCGAGATAAATCTGAACCCTGATCCAGGTGTGACTGAAACGTGAGAACTGAATGCAGATTACGAGCCTTGCGCTCCCTACTGAGCCAAATCCTGAACATCTGATGTGTAGTTTTCGACGATGGATCGATCTAAATGGAGATTATCTGCTATTAATGAGATACCTTGTATATAAAGAATCGTATGCCCTAAAGCAGTGGTTCCAACCTTTTCGGCGCCACGGATCCCCTAAACTCATTATTTCCTCTGCCCTCCTTCGAAGTCCAACACTTTCTGCAGACCCTCTTTCCATCATTATCTGACGCATTTTAACTAAAATATAGATCCTTGCAGGGAGGTTGGGTTGTTTTACCTCTGAGCGGCACTTTTTTGCACACCATGGGCTAAATGGCCAGGTCACATGGACCCCGAAGGCTCAGAGAAGGTTGGGGGAGGGGACCCACTGGAACAGCTGTTGCGAGACCGATGGTAGCCTCCCGTCAAGGCCATCCAGCGTGTTCTTTAACGTGCACAGGGTATGGCTCTCCCGTACACGGGGCCACGGCTTAACGTCTCATCCGACGGTCGGCGGCCTTTCCAAGCCCATCGGTGTCCCCTACTGACCGTGGGCAGGGCGGGGAATTTTGCGGAGATAAATCTCAACGCTGACCCAACTAGGACTCAAACCTGGGAACTACAGATTACGAGCCTGGCGCGCTACCGACTGAGCCACCCCCGCCCCGAACAGGTTGGCACAAAATATTTTAAAAGCACTGATGCAATTCAAATGCTGCAAATACACTACAAATTTGAATAAGTTTGTCGAGAAGATTCAAACTCAAAAGCCACAGTGATGAACAGCAGATTTTTTAATAATTGTTTTCAATAGATTAATTATATAGATTTGAATACAGCTGTTTTAAAGATATACGTTAAGGTTTCATTTTTGTTAATAAAATAATCTGCTGTTTCTTTTTTCCTGTCATGACTTTTGACCAGATAAAGATTAAAACTGGCGGCTCTAAAAATTTTGGTTTACCTTTATTTTAGCTGTTTTGGCTAAAAAAAAAAAACTAGATGGACTGAAGCCATTTAATGCGAGATGAGTGCGAGAATTTGCAATTTTTTGTGCTTACTTTTCATTATGAACTTAAATGTTGTTAAAAGGAGGTTTGGGCAAATAAATGAGAAGTGGAGAGGCGCGAGCTTTCTCAAAATTTGGGTTGGGTTGTTTTACCTCTGAGCGGCACTTTTTTGCACACCATGGGCTAAATGGCCAGGTCACAAGGACCCCGAAGGCTCAGAGAATGTTGGGGAAGGGGACCCACTGGAACAGCTGTTGGAAGACAGATGGTAGCCTCCCGTCATGGCCATTCAGCATGTTCTTTAACGTGGACAGGATATGGCTCTCCCGCACACGGGGCCACGGCTTATCGTCCCATCCGACGGACAGCTTTCTCAAAAATCAAAAGGGAAGCGTGATACTGTAAACTTCCGAATTATCTGCTCCACACTAATAACCAACGATATTCACAATTGAGAATTAGAGTGAGAATGCAAAAATAAAAATGCTGCATAAAGGGCCACTGCTGTCGGATAAACATCAAATATTCAAACAGAAATCAAAACCACACACCTTAAAATGGTTTTATTTAAATGCAGTGGGAAAAAAAAACGCATCTTACCTTGGCATGGCACTTACTGGAATATCTTGCAAACTATGTTGTAAATCTCGCCCCCATTTCACACTCTAAGTTACTCTGCGAAACTCAATAAGACCTGTGCTCCTCTCGCATCAAAGAAATTTAACTGTTTGATAGAGACTGTCACGTTCCGTTGGGCTTCACTTCCAGTTCTCAGTCGATTTGAAAGATATCATTAGTCACTTCCGGTTATCAGGAGTTTCGATTAATCGAACAAATAAGGCGAAAACTCAGACAAAAAAAAGCCATGGCCGAGTGGTTAGCGCGCTTGGCTACTGATCTAAGGGACCTGGGTTCGAGCCCCGGATAAGGCATGGATGTTCGTGTTGTTTATCTGCTGATGTCCTGCCATCCTCACAGACCTTCTACTATGGCATATAAAACGACAGGCTCCTATCAGACCTCTGTGGCAAGCAGGTGCTTGAGGGGTTATTTATTTTATTTATTTATATATAAATAAAAAAAATTATAATTCCCCTCTCAATTCGCAGCGCGGCAGTAAACGCGGATTCACCAATGAATTTTCAAAAAATGGTACATTTCTTCCATCCATAGAAACAAGGCCACTTCCACTCTTTGCTTTCCATGTTCAAAATTGAAGCATCAAAGTTTATTGCCGATTTTTACTATTTATAAAGTTTAAACATTGAAAACTGGATCAGTAAAGTTACTATCAAGCCATTCAAAATCGAGAGATCACCGCTTATTCAAGTTTTTGACTTAGAAAAAGAAACATCGTTGAAAAGCGAGGTGTAGGTGGATTTGGTTTCTTAAATGGCGGTGTCACGTTCTTCCAAAGCTAACTCGAGCTATCGGCCGGACATTGTGCAAAATCAATGTTAGAGGAGGAATCTGCTGATTGAAAGGAAATTTATTACTGGCTTGTGGCAACGCAATTGAAATTTCTACCTGGGTTGGGTTGTTTTACCTCTGAGCGGCACTTTTTTGCACACCATGGGCTAAATGGTCAGGTCACATGGACCCCGAAGGCTCAGAGAAGGTTGGGGGAGGGGACCCACTGGAACAGCTGTTGGGAGACAGATGGTAGCCTCCCGTCAAGGCTATCCAGCATGTTCTTTAACGTGCACAGGGTATGGCTCTCCCGCACACGGGGCCACGGCTTAACGTCCCATCCGACGGACGGTGGCCTTTCCAAGCCCATCGGTGACCCCTACTGACCGTGGGCAGGGCGATGAATTTTGCGGAGATAAATAAGTACAAGAGGCAAGATGGCTTTCTCTGAAAAAAGATACTCGTTTTTGGTCTCTTATGCATGATATATGCTATTTTTAGCTTGTGTTTTATGTTAGCCTCTAGGGGCCCACCCACGGGTGGTTTACTTTATGTTTTTACTTATGCCAAATGGGCATATTCTCAGATGGAGATAAAAATTATTAAGCTGCCTGGTAACCGTCGCCATTTCTATCCGTCATTTTGACAATGGCGATGTGGAATATGTACCGTGTATATTAATAAGTTTTATAGTAATATTTTATAAATATTTAGTCGTATAGTCATGAATTCTCGTTTCATGTGCTTTTCAATATTTATTATGAAATAATTATAAAAATTCAACAATGTGCTTGCTCGCCCTGGTTAATGAAGGTCACCAGTTTTATTGGTCGTTTTGAATGATGGCGATGTGGGATATCCACCGTCTGTGTTAAGTTTATACTAAAATTTTAAATATTTAATCTTATAGTCGAATTTTTATTTTATATGAATCCATCGGCCGTATTATAAAAAAGCCACCAAAAAAAATAAAGTACGAGGAAATGAATAAGTAAAGTGTGGATTTAGAAACTTGCTCATAATCTCGTTACCGAATGTTTTCCGAAAATCGCCAAAAATCGGGCTGTTGAACCGTAGCCGAAAAATTTACTCATACCCATTGAACAGAGATTTACTTAGCTGGTAGCGCTCCAGGCTCATAAACTCTATTTTCCAGCTGTACTTCTGCAGTACAGTTTTTTAGCTGGTAAATAAGATTGCATTAAAACTTAATAAAATCGTGAAGTGCACGTTTATATGTTGAGCGTTGGACTTTTTTTGCACACAATGGACTAAACGACCGGGGACACAAGAACCACAAGTGCTCAGAGAAGGTTAGGGGAAGGGGGACCCATTGGACAGTTATTTAGCAGATAAACGGAAGCATCCCGTCAAGACCATTCAGCATGTTGTTTAATGTGCAGAGATGTAAAAAATAAGGGCGCGTTGCAGGTTAGTAAGAGGGTTTCCTAACTGTCGTCAACTCTATTGTAGAAAAAATATATTAATATATATATTAGCAGAATTATCTGGTAATGCTCAGACGTTAATAAAAATGACTCAAAATAGCAATCTTCCAGGCGTTTTCTGAAAGTGTGCTCAGACACTTATTTACGTCCTGGGTGACGTCACTGGTGGCGGAAGTTTTCGGTTCCCCGTCATTCCGTAGGTATTTGACAGATCGGTCCCGAATTTGGTGTGGTTCTACTTGCGTCTTGCTGCATAAGTTTTAAAGATTGGGTTTCTAGCTGCTGTGGGTTGGGATTAAATCAGCTTAGAAGTGCACGAATTCTGAGCGCGTTGCTTATCTTATGAAAGCTGTGGAGTAGTATGCGAGTGGTACGCAAAGTTATCAATTTGATTACGTTTCGCGGCCAACTTTTGTGGGAGGGCCTAATATTCTGAGGTCGAAATCTTTATAGTTCCTTACAGTGCATTAACTTGAGATGAAGCTGTAGACGAAGTGTTGTCGAACAAACCGAGAAAATTTCTATGAATTATGTAGTAGATTGGCAAGTATGTAAAATATATTGATATAATATGACAAAGAAGTGCTTTGGCCATTTGAGGGTTAGTGCATGGGCCAACCCCACCCATTTGTACTATGGGTGCCACTGGCCCATGACTTCTTTGTTGAATTACGTTTTCTCCAGCAGATGCAAGCCGAAAGCGGTGTTAACAGTAAAGGATTATCTGCAATTACTTAGTTACTGATAGTTCTTACAATTTTTACAGAGTTTTACAAGACATTTTCCAATATCCCGATCAAAGCTACTGCTCTGTGGCTTTGGTTTCATTTGGCGAGATTGATTCGAATCCCGCAATAGGATTGTCAGAGAAAAGACTATAGCATTATACCAGAGAAAAAGATTTCAGAAGAAAAGAAATAAAAATTCTCACGTCTCCTAGGTGGGGCTAATTATCGAAGGTGCTATTTTAGTGTGCGTCATCAGCAGGGCATCAACCATTAGGCTTTATAATCGCTCGCTTCTGGATTCGTGAGGGTAGAAGCCCAAAAATTTCAGGATTTAAGTAAATATAGTGACTTAAGCATGCAATTAAGAAATAGACACGTACATACGGGCTGTTCTTGATAAATAATATTAAAAATGAAGGCGAAAATTCTCAGTTTAAACGAATATTTGTTGTCATAAAAAGTGTGTTCTTGAAAGTTAAGAGGCATTTTTAGAACATAGCTGTGATATTTACCATTATATTAAGAAATCGGTAATCATTTTTTATCACTGTGTACCATTACATTATAATATTATAAAACATTTCTCATTTCAATAGGTTTTTAGACTAAGCTTCCGAGTTAAAAACAATAAATATATTTTTTTGAATTTAACGGATGGAAACGATGTGAGTTCTAAAATAATAATTGTAAACAATTTTTACTAAAATAATGTAATTTATTAGAAAAGTATGAATAAAAACATTTATATAAACGAAAGTCAACTAACACAAATCTTCATCAGTATCAAAATAAACTTTCAGAAGAACAAAACACATTTTTGCTATTCCTACAAAGAGAAAATAAGGCTTTTACAACAGTCGATAAGTGACACAATCATATCTGTGAACAAACCTACAATCTATAAAGAATAACTTTACCAATTCCTAAACAAACTAAATAACTGTACACCAAATGACTTCCTTCTAAGGTTTTAGTCATCAAGTATTCCAAAACTGCAGAAGCATACATTATCTCAGAACCAATTCTTTTCAGACGTTGATCACCATGCACAACACGAATTCTTTTTCTTACTCGTTCACTAACAAGATCCACACTAATAAACTTATTTAACCTCCCACGCACTCACCAAATAAAAACATTTCTTGTTTATACTCTAGTGCACAAACTAAAGCAACTACTTTTTCTTCACACAGATTCTTCCTAATTGCAACTCTCTTATTCTTTATTTCTAAGTTAAGTTCGTTCGAAGTGGTTAGTAATTTTCACGCTGAACTAAACACGAGCATCAAAATGATACATCACAACACGGTTTCATTATTGCTCGTTCATCTGTCGTAATAATATCTTTTCAGTGTATGTTTCAGGAAGGGTTGGGTTGGGTTGTTTTACCTCTGAGCGGCACTTTTTTGCACACCATGGGCTAAATGGCCAGGTCACATGGACCCCGAAGGCTCAGAGAAGGTTGGGGGAGGGGACCCACTGGAACAGCTGTTGGGAGACAGATGGTAGCCTCCCGTCAAGGCCATCCAGCCTGTTCTTTAACGTGCACAGGGTATGGCTCTCCCGCACAAGGGGCCACGGCTTAACTTCCCATCCAACGGACGGCGGCCTTTCCAAGCCCATCGGTGTCCCTACTGACTGTGGGCAGGGCGGAGAATTTTGGGGAGAAAAATCTCAACACTGAGTTTCAGGAAGATAGCGCACCCGAATATTTTAGTTAGTGGGAGGGAGGCTCGAACTTTTCAAAATTATGTCACCCAAAACTCAAATGTACGGTAATTTCTGTATTGAATGCGAGGCGGAGGGTGGCTCAGTCGGTAGCGCGCCAGGCTCGTAAAATGCTGTTTCCAGGTACGAGTCCCAGCTAGGCAAGCGTTAAGATTTATCTCCGGAAAATTCTATGCTCCACTCTCGGTGAGTAAGGGACATCGATGGGCTTGGAAAGGCCGATGCGACGTTCACCTGTAGCTAGTGTGTGGGAGAGCCATACCCTGTGCACGTTAAATAACACTACATTGCCTTGACGAGAGGCTGCCATCTGTCTTCCAACAGCTGTCCAATGGATCCCCTCTCCCCGATCTTCTCTGAGTCTTCGAGGTCCTTGTGAATTGGCCATTTAACCCATTGTGGGCAAAAATAGCATCCCTCAGTAGTAAAACAACCCAACCCTTGCACAGAGAGATATATATATATTAAACTTAATAGATACAAGTTGGAATATAAGGAATAATAATTTAAAGAGCTAAAATTAATTCTTCTGTTACTGCATTGTCTAGGTCTGGTATGATGGAGGTTTTGCTTGAGATCAGCTTCAGTTGATCACAATACTAAAGTGAGAAAATTAGGACACTGGACAGATCTGGTATGAATTAGACAAATTCCACTCCCATTTAAAGCGGTATTTTCTTGCAATTTTATTCCTGTAATTGCACGGTACTGCTCATAATTTTGCAACATGTGAGCTCTAATTTATGTGATGGACGGTTGACTAACAGTGAATTAAGCTAATTCTAACTGAAGCGGAAATGATAGAGCTCTGAAAATTTACACGTAAGGGTAATCCTAGTCATAGATCTCAGGAAAAATTTGGCTTCCGATGTGACTGTCAAGATTAAATAGATATCAAACCTCGATCTACCAGTGTTAGAAGCGTGAAACTTGGTGTCTCTAGGTGTTTCGGGTGGTAGATGTAGGAAACGTTAAGAAATTTTGGACTTGGGGGAGTCCTTCGAGTTCACAGGTCAAATTTAGATCTATCGATGCTAGAGAGCTACAAATTGGTTATTGGGGGGTATTTTTGGGTTGTTGATCTCGGAAATGTTGAATTTTGGTTGTGGTGGTTCCTTCGAATCTACGAGTGGTAGAGAGCAAAAAATTGGTGACTTTGAGTCGTAGATCTGAGAAATTACATCAAAGTTTGGATGTAATGAATCTTTTGAGGTCAAAGGTCAAATCCCTATATTCCACCGCTGGAGAGCTAAAAATTGGTTCCAGCAATAGAATTCAGAAATGAGAGGGATTTTCAAATACGGTGTCGCATTCGAAGTCAAATAAAGGTCGGAGAGATGGACAAGAAATCAAGAGGTGCCGAAGCCACCGTAAGGTTTCCAGTAGCAGATATCGCTAGTAGACTGAAAGTTAACAGTAGGTAGAAACTCTATACAGTTCTTTGCATATCGTAATCTACCGCTCAGAATAACTTCCTTTTTGAAATAATATTCCCTCACAAATCTGTGTACTTATTTTTATCCTATGATGAAATATGTTCACAGTTTGAGACAAATGGTAATCATTAACTTCTATTTGATCAAATGATAAAAAATATTTTCTGAGGATAAAATAACTTGTGTATACTTAAAAAATTACCTAACTTCGTTAAGGTCGAGAAGTATGGAATTTTGTTTTAGTTTTAGCTGTCCCGTGGCCGAGTGGTTAGCGCGCTTAAGGATCTAAGACCTACTATGGTGTCAAGCAGCTGCTTGAGGGGGTATTTATTTATTTTTAATTCAATATAACAATTCAAACAACAAGAACCTCTTCTTCCTCCCCCATTTTTTTTAATATAACCTGTTTAAAAAGCCTTAAAATCATATCATCCTTAAGCAACCATGGGCTAGGGAGGTCCAACCAGACCGTGCAATTCAGTTCTCCAAGCACATCTGTCCTGAGCTCCATCTGCTATATCTGGCCACTGCCCACCAATTCTAACAAGGTCCTGTTTGACATTGTCTGCCCACCGCATCCTAGGTCTCCCCTTCTTTCTGAGGCCTTTAGGCACATTGTTCATAACCCTATTCCGTAATCTATAATTATCCATACGGGCCACATGGCCAAACAAAGTCTCTCTCTGCACAATATGCTGCTTAAAGTAGGTTGCCGACTCCTTTGCCTAACCTCTTCACTACTTACAAAGTTGAACCACCTAATGCCCAAGATACTGCATAAGCATCGACATAGAATCAAAGGCATCAAGTTTCCTGTTTACAAAGCGTACAAATTTCACTACCATAACTAACCCTAGAAAGAACACTATTATACACTATATGTACTATTATACATACAGTCCAATTTTAGTCAGGTGTATACGCCTATTTCTCCACACTCTCCATAGATTCTTAAAAGTACCGGCAGCAATTCCTATTCGTCTGTTAATCTCATGCCGCACATTACCAGTATCTGTTACATAGCTCCCAAGATAATTAAATTGACACCTGTTCAAGACTGCAACCAGATTCAGATTAACTGAATCACAGCCTGCCTGACCAATTTTCATCACTTTATTTTTCTCCCTGTTTATAACCAAACCTACTCTAGTACCAGTCTCATCAACAGCTCTAATCAAAGAGTTCATGTCATCAACATCATTTGCCAGAAGGGCTAAATCATCAGCATAATCTAAATCAGAAATTTTCGTATCTCCAGATCATCTAAGGTCAAAATCTTTCCCTTGCAGTGATTTCGCATAACATAATCAATAACCAAACTAACGAGAAAAGGGGACAAAATGCACCCTTGTCGAACACCAGAAGTAATGCTAAATCAATTGCTACAAGCATTACCAACTCTTACACACGACTCAGTGTTATTAAACAGAACTTTCATTATGTTCACTAATTTGTCTGCTATGCCATACGATCTCACAATCAACCACAAATTATGACGATCAACAGAGTCGAAAGCCTTTATGAAATCAACAAAGCTAGTAACCAAAGGTTCCTGATACTCTAAACATTTGTGAAAAATCTGCCTGAGTGAAAATTTTTGATCTACACTTTCCCTACCACTTCTGAATCCACATTGCTCATCATGCAATTGTCCATCAACCAATTTCTTAAATATATATATCGCAATCATGCAAAGAACCTTACCATGAACAGAAAGTAGGCTGATACCCCTATAGTTATCACAAGAACTGCGATCACCTTTTTTAAAAGTAGGGATAATAGTAGCTCTGGTAAAATCCTTAGGGGCCACGCCTTTATCATAAAAGATATTCAGAATCTCAGTCATCTATGTGGTAACGACACAGTAAGCACCAAATTCTAAGCATTTCCGTGGTAATTTCATCTACCCCTGTGGATTTCTGTAGTTTAATTTTAGAAATAGCCAAAATGACTTCGGACTGTGTTATAGGGCCAACATTAAAGCCAATGCATATATCCTGATCACAAACAAAGGGAGTAGAACTAATCACATTGTTTAGAACATCAATGAAATGCTCAGCCCACTAGCCATGGCAGAATTCTCACCTTTTATAACCTTACCTTGTTTATCCTTCAATCCTTGTATACCTGTCCGTTTTCTGCCACACAAAACATTAACTATCTGGTACAGCTCTCTGCTGTTGTGCTGTCTAACTGCTTCTTTGGCTTTGTCAGACAAGCCATCAAACCAAAGATTCTTATCAGGAGATAACTGATCCTTTATACGTTTATTAAGCTCTGTGTAATGCTTTCTATTAGGAGTAGTAGGGTATTGATTAAAGACATTCCTGCAGTTCTTTCTTTCTGAAATAAGCCTTATCACTCGAATAATTTTGCCTTCTCTGCCCCTTTTTTCCTAAAAGTGCACTGTTAGTTTCAAGAAAAGTCTGTTTAAAACGGTTCCATTCTTCCTCAACTTCAGTAAGTAAGCAAACCATGACTGTCGTAATGACAAAGTAACCTATCATGGTAAGTTTAGCTATAATTGAGTCTTTTAGAGTTTCAGAAATTAAAAGTAATTTTTTTAACCTTAGCAAACACTTCTTAAGTTTAAGTGGCAAGACATTTAAAAAGGTAATGATCAGATTCAGTTTCAGCGTCCCTATATGACCTGGTATTCCTAACAGAACTAGCCCATTTGCTGTAAATATAATTAATATTCTTATGCAGCCCATCAGGTGAAATCCATGTGTACTTATGTATGTCGCAGTGTTTATAATATGTTAGTTATTCTGAAACCATTGAGTTTACTTACCTGTAGGAGACGTTGCCCATTGCAGCTACCAATACCAAAAGGGCCTATCACCCCTCCCCAAAGGTCAGAGTCAGTACCAACTTTGGCATTGAAGTCACCTAAAACATGGGTAATATCTCCTTAACAGAATTCAAAATATCCTGAAGTTGTCTGTAAAACCTTTCCTTCTCATCCTCATCCTCAGTGGGGCAGATAACAGCAGATAACATTCAAGTCTTTAATGCTTGTCTGAAATTTTGCTGTAAGAAACCTTTCATTAATGCACTGATATCCTAGAAGAGCATCACTAGCGTGTCTGCTAGGAAGCAAACTTACTCCTTGAGATGCTTTTTATCTTCCCTCCATAAAAAGAGAAATTTAAGATTATTTTTAAGAATCTGACCTTTATCTGTCCATCTAGTCTATTGCAAGCTGAGAATATCAAGGTTATAATGGTGGAATTAGTGTGTGAGGACATCAAGAGAATAATCTCTGTGCAGAGTCTTCACATTCAACTACCTATGGAGAGAAAATGGTAGTGGATGTGGAAGAAGTGTATGTTAGTGGATGTTTAAAGTGGGTATGTTTATTGAGAGAGGGAATGCCGACAATATCAAACAGCACCCTGATCGCAGGCATGGGGCAAAGATCCGTTCTGCTACTACTAAAGGCAGAAGACTGGAAGACTTCCTCCAATGTAGAATTTGACGATGCTCATAGAAGCAAGAGTTCAGGTGCTTGTGATGACCTCTGCTCAGGATTATCCACCAGCTGATAAAACATATCCTGTGAATCATTGGGATCGTATAAGTACATATTTATATAATAACCACCTTAACTGTACCCGCCGTAGCCATAATTTGTATATTCTAATTTTAACTGTACTAATGGCTATTTTTGTGAGTAACCCGCCTCCTGACTGTTTAACACAGATTCAACACAAAGAATTGATCAGCGTTTGCTGTTTATTCTGCGACCTACGACATAGAGGAAAATTTTCAGAGTTCACTCACTAGTTCAGCATCATAATTATACCCCTATCGCCCTCCTTCCCTGGGGGAGATGATTTAACTCGTGCCGCGAGTGCGCCAGGTTTCTAATCTACAGTTGTACAGTTATCAAGTAAGAGTCCAACTTGAGCCAGAAATGAGATTTATCTTCCCGCCCTGCCCTCGGTTGGAAAGGCTGCCATCAGTCGGATGGGACGTTAAGCCGGTCCGTGTGAAGTATATGCATATCCTGTGTACATTAAAGAACACGCTGGATGGCCGTAATGGAAGGCTTCCATCTATTCCCCAACAATTATCGAGTGTGTCCCCTTCCTCCAAACGTCACTGAGCCCTTTTGAGATCTTTGTGACGTGGTTATTTTCCTTTTGTGTTCTGTTCAAAAAGTCCCGCTCAGAGGTGAAACAGTACAACCATTTCATGCAAGTGTCTTATCCAATGATGAATGTTAGTCCATCTGATGAAATGATAGAATGTTACTTCTGAGGAAAGAGACAGCATTTTTAGCGGTAAGTAAATAACATCTCATTAAAACTTCATTAAAATCATGAATTAACCTTTAGATGTACATATGTTTGAGGTTAGTTCCTACCTCTGAGCTGCAATATTTTCTATACATTGGCTTAATGACAAAGTCACCAAGATCTCGAAGGCTCAGAGAAAGTTGGCAGAGGGAACCCGCTGGAACAGCTCTTAGGAAACCGATGGTAACCTCTCATAACGGCCATCCAGAATGTTATTTAACGTGCACAGAGTATGGCTATCCTACACATTGGATCGCGACTTAACATCCCATCCGACGGATGGCGTCCTTTCCAAGCCCATTGGTATCTCCTACTCACCGTAGGCAGGGAGTTTTGCGAAGATATCAACGCTGGCCCAGCTGTACTCGAACCTAGGAACTGCAGATTACGAGCTTGGACTGGCGTGATACCGCCTGAGCCAGCCCTGCTCCACAGCTGGTAGGAGGTAAATGGGAGCTTCCTTTTTAAGGCTGTCCAGCATGTTGTTTAACGTGCATAGGGTGTGGCTCTCCTGCACACGAGCCACGACTTTAAGTCCCATCCGACGGATGGTGGCGTACCCAAGCCTAACAGTTTCTCGTTTTTGACCAAGGACAAGGTATCGGAGATAAATCTGAATGCTGGCACAGTTGGGTCTCGAATCTGGGAACCAGAGGTTATGAACCTGGTACGCTACCGGCTTGTCCAACCTCCTTTTCCATTAGTTTATATATTTTTCTCTTACAATAGAGTACCACTGGGACAAATAAGTACTAGAGATGAGGTCGAGCTTAAAATATCACAGACGACTTCGAGCTCGCGCTCTAAATAACTTAAATTTCAAATGTAGGAATTGTGAAAATAATAACCAAAAAATATTGTACTGATGTACACTTCAGAATTGAAATATAAATATATTTAAAAAAAATTTAAATACCTATCATCCTATATGCAGCCTAAAAAGTAGAAAATAAAACCATCGCATATCGATGGTGCAATCCAGGCCCGGATTTAAATGTTACGATTTGTTTATTTAAGTAATAAAAAAGCTTTTTTTTAGCTCTTAGGAGTAATAATAATGTAAGTATTCACTGAGAGCGATTATATCCTTTTCAACTCTCTCCTGACGATCAAAACCGAACATTAGAAGAATATGGATAGTGATGAAAGATATGTTACCAACCGTATTGGGATTCCGCCTCGTCATGTAAAAGAAAAATTACATTCACCTAACTTAGAAAATAACTTTTTAGAGAAAAATGCAAGATAAATGTCGATGTCTGCGGTTCCCAGTTCGAGTCTCAGCTGGGCCAGCTTTCATATTTTTCTCCGCAAAACTCTTTCCCACGTTCAGTAGGGGACACCGATGGGCTTGGAATGGCCATCGGATGGGACGTTAATCATGGTCCCGTGTGCGTGAGAATGGTATTGTTACCGCTAAAGTGCAGAAATCAGTTATTCTACAGATTATCTAGGTATTGTGCAGATTAACTAGGGTGATCCGTTAACGTGCGGAAAATTGTTTCATTTCTCAAATTACCTGGATAATCTGCACATTACCTACTAGGCACTCGTTAAAGTGAAAATAAGATCTTTGCTGGAACAACAGGAACGTTTCTGTACGCTTAAATTAACATAATATTATTTATCTAGTGTCCGAGAGTAGAGTTGAAACCAGGGTCATCCCTCTGTCAACATGAATCAGTCGTCCGAATTATAAAAAACGACCCCAAAATGAGTAGGCCAAGTGAGAACGAATCATTTTAGTGATTCGTTATCAAGAATGAAACACTTTACCGATTCGTTCTCACTTGGCCTCCGCTCATCCGGGGCGTTTTTTATAACGCGGACGAGTGAATCACGTGACACGAAGATTCATATTCAAGAGATTCACCACTATGAGAGAAACAAACTTTTGAACTTTAACGATACGGAAGCCGTTAATGTGCACATTATCTAGGTAAAATGCGGAAAACTCTTGATTCCGCACGTTAACGGAGCAAATCAGTTAATCTGCAGATTAGCTAGGTAATGTGCACATTAACGGCTTTCGAGCTTTAGCGGTAACAGTATAACTATCATGTGCACGTTAAAGAACACGCTGGATGGCCTTGACGAGAGGCTACCATCTGTCTCCCAACAGATGTTCCTATGGATCCCCTTCCCCAACCTTTGAGTCATCGGGGTCTTTGTCCTGAATCACTGAGATTACTGATACTGCCAACTCCAACCTCCCCCCCACCAATATTGGGCACTCAGGAACCCTTAACGAACATCTTCCCCACCATCGACGAGGACGAAATCATCGAAGCTGAGGCAAAGGCGGCCGAAAAAACGAAGAAAACCCCATTTAAATCCTCCAGAGGCAACCCTAAAGGGTAAAAAAATCAACACCACCTAGATACAGCTGCGCTGCCTCTCTTATATTCACGGAAGGCAGCGAAGAATATGTCAACATCTAAAAGCTCAGGAGGTCTAATAGCACACTCTCTGAGGACATTTTAATCATCAACCTTGAAGCTGAGGATGGCATGATTACAAATTCGCCCCTTCTCCCTTCCTTTCTATCGGAGATGAGCAGCCCCACAATTCTTCCTCGATCCCAACCTCGAACCGCGGCAAACTACAAGGACGCCGGAAAAAAATCCCTCATCCCCTCACCTGCCCTCACAAGGCAAAAAACGGCTGAGAACAGACATCTCCCTTCTCCCCCTGCTCCAAACCCTCCAAAAACAACTGGAGGAACTGTACCTAAAACCAGAAAAGGCATCCGCACCACCAGGTATGTTTCTGCCTCCACTCATTATCCGAGTTGCCACTTGGGCAAAATGTATTTTTTCCTTTTCGCTACCCTACCATGGCGAATTTAAACATCATCACCCTGAATGTTCAGGGTTTCAGGAAAAAATACAAACAAGGGTGATTCTTTGGATACATTATCTAAAATAAAATAGACATCTGTCTTCTACAAGAAACCCACTTTGACAGTTGGAAAGACAACATTCCGCAAACAGTACGACATGCTGTGTTACTTTTCGAACAGAACACGAAGGAGCGCTGGTGTCGGAATTCTCTTTGATCCCCATTGTCAACCGTCACATATTAAATATGATATTGACATTGATCGGAGATGTATAGAGATTTTCTGTACCATAGAGAGTTGCAATATCAAAATTATTAACGTGTACTGCCCCAATCAACTGAGAGAAAGAAAATTGTTTTATAATTTGCTTCCTTTTTTTATAACGGGCAACAAAGACGTCACTTTCCTTGCCGGCGATTTTAACGCCACTACTGACATTTACCTAGACCGCAATCCTACGACCTTTCGTGGCAACAGCAGCATCAGTTTATTGGATCTTATCATTAAGGACTTCGCATTGATTGACAGCTGGCGGGAGCTCCATCCTAGCGAGTACGGTTACACTTGGAAAAAGATCAATCCACCAGAGAGATCCCGAATAGACCGAATCTACGTCAGCGGACGCCATCAATGTAACATGACGTCATGCGAGATATTTGATATCAACAATGTAAATATTAGAATTAGCGACCATTTGGTAGTCTTGACTAAAATTGACGCTTTGGCGAATCCATACAAAGAGGGAGGATTCTGTGGAAAATGAATGCCGAACTTTTAAACGACATTCAGGTGGCACAGGCAATTGAAAATTTTCTAAACACTAGGATACACAAAGGCCAGGTCGATACGGTGGCCTGGTGGGACGACACAAAAGGGTGTACGGGACATTCTTCGCTCAGCTGGAAAGTGTTTTGCAGGTTTAAAACGCCAACGTCAAACTTTCCTAAGACAGGCCTTAATGTTTTATACCGTCGGAGAAAATACCACCAATCTAAATCGATTCATTATTGATGACATCAAGAAGGAAATTGACAATAGATGTAAGGTGCAAGGCGCTGAGGCGAGAATACACCTAGCTAGCTAGCAACAAGCTTGCTATGACTAACAATCTTAGCGGCTTGTTCTCCAAATTTCATCGAAATTCGCGCGAAAAGTGTACAATGACGCAATTGGAAGTGGGAGGGCAGCTGATTTCTGACCAGATTCAGATAAGACAGGAGGTTTATAAATATGATGATTTATTTTCTTCTGATAGCCATCACCAGCCAGCATCGACGAGTGGCTCCGCGACACATCACAAATTCCGACAACGATGGGGGTGGCTCAGTCGGTAGTGCGCCAGGCTCGTAATCTGTAGTTCCCAGGTTCGAGTCCCAGCTGGGTCAGCGTTGAGATTTATCTCCGCAAAAATTCCCCGCCCTGCTCACGGTCAGTAGGGGACACCGATGGGCTTGGAAAGGCCGTCGGAAGTGACGTTAAGCCGTGGCCCCGTGTGCGGGAGAGCCATACCCTGTGCACATTAAGAACACGCTGGATGGCCTTGACGGGAGGCTACCATCTGTCTCCCAACAGCTGTTCCAGTGGGTCCCCTGCCCCAACCTTCTCTGAGCCTTCGGGGTCCATGTGGCCTGGCCATTTAGCCCATGGTGTGCAAAAAAGTGCCGCTCAGAGGTAAAACAACCCAACCCGACAACGATGACGTCACAAATGGATGAGGAGATCTCAGAAGATGAGATAGTGCAACCTACTAAACAGCAAAACGGTGGCAAAAGTCCGGGCGAGGATGGCTTCATAGCAGTTTTACAAAAAATTCTCAACTAATGCTAACTAATTCATGCTAACGAGGCCACTAAGCTCTTGTACAACCGTTTGTTAGAAGAAGATATCGCTCATACAGGCATGGAAAATGCTATAATAACTTCTTCAAAAGTCGCCAAATGGTCACAATCTTTCAAATTGGCGTCCGATATCTTTCTTAAATTGTGATTACAAAATCTTAACCAAAGTTGTCACTAACCATCTTAGCAAAATTTTGTGTGATGTCATTGGACAATGCCAAGCCTATAGCGTCCCAGGCAGGCAAATACAACACAACATTTGGCTTATCCGCGACTGCTTTGAATATAATACTTCTAAGAGAGCAAAATTCAGTTTTTTGTCCGTTGTTCAAAATAAGGACTTCGATAGAGTTTCGCATAACTTTTTTGCAAAAGCTATTGAAGGCCCGCAACTTTCGTCCGAGATACTTTGTTTCAAATTTTATATAAAAATGTGACAAGTCAAATTTTGGCAAACGGTCATCTCACGCCGCTGTTCCCTGTGAGGAAGGATGTCCGTCAGGGATGCACATTTTCCCCGCTCCTATTTGTCCTTTCGATCACGTACGCAACTGGAACACGTTGCTTACGCAGATGATGTCACTTTTACCTTTTCGGACGAGGCGTCTATCGCCAATTTCTACCAATTCAAAAATACTCGGATAGTAGCGGGGCACTTATCAACTGAGATAAGACTAAGATTATGACTTGGAGCAAGTGGAGCACCTCATTATGGAATTACGTCAATTCCGCCCAGGGGCCCCCTAAGGCTCTTAGGCGTGAATATTAATTGGGAAGGTTGCGATCCAAGTACTTGGAAATTGACAATTTCCAAGGCCGAAGCAACTTGCGAACTTGGGGGGGGGGAAGAGATATTTCAGTCTTCCAAAGGACCAAAATTTTCAACGCACTGGTAATCCCAATTTTCACTTTTCTGGGGACTGTATACACCCCTCCCCCCTCCACTGTGTTTACCCAAATACCCAGAATCTCTGCTGGGTTTATCTGGGTAGCCAAGGTCGAGCCCCTCAAAAGAGAAATTCTTTTTTAACCGGTTGAGGCAGGAGGGCTTGAGCTAAAACACCTCAAAACTTGGATTCAGACGCAACAACATGTTGACGTAGTTCTTACCTTAGGGGCCTCATCCCACCCTGCAAATGGATTCCTCTCGTATTTTCTAGGCCTGGCTGGACAACAATGCACGTACCAGGGCCCGAGATATACAAATGTATATTAAAATTATTTTGTCATATCGGAGGTCAATTCGAAAATTAAGTCTTGTGGAATAAATTATATAAATGGAAAAACGGATAAAAAACGAGTCTACGAAGCCGTATTTGAACCGGCAGCGCCTCCCATCACCAAACGATGGCCGGAGATCGAGTGGCACATTGCGTGGAATCGCATTCACGCAACGCAAGTAAACGCAGAGAAGCAAGACTTCAACTGGAAGGTAGCGCATGACATTTTACTCGTTAAAAAGCGTGGGTCAGAGGAAAAGCCAAATCCGCTTTTTGTACGTATGTAGAGACCTCTTTACATCTCTTCCACCGCTGTCGTTCCATGCCCCCAACCCAGTTAATTCTCAAAAAAGATATTTACGAAATTATCCTGACAGATGTTAAACACCAGATTTAACGTACCAGACGCTGAAATATTTTTAGAAGCACCAACGAATCGACCGATAAATCCCTATGGAAAACAAAATGCGAAATCAGAGACCGACTCGAATGTGATAAAAGAGGCTTTCAGCTAACCCAAGTACCTCTGGCGACCTTGGTACAAATTTATCGGGGTCAATAAGAAAATTTTAATATTTAAACACTACAATATTTAGTATATTATAATAAATTGGGACTTATGTGTCAATTCACGATAACAAGTTTTGTATCAATATATATATTACTCAAATGTACATATTTTTAATAAGAGAGCATATCTAGTGTGTTACTTGTACAAATAGTCAACAGATGGCAGCAAGTACTTCTTGTATCAACCATAAAAAGGAACTACAGTATTAGAACAAAGTGTATAAACTTATATTCATTGATATGTTTCAGGGAGCACAAAACTGCAATATACATTGACTTATGTATTTGCAAGATGATTAAGCGTATTAATTTAGATATTAATTTTAAAAATTCAGCAAAATTACTCAAAATAAACTTATTACAGCGTATTCAGCTATCGTAGCCTGAACTCCTGAACAGGATAAAATACTCATTGAATAACTTTACGCTAAGCTACGACTGTAGACAAATAGCCATGATCGTTAGACTGGTTGAAACACTAATTAAATCACATTAAATATTTGAAGAGTAAGACAAGCTATAGCTGCAGCGTGCTAAAGCGATAGCACTGCGCATGCGCTTTAAAGTAGCTTTTGTGGCTGCACACCAATTTGCCACGGCAAAATTCAGCAGAGCGGCGCCACTTAAGTTTGTGCGCAGCTGGGCCTCTTTAGACTTACTTTATTCATTACTTAGGCTTCACCATTAATGGTAAACCTGTATTCAATATCGATATATGTAATTTACGAATGTTTGACGCAACAAATATATTTGAAACATATTTCTCAATATTATGTTTAAACAGGTTGTTCTTAGCAAATTTATGATATATTTATATAATACTTTTATCTGTAATATTCTGAATAATTCTGTAATAATTGAAACTAGCAAAACCTTTACAGAATGTAAATAATAAAATAAATAAAAATAAATACCCCCTCAAGCAGCTGCTTGCCACAGAGGTCTGACAGGAGCCTGTCAGTTTATATACACTATATATTTTCTTACGATCGTTTTCTGGAATTTTTTTTAATAAACAAGGAGGACGGAGACGACCTGTTAGCTTTTGGCTTGTTCTGGTGTCTCATAAACATACAAACACATAGAGAAGTCTATATAAACTATTTCGCAGTCTATAAAGAAGAAAGCTCCATTTCAGTATTTACATAATGAAACAATGAGCTGCCTTTCAGCTTTGGGGGGGGGCGCCCCCAATTATGATTGGCAAAAAAAAATAAATATCCCCTCAAGCAGCTGCTTGCCATAGAGGTCTGACAGGAGCCTGTCAGTTTATATGCCAGAGTAGAAGGTCTGAGAGGATGGCAGGACCTTAGCAGAAAAGCGATACATACATCCATGTCTTGCCCGGGGCTCGAACCCAGAGTTCCTTAGCCAAGCGCGCTAACCATTCGGCCATGGGACGGCTCTGATTGGCAAAGCATTGATCTAATTTCATCGAACCTGATACGTCTTATGAACGTAAAGTATAGAACGTACGTCAGTTTGACGGTTTTCACACAGCATATTTTCCGAAGAAAACATTCAAAACATTTATTACAAAAGCAAGAGAGATAGGGAAGGAGAGAACCTCAAAAAGGGAAAAGTCATTCGCCATCACTCACATTCATTACGATTTTGTAAAAATATTAGCAAAAAAAACAGTCATTCGTAAGTCGAAACGTTCGAAGAGGAAACAATACGTTTGACGGTGCATCCCGGACAGAGGGCGCTTCAGCGCTGTTGCCGTGCCGGCAGGCAGCAAGAGAGACGTCAATCACCCGAGCTGACACGTTCGCTAAACCAGCACTCAAGTTAGGGCTTTTAAATTAAAAAAAAAGTTTCTAATAAAAGAAATGTTACGAGGAAATAAGAATTTGTTGATCAAATTCATTATCCAAAGACTTTTATATAAATGCAAGAAAGGATATTTTACGCTTTTTTTTTGCAGTTTGTCAAGGTAGCCTACAGAATGGAATCTCAAAAAGGTCCTCTGAAGAAATTGTCAGAGGCACCAATTTATCGATTGATGGAAAATTCCAGATTTGTTTAAGGTAAGAATCTTCTTTATTATATTGTAGTACAGAATTCTCACAGTACAAGGTGAAAACGTTCTTTAATAAGGCAGTAGATGATTTGTGATACTGTGAAATACCATACAAATCGCAATATTCAGAAAGAATATCTGAGATGGCAAATGGATATCCTTTGGATATATTCTGGATATTATTATTGTGTGGGAAGTAGTATGCTTACTTTATCACAGAGAACGCACAACATTTATTTTGTGACTATGCCAATATCAACAGAGGTAAAAATAGGAATCTGAAATTCGGTCAGTCTCCCTCTCCCGTCCTTTCAGATCGTTTGTGAATAGTCAGTCAGCTAGGAAGTTGTACCGATAGAGAGTAAAAGTTATTTTAGCTCTCCACATACATGCCAGAGCATTCCACTGCTAATCCAGCCGTCAAACGACACTTTGTTTTCACAATGTGGCATTTATATCTTTGAATGTGACGGACCTTGAGCCATCTGAAATCAGGAAACGCAACATATTTTCCAATTGTTCCTAATGAATTAGCTGTTCCCGCTTTCATTGGTTAATTTCGTCTGGTAAAGGTTCGCCTTTATCCAGACATCATATCATTGAAGTTTTGAACAAATTTCACGAAATGTTCTGGCCAATATTTCCTTTTCTTTAAAATCGGACATTGTGAAAAAAATTAAAAGGGTCTTTCTTGAAGACATATAAGCTCAAAGTTCTGAAAAGAAGTTTGGTACTAACAATTAGGTAAAAGCTATGAAGTGGCTTAAGCTCAGAAAACATGCGAACTTCATTCTTAAACTCCCTTCTTACCAGAAAAATCCGGGGCGGGGGTGGCTCAGTCGGTAGCGCGCCAGGCTCGTAATCTGTAGTTCCCAGGTTCGAGTTCCAGCTGGGTCAGCGTTGAGATTTATCTCCGCAAAATTCCCCGCCCTGCCCACGGTCAGTAGGGGATACCGATGGGCTTGGAAAGGCTGCTGTCCGTCGGATGGGACGTTAAGCCGTGGCCCCGTGTGCGGGAGAGCCATACCCTGTGCACGTTAAAGAACACGCTGGATGGCCTTGACGGGAGGCTACCATCTGTCTCCCAACAGCTGTTCCAGTGGGTCCCCTCCCCCAACCTTCTCTGAGCCTTCGGGGTCCATGTGACCTGGCCATTTAGCCCATGGTGTGCAAAAAAGTGCCGCTCAGAGGTAAAACAACCCAACCAGAAAAATCCTTCTTCTGCCAATACACTCTGCATCGGCGTAATAAGTGGTTTTATCTTCTGCCGATCTCCAATCTTTTATCGTACTTTTATATTTCAAAGTCTGCCTTTGCATTCGGATAAAATGTTTCAAAGAATCTAGAATTAATTAAATAAGTAAGAGAAGTTACAATTAGTTAAATAGTAGTTAAACTGACCAAATTATGGTATAATTATAATATTGTAATAATATTTTAATTACTTAGAATTCACTTTCTAAAGATGAGTACAACTTAATAAACATGTTACAGCATGAAAACTGCTAATTTTAAAAATGGCTGGCTTTGCAGTCAAAACGTTCGATACTCCTTGCCCCCATTTAGGTATTGATGGGTAAAATGACTTTAAAAATTCGAGTTTTTTGAACCGACTTAAAATATTCATTTGTTTAACACATTTGATTCACTGAGTGAATTATCAGAAGCCTTAGAATCAGTTGCTGTTTAGTGTAATCTATATGGATGAACTCTTTCAAATATCTCAGATCTTGATATATAAATATAGGCACTGGAAAGAATATTTTGTAGTTAAATTTTTAGACAAATAACTTCAAATCTTTGTACATTATTGTATCTACGTTTTGTTTGAGTGTTGCCCTGATCCAGTCTTATATTTATTTTTAATCTATGTGTCAGCATGTAGAGATTCAAACATAGCATCAAAAGATTTGTCGGAAATGGTTTCATTTAACGGTTGTTAAAATATTAACTGGAAATTTAGAAAGATATAGAACAAGTGAATATTAAAATAAAACTAAATACTTCCTCAAGCAGGTGTCTGCCACAGAGGTTTGACTGATACATAGAGCCATTTGGTAAATTGGCCAGGCCTGGCGTTTGTTATACAACAGTTTACTGTGTCTGCTAGGTGTAGAATAAAGTGAAGTATGCTTCTCACCATCTACTTAATGTCGTGGAAAAAATTAATTATCATATAAAGTAGCTATATTGCAGTTTTGTACAAAAAGTTCTTTTCCTCGTTACTGAAGAAGCACAGCATTATATTAATAAACGTAAATGTTACATTAAAATTCTGTTCGCTTCCGTAATGTGTACCTCGTGTTTGTACTTATACAGGTTCAATTTTCTCCCGTCGAGAACCTCAGCTCGACTGGAAACAAGCCTGGGACAATATCTCACATTGCAGTATTATGGCTGAATATAAAGATATTGTGTGGTTTGCAGCTCACAATGTCCTTCCTGCCAGTGCTGTCATTCGAAATATTGCGAATATTGTGGCATACTTGAAGATATTGGACATATTATGCTTTACTATCCCTTTGCGACAGAGGTATGGAAGGGGATATGTAATTGGATGCAAATTCCACAGCTCACACTACACAATATCCTGTACCATGTTGGCATTTCAAATCAGCATAAGTATGTTTACAACGTTATAGCAGCAGTGAAAGTCATTCTATGGAAAGGCCGTAATTACCGCCACTACAACACAAATTATTGGACCCCCCCAGTACTACCATAAACGTGATTAAAGGCTGTGTTTGTGCACGCAGGAAGCTTGATTGCAAGTTTAAGAATGCCTTCTTTTGGAAACGTTGGAAGGATTTTGTGTTTCTACAGCTCAACTGAATTGTTTCAGTTGATCCCATCCCTTTTCTTCCTTGCGCGTCGTCTTCCTTGGATTCTTGACCTCCTCTACTCGCACTGAACTGTTTTTAGATTTGTTTTCTCAAATGTTATTTACTTTTTAAAAACCCTTTTTGTTTTGGGCACAGCCCTTTTCATGCCAATGACCGACTTTGAGAGAGTTTTTAGTAATTAGTGGATGCCTGTGTGCTCCTGATATTTTTTTGTGTCCTTGCCTGAACAATACTTGTTAATTTAGTCTTACTGTGTGAGTTTTGGCTCAGAAAATTTTGATTTACATGCTTGTAAAGTTATGATTTTGTGCTGTTTCGACCGCCGCTAACTGAGCGATGATGATGAGTTCATATCACTGAGTTAAATATTCCTGTGCCTATGGAGACACAGACTCATTCAAGGACATTCTGGGTTCTGTCAGTTGGTTGTTGTAATTTTGATAGTCTCTTTAGGTGATAGTGGTAGGTGAGTGTTATCATTTATATATCTGTAAAGATATATTTGTGCATTGTACCTTTTCCCCCCGTCATTTTTGTTATTTAGTTTGAAGACATGATAAAAAAAGTTAAGTGATTTTCTTTGAATGTTTTAATGAGTTTTGGTGCTATTTTTTTCCCTCATTTTTTATTATATATTTTGCTTTGGTATCATTATTTTTTTGGGGTAATATTTAATTTTTCCTCGATTTCTTTTTAATTTTATCTCCTTTTATATATATATATGCACTTTTTTGATATGATTCTTTTAATAATTTTTGATAATAGAAAAAAATAAATGAAAAAAATTTGCTAGTTATTTTTAAGTTTTTTTTTAAAGAATTTTTTGTTTTTTGATAATATGTATTTGTTCTGTTTACTATAGTGATATCTTTTTATTTATTTTAGGGGTTTTCGTTTTTTAATTTAGTATTTGCCATTTATGTATTTTGATTTTTATATGATTTTTCCCTTTTTGATTATGTTTTATTTGTATGTAATGGTATTTTCTTTTATATATGATTTTGTTTTGTGTGTTTTCTTTTTCTAAGATAGTTTTGTTTTTCTTAATTTAACTTTGTGTCACAGTTAAGTTTGGCAGTTCAGTAGGTGCAGAGAAAAGGAAGAATGTAGTTGTTTAGCTATTTTGATTTGTTTTGATTTTGTGTTTAAATTTAGTTTTCGGTGTGGTGTTAGTTTTGATTTATTTTTGATAATGTTCATGTGTTGGGTTAGATTTGTTCGTGGTTAGTGTGTCTATTGTGGTTGCGTATTGTGTAACGATACAGTTGGTTTTTGGATTAAATTCAGTCAGGGGGTGGTAGGGAGTGGTAGCCTTTTGTTTTTTTTATCTGTATGTTGGTTGGTCTGTTACCTTTGTTTTTTATTTTTTAAAGATAGTCGAACACGTTGATTTTCTTTAGGAAGGAGTGCAAAATTTTGTAAGAATCTGGTGATTACTCATATTAAGAAAGCCTGTAGAAGGATCTCCCATTGCAACGTAACGTTAAACAACAACAACAACTGGGGGTTAGGTTGGGATTGTCAGGGTTAAGGATTGTTTTAAAATTATAAGTGTGGATATTGTAGTTTCTAAGTCTATTGAAGTAAGCATTTCTTTCTGTATTGTATTGTGAACATATGAAGATAATGTGTTCTACATCATGAAAGCTGTTACAGTTTGTGGATTCTGTTTGAATTTGTGAAGTAGGTTGTTAGTGAGGGCATATTTTGTTTTGATTCTTAGAATTGTGTTGATTTCTTTTTTAGTCAGGTTGTAGTCAGTGAATTTATTTATTGTCTGTGTAATTTTGTATCTGTTGGTATAAGTGTCATTTTGTTGGGGGCGGGGGGGGCTCAGTCGGTAGCGCGCCAGGCTCGTAATCTGCAGTTCCCAGGTTCGAGTCCCAGCTGGGTCAGCGTTGAGATTTATCTCCGCAAAATTCCCCGCCCTGCCCACGGTCAGTAGGGGACACCGATGGGCTTGGAAAGGCCACCGTCCTTCGGATGGGACATTAAGCCGTGGCCCCGTGTGCGGGAGAACCATACCCTGTGCACGTTAAAGAACATGCTGGATGGCCTTGACGGGAGGCTACCATCTGTCTCCCAACAGCTGTTCCAGTGGTTCCCCTCCCCCAACCTTCTCTGAGCCTTCGGGGTCCATGTGACCTGGCCATTTAGCCCATTGTGTGCAAAAAAGTGCCGCTCAGAGGTAAAACAACCCAACCATTTTGTTGGTATCAGGTTTGTAGTTCATTAAACATTTGCTTTTTGTTGTGTGTTTTGTGGTTGTGTATAGAGAAAGGGGTCAGTATTGTGTAGTTAAGTGTTGGAGTCGCTTTGGCCATTTTGTCAACCTCTTCATTAAAGGGGTTGCCTACAAGTGCAGGTACCCGTTGTATGGTAATGGTGTTTCCCTGGTTAAGGTGTTGTAAAGTAAGAGTGATGATGTCATTTAAATGGATTGGGAAGTTAGATTTTTTGGGGTTGTGGTAGACACAGCAATGGCAGCTTTGCGGTCTGTAAGGATGACTATGTTTTGTTTGGAAAACTGTAGTGACCATTTGGTAGCCATTATAATGGCAAAGCATTCAGCAATAAGTGGATGAGTTGGTTTATTGAATCTAAATTGATAGCTATGGGATAAGTGTGGACAGAGTCAGTGTATATTTTGATGTGATTGTTGTATATATGTTACCGCTAAAGTGCAGAAATCAGTTATTCTACAGATTATCTAGGTATTGTGCAGATTAACTAGGGTGATCCGTTAACCTGCGGAAAATTGTTTCATTTCTCAAATTACCTAGGTAATCTGCAAATTACCTGGATAATCTGCACATTACCTACTAGGCACTCGTTAAAGTGAAAATAAGATCTTTGCTGGAACAACAGGAACGTTTCTGTACGCTTAAATTAACATAATGTTATTTATCTAGTGTCCGAGAGTAGAGTTGAAACCAGGGTCATCCCTCTGTCAACATGAATCAGTCGTCCGAATTATAAAAAACGCCCCCAAAATGAGCAGGCCAAGTGAGAACGAATCATTTTAGTGATTCGTTATCAAGAATGAATCACTTTACCGATTCATTCTCACTTGGCATCCGCTCATCCGGAGCGTTTTTTATAATGCGGACGAGTGAATCACGTGACACGAAGATTCATATTCAAGAGATTCACTACTATGAGAGAAACAAACTTTTGAACTTTAACGATACGGAAGCCGTTAATGTGCACATTACCTAGGTAAAATGCGGAAAACTCTTGATTCCGCACGTTAACGGAGCAAATCAGTTAATCTGCAGATTAGCTAGGTAATGTGCACATTAACGGCTTTCGAGCTTTAGCGGTAACATATATATATATATTGGGTAGCGAGTGTTTTTAAGACATTTATGTCTTGATTTTTTTTAATAATTCCAGGAATGTTTGATAGGACAAGGAATGTAGAGGTCCATATGGGAGTGTTGGAGTAATAATCTCCACTTAATGTGTTCAGGTGAGTGAGTTATTTTTTTCGAAAGAATATAATATGTTGTCTATATGGCCCCCTTAATATTTTGTCAATGATGGGGTGGCTTTTGTTTTTGGAGAATATTACGTGAAGTAAGTTTCAGAGGAGGTATTTTTTAATTGATAGGGTTGGGATAGTGGTTTTAGCATATAGGTCAATATTTCTGCTGCCTCTGATAAAGCCTAAGCAGTGGCGGATGGTTTTTGTTTGGATGTTTTCAAGTTCAGTGATTTTGCTTAGGAACTCAATTTCATATGTGTATTTGGGACAGATAAGATTGTTGTATATTAATAAAAGATTTTTGGTGTTGCATCCTCATTTGGTTTTACCCGGTAATTTTAGGCAGTTGAATAGTTTTTTAGCTGTGTTTTTAGCCTTTGTGATCTGTTTATTCCAGGTTAATTTTGGGTCTAAGGTGATGCCAAGGAATTTTATTTCGTTAATAATTTTTATTGTTTATGTGGATGTTCATGTTGTTTGAGATGTGTTTGCTCTTGTGAAATGGGATTATGGTAGTCTTCAGAGATTTTTAGGTTCCATTTGTTGCAGTATGTATTAAGCTCATTTAGGGTATTTTGTAGGAGATAAGTTTGAGTGGGCAGTACAAAAAATGATGTCATCAGCATATATGTCAAAGTTGATGTTTTCCCTGAAGCATTCAGTGATATCATTGAAGTAGATGTTGAATAGTGTGGGAGATAGTTTATCTCCCTGAATTACCCCATTGGGGAATTTGTATGAATTTGAGTAATTTTTATTTATCTTTAAAGGTTTTGTTCATAATGATTTGGTATGGAAAGTTATATAGGTTTCCTGTGATATTTAGGTTTCTTAGTTTAAATAATAGGGCATTGTGTGAAAGTGAGTCAAAGGTTCCTTTGAAGTGTACAACTATGGGAATTAAATATAGTTTGTTGGAAAAAGCATATTATATGTCAGAAATTAGATTTAAGAGCAGGTCCTTAGTGGATCTGCCATGTCTGTATCCATATATGTTATTGTTAAGTATGTTTAAGTTTTCTATGTGCCGGTTGAGTCTGTTGTTAATGATTCTTTCAAATAGTTTTAGGAAGTTTGAACTTAAGCAGATGGGTCTTTAGGAAGTGACTTCATCAGAGGGTTTTTTTGTTCTTTTTGATGAATATCATATAGTTTTCAAACCATGTGGAGGGTTGTGATTTTGAGTTCCAGAAAGAGTTGAAAATGGATAGAATTTGGTATAGCCACGATGATGGAAGGTTTTCGAGCAATTTGTTGCTAATGTTATCAGGTCCTGAGGTAGTGTTTTTTTTTTGTTGATTTTATGGCAAATTTGAGTTCGGTTATGGGAAGATTGAGATATTCTAGTTTTTTTTGTTTTGTAATATTTGTGTGAGAAGTTGGAGAGAGAATATTTTTTTCTAATGTAGTGTTGTTGCTTTTAGTAGAGTCTAAGAAGTGAATGACCAATAGTTATTAGTTTCTTGTGTGGTGATGTTTTTTAAGATTAATGGATGAGATAGGATTTTGTGGGAGTTTCATTGGTGAGTTTTTTAAACATTCCATAGATTGGTAGTTTTGGTTGTAGGGGATAAATTTTCTGTTAGTAGATTCCAATTTAATATTTGTATTTGTTTGATTTGTTTGGTGATTGCAGCTGATAAACTCTTAAAGTTAAGGGTTTGCCTAAACAGGGAAGATGGCTGATGGGCGGTGGTTTTCAGGGAAGAGAGATTTTTTTCCGGGTTTTGCTATCATAGTTATAATTGCATTTTTCAAATTTTGAGGGAAAATTCTGAGTCGAAGACAGCTATTAAAAATGTTTAGTAGTAGAACTTTGCATTTCTTAGGAAGTTACTGGATAATCCTGTTGTTGATACAATCATCTGATGCTTTTTTGGATTTGAGGCTCTTGATATTATCCGTCAGCTTTTGATTGGTGATAAATTTCATATTATCGTTGTCTAATTTTTTTTAGAAATTTTCTAACCTTATGATCAATTTTGTCGATAAAGTCATCATTGGGAAATTCATCGTTTGGTTGGAATTGTGTAATTCCATGGCAGAAGCGAAGGTTGCAGCTTTATCTTCAGCAGTGTAGACGATGCCGTTAGAGCCATGAAGTGAGTGATTAGCAGATTCTGGGTTTTTTAAAGAATGAATCATTTGCCATAAGGTACCATTATTTGTTTTGAGGGAGAGGATTTTGTTTGTCCAATTTTGATTTCTGAATTGTTGTAGGTTGGTCCGGACTTCATTTTGTAGTTTATTATATTGCTCTTTATCATTTTTAGATCTGCTGTGCAGCCATTTTTTTCTAGGTTAGCCGTCCCGTGGCTGAGTGGTTAGCACGCTTGGCTACTGATTTAATGGACCTGGGTTCGAGCCCCGGTTAAGACATGGATGTATGTGTCGTTTTTCTGCTGAGGTCCTGCCATCCTCTCAGACCTACTATGGCATATAAACTGACAGGCTCCTATCAGACCTCTGTGGCAAGCAGCTGCTTGAGGGGGTATTTTTTTTATCTCTGATCTGTTGTTTGAGGTATATTTCTTCAGTTTTTTGTAGAGGAATCTAAATATTGTGAATTTTTTCAGCAAGAAGATTTAGGCTTTTTGATATGGCACTTTGGTCAGGAAGGGGTAGTGGGCAGGAATTGTAGAATGAAGGTTTTTTTTTGAAGATATCCCAATTTGTTTTGCTGGTTGTGACCTTTTTATTAGGAATTAACAGATTTGTTTTGAGTAGCACCGGACAGTGATCCGAAGATAATGAATCACTAACACTGATATGTGAAGATGCGAAGAAGTTTTTAAATAAGAATAAATCGAGGATATCGGGTTTATGTCCTGTGTTGGCTGGGAAGTAGGTGATGGGGGGTCGATAACTACAAAATTACTTTGTGTGTATTTAAGAAGGCTCCTACAATTAGGGTTACAGGAGTTGCTACCCCAATGGGGGTGTTTGCAGTAACGCAGGGAATAGATGGCGATAATTTTTTTTTAAAGATTAGATATATTAAGTTCTTTATTGTGTGGTTTATAGAGGCTTGTGATTTGAATGGGACCAAGGGGTGTGTCGATGAGTCAGTCGAACAGTAGTAACTTCTATGGAAATGAAGTTATCAGTTGGGACTAAGGCGTGTTTGATCGAGTTCTTGACCAGTATTGCAGTCCCCCCCCCCCCCCCCAACTTTATTGAGGAGACGATTGTTTCTGTAGCAGCAGTAATTTGGTATTTTAAACGAATTTCTGATCCTTAGTCATGAAAGATTTGACCCACTCTAGACTTAGCTATTGCAAACCTTTCTTTTTCTCCGATATATTTCGCGTCTTGTTAGTGTAATTAAATACTGCAATAAGTCGAAATTTGCTGAATTTTACAAAAACTTGTATAAGAACGCTATAAATTGTATTTAAAAAAATCTTCCGAATTAATAAAATATCTTGTCAGAGTAGTGCATCCTCTCGCCGCAGCAAACATGATGGTAATGAATTTTTTTTTGGCTTTTCAATTCAAATTTTGTGAACTAGGTTCCAGGAGTTTGGTATTTCATTTTCTTCCCATATTAAATTAAATATTTCATTAATAAATTATCACAGGAAAACGTCCTGTAGACAAGAAACACGAAATAACGAGTTGAAAATAGTTGGTTGTCCTGACTGGTTTTCGAATCCAGGTGTCCCACAAACAGGGGCGGGGGTGGCTCAGTCAGTAGCACGCCAGGCTCATAATCTGTAGTTCCGAGCGTTGGGATTTATCTACAAAAGATTCCCCCCTGTCCACGGTCAGTAAGGGACACCGATGGGCTTGGAAAAGCCGCCGTCCGTCGGATGGAACGTTAAACCGTGGCTCCGTGTGCGCGAGAGCCATACCTTGTGCACGTTAAAGAACACGCTGGATGGCCTTGACGGGAGGCTACCATCTGTTTCTCAACAGCTGTTTCAGTGGGTCCCCTCCCAAAACCTCTGAGGCTTCGGGGTCCATGTGACCTGGTCATTTAGCCCATGGTGTGCAAAAAAGTGCCGCTCAGAGGTAAAACAACCTAACCCAACTCCCACAAACATGCCTGGCCGTTATTTAGGCCTTCTATTGACATTGTGGGACTTTCTCAGGTCCTGCGATAGCATGGTACGTGTTTGGAAATTAAAAATCTGAAGTAACAACAGTCTATTAAGAGACAGTATTACTCCAGTAATTCCATTAGTATGTACCATCTGCTTCACGATTCCGAAAGAGGGGACTCCCAGAATCGATCAGCTTGAGTATACTTTTGCATTCTCATTACTTCAACTGTTTCCAAACGTAACGTATGGAACGTTACGTCTTTCCGCAGTTATTTCATACTTTACATTCAAACATCGAGACATTCAATCAACACTTTACAGCAGTAAGAAAGATTGAAAAAGAAAGTAGAAAAGAAAGGAAAGTGATATAAAAATAAATCTAATCACATTTACACATTACTAGAAAATACATATATAAATGACGTAAGCATTCAAACGAAAGACAAGCAATCGCTCCTAAACAGCAAAGAAACAAAATACAGGTCAGCCCGACAGAGGGCTGACCGGGCTGACCTGTATTGTAAATTTTCACCACTGCCGTTGGTCACAACAAAAAATTTCCGAACTTTCTGATATTGAATTTTTTTACATTAGGCCTCGCCTCAACGTGGCCAAAGCCTGTTTTAAAATAGTATTATTTTTCAAGCTTAAATTATATATTTGTAAGTGCTAATTATGATATTTTTAATATATTTCCAAATTTTATATTTAAACAGGTTGCTCTTAGGAATTTTTTTTTTCGCAAGTAAATTCAGCTTTGAAATATTTATATCATTTTTATCAAGTTGCGGAATCCCTATTTGTAACATTCCTTCAATGGGAAATGTGGGTTCTTCTTATGATGACTTGCTTAACGATCGTCTTTCAGGAAGAAGGTCTTAAGAGAGGAGGTCTGCTGTACCAAACGAGTATTATGAACAGGATTGACTCCTTTATGTGTCAACATGCCATCATTCCTGACGCAGTTCGGTTTTCGTAAAAACCACTGTACAGTTCATCAGATCCTTCAAGAGTGGAGTCAATCGCTGAAGGTTTGAATGAAAAGGAGACTTCCTTGATGTGGCTAAGGCCTGTGATAAGGTATAGATTGACGGTGTCATTTTTAAGCTCATTAAAGCGGGCTCCCTATTGCATTAATTCAAATTGTTCAATCCTATCTTACGGACAAAGCTTTAAAAATTCGAATCAAGATACCCTATCCTCATTGAGGATACGGTGCCCAAGTGTCTATTCTTGGAGTGATGCTCTTTAATATCTATACCCACGATTTTCCTCAATTGGATAAAAATTCAAGTTGCATTATATGCAGACGATGTTGCCCTTCTTTCATCTTCTCTTGATCCTTCCATTGCAGTCAACCGACTGCAGACAGGTCTAAAGGAAATTGAAAAATGGTACTCCCGATGGCGCATCAAAATTAATGCAGACAAAAGTCAGGTGGTTGCTGTTTTCGAGCAAAAGACTTCAGAATATGCAAGTCCTCAGCATTTTTGACACCAATATAAACGTGCGCAAAACGGCTGACTACTTAGGTGTAGTTCTGCACCATAAACTGAGCTGGACTCGGCACACGGAAAAGATTGTCCACAAAGCACAAGCAGATCAGTCGCAATCTAAATACATTGTTGGGACGAAACTCCAAACTTTCAACTGAGAACTAACTATTGCTGTACAAAGCCATGATTAGACCAACTCTTTTATGTGCTTGCCCTATCTGGGGATATACCACTAAGATCAACCTCAACAAGATACAAGATTTTGCAAAATAAAATCCTCCGATCTGCAATCAACGCACCATGGTTTGTTTCCAAAAGACGGATCCATAAAGATCTCGAGGTAGATCACATTTACACTCATATCAAGAAGCATTCTATTAAATTTTATGATTCGCTTGAAATCAACCCTTATGATATCATCTATATCTATATATTATCTATATCTAATCTAGAATGTTCTTCAATTTTACAGGGTACTGCTTTCCTGCACACATCCAATCCGAGAACGTAGACCGTTTTTCTTATTGTTTCTAACTCTTCACAGTGAATATCACATTCGTTCGACCCTGCTCTCTTAAGTCCATCGTTTTTTAAGGTCAATAAATAAATAATGTTTCTACTGTACAATTGGGAAATAAATTTGAAAAGTAAAAATCCAAATTAGTCAGCATTTCTGCCACCAGATGGCAGAAGTAAACCGTCTTTGAATGATAATATCACATATATTCCCGCTTCAAACTGTTCATAGTTACAATAGGAATTAGAAAGTCTCTCTAAGTCATATTTGCTTGAAATATAATTGAACTTTAACTTGGTTATTTCTTGAATTTACAATTTTAAGTTTAAAACATTTTGTACACAAGTGCTGAAGTGCTGCCATGTCTTTGTGAGCAGGAAAACATTTTAGAATTTCTTTGTTGTCAAATACGCTACTAATTTCAGAAGTCGCATTAACATTCTCAGTTGATATTTTAATGATTGCATATGACAAAATTAATATTTTAATGACTTTTGATGAAATAATAAACATTTTAATCGCTGTGGAATCAGATAACGATTAAAAAATTTCTTTAAGTAAATTGGAAATAAAGAATTCGACACTGTAGCAAATTTGGTTTCATAAGTACACAACTTAAAAAAAGAAAAATTAATTTTCAGATAGTCTTGACTGCGACATTTGCCGTCTTATATAATAAGAATATTAATAGATGCCAATCTACATGACACCCTCAGTAGGATTCTTATTTCAAGAATACTTGGAGTTTTCGTCTTAACATATTGCAAGTCTATGTCAATGTTAATATTTTTAAATGCTATTAAAGTAATGGGTAAATATAACTAAGTATTTACCCAATGAAATAACTATCGTTAAGGAAATAAAGTATTATTTTACAATAAGTAATTTCTCCGCTTATTTCATATGTCATGTTATATACCAAAATAAATAGCAAATATCAAGACGGTTTACTCCCTGGAAACCCGGTTATAAAGAGAAAAGTAGAATTGAATGAAATCCATTTCCCAGCACTATTTTGATTTATGGGCCACGTGAAAAAAACGAAATGTGTTGTAATTCCCACAAATGTCGAAATCGTTGTTTATCCTGCTCAAGGGTTGAGCCAGGTCACGAGGACTCTGAGAAGGTTGGGGAAAGGTAATCCACTAGACAGCTGTTAGGAGACAGCTGGAAGCATCCCGTAGAGGCCATCCAGCGTGTTCTTTAACGTGGTCAGGGCAAGGAATGTAAGAGAGCCAGCTTCCATAGGCGTAAGGTAAACTTTTCGATTGCAGCGCTCTCTAGCTGTGCTCAACAAGAAAATTTCAATATTTTAAACACTCTACAATATTTGGTATATTATAACAAATTGAGATTTATGTATCACTGCACGACAACGTGTTTTATACAGTTATAGATATTTCCAATAAAAATATTAAGAGTTTCTTATTTGTATAAACTGTCAACAGATGGCAGCAGGCACTTTTCGTACAGTTATATACAGTTATAGATATTTCCAATAAAAATATTAAGAGTTTCTTATTTGTATAAACTGTCAACAGATGGCAGCAGGCACTTTTCGTACAGTTATATACAGTTATAGATATTTCCAATAAAAATATTAAGAGTTTCTTATTTGTATAAACTGTCAACAGATGGCAGCAGGCACTTTTCGTATCAACCATGATAAATGTATTATTAGAACAAAGTGCAGATACCTATACACATCGATATACTCCAGGGAACAAAACTGCAACTGACATTGACTTACATGTTCGCAAGATGATTAAATGTATTAATTTACATATTAATTTTAAAAATTCTGCAAAAGTACTAAAAAACATACAATGGCTTCTCCAGGTATCGTAAAATGCACTCCTGAACGGGATAAAATACTCATTGAATAACTTTAGGGTCAGCTACCACTGTACGCAAATAGCCATGGGTGTTAGACAGTTTGAAACACTAATTAAATAACATTAAGTATTTCAAGATTAAGGCAAACCATAGCTAGATCGGGCTAAACTGATTGCACTGCGCATGCGCAGATCGCGTTGTTTTTGTGCCTGCAACCAATTTGCCACGTTCAGCTTCGGCAAAATTCCGCAATGTGGCGGCACTTACACTTGTGCGAATCTGGCCTCCTTAGACCTTCTTTGGTCAGGTATTTGCCCTTTCGCACATGTATCACGGCTTAACATCCTATCCGATGGACGGCGGCCTTTCCAAACCATTGATTGTATCCTACCAATAGACACTTCTTGCCCTTACTGACCGTGGGCAGAGCAGGAAATTTTGCGGAGATAAATCTCAACGCTTTCCTAGCTGGGACTCGAACTTGTCTGTGAACTGAAGATTACGAGCATGGCGCGATACCTACTGAGATCTCCTCCACACCGTAATTCCAATTCAAGCAAATTCTGCAATGGTCGGGGAGGATTCTGTGAAGAAGGCGACTCTAATGAAATTTGTTTCTTACCCATATTGCGCAGTTGCCAGAAATGTATTTAAAAAGGTTTTTGTTTACTTTAAAGCGCACTGTAATAACGATAAGTTTCGATTTTGCAATTTTAGATAAATCGCCAAATAAAAATCTGAGGCGAAATATTTTATCAGATATTAATCCTAAGCGCGGATCTTTAAAAAAAATCATGCTGAAGGAGTGGAGGATGCGCTGCAATCGAACCGCAAACAGGTAGGGGGAGGGAGCAAGAGACTGGATTTTCATAGCAATTTAACATTTTTCCCTTCGTTTCAGAGATTAAGAAAAACTTGAAAAATTATGAAATATGCAGAAATTTAATCATTTTTGGCTTTCATTATCCTTACTAGCATCTTAAGGACTGTGTGGGGTGGGGGTGTTACACTTCTCACTCCAGATCTGATAATGTCACGGTAATATTATATAGCCGAGTGGTTAGTGTAATTGGCTATTGGTGACCTAGCCCTTGGTTCGCTCTCTTGAAGTGAGTGTACGCTTGCGTTGCGTTTTTCGAAAAAAATTCTCTTCTGCTGTTCCGTGCCTTTGACACTGTTTCTTCTTCGAACAATAATAGGGGGCTGCGTAGGCCGAAACTTTAATTTGCACTTCCATACCTTGGTAATTTTTTAATCGATCGAACTATGGTGAATCAATTTCCTACGGCAAAATCACCATTTCTTTTGGAGAAAAGGAACGCGAAAATCTCTCTTTTTTTTTCCCTCAGATTAGTTTTGATTGCTATAAGGCAACAACAATATCGATTACTTTTGAATCCAGCCATTAATGGTACTCGTTCTGCATTCAACGATGGAATATTAAGAGACTCCGATTGTCTTTATATTTTCCAAGACTAAAATATTTTTTATTAACTATACCAAAGATTTTCTACTGTAGGTCGAAAAATTGTCGAAAAAGCTTACTCTGACTGGAAAAAAATATGCAAAACATCACAGCGGAATGGCAAAATTTATTAACGTTCTCCATCTGTACGATGGCCAGTGTCTTTAAGAAAGCTTACAATGGTAAACGGATAACAACCAGTCCCGAATTTCCGCGGCAATAAGGATGGGATAACATTTGGGACCGAAAATGTCACGAGTTTGATGTTTTTCGACTTTTTTTATAAGCAAATCGGAAACACATTGTTGATCATTGATTCCCTATGATATGAACTATGAATTCCTTATAGTTGTTGATGAAAAGTGCTGAATCCACTCTCAATCATGTTATTGAAACTCAGTTATTGAAAAAATGGAGTAGTCGCAGGAATTTCTAAGAATTTTGGTGAGGACTCGGGAAATCAAAATTGATTTTGAGGATTAAATTTTGGAAAAAGGATTAAAAAAAACAACTAACGGCTGGGAAAAAAAACAATCTGCAAGTCAGCATGAAACGCGATAACAACGAAAAATCATATTTGTTATTGATATATGATATGCTTTATAAAAAGGTTGAAGAAAGATCATTCGAAATATATTCCGAATTTTAGGTTTTCGGAAAAACTGAATTAGTTGAGTTAGTATTCTGAAATTAGTTGAGTTACGGTAAAGAGCGAGTAAGCCTCTCCCTGTCTAGGTTGTTTCACTGCAATGCACGAAATTGCTACGTTTAGAGGGCGCTGCATTCGAAATGTTTTTATATGACACCTATGGAAGCTGGATCTCTTCTCCTTAGACACTCCTTGATGTGAATATGCATAAGCTTACCACATCCTTATTATGGAAGCTTTCTCTCTTCTCCCATATACACTCCTTGACCAAACAAAGTCTAAGGAGAAGGGCAGTTTCGCACAAGCATAAGTGGCACTGCTTTGCGTAAGCTGAAGTGGCATATTGGTCTGCAGGCACAAAAAAAAGGGGGCATTCTGTGCATGCGCAGTACAATTATTTTAGCCACTGCAGCTGTGATTTGGCTTATTCTTGAAATATTTAATGTGATTTAATTAGTGTTTCAAACTCTCTAATGCCCATGGCTATTTGCGTACAGCAGCTTCTTAAAGTTATTCAATGAGTATTTTATCCCGTTCAGCAGTGCATTTACGATACCTGGAAAAGCCGTTGTATATTTATTTTGAGTAATTTTGCATAAATTTTAAAATTGATATGTAAATTAGTATATTTAACCATATTGAGAATATATAAGTCAATGTATGTTGTAGTTTTGTGCTCCCTGGAGCATATCGATGTAGATAGGTTTCTGCACTTTGTTCTAATGGTGTAGGTTTTTTTATAGTTGATACGAAAAGTGCCTGCTGCCATCTGTTGACAGTTTATTCAACTAAGAAACTCGATATGAAACTTTTGAAAATATCTACAATTGAATAATAACATATATACTTATATAGAACATTTTATCGTGTATTGACACATAAAACTCAATTTATTATTATATAGTAAATATTGTTAGCCGTCCCATGGCCGAGTGGTTAGCACGCTTGGTTATTGATCTAAGGGACCTGGGTTCTGAGCCCCGGGTAAGGCATGGATGTATGTGTCGTTTTTCTGCTGAGGTCCTGCCATCCTCTCAGACCTTCTACTATGTCATATAAACTGACAGGCTCCTGTCAGACCTCTGTGGTCAAACAGCTGCTTGAGGGGGTATTTATTTTTATTTATTAAATATTGTAGAGTGTTCAAAGTATTAAATTTTCTTGTTGCTACCTATTTTACAAAATGGGTTTGATTAAGAAAAAGTGTATGTGAAATTAGTCTTGAAAATCTGAAAAATAACGCAGTGAACTTCCTCTCCCTGAGTAGGTGGCTTCGCTGCAATGCGCGAAATTACGTGTTTAGATCAAGGAGGCTGCAATCGAAAGCTTATGTCTATGGAAGCTGATCTCTCTCTTCCCCCTTAGATAATACTCCTTGCCTTGATGGTTAAAAAGCAACTATCCTTACTTTGCCTTTACGCTAGAGGACTAAGTTCACAACGAATCCTCCATCTAGATACAAAATCCAACATCTTGTAAGTTCCATGATTAAAAGGAATTGAATTTTAATTTAATATAATAGTCACGTTTATCTAACGAATGGTATTCCTTTACTTATGAAAAAATTAAGTTCTTAGCTAATGCATCTGTAGGGTTGTTTCCATAATATGACACAGACATTTAGAAACGTAATTTTATTAATCCTATTATCTTGCAGCCTTCCCTAGGGCGAGTGGTTAGCGCATTTGGCTACTGATCTAACTGATCTAAGGGACCTGGGTTCGAGTCCTCGGTAAGGCATGGACGTTTGTGTTGTTTTTCTGCTGAGGTCCCGTCAATCTTTCAGACCTTCTACTATGGCGTATAAAGTAACAGGTTCCTGTCTGACCTCTGTGGTAAGCAGCTGCTTGAGGGAGTATTTATTTTAGTTTTTATTTATTATCTGGTAAAGAAGGCTTTTTGCGAAACATAACAACCATTAACAGGCCATTCCAAACACAGACACAGACCTCTGGCGACTAAATGAATGATTCGTGGATACATCACCTGAATGTAAATTTTTATTTCAGCTTATTCAAGTATATTAACCTAGTTGTAATTGTACTTTGTATTTCAATGTATGCAGTGTTTCATTTCCAGCCTTCAGTTCTTTTTTCCCTTTAAACTCCCCCCCCCCATTCTTAGCCTTTTATGCTGTGGTCAGCACTTACAAGCAGAAGGTCAAATCTCGCCATTGAAACCACGTTACCTAACCTTCAGCCGGACCCACCCTTAGGCTCAGCATTCCTGGGCGATGCAGGCTGCCAACTGACCTTTGGCACGCAGAGCCGAGACGAGCGCTGTTGCTGCTACTGACTCCCCCCTTCTTCCCTCGTCTTTTTCCTTTTTTTTATCCCTCCTTTCTTTCTTCCACTTTCTTTGATTCTGATTCCTTCCTCACACAGGAAATAAATCCCTTTCCATTAATTTAATTATTATCCGATGTCCCATGCTCATCACTTTTTACGGATCTCCGAGATCACCCTACAATTATTTTTCTAGAATAACTGAGGTCACAAGACTCAGTGTGACTTGAACTGAACGGAGTCCTTTTCCAGGTTTTCGGAAAGGGAAAGGGGGGCGGGAGCCCTCTTTTTTTTTTATGCGGCCGAAACTTAATTTCCTGCGCAATGGCAGGAAACCGGATTTGGACCCCTCTTCCCTCAACGGTGCTTTATGTTTTTCTTTGGTTATGGCGAAAGGTTAGTATTTGTCTTTCTTTCCAAGCCCCACACGCATCTCAATTGTGCATTATAGGAAGGGGGATGGACGCCGTCTAATGACTTGGGAATTTTCCCTAGCAAGCACATCTCATCCCGAACGCGTGTGGGGCAGTCAATGCTGTGTGAAAGAATGAAAGTTGTTTGAAAGATGTGTGTTTTTGAGGGACAGCTAGCAGAGAACATTATGTTTGGCTGAGGCTGTCTCGCTGATCACATTAAATTAGTTTAACCTTATGCCCGACAGCTGAGTGTCTGAATCTTAGTTCGACGGCACAAGGGATTAAGAAAAACAAGTGAAACTGATTTTAGATATAATTTGCTTTCGAGAGTTTTTCCTAATTACAAAGGAGGAAGGATTTAGGCCTGTTGAAGCCCTTATTCCCGGCTATTAACAGTCAGTAAAATGTAAACCATTCACAACAATGCTTCTTAAAGTGATGGTTTGTTAGTCGCCAGTTGCCCGTCCGCAGCAAGTAGTTCATCATCAGGCTGTGAAGAGGATTTGCTGGGATATCGACGGGTGATACATCCTGAAACCGCGGACTCTTGCTTCAGAAACACTAAATATCCTGAAACTTGAGGTGTTTGTGAGGGGCAGGGTCCAGAGCTCTCATGAATGGTGCATGAACCTGACCCCATTAGACTACAAGCAAAAAAAGTTAATGTTTAAGAACCTTCTGTCTTATCTGAATTTCGTTGGAAAATAAGCTGCCCTCGATCAAACTGCGTCATTGTACACTTTTCATGTGAATTTCGATGGAATTTGGATAACAAGTCGCTAAGATCGTTATTCATAGCTAGCTTGGTGGTAGCGAGGCTTGTTCTCGCCTCAGCGCCTTGCACCTTACATTTGTTGTCAATTTCCTTCTTGATGTCGTCAGGGCGGGGGTGGCTCAGTCGGTAGCGCGCCAGGTTCGTAATCTGTAGTTCCCAAGTTCAAGTCCCAGCTGGGTCAGCGTTGAGATTTATCTCCGCAAAATTCCCCGCCCTGCCCACGGTCAGTAGGGGATACCGATGGGCTTGGAAAGGCCGCCGTCCGTCGGATGGGACGTTAAGCAGTGGCCCCATGTGCAGGAGAGCCATACCCTGTGCACGTTAAAGAACACGCTGGATGGCCTTGACGGGAGGCTACCATCTGTCTCCCAACAGCTGTTCCAGTGGGTCCCCTCCCCCAACCTTCTCTGAGCCTTCGGGGTCCATGTGACCTGGCCATTTAGCCCATGGTGTGCAAAAAAGTGCCGCTCAGAGGTAAAACAACCCATCTTGATGTCAAAAATGAATCGATTTAAATTGGCCGTATCTTCTCCTGTAGTATAAAAAATTAAAGCCTGTCTTAGGAAAGTTTAACGTTGGCATTTTAAACCTATCAAACGCCTTCCAGCTGAACGAAGAATGTCCTGTACCCCCCCCCCCCTCTTTTGTGTCGTCCCACCAGGCCACCGTATCGACCTGTCCTTTGTGTATCCTACTGTTTAGAAAAAATTCAATTGTCTCTGTAACCTGAATGTCGTTTAAAAGTTTGGCATTCTTTTTCACAGATCTCTCGTCCTTTGTACGGATTCTCCAAGACTACCAAATGGTCGCTAATTCTGATATTTACATTGTTGATATGTATTTTGCATGACGTCATGTTACATTGATGGCGTTCGAAGACGTAGATCCAGTCTATTCGGGATCTTTTGCCAAGTGTAACCGTACTCGTGGGGGGGTGGAGCTCCTGCCAGCAGCCATTTGGTAATCACAGGGAAGTCGTTCATGATAAAGAGCGAATTAATTGGCGCTGCTGTCGCCACGCAAGGTCGCGGTCTTGGTGGATGTCAGTAGTGGCTTTAAAATTGCCGGCAAGGAAAGTAACGTCTTGGTTGCCCGTTACAAAAAAAGGAAGCGATTTATAAAACATTTTTTTATTCTCTCGGTTGATTGGGACAATACACGCTAATAATTTTGATATTATCTACAGAAAATCTCTATACATCACCCATCAATGTCAATATCATATTTAATATGTGACGGTTGACAATGGGGATCAAAGAGAATTCCGACACCAGCGCTCCTTCGTGTTCTGTTCGAAAAGTAACACAGCATGTCGTACTGTTTGCGGAATGTTGTCTTTCCAACTGTCAAAGTGGGTTTCTTGTAGAAGACAGATATCTATTTTATTTTGGATAATGTATCCAAAGAGCCAATCTTGTTTGTATTTTTTCCTGAAACCCTGAACATTCAGGGTGATGATGTTTAAATTCGCCATGGTAGGGCAGCGAAAAGGAAAAAATACATTTTGCCCAAGTGGCAACTCGGATAAGGAGTGGAAGCAGAAACCTACCTGGTGGTGCGGATGCCTTTTCCGGTTTTAGGTACAGTTCCTCCAGTTGTTTTTGGAGGGTTTGGAGCAGCGGGAGAAGGGAGATGTCTGTTCTCAGCCGTTTTTTGCCTTGTGAGGGCAGGTGAGGGGATGAGGGATTTTTTTCCGGCGTCCTTGTAGTTTGCCATGGTTCGGGGTTGGATCGAGGAAGATTTGTGGGGCTGATGATCTCCAATGAAAAGGAAGGGGCGAATTTGTAATCTCGCCATCCTCAGTTTCAAGGTTGATGAGAAGTGCCTCAGAGAGAGTGCTAATTGGCCTCCTGAGCTTTTAGGATGTTGACATATTCTTCGCTGCCTTCCGTGAATATAAGAGAGGCAGCGCAGCTGTCACTAAGTGGGGTTGTTTCTTTTACCCTTTAGGATTGCGTCTAGAGGATTTAAATGGGGGTTTTCTTCGTTTTTTTCGGCCGCCTTTGCCTCAGCTTCGATGATTTCGGCCTCATCGATGGTGGGGAAGATGTTCGTTAAGAGTTCCCGAATGTCCAATGGAGGAGGGGGGGTTGGAGATGGCAGTATCAAGGAGTGTGTAAGGGAGAAGAGCGCCAGCTTACATAGGGGTAATGTATACTTTTCGATTGCAGCGCCCTTTAAACGTGGCAAATTCGTGTCTTGTGATGAACACCTTACCAGGGAGAGGGGCGAGTTGCCTACGCAATTTTTCACTGATGAGCAAGGTTTTTAATTGCTTACACCACGTGACAAATTTTACTTACACTTTGACTGTGAAAAATGCTCGTTTGCAAAATATCTTTCACGAGACACCATTATAAAATTCTTTTCGTTTAGAGAGAAGATAACAAAGATCACTACAAAATCATTTATCTGCCATTATGTTAAATAGGTAGTAGCTGTACTCAACAAAAAATTTTTAATATTTAAACAATCTACAGTATTTAGTATATTATAATAAATTGAGAATTATGTGTCAATGCACGATAGCAAGTTTTGTATCAATATATATATTACTCAACTGTACATATTTTCAATAAAGAGCATATTTAGTATGTTACTTGTACAAATAGTCAACAGATGGCAGCATGTACTTCAGTATCAACCATAAAAAGGAACTGCAGTATTAAAACAAAGTGTATAAACCTATATTCATTGATACGTTCCAGAGATCACAAAACTGCAACATACATTGACTTATGTATTTTCCAGATGATTAAATGTATTAGTTTAGATATTATTAATTTAAAAATTTCTGCAAAAATTACTCAAAATAAACTTACTATGGCATATTCAGTTATCGAGCATTAACTCCTGAACGGGATAAAATACTCATTGAATAACTTTACGCTTCTAAGCTGCGACTGTAGGCAAATAGTCATGATCATTAGACAGGTTGAAACACTAATTAAATCACATTAAATATTGAACAGTAAGACAAACCATAGTTACAGCGTGCTAAATCGATTGCACTGCACATGCGTATATCGCGCCTTTCAGTCTGTTGCTGCACACCAATTTGCCACGTTCGACTTCGGCAAAATTCCGCAGAGCGGCGCCACTTACGCTTATGCGGAGCTAGGCTTCATCTTAGACCTTCTTTGGCAGTATCAGTGATTCGGGCTCCCGTTGAGCTTTTTCATGGCTCCGGCTATCATTAAATCGGCTAAGGTGACGATGTTCGCCGTTGCTCGGGAGGTGGCCTAGCTTGTGATGATCGAAGTAAGTGACCTGTGCAAAGGACCTAGTTGGACATTCACCCTCATGTTTGAGGGAGGTATAGCGTTGCACTTATCGGGGTATCTATGAGTCACGTGTCCTTGTTTATGGCAGAGGCCGCAAAATGTGTTGGGAGAGAATTGCTGGATGTGCCCTTGCCTTCCACACGTATGGCAACATCGAATTTGCCCAGAGTACCATACTATTGCCGTAAATCGGCCTACTTTCACTGGGGCGGGGGTGGCTCAGTCGGTAGCGCGCCAGGCTCGTAATCTGTAGTTCCCAGGTTCGAGTCCCAGCAGGGTCAGCGTTGAGATTTATCTCCGCAAAATATCCCCGCCCTGCCCACGGTCAGTAGAGGACTTGACGGGAGGCTACCATATGTCTTCCAACAGCTGTTCCAGTGGGTCCCCTCCCACAACCTTCTCTGAGCCTTCGGGGTCCTTGTGGCCTGGCCATTTAGCCCATGGTGTGCAAAAAAGTGCCGCTCAGAGGTAAAACAATTCAATCCATTTAGCCCATGGTGTGCAAAAAAGTGCCGCTCAGAGGTAAAACAATCGAATCCAAGCCTACTTCACTAGTGGTGGAAGGTGGAATGTTGCCGTTTGGTATCATTTTTAAGATGCGGATTATGCCCGTTTTTATGGAGTAATCAATGAAGGATACCTTTCTGGTTTCAGCTTGGATTTCGGTTGTTTTATCGAATTGGCCGAAAGTGGCCAATATAAATTCGTCAGTGAGGGATGGTGACAATTTTTTAACAGACATTACCTATGTGATCCATGATTAAATCACAGGAGATGGTTTTTCGTCGACCTCTTTATTTATTTAAATTTGTTCCGCGTTCCAAAATTTTCGCCCTCAAAAGATAGAATTTTAAATTAATGTAAAAGTTGGCAAATACGAATAGTGTTATTTTATTTAACCGAAAATCATTTTTTTAAATCAGTTAAAACATAACCAAAAAAAGTTTATTTTATAAGTTGGCAACACTATAAACTGCAGATAGTGCAATCGACGTATCGATTGTTTTTTCAACAATATCGATGACTATCGATTGCGAAGTACTTTGCATCATGGAGGTAGGAAAACAGGGAGGCGCCGTATCGCTTGAAAACTGTAACCGAGCGTCGCTACTTGTAATCTTGCTATCACTGTGTTAAAGAACGACAAATCGCATTGAAAAAATGAATTTGGGTAACGCGTTTGATTACAGTAATGAACTTGCGGAAAACATCAAAAGGGTTGGGTTGGGTTGTTTTACCTCTGAGCGGCACTTTTTTGCACACCATGGGCTAAATGGCCAAGTCACATGGACCCCGAAGGCTCAGAGAAGGTTGGGGGAGGGGACCCACTGGAACAGCTGCTGGGAGACAGATGGTAGCCTCCCGTCAAGGCCATCCAGCGTGTTCTTTAACGTGCACAGGATATGGCTCTCCCACACACGGGGCCACGGCTTAACGTCACATCCGATGGACGGCGGCCTTTCCAAGCCCATCGCCAAGCCCATCGGTGTCCCCGACTGACCGTGGGCAGGGCGGGGAATTTTGCGGAGATAAATCTCAACGCTGACCTAGCTGGGACTCGAACCTGGGAACTACAGATTACGAGCCTGGCGCGCTACCGACTAAGCCACCCCCGCCCCTGCTTTGTAATTAGGAAAAACTCTCGAAAACAAATTATATCTAAAATCAGTTTCACTTGAGTTTTTCTTAATTCCTTGTGCCGTCGAACTAAGATTCAGACACTCAGCTGTCGGGCATAAGGTTAAACTAATTTAATGTGATCAGCGAGACAGCCTCAGCAAAACATAATGTTCTCTGCCAGCTGTCCCTCAAAAACACACATCTTTCAAACAACTTTCACTCTTTCACACAGCATTCACTGCCCCACACGCGTTTGGGATGGGATGTGCTTGCTAGGAAATATTCCCAAGTCTTATTAGACGGCGTCCTTTCCCCTTCCTAGCATGCACAATTGAGATGTGTGTGGGGCGTCAAGAGAAAGATAAATACAAACCTTTCGCCATAACCAAAGAAAAAACATAAAACATTTAACACCCTTGAGGGGAGAGGGGTCCAAATCCGGGTTCCTGCCATTGCGCAGGAAATTAAGTTTCGGCCGCATAAAATAAAAAAGGCTCCTGCCCCCCCCCCCCCCCTTTCCCTTCCCGAAAACCCGGACAAGGACCCCGTTCAGTTCAAGTCACACTGGGTCTTATGACCACAGATATTCTTGAAAAATAATTGTAGGGTGATTTCGGAGATCCATAAAAAGATGAGCATGAGATATCGGATGATAATTAAATTGAAGGAAAAGGATTTATTTCCTGTGTGAGGAAGGAATCAGAGTCAAAGAAAGTGGAAGAAAGAAAGGAGGAAGGATAAAAAAGAAAAGGGAAAAGACAAGGTGAGAAGGGGGAGTCTGTAGCAGCAACAGCGCTCGTCTCGGCTCTGCGTGCCAAAGGTGATATCCTAAGGTCAGTTGGCAGCCTGCCTCGCCCAGGAATGCTGAGCCTAAGGATGGGTCCGGCTGAAGGTTACGGTTACGTGGCTTTCTATGGCGAGATTTGACCTTCTGCTTGTAAGTGCTGACCATAGCTTAAAAGATTAGGAATTGGCAGGGGGGGGGGGGGTTGAAGAGAAAGGGAGAAGGGAAAGAACTGAAGGCTGGAAATGAAACACTGCATACATTCAAATACAAAGTACAATTGCAACTAGGTTAATATATTCTAACATTGAATATTTACACATTTATATCTGATTTTAGTTTTATATAACATTGTATTGAAATAATTAGTATCTGAACAGTTAAATTTTAGCAATAGTTCGGAAAAATATATTTAAGGATTATTTATTCGATTTTACTTTAGTATTTACCTTAATGGTAGTATTGATTAAAAAACAGTCTTTTATTAAATGTTAAAAATAAGTTTCAATAATTTTAAAATAACCTGTTAAGAATTAAACTTTTGATTTGAACAATGAATTGAATCTAATGATGATTAAGGAATTGCCACATAATTACTAAAATTTTACAAATAAGATTCCTTCCTTAGTTACTCCAACAAATTTATCCCATGGTCGCCACAAGTACATGGCATGCTTTGCTGTTAATCTCTTCTTATCCAGCTGCAATCGATCGCGAATTTCACATTTTGTTTTCCATAGCAATTTTTCTGTGGTCTCTGTTGTGCTTCTCCAAAATTTCCTTTGCCTGGCCCTCCAGAGTTGGTGTTTAATCTCGGTCAGGCAGATATCCATAACATATTTTTTTTGTTTGCTGACTGCCATCGGATGATGGAATAAGACAGTGTCCGCTGACATTGCTGGCAATCCTGACCACGTTTGAAATTTTAGTCATAATTCTTGCGCGAATTTGCAGTCATAGAATAAATGTTTCGTGGTTTCGATACACGCGCAAAAGGCACATCTGTCAGATCTTGACGTTCCCCTTGCCCACGCCTTATCTCGTGTGAAAAGGATGTCGTGAGCGAGTTTCCAAAGGAAATCTTGTTTATGGGCCTCCACGTGTTTGATTTGCAAGTTCGACCAAGCAATCTTCCATTCAATATCCGGTCTTTTGTTCACAATTTGCGGTATTTCCACCGGAAGCAAAGTAGAGTACACTAATTTCTTGTCACATTTTTTATCATGATTTAACACATATTTATTTTCTAATATGGTATTGACGTCCGACAAAAATACATAATTTCTATTTACAGTATTACATTCCGGGCCCTTATAAGTACATATCTCAACATATTTCCGTGCGGCTGGGCCGAGAAAATATGAGAGAAATGCACTCGCAGGGTGGGATGGTATATTCAGCGTTTGAATAACGTCAACATACTGTAGGGTGCGAATCCAAGTTTTAACATGCTTTAGATCGAGCCCGCCGGCCCCAACCGGCTGATAGAGGATTCCTCTACTAAGAGGCTCGTGTTGGAATCCCCAGATAAACCCAGCAGCGATTCTTGTGATTTTCGTGTATACCGTAGAAGGGGGGGTATACACAGTTCCAAGAAAAGTGAAAATTGGGATTATCAACGCGTTAAAAATTTCGGCCCTTTTAGAGATCGAAAGGTCTCTATCCCCCCAAAGTTCGCATGTTTTCTCTGCTTTGGCTATGGCCAATTTCCATGTGCTTGGATTCGCCATTTCAAATAATTTATGACAGTAGTGTAGTTAGGCCTAGCGGAAGGCGGTAGGAAGAGTTGCGAAATTTTCTGTGTTTTTATGTGAACTGATGTTAAAGACGATGTTTAACGGTTGAATTATAAGATTCTTTCTATGAATTTATAAGAACACTTTAAATGATCTTAAAGTGTTCTTATAAATTCATAGAAAGAGAAAAAAAAATCAACAAACAGGGGAAAATGTGATACTGATATCATTCGTCATTTCCTATGTTTTCTATGTACCTTACCGAAACGCTAGAGAATTTCCTGTTATGTCAATGAGAATCTAATTTCGAAGCTCTGTAATTTCTAAAATATGCATTTAATGGAAAAATTTGACTAAAGACAAATTAAAAATCGTAATTAAATCTACTTAAATCTCGATTTTAACCAATATTCGTTAAGTATTTAAAAAGTTATGAACGCTATAATATTTCTTGATAAATTATGTTCAATGTCGATGAAAATCTAACTGTGAAGTGCTATAACTATTAAAATATGCATTTTATGGAAAAATTAAAAACTTGATTAAACAACGATAGAACTTTGAAATATTATGCAAGGGAGAGGAATTCATTCCCTATTTTATGAAACAGATGGTGTAACTTTCATTTCATATGTAATTTGTTATTATTAACTTTAAGTGTGAACTGTGTTTAAAAACGTAAAAAACGAAAAACCTAAAGCGGAAAAAAGTATTTTTTATATATATGTTAAATATCTCTTGACCTTCCCAAGAAAAAAAAATCGATTTAGCAATATTCGTCGAAATAATTCCTTTTTTGTACATGAAACAATTGCAATTTTATTGAGCAGTTGATAAAGCATTTGGATACATGGCTACCACCGTTCTGCGCGGCTACACTAGCGACCTATGTTAAGATACAGTAAGGGCGACTCTTCCTACCTCCATGGTTCGCATCACCAGTTAGATCATTTTCTTTTATACTTTTTCTGGGGCAATGTTTCACAACATCGCCCATCCAGGATCAGTAGTCTATAACTATAATGTACGGAAGCATGGAAAGAGTGTACTAATGTAAAATTGAAATTTATCTAACTGACGGTAACATTCTTTCTCAGAACTCAAGTACTTTTCTTAGAAAAATAAGAAATATGTTTTCTAATTATTTAAAAACTAAAAGGAGAAAAGCATACAACCATTTGCTGAATACGAAATACAAAGCTATTGAAAACGCATAAACCTTTTGGACTAATTTTTTAATATCAATGGTAATATCAGCGTCCCGTGGCCGAGTCGAGAGGTTAGCGCCTTTGGCTACTGATCAGAGGGACCTGGGTTCGACACCGGATAAGGCATGGATGTGCATATCGTTTTTCTGCTGGAGTTTCCGCCATCCTTTTAGACTTTCTATTTTGGCGTATAAACTGATAGGCTCCTGTCAGACCTTTGTGGCAAGCAGCTGCTTGAGGGACCGTTTGTTTTTTACTTACTTATTTTATCATGACAATTTAAATTTTTCATAGTATTCATTACTTCGAGCCAGGAATAAGTGGCAAGTAGCTGCTTGAGAGGTAGGTAGGTATTACTGAAATTCAATAGCTGTCAGTATGAGGTCAATAATGTGCGCCATCTAGTGATGATTATCTTCACTAAGAAACCGGAAATTAATTATTGCCCCAAAACTTAACATTTGCGAAAGGAGATTGGTAATCGACAACTCACGTGCTCTCAGACGACAATGGATTTTGGACCCCCCCCCCCCCCCCCAAAAAAAAAATAAAAATAAATAAATAAATAAATAAATAAAATAAAATAAATAGCCGTCCCATGGCAGAGTGGTTAGCGCGCTTGGCTACTGATCTAAGGGACCTGGGTTCGAGCCCCGGGTAAGGCATGGATGTTTGTGTCTTTTTCTGCTGAGGGCCTGCCATCCTCTTAGACCTTCTACTATGGCATATAAACTGACAGGCTCCTGTCAGACCACTGTGGCAAGCAGCTGCTTGAGAGGTTATTTATTTATTTATAGCATTTTTATCTCAAAATTTCACATTTATCAGCACAAATACACTGAATGGACAAATTATAATATACACCCTGTTGACAATATGCAAAGCACAAGTATCGCATCCTGTCACGTGGGATGCTATAACTGGCAATCCTTATAAATACGGCAGGTAAGCAAATAAATAATCACGGAAAAGAAATTTCGGAACCCAGGTTTGTGGACACCATTACTCCGACAAAGGTAAGTAGCATTATCAGAATGTATATATATATATCGCATGTAACTTTTGAAACCTCACACGATTTTCAAATTGCATATGCTAGGAAGGGGGGGACTGTGTTGTATTTTAGGGATACGAAAGGCATTTGCATCCTGTTTAGGACACATGCATCCTGTCCCGCATGCATCGTGTGAGGTAGTGAACGATTAGTGAAGAATGGAAGATGTGTGTTCTGTGAAGGCAGGTGGCAGAGGATTTTTGTATCCTGCTGAGACTGCCATCATTACCACAGTAAGTTTTAACTGTGTGCTCGACCCTGGGAACTTGGCTCAGCTGTAGAGCACATGGAATTACGAGAGGATCAGGTGAATTTGATTTTAGTTATAATCAGGATTCGAGAGTTTCTCATAATTACAAAGGGAAATGGTAAAAATGTGGGACAGAGATTATGACCAGAGGTCAACTGGCTAAAATGTTTTTTGGCGAAACGTAACGCAACGTATGCGACACGCAGTACAAGCATCACGTAAAGCACACACAACGTTAGCAAAGGGGCACAAATGCAGAGAGTGGTCCAAGGGAGGATAGGAGAAAAATAAATAAAAATAAATACCCCCTCAAGCAGCTGCTTGCCACAGAGGTCTGACAGGAGCCTGTCAGTTTATATGCCACAGTAGAAGGTCTGAGAGGATGGCAAGACCTCAACAGAAAAACAACACATACATCCATGCCTTACCCGGAGACTCGAACCCAGGTCCCTTAAATCAGTAGCCAAGCGTGCTAACCATTCGGCCATGGGACGGCTGGATAGGAGAAAGAAATAAAAATTTTGGAATTGAAATTCCGAATCATGCCAAAATGTATACCAGGGTAAAATAAAGGCCAGTAGCAAAAAGACAGTAGCTCACTCAGATATCAGGTTCTTTTCGATACGTTCACAGAGATAGTCCAGCACCTTACCGATATTCATTTCTTCCGCTCTAGCTTTCTTTTCTTTGTTAAAATACTTTCGAAATCTCGGCTTGATTTTTCCGTGTTTATCGACAGATAAATAGCATTGTATTTCGATATTTCTTATATCTATGTGATCTGAATCTCGGTTCTTTTTTTGGGATCTCACAAATATGTTGAAGAAAGTCTTCCAAGTAATCATCAGTTGAAATGGTTTTACAATACTTTTGTTGCGCAAGGAATTAAGTCCGAATAAGTTTGTTGGGCGTGTATCCGATAATATCTCCATAAACGGGGAGCAGGGGGGGGGGGCTCAGTCGGTAGCGCGCCAGGCTCGTGATCTGTAGTTCCCAGGTTCGAGTCCCAGCTGGGTCAGCGTTGTGATTTATCTCCGCAAAACTCCCCGCCCTGCCTACTGACAGTAGGGGACACCGCTGGGCTTGGAAAGTCCGCCGTCCGTCGGATGGGACGTTAAATCGTGGTTCCGTGTGCGGGAGAGCCATACCCTGTGCACGTTAAAGAACACGATAGATGGCCTTGACGGGAGGCTACCATCTGTCTCCCAACAGCTGTTCCAGTGGGTCTCCCCCCAACCTCTGAGCCCCAACCTCTGAACCTTCACATAAATCTTATGATCTGGTCATTTAGCCCATTGTGGGCTAAAAAGTGCCGCTCAGAGGTAAAAAAAACCAACCCAACCCTCCATAAACGGTCTCACCAACGAATTCATTTTCGTCCTCAGATTTGGTGTCGTTTCTTCTTCTGACTTAGTTTCCAGGTCGATCTGAAGTTTCACAGTTGAGGAATCTGTGCTCTGCGGTAGAGTTATTACTTGGCTGTTTATTTTAGATTCAATTTGATTCTCCATTTTTCCTTTGCGTTTTTTTGGTGAGTTTTCGTTAAATTGTTTTGCGAAGGTAACTCTCTTTAGTACAGAATCACGGGATATGTCCTGTAGACATTGCACTCATGAAACAATGAGCTGGAAAAAAAAATGGGTTTTCCTCTCACATGGCAAAACCAATTTTTTTCAGCTTATTATTTCGTAACTCTCTATTTTTTCACAAAGGGCGCACTTAGAGACGAAATGACCAGGCTGTCTGTAACGTCGGCAGAGACGTTGTGGGACAATGATATTGTGGGAAAAATGGAATCTTTGCCTGGTTTTGGGATCATCATGATATGGGCATTTTTCCATATTTTGCCTCTATACTCTAGAGTTGCTATGAAAGTATTTATTCGCAGAAAATTAGGACAGTCCTTTTGCATTTTCATTTTAACAATTCTAGTTCCAGATTATATATTTTCCATTTCTTCAGTTTTATATAGTTCATCTTCAGTGAAATGATCTTCCCGAAACCAGCGAGTGCATTTACCACTTCTGAATTGGAAATGAAGAAGGCAATTTGGCCACGAAGACAATCTTAACCGGTCTGCCAGCTTATTATGACTTCTGCTTTTTCTCATTAATTTCACTATTATTTTCTTTCCACTAAAGGAGACGGTTAGCTGCTTTATCAGTCTTTAGGGGATCAATCGTCACAGTCTGTGTAATCACTCATGCAATTTCTCCGATACAGAGTGTAAAATTCAGATAAAAAAAATAACATTACTCAAATGGCAAATGCAAATTTAAACTACCAATTCAGAAATAAAATGCAAATTTTAATAAGTTTTTCTTTCCAGTTTTGTTTTATGCATATGAATAGAAAGGTATATATCTCGAAAGACATCTCATTCCGATGAGATATCATGTTTGAAATTAATATTAGTAGTATACATCATTTCTGACGCAAGTCATGTCAGGGGGGAGGGGCTTGCTGAAAAACAGCTTTATTAATTTTGCAATTTTTTTTTTTCAGTTTAATGAAATTCCCTTTAGTGATGCTTATCCAACACAAACTTCCGTACCAAAATATTTAAGAATTTCATGTCAATGAGATTCGATTCGAATTCCAAAATAAACTTCTAAACTTTGCATTGAATCTTGGTTTTCGACAATGTTTGTTCTCTATTATGGAAGCTCGAATATTTCACAACAGTAATGCACCGTAAGATTGTATTTTAGAAATTAATTGAAATAAGTATAGTTTAAAGCCACCTAACAAAATAAATAAATACTTTAGAAGTCTGAATAATGATGAATTCAGCAGGATAAAAACTGGTTATCATACGCATGGGAAAAAGTACAATGTTTAAATCGAAAATAATATAATGATTTGCGTTGTCATTGGGCTTCTTTCATCCCATTCTTCATTTTGAACTTTCTTTTTAAATAAATATGAACAATGAAATCATCCGATTATAAAGAAATCTTACGTTGCCTGCAGAGTACAGAAAACTGGTACCAAATTGCGCAGCTCCCGCAGCTTCCCCTGGGAGTCCATATGGAAAATGGGAGCAGAAAATTATTAACTTATGCGCGTTTCATTCATTTTTAAAGAATTTAAAAAAAAAAATACTCCTGAAACGGAGGTGAAATAATACACTGAACTCTTTCCCTTTGTTTTCTTCGATCCTGGCCTGCTCGCAGTATTTATTGCGATTATATGCAGAACTATCTTCTAATAAATAATATAAAAAGCCAATCTTAATATTTATTTTTAAATTTCCTCTCACAAATTTTTAGTTTTTATTCCCAAATAGGCACCAATAGGTTTGTGGCTATAAATAGCCTTATTTTTATTCCTATGTTAGCTATTAAGGATATAGTGAGCTAAACCCTACTTAATATGAATATAAGGAATTGAAAAAGATGATATAATAACCGATAGATAAACTAGTGAAATACAATATGTTGATGGATTGAAATAGGTTGCTCCATCTTTTGGGGAAATTGAGAATTAAATGGGAATAATTATAAGTGGAGAATTTTTTTTTTCATTTGAATTTCTGTTTAAAATGACCACATATTCTTTCAAAAACCTTTAAGTTGGAAACACAACCATTGTTTTCTTATCCAAATATAGTGCAAGATTTTGTTGATAATAAATAAATATAATTTGACCTCAAATTTCGCGCAACCAATTTGATTGTAGGTGGCATATCCAAGGTCAAAAATAGAAAAAAAAATTAAAGAATCTGTACTGTAACAAACACTACTTGATTGTAGCCTATCACTTTTTGTATTTTCTGGGGAACCGAAATAGATCCCCATCTTGAAACTTTCCATAGGACTTTAGCACGTATGTTCCCGGAAAGAGTTTTCTAATGTAGAATTAAAGTTTATCTAACTTATGGTAGGATTCTCTGTAAGGAATACAAATACTTTTCTTACAAAAATAATAAATAAACTTATTACCTAGGAACGCAAAGGTGAAAAGCATAGGACAATTAATTCCATTACGCCAAACCTACGATTTCATACCCAACAAACGTATACGAAATTTTATATTTATACCGATGTAAGTATAATGTTTCACCACATCAGGTTTTTTTTAAATGTTCTGTTCAATCAGAAAATATCTATTTCGACTTTTTGGAGGCTCTTAAATATAACATAACCTAAGGCCTCAGAAAGTATAAGTCCGGCCCAGTAGACAGCAATAAATTTTATATGGTTATATTATTTATTATTATGCATTTATATTATTAGTTATTATGACAATTATAATTTTTAACTATATTTATTACTATTCGAGCCGCGGATATGTAGCAAGCAACTTCTTGAGGGGGTAGGTAGCTATAATTGAAATTCAATAGCTTTAAATGAGAGGTCAGTAAGGTGCGCCATCTAGTAACCATTACTTTCACTAACAATCAGTAATTGAAATAAATACCCCCTCAAGCAGCTGCTTGCCACAGAGGTCTGACAGGAGACTGTCAGTTTATATGCCACAGTAGGAGATCTGAGAGGATGGCAGGACCTCAGCAGAAAAACAACACACACATCCATGCCTAATACCGGGGCTCGAACCCAGGTCCCTTAGATCAGTCTGAAATAGTGCACCAAAAAATAGCATTTGCGAAGGGAGATTGGTGATCGACACCTCACGTGTTCGCAGATGATGACGGTTTTTGGACTCTTCCCCCCAAAACAAGGTCTTGAATTACGTTGTGCAGTAACGGCTGTCCATAAATTAACGAACAATTTGAAAAACCTTTTTTTCTGAGAAGCCCGTCGGGTCTGTTGCATGCGAACCCGGCAGATAGGTGCATATGACTTTGTGTAAGAATAACAGTTGAGGAACAGTTGGTTGTGTTGTTTTACCTCTAAGCGGCACTTTTTTGCACACCATGGGCTAAATGGCCAGGTCACATGGGCCCCGAAGGTTCAGAGAAGGTTGGGGGAGGGGACCCACTGGAACAGCTGTTGGGAGACAGATGGTAGCCTCCCGTCAAGGTCATTCAGCGTGTTCTTTAACGTGCACAGGGTATGGCTCTCCCGCACACGGGGCCACGGCTTAATGTCCCATCCGACGGACGGCGGCCTTTCCAAGCCCATCGGTGTTCCCTACTGACCGTGGGCAGGGTGGGGAATTTTGCGGAGATAAATCTCAATGCTGACCCAGCTGGACTCGAACCTGGGAACTACAGATTACGAGCCTGGCGCGCTACCGACCACCCCCGCCCATTTTTTGAGGAACACGTTCAATTCCCAAAATATCATACGGAAACAGAAAACTGTTAAGAAAGTGAGGGTCAACTGAGAGAGGTCAAGTGCTTGAATGTGGAGTGTTTGGACCTTTTACAGCTCCATAGCAGTGGCAGTGATATCTTTAGATGTGGATGAGACTGTCCAGTAATGCTGTGGGTAGACCTCCATTGTAGCTCCATGGTTCCTCCAAAGCAGATTCTAGCACTAGGAGCTTTGCTGCTGTGGGATTCAGAGGACCAACCCTGCTATCGAGAGTATCCCACGAACTTTGGAATTTGGTGAAGACACAAGGTTGTCCACTCCCTAGAGTTAATAGTGCTATTTTCCAGATAGCGATTGGCAAGGCGACATTATCCTCCTGTAGGAGTAAGATATCAATTATTGCGTTCTCATAGAGTCACACGAAGAGGTGCAAGATTTCATCTGTGTACCTGTGACTGGTGATGTACGCTGTTGAAGGAATATACAGATCTGTGGGGCTGCCCAAATATATCCCTAACTAAACTATAACACTAGCTCCCCATACATGCCCCATTCATGGATTTTTGTGTATTGATAACATGTCTCTGGGATGGGTGGATTCCATTCCTACTCAGGACAATAATTTCTTTTCAACAGATTATTTCCCTGTTTCTTCTGTACAAGACTTATTCCTGAGATACTTTAAAACTTAAATGCTGATAAAGCGTTGTGAGCGTGAGTGACAATTATTACCACCATCAAATATGGCGGCTTGGCTGCCCATTTCCCAGATAATAGATGGCGCCACTGGCGAATCAGCGAAATTCATATTATGCTTTTTTTTTTTGAAACAGTTGCAGCTTCAAATGGTGGTCTAGTGGTTAGGACACCCAGCATGCTTCTGGGATCCATGGGTTCGAATCATACTCAAGACAACTAATTAATCCAACTAAATTATTTTTTCTTCAGTTTATTTGAGCACAGATATAAAAAGTAAGTAAAACCATATGTCTAACACTGCAATGAATCGACGTCGCGATGAATTGACATTGCGATGAATTTATGCTGCAATGAACTGATGTTCGGTGAATTGATGCTCGATGAACTGACGAGATTAATTGATGCTGTGATGAACTGATGTTCGCTGAATTGACGTCAAGACTACTCAATGTCGCGAAGAATTGACGTCAAGATGACTTAATGTCGCAACGAACTGATGTGGTGAATTGATGTTTGATGAATGAATTCTCGAGACCGAGAAAAACAGCATAGGGAAGGAGATCTTCAACATCCCATCTCTCATCTGCGTATTCTTGTTGAGCCCTACAAACTCAGTAGGCGCGGGGGTGGCCCAGTCGGTAGCGCACCAGGCTCGTAATCTGTAGTTCCCAGGTTCGAGTCCAAGCTGGGTCAGCGTTGAGATTTATCTCTGCCAAATTCCCCGCCCTGCCCACGGTCAGTAGGGGACACCGATGGGCTTGGAAAGTCCGCCGTCCGTCGGATGGGACGTTAAGCCGTGGCCCCGTGTGCGTGAGAGCCATACCCTGTGCACGTTAAAGAACACGCTGGATGGCCTTGACGGGAGGCTACCATCTGTCTCCCAACAGCTGTTCCAGTGGGTCCCCTCCCCCAACCTTCTCTGAGCCTTCGGGGTCCATGTGACCTGGCCATTTAGCCCATGGTGTGCAAAAAAGTGCCGTTCAGAGGTAAAACAACCCAACAACCTACAAACTCAGTAAAGCCCCCGCGCAGTGCCATCGTTGCCAAAACTTTTGCCACTTGCAACTTAACTTCCCCCCCCCCCACGATGCATCAAATGCGTAGAGAGTCATCTGACGACTGAATGCACCAGAGTGACTCAGGATCCCCCCCTCCCCCCTTCAAATGTGCAAACTGCTCTGGAGAACACATCGGCAATTAGCGAAGATGCCCTAAGTATCCTAAACCGAAACCCTCCCAAACACAACTGCCTCCTCCCTCCACTGCACATCCTTCTCTCCCCCCTCTCCCCCGCTCTCTAACCTTACACCCCGCACACTTATCTCCCTCTACCTCATATGCCATGCTGCATATGAGCCATAAACCAATTTATCACCCTCTCCCCTCAGCCCCACCACCACCTCACACTCCCCCTCCATCGCTTCGTACTTGGCAAGATTTATAAATCTCATACAATCAATCAATATTTCTGAAGTACTTTCTTCCATCGCAACCCTAATTATCAAACTCAGCTCAGCTTCTAATACCACAGCCCAAATCAGCAATCTTTTCGAAGCCCTTGAATTGATTATCAAGCATTTCTTGGATGGCAAATAATAGCATTCTCAAACACTTCAGATTCTTTGTTGGAATGCCAATGGTCTACAAAACGATTTTCTTGAGTTTCAGCTTGTTCTCGCTGAACATTCTATCAACATTGTCCTCATTCAAGAAACGCACCTCAAACCAGGGAAAACCATTAAGGTGCCTAACCTCAGCTGCTATAGATCTGATCGTCTCCCCAACAAAGGTGGAGGTATTGCCATATTCGTTAAACACTCGATTCCACATGCACATTTTTCCTTCTCTGACCTTACCTCCCTTGAGGCTACAGGAGTTATCCTCACAAATACCCCTCTAGGTCATGTGCAACTTGCGAGTATCTACAAACCATCCAATACTGTTTTCATCGAAAATCATTTTGACAACATTTTCAAATACCTCCCCTGCATTGCAGCGGGAGACTTTAACTCCAAAGACCCCATCTGGGGCTGTCGCGGGATAAATCTCTCTGGCAAACAACTTCTGAAATATACCTCAGATAAAGGATAAAAAAAACCACCTTAAAAACCTGACTTCTTAGACCTTGCTCTCTTTCATAACATCTTTGTCTCCTATGATCTAACAACTATCAACTCTCTATCCCCCTGTGCTTGTGCGTATTACTGCGGAGCTATCGGACGGGTTGTTGGGTTGTTTGGGTTGTTTTACCTCTGAGCGGCACTTTTTTGCACACCATGGGCTAAATGGCCAGGTCACATGGACCCCGAAGGCTCAGAGAAGGTTGGGGGAGGGGACCCACTGGAACAGCTGTTGGGAGACAGATGGTAGCCTCCCGCCAAGGCCATCCAGCGTGTTCTTTAACGTGCACAGGGTATGGCTCTCCCGCACACGGGGCCACGGCTTAACGTCCCATCCGACGGACGGCGGCCTTTCCAAGCCCATCGGTGTCCCCTACTGACCGTGGGCAGGGCGGGTAATTTTGCGGAGATAAATCTCAACGCTGACCCAGCTGGGACTCGAACCTGGGAACTACAGATTACGAGCCTGGCGCGCTACCGATTGAGCCACTCCCGTCCCTATCGGACGGGCAGATCATTCCAAGTTAAAATTGGCTCAGATGTCTCCAGCAGAAGGCCTATCAAAACCGGGGTCCCGTAGGGGTCCCTTCTTGCTCCTATCTTATTTAACATCTTTGTTACTGATACTCCAAGAGTGGACAGAGTCACTTGCACTATATATGCTGACGATGCAGCATTCATATCTTCTTCCATCAGCATCAAATTCGACTGCACGAGAATGCAAAAAATGTTGGACTCCTTTGAGGCATGGTGCATTTCTTGGAAAATCCAAATTAACACGGATAAAAGTATGCCAATATTAACGTCTCACAAACGCAACCCTCACCTTATCAATTTTCTCTTATTTGATAAGCAAATCATATGAAGAGATTCAAATCCTTCGCCCCATTATCCGCACAAGACTTGAGAAGGGAGTCAGAGAGAGAGTCAATTGATATTTAGTTTTCAGATTCGACTTATAGGTACGGTAAAGAGCGGTTGTGTTCGTAGCTCCGATCTAAACAGTCTTTTTCAAGACTAGAAGAAGCATTGTTAGGTTCCCACAGTTCTTTGTATGCTGCATTACGTTCGCCATTAATGATCCAAAACTCGGAAGATCATTCCGCTTCTACCTAAAAGGACTCAACATCAAGGATATATTAGACAAGCTAAAAATCCTATTTAAATCAGAAGATGTGATCGACGTGGCCCAGGAAATAAATCGAAATGTCGCTATCATTACTTTGGCCACAGACGAAACAACAGCAGATCTAAACCTTCTAAATCATATCGATATTGAAGACACTGAAGTCCACTTTTCTTGGATCTTCAGTTAAGAAGGTGAACGTTTCCAAATTACACTTCTTTATTACCAATGAAGAGATTTCTACAGAAATTTCCAGATTTGGCCAAATTCAAGAAATTTCAGACGAATTTTATTCCGAAGATAAACTGAAAAGTATCAAGACAGGCCAGAATTCTGAAAATTAAGCTGGACGAAGATATACCAAATTTTATTCAGATTGCTGGCTTCAATGCCACTATCCATTATTCTGGTATTACCCAATTATGTAGGCGCTGCAAATTGCCAGGTCATTTTGCAGATTCATGCCCAAACTTCACTTCAGTGCGGTTGCTGTTTCACAAGAAATCGTCACTACAGAAAAACCTTAACAAACAATTCTACCGATTAAAAAGGCGACTGAAAAGAACGATACAGAACTGACTTCAGACTCCAACAAACAGTACAAAAGAGAAAATTACTTTGCCTCCGCAAGAGACAACAAAGTCCAATTTTAATTCTGCTATCGATCAAGACCTTCCCAAAACATCAGTTTCAACTCTTAAGACCCACAAACCTGATAAAAAAAAAAACGGAATATCAGCTTACCAGTAAACTTTTCTGCAACTGGGAAAGAAAAATTACTTTCTCCAAAAGAATTACTCAGTGAAATTAAAAATTTTCTCTTGCATCTTTTCGACAACGACGTCAACTGCGCGAACTTCCTGCCAACCTATGACCATAACGGAGTGGAAGGGTTCAAAGACGCCTTAGACCTTGCCTTCGAAGATGACGATTAATTTACGAAAATCGGAAAGAGTTTTTGCTTTTTCAGACGGATTTTGTGTTTTTTTAGCTTATTTCTGCCCTCTTTATCTTTTTCCTTTATTTTTCTACTTTCTCTTGCCTTTTTCGGAGATCGTACAGGACTAAATGGAGTGCCAGGCTAATAGCCTTTAACCTCCTTCAGCCAGAAATGGCACGGGATGCAAGTATTTTATGGAATAAACCTCTCATAGGCAAGTCCTGTGTGGGATATGATTTATTGCGGAAGTGTTCAAGTCATGAACACTTCTTTTAAAAGATGCCAGGGTGTTCGTGAACAATGACAGTCTTGGGTCTCTTGATCTTATGTTTCAAAGTGTGATCGTAGTCGGAAAGTTTGTTGATGATATCATGAGGACTGATTTCAAGCGAATCATAAAATTTAATAGAAAGCTTCTTGATATGGGTGTAAATGTGATCTACTTCCAGATCTTTAAGGATCCGTCTGTTGGAAACAAACCATGGTGCGTTGACTGCAGATCGGAAGATTTTATTTTGCAAAATCTGTATCTTGTTGATGTTGGTCTTAGTGTTATATCCCCAGATAGGGTAAGCACATAAAAAAGTTGGTCTAATCATGGCTTCGTACAGCAACAGTTTGTTCTCAGTCGAAAGTTTGGAGTTTCGTCCCAACAATGTATTTAGATTACATCTGATCTGCTTGTGCTTTGTGGACAATCTTTTCCATGTGCCGAGTCCAGCTCAGTTTATGTTGCAGAACTACACCTAAGTAGTCAGCCGTTTTGCTCCAGTTTATATTGGTGTCAAAAATGCTGAGGGCTTGCATATTCTGAAGACTTTTGCTCGAAAACAGACCCTACAGACATGCATACAAAATCCTCATGCAGCCATGGGCTAAGGAGGTCCAACCAGACTGTGTAATTTTCCTCTCCAGACGTGTCTCTTTTGAGCTACACCTATTTCCATAATAATAGGTTTAATGAAAGTATCTTTATAACCGTCTGCGTCATTTTTACAGAATAGCACTATTAGTCCATTGGTAATATAATTGGTATTATAAGAAGATACATAAAAGTGTTATATTTTCAATAGTACACAAGCTGCCATTCGTTATTTAAACAAGAATAATTTATTAAAATTCGGTTCCTTCAACTGCCATAATCGTTGTACTAAATTCTGTATTCCGGATGAAGGACTTTGATTTTGGTCCTTCAGCATAAACACAAATAAGAATTCCTAACCATCGGAGTGTTAGCTACGGTAAGCAGCAATTAGGAAAGACTGGCATAATCAACTATATTTCCACAACAATTAGCAGGAGTGTTGTCAAGGAGGGTCTACCTTCTTTGGTGATGTGTAAGTAGCGTTTTTATTTACAAGCGAGTTTCAGTGTTCATTTTAAATTTCAAAACAGATCATCTATCTTTTATCGAAGAGCCACAACGTGGTTGGCTCTGGAATGAGACAGAAACAATGAGAAGAAAGTCGAATAGTTTCTGAACAGTGTGTTTCATATAAGTTAACGTCTTCATTTGTAACAAATTAAGAGAAGTTCTCGTGAAATGATGAGCTGAAAAAAATAAAATCCAGAAAGCTTATAAGGTCACTAAGCTGAGAAAAGGTTAGCTATTGATGGTGTAGTGGTCTAGCATAACAGGCATGTTTCCTGGAGACGTGGGTTCGAATCCCACTAATGGCAAAAACCCAATTTTTTTCAGTTCATCATTCCATGAGTTCCATGTCTACAGGACTTATTCTGTGATTCTTTACTAAGAGAAGTTCTTCTTTTCGGTTTAATTTTCGAACTTAGAACTTTTCCTGTATGCAACTTCAACTCAAAATGGCAAACTCGCAAGTAATTGCACTCAATATTGTTAAAGAGGCCCACTCTGGACGCAGTCGAGGCCCCATGGATATTAGGTGGTATGAACTGTAAGGGGCGCGGTGCAGTTATTTTAGCCCGCTGCAGCTATGTTTCGCCTTACTCTTCAAATATTTAATGCGATTAAATTAGTGCTTTACACTCTCTAATACCCATGGCTATTTGCGTACAGTGGTAGCTGACCCTAAAGTTATCCAATGAGTATTTTATCCCGTTCAGAAGTGCATTTTACGATACCTGGAAAAGCCGTTGTAGGTTTATTTTGAGTAATTTTTCAGAATGTTTAAAATTAATATGTTAATACATTTAATCATCTTGCGAATACATAAATCAAAGTATGTGGCAGTTTTGTGCTCCCTGGAGTATATCGATGAATATAGGTTTATACACTTTGTTCTAATAATTAAGTTTTTTTATGGTTGATATCGGAAGTGCTTGCTGCCATCTGTTGACAGTTTATGCAAGTAAGAAACAGGATATGATATTTATTTATAATATCTATATTTGTGTAATATATAATAATAAAAAACTTAATATCTTGAATTGACACATAAATCTCAATTTATTATAATATACTAAATATTCTAAAGTGTTAAAAATATTGAATTTTTTTTATTTTAGAGGGCGCCACAATCGAAAAGTTTACATTGCGCCCATTCTCTTCTCCCTTAGACACTCCCCTTTGTAATTAGGAAAAACTCTCGAAAGCAAATTATATCTAAAATCAGTTTCACTTGAGTTTTTCTTAATCCCTTGTGCCGTCGAACTAAGATTCAGACACTCAGCTGTCGGGCATAAGGTTAAACTAATTTAATGTGATCAGCGAGACAGCCTCAGCCAAACATAATGTTCTCTGCCAGCTGTCCCTCAAAAACACACATCTTTCAAACTACTTTCATTCTTTCACACAGCATTGACTGCCCCACACGCGTTCGGGATGAGATGTGCTTGCTAGGGAAAATTCCCAAGCCTTATTAGACGGCGTCCTTCCCCCTTCCTATTATGCACAATTGAGATGCGTGTGGGGCTTCGAAAGAAAGACAAATACTAACCTTTAGACATAACCAAAGAAAAACATAAAACATTTAGCACCCTTGAGAGGAGTTCAAATCCGGGTTCCTGCCATTGCGCAGGAAATTAAATTTCGGCCCCATAAAATAAAAAGCTCCTCCTCCCCTTTCCGAAATCCCGGACAAGTGCCCCGTTCAGTTCAAGTCACACTGGGTCTTGGGACCACAGTTGTCATTCTTGAAATATAATTGTTGGGTGGGTTAGTTAGTTAAATCTGCATTTATAAGGGAAAGTTTAGCTCTGTTAAACCCTCTATTCCCGTACAAAATGAAACAATCTAATTTTTTTGAACAACAATTGCCACCTGTGATCCCCATTGCCGTCAGCTAGTCAACAGAAAGGTCATGCAGCCAAGACACTTCTCTGTTTGGAAATTTAAAATCTGAAATTTTACAGTCTTATAGGAAGAAAATTCAATTTCATTGATTTTGAAACGACCCATTGATTCCAAGAAGTAATGAGCTTCCTCTCGACCTTGGGGGGCCGCCCAAAGCCGATTAGCAAAGCATTATTTTTAATTCCTCGTAACGCAAACGTCCTTCGAACGCAACGCAAAAAGCGTTACGTCAGATGATTTTCACACACCAAAATTTCACGAAGAAATCACATTCGAAAGCATTCATCCCAATAGATATAAGTGAAAGGAGAGTCAGATCCATCGGTTGGAAAAGACACAAATTCTTACACCCATTAAGAATAATCCAAATATACACTCAAGCACTCAAAAGAAAGCATTCAATTGAGAAGCAGTAAAAGCGAACTTAGCAGTGCTGCCCCGACAGAGGGCACTAGACGCTGCTGCCGCGCCTTGAAGAATAGCTGGACTAGCAGTCGGGTGAGCTGTCACTCACCAAGGGAGGGGGGCGTCACCCAGAGCAGATCCAAGCCCGATCATTGGCTTAGCGCTCTGCGCGACGGCCCAGCCCCACAGTAGCGGCAGGAGAAGGGACAGTAGCTTTTCACTACCGCTGAAGTACATAAAAATGGTAAATCGAAGATAAATTCAACCGCATATCCGATAAAAGAAACCTATTAATGCAGGAGTCCCGGATAATCAACACATTTCTCCATTCTTGCCCCGACATTGTTTAATATCTTCACATCAGATATTCCTAAACTTGATCGAGTTGTAAATGCCATGTACGCTGACGACACGGCATTTCTCGCACCCTCCCTTTCCGTACCCATTGCCTACAAGAGAATGCAGGCAATGCTCGACTCTTTTGATAACTGGTGCACGGATTGGAGGGTGCAAGTTAACTCTACAAAAAGGATTGCAGTTCTTACGTCACATAAACGAAATCCCCATCATGAATATTTCTATCTATTTGATAAACAGGTAGTGTGGAGCGATCATGCCAAATACCTAGGTATCACGATCTATCACAAGCTCAAATGGGATGCCCATGTACAGAATGTTATTAACAAAGCCAGAGCACTATACTCCAAACTATTCCCTCTGCTTGGGGGTAAATCTCATATCGCAACATCACATAAAGTGCTAATTTATAATCAGGTAATCAAACCTATCCTTCTATATGCTGCCCCCATCTGGGGTGCATGTTCTACTAAAAATCTTGCAAATTTCCAATCTCTACAAAATATACTACGATCTGCTGTAGCAGCTCCCTGGTTTGTCAGGAATACAATCATTCATCGAGATCTAAATTGTGAAACAATTCTCCAATCCATAAAGAAAATGGCCAAGAACTATTTTGCAACTATCGCAGAACATCCTAATCAACTTATTAGAGATTTACTTAATTATGATGTGTACCCCTCACACAAATTCAAACGACCAAAATCTCTACTTGATAATCAGGATTAAGAAAGGAATCGAAGCCAGATGGCGCCACTTGTACTAGTCCCATCTGGAGTCGAACCTTAACTTATTCCTTACTTATTACCTTTCTCTTACTTCTCCCCTTCCCACTCTTCCCCCTCCTCACATCCCCCCACTCTTTTCAACTCATATTACGGTTCTACCGTCATTTATTCACACATTTCAATCATTTGACTACTGGCGTTAGCTAAGATTAAGCAGGTATAGGCCCCAGGCTTGGGATTGCTGCTCTCACTGCATGATCTTTGATCTTTTGAATTCAACCGGCGCTCGCTCAGTTAGCGGCAGTCGAAATAAGACAAAATTGCAACTTTACAAGCATGTGAAATAAAAACTACTGAGCCAAAATACACACAATGAAAAGTAAACTAACTAGGGTAGTCCGTGCAAGGACACTAAAATATATCTGGAGCACACAGACATCCACTAATTTTAAAAACGCCCTCAAAGACGGTCAAAAATTTGAAATGAGCTGTGACCAAAGCGAAAAGGGGTCTTTCTAAGTAAATACACACAAGAAAAAACAAAAGGCAGTTCATTGTTAGGAGAAACGGCCCGGAGTCCAAGGAAGCCGCAGGCGGAGAAAAAAGGAGATGGGAACAATTGAAAAGACTCAGTTGAGTTGTAAAAATACAAAGTCCTTCCGTCGCTTCTAAAAGTCATTCTTTTGAATATGCGATCCAGCTTCCTGCGAGCATACACACATCCTTTTCTAACTTTTACGGTACTACTGGGGGTCCAATAATTCGTATTGTAATGGCGGTAATTACTGCCTTTCCATAGGATGGCTTTCATTGTTGCTATAACTATGTTGTAAACATACTTATGTTGACTTGGAATGTCAACATGGAAGAGGCTATTGTGTAGTGTGAGCTGTGGAATTTCCATCCACCTAGATATCCTCTTCCAAACCTCTGTCGCAAAAGGACATTAACGCATGATATGGCCAATGTCTTCGATTATGCCACAATATTCGCATTTGTCGGAGGCATTGGTCAGCATTTTACAAATGATAGCACGAGAAGGAAGAACATTGTGAGCAGCAAACCACACAATATCCTTATATTCAGCCATAACACTGCAATGTGAAATATTGTTCCAGGCTTGTTTCCAGTCGAGCTGAGGCTCTTGACGGGAGATGGTGCCACCCAAGGCGGTAGAATTAAGGTATATAAGTCTTTATATCGATGAGACTGTTTTACTGCCCTAGGGCCATAGTAATCAGAACTAGAACCTACTAAGTCACATAATTTCCATCTTAAGTAATTACTGAAAGCAGTACCCGGATAATCAACACACTTGATATTATTAAGCATTTCTCGCAGGAAAACTGCTTTTTTGCCATGAAGACGAATGCTTAAGTGCCAGACCATCTTCATTACAGGGGCGATGGATCATAAATCTTGCGATTCGTTCTCCCGAGCCCTGCTAAAGGAATGAAAAAATCAATTTTGTGAAATCTGAAATGAATTTTGCTGGTGGTCGGGTGACGCGTTGTGTTGGGTTGTTTTACCTCTGAGCGGCACTTTTTTGTACACCATGGGCTAAATGGCCAGGTCACATGGACCCCGAAGGCTCAGAGAAGGTTGGGGGAGGGGACCCACTGGAACAGCTGTTGGGAGACAGATGGTAGCCTGCCGTCAAAGCCATCCAGCGTGTTCTTTAACGTGCACAGGGTATGGCTCTCCCGCACACGCGGCCACGGTTTAACCGTGGCTTCCCATCCGCCGTCCGTCGGATGGGAATCCGACGGACGGCGGCCTTTCCAAGCCCATCGGTGTCCCCTACTGACCGTGGGCAGGGCGGGGAATTTTGCGGAGATAAATCTCTGCTGGGACTCGAACCTGGGAACTACAGATTACGAGCCTGGCGCGCTACCGACTGAGCCACCCCCGCCCCGTCGGGTGACGCAACCAAAAAAAAAGTGAATTTTGATATCAAAATGGAATTGGCCCTAATGGCGCTTGACATTTCGTTATCATTCCAAATGTCGTGACTAATCGGAACATTAGCTAAAACAGCATCCCAGGTCTTTTTATGGCAAACTGTCCGATCAAAATGTACGTCAAGTATTTTGATTGGGACTGAAGTGGGCCCAATAATATTGTGAGTATCTTCTTTCCAGTTACCCTATGTCAGAGCTTTTGTCTTATCCAGATTAAACTCCGCCCCTTTGAACCGCTTCTGTAGAGGTAAGGGTGATGATTGCCACATTCTTATTGATTTCTTGCGCTGCTTCAATAACTTCATCAGATTTGAGGAGAGTTTGTAAGTTATCCAATACTTTTTTGGTGTCCAGTCCTTGCAGGTAGAAACGAAATGATCGACAAAGTCGAGGATAATTAAGGGTGAACATGATGCTTCAGGAAGAAGACAAAGGCTTCTAGTCTCGTAAAGACTTGTTGAAAATCCACTAAACACAAAGCAACACGGAGCAGAACAAAACACAACCGCTCTTTACCGTAATCAGATCTGAAGTCCAGATCATTCTCCTTAGAGAAAGTAGAAAAAGAGATTTTATTCCAATTTTATTCTATTTTAGTGTCGCCAGCTTTTAAATATAAACGCTTTTGTTATGTGACTTAAATGATTAAAAATTCATTTTCGATTAAATAAGTACTAATGAAATAAAATATTCGTATTTGCCAACTTTCACATTAAATTTCTACCTTTTCAGGCGAAATATTTGGAAAGCAGAACAAATTTAAACAAATATTATGAAGTTTCATCTCGAAACTTCTTATTCAGGTCTCCAGAAGGGAGCCTTGGGGCATGCTTGCAGTGATCTCCCTTCTAGAAGAGCTGAAAAGTTTGGGGTTTCAGATACGAATATATAATATGGATCAGGACGGATGGGTCCTTCCTTTGCCATGACATGTTTACACATAAGGCCATCAGTCTGTAAACTATTTATGTTTAAAGCGAATTGAGTATCTGGAAAGATGTTCTTTAGCTAGATGTGGTCGTTTAATCCGTTTAAAATTATCCGCTAGAAAAGCTTTCCTCAGCTGGAGAGAAAGCTGATCGGGCGATGATTTTGTGGGAAGATGGTGGTCTTTGCCTAGTTTTAGGATCATCTTAATATGGGCATTTTTCCAAATTTCTGGGAAGGGAAAGCTTTGAAGCAGGAGGTTGAAAATTAAGCAGAGTTGAAGAATTGCTTTTTTAGGAAAATTTGGAAGCATCTGGTTCGATATTTTGTCTCAGCCTCGAACTTTCTTCATTTTCAGCCTGGCTATAACATCGTTAGTCTCCCGTCAATTCGTCACGCTCATTTCATCGGAACGTGAGTTCACCGTAGTGTCAATTCATCGAACATCAATTTACCGAGACATTAATTCATCGTAATGTCAATTCATCAAGCATCAATTCATCGCAACGTCAATTAATCGAGCATTAATTCATCGCGACGTCATTTCGTCACAGCGTCAATTCATCGCGACATTAAATCGTCGTGATCATCAATTCATCAAACATCAGTTCATTGCAGCGCCAATTAATCGCAACGTTAGTTCATTGCAGCGTCAGTTCATCGAGCATCAATTCATCGCGAGGTTAATTCATGGAGCATCAATTCTTCGAACATCAAGTGATTGCGACGTCATTTCATTGAACATTAATTCATCGCGACGTCAGTTCATCGCAATGTCGATTCATCAAGCATCAGTTCATCGCAGTGTTAGACATATGGTTTTACTTACTTTTTATATCTGTGCTCAAATAAACTGTAGAAAAAATAATTTAGTTGGATTAATTAGTTGTCTTGAGTGTGATTCGAACCCATGAATCCCAGAAGCATGCCGGGTGTCCTAACCACTGGACCACCATTTGAAGCTGCAACTGTTTCAAAAAAAAAAAGCGGCATAATATGAATTTCCGCAATTTCGCTGATTCGCCAGTGGCGCCATCTATTATCTGGGAAATGGGCAGCCAAGCCGCCATATTTGATGGTGGTAATAACTGATCTAAGGGACCTGGGTTCGAGCCCCGGATTTAGGCATGGATGTGTGTCGTTTTTCTGCTGAGGTCCTGCCATCCTCTCAGATCTCCTACTGTGGCATATAAACTGACAGGCTCCTGTCAGACCTCTGTGGCAAGCAGCCACAGAGGGGGTATTTATTTTATTTTTTTTTTATAATAATTGTCACTCACGCTCACAACGCTTTATCGGCATTTAAGTTTTAAAGTATCTCAGGAATAAGTCTTGTACTGAAGAAACAGGGAAATAATCTGTTGAAAAGAAATTATTGTCCTGAGTAGGAATGGAATCCACCCATCCCAGAGACATGTTATCAATCCACAAATATCCATGAATGGGGCATGTATGGGGGAGCTAGTGTTATAGTTTAGTTAGGGATATATTTGGGCAGCCCCACAGATCTGTATATTCCTTCAACAGCGTGCATCACCAGTCACAGACACAGATGAAATCTTGCACCTCTTCGTGTGACTCTATGAGAACGCAATAATTGATATCTTACTCCTACAGGAGGATAATGTCGCCTTGCCAATCGCTATCTGGAAAATAGCACTATTAACTCTAGGGAGTGGACAACCTTGTCATTTGGTCAAGATTGTGTCTTGACCAAATTCCAAAGTTCATGGGATACTCTTGATAGAAGGGTTGGTCCTCTGAATCCCACAGCAGCAAAGCTCCTAGTGCTAAAATCTGCTTTGGAGGAACCATGGAGCTACAATGGAGGTCTACCCACAGCATTACTGGACAGTCTCATCCACATCTAAAGATATCACTGCCACTGCTATGGAGCTGTAAAAGGTCCAAACACTCCACATTCAAGCACTGGACCTCTCTCAGTTGACCCTTACTTTCTTAACAGTTTTCTGTTTCCGTATGATATTTTGGGAATTGAACGTGTTTTACTGTTCCTCAACTGTTATTCTTACACAAAGTCATATGCACCTATCTGCCGGTTCGCATGCAACAGACCCGACGGGCTTCTCAGAAAAAAAAAAACGTTTTTCAAGTTGTTCGTTAATTTATGGACAGCCGTTACTACACAACGTAATTCAGGATCTTTTTTTTTTCTGGGTGTGCGGGGGAGGGGTCCAAAAGCCGTCGTCATTTGCGAACACGTGAGCTGTTGGTCACCAATCTCCCTTTGGAAATGTTAGTTTTTGGTGCACTCTTTCAGTTACCGATTCTTAGTGAAAGTAATGGTTACTAGATGGCGCACCTTATTGACCTCATACTTAAAGCTATTGAATTTCAATTATAGCTACCTACCCCTCAAGCAATTGCTTGCTACATATCCACTGCTCGAATAGTAATGAATATAGTTAAAAATCATAATTGTCATAATAACTAATAATCCATAATAATATACATAATAATACATAATTAATAAAAAATATAACCACGTAAAATTTATTTGTGTCTACAGGGCTGGAATTAGACTTTCTGAGGCCCTAAGCTATTTAAGAGGCTCCAAAAAGTCGATATATATATTTATTTTTCTGTTTGAAGAGAACATTTGAAAAAAAAAACCTGATGTGGTGAAACATTTTACTTACATCGGTATAAATCGTTAACTATGTAAAGCTGAGATGAACAGTATTTTCACAACAGATTAATTTGATTATAGTCATAAAAGTTTTTCATAAACTTTAATTTCATTTTTTTTATGCCCTTCATAATCGTGAGTCCCTAAGCTGTAGCTTAGTTAGCTTATGCGTGACTCTGGCCCTGTCTGATCAAAAGGTTGGAATTCGTTATGCGTTTCCTATAGCTGTTGTATTTCGTATACGTCTGTTGAGTATAAAATCGTAGTTTTGGCGTAAAGGAATTAATTGTCGTATGATTTTCACCTTGTAGTTCGCAGGTAATTAGAAAATTTATTATTGATTATTTTTGTAAGAAAAGTACTTATAGTCTTTAGAGAGAACTTTACCATATATTTGATGAATTTTAATTCTACATTAATGCACTATTTCCTGAAACTGTTTCTTTCACTATATACTTCTATACCTCGTTTCAGGATGGGGGATCGAACGATTCCTTTGTTTTGTCCTCCACCATAAAGGCAAGGAAAAGGATATTCTGTTATTTTCTCCAGAGAAAATACAAAAAGTGATATGATGCTACAATCAAAGAGTGTCTGTCTGTGGTACAATAAAGATGCTTCATTTTTGTATTCCTGACTTTAGATAGGCTAGCCACACCCACAGATAAGGGAGAAGACAGATAGGTAACTCTTTCAAATTGTACTGCAGCGCCACGTAACGTGAGACCCGAATGACTCCACAGATGAATGAGAGGACAGATAGGTAACTCCCATAGACCCCATGGTTATAAAAAGCGTTCGCAGCACCCCTATGAACAAGGCCCGGAAGCTCCAAAGAGCCTACCACGAAAAACAAAAATGCTCCCCACAGCCGGTTTCGAAGCGGGGACCTCTATGTCGCCAAGTCTAGCGACGTTGCGCGTCGCCAAGGATTGATGCCGCATTTTTTTTAAGTATGGTATTTGTTTTTCTTATTATTTTATTTTAAATAATAATTCTTATTTTTTTTTAAGTATGGTATGTTGTTTTTTTAAGTATGGTAATTTGTTTTTCACTGTAAACTAAATGCCGAATAAACTATTGTATTTTCGTAATTAAGTTTGTTTTTGTGTTATAGGGAGACTCAGATTGTATGAGCGATTGTACAAAAATAGACAAACTAGTTTGGTAAGATGTTTTCGCTACTTCCCCACTGAGTACCTTCTCCGTCTTTTTCCTAGTAATTTGAGTGTGATTTGCATATTCATTTTTACATATCTGTGAAATAACTAGTTTAAAAATTTTTTTTCTTTCCTGATATTTTACGATATACCAACATATCTTTCGTTCTTCTGTTGAAAGTTACGAAAAGACCGATTAATGGCGGTCTTAACAGCGAGAGCTGAGAGAAAATGAGTATTTCGGGACTCACGTTAGGTGGCGCTGCAGCACAATTTGAAAGAGTTACCTTCCTCTGATTCAGGGCTGGTGCGTCAGCGACATGGTCTCTAACAGCGACCATAATTACATCATGTTCCAGGTGGGTGGAACAACATCTCCCCCACAATATGCACGACGGTTTGCGGTGGGCAGAGCTCCTGATTGGTGCAGGCTCATGCGCTGTGTGTCACCGGAACTGGCGAAGATCGGCCAGCGCGTCGGAGACATTGGAGATTGCGGTTCTCTAGATAACATCTTGAGAGAACTAACTGGATGTTTAAGTACTGGATGCGAGATGACCTTCGGGTTCAAGAGGCAACCCAGAGTAGACAATAAATCAGTGCCCTGGTGGACACCTGAGCTCACAGTTAAAAGGAAAAGAGTAAGAGCGCTTAGAAGGAGATACCAAAGGTGCCACAATGGAGAGAGAAGTGCCAGAGAGGAACTGTACAGGAATGAACAGGCAAAGTATAAGCTCGCCATACGAGAGGCGCAGCAGACTTCCTGGAAGAAATTCTGCAGCGAGATCTCTGTACGGAACCCTTTTACGTTACAGTACAAGCTGGCTACGGATAAGGATTTTAAACCCATGGAAATCGCTTATGTTCGCAAGGAAGATGGATCCAAACCACTTCCTTTGGCGAGACCATCCAGGTACTTTTAGATAATTTATTCCCTAAAGGTGACAGGAGCTCTGATGATGCAGAACATCAACTCCTAAGGGAAAACTGCAGGACTCCACCGGATACGCCGGATGATGTCCCGTTTATGAAAGAGGAGGTAGGAGAGGTTATAAGTGATATGGCCAGGGGCAAAGCCCCGGGTAACGATGGTCTGACTGTGGAAATTATTTCTCAGGTGTTTACCGAACACAAAGACCTGTTCACCCAGCTCTTCAACAAGTGCTTGAATCTGGGAGCCATCCCAACTGCCTGGAAACAGGCAGACCTGGTCCTGTTAAACAAGGCAGGCAGGGATCCGGCGGATGCAAGATCTTACAGACCGATATGTCTGCTGCCGGTGCTGGGAAAGGTGCTGTATAAACTCCTGACAAACAGGTTGTACTACCATTGCCACACGAATGGGTTCCTGAATCCCAAGCAATTTGGGTTCAGGACAGACCAGCCCACCACCACTGCTATCAAACAGGTGGTGGACATTGTTCAGGTAAATAAAGTGCACAAGTTGCACACCTCTCTTATTGCCTTGGATGTGACGGGCGAATTCGACAATGTCTGATGGCCTGCAATCTTGACTAAATTGAAGGAGTGTTCCTGCCCTAGGAACACCTTCATTCTTGTGGCCAATTATCTCAGTGAGAGGATGGTCACATATTCACATGCTAGCGGAACTGCCTCAAGAAACTTGGAAAGAGGCTGTCCACAAGTGTCGTGCAGCGGACCGTTCCTCTGGAATTTAGTCGCTGATACTGCTCTGGAGTTGACCCTGCCCGAGGGGGTCTGGCTCCAGGCCTATGCGGATGACTTGCTGCTTGCCATAACAGCATCCTCCAGAGCTAAGCTGGAAGTTGCTGGCAACGCAACAATTAAAATACTGGAAGGATGGTGTCTTCGCAATAAGCTTGGGTTCAGCGTTGCAAAGACAACATCAATGACTATTGCAAAAGAGGGTGTCCTCAAGAAGAGGTACCCTATTTTTAAACTAAAAGGCGAGAACATCCGCCATACGACAACACTAAAGTACTTGGGGATCACTCTGGATGAGAGGATGAGCTGGATCCCACACCTGCAGGACTTGAAAGCTAAATGCACCAATGTTATGTGCAAGCTGGGGCATATGGCTCGCATCTCATGGGGACTCAGAAGCGAGGTCCTCAAGGAAATTTATCTAAGGGGAACGGAGCGGATCCTAACCTATGGTGCAGGCACCTGGTGGCTCCCGACGGACCACTCCATAATGTGTAGAAAGCTGCTCGCAGCCCAATGACCGGCTTTACTGCGAATCACCAGGGCTTATAGGACAACATCTACGGATGCCCTCCTGGTGCTCGCAGGGATCCCTCCATTATTTTTGACGGTCGGTAAAGAAGCGACCATATTTAGAGTCCTGCAGGCTAAGGAAAAAGCAACATTCCTCGGAGTCCAGTATGACCCTGAGGATTACGAGGCAAATACCTCTAAGTGGGATCTACATCCCACAAGGAGACTATGTGTGCCCTGGTCCACGGAGTTACCATCAGGTACAGATATTGAAATATACACTGACGGTTCCAAGAGCGAGGAGAGTGTGGGCTTAGCCTTCACTGTCTTCAATCAAGGGGCCAAAGTGTATGATTTTCAGAGGAAGGTTTCTAATAATGGCTCAGCCTTCCAAGCAGAGCTGCTCGCTATCAGAGAGGCCCTTAACTGGGCCCTCAATGAAGGCGGTCTGGACAAAGACATATGGCTGTACACGGACAGCCAGGCGGCTCTGCATGCACTTGAAGATGCAAACAACAGGCATCAGATTGTGAAAGAGATCAAGTGCATCCTGGGCAATCAGAGCATGCCCAGGGTGTCCTTCTCCTGGATCAAGGCGCACGTTGGGCATGAAGGAAATGAGCGGGCCGACCAACTGGCTCGTTCCGCAGGAAATAACACTCAACCTGTGATAGCGGTAAAAACTTCAAAAACTACCCTGAAGTATATAATTAGCAAAGGTACTATTAAGGAGTGGCAGAGGCTCTGGGATACGACTGAGAATGGTCTTCAAACAAAGACATTCTTGAAAAGGGTCAGTCTATCCCTGATGTCCTCTGACCACTATTTGACGCAGGTCCTAACAGTACATGGGAGTTTCCCCAAATACCTGGAGTGGTTTAAAATCTCTGCCCACAGTTACTGCGGCTGTGGGGCTCCAGATGCAGATGTCGGGCACTATATCCTCAGGTGTCCGATCACAGAAGGGTTCGCTAACGAACTCAGGGACTCCCAAGCAATCATTGAGGTAGCAGGCGAACTGGTCTCAGTGTCCATTGAGAGTGCCCGTGTCAGGGCACACTTGAGGGACATAGGCTGGCTCGTCTTCCAGTTCCAGGACTCTCTTCTTTGAGGTCCGTGGCTGCTGTCTCTCTTTGACTTATCTTCCTACTTTCTTCCCGGGCTGCACTCAGCACCCCCTTTAACACCACCCATACTCCAAGTCCCTACTGGTCTCCCCTGAGACAAACTTCATCTTCTACTTCCAGGCCTCTAGTTGCTATGCACGTGTAGTGTCGTGAGACGGAGCACGTGCTTTCCCCATGGGGAGTGGGGTCCTTTGGGACCCACTCCCCACCCCGTATTAACCAGAGGTGTCTTCTCCTTTATCTGTGGCTTCGCACAAGCGTAAGTGGCGTCGCTCTGTGGAATTTTGCCGAAGCTGAACGTGGCAAATCGGTGTGCGGGCAGAAAAACAAGTGTAAGGGGCAGTCTGCGCAGTGCAAGCATGTTATCCCGTTGTGACTATGGTTTGTCTTACTCTTTATATTTTTTGTGATTTAATTAGTGTTTCAACCTGTGTAACATCCATGGCTATTTGCGTACAGTGGTAGCTGACCCTAAATTTATTCAATGAGTATTTTATCCCGTTGTATGTTTATTATGATAATTTTGCAGAATTTTTTAAATTAATATGTAAATTAATACATTTAATCATCTTGCGAACATGTAAGTCAATGTATGTTGCAGTTTTGTGTTCCCTGGAGCATATCGATGTATATGGATGAATGCACTTTGTTCTAATAGTAAATTTTTTATGGTTGATACGAGAAGTACCTTCTGCCATCTATTGGCAGTTTATACAAGTAACAAAGTTCCAGCTCCATAATTATCAAACCGGTTCCGCCGAATTTGAGGGCAAATTACCGTATTTCTTCGATTCTAAGACGCACCCTTTTTCCAATAAAAACGTCTCTAAAAACGGGTGCGTCTTAGAATCGCAGTTTTTTTTTACTTTACCGCGCTTTGTACACAGCACCACACGTTTTGTTTTTACGTGGAAACCCATTCTCCAAGTTTAACCGTTATCGCATTCTCCACATGAGTGTATTTTCCGCGCTTTCCAAATGTGACGCCACCGTTATTTCATTCTAGTGGAGCTCTGTGAGTGAATTATAGTGAGCTTGGATCCTGGCTGTTGACTGACAACCTTCCGCTGACACCTTCCGGAAAAATCAAGAAAGCGCCGGCATCAGAATTGGCGGAATGGATATCAGCAGCTTGGAAGCTAATCCCAGAAAGAATAGTGCAGCACTCAGTTAAAAAATGTTGCATCACCAACACTCTCGATGGCTCAGAAGACGATATTTTATGGGATAATGAAGATAAAGACGGCTCAGAAGACAATACGTTATGGGATAATGAAGATAAAGACGGCTCAGAAGAATCAGACTCTGAATGTGAGGTAGACTCTGATATTGATTCAGATGCAGATCACAGAATAACGGTTCGGAAGAATCAGACTCTGATATTGATTCAGAAGAAAGTGATGAATAACATACCTACTGATAAATAGGTACTATTGTTGTTAGTAAATTGAATTATAATAAAAATATTTGTTAGATATATTTTAGGAGTTTTATTTTTTTTCTTAGAACCAAAGCTTTTTTTCTGTTGGTGGCACTGAAATTAAGATGCGTCTTAGAATCGAAGAAATATGGTGTATTTATTATCAACAAAAACTTGCATTATATGTGGATAAGAGAACAATGATTGTGTTTTCAACTTAAAGGTTTTTGAAAAATTTTGTAGAACATGTGGTTGGGTTGTTGTTTGGGTTGTTTTACCTCTGAGCGGCATTTTTTTGCACACCATGGGCTAAATGGCCAGGTCACATGGACCCCGAAGGCTCAGAGAAAGTTAGAGGAGGGGACCCACTGGAACAGCTGTTGGGAGACAGATGGTAGCCTCCTGTCAAAGCCATCCAGCGTGTTCTTTAACGTGCACAGGGTATGGCTCTCCCACACACGGGGCCACGGATTAACGTCCCATCCGACGGACGGTGACCTTTCCAAGCCCATCGGTGTCCCCTACTCACCGTGGACAGGGCGGGGAGTTTTGCGGAGATAAATCTCAACGCTGACTCAGCTGGGACTCGAAGAATATGTGGTCTTTTAAACCGAAATTCAGTTGCAAAAAAAAAAATTCTCCGCTTACAGTTATTCCCATTAAATTCTCCGCTTACAATTATTCTCATTAAATTTTGAATTTCACCGAAAGATGGGCAACCTATTTCCGAGTGGACGTAAGGATACCGTAGAGAGCGGTCGACGTTAATGAGCTCCGCTTGGCGGGAAAATTTCTTTGTTCTCCGTCAGTTACCTACGATATTTTGCAGTCTTTTTCGAGACTTCAACGATTCTTCGATTCCTTTTTCATCATGTTCAAGATCAAAGATCCTGGATTGAGCAGATCGTTTCGCTTCATTCATCATGACGTTCCAATTAGAGACCTGCTCGATGAAATTCATCTAAAACTGGAGGACACCGATTGCAAAGAAGTAGCCCAAGAGATCAACAGAAATGTTTTCATAATAACGATGGCCTCGCAGCAAGGTACTGTAAATCTTATTGCTTTAAAATCGACCATTGTGAATGAAAATATAATTGAATTTATTTATCTTGGTTCTACAGTTAAGCGCCTGTATATTTCAAATCACGTTTTAGCCAAAAATAAATCTAATCCCAATCCTGCCCAATCAGACACACGCAGGGCCGCCGAGAGAATTTATGGGCCCCTATGTAATATTATGCTCGGGGCCCCCCCATGAAAACTTTTTATCTTAACAAATCATTAATAGCAATTATTCTGGACACAATGATGACATTCAGAAGAAAAAAAGCCTGTTGCGCAGTCAGGCATGCAAAAACATAGGCCTACACAGTTTATGTCACATAAAACTTTTTAGCATTTATTTTAGGGAACATATTTTGCAAAGCTCACAGCAAGATTTAGGATTTTTGAGTAAATTTAATATAGGCTATAACATATCATGGAGAAAAACTATGCAATTCTGTGAGTCTTCATTTTTAATTGTCAGTACTGAAAAATAGGCAACAATATTTGTTAAACTTCACATTAGCATAATAGCAGATTCAACACTAAATGTGCCGACAAGAGACTTTTAAACTGTTATAATTTGCAACACTGACATACAGACCACAGACGATGTTACTGGAACTCAAAACATGAACAATATCGCACGGGTTGGGTTTGGGAGAGTCCAACTGTTGCTACTGCTGCAGAGGTGGGGTGGTTAACAGGGAAAATACAAGCAAATGCTGTAAGTTAACGCGGACAAAAGAAGATGTTAAGAAGTGGTTCGTTCAACTACTATTAATGAGATAATGTCATAATCCAACTAATGTTTCTTTTTAAAAGCATATTATAACAAATAATATTCTTATGGAATTTTATAGGATCGATATATAGCCTAACTAAGAATAATTTTTGTAAGAAAAAGTAAAGAGTCACTTAATCTGACGGGCCCTTATTGCTGACGGGCCCCTATGCACTAGTCCCCCTTGCCCCCCCCCCCCCCCCCTGACGGCGGCCCTGGACACACGACGACGAGTTCTAAATCTGCGATTCCTCAGGTAATTGGTAAACCATTTGCGGCAATTTCCTTTAATTCCAATTTGAAGAAGTTTATGAAGAAGAGCAGGAAAGGACATAGGATCATATGCTCCTTGAATATTTAAATGATTTTCCTCCCCATTGAGTCGCCCATTGATTGGCAAATAAATTAGCTTGTTCCTGAGCATGGAAACAAATGGTGGAATTATGAATGAGGAGATTCGTGGATGTTATAGAAGGAGATCCTAGAAAATGTTGAAGTCGACGATAGTGTGAGAAGATGTTGGTAGATGATCGAATAATGATGGATATGCGATTCCACTATCTCCTTTTTCACGTAAAATGGTAGATTTTAGTTTCGCTACACTGTTTTTATATTTTATCCAGTCAGACCTGAGCAATGATGATCGAGTGATGAAAAATTTTCGATGTTTTTGTGCAACGCTTTTTGGCATTTTGAATTCCACCATGGAGTGCAGGGCGGGGTGGCTCTGTCGGTAGGCGCCAGGCTCGTAATCTATAGTTCCCCGGTTCGAGTCTCAGCTGGGTCAGCGTTGAGATTTATTTCCGCAAAACTCCCGCCCTGCCCACGGTCAGTAGGGGACACCGATGGGTTTGGAAAGGCCACCGTCCGTCGGATGGGACGTTAAACCGTGGCCCCGTGTGTGGGAGAGCCATATCCTGTGCACGTTAAAGAACACGCTGGATGGCCTTGACGGGAGGCTACCATCTTTCTCCCAACAGCTGTTCCAGTGGGTTCCCTCCCCCAACCTTCTCTGAGCCTTCTGGGTCCATGGGACATGGCCATTTAGCCCATGGTGTGCAAAAAAGTGCTGCTCAGAGGTAAAACAACCCAACTCTGGAGTGCATGATTTTTTATAATTTCTGTGACTTATAATGGCTGCTTCCGCTGCCGAAAGCATTTGCTTTCCAACATTCTGAAAAGAAGAAGTATGATGACGGAAAATCTGTATGAGAATAGGTGATGATCACTTCCTCATGTCGAAGGGATGACATGCCAGGAGCTATCTAAAAATGTATTGTCGGAACAGAAGGTTACGTCGATACATGACGAAATTAAGAAACTTCGTCTTGTGATTTCACCAGAATTCAATAAGCACATAGATGTATCTTATAGCCACGGGGTAATGTGGATTCTGGGGGTGGAAGAAAAAGATGAACCCCATAGCTGATGATGGGTATTAAAGTTACCGCCAATCAGTGAGATCAAAGGTAGCAAAGATTCCAGATATTTAAGATTGTTTAGACCATAATTGGCATCCGGGATATAGACATTAACAATTATGAATGATTTGTGATGTAAACTTAATTCAATTGCCATGAATTCTCCTGAGAAAGAAGATGGATCATCTGGAACGTTGAGTAAGCGGCTGGAGAAAGAAGCTTTAACTGCGATCACGAGGCCACCACCACGTCCATTAATGCGATCTTTCCGGTAAATGACATTCGGAATATTAAAATGATAAACAGAATCAAACCATGTTTCCTGTACTAAAATAGCATCCGGGCAAAAAGAAGAAATTCCAAGTAACAGGAGAGAGGAATTTGCTCGAAGACTTCTGGCATTCCATTAAAGAATTTGTAGAGTAATCAAGAAAAGCAAAGAAAGAGAAACGGAGGAAGAAAAAATTTATTTCTTCCCTTTAGATTTATGTTTACCTTTTTGGGAAATATAAGGACTATCAAGAAAATCCATAGCGGAAAAGTTAAAAATGGGACCACAGAGTAGTAGGTACAGAGGTAACACTCTCTTTTCACGGAGCGACATCAGCGCGCCAGTGTTGAACTAAAGAACTATTTCACCGGTAATGATGTCAGAGAGGAATGCATCACCTGACATCGCACGTGACATCTCGGAGGTTAACGCCTTTTTCAGCAGTGCGCGAGCTACACACGTCCATTCCTACACTGTGACAACCGTACCGATTTCTAAATGGAGCTGTTGTGCTGAGTTCTTTATTCCGGTTTTTAAGTTTATAATAATATTCTGGTTGAAGCAGTACTCTTTTTTACAAAATTCCTTGATCTGCAGAGTTTTAGAATATCATAAAAGGTTTAGCTGCACTGACTAATTACAAACCGATAGTTTCCCACGGCCACGGTTTCAAACAGTATGACGTCATTTCTGCTTTGCGACCCGGTGTGTCGTCACTCTAGACTAGTTCCTTTGGTTCAACACTGAGGGCGCTGTGTCCATAGGTTTCAATAGGAGGCTGAAATTGCCATTGGGCCTATGGGAGTGTTATCTCTGTACCTACTACTCTGTGGATGGGACCATCGGGGTCCTGTAGAACATTGATGTCCGTAGCAGATGTAGAACGTTGTGCAAATTGTAATTGTGCAGGACGTAGTAAAGGATATTTTACGCATTCATTGTCGAACTCTGTTCCGGAATACTCAAACTTGAGGACGTTTTCAGAGATGCATCCTTATCCATGGCAATTTGTGCAGAAGAGATGTCTTCAGGATTAAGTGATTTAGAAATAGGTGCAATCCCATTCTGCTTTGGGTAGTTGTGTCATTGTCTTTGTAATTCCGGCATGAAAGAGGTGAACATGACTGATAAACGCTTCTCGAATTCAGACAGAGCCTTTTCTATTAACGATGTGATATCCCATTGTACATTTCTTGAGTTGTAGTAACATCCGGTGGAGGCATTAGATTTTTCCGGCTTATAGATGCATATGTCTGTCTTAAGGGTAATATGGCCTCTCGAGCTGCAACATATATAGTACGTCTGGTACATTTATAGTTGAGAATAGTGGTTTCGAGTTGGCGCTTGGGACACTGAAGGGAGGTGGCTTCATGAGTATCGCCACATAGACAACAATGTATTTCAGAAGAAGTACAAGAGGTAGCATAATGTTCCTCACCACATCGGGAACAGCGAGGTTTGCTTCGACAGGTTTTCTTTCCGTGTCCAAATCTGCAATAGTTATCACACTGTTGTGGACTACCTATGAAAAGGGTGGGATGATGTATTTCCCACCACAGAATTATTTCGTGAGGCATTTGTTGATCAACAATTGTTATTAACACACTTGGTAAGGGAGACATTGTGCTGCCATCATGTTTTAAAAAACGACGAATCGAATAAATTATGATGACCTTGAATTGATAGTTCCGTAAATAAGTCATCGATAGAGATTTCGGTATCAATGTTGCGAAGTAAAAATTTAGTTGTTAATGATTCTGTCAAGATTTCATGCTCAACTGGAGTATTTAATATCTGTGTGATATTTAGTAACTCAAGGGTGCATTCAACGGAAGTTGTTGTGATTATCAAGTCGTTCGTCTTGGTGCGTTTGACGATTAAAATATCTTCTGGGTTTGAAAGTTGAGCTGTCAGCTGCTGCTTCAAGAAATTAGGTTTAGCCGTGGATATGGGCTTCGAAATACCTTTCATTCGAATAGAGAAAAATGTGCATCCATTTGATTTAGCAAATGATAATAGGTCAGCATTTTTCATAAACGTTTTGGAATATAGTGACTGAAACTGCTGCTGCGTAGCAGAGTTGTCACCACGTAAACGTTTTGACCCTCCAGAGGGATCATCCATTTTGGAAAGACAAAATTAAAGTACACGCAGGAAATACTGCGTGAAGTGCAGAGTTTCCACACCAAAGTCTTTCAAAAAGTCTTCATACACAGACGACAAATAAAAAAAAGGAAAGAAAAACTGACCTGAAAAGCTCCGAAATAAACCCACCCTTTGGGTGAAGAAAAGAAGGGACGCTTCCCTCACGTAGTACACTCACTACCGAAGAGAAAAAAAAATATCAGCACCAGCGTAGATTGTCAGTGACACCAGAACTCAACTACCGTCCAAAGTTCAAATCTTCCGATCTGCTCCTCATAATGTAGAAATAAAACCTGAAATGTTTAAATAACAACCAGACGTCAAAACAGGAACAAATGCAATCAATATGCAATTAGGAGGAAAAATTAGTTTGCCTATGCGTGGAAACGTAACTCATATCTCTCTCGATTCTTGCCGGAGTGTTCTCAACCATTAAACTGTTACTTATTCTGTCATTTATCCTCTAAGGCAGTGGTTCTCAACCTTTTATGTTTCACGTACTCTCCGGAAATGTGTATGTGACTTGGCGTACAGTCGCTCAAAAAATATCCGAACACTATGGTTGATTATAGAATTCAGAAAAAATATCTGGCAACGATTTTTTTTAGAAATTAGTGATCTGGCAACCTTTGCGTCACGTGACAAGAAGGTTGCCAGATCACTAATGCCAGATATTTTTTCTGAATTCTGTAATCAACCATAGTGTTCGGATACTTTTTTGAGCGACTGTACCCCTTGTATAGATAGATAAAACCATAGTTATAGTATAACAATGGTCATTTTTACTTTGTTACTAGATCTAGCGACTTTTGAGCTCTCACGGCGTACAGTCGCTCAAAAAATATCCGAACACTATGGTTGATTACAGAATTCAGAAAAAATATCTAGCAACGATTTTTTTAGAAATTAGTGATCTGGCAACCTTTGTGTACTACAGAAATCAGAAAAAATATCTGACAAATTAGTGATCTGGCAACCTTCGTTACAGTACACGAAGGTTGCCAGATCACTAATTTATAAAAAAAATCGTTGCTAGATATTTTTTCTGAATTCTGCAATCAACCATAGTGTTCGGATATATATTTGAGCGATTGTACCCCAAAAAATTCTACCGCGTATCCCACGTTGAGAACCCCTACTGTAAGGTGGCTTGCGAATCATTCTGCAGGTCTATGGCGCCATCTATAATCGGGGAAGGTAAAAATTGTTTTCCAAAATAATCCCTGCTCAGATGTAAATAAGCAAGTTACTCATGCTAAAGCGTTATTAATGAACCAAGATGATACTTATTATTTAAGGCCATTTTTTTTCTGAAAAGCAGAAAGTGAATGTTAATGTATAGCGAAGAAGAAAAAAACAGACTGAATTTTTCAGTAGTTGACACAGCTGTGCAAAGTGGGAGTGCAACGTTAAGGGGGTTACGAGGTTTTCAAAATCAATATATAATATATTCCTTTATGTAAAAGAAAGAGCAGTAGTGAAACATATTGTATCTTCCTCTTAACGGAAATGGGAAATTTGGGCTCAAGTCCTTTAGTTCCTTTCAGAATACTAGGTATGGAAAATCATGAATATTAGATGAAAATCATATTCTGGAAATTAGACAAGAAATGGTCAGGAATTTAAAGAGGCAAGTCCATATTTAACTTTATGAGCAGAATAATATCCCAAGGGTAGAGGCAGAGATATATCCTATCATCCTTCAAGCGTTCATGCTGAGTTCAGGTTCTGGGCAATTTAGAAGTACAAGATAAAAAGATTCTGGGCAATTTAAAAAAAAAGATTAAAAGTACAAGTCTCTCTACTTTGAGTTGGGTTGTTTTACCTCTGAGCGGCACTTATTTTGCACACCATGGGCTAAATGGCCAGGTCACATGGACCCAAAAGGCTCAGAGAAGGTGGGGGGTGGGGACCCACTGGAACAGCTGTTGGGAGACAGATGATAGCCTTTCGTCAAGGCCATCCAGCGTGTTCTTTAACGTACACAGGGTATGGCTCTCCCGCACACGGGGCCACGGCTTAACGTCCCATCCAACGGACGGCGACCTTTCCAAGCCCATCGACCGTGGGCAGGGCGGGGAATTTTTGCGGAGATAAATCTCAACGCTGACCCAGCTGGGACTCGAACCTGGGAACTACAGATTACGAGCCTGGCGCGCTACCGACTGAGCCACCCCCCGCCCCTCTCTACTTTGACAATAGCGACAAAAGAGTGAATCCTCTTCTCCCCCAAAGAAAAGCTGATTACGTAAAAAAAAGCAGTGTCTGTTCTCAGTCAGTCGAAAATGTTGAGGTAAATGATATAGGAATAGAGAATAAATTTAAGGAACTTTTAGGTCTGTTGAGCGCCTTTTCCCGAACAAAGATACGGAAGGGATGAAAAGCGTGACCACAGTCATTAAAAGTTGCACAATAAAATTGTAAAAAATTATATTGTGAAAAATAACGCAACGCAGGACAAGTTTGCGAAAGAATCTTTTCAACAAAAGCAGCCCAAGGATCGAGCCATAGCCAAAATATAGATAATAGCAACGGACACTCCTTGCAAATCTCGAGAATGAGTTCTTCACAAGAATGTCACCGGTTCCTTCTTTTCTCTCTTCATTTATACGCTATTTTGTAATTCGTTTGAATCCAAATATTTAAGTGAAGTGATTCAGTGATCCAAAAACTCCTATGAAGTCATCAACATCAAATTAGAGCTTATGATCGATACAAGATAAACTAGTCTGGCCTTGCTAAGTTCACATAATTCCAACTAAAAGCATTGAAATTTGGCGTATTATTCTGATCGCTATGGCTACTGATCTAAGGGACCTGGGTTCGAGCCCCGGGTAAGGCATGGATGCTTGTGTTGTTTTTCTGCTGAGGTCCTGCCTCCTCACAGACCTTCTACTATGGCATATAAACTGACAGGCTCCTGTCAGACCTCTGTGGCAAGCAGCTGCTTGAGGGGATATTTATTTATATCATTACTCAGAAATATATTTATATCAATGTTTTAAAATAGAATTTGGAAATATCTTTGTAAATATTTAGATTGGAACTAATGACTGAAAATGTAAACTACCAATTGAACAATAACATCGACTAAAAAATCCTGACAGCGATTAAATAATTAATGTTTGATTAAACGTTTAATCAAACATTAATTATTTATTAATGACCAATTAATTTACTGAATGTACAATGCTGATGTCTCACTTTCCTCACAGACGTTCATGGCGTATTAAACTGGCAGGCCTCTGTGGCAAGCAACTGATTGAGAGGGTAATTTTTTTGCAATGGGCAAATGCATGATTTCATTCGACGCCATTTGTAATGCTGGACGAGTTGAGAACCAGTTATTTAACCAGAAAAAATGTAGACGCTGCGGACGTAACCTGTTATTGTGGCCATGAAAATCGCAGTAAATGTATCGAACCTAATGATTAGGATCTAGAAAATAAAAAGGAATTTCAAGTGCTGTATATATATCCCCCTCTTCTGTTTAGGGGTCTTTATTAAATACTTGAGTTGAAAAATGGCATGAAATATGCATAAGTTTAATAATTTTATACCTCCAATAGGTAATATAATTTTGTGATTCGCAAAGCAGGGCCAGAGTTAAGAGGGTCTACGCCCCTCTTAACTCTTAGAGTTAACAGGAGCGTGACCCTACTTTCAAAATTGTACAGGTTGCGCTATTATTATTTGTTAAATATTCGTGATTTATCCTCCTTTGTAATTAGGAAAAACTCTCGAAAGCAAATTATATCTAAAATCAGTTTCACTTGAGTTTTTCTTAATCCCTTGTGCCGTCGAATTAAGATTCAGACACTCAGCTGTCGGGCATAAGGTTAAACTAATTTAATGTGATCAGCGAGACAGCCTCAGCCAAACATAATGTTCTCTGCCAGCTGTCCCTCAAAAACACACATCTTTCAAACAACTTTCATTCTTTCACACAACATTCGCTGCCCCCCACGCGTTTGGGATGAGATGTGTTTGCTACGGAAAATTCCCAAGCCTTATTAAACGGCGTCCTTCCCCCTTCCTGCTCAGTCGGTAGCGCGCCAGGCTCGTAATCTGTAGTTCCCAGGTTCGAGTCTCAGCTGGGTCAGCGTTGAGATTTATCTCCGCAAAATTCCCCGCCCTGCCCACGGTCAGTAGGGGACACCGATGGGCTTGGAAAGGCCGCCGTCCGTCGGATGGGACGTTAAGCCGTGGGGCCGTGTGCGGGAGAGCCATACCCTGTGCACGTTAAAGAACACGCTGGATGGCCTTGACGGGAGGCTACCATCTCTCTCTCAACAGCTGTTCCAGTGGGTCCCCTCCCCCAACCTTCTCTGAGCCTTCGGGTCCACGTGACCTGGCCATTTAGCCCATGGTGTGCAAAAAAGTGCCGCTCAGATTTGTCAGCCAAACCATCAAGCCAAAGATTCTTATCAGCAGCTAACTGATCTTTTACACGTTTATTAAGTTCTCTGTAATGCTTTCTATTAGTACTAGTAGGGTATTGATTAAGGACATTCCTGTAGTTCTTTCTTTCCGAAATAAGCTCAAGTGCCTTATCACTCAGATAATTCTGTCTCTTCTGCTCCTTTTTCCCTAAAAGAGTACTGTTAGTGTCCAAAAAAGCCTGTTTAAAATGATCCCATTCCTCCTCAACTTCAGTAGTAAGCATACCATGACTGTCATAATGACTAAGTAACCTATCATGGTAAGCTTTGGCTATAACTGGGTCTTTCAGAGCTTCAGTATTAAAAGCAAATTTTTTAACCCTAGCACAACATTTTTTAAGTTTAAGTTGCAAGACACTTTTAACAAGGTAATGGTCAGATCCAATTTCAGCTCCCCTATATGCCCTGGTATTTCTAACAGAACTAGCCCATTTGCTGTTAATTAATATATAATCAATCATATTCCTATGCAGCCCATCAGGTGAAACCCATGTGTACTTATGTATGTCGCGATGTTTGTAATATGTGTTAGTTATTCTGAAACCATTGAGTTTACTTACCTGTAGGAGACGTTGCCCATTGCAGCTACCAATACCAAAAGGGCCAATCACCCCTCCCCAAAGGTCAGAGTCAGTACCAACTTTGGCATTGAAGTCACCAAGAACAAGGGTAATATCTCCTTTCTTGACAGAATTCAAAATATCCTGAAGTTGTTCATAAAACCTATCCTTCTCATCCTCATCGGCATCCTCAGTGGGGGCATAACAGCAGATAACATTCAAGCCTTTAATGCTTGTCTGAAATTTTGCTGTAAGAAACCTTTCATTAATGCACTCATATCCTAGAAGAGCATCACTAGCGTGTCTGCTGAGAAGCAGACCCACGCCTTGGTGATGCTTATTGTCGTCCCTCCCTGAAAAGAGAAATTTAAGATTATTTTTAAGAATCTGACCTTTATCTATCCATCTGGTCTCTTGCAAGCCGAGAATATCTAAATTATAATGGTGGAATTCTTGTGTGAGGACATCAAGAGAAAAAGCTCTGTGCAGAGTCCTCACATTCCAACTACCTATGGAGAGAAAATGGTTAGTAGGATGTTTAAAGAAACTATGTTTATTGAGAGAGGGAATGCCGACAATATCAAACAGCCCCCCTAATCGCAGACATGGGGCAAAGACCCGTTCCCCCACCACTAAAGGCTGAAGCCATCTACACTGGAAGACTTCCTCCAATATAGAATTTGACGATGCCAATAGAAGCAATGAGTTCAGGTGCCTGCGATGACCTCTGCTCAGGATTATCCACCAGCTGATAAACATATCCTGCGAATCTATTCACTTGGGGCTGTCAACCCACAAACAAACAGAAAACACAGCGGAAGATTTTGCCTTCACAGAATCCCACCAGTGCAGCAAAATCAGGATCCATAATCAAGCTCAGAGCCATATATCTGTCCAGTCCAGTGGGTTTATATGGTCAGCACAAGGACCCTGTGTGGTTGACCACTCCTCAGCAGGGTAGAAAAAAAAAAGAAAAGTAGCCATAGTTGTCCAGATCAGTAGGCCACACTAATCTGGCAGCCCTCCCCTTCCGTTCACTTCCACAAGAGAGTATCTCTTTTGAAAGGTACTAACGGTCTGCAACAGCCACAACTATTTTTAACATATTGTCTAACGTTATGGCCCAGTTGCCATCGGGCAAGCTGACACCCTGGCCAGTCCGACACTGCGTGTGGGTCTTCAAAAGAAAGACAAATACTAACCTTTCGAGAAAAACAAAAGAAAAACATAATATATTTAACCCCTTTGAAGGGATCCGGGAAACCCGGGTCTTGAGTATCCGGGTTCCTGCCATTGCGCTGGAAATTAAATAATAAAAATATAAAGCTTTCCCCTAAGCCCATAAAATAAAAAGCTTTCCCCTCCCCTTTCCGAAATCCCGGACAAGTGCCCCGTTCAGTTCAAGTCACACTGGGTCTTGTGACCACAGTTGTCGTTCTTGAAATATAATTGTTCGGTGATCTCGGATATCCGTAAAAAGAGCTAGATTCACTACGGTCATCATTCGGACGCATTTAATAGCCTCGCGGTTGGGACGAAGCTGTTGAATATTTTGAGAGGGAAAGGCGGAAATTTTAAGCGAAGTCTTTGTAAAGGAGAGAAGTGGGGAATAGTAACTGGTGCAGTCATGTGACGAGCGTGAGACATCGGATAATAATTAAACTAAAGGAAAGGGATTTATTTCCTGTGTGAGGAAGAAATCAGAGGCAAAGTAAAGTGGAAGAAAGAAAACAGGAAGGAGATAAAAAAAAAAGGGGGGTGGGGAGAGACGAGGGGAGAAGGGGGAGTCAGTAGCAGCGCTCGTCTCGACTCTGTGTGCCAAAGGTCATTATCGTAAGGTCAGTTGGCAGCCTGCCTCGCCCAGGAATGTTGAGCATAAGGGTGGGTCCGGCCGAAGGTTATGTAAACATGGGTAGAAACAAAGCTAGAGCACTGCATTGTAAATTATTTCCCCTCATTGGAAATAACTCACCATTATCAACTAAACATAAAATTTTACTATACACGCAAATTGTAAAGCCCATTCTACTGTATGCAGCTCCTATCTGGGGAGCAACATCACGGAATAATCTAGCCAGACTTCAGGTGACTCAAAATAAAATACTGTGATCAGCTGTAGCAGCACCCTGGTTCGTCAAAAACTCCGTTATTCATAGAGATCTTTAATATGATACCATCTTTCAAGCTATTAAAAAACTTGCCCAAAAATATCAAGATCAAGCCAAGAACCATCTAAATGAGCTTATTCAATCTGCTACAAACTATCAGATCTTCCCCTCTTGGCTACTGATCTACGGGACCTGGGTTCGAGCCCCGGGTAAGGCATGGATGTATGTGTTGTTTTTCTGCTGACGTCCTGCCATCCTCTCAGATCTTCTACTTTGGCATATAAACTGACAGGCTCCTGTCAGACCTCTGTGGCAAGCAGCTGCTTGAGGGGGTATTTAAGTGTATACTGACACTAAAGGACCCGAATGACGGATGTTGACAGCGGTTGTCAAATTTCTTGATACCCGCTGTAAGCATCCCTCCATCATATCCTTTACCTGTTCTAAGTCATCAATGTCATATATATTCATTTTTACAACTTCATTACTCTCTCTATTTCCCCCTATCTCAACTTCCCTTTCCTACTAATAGATTAAAGGGTACGCACTCACTGGGCAGCAACGGAGATACGCAGGCACGCATTAAAGTATTCTCCCCTGCATTCTCTATGAGACAGCGCTCACTGGCAAGCAACGAAGGCATCGGCCCCGGCAACGTCGCCCACGGACTGAAGAGGGAGAATCCCAAACGGCACTTCCCCTGCCTGCTAATGACGTTAAGCCCTTAATCACTTTTGCCACGGCCTTCGCCACCCTTCTTGCTTTGTTTAGGGGTTTGACCACCCTTTTGATGCGCGCGCGAAGCTAGCTGAATCGTAAAATTCCGCGGGAAAATCTTTGCAAGTGAGCGAGGTAGCAGAGGAAAGGACAATTCCTAGTGACAATGCCGTGCCTCCGTTGCTGACCAGTGAGCGCCTACCTTAATTACGCATACATCTTCGGGGCGGGGGTGGCTCAGTCGGTAGCGCGCCAGGTTCGCAATCTGTAGTTCCCAGGTTCGAGTCCCAGCTGGGTCAGCGTTGAGATTTATCTCCGCAAAATTCCCCGCCCTGCCCACGGTCAGTAGGGGACACCGATGGGCTTGGAAAGGCCGCCGTCCGTCGGATGGAAATTTAAAAAAAAAAATACTGCGATCATCTATAGCAGCACCCTGGAAAGGCCACCGTCCGTCGGACACCGATGGGCTTGGAAAGACCGCCGGCCGTCGGTCGTCCTCGGAACATAATGTTCTCTGCCAGCTGTCCCTCAAAAACACACATCAAAGTTAAGCCGTGGTCCCGTGCACGTTAAAGAACACGCTGGAAGGCCTTGACGGGAGGATACCATCTGTCTCCCAACAGCTCTTCCAGTGGGTCCCCTTCCCCAACCTTCTCTGAGCCTTCGGGGTCCATGTGACCTGGCCATTTAGCCCATGGTGTGCAAAAAAGTGCCGCTCAGAGGTAAAACAACCCAACATACATCTCCATGTCCTTAATCCTTTTAACACAGACCACCCACTCTAATTTTCCTCTCTCCTCCTACTGCACTGCTGCCACCCCCTCCCCCCACTGCTTATGTCTACGCTTTCCTCTTCCTTAATCCCTCACCCCATTCTTATGCTCCCACATGATATTAATCCCCCCCATACACTTCCATTTCTGGCTTAATCAACTCTTCCATTATTTTATCAAAGGCAGTCTCTGCCACGGCGTTGCCGTTTTATTCAATTATATTTCAATCAATTACCTTAAAGGTTCATCTCAGTTTATGCAGGTATAGACCCCATGGTCTGGGACTGCTAAAGTCACTTTTTGATCTTGGGGGGAGGGGTTGAAGAGAAAGGGAGAAAGGAAAGGAGAACTGAAGGTTAAAAATTAAACATTGCATACATTCAAATACAAAGTAAAGTACATCTAGGTTAATACACTCTAACATTAAATATCTACATACTTATATCTTGATTTCGGTTCTATAAATCATTGTATTAAAATCTTCTTTGATATTCAGTTATGTCATTTAAGATTACACATGACATTTACATGAGACAATTTTATTTAAAATTAAACAGTACCGCTTTAAGGAATATTAAATGAATTGAATGTTGGTGTGTGTGTGTGTGTGGGGGGGGGGGGGTATTATTAACTGAAATCGTGCACGTTTTAAGCCTTGTGGGGGCGGGCGATGGATTTTGAGTCTTAGTTTCTTTTTCTTCGCGGCCTTTAGGTCTATCAACGATTTTTTTTTTGAGCTGTTGGCATTGAGAACAATCGTGGGACTTATAATTCCAGGAGAGAAGGAGGGAGGAGGAGAAGCTGGTGAATCCCCTTCTTCAGCGCTGAGATCGATCATGAGTTCAGAATTAGATCAGTCGATAGAGCTGATTTCTTCTTCCATCTCGCGCATGTGCTTCAGTGCTGTGAATATTGCGTCACAGCTATCGGTTAATGCAATTCAGTGATTCTCAACCATTTATGCTTCACGTACCCCCCTGGAAATGTGTATGTAACTGGCGTACCCCTTGTATTGATAGATAAAACTATAGTTATAGTATAACAATGGGAATAAAATAAAACATATATATCAGTGGTTCTCAACCTTTTATGCTTCACGTACCCCCTGGAAATGTTATATGTAACTGGCGTACCCCTTGTATAGATAGATAAAACTATAAATATAGTATAACAATTTAAATAAAATAAAACATAAATATCTGTGGTTCTCAACTTTTTATGCTTCACTTACCGCCTGGAAATGTGTATGTAACTGGCGTACCCCTTGTATAGATAGATAAAACTACAGTTATGGTATAACAATGGAAATAAAACATATATATCAGTGATTCTCAACCTTTTATGCTTCACGTACCCCCTGGAAATGTGTATGTAACTGGCGTACCACTTGTGTAGATAGATAAAACTATAGTTATAGTATAACAATGGGAATAAAATAAAACATATATATCAGTTGTTCTCAATCTTTTATGCTTCACGTACCCCCTGGAAATGTGTATGTAACTGGGGTACCGCTTGTATTGATAGATAAAACTACAGTTATGGTATAACAATGGAAATAAAATAAAACATATATATATCAGTGATTCTCAACCTTTTATGCTTCACGTACCCCCTGGAAATGTGTATGTAACTGGCGTACCCCTTGTATTGATAGATAAAACTACAGTAATGGTATAACAATGGAAATAAAATAAAACAATATATACATACACATTAAATTTTGTATTCATGTAAATTACATATATCGATAAACACAAAAAATGACATTTTTGTACAGCAGTGTTGGCTACTTAGCGACTTTTGTGCTCTCGCGACGTATCCCAAAATATTTTACCGCGTATCCCACGTTGAGAACCCCTAATGTAAAACAGGTATTAGCTATGATCAACAAGAAAATTTTAATATTTTGAACACACTATTACTTATACAATATTAAATATGTTATAATAAATTGAGATTTATGTGTCAATACGCTATAGCAGGTTTTATATAACTATATTTTATACCATTGTAGATATTTTCAATAATATCATATCGAGTTTTTTACTTGTATAAACGATTAACAGATGGCAGCAGGCACTTCCTGTATCAACCATAAAAAAAAGAATTACACTATTAGAGCAGAGTGCAGAAATTTATATATATCGATATGCTTTTGGGAAAACAAACCAAGAACATACATTGACTTATATATATTCGTAAGGTGATTAAATGTATTAATTTACATAATAATTTTAAAAATTCTGCAAAATTACTCAAAATAAACATACAACGGCTTTTACAGTTATTATAGCATGAACTCCTGAACACGATAAAACACTCATTGAATAACTTTACGCTAAGCTACTACTGTAGGCAAATAGCCATGATCGTTAGACAGGTTGAAACACTAATTAAATCAGATTAAATATATCAAGAGGAAGACAAACCATAGCTGAAGCGGGCTAATGATTGCACTGCGCAGATCTCCCCTTACAGTTGTTCTTGTGCGTGCACACCAATTTACCACGTTCAGCTTCGGCAAAATTTCGAAAGCGGTGACACTTAAGCTTGTGTGAAGCTGGGCCAAAGACCAGTTTCGCACAAGCGTAAGTGGCGGTGCACTGCGGAATTTTGTCGAAGCTGAACGAGCAAATTGGTGTGCAGGCACAGAAACAACGGTAAGGGCGATATGCGCATGCGCAGTGCAATCATTTTAGCCCGCTATAGCTATGATTTGCCTTACTCTTGGAATACTTAATGTTTCAAACTGTCTAACACCCATGGCTATTTGCGTACAGTGGTAGCTGACCCTAAAGTTATTCGATGAGTATTTTATCCCGTTCAGGAGTGCATTTTACGATACCTGGAGGAGCCACTGTATGATTTTTAGTACTTTTGCAGAATTTTTAAAATTAATATGTAAATTAATACATTTAATCATCATGCGAATATATAAGTTAATGTATGTTGCAGTTTTGTGATCCCTGGAGCATAGCGATGTATATAGGTTTCTGCACTTTTTTCTAATACTGTAGTTTTTTTTATGGTTGATACGAGAAGTGCCTGCTGCCATCTGTTGACAGTTTATACAAGTAAGGAACTCGATATGATTTTATTGAAAAGATCTACAATTGTATAATTTACATTTATATAAAATATGTTATCGTGCAGTGACACATAAATCTCAATTTATTATACATAATATACTAAATATTATAGTGTTTAAAATATTAAAATTTTCTTGTTGAGTACAGACAGCTACTACTTGTTTTATAATATAACTTATTCGTTGCTATTTTTTCTGTGAGATTTGCCATGTTAAGAGGGCGCTGCAATCCAAAAGTTTACATTACGTTTATGAAAGCTGGCTCTCTTAGACGGGCTTCTTCTTTGTTCATTACTTAGGTGTTCAAATCGATATATGTAATTTATGAATGCTGTAGTCAACAAAATATATTTTCAACGTATTTGTCAATATTATGATTCAAAAGGTATTTCTTAGCAAATTTTATTAAATATTTAAATATATATATAATACTTTTATCAATTCCTGTAATAATTGAAACTAGCAAAACCTTTACAGAAAGTACACTATATATTTTCTTACGATCGTTTTCTGGAATTTTTTAATAAATAAGGACGGAATAACCTGTAAGCTTTTGGCTTGTGTTGGTTTCTCATAAACATACAAACACGTAGAGAAGGATATGCTTATTGGCTTAGCAGTAAAGGTTCTCTAAACCAGTACTCAAGTTAGGACTTTTATTTTAAGAAAATTAAAAAAAAGAAAGTTTCTAAAAAAAGACATGTTACAAGGAAGTAAGAATTTGTTGATTAAATTCATTATCCAAAGATTTTTAAATTGATATTTTACGCTTTTTTGTTTGCAGTTTGTCGAAGTAGCCTACAGAATGGAATCTCATAAAGATCCTCTGAAGAAATTGTCAGAGGCACCAATATATCGATTGATGGACAATTACAGATTTCTTTCAGGTAAGAATCTCCTTCAACATGTTGTAGTACAGAATTCTCACAGTACAAGGCGAAAACGTTCTTTAATAAGGCAGTAGATAATTTGTGATACTGTGAAATACCATACAAACCAAAATATCCAGAAAGAATATCTTAGATGGCAAATGGATATCCTCTGGATATTATTGTCGTGTGGGAAGTAGTTTGCTTACTTCATTTCACAGAGACCATGGATTCCCCATCCAGATAGAGTGGTATTGAATCGCTGAAACGAACCATTTTTTTTTATGATATTGACGTTTATCAATCTAATGCGAAGTTTTTTCCTTAGGGACTATGATTTTTTTCCTATAAAATTGGGATTAAATATAATTTAAAATATTTTATTCCTATATATCGTGATTACCATTTCCACGATATGACCTCCAATGGGTCCCCGCCCCCCAACATTCTCTGAGCATTTGGGGTCCAAATATTTAGCCCATTGTGTGCGAAAAAGTGCTGCTCAGAGGTAAAACAACCCATCTACGATGTGAAGTAGATGATGATTAATCCTATTAAAATCCAATTAAAATACAACAAATGGTTTTACTAGTCACGCTAACTATCGATGTCATCGATAGTTTTTACTATCAATAAAAATCGATAGTCAAAAAATCTATCGATTTTGCAATCGATGGGAAATCTGGTATTTTGATGATCGCAGGTGGGAATGAGAAGAAGCTTGTCGATGAAGAGAGTACGCTTTTAAAATGTAAACTCCATGGAGTAATTTTTTTGTCTTATGGTAAGGAACCGTCCTGTGGCCAAGGGGTTAGCTCACATGGCTACGATCGAAGTTATCTTTGCTATGATCAAAAAGATCTGGGTTTGAGAAGTAAGCCATGAATGTGTGTGTTGTTTCCCTGCTCAGCTCTCACCTTTCTCACCGATTCTTTTCTATGGCGTATTATATAATACATACAAAATCCTCATGCAGCTATGGAGGTCCAACCCAGACTATAATTTTCCTCTCCCGGCGCGTCTGTTCTGAGTTACTGCTGCTGCATTTGGCCACTCTAGGCCAGCAAAGTCCTGTTTGACATTGTCTGCCCATCGCTTCCTAGGTCTCCCGCTTTTCTGAAACCCGTAGGCACACTGTTCATAAACCTATTTGCCAATCTGCAGCTGTGCACACGGCAGCATGGCAAAACCAACGGAGTCTCTCTCTGAACAATATGCTGCTCAAAGGACGTTGATGACTCCTTTGCCTATCCTCATCATTACTTACAAAGTTGAACCACCTAATGCCCAAGATACTGCGTAAGCATCTAGAATCAAAGGCATCAAGCTTCTTGTTATCCTGCTTACAAAGGATCCATGTTTCACTACCATAACTAATTAAACTGTTAATTCTGCGATATTTATTATATTAATAAGAATTGAGTTGTTTATTTCAATACATGATAACGGTTTTATATTATTAAATGTCACACAATGTAAAAAATGGGTTGAAAAAAATTCGGCCGAAAAGATGCATTAGGCTTCCAGCTTTCTGAGATATATTATTCTGACTATTGTTTCAGTATCTTAATCAGCCCAAAAATTTCTTATCATTTTGGATGATAGATACATAAAATTCAACAGATTTTTAAAGAAAAAAAACTCGTTGAGTTTGTTACTTGTATGAACAGACAACAGATGGCGGCAGATACTCCTCGCTTCAACCATAAAAGGATAATACATTATTAGAATAAAATGCAGACCTCCTATATTAATTTATATGATCCAGTGAGCACAAAACTTGTAAATAGGATGAATTATGTATTCGCAAAAGTTTTAAATATTTTAATTTACGTATTTAAAAGCTCTTCAAAATTACTCAAACAAAACCTACTAAGGCTTTTTCCGCTATCGGAAAATGCACGCCTAAAAGGGAATAAATATTAATGAATATCATAGGCTAATTTGCCACTGTAGACAAATAGCCATGGTCGTTTGACAGGTTGAAATATTAAGTCTTATTAAATATTCTGAAGAAGAGGTACTATTTATCTACTACGGTAGACCTTGGTTCAAGGAGTCTGTTTTCGGTATTATTACAAAGAAGGTCTAAGCAATCCTTGCTCCGTCCAAACACTGTATGAAAGCGGATATATCTGCCTTTCAAACGAAAAGATTACAAATAAATATAAATTTAGATAATGAGTTGAAAGAAATTGGTTATCATGACTGGGATTCGAACCATGTCTCCCAGAAGCATGCCGGGCATCTTAACCGCTAAACCACCGAGCAACTGATCATTTCTTCAACTAAGTGATCGGTCAGTTCCTCGGTGGTCTAACAGTTAAGACGTCCGGCATGCTTCTGGGAGACCTGGGTTCGAATCCCAGTCAGGACAACCAATTTTTTTCATCCCATTGTTTCAAATGTTCCTTGTCTAGAGGACTTTTCCTGTGATAATTTATTATTGGATAAATTGAAATATTTTGTCCCGTGGCCGAGTGGTTAGCGCGCTTGGCTAATTGATTTAAGGGACCTGGGTTCGAGACCCGGGTAAGACATAGATGCTTGTGTTGTTGTTTTTTTGTTGAGGTCCCGCCATCTTCACAGACCTTCTCCCCTTTGTGAATGAGAAACTCTCGAATACTAATTATATTTAAAATTGGAAAGATTCAATTTGCCAATCACTACTTGATAGTGTTTCTAGATATTGACCAAATCGCTTCATCATCGACAAAAGCAGAACATCTGCCATTGAAACGGAAACGTTTTGCCGACGAAAGCACATAATGTATCACAAGGTGTGCATATGCTTCTTAATTCTTCTCAGATTAAACAACCAATCAGCGTCTGCTACAGGAAAAACCCTCATATAAATTTTACATATACTATAAATAATAATATAAGTGGTGGTGAAGATAATTTCTAAAGAAATACTGTTAGAATTATAAAAAAAAAGAAATAAATACCCCTCAAGCAGCTGCTTGCCACAGAGGTCTGACAGGAGCCTGTCAGTTTATATGCCATAGTAAGAATGTAAACAGTTTCATTTAATATTCTCCTCACAAGTCCAGCTCCGGACAAGGGTAAGTGACTCCGCCCCGCAGAATTATGCTGAAGTCGAACATGGCACATTGGTATACAACTGTATGGGGCGGTCTGCGCATGCGCAGTGCAATTATTTTAGCATGCTGCAACTATGATTTATTATAATAAACACCTCTTCAAGCAGCTGCTTTACAGGTTATACGCCATAGTAGAAGCAAGGAGTGATAGAAGGTCTATGAGGATGGCGGGAACTGAGTAGAAAAACAAACTCTTCAAATAATTAATGTGACTGTAATTTAGTGTTTAAACAATTCTAACGATCATGGCTATTTGCTTACAGTGGGAGCTGAGCCTAAAGTGTCTTTTATCCGTTCAGGAGTGCATTTTACAATAGCTGAAAAAAACAATAGTAAGTTTATTTTGAGTAATTTTGCAGAAATTTTAAGATTAATACATTTAATAATCTTGCAAATATGTAAATCAATGTATGTTCCAGTTTCGTACTTTCTGGATAGACTGAAAGATAAACTGTACATTATGAAAAAAGCTCATTCTAACCTCTTCTCCAACTGCAATTCCATTGAAAAGTGACTTATATATTATTGAACTGCCCTACCTATAATTCAACAAGAACCACACTTTTTGAAGAGCTCAAAGAAATGGGAATGCAGGAATTCACACTAGAATACACAGTGGACAGCTAATACTCAATAATGCGAAAAATAAAATATAATGCGAAAAATAAAATCTATTTAGAGATTATGAAATATTCAAAATCTTCCAACCTGTATCACAGAATTTAAAAGAGAAACTGGATCTCTTCTCCCTTAGATATTGCTTGATCCAGACTTGTGTACAATGATGTATTAATGTACATTACTAATATTAATTTCAAATATGATTTCTCATCGGAATGAGAAATCTTCCGAGATATATACCTTTCTATTCATATGCATAAAATGGAACTCGAAAGAAAAATATATTAGAATTTGCATTTTATTTCTGAAACGGTAGTATTTGCTTTTGGAGTAATGTTATAATTTTTTTTAACTGAATTTTACATTCTGTATCGGAGATATTGCACAAGTGATTGCACGGACTCTGACGATTGTTCTACTAAAGACTGATAAAGCAGCTAACCGTCGCCTTTAGTGGAAAGAGAATAATAGTGAAATTAAGGAGAAAAAAACAAAAGTCATATAAGTTGGCAGACCGGTTAAGATTGTCTTCGTGTCCAAATTGCCTTCTTTATTTCCAATTGAGAAGTGGCAAATGCACTCGCTGGCTTCGGGAAGGTCATTTCAACGAAGATGAACTATATAAAACTGAAGAAATGGAAAATATAAAAACTGGAACTAGAATTGTTAAAATGAAAATGTAAAAGGACATTCCCAATTTTCTGTGAATAAATACTTTCACAGCAACCTACAGTATAGAGGCATCACACGTCTCTGCCGACGTTGCAGGCAGCCTAACTATTTCGTCTCTAAGTATGCCCCTGGCGGAAAAAAGAGTTACGAAATAATCAGGTGAAAAAACACAATTTTTGTTTTTTACCTTTATTATTTCATGAGTTCCATGTGTACAGGACATATGCTGTGATTGTTTACTAAGGTATTATATTGTCGTAGTGATACGTTTTCTGTTTTGTGTCGATTTATTTAATTTTGTTTTGACTCTTCTAAGAACGATGGCGAGTGTTCTGAGGCGCCATCTGTCGGTGGTTATCCTCATCGGAGACTAGGATTCTCCTGCGGAGCTGGTGAACAGCCTCTTTACGTGCAGTTCGGCAACAAGTGCATCACTTGCCTCTCTACCTTCGGAGGTGGTCGCTATATTATGACCCTACGTAGCGAAGAGATCATGGACAAGCTGGTGTCACAAGGAGGCTTCAACTGGAAGGAGAAGCTCGTTGGAGTCAAGGTGCTGGACAACAAGGAGCCACGTCTACTCGTGCACAACGTACCGTACGTGATAGACAATAGCATGTTCAGCGCATATTTTTCTCGCTACGGGAAAGTGCTGAACATGGAGCGTGAGTGCTGGCAGCCGTTCCTCGCTACAGCAAGCTCACTCTGCCAAACATACTGAAGAGATCATATTTATTCTCCATCAGATAAAAAGGGAAGGAGGATTCTATAGCTTGCTAGATTTTTTTTCAGGTGACATTTTAACAACCAGTCGCTACTGATCTACGGGACCTGGGTTCGAGCCCCGGGTAAGGCATGGATGTTCGTGTTGTTTTCTGCTGAGGTCCTGCCATCCTCTCAGATCTTCTACTGTGGCATATAAACTGACAGGCTCCTGTCAGACCTCTGTGGCAAGCAGCTGCTTGAGGGGGTATTTATTTATTTAAATGAAACCATTTCGGACAAATCTTATGTTTCAGTTTCTACGTGCAAGCTTAAAAATTAATAACAATCAAAGATTTAATAATTTTTAAAAATTTATCTGCAAAGTAAGTTTTTCTAAAAATATGGTGAAATAAGAAAAATTAGATATAAAAAATTTGAATATTTCTATATTAATTAGTGTCTATATTTAAAATAGTTCACCTACCAGATTACACTAAACAGCAAATGATTCGAATTACTCGGAGAATCAAATGAATCAAACGATAAAATCTTTTGAACGATTCTTTTAAGTGAGCCGATTCAAAAGATTTGAATTTTTAAAAAAAGAGTCATTTTGCCCATCACTAGCTCACCAGAATGATTTACAAAATGATAATTGAATGAATATTATAACAAATTAATAGTAAAACTAATATAAAGTAATAATTTAATTGAAAAAATAAGGTTAAGTATTAAAAGGGGCTCGTGGATCACGTAGAGTCCTAGATAGCCATCTCACTATCAATGTTTGTTTACAAATATCGATTTCAGAGATGTTTATTTAATTCATAACTTACCACTAATATTTATTATTTAACAAGATTTCTTATTAAAATAAGAAATCGGATCAAGATAGATTATTGTCTGTTGATATGTTACGAAATTAGCTGGAAAGAAATTTATATTAGAATGAGCATTTTATTTCGGCAACGGTAGTTTGAATTTATATTTACCATTAGAGTAATGTAATTTTTCAATCTGAATTTCACACTTTCTACCGGATTAGAAAACAGCAAATGTTTCAGGTCTTTGAAGACTTAAACCAAGTAGCATATTTTAATTTATTGAAAATTTTAAACCAAATGCTATCAAAACCTACAAATTAAATAGTAGAGGAGCAAAAGAGAATAGATAATTCATTTTCGACAGCTTCAACCCATTTAGCAGTCGTGATTGTAAAGGTTTATCTATATTTAAATTTAAGAATTAATGAAATTACAAATATGCAATCACCTTTTGAAAGAAAAAAATCGGTTCTGATACAACATGACAATTTTTATCTTTATTAGCAAATATATTCATATCATTAATTTAACACATGAAAGTTTCGAAGCGTCATTGTTATCATTTGATCTCATGACTAGAAGCCCTGTATAGTTAGAGTCTAATATCCTTCTTTAAAAACTGGACCATTGTGTAAAAGGGACTTTGGCCCCTTTATCATCTGGTCCACATGTGTTCTGCCGAAAGGCTGGCTTTCTTCTTCTTAAACATCCTTCATCTAGTCTAGACCTATTTGTAAAGAGGGCCTCAGCCCTCTTATCATCAGGTCCATAGGCGTAGTGGGCAGTGGGTGCTGATGTGCAACAGAAAAGTGGTCCGGCACAGTGAAAAGCCAACAACCGTACAACTTGGCAAAAGGGCATTTGGCCGCAGGCCGACCAGATGCTGAATGGAAGATGTTGGAAGGGGAGGGAGGTTATATCAGTTGCAAGTCGTAGATGGTGTGGAGGGTGGAGAGAGTTGATGAGGCGAAAGTATTGTGTTTTTTTTTTAATTTAGTCATTTTTTTTTGAAGTGAGAAAAAAATTTTTTTTTTTTTTGAAAGAGTTTAGTAATATGTTTGAAAGGGATTTTTTTTCCATAAATTGTATTTATATATTTTTTGTTTGATGTTTTTTTTTTGTTTTTTTCCCAAAGGATGGGAGTTGGGGGAGGGTTTTTATGGGGGGGGGGGATCTCGCGTATGTTGTGCTTAAAAGCCGTGTACCATATTCTTGAATGTGATAAAGTGTAGAATTAGATTATTATCCTGCTTCCAGCTATTCTATTTGATTCATTTTTTTTTTCGGTTAAATGAATAGATTAAGCTTGAACTGTAACAGGTTAAAGTAAGTAAAAAATGTTTGATTTTGTTCTTTTAGGATTTTATCAAGTTTCTGAATAAATTTTCTTTTTATACATGTTTGTTTCCTTTTACACAATTTTAAAACAAAGGCTAATAATTTTCTGGAGCAGCACCCCCACTAATTTTAGCTACGAGCCGCCACTGCTCAGTACTCAGGGAATGGCGGGACAAGTGAGTAGAAACACTAACCGATGTAATTAGGATGTACCATGTTGTCTTTTTTTTTCTTTGATAAATACGGCAGATAAGCTGATTCGTGTGTTATTGAATATTATATATATACTACATGTTTGGGATTTTCTTAGTGAGATAAGAGGTGTTTTGATGACACTGTGAAAAGATTGATTAATGATTAAGTGATTGTATTGAAGTAAGAATTAAGGTATTGATGAAAACAGTTTTTAGAAAGACTTGTAGAGAATAGTGAATAGTTTGTTTGATAAAGGTTTAGTGAAGCAGAGTGTAGCTCATAAGAAGTACGTAGTTTTTTTTTTATAAGAGATTTAGAATACTGTATTATCATATTAAGTTGCGTATCTGTTAGCATTGGCTTTGGGAAATTTTAGACATGGGCCCCCGTACCTATTTACAACGTAGCGATCAACTCTGGCGCTTTCCCCCACCATGAGGACCCCCAAAACACACTGGATAGGAACGCAGAACAGCGCACGAAGGATTGGTTTAAGGCAGTGATTCCCAACCTTTTCTGGACCATCGCCCCCTTTAGAAGAGAACAAAAATTTCAACGCCCCCCCCCCCCCCCCTAGTCCATAATAGTTAATTTTATATGAAATATTAAAATATTGTTACATATTATCTGTACCTAATTTATCTGTTTATTTATCTATTAAAAATCATAAAGCAGAAATTAATAAAACGACAACCAAATGTACAATAAAATTGTTTATTAAAATTTTAAAAATAAACACAGAATCAATAAGAAATAAAAAATAATGAGATAAACACAAAATTAATAATAAATAAAAAAATTAATGAGATGGTTGAGGCTGGTGGAGTGTTAACAATTTGTGTTAATGTCGGGTTCCAATTTCGTTAACATCAATCGCAGATCGCCACGTTCAGTGATGTGCAGTCTGTTCCTCTTCTTTGACAGTGAATTAGCTACTGCACTGAATCCACGCTCAGCCATATAGGACGAAGGAAATGCGATTAAAAACTTCTGTACTATTGCCCACAATCCAGGGTAGAGAACTGGTATTGATTTTTGAAGCCAGAACTCTTGGTATCCATGTTTGAATTTTACTTTGAGTGCTTCGTTAGTCGTGAGTTCTGAGAGTTCCTCTTCCAAATTTGATGATTCTTCAGTATCTGTGTTTGCGAAAGGATCTAAAACCCAACTCGGTATATTCATGTTTAAAATATCTTGGAAACGCTCCGTAAAATCAACATGAAGAACTTCCAAGTGTTGGCAGTAAGTAAGTAAATCTTCCGGTTTTGCAGAGACTGCTGATAATGTGGGAAAGTGGTTATATTCACCTCTACCTAGATTTCGTTTGAATAGAAGAAGTTTTCCCGCAAAAGCAGCTATGACGTTTTTTGTTTTAATTAAATTCAACTCATCACCTTGCAATTGTAAATTAACTTGATTAAATATTTTAAACAGGTCTGTCAAATAAGCGATGTCATTTTTTGACGTAATCAGGTTTTCGCGCAATTTTTCGTCTCTGTCTTCATGAATGTCCAGTACTGAGTCAAATAGATTGAAAAAAACGATTCAGACAAACACCTTTAGAGAGCCAACGTACTTCTGTGTGCAGCAGCAAGCGACTGTAATCTTCATCATTTTCATTACAAAGCTTACCAAATAATCGGTCATTCAATGAATTGCTTCTAATCTTATTGATTGCTTTAATAACGTAATGGAGCGACGTATGCAGACGTTCATTCAAATTTTTTACAACCAAATGCTGACGATGAATAATACAATGTACAGCGAATACATTTGGTACTGCTTGTTTCAAATGCGCTATGAAACCCTTATGACGCCCTGTCATTGCTGGAGCACCATCAGTAGCAGCAGACAAAATATTGCAAATAGAAATTTCTTTCTCTTGAAAAATCTTTTGCATGGTATTAGATATAGATTCTCCCTTTGTATCAGATTCCAAATTTTTTGCAAATAATAACTCTTCATGAATTTTTTCTTCTTTTATAAATCGTACGTATGATAAGAGTAGAGCTTCGTTATTTGGTAGAGTTCATTCATCGAGTTGAATGGAAAATTTGGAAGTCTTTAAGTAATCACATAATGATATTTCAACGTCTTTGCCATTTCATCTATTCTTCTTTGCACTGAATTATTTCTGAGATGAATTTTTTTGATGATATCTGACGGTGTCTTATGATGAAGAACAGTTTTTAATATCTCTTTGACTGCCGGCAAAATTAATTCCTCGTCAATTGTGTGTGGTTTTTCTGCTTTTGCGATTAACAATGAAACGTTATATGAGGTTCGTAGTCCATCATCATCTTGTTTAGAAGACGACGCAAAAAGGTTTGACATAGTTGGCTGTTTTAAATATTGCTTTTCCAGTTCTTGAAAATAGGATAAATCTTAGTTCTTCTTATCAGCATGCATTTTATTTAAATGCTCCTGTAGCCTAGAAGGTTTCATAGCTTCATTTGAAAAAACTTTTCGGCAAATTAAACACATAGGTAATGATTGATTTGTAGGAGAGTACGTAAATTCATATTTCAAATACTCAATACTGTACTGCCGGCATTTCTTTTTAGATGTAGATTCAGACATTTTCAAATACAAATTAACTTCTCAACAGATTTATAAATAGTTATAATAATAATGCTTATAATGACTTCTAACACTTATCACTCACGACTATTTATCACGGCGAAGCACATAAAAATAATAAAACATTCCTAGAGCTATCGCTTTTATAGATTTGATTTTGTGCACGCATTAACTTGTATGTTTGCGATGCCGGCGCACTTGCTCCGTAAACAAGTCATTTCAAGCTCCCATATTCTTGTCGAAACATGTTAAATTGCATGAACCGCGTGTTTGCCTACCAACTTGCAAGGACTTGTCACCGTCAATCTATTCTAAACTAAAACAAATTAGGTATACCTAATGCTAATTTAAAAATGCTTATTAACGCGATAACAATAAGATATTTACATAGCTAGATAAAATATTTATTCATGAAAACAGGTATTTTCAAAGTATTTTATTACATTAAAAAAATAATTATAAAAAAATTATTAAATATAATAAATTTATTATTATTATATTATTATTGCATCAAGGTTGATTTGCCTATCAGGACGGACACACATGTCCAACATAATAAGCCTGATATAGTAGTGCATGTTAAGGTATTGAATGAGATTACAATTATTGAAGTAGGAATAACATCTCAGGGTAACCTGCAGAGAGTAGAGGTTGAAAAGAAGAGGAAGTATGATCTGCTGGCTAATGAGTTGAGCCTAATTCACAAGTGTAATGTTAATATTATACCTTATGTTCTGACGTGGGATGGTATTGTAACTACGTACCATAAAGCATACTCAAAGCGACTTGGAGTGGGAAAACATATTGAAGCTTATATCCAATCTGTGATCTTGAAGAGAACTTTTGAGAGCATCTCAGTCGACTTCAGACGTACCAGTACGCTAGTAGGCGGGAGCAGGGAACTTATTGTCCAAGCTGCAGTTGAAAAGCTGTACATGACGGATGAGGTAGTGGATGACCAGAATCACCGGGAAGACACCACAGAATAGAAGAGATAAAAAGATTGTCACAGAAAATTCCATTAAATTTATTTATTTATTTGACCGCCCTTCTTGACTGCCTCAACGCCCCCCATTTGCCTCTGGATCTGCCACCGCCCCCATGGAAGGCTCCAGCGCCCCCATTGGGAATCTATGGTTTAAGGTTAGGGAAACCCACAGTATACCTATCTTCCACGTAGTGATCAATTCTTGCACCCCCCCCCCCAACACGAGAACCGTCAGAACCTGCCTAAGAGGAGCACTAGGCGGCACACGAATCAATGTTGGGAGTGTGGAAAACGCGGCCATTTGGCTGGTGACTGCAACACCAAGAATGAGTATTCAACGTATTATGAGTATGACGACCCTGAGAGCCACATACGGCAGTACCCGCTTGACCCACAATGGTACACAAGGAATTGTCAGGAACGTGGAGAGTCTAATCATTTTGCTAGAAATTGTCCCACCAGAAGGAGCCCCCCACGGAAACGTTTCATTTGCGATAGTTCCGATTACTACACAGAACCCCATTCACTACCTCACCCCCACAGAAAACAGGATCCCTCTTGCGGCAAACATAGAAAGAATAGCCACCCTGCAGTTCACAAAATTGGGAATTTGCCTTACAGCTCGCCCAAACCCCCAGTGTACCCCACGCCCACACCTAACTGGATTAGGCATTCCCTTTTGTTCCAAATACTAGAGGCAGAACTGGGACCTCCTACAAGGTGTTGGAGAAAAGCAGTTAATCTAGACGTCGAGCGACTAGTAGAGAAAGTTTTCACCCCTATTGGCCTAGAGGAAGACAAAGAGGTGATAAGACTAGTCGAAATTGCTTTCGACATAGATGGTCTCAGAGAAGCAATTTATGAAACTTTAAGGCAAAGACGATTAGTTAAGGAGTATGAGTTAGTGAAACAGGAAAATAACCCTCCTGACGAAAAGCCCGAAATTAGATAAAAGCATTATGTCCTGTACAAAAGATTAGAGGCTGAACTTGGTTCTCCTCCCATATGCTGGAAGGATGTGAAGGGAATGGATGTCACAAAATTAATGGAAAATGTCCTGGCCCCATTCTGCCTCGAAGAGAAAAAGGAGTTCGGTAAAGAAATAGGAACCCTATTCGATATTCGTGGGCTCCGGAAGAGAATTGTAGATATATTAAGGGAGGAGAGGTTAGCGAAGGACGGTACGCAAGAGGGACAAGAGAATCAGGAGAATCGAACCCACATGGAACAGCCAGCACAGGATGAAGTGCAGTTTGCGATACCCACACCAAACAGAGGCGAAATTGACCCCCACAGGGATAGCCAGAGCATCGAAACCACTCCTACTAATGAAAATTCAAGCGCACACGGGAATCGAACCCCGACTCGGCACCAGCCACAGGGTGAAGAATGCCCCCCCCCCCCCCGAGCTCCCCACAGCTAGCGAGGAGGCCTCTGACTCACTGGAGAGGAATAGCAGGCGGATAGAAGGGCACCAGGCGAAGGAGAATTTGGAGATGCGGAAAACTGAGAATTTTGAGGCACCGAGTAAGGGATAAATTGTCGAGGTGAACGTAGTGAGTGAACAGATTGAGATGCCCAACTGCAGTGAAACTGATGAGGTACAAGACAGTAGCAATAAGAATTGGGAAACCCATTTGGAAATTGAGAAGTTGGCCCCACCTGTCGAAACTGGGAAGAATTTTGAAACGTCCACTGAAACTGAGGAGAGATTGCCCCCAGCAGTGAATAGAGAATGGGAGGTACAGCGTGTTAATAAGAGTTTGGAAACTATTAATGAGAGTTTGGAAACCCACTGGGAGATGGAGGGGTTGGTCCCATCTAATGAAATTAGTAAGAATTGTGAAACGTTCGATGAGCGGGAGGAGAGATTGCCCTCATCAGCAAATAGGGACTGGGAATTACAAGGAGTTAATGAGAGTTTTGAGATATCCGGTCCGAAATTAGATGCCCCTACGGTAAATAAGTACAGAGTACCTAAAATAAGTACAGAGTGAGAATTTGGATACATTCCAAGGGCAAGAGGATTTTAGTCGGAACAGAGCAAGCGAGCGCTTTAAGAGTCAGGCTGGAAATACAGAAAGGGAAAAGCCAAGTAAACGGCGGAAGAGCAAGAGTTATGGCGCTCAAAACAGTAATGGGAATTTATATGCAGAGGTAAAGATAGGAAGTTTTAACGCACTAAGAGATAGAACCATTGAGAAGTTGGTCCCACCTATCGAAGTTAGGAACTGGGAGACAAGCGGAGAAATTGAGAATGTCGTGACACCTAGGGGTGACGGGAGATTGGATATGTCTGAAAAGAATAATTTTGTTTCACGCAAGAGAGTCGGAAAAAGTTGCTATCCGTACAGAGGCATTAGGAGCTGTTGCGCGCATGGGTATGGCGAAAGCAATCAACCGGACAGAGATAGCGAAAGGTTCTCTACACACGGAGACAGTGAGAGATGCAAGGATGAGGCCCTGCCAAAAAAGTTTGAGAAACTCAAAGGAGAGGACGACGACTGGGATTTCGACCCACGGGTCACCGCGAACTGCGCCATAGAGCACCCTTACCCGCTGCACCGAGGCAGGCCAGAGCGCATGCGCTGTCTGATAGTTGAACGCATATCCTGCGGTCTCTCCCAGCGTTCATCTCGGGTCGACAGCCGCCAGAACGCCAATCAACAGCGAGATCAGCCGTCATTACCGCAGCGCCCCTACGAGCAAATGGCCGACGGCAGAGCAGCGCTTCCCGCTTTGCGTTGCCATAGCAACCAGTGAAGGCAGGCGCCGAATCAACTCAACGAGTAACCCACCAAACGGCAGCGCTGCCTGGGAGCCAAGAAGAGCGAAGGTGACGTCATCTCGGCATTGTAGCCGCCCTAAACGAACGCCGTAGAACCACCACTTGATTGACTTCTCGCCGGGAAGGCTCTTCCGCGTCACTAGTCGATAAGCCCTCATCTGAGTCCGACAATGGAGCCCCCCAACGCTCAGAAAGCGATCACTGCGCGGGAGCCATTGGACAGATGGGCGTCCTTCCCTCCCTCACATTTCTCCCTCTCCCGGGGACACTACACACCACTTCAGAGGACTCAAATTTTGGAAGCGGGCTGAATCATGTACAATTTTCATTTTTTTTTTCTTAGCCCTGTACAATGAAAATAGAAATGTGCACCTTTTTTTTTGTTGTTTATGATAAGATGATTGAGATTAAATTATGTATTAACGCCATTAAATAAGCAAGATGTTTGGATTGAAATTGATTAATGTATTAATACCATTAAATAAGCAAAATATTTGGATTGAGGTTAATTCAATAAATGAGCAAAGTATTTGGACTATTCTGACTGAAAAAAAATTTTTTTTGTTGTTGTTATACTGTGATCGAGCTAAATTAGAGTTTACTGAATGACTTGTTAGCCAAATATCTGTTACATAATGAGAGATTGTATAGTGTAGATCGTACTGAAGCACACAAAATGTTTCACAGACCATTAATTAGAGTGAAGTGAAAAAAAAAGAGAGAAATTTTTTATTTTTATACGTTATATTGCAATCGGGCAGATTGGAGTTCGCTGAATAGCTTGTGAACCAAATAGCTATTCCATAATGAAAGATTGTATGACGTGGACCGTGCAGTATTATGTGAAACACACAAAATGTTTTACAAGCCATTAAGTTCCGTGAAATAAAAAAGAGATCTTTGTTTTTCTCTTCGTGTCGGGCTATCGTGCACATAGTCATTTTAAGTGAAATGTCTTGGCGGCTACGACCTCGCTGCGGGAAAAGAAGCACGCCGAAATGTTAAATTGTTCAGGCTAAATGCAGGCAGTTCTGAAGTCTTCTGGAATATATAGATGGAAATATAAGATTCAACAAGTGTTTTAGAATGATATTGAGTGATGCCCGTGTTATCTATCTATTATGTTAATTCCATGATACATTGTACAGTAATATTATAAGCCTATGAGTATGTGGCCTAAGTAGGTAAAGATAATTGTGAGGGCACGTGACGGCCAGTAATAGAATAAATTGTGTATTGTAGATTGTTGATGTGTGGAAAAGCCAGATTTTTGACCCTCTCCTCGTTTCTCTTTGTTTTCATGTGCTGCTGTGCTGGAGTCATCACCCAAGCAGAGGACCAACGAGAGGCCAGACTCAACTCCACTGGACCTCGGCAGACGAGGCGGATGGCGGCGCCCCAGTGAACGAGTGCAGTGCGCGTATGACGTCCGGCCCACGGGGCGAATCGGGACCCTACCTTCTCGGAGGAACTTTCTTCTCCAACCTGCGACTGTGAACTTTCCTCTCCAACTTGAACCCAGGAGTACTGTGACTTTTGTTTTCCTCATCCCTGCTATTGGTGCGTTGCGTATGATGTCCTTAATTCTGGATCCCCTGTCGATAGCCCATGAAGGGGCGCGAGGACTCTTTCGCTCCATCCAGCCAAGGGACTTATTAGACCTCTGCCTATCTTTCCCCCCTCGGGAAGATAGGTATGTCATGCCCACGTAATTTTATTACGTGGCCAAGACTTTATGGGCTTTGGGACGACGTTAGATTAGGCTCCAGTTTAATGTGACATTTTCGACTGCCTTCATTTTTGTGTCCAGTTCAATGAAGAGGAACTCGGCCGCAGGCCCCGAACTTTCCAGATTGAGCCTGGAACCCCTGATGGCAGAGGAACTACGTGACATGCCTGGTAAACAACATTGGCGGGAGGGGAGCTGAGATTCGCACCTCGGCTACTCTGGCCAATCCCCTACAGCCACGCATGAGCGTAGGTGACCTCCACAAGGGAGGCCAGCGAAAAAGGACAAGAAAAAATTTGGCGAAAGGAGTCTCTTCTTCTTGTCCGGGCTATGTGGTCGGTAGCAATGGTCCTCTCCAGTTAGCAGAAGCCCGAAGTGTGAACAGTGTATGTGGGGGAAGCGCTAAGCAACCCGGGCTCCCAGCAACTTGGAGCGCAGCAGCCCAGTGATTGCCTTCCCGAGGGACTCCTGGCTTGACGATTTAAGGGGGCACTTTTATAAAACTGGCTCCGCTTTTCTTTTGCATTTGAACGTATTTCTGTGAACGGCCGTCTTAACGGTTAAGGACTGTTAGAGTCACGAGCAAGTAGCTCTGCATCAGGAACTGTTGATTAATGGCTGTTGAGTAATAAACTTGCAAAGTTCCCTTAATTGAAAGGGCCATACTAGAGACATTTTTGAATCTGTCCCAAAAGTGGAAACCACATGTGTAGAATGTTTGAAGGTAATTTTGTTAATAAATGTGTATTTTATTGTTAACTGAAAAGTTATCTCAGTTCTCATTATTGCAAATGTCTGTTAACTTGGTTAACTTGGTTGTGGGTCCAGGAATTTGCCTTGAATTTTGCAGCAAAGAACGCATCAAGGCCTAAAAGTTGTGCCGCCCTAAAAATACTCTAGGGGGGTCATAACAGGAATTCGGCTTCGTTTCTTCTTATGAATGCGTAACCTTTTTGGAAGGTATGTTGGTTATCAGATGAAACCCAACCTCAGTCACTCTAATTCTTTGAATTTCAGGAATAAAAAACAAAAATAAAAAACATTCTGGATATTATGGAATTTTTTGTAATGAAGTGGAATCTGAAACGTTTACCATACCAGCCAATAGTGATATTTGCAATTATCTGCCCTAAGTGATGTTATCAAAGGAAATAATCTAAATAATCTATTGTTTAATCTAAAACAGGGTTTTTCAAAATACGTTCCATAAAACCCTTTGAATTTACGAAAACTTGCAGGGTTTCCCTGAGAGAATGAGAGGGATCTCCAAAATTCTGTTATTCAACACTTTTCTGAATATCCAATACAAATTCATAAAGATTTCGTAGTTCCAATAAAAACATTATATTGGCTCCAAAAATCCTTCTGTTGCAGCTGAGGATCTGGAAAGGGTGGTGGGGATTAAACGTAAGGGTTCTGGATGAGAAAGTTTTAAATGAAAAGGCTCCAGGATGATGTCTTTAAATATAAGGAATCCATGACTTCAGAAAGGTTGAAAACCCCTGATCAAAAGCAATGACTTAACCAACTGAAATCAGCTGCAATGCAAGCAAAAGAAAATCGAAATCAAACCAAAGCAATAACATAGAATACACACGAGTTCAGCAAGTTTTGCATTTCAAAATGCTGCTTTAAGAAGCGATTGTCAGTTTTTCTTCCGTGTATTAAACTAGAAATGAAACTGTCCCTTCGGTACCTCTTGATTTCTAGACCGTCTCGAATGCGACACCGCATCTGAAAATCCCTCTCATTTCTGAATTCTCCATCAGGAAATAACCATATTCACCAATTTTTAGCTCTCCAGCGCTGATATATGACCTCGAAGGATCCATCGCATCTAACATTTCGCATACTTTCTAAGATTTACGATTCAAAATACCTTAAGCACTGGTACATCTGTATTGGATCTTTGACCTCAAAGTAACCATCGCAAACAAAATTCAACATTTACGAGATGTATGATCCAAAATACCTCCAGGAATTAATTTGTAGGTGTCTATTATTGATAGATATAATTTTGATCTTTGACCTCGAAAGACCGTCCGAATCCGAAATTTCTTAATGTTTCCTACATATCTAACCTGAAACACCCCAGGAAACCATTTTTCAAGTTTCTACCAGATTGATCAAGGTTTGACCTGTATTTGACCTTGATGGACACATCGAAGATCAATAAAAAAACTTACTTCCCCGCGAATTTTGGCGCTTCTTTAAACGATGCTCTGTGTTCGCTTTTTTTCCCCTCGAAACATTTACAGACCTAATCATAATTGACCATCACAATATATGCATCACAATATATGCAACACTCATCAGAATATGACCAAAATATTTATTAGGGAAACAATATGATGAATTATTATTTCTTGTGTCGTCGCCCAAAGCGTTGTTCCTCAAAGTACAAGGTAGAATGAAATTTCTGGTATAACGCCATACAATGAGAGAAATGTTTCTTAAATTGTATCCATTCTCTTACATTTGGAAATACACCAAAGAGCCAAAACATTATGACCACCTGCCAAATACGATGTTGGTCCTCCACGTGCCTCCAAAACATCTCTTACCCAGCGAGGCATGGATGCTACAAGATTTCTAAAGGTGTCTTGTTTTATCTGCTACCAACATGTTACCAGCTGGTTGAGCCATCGCAGATCGGATATGCTGTTCCAATACAAACAACAGATGCTCGATTGGATTGATGTCTGGGAATTTGGAGGCCAGGGAATACCTGGAAATTTCATGTTTCACGAACTATTCTCGAACAATCCAGGCAGTGTGGCATGGTGCATTACCCTGCTGAAAGAAGGCACTACTATAGTCCCCTCTAGTAGTGCCTTCTTTCAGCAGGGTAATACCATTATCATGAAAGGATGTACCTGTTCTGCAATGATGTTTAGGGTAGTAGACCTCATAGGTTCCTGCACATAAATGACTGGACCTAGCGTTTCCCAGCAGAACATTGTCCAAAGCATTACACTTCCTCCACTGGCTTGTTTTATCCCACAGTGCATCTTAGTGCCAACACTTCACCAGATAACTTACGCACACGTACCAGGCCAGCCACATGATGCAACAGGAAACGAGATTCATCTGACCAGACCTTTTTCCAATCATTCAAGGTCCAGTTTTGATGCTTGCGTGCCCATTGTACGCACTTTCGACGGTGAACTGAGGTTAGAATGAGCACTCGGAGTGGCCTGTGGCTATGCAGCCCCATTTTCAGCAGGGTTCAATGTCCTGTGTATTATGACACATTACTCCTAGTCACCAGCATTCAAATTACAGGCGAGTTGCGCCACAGTATCGCTTCTGTTGGATCGTACCATACAGGATAGCCATCGCTCACCTCTAGCATCGATGAGTCATAGTCAGTCCACACCTTGTCGACAGTTCGTGATTTTTTCCTCCTCAGACCACTTTTTTAAGGTACTAAGTACAGCTGACTATAAGCACCCCACAAGCCTTGCTGTCTCAGAAATGCTCTGATCCAGTCGTCTGGCCATTGTCAAACTCACTTAAGTTCGCTGCCTTTCCCACCTGAAGAACAATATAATAATAATACCCCCCTCAAGCAGGTCTGACAGGAGCCTGTCAGTTTATATGCCATAGTTGGTCTGTGAGGATGGCAGGACCTCAGCGGAAAAACAACACAAACGACCATGCCTTATCCGGGGCTCGAACCCAGGTCTCTTAGGTCAGTAGCCAAGCACGCTAACCACTCGGCCACTGGACGGCTAACACTGATTAAAAGGGCTCAGTATGATGTTATTTATACCGTTTCATGACCTTCACTTACGACGTCGTTTAACTGCAGTTGCTTCTATTTGGATAAAGATGCACTGGTCATAATATTTTGACTCTTCGGTGTTCCTTTTAGAAATCGGTTAAATTTCAATAAGGGGAGAAGAAGAAAATCTTGAACGAGAAAGAAATATTTTTTACAGTAATCATTTTCTGAATACGTAATATTAAAATAACAGAGCTGTGATAATGATTAAAAGTTTAGAAATAACACTGAATATGTTTTTGTGATAATCAGTATATTCTCCAATAAAGCTAATACAGCGTATAAAATCTGCGCTTTTAATAAATCTACATCGATTTCCATCAAAATGAAACGAATATATGCTGGTATTAATAACTTGAAGGTACATCGATATTTGTAGCATAACATACCCTTAAGCATAGCAACGGTTGCTGAAATATTTAGACTATATAAAATATTTTATTAAATATTTAGTACAAAATTTCACATATCTTAGAAATTGAATTAGAAACCAATGAGGAAAGGAAATGCTAAATATTACGTACTTTCAATAAACTTACTTAGTCGAAACGAATGACGATATTGGAAACTTTCTCATATGTTAAATTTGAAATCCAAATGGCGTCAAATAGTTGTTGCCAGATAATTTGATACATTTGTGTGTTCGAAAAAATTATGAATATTTCAGAAAACATTTAAGGAAGTGAAGTTTGTCGGCCTTTTATCCGTTTGATAAACTCTTATGCGCAGTCAGCAATTTTTACTTCACACTTTAAGGGTGCTGATTAGATTCCTTGGCACTCATAACAAAATACAGAGATAAAAATAAATCACTGTTTCAAACATTGAAATTATTAGAACGATTTACTTTTAGAAATTATTAGAACGATTTTCGATTTACTATTTAGAACGTAAATCGAAAAACGAATCAATAGCAAACTGCATTCGAAACATTTTTGGTAAAGTGGTCTAAGTAATAAAAAAAGCTTTTTCTTGTATTTTTGTTCTGTTCTAAACGATTTTCAAGTCACCTACGAATGATGTGACACATATATACATAACCAACCATGTGCTTTTAGAGATGTAACCAGACGGTGTAATTTACTTCTCCAAATACGTTACCCTGAGCTACACTGTTGCATTTCGCCACTGCATTCCAATACTAAATAGGTCCTATTTGACCATTGTCTTCTATGATAGTGAAACTCGGACACTTTGTAAACAAGATGGAAGGAAACTTGATGCTTTTGATTCTAGATGCTTATGAAGTATCTTGGGCATTAGATGGTTCAATTTTGTAAATAATAATGAGGTTAGGCAAAAGAGTTGGCAAACTCCTTTGAGCAGTACATTTGTGCGGAGAGAGACTCAGTTGGTTTGGCCATGTTGCCCTTATGGATAATTACAGATTATCGAATGGGGTTATGAATAGTGTGCCTATAGGCTTCAGAAAGAGAGGGTGACCTAAGATGCAGTGGGCAGACAATGTCAAGCAGGACCTTGTTAGAATTGGTGTGTAATGGCCAGATATGCTTGGATAAATTGCACAGTATGGTTGAACCTCCGTAGCCTATGGCTGCTTGAGGATGATGATCATAATGTCTTGCTGTTCAGTAAAAATTAACATCCCGAAATTAAATGGATAATGTATCAGCGGCATACAAGGGGAGCGGCGGAGGAGGGGGGGGGATTATCACTCCTCCTTGACAGCTTGAATGACATGTTTTAAGACTATCCCCGAAAACGGAAACTTTAGCATAGTGGTTCACAACAAATTTGGCATTGGGCCGAACAGAAAAAAATTAATTTGCTCTGGGCTAATCGTTGGGAGGGGTTAGGGGAGAAATAAAAATACAGCACTAAATAAAAAACCACACTAGTTTAGAATCAGAAATCTACAGATATGACGAAATGAAAAAAAGGGAAACGTTTTAGGAAAATAAACACTCAGGTGACAGGTGTTCAAATGTGGAGACTTTCAGGTCTAAACAAGAATATCTATTCAGTTTAGGTTAAGCATACCTTAGTATGAGGAGCTAAACAAGAAACAGAGGAGTTCAAACTTTGATTTCGTTTCTCAATTCAGAGAGAACTGAAATCCGATCACAAACCCGGAAAAAGAGTTACAATAACTTCATAAGAACGTAATGCTGTTGTTTGTATTTGAAATAGTATGTATATTCAAAAATCAACAAATGGAAAATAGATTCAGGTTTGTCATTAAGCGATATTAAAAGGATCAACTTAATTATTCTGAATAGTAGTTACTCATTTTATTCTTGAATAATTTCATAATAATGAGTTGGCATCGCTCCAGGGTCGTAATCTGCAGTTCCCAGGTTCGAGTGTCACTTGGGTCAGCGTTGAGATTTCTCTCCGCAAAATTCTCGCCCTCCCTCGGTCACCAGGGGGCTTGGAAAGGCCGCCGTCCATCAGATTGGACGGTAAGTCTTAACGCTGTGTGCTAGAGAGCTATATATTGGGCATGTCAAAGAACACCCTGGATGACCTTGACTGGAGGCTACCATCTGTCTCCCAACAGCTATTCATTGGGTACCCTTCCCCGAGACTTAGGGGTCCTTGTGACCTGGCGATTTAGCCCATTGTTTGCAAAAAAAGTTCCGCTCAGAGGAAAAACAATCAAACCTAACCAACAGGATCTTTAACATCAAAATCTATTGTCCCTTTGAAGTAATAGAAAGTTGGCGTTCCAGACATATTACTTCAGTTTTCAGGATAGGGAATGCGAAAGGTAGGATTAAGGGTTTAAGTATCAGCAATTGCTTCCAGTCATCTGGCAACAGATATGAAGTATCCTGTGTATCTGTTCGCTCAGACTGGCAACCTCACACAAAAAAAACAGAAAAGATAGCTGTAGATTTACATTCAACAGAGGCCCCCAATACAATGTCCAAAATGAAACATTCAAAATCCTAGCTAGAAGACATTCCAGTTGGTTAGCATCGAGATCCTGTGACGTCGACAATAAATAAAACAGATGTCATCCGTCCCATTCCCCTTCAGAGTGCTTTCAGTAAGAGGCGATATTTCACAATTGTAGACAGCGCACTGCCCACAGGGCCAAAAAGGTTGGGTTGTTTTACCTCTGAGCGGCACTTTTTTGCACACCATGGGCTAAATGGCCAGGTCACATGGACCCCAATGGCTCAGAGAAGGTTGGGGGAGAGGACCCACTGGAACAGCTGTTGGGAGACAGATGGTAGCCTCCCGTCAAGGCCATCCAGCGTGTTCTTTAATGTGCACAAGGTATGGCTTTCCCGCACACGGAGCCATGGCTTAACGTCCCATCCGACGGACGGCGGCCTTTCCAAACCCATCGGTGTCCCCTACTGACCGTTGACAGGGCGGGGAATTTTGCGGAGATAAATCTCAACGCTGACCCAGCTGGGACTCGAACCTGGGATCTACAGATTACGAGCCTGGCACGCTAGCGACTGAGCCACCCCCAGGGCCAAAAAGATTTGTCGTTTAATTAAAATAATAATGCACCTGTGTGTGTGTATCAGTATTCATTTAGAACTTATTTAACAGTTTATTTTTATTATACGTGACGTGTAGTGTCTTTTAAAACTCATTATCCCCAATAACTAACTAGTGGGCGTAGTGTAGATTAAGCAGCGAAAGCCACGTAAAGCATACTTTATTTACCTTTTCTATACTCTACAAAAATTAACCGTTTGTTTTTGTGCATAATAAAGGAATTTATTTAATACCTTATGAATTGCAGTAATGCGTTGGGATCAAGTTGAACCACGAGATATGAGCATGTCATACAGATGATTCAGCTATAGGTAAACGACTCTTATGAAACGACTTTTGCAAAGTAAGAAAGTTCGACTTTTGTTTGAATTACTAATTGATTGCAGCTGATCATGTTGTGTCAATCACCATTTAAAGTGCCCGAAGACTAAGATTAAGGGCTTATGTATCAGCGATTGCTTCCAGTCATCTGGCAACAGATATGAAGTATCCTGTGTATCTGTTCACTCAGACTGGTAACTCACAAAGAGAAAGATAGCTGTAGATTTAGTGAGGCTCACCAATAGAATATCTCCAAACTGAAACATGCAATGGAATGGAACTAGGACTATTTAGAAGAGCGCATGAGTGTAATCGCACCCATGCACATAATGTTAAACAAGTGCGATATTAATGTTGTACAAACTAAATACACAACAGACTAGATTCCGAAAATCAATGCCATGAATAAATAGTTCACATAGCATGACAAATAATGATTACGTAAAAGAATATAAAAATTCTGTTATATGTGTTATACACAAGACAAATAAATATTAAATTTCAAATTCATTTAATATTTCCTTCGTTTTATTTTGGAAGAGTATTTTTCCTCGTGATCTAATAGACAAATCGCCATAATAGAAATAGCAGTGAAAATAATTGATTTCAAAAGCTAATTCGAAAACAATGATGATGACATTAAACTTCATTTAAAGGGTTTAAGTATATTTTAAGTTTCGCTGATAATTACAGTTTTAACCGCCTTTGAAAGATTTTTTTTTTCAGAATTAGGTTCAAATATTTCAGCTTACACAACTCTTTTTAAATAATATTGTTAAAAATCAAGATTTTTTGACAGATTTTTCTGCGATTTTATTTATATTCAGAGACACAGTGTCATAAAAAGTTTAAGACGTTATTGAGCTCTGAATCTAAGTCCATATTCACATTAAATGGTCTGAATCCAATAAAAGCCCATAAAGAGTATTTCAAAATTATATTCTATTAATCATTCAACTCAATTAATGATTAAAACGGAGCAGTTAAAATAAAACAAAATATCGATATAACTGCAATGTAATAGAAAATTATTAAAGAAGATAACAAGGATATTTCAGAATACATGTATCAAACTAATCAAAACAAGAAAATAAATCAATTAGTTGTTGAAACTTTTTAAATGATACGTGTTAAATTATTTACTACGCAGTTAAGAATCATTATCAGTAAAACGAAAACCAGATTCAAAAATGCTTCTTTTCATGTCGATTTAAATGACTCTTATGTACAAATGATTTTTCAGTGTTTACACAAGAATGGCTTTTGAAGTAAGTGGATTCGTCTATGAGTAGTTAGATTGCTCTGATCTTTGAAAGCCTTGCTACAAAAATCGCAAGTAAATGGTCTTTCTCCTGTGTGGATACGAAGATGCCGATCAAGATTATTTTTCTGACTGAAACTCTTCCCACAGTGAGAACATTTGTGATGACGTTCTCCAGAATGGGTCAGTTTATGGCGCTTCATGTTCCAAGATAAATCGGTAGAGAAAGTACATAATGAGCAAGAATATGTGTGAACCTTGTTTTCCCTTTGATGTCTCTTCTTGTGCTTGGAGAAGTATTTTAATGATGTAAATCTGCACCGGCAGATGTCACACTTGTAACGAAATCTACCTGTTTTAGAGAAAAGAAAGGAATAATGTATTATATATTATTCAGTTAAGAGAACAAATGATCTTTTGAAGCATACGCAAAAACATTGTAAGTTTCATTCATGACAATCAACCACCATAAACTGACATATAAAACTGAAATGAAACCTGAAATTAAATGTAAAGCATTTTAAAATCTCCTTATTACTTATTAAAAGAATAATGACACTTATGAATCCTAATCTTGTAACAAAAACAATAGTCACATAAAACTGAAAGCATTTACTGACCACATTTTTAAGATGAAGCTATTTAAAATAAGACCAGCACTTCTCAAATAAAACATTTTCCGGCGTACATTTTTCAATCACATTTCGTTGATTTTAGACTCAAGTTTCATATTCAAAAATGAATTATTTTTCACATTTACAGCTTAGCAAAGATACATCAATTAAAAAACTGCGTATATATGGGATTGCTTTTGCATAAGCAATCGATACTTTCATGATGAATCCATTTTTAGAGGTCCACACATAAATTGTGTTATTTACACTCAATGCCAGTATATCAGGAAACTTACCCTCTTATGTCAATAGGCAGTCAGATTTAAAATTCAGTAAATTCTTCAAAAAGCATTTCATAAAACAAAATATGACTGAAGATAAACCAAATATCTCAGTTTAATAGAAATCATAACTTTCAACAACTTTCATTCAATTCTTAAAAGATCACGGAAGTTGAAACATTAAAGGGAAAAGTCCTTAATGTGCTATGAAAGCAAATGTAACCAAAAAATATAAAAAGCTTAATTATTAAAAAGCTAAATTGAAATATAAACTGTAATTAGTGAAACAGCTATCACGGTGCACCCCAAAAAATTTTAGTAAAGAAAAATTAAAAAAAATAGTAAAGAAATTTTTTGTTCTTTGTGAAATTTTTAGTAAAGAAAAATTTAAAAAAAATTAGTAAAGAAATTTTTTATTCTTTGTGCTATATTTCAATGTTAATTTCAATTTTCTTCTACCAATATATCAGAAATGAAGCAACTATATTAAAACAGCAAATTATGAATGAAATCGAAATATAACTAAAATTTACTAATGAAAATGAATTTCATATTCTGTATACATATGTCATATTAATGTTCATGAAAGACAACGAAATACGGAAATAAATTTACCATTTTCTCTTCATAAAGTAATAATTATTTAAATTAAAATACAAATAAACAATTAAGAAACTTTAAAAGAAAACAAAATTTCTAAAAAACATTTTTTTTCCGTTATTTTAACTAGAAATTCTTGACAAATATTATTCTGTAGTGTCAGTACGTATAGAGCCTTTCTTTATAGCTGACTTCATCTGTGCTTAGTAGTAGAATCTCGATTTACGCGGATTATATTTACCCGTTGTTGGAATAACGGAATCACTGTATTTGCACCTTTTTACCCACTTTTTTGTTGCTTTTGGTTTTGACATTTGCTTGTTGGTCGGTTTGTGGATTTAACAAACTGTTGTTCCACCATATCTTTCGAACGCGATGTAGAAACTTAATGATTTATGTGCCAAATGAAACTTGTGACGCTGGAAGTGTCATTGGCTATAAAAAATTGACCCCCCGTGTTTTGTTCCCCCTAAAAAGGGAGGAAATATGAAAATGGTTGTTCGTCTATATTTCCTGAACGCGAGTGCGGAAAGTGACGAGCTATGTGTCGAATGAAAGCTTGTGAAACAGGGAGCGTCATGCTTCCCCCCCCCCCCCTAAGAAACGGTAAATCTGAAAGTCGTTCTAATATATCATCGGAACGGGAGGGCCTACAGTTACGCGTTAGGTGACAAATGAAAGCTCGTATTTGTGAATTGAGTGAAATATATTTCATATTTCTCTATATAGCGCCTCATGCGCCTATTGCTGTAGTATCCTCCACTGTAGTCAAAATTCAATTTCTTCGAGAATTTTATAAAACATTTAACAATTAGTATAATGTACTTTTTATGTGTATCTGTATGTTTATTTAGTATGTGTAATGTATGTTTATTTACGTTAATACCAAACATGATAGGGCTTTTGTTAAATACACTAAACTGAACATATATTTATTTTCGTTTATAATTAAGCTTTTGTTCATTTTTTACTATATGCAAGTTTATATACATGTATTACATTTTCTATTTATGCATTTCTTTATTCAATTATTCAATTTATTTAACCCGTTGCATGCATTTTTTTATTCGTAAGTTTCAAAATGTTTTGTAAGGCGAGTCCCCCTTCTCCCCCCCCCCACACCTCAGGGGCATCTGGAATCTTTTGCTCCGCCTTGCGCCTTCAGCTACATTAATCCTCTGCTGATCACGAAAACACAGAAAACGAAATTCAAGTTCTCAGAGTACAATTAGTACCAGCTTAGCCACAATAAAGCGAAAGAAAAATCTGAGCTTTTCAAACCTAAAATATTTTATCTCGTGGTACAAAACAAGGATGACTTTAATAATCGAGTAATACCGTATTTATATTCTGTTTCCTTTCAATAGAAAGTCAACTCTTCATACATCGTATCGTAAGAAAAAAATTGTTAAAATATATACACACTTCTCATTTCGTTTTCAATCTCTCTTTCTTTCTGAAATGAGTTGATTGGTGTGTGAAATAACCGCTGAGGAACTTACGCTTTTACGTTACGTTTTTTTGGCGGTTGAAGTTCTGAGAATGCAAAGTTAGGTCAGGCGGAGTGATTCAAGGAGCTCAACTCTTTAGAATCACGAAGCAGGTAGACTTTTCATGGCCACACTGAAAATTCTCACTATTTCTATATAAATAGTGGGTTTTCGGATATTAATTGCCAAACATTAGAAAATACTCAGTGCTGGTTTACATACGAATAGCATTTGCAGCGACTTCTGTGTCTAGATAGATTTTTCTGCTGAGTGAGAGCCTTTGCTACAAAGATAAAAAGGAAATGGTCGTTCTCCTGTACGAATACGATCATCTTCTAGATAATTTTTCTGTTTAAAAACTTTCCACAGTGCCAAAACTGAACGATCTCCAGAGTCGATGAGCACATGGCGTATGAAGTGGGTTGATATATAAAGTGAGATTATTGACACATGAGGCATACAAAAAAAATAATTAACGAAACTCAGTACATTTCGTAGCATTGCATCACTCCTAGATTTCAGAATACAAACAAGGAAAATCGTAACAGAAACTGATAAATGAAAATTTAGATTTATAATCTATATCATTGATCTCAACCTTTTGAGGGGCGGGGGTGGCTCAGTCGGTAGCGCGCCAGGCTCGTAATCTGTAGTTCCCAGGTTCGAGTCCCAGCTGGGTCATTGTTGAGATTTATCTCCGCAAAATTCCCCGCCCTGCCCACGGTCAGTAGGGGACACCGATGGGCTTGGAAAGACCGCCGTCCGTCGGATGGGACGTTAAGCCGTGGCCCCGTGTGCGGGAGAGCCATACCCTGTGCACGTTAAAGAACACGCTGGATGGCCTTGACGGGAGGCTACCATCTGTCTCCCACAGCTGTTCCAGTGGGTCCCCTCCCCCAACCTTCTCTGAGCCTTCGGGGTCCTTGTGGCCTGGCCATTTAGACCATGGTGTGCAAAAAAGTGCCGCTCAGAGGTAAAACAATCCAATCCAATCTCAACCTTTTATGCTTCACGTACCCCCTGGAAATGTGAATGTAACTGGTTTTATACCTTGTACAGATAGATAAAACTATATAGTATAACAATGGGAATAAAACATATATATATACACAGACATTAAATTTTGCATTCATAAAATACATATATCGATAAACACAAAAAAAGACATAAACAATTTAACAAATCTTATAAAATTATAAACATTTTACTGGGTAATCAGTGAAACAGCTATCACGGTGCACCCCAAAAAATTTTACCGCGTACCCTACGTTAAGAACCCCTGATCTATATGATATATAATATAACAGTTCAAAACCTTAGCGTATTAAAAACGGTGATAACGTATTAATAACAGATTTAAAAATGATTTTTTTCATGTCTATCTAAACGATACTTCTGTATAAACGACTTCTCACAATGTTAACACATGAATGGCTTTTGTATTAAATGGATTCATCTGTGTCTAGCTACACAGATCGCTTTGAGTTTTGAAAGGTTTGCAACAGAGATCACAAAGGTGGATACGAAGATGCACATCAAGATGAATTCTCCGTTTGAAACCTTTTCCACACAGGCAACACTTGTAGAGACGATCCCCAGATTGGGTAAGTATAGATCTCTTCACTTTGGATGATTTATCGGTAGGGTAAGGACTTAATGAATAGATATCTCCTGCCTTTTCCATCCTCTAGACGCCTCTTTGATGAGGAATTGTAATGAAGTAAACACGCACTGGCAGATGTCACACTCACCTGTGTTAGAAATAAGAAAAAATAATGAATTAAAGTGTATGCACTTAAGTTGATAAATAAATCGTCAAAGTATAATCAAGAGCAACACCAAGAGATTTTTTGACTGTGCAATTTAAATCAATGCACAAAATTTAAACCAAAATAGGATACAGCAGGGTCATCAAAATATATATATTTCAAATAAAATACATTTAGTTATACATTTCAAGTAAGCTTTGCATGTTTTAAGATCATTGTGCAACGTATTGAATTGTGAACGTATTGAAATCAACGTATTGAATTGTGAACGTATTGAAATAAGATGGGATGGAAATGTTCGTATCTATACATTGGGTATTTTCTCAGTTACTTATCTATTTTCTGTATGTACTCTTCAGTAAAGACACATAAAACAACATATATTTTATACATAACTTATAAACGTGCTTTGCATAAGCAATTGGTCTTGCATCATGAATCCATTGCTTTTCGTCCATTTAAAACAATGCAACATTGCATTCATCAGTTTCAAGAGAATAGTTTGACGCAATGCTTTGCCAGAGTAAGTATATTCTGTTTATATCTTAAATATGTCTATCTTTATTTAAAAAGGACTTTAATTGTGAAACAACTTTAAGGTATCTATGAAAAGAGAATGCTCATGTACTCATTGAACCTTTGTTAAGAAGAGATCCATGTTATTTCAATGGGGAGTCCGATTCAAGGCTCAGCAATTTCTTCGCCTGAATATAAAGATCTCAACCAATCTCGATTTCCAAAAATTAGTCTTCCGTCTTTAAAAGAGTTATAAATGATGAAACATTTAAAAAGCTTCCAATGTTCTAAAACTGATTTGAAATAGACGAAAATTGCAAATATCATAAAACTTCTTCAAATACACTTAAATAACCTAAATATTTGATTAAAGTATGCTTAGAGTGTTTGGCTAGTGATGACAGGGATCGACCTCGGATAAAACATGAATGGGCATATTATATAGATAAACTCCTGTCGGGCCTCAATGGGAAGTAGCTGCCTAAGGGGTAATTTTATTTAAAATAAAACAATGATTGCTTTTATATTGAAATATACCAATTAAAGTTTCAGATAATTATTTTAATGGAATCGCTGCAGTTAATAGTCTTTCACAGCTCTTTGCTTTGGTTGGCGATTGTTTCGCAGCACATAAAACGTAGAAGTGCCCTAGAGGCTATTCCTTGATTATGCAGGCCTTCCGATAAAAGGAAATGCCCCACTAACACCAAAGTACATAAAATTTTTTAATTGGGAAAGTCTGAAGGAGCTCCCATTATTGTGTAACGTTTAATGAATGAATGAACACCAAAGTCACTGCTGACCCTGCCTCAGTTAGAGCTAACAGTACACAACAGACGACTACGACATTCAGAGACTCGAACCCGGACTCCAACAGTTGGAGTGTCATTGCGAACCAAAGGGATAAACTGCGACAGCGAAGCGGCTTCCTTAAATGTACATTTAATTTCTTTAAAGTTAATATTGAGATTTATTTGACCGAGATGTTCATTATGTTTATTTTTTAACGAAAATAATAATTAAGAAGTTATAAAGCTTCAAGTTTCACTCACCATTGATATAATATAGGGCTTTTCTTGATTAAAAGGTTTTTGAGTATATATTGATAGAGAAGAGTTCAATTACATAACAAAATACTGTATCACTATTATTATTTAGTATGTGAACTAGTCGATTACCATCATTTTACGAGCATATTAAAACAAAGTAAATCTACATATGAATAGTGATTCAGTTTTCTACGTTCAGTATATTTAAGTTTTACAATATTTTTTACGCAAATAAATCTGTACGAAGAAGCAAATTTGTTTTAAACATTTCGGGTAAATATTTGCATTTATTCGACTGATTAGAATGCAGCTTCTTCAATGTTGAACAAGATTGTTTTCATTGGTGGAATGACTTGTGACGCACTGAAATAATCTGTCATTTGAATAACAGCTCTTTCCTTCTAGCAATAAGATCATTTGTAAAGTCGTCCTTTCTCCATTTAAGTTGAGGAAATGCGAGTGTATAAGATGCGAAATCAGCAGGACATGATGATACTGCAACGTCTTTTTCATGATGATGTCATTTCTGTTTTGTGGAAGAGCAGTTGATGTGGAGATACTTCTGTAGGCCTTTCATTCGAAAAGATAAAGCTTCTTGCTGAAAAAAAAAACATACTTTAGATGATTAAAATGAAAGAAAATACAATAACATTAATTATATAATTTCATTTTGGTACAGAAATTTAAAATCATCAAAAAATTTGTTATGTTTTTTTTTCAAATTATACTGACTCAATGGCACTCAATCAGAAAGAATGCAACAATCCTTGGTCCTTTGTTCGCGGAGAAGTCTCCTGTAAAATATTACTCTTTTCTCAAACTTAATTTCTTTTCAGTGTAATAAGCAATTATGAAGAATGGCTAAAAAGCCAAATATAGATTAAAAAGTGTCACCGGAAGTGCAGCCATTTTACCAGATGCGATAATCAAAGAGTAATGATGCTGATGAGGATGAGAAGGATAGGTTTTACGGACAACTTCAGGATATTTTGAATTCTGTCAAGAAAGGAGATATTACCCTTGTTCTAGGTGACTTCAATGCCAAAGTTGGTACTAACTCTGATCTTTGGGGGAGGGATGATAGGCCCTTTTGGTATTGGTAGCTGCAATGGCAATAGGCAACGTCTCCTACAGGTAAGTAAACTCAATGGTTTCAGAATAACTAACACATATTACAAACACCGAGACATACATAAATACACATGGGTTTCACCTGATGGGCTGCATAGGAATACGATTGATTATATATTAATTAACAGAAAATGGGCTAGTTCTGTTAGAAATACCAGGGCATATAGGGGAGCTGAAATTGGATCTGACCATTACCTTGTTAAAAGTGTCTTGCAACTTAAACTTAAAAAGTGTTGTGCTAGGGTTAAAAAATTTACCTTTAATACTGAAGCTCCGAAAGACCCAGTTATAGCTAAAGCTTATCATAATAGGTTACTTAGTCATTATGACAGTCATGGTTTGCTTAATACTGAAGTTGAGGAAGAATGTGGCCATTTCAAACAGGCTCTTTTGGAAACTAACATCACTCTTTTAGGAAAAAAGGAGCAAAGGAGACAGAATTATTTGAGTGATAAGGCACTTGAGCTTCTTTCAGAAAGAAGGAACTGCAGGAATGTCCTTAATAAAAACTAGTCCTAATAGAAAGCATTACAGAGAGCTTAATAAACGTGAAAAGGATCAGTTAGCTGCTGAAAGAATCTTTGGTTTGATGGCTTGACTGACAAGGCGGAGGAAGCGGTTAGGCAGCACAACAGCAGAGAGCTGTACCAGATAGTTAATGTTTTATGTGGTAGAAAATGCACAGGCATACAGGGATTGAAGGATAAACAAGGTAAGGTCATAGAAGGTGAGGATTCTGTCATGGCTAGGTGGGCTGAGCATTTCAGTGATGTTCTAAACAATGTGGTTAGTTCTACTCCCATTGTTTGTAATGATGATAGATAAATTGGCAGCTTTAATGTTGGCCCTATAACACAATCTGAAGTTATTTTGGCTATTTCTAAACTTAAACTACATAAATCCCCAGGGGTAGATGAAATTACTACAGAAATGCTCAGAGCTGGGAATGTTTCGGTTACCACTTGGATGACTGAAATTTTGAATAGCTTTTATGATAAAGGCATGGTTCCTAAAGATTTTACCAGAACTATTATTATCCCTATTTTCAAAAAAGGTGATCGCAGTTCTTGTGATAACTATAGGGGTATCAGCCTACTCTCTGTTCCAGGTAAAGTTCTTTCCATGATTGTGCTTAATAGAATTAAGAATCTGGTTGACAGTCAATTGCGTGATGAACAATGTGGATTCAGAAGTGGTAGGGGATGTGTAGATCAGATATTTTCACTTAGGCAGATTCTTGAGAAATGTTTAGAGTTTCAGAAACCTTTGGTTGCTAGCTTTGTTGATTTCAAAAAGGCTTTCCACTCTGTTGATCGTCATAATTTGTGGTTGATTGTGAGATCATATGGTATACCAGACAAGTTAGTTAACATAATGAAAGCTCTCTATAATAACACTGAGTCGTGTGTGAGAGTTGGTAAGGCTTGTAGCAATTGGTTTAGCATTACGTCTGGTGTTCGACAAGGGTGCATTTTGTCTCCTTTTCTCTTTAGTTGTTGATTATGTTATGCAAAATTCACTTCATGGGAAAGATTTTGGCCTTAAATGGGCTGGAGATACGAAAATTTCTGATTTCGATTATGCTGATGATTTAGCTCTTTTGGCAAATGATGTTGATGAGATGAACTCTTTCATTCGAGCTGTTGATGAGACTGGTAGTAGAGTAGGTTTGGTTAAAAACAGAGAGAAAACTAAAGTGATGAAAATTGGTCAGGCAGGTTGTGATTCAGTTAATCTGAATGGATGCAGTCTTGAGCAAGTGTCACAGTTTAATTACCTTGGGAGCTATGTAACTGATACTGGTGATGTGCGGCATGAGATTAACAGACGAATAGGTATTGCTGCCGGGACTTTTAAGAATCTATGGAGATTGTGGAGAAATAGGCGTATACACCTAAAGACTAAAATTAGACTGTATAATAGGTTGGTTCTTTCTAGGGTTAGTTATGGTAGTGAAACTTGGACGCTGTGTAAACAAGATAACAGGAAACTAGATGCTTTTGATTCTAGATGCTTACGCAGTACCTTGGGTATTAGGTGGTTTAACTTTGTAACTAATGATGAGGTTAGGCAAAGGAGTCTGCAACCTCCTTTAAGCAGCATATTGTGCAGAGAGAGACTCCGCTGGTTTGGCCATGTTGCCCGTATGGATAATTATAGATTGGCGAATAGGGTTATGAACAGTGTGCCTAAAGACCTCAGAAAGAAGGGGAGACCTAGGATGCGGTGGGCAGACAATATCAAACAGTACCTTGTTAGAATTGGTGTGCAGTGGCAGGATGCAGCAGATGTACCTCAGGTCAGATATGCTTGGAGAATTAAACTGCGCGGTCTGGTTGGACCTCCGTAGCCCATGGCTGCTTGAGGATGATGATGATGATGATGAATGCATGTTTAGTTGATTGACCAATAAGCTGGTTTTGGAGGGAAATCTGCATTTGATATTCGTAAATAATCATGAAAAAAAAAGCACCAAAATGAAATATATCTTTGACGTAAATATTTAGAGAAGTTGCATAGAAGTATTTTTCAATTACGCACATGTGTAAAGCATTGAAACTTTTATAAATCATTAGGAGGGTTCAGTTATTTCTGATGGCTTTTTTTATTTATAAATGGGGAAGACGGATCAGTGTTCAAAAATGACAATAGTCAAAACAAGAGATCCTACTTTATTATCTATACACAGCAGCAATTGGAATACTATAATTTGCAATTTTGCTGCTATTAATAACAACCTTTTGTATACGAACCGACGTCGCGGAGAAATTGTAGGATTCGAATATCTACTTTATTTTATGAAATCGGTTAGAAAGTGAAAATCCTCTTCCTAATGATTTATTAAAGGGCTTCGCTGCAGTATAGGGTCCTCAGATTCATCCGCATAGTTACTACATCGTGATTTTGTTCTGTAATATTCTTCAAGGTAAATATTCTGTTTCTTAATGCATTTTTAAATTTATGTTAGACGTTTTATTATACGTTTTTCTTTTTTGGTAAAAATTGCAGTTGTTTAGTTGTGGTATTATGACTCCTATGCGCTGTTTGAAATAATTGTCTATAATGAGATTATTTATTTATGGGGCGTTTAAGTGCGGAACCAAGGTTAATTGCTTGGCGATAAGCGTTTTTTAATTAAATCTACTTTTGATGACATGATTTATTTTTGGGGCTTTTTTAAGTGCGGAGCGAGGTTTCATTATTTTCAAATGCTGAAACGTGATTTTCTTTTGTATAGCATTGTATATATTTATGATTCATAGCCTATAAACATGTCTGAAGGTAGATGCGAGACGGACTACTTTTTCATCGCGGTGTCTTCGGACAGTCTGCGGTGGAAAAAAAATAAGATGGCGATGAGGACCCGATACTGCAGTTCTGCCTATTAAAGTTACAATGATTAGCTCCAAGTTTACTAATTCAATATAGTGATTATCTATTTAATTTTGATGGATTTTTTAATAACGAGAATGACGAATATCAAAGACAAATTTTCCGTAGAAGGTGTGTGCAAATTTCCGATCGACCAATCAGCAGCTTTTATTCAAATGATGTATGATAGAAACATAATCACTTAACGAGAAAAGAAAACAATATGTTTATATTTTTTAAATAAAGTTACTTACCGGGAACAAAGGTGTTCGAAATTTTAATTCTTTTGGTAAGGTTTATCCTCGAAAGCGAAGGGAAACAAACTGTTGTTGCCAGATACTTTTACATATTTAAAGTTTCAAAATGTTTTAGGAAGAAGGGGTCTAGTTAATCCAGTCAAAGAGTTCTACATATGTATCTATATATGTATTATGAAGAGCTCCATAGACTACAACTGACCAGAATTAATTGATTATAAAGGACTCCTGCAGTGTATTTTTGCCAGAGTCACAACCAAGATAAAAAAAAATCAAGTCGTGGGGTACTGCAATGGCCAAAAAACCTAGTACTCAACAGGTAAAAGCCGTCCCATAGCCGAGTGATTAGCACGCTTGGCTACTGATCTAAGGGATCTGAGTTCGAGCCCCGGGTAAGGCATGGATGAATGTGTCGTTTTTCTGCTGAGGTCCTGCTCAACCTCTTAGACCATCTACTATGTCATATAAATCGACAGTCTCCTGTCATTCCTCTATGGTAAGCAGCTGCTTGAGGGGGTATTTATTTATTTATTTACAACAGGTTAAATTACTAGAGTGAAACGTTATCTAAAACAAAATGTCATGAAATATACACGATCTATATTTCATTCCTAATCGGAATTTGAAATAGAAACATTGTGTACTTATCCCTTCTGTTATTTAATTCATGATGAGATGAAGCCTAACTCTTCCTGTTTCAAGACGTTATTCTCTCCCTCTCTATTTCTCTCTTTTTGTGAGGACATGGGAAGGGAGTAGAGTTCTTGATAGGAAAAATTTTTAGAAGCTAAACTTTTACGTTGCCTTAAGTTTTCTTAAGAGGAAGTTGTAGAGTCAATTTGGTTGTCTTGTCGTTTAGGAGGGATTCTTGTTGAAATAATCAGCCTGTAAAATAACTTTGTTAAATTAAAATACACTAGCATCGCTGTTGGTAAACACTGGAATATGGGTTAAACTTCAAAATTTAAATTGCCAGTCTGGTACCTTTTATGATCCCGTGGATATGCGGTTGCCGTGTGCGAATAAATAATAAAAATAATATAATAATAATTATATAAATAAATAATAAATAATGAATAAAACTGATCAAAGGGACCCAAGATCGAGCAGTAGATGAGCAGTAAATAGTTCTTTTCCTGTACAGTCAGATCTCGATTTACCTGAAGGTTATATTCTTTAAAATGACCTGTAAAATATTCCCATAAAAATAATATAATTGCTAGGAATTGGGAAAATGCTGCCTCAAAACGAATACATAAATACATCTCTTTCCTCCACTGTTCCATTTTTCACATTACAGTATTTATTTATTGCAGTAATATTGACGATACAATAAGGCTAAAATTCAAAGAATACAGGTTATCTGAAAAACGATGCCTATCTAAAATAATAAAACAATAATTATTTCTGAAGATGTTTTCTAACCCACTCTAAATGCTGTCTCCGATGGCATGCTGCTGCTGGTTGTGCTGAGATTGGATAGAGGTGGGAGTGCAGGGTTAGGGAGTCAGATGAGTGAGTAAGAAAAAGTGTAAATGCCTCCTCAACTACTAGAGCCTGTTAAAAATGTTGAGGTTCAGATTTCTTGCTTTCTTTTCCTTAAGGTCGCCACCGATGCGACCTTAAAAATTGTCACCGACACTCTGGCGCATAGTATTGCGTTGATTCTCGGTGGTATTTCAACTGTTGGAGTCCGAGTTCGAGTCCTGGTACAGCATGGTCTTTTCTTCTATCATAACTTGAAGATAAGCTATTAGCTTTGCGGGTCCGATCATAAATTGAAAGGGAAGATGTTTGAGAAGCTTCCATTTCCCTCTTTTTCCTTTAAAATTTCTGAATTGAAGCACGTTAATCAAATCCACATAAATCGAGAACTGCTTGTATTATCTTTCTTCTGGGATCTCGCCTCACAGAGTTCTATATATATATGAGAGGCAACCCTATCATGGACAATAAGGGAGCAAAACCAAAACAAACTGGCCAGAAATTACGCTTGTAATGCATTTTTAAAGTAGTTAAAGTGTATTTTTATAGTGATTAAAAAAAACATGATGCAAACCAGGCGGGTACGGACCCCCCCCCCCCCCCCTCTCTCCGTAGAATCCGGTCACCTTTTGCGAAATCTCAAATTTGTTTACCTGCTTTGAAATTCAAAACAGTTCTCTTGGTATAATCTTATTTTAATCTTTTAATACATGTCTGACACTTAAAATAGATTAAAAAACATAAAATTTTATTCCACATTGAATATCATTTTAACCTTTTCTGTCCTACGGAATGTTTTAGTAATTGGGTAAACCTACTTAAGCATAATTCTCACTACCCGAGGTAAATTCTTCAACCCTTCCGTAAAGTCAATTCTCAGAGCTCTCAAAACTATTTAAAAAACATTCTTCCAATATTTAAAGAATTACAGATTTAACTGCAGTAGAGCCACTCAGAATTAACCACAGAAGTCCAGCTACTGTTCTGCAAGTTCACGCAGAACGGAATTCAAGTCACGAAGTACGGAATTCAAGTTCACGCAGAACGGAATTCAAGACAGCAGTTTCCTTTCCATCGGAAGCGGCGCCATGCGAGGGATTATCTGAAGGACCACTCCATTGATGCGCCGCCTAGCTAAGACGACCACTTAACTGTCGGCAGCCAGCGTAATCCCAGGCAGCGGTTACAAAGAAAAGCGCCCCACGCCTCAGCGATACTCCTTTGAAGGAAAGAAGTATGACGCCAGAACCGCTCCTGTCTGACAGCCCTGAGAGAGAATTCCCCCGGCTCTCGGCAAAACGGACTCCTGAGGGACAATCACGTGGTTATGGCCAAGGACATGGACTCTGGAAGTTTCTAATTTTCGTCCGACACCCTATCCCACCAGAGTTGAGAGAGCCAATGAGAAATCTTCACGACAGCTTCCTTGGTGACCATGACCTGAGAGAGGAGACTTTTGAGTCAGTTACTTCACTTCTGTTGGAGTCAGTCATGCACTTCTGAGACTTGTGAGGCAGTCACTTTTTCTTCTGCTGAGAGAGGAGGGTAGAGGCTTACGATGGACCCGTAAGAGTTTAGCTTGGTAGAGAATGGGGCAGTTGAGCAAACGATGTGATCACGACAACCTACTGAATCTTTAAGTCTGTTGAGCATGATGTTAAAATTGAAATATTTGATTGTGAAATAATTGAGTTTAAGGAACCGAATCAGTGATGTCTTAATTTGTAAATAAATGTATTTTTTTTGTCTTTTTAAGAAAATGTCTTTAACTGCTTTTGCAGACTCCTTTTGTCTGGGGAGGATGACTGGCCCCAGTGGGATACTGGGCCATTAAGTAAGTAATTGATACTATACGATCACGGTAAAAACCAAATACAGGGGGGCTAAGAAAATCCTTAATGTTAAGAGATATGTTCTGCTGATAAAGGCAAAAACTGGACTTGCCTTTTTAAAATTTCTGACCATTTCTTGCCTATTTTCCAAAATATGATTTTCATGCAGTAATCGTCATTTTCTTTACCTATTGTTTCAAAAGGAACTGGAGTCCAAACTTGCCACGTGTATTAGGAGGAAGACATGTTTCATTAGAACGCTTTCTTTTACGTAATGGATCGATATATAAAATACTTATTCTGAATTCTGTTTCTCAATAACCCCATGACATTGCACTTCATTTGTCACATCTCTGAAAACTGTTAAAAAAATTTAGCCTATTTATTCTTTCCTTGGATGTTGATAAGCATTAGTGTTTTGCTTTTCAAAAAATAATGGTTTCACACAATAAAAATATCATCTTGGTTATTTATTCGCGAAATGAGTTTTTAGTTTATATTACTGTCAATAGATGGCGCATACTATCAGTCATTACTACAAATGAAACAACGATATTTCCAAGTTAAATTAATGATATGAATATTAATGATATAAATATATATCTGTTGTTAAATTAACCATGTCGTAACTGAATATATGAACTGATTTTCTCTTTTCAAAAGGTAGTTGCATATTTGAAATTGCATTACTTCCTAATTTTTAAAGTTCTGTTGTGGACATTTCATACAGGGAATTACAGGGCCGGACTTGGAGCTTCTGAGGCCCTAAACTGTGATAAAGTTTAGAGGTCCCTAAACTATAACAAGTTTAAAAGGCCCTAAAAATTCGAAAGTCGAGATATATATTTTTTATTCTAATTGAAAGGAAGATTAAAAAATTAGCATGAAATTGATGTGGCGAAAATATTACACTGGAATTGGTATACAATAATGACTGCGTAAAGCCAAGATGAACAGTGTTTGCACAATAGCTTAATTTGAATGTTAAATAAAGTTTTGCCTGACCTAATAAAATCTGAAGGCATTTCTTTAAGGCCCCTTATTAACCCTTATTTCGCGAGGCCCTAAGCTGTAGCTTAATTTGCTTTAAGTCCGGCCCTTGGGAATTCTAATATAATAATATTCAACGTTTACAATAACGACTGCATTTCACTAATTTCACCAATTATTTATTTCCTGTTTCTTCTCTGCTATTTGAATACTCCGTTCTTAGCATTTGGTTTAAAATTCCAAATTATTTAAAATATCTTTATTGATTTAAAGCTTCAAACGGTTTTAACCATTACGTTGTTGTCTAATCCGGATAATAGCGTAAAATTCAAATAAAAAAAATAACATTTCTCTAATTGCAAATGTAAATAAATATACCGTTGCCGAAATAAAAGGTTCATTCTAATATTTTTCCTAATCAAAATTTTAAGTATGCATATGAATAGAAAGGAATATATCCCGAATGATATCTCATTCCAATGAGAATCAGATTTGAATTAAAATAAGAAATGTATAGGTAGATATACCAACGCGCTAAAACTTTGTTTGGTACGATAACTATAGAACAGGTATCAAATGGACTCTCCCTAGAGGGTATGCTCCCGTACAGAATGCTAGTAAGGGTAATATCATTGGTGGCTAATTATCACTATGCTCGACAACACCTTGAACCTTGGCGCAACAATGGAGGGCATGCCCCGTACAGAATGCTAGTAAGGGTAATCTCATTGGTGGCTAATTTCACTATGCTCGACAACACCTTGAACCTTGGCGCAACAATGGAGGGCATGCCCCGTACAGAATGCTAGTAAGGGTAATCTCATTGGTGGCTAATTTCACTATGCTCGACAACACCTTGAACCTTGGCGCAACAATGGAGGGCATGCCCCGTACAGAATGCTAGTAAGGGTAATCTCATTGGTGGCTAATTTCACTATGCTCGACAACACCTTGAACCTTGGCGCAACAATGGAGAGCATGCCCCGTACAGAATGCTAGTAAGGGTAATCTCATTGGTGGCTAATTATCACTATGCTCGATAACACCTTGAACCTTGGCGCAACAATAGAGAGCAGAAAATTACTAAATTTATGCGCGTTTGCATTTTTTTAACCTATTTCCCTGTTGCTTTTGGTTTTGACTGTCGTGTTTCTCGGTTGGTCGGTTTGTGGATATGACAAAACGTTGTTCCATCATATTTTTCGAACACTATGAAGGAACTTAATGATTTATACGTCGGAGAGTGTTATAGGCTATAAAAAATTTGACCCCTCTGTTTTCTTCCCTCCCCCCCTGAAAAGATGGGGGATGAAAATGATTTTTCCTCTACATCTCCTGAATGCGAGTGCAGAAAGTATCAAGCTATGTGTCAAATAAAAACTTGTGAGGCGGGGAATGTCATAGGTTATAAGAAATTGACTCTCTGTGCTTTCTTCCCCTCTAAAAAGAGAGGGGGAATGAAAATGATTGTTCCTTTATATCTCCTGAATGCAAGCGCGGAAAGTAACAAGCTATGTGTCAAATGAAAGCTTGTGATGCGGGGACTGTCACAAGATATAAAAAATTGGCCCCCTATGCTTTCTTCCCCCCTGAAAAGAGAGGGGAATGAAATGATTGTTCCTCTATATCTGCTGAATGCAGGCGCGGAAAGTAACAAGTTATGTGCCAAATGAAAGCTTGTGATGCGGGGACTGTTATAGGCTATAACAAAATTTACCCCCATGCTTTCTTTTCCCCTAAAAACCGGGAAATATGAATCTTTCTACTATTTCTTCCGAACGCGAGGGCTTACAATTGCTAGTTAGGTGTCAAATGAATAGTTTTTGTTTAATTAAAAACAATGATTATCTTCCTCTAATAAAAGGGGGGGGGGGATTGGAAATTTTCGCGGGGTTGGACCAAGGATTTGGTTGGTTATATCTGAAATTAAAACTTGTGATGTCTACAATGTCATGGGCTACCTGAAACATGACTCCAAAAGAGGGGGGGGGGGGAGAGAAAGTGATCGATGCTTATGAGTCATATATCAAATGAAAGTTTTTGAAAGTAGATGACAAAAAACATATACAATTGACAATTTTTTTTAAGAGGCATTGCTGGGGATATATATAGAAAAGGATTCCAACCCAGACCACTTTTGCCATTTCTCAGAGAGCAGTCACAGTTCTCCCAAGGAAGATCCAAGGGACCAATCCTCCGCAACCACTGCAGCAGCTGGCTACACTCCACAGCAGCTTAGACTGTAGAATGCGTTGGGGATTAAGGATTAAGGTTTAGACATAGGTCAAACCTTTGGGTCAAACAACACGTGGAGCCCACCTGTGTTCCCTATTGCCTTTAGCAAGCCAACAGAAAGGTCCTGCAGTCAAGACACTGCTAAAAGGAAAACTGCAACTCCAAATTGGCTTGAACATCAAAAAAAGAGAATAAAAGAAAAAAAATAAACATTCGTTTTCTAAAAGTTTAAAATTAAAAAAATTCTAATTTCAGCGCTAAACACACCATACTGAAGCACACAATAAATTATAAAATAGATTTAAAAAAAAAGCAAACATTAAATTGCTAGGAACTTTAACTACAACTAAGCAATGTAGACCGATATGTGGAAGGAGAACTTCAAGCTGTCTAGCCGAACGGCAGGCATTTTTCTTGTTCCCAAAGGACTCCAGCCCGGAAGTGTCAATCGAGACAACTTCACTTCTCTCCAAAAATTTCCCTTCCCTAAGGGGTGGCTCAGTCGGTAGCGCGCCAGGCTCGTAATCTGCAGTTCCCACGTTCGAGTCCCAGCTGGGACAGCGTTGAGATTTATCTCCGCAAAACTCCCCGCCCTACCCACGGTCAGTAGGGGACACCGATGGGTTTGGAATAGGTGTGTATGGCCCCGTGTGAAAGTCATACCCTGTGCACGTTACAGAACACGCTGGATGGCCTTGACGGGAGGCTACCATCTGTCTCCCAATAGCTGTTACAGTAGGTCCCATGCCCCAACCTTCTCTGAGCCTTCGGGGTCCTTGTGACCTGGCCATTTAGCCCATTGTGTGCAAAAAAAGTGCCGCTCAGAGGTAAAACAGCCCAACAACCCAAGGAGTTTTCCCCTATAGAGCACATAGGGGATGTGCAGCATCCACACTGGACACCCTACGTCTCCATTTGGAATGGAGTCCAGAGTCCAGTAGACAAACTAAATGTGAGCATCAAACACCTAATTATATAGCCTGCTTAATAATCTATGGTTTTGATGCTATGAATAATAACAGTCGAATGAGAAATATTTAGATTGCCCATTGGAACAGCAATCGGTTAAAAACTGACCATGTGACCATTCTCTTAAAAAATAAATTCTAAATTCTCTTGAACGAGACAGATCTGATCATTGTGAAAAGAAACATACCGCCATATCGGAAAGTACAGACATTACAATCCCATTAATCAAAGTTGAGAACTGACTAAGATTGCAGCCAACCAACTTCCGAATACGCCTCTTCCTACAAAAAGAAACTTCCTACAACTTAGGTCAAGCGGATTGATTCAAGGAGCCACCTCTTTAGAATCACGAAGCAGGTTGTACTTATCATGGAATTACTGAGAATTCTCGCTATTTCTACATAAATAGTGGGTTTTCGGATTTTAATTTCCAAACATCCAAAAAGAACTAGACATCAGTTTTGACAAAAACTCTCCTGCTATAGTTGAAGGTGACAAACAGTGAAAATCATTCGTGGCATCGGGACGTGGTAACAAAAATCGAAATATCCTCCATAATTACTCTGCACAATTAATCTGAAAATGATTCCGTTCCCAAATGTCTCGTTCACGTTAACTTTTCATTTGGGAGGAAAAAAACAACGAGCAGTTGCAAATCATTTTCTTAATAAAATTGCAGTTGCTGTGCTCAACAAGAAAATGTTAATTTTATGAACACTACGATATTTACTATAACAAATTGAACACTCTATGATATTTACTATAACAAATTGAACACTCTACGATATTTACTATAACAAATTGAACACTCTACGATATTTACTATAACAAATTGAACATCTATGATATTTACTATAACAAATTGAACACTCTACGATATTTACTATAACAAATTGAACACTCTACGATATTTACTATAACAAATTGAACACTCTACGATATTTACTATAACAAATTGAACACTCTACGATATTTACTATAACAAAGTGAACACTCTACGATATTTACTATAACAAACTGAACACTCTACGATATTTACTATAACAAATTGAACACTCTACGATATTTACTATAACAAATTGAACACTCTACGATATTTACTATAACAAATTGAACATCTATGATATTTACTATAACAAATTGAACACTCTACGATATTTACTATAACAAATTGAACACTCTACGATATTTACTATAACAAATTGAACACTCTACGATATTTACTATAACAAATTGAACACTCTACGATATTTACCATAACAAATTGAACACTCTACGATATTTACTATAACAAATTGAACACTCTACGATATTTACCATAACAAATTGAACACTCTACGATATTTACTATAACAAATTGAACACTCTACGATATTTACTATAACAAAGTGAACACTCTACGATATTTACTATAACAAATTGAACACTCTACGATATTTACTATAACAAATTGAACACTCTACGATATTTACTATAACAAATTGAACACTCTACGATATTTACTATAACAAAGTGAACACTCTACGATATTTACTATAACAAAGTGAACACTCTACGGTATTTACTATAACAAATTGAACACTCTACGATATTTACTATAACAAATTGAACACTCTACGATATTTACTATAACAAATTGAACACTCTACGATATTTACTATAACAAATTGAACACTCTACGATATTTACTATAACAAATTGAACACTCTACGATATTTACTATAACAAAGTGAACACTCTACGATATTTACTATAACAAATTGAACACTCTACGATATTTACCATAACAAATTGAACACTCTACGATATTTACTATAACAAATTGAACACTCTACGATATTTACCATAACAAATTGAACACTCTACGATATTTACTATAACAAATTGAACACTCTACGATATTTACTATAACAAAGTGAACACTCTACGATATTTACTATAACAAATTGAACACTCTACGATATTTACTATAACAAATTGAACACTCTACGATATTTACTATAACAAATTGAACATCTATGATATTTACTATAACAAATTGAACACTCTACGATATTTACTATAACAAATTGAACACTCTACGATATTTACTATAACAAATTGAACACTCTACGATATTTACTATAACAAATTGAACACTCTACGATATTTACTATAACAAAGTGAACACTCTACGATATTTACTATAACAAATTGAACACTCTACGATATTTACTATAACAAATTGAACACTCTACGATATTTACTATAACAAATTGAACACTCTACGATATTTACTATAACAAAGTGAACACTCTACGATATTTACTATAACAAATTGAACATCTATGATATTTACTATAACAAATTGAACACTCTACGATATTTACTATAACAAATTGAACACTCTACGATATTTACTATAACAAATTGAACACTCTACGATATTTACTATAACAAATTGAACACTCTACGATATTTACCATAACAAATTGAACACTCTACGATATTTACTATAACAAATTGAACACTCTACGATATTTACTATAACAAAGTGAACACTCTACGATATTTACTATAACAAATTGAACACTCTACGATATTTACTATAACAAATTGAACACTCTACGATATTTACTATAACAAATTGAACATTCTACGATATTTACTATAACAAATTGAACACTCTACGATATTTACTATAACAAATTGAACACTCTACGATATTTACCATAACAAATTGAGCTTTATGTTTCAATGCACGGTAAAAAGTATTATATTTTAATTATTATAGAATTTAACACATTTTCATAAAAACGCAGATAATTTGGTGCTTTTATTAACAGTCAATAGATGGCAGCAGGTACTTCAGTATCAACCACAAAAAGGAAATATACTACGAAGACAATGTGAAGAAACCTATATTCATTGATATGTTCCTGTGAACACAAAATTAGGACATGTATTGACTTCTGTATTCGCAGAACGATTAAATGTATCAAATTTGCCTACTATTAAATTTTTTTAAATCTTCAAATTGCTGTAAATAGACCTAGTACGGCTCTTCCTGCTATCATAAATGCAGTCCTGAGAGGGATCAAATACTCATTGAATGACTTTAGACTAATCTACTACTGTATACAAATAGCCATGGTTGCTAAACAGGTTTAAACGTTAATTAAGTTATATTATATATTTGAAGAGTAAGACATAGTTGCAGCTAGAGTGCTTAAATGATTGCAGTGCGCATGCGCAGATCGCGCCTATGCAGTCCTTGAGGAGAGTCCATTTTGTGCATTACGGTTGCTAAACTTTGGAATGTATAAAATGCCCTTACTTTAATTAGCCTAAAAGCACTTTGGATAATGAATTTGGGCCACAAATGCCTAGTTATTTGGAGCAAGAAAAAATCGCTTTCGCAGCAAAACCTTGAAAACTAGTGATTGTAATAAATATCACGTCACTATCCTAATTAGACTTTTTGTTAGATATCTTTCCTATTACTCTTAATTGACAGAAGTTAAAAATATTTGACACATGAAATTTTTTTGCGATAAACAATATTTCCTAAAAGTTACCTGTTTAAATATAAATTTTTTAAGTATGTAAAAAATATCCTAGGGATGACTTAAAAATACATAATTTAAGCTTGAAAAATAATACTATTTTTTAAGACGGGCTTCGATCACGTTGAAGCCTACATTTTAAAAATTTAATATTAGAAGAATTCGTTACCATATTTCTCAGTTACATATTCTAAGTTAAACATTTTTCAACCATTTCGCCAGCGTCAAATGTAGTCCGTGCAAAATATTTCGAGTACTGCCCTAATATGCCTAGGACCTGATAAAGTTCCATTTGTAACCTATCGTCTCGTGATAAGTGGCTGAGTCGGTACAGCGCCAGGCTCATAATCTGTAGTTGTTTGGGTTGTTTTACCTCTGAGCGGCACTTTTTTTGCACACCATGGGCTAAATGGCCAGGTCACATGTACCCCGAAGGCTCAGAGAAGGTTGGGGGAGGGGACCCACTGGAACAGCTGTTGGGAGACAGATGATAACCTCCCGTCAAGGCCATCCAGCGTGTTCTTTAACGTGCACAGGGTATGGCTCTCTCGCACACGGAGCCACGGTTTAACGTCCCATCCGACGGACGGCGACATTTCCAAGCCCATCGGTGTCACCTACTGACCGTGGGCAGGGCAGGGAATTTTCATAATCTGTAGTTCCCAGGTTCGAGTCCTAACTGGGTCAGCGTTGAGATTTATCTCCGCAAATATTCCCCGCCCTGCCCACGGTCAGAAGGGAACATCGATGGGCTTGGAAAGGCCGCCGTCCGTCGGATGGGACGTTAAGCCGTGGCCTCGTGTATGGAAGAGCCATACACTGTGCCCTGTGTTAAAGAAAAGGCTGGATGGCCTTGATGGGAGACAACCATCTGTCTCCCAACAGCTTTTCCAATGGGTCCCTCCTCCAACCTTCTCTGAGCCTTCGGGGTCTATGCGACCCGGCCATTTATCCCATGGTGTACAAGAAAGTGCCGCTCAGAGGTAAAACAACCCAACACTTCCGTCTCGAGATATTTTCACAGATTACGTTATTACTATTAATATAGAGATCATAAATGACTATACCAGAGTACCGGTACACATTGCACCCAAATCTCCTTCATCTAAAAAGGGCCAATTTGGCAGATGACATGCGCACAATCAATCAATAAATAAATCAAAATTGAATATTTGCATGACAAGCCCCCTGTCCTTTGCTGTAGGAGTGGTAAGTCAAGACGAAGGCTAGAAGAAAAGGATGAAGACTCTAAAAGTAAGGGCTTAGGCCTCTTGTATTTCTGTTGACATTCACGGTCATAATCTAAAAGTTCAGTTGATACCTCTGAGCGTCACTTTTTTGTACAGCATGGGCTAAATGGCCAGGTCACATGGACCCCGAAAGCTCAGAGAAGGTTGGGGGAGGGGACCCACTGGAACAGCTGTTGGGAGACAGATGGTAGCCTCCCGTCAAGGCCATCCAGCGTGTTCTTTAACGTGCAGAGGGTATGGCTCTCCCGCACACGGGGCCACGGCTTAACGTCCCATCCGACGGACGGCGGCCTTTCCAAGCCCATCGGTGTCCCCTACTGACCGTGGGCAGGGCGGGGAATTTTTGCGGAATTAAATAGACGATTCGAACTTCCAGGGGAAGTTTAATTCATAGAATGAGATTCTAAGAATTAGATTTATGCGATGCGACTAAAACTCTATATATGTTACCGTATATAATGGCGTTCAGGATGGATGGAAGTAAATATTTGAGAAAAGTTTAGGTCCTTTTTCCAGTAATAGGGAAAACAGAGATGGTTCAAAGGCCCGGATGTAGGCTAAGGAGCCAAAGGCAATCAAAAGTTTTGTTATCTTTTTGACGCAGCGCAACTCTAGCGTAAAGCAAGCGAACATATAAGGCAAAAATAACGAAGAGGCTTCAAGTTCCATATTAAAATATTTGTGGAATTGTTTGTTCATATTTCCTTGTTTATCAATGGCTATGAACACGGTTTTAATATATTTCTAGCATTTTTCCCACTTGAATCGGTTTTATTCGAAGATTTTCACAGCTTTCCGTAAGAAACTCATCAAGACTTCAATCTCAAGAGATTGGCTGTCCTTTGGAGATTGGAGAAATTCTTCCCGGGTGAAATGGTTTCGAGCATAAATGATGATTTCTTTGTAAACGATCGCCACCTACACGACTTATAGATCATCTTCTGAGTCGACAGCAGGATCAATTTGAAACACCCCAGGCGAAGATACAAGCATTTGATTTTGCACTCTCATTACTTTGTTTCTGTTTGCATTTTTTGGAGACACCGATGGGCTTGAAAAGGCTGCCGTCCGTCGGATGGGACGTTAAGCCGTGGCCCCGTATGCGGGAGAGCCATACCCTGTGCTCGTTAAAGAATACGCTGGATGGCCTTGACGGGAGGCTACCATCTGTCTCCCAACAGCTCTTCCAGTGGGTCCCCTCCCCCAACCTTCTCTGAGCCTTCGGGGTCCTTGTGACCTGGCCATTTAGTCCATGGTGTGCAAAAAAGTGCCGCTCAGAGGTAAAACAATCCAATCCAATGCATTTTTTGGAGGCTTCTTGTTTTTTGTTCCAGCGCTTTGGAGATGATTTCAGGAAAATTATTTGGGACATTATTTTTCGTGTTTTTTTTTCTCTTCCGCTTGTATTTTGTTTTCGATAAGAGACAAGACTGCAGTATTATCGTAGCTTTAAAAGTGCGAAGTCGAAGAAAGTTTGGAATCTCCTCTTTGAGAGTTCATGATTGCCAGTTTTGTGCCAGTTTTATTTTGCCTCAGGCATTGCAATCTACAAATACATAATTTAAGCTTGAAAAATAATACTATTTTTAAAAACAGGCTTCGACCGCGTTGAAGCAACAGTTGTCCCAACATGCTTCAAGTGATTGGATATCCACAGACGGTTTGAGTCCATTCTTGATTTCTTCATCGGAAATAAAAAATGAAGCTCGGAGTTGTAGATTATCTTTGTTGACTTACCAGTTTGTTTAAATTCCCCTGACTTCCCTTCAATTTTCCATCGCGTTTCTTCGACTGTGAGAAATTTATTGGCAGCTATTTCCGCAGCTCGCAGAACACTCCCCTGAGAGACTTATTCATCGACTGTGCAGGTTCTGCAGTTGAAATATAATGCCCTTAAAAACGTTGAAGAATTCAGTCTGCGGATTGAATAGTCGGACACAACGATTAGGTTGAGCTTCTCCCATACCAAGGTTCCAAACTCGCTATTGTCAAGGAGTGTTTTCCTCCAGAGATATTTCTCTTCTCACCGATACTTTTGTAGCGGAGTGAGACAACAGCTGTGATAAGGCTGGGCTGGGCTGTTTTACCTCTGAGCGGCACTTTTTTGCACACCATGGGCTAAATGGCCAGGTCACATGTACCCCGAAGGCTCAGAGAAGGTTGGGGGAGGGGACCCACTGGAACAGCTGTTGGGAGACAGATGGTAGCCTCCTGTCAAGGCCATCCAGCGTGTTCTTTAACGTGCACAGGGTATGGCTCTCCCGCACACGGGGCCACGGCTTAACGTCCCATCCGACGGACGGCGGCCTTTCCAAGCCCATCGGTGTCCCCTACTGACCGTGGGCAGGGCGGGGAGTTATACGGAGATAAATCTCAACGCTGACCCAGCTGGGACTCGAACCTGGGAATCTGTGATAAGGCTAAAGAGTGTATTCCCTTTCGGCAAATACACTGCTAATATCAAATGCTGTATTTATATATAGGCCCGAGGGCCTACATATAAATACAGCATTATTATCATCTTTTAGTCACTCAGCATAACTGATGGCATATATCATCCATCGGCATATATCATCCTTTAGTCACTCGGTATAACTGATGTCTTTTGATTCTAGTTGATCACGCAGTATCTTGGGCATTAGGTGGTTTGAATTTGTAAGTAACGATAAAGTTAGGCAAATGAGTCGGCAACTTCTTTTGAGCAACGTATTGAACAGAGAGAGAACTGCCTTGGTTAGGCCATGCTGCTTCTGCCAGCTGGGTCAGCGTTGAGATTTCTCTCCGCAAAATTCCCCACCCTGCCCACGGTCAGTAGGGGACACCGATGGGCTTGGAAAGGCCGCCGTCCGTCGGATGGGACGTTAAGCCGTGGCCCCGTGTGTGGGAGAGACATACCCTGTGCACGTTAAAGAACACGCTGTATGGCCTTGACGGGAGGCTACCATCTGTCTCCCAACAGCTGTTCCAGTGGGTCCCTTCCCCCAACCTTCTCTGAGCCTTCGGGGTCCTTGTGACCTGGCCATTTAGCCCATGGTGTGCAAAAAAGTGCCGCTCAGAAGTAAAACAATTCAACCAACCCATGCTGCTTCTTTGCATTACGACAGATTGGCGATTTACTCTTAATTGACAGAAGTCAAACAAATATAAGAGCTACCTGTCTAAATATAAAACTTTTAAGTATGTTAAAAATATCATAGGTACGACTTACAAATATATAATTTAAGCTTGAAAAATAATACTATTTTTTAAAGCAGGCTTTGACCACGTTGAGGCCTATATTTAAAAAAGTTGAATATTAGAAAGTTCCGAAGTTACATACATGGTTATTTCTCAACAACATAACCATTTTGCTAGCATCAAATGTAGTCCATGCAAAATATTTTTCGAGTACCTAGGACGTCATATAGTTGCTAGTTGTTCTTAGAACCTATTGTTTCGCGATAATTTCACAAATTACGTTATTACTATTAATATAGAGATCGGACGTAGGGTTATGAACAGTGTGAAGGGGGAGACCTAAGATAAAAATAAATAAAAAATAAATACCCCCTCAAGCAGCTGCTTGCCACAGAGGTCTGACAGGAGCCTGTCAGTTTATATGCCACAGTAGGGGCAGATAATCAAAAGCAGCAGCTGCAGCTCAGGACAGATGTGTTTGGAGGGCTCAATACACAGTCGTTAGTCCTTCCTAACCCATTGCTGCATAAGGATTGGGTTGGGTTGTTTTACCCCTGAGTGGCCCTTTTTTTGCACGCAGTGGGGTAAATGACCAGGTCACAAGGACTCTGAGAGCTCAGAGAAGGTTGGGGGGAGGGGGAGGGGGGGAAGCGACCCTAAGGGACAGCTGTGAGAGACAGATGGTAGCTCCCGTCAAAGCCATCAAGCGTGTATGGTTCCCCTGCACATGGAGACACGGCAGGACGGGGAATTTTGGGGAAATAAATCTCAACGTTGCCAATATTGGACTCCAACCTGGGAACTACAGATTACGAGCCTGGCACGCTATCGACCGAGACATTTCGTCCCTGCTGCATAAGGAATTTTTATGTATATTTGTACTTTTGGTGCTATATTGTGTTATAAATATTAAGTGAATGGGATAGGGGGTGGGGGGGATGAAAGTTCTCGTTTGAAATGTCATTTTCTAGTTTCTCGTTCGTGGGAATTTTGCGCAATTTGTCTTTTGAATATTCAAATGACAATTCAATTATGGTCACAAATGACAATTCAATTATGGTCACTAGATGGCGCAGGTTACTGGCTACATGTACCAGCTATTCATAACATGCAAAACGATTTGGGGGTGAAAAAATGATCCTTGGTTATATCACTAAAATTTGAATTTTTTAATATTTAACACTAATAATAAACAGCTGTCAGGTTCAGGTTGTTGTAAATGTAATTTCACCATATTTACACCACCCTGAACCTGAACCTGACAGCTGTTTATTATCAGTGTTAAATGTTAAAAAATCCAAATTTTAGTGATATAACCAAGGATCAGTCTTTCTCCTCCAAATCGTTTTGCATATGGTATATGTTGTTAATAGCTGCTACATATTGTTAATATCTGTTGTGTATGCTACGTGTAAAACCATAGTTGCAAAAAGGATTAATTGAGTTATGCTTTGAACTCTCTACTTCACATCGTCGCAAAATCAATCACGAATGTATCAATAAAGTATTCTAATTTGCAGTTATTTAAAAATTTATAAAGAAACAACTGTTATTTCTTAGCGAAGGAACCCAGCATTAGATTGATAAACGAGAATATTACATTAAAATAATGTTCGATTTTCATTTCGTGTGGCGTCTTTTCATTGGTTTTATATTTCGGGATGAGGGGACTCATCGTCCTCCATATATACGCAGCAAAATTAGATGAGTATTTCTTTGTATTGCAGTGCATGGCCAGAAATAAAGGAATAAACTTTTATTTTCATTAAACTTTACTCTTTGTATTTGGAATATAGTTGTTGGGTGATCTCGGAGATCCGTGAAATGGATTGGGTTTCTGGGATTCCTTACGGTCATCTTTCTGAAGCATTTAATAGCCTCGCGGTTGGGTTGTTTTACCTCTGAGCGGCACTTTTTTGCACACCATGGTCTAAATGGCCAGGTCACATGGACCCCGAAGGCTCAGAGAAGGTTTGTGGAGGGGACCCACTGGAACAGCTGTTGGGAGACAGATGGTAGCCTCCCGTCAAGGCCATCCAACGTGTTCTTTAACGTGCACAGGGTATATCTTTCCCGCACACGGGCCATGGCTTAACGTCCCATTAGACGGACGGCGGCCTTTCCAAGCCCATCGGTGTCCACTACTGACCGTGGGCAGGGCGGGGAATTTTGCGGAGATGAATCTCAACGCTGACCCAGCTGGGACACGAACCTGGGAACTACAGATTACGAGCCTGGCGCGCTACCGACTGAGCCACCCCCGCCCCTCCTCGCGGTTGGGAAGAAGCTGTTGGATATTACTGAGAGGGGAGAAGCAGAAATTTTAAGCGAAGTCTTTGTAAAGAAGTGGGGAATAGTAACTGGTGTAGTCATGTGACGGGCGTTAAAGGAAAGGGATTTATTCCGGTGTAAGGAAGAAATCAGAGGTAATGAAAAGTGGAAGTAAGAAAGGAGAAAGGGGAAAAAAGGAGGAAAAGACTAGGGGAGAAGGGAGATTCAGTAGCAGCCAGAGTAACAGCTTTCGTCTCGACTCTGTGTGCCAAAGGTCATATCCTGAGGTCAGTTGGCAGCCTGCCTCTCCCAGGAATGTTGAACCTAATGGCGAGATCTGAGTTTCTGCTTGCAAGTGCTGACCATAGCATAAAGGGCTAGGAATGTAAGAAAAGGGAGGAAGGAAAGAAGAACTGAAGGTTGAAAATGAAACATTGCATACATTCAAATACAAAGTAAGGTAAAAAAAATAAATAAATACCCCCTCAAGCAGCTGCTTGCCACAGAGGTCTGACAGGAGCCTGTCAGTTTATATGCCACAGCATCTAGGTTAATACACTCTAATATTAAATATCTACATACTTATATCTTGTTTCTGGTTCTATAAATCATTGTATTAAAATCTTCTTTGAGTTGATATTCAGTTATGTCATTTAAGATTACACATGACGTTTACATGAGACAATTTTATTTAAAATTAAACATTACCGCTTTAAGGAATATTAAATGCATTATTTTAATTTAATTTTAATAAATATTGGAAATATATAGCAACAGTTATCTTGTTGAGAAAAATACATTTATTTAAGGATTATTCATTTGATTTTACTTTAGTCTTTACTTTAATGGTAGTATTGATTAAAAAAAAATAAAAAAAATTTCATTAAAGAGTATAAATAAGCTTCAATAATTTAAAAATAACCTTTTATGAATTAAACTTTTGATTTGAACAATGAATTGAATGGCAAATAATTACTAAAATTTTACAAATAAGATTTTCTCCTTAGTCATTCCAACAAATTAACCCATGATCACCACAAGCACATGACATGCTTTGCTGTTAATCTCTTCTTATCCAGCTGCAAGTGATCGCGAATTTCACATTTTGGTTTCCATAGCAATTGTTCTGTAGTCTCTGTTTTGCTGTTCCAAAATTTTCTTTGCCTGGCCCTCCAGATTTCGTGCTTAATCTCGGTCAGGCAGATATCCGTAACATATCTTTTGTGTTTGCTGATTGTCAACGAATGATGGAATAATACAGTGTTCGCTGACGTTGTTGGCAATTCTGACAACATTTGAAATTTTAGCCATAATTCTTGCGCGAATTTGCAGTCACAGAATAGATGTTTCGTGGTTTCGATATACTCGCAAAAGGCATATTTGTCTGATCTTGAAGTTCCCCTTGCCCACGCCTTATCTCTTGTGAAAAGGACGTCGCGAGCGAGTTTCCAAATGAAATCTCGTTTATGGGCCTCTAAGTGTTTAATTTGACCAAGCAATTTCCCATTCAATATTCGGTCTTTTGTTCACAATTTGCGGTATTTCCATCGGAAGTAAAGCAAAGTACATTAATTTCGTGTCACATTTTTTATCATGGTTTAACACATGCTTGCCTTCTAATGTGGTATTGACGTCCGACAAAAATACATAATTTCTAAATTAATTAATAATTCAGTAATATCCAACAGCTTCGTATTTACAGTATTACATTTCGGGCCCTTATAAGTACATTTCTCAGCATATTTCCGTGCAACTGGGACGAGAAAATATGAGACAAATGCACTCGCACTCACAGGGTGGGATGGGATATTCAGCGTTCGAATAACGTCAACATATTGTAGAGTGCGGATACAAGTTTTAACATGCGTTTGATCGAGCCCGCCAGCCCCCACCGGCTGATAGAGAATTCCTCTACTAAGAGACTCGTGTTCGGAACCCCAGACAAACCCACAGCGATTCTTGAGATTTTCGTGTATACCGGTAGAAAGGGGGGGGGGGGGGGTATACACAGTTCCAAGAAAAGTGAAAATTGGGATTATGAACGCGTTAAAAATTTCTGCCCGTTTAGAGATCAAAAGGGCTCTATCCCCCCAAAGTTCGCATGTTTTCTCCCCTTTGGCTATCGCCAATTACCATGTGCTTGGATAGCATCTCTCCCAATTAATATGCACGCCTAAGAGTCTTAAGGTTCTGAGTCGGATTTGACGTGATTCCACACCGAAGGACCCCATTTGCCACAAGCCATAATTTTGGTTTTGTCTCTATTAATTAGAGCCCCACTGCAATCTGAGAATTTTTTAAAAAGATCGTAAAAAATTAGGTATTGAAGCTTAATCCGAAACGGTAAACGTGACATCATCGGCGTACGCAACATATTTCAGCTGTGTACGATGTCCAAGTACTATTACACCTTTAAATTTTGGTATGTCCAGGTACTATTACACCTTGAATTTTCCTAAGCAAATCTCAAGAGAGAGTACAGATAGGTGAGGGGGAAACGGTCAACCTTGTCTAACACCCCTCCCAATGGAGAAGCACAGTGTAAGGTGACCGTTAACCAAAACTTGACTTGTTAGATTTTTATACATATTATTAAAAAAACTGCAAATTCTAGGGCCAAAGTTGTGAGCTTTCAATAGTTTTCAGATGAAGTCAGGCGAAACCCATTGGCGAAACCTGATCAAAAACTTTGTTTTGGTTAATTACCAGAAAACCGAATTTCGATTTTTTAGAAAATATAATTCGTAGCAATTTCGAAAAAGACTAATGTTGTGTTGAAACTGCCTGCCAGGGACACTGCAAGCTTAGCATTAGCAAACAATTTCACACAGAATTTTTCCAAAACGGTTGGTTACAATTTTAGCCAAGATTTTGTAATCACAGTTTAGCAAAGAAATCGGACGCCAATTCGTAAGATTGTGACCATTTGGCGACTTTGGTAACTAAGTTGCAATAGCATTTTCGACTGCAGTAATTTCTGTTTCGTTTGTCAACAAGTTGTTGTAAAAATCGCTTAGCGGCTTTCATAGCAGGTGCACGAATTTTTGTAGAACTCTGCTACAAAGCCGTCTTCGTCCGTACTCTTATTGCTGTTTTACAGCAGTCCGTGTCTCCTTTTCCGTGATGTCTTCCTCTAACCGAGACGTCACTTGGTTGGAGATCCGTGGCGTGGCGTGGCGTATATTCTAGCCATTTATCGATTTCTGTGGGTGAAAGGCTGGCCCCCTTCCATGGTCGACATACAATGCTTCTGGTCTAATTTAGCATGTTTCTGGGGGCGAAATTTATAATTAAATGTGAATAATTGTAAGCGGAGAATTTTTTGCAATTGAATTTCGGTTAAAGTGACCAAATATTCCAGAAATTTTTTTCAAAAACCTTTAAATTTGAAACACAATCATTGTTTTGTTTTCCAAAAATAGTGCAAGATTTTGTTGATAATAAAGATAATTTGGGTTTTATGTTTCAAGGTAGCCTCCAATGGAGGGGCTCCCTACACCAGAGTTTTACTCAACAATAGACGCCCAAGAATAACCCAATGTTGTTGGTATCGATGGATATATTGCTTTAAAATTATCCACGTTTACGTTTGTCATCCCAGTCAACTGAATAAGCAATTTTTAAATTTTTTACTCTGCTGTCGAATTCTACCAGCGAAACTGCTACCAGACCCATTGAATTGCCCTGGACAATTAGTATTCTGTCTTTTTAACTTAAGATCATCAGGTACTAATAAATCTAATTCCGAACTGCCAGTCTGATATTCAGTAGTTATACTTATAAAGTAATCATTGAAAGCATTTATTATTTCAGTGGAACTATTTGGAAACTATAACATATTATTATTGAAATTTGTTTATAACAAATGATTTTGGATTTTTTCTACTATTTGTATTAATTAATATCCCATTTATTTTTTGTATTATTTCCAACAGATGCCAGTTTTCTTGAAAATATGAATATTTTAGCTTTTGATATTATACTATTTAAAGAGTTCCTGTAGCATTTGAAAGAGTTAGCATCAATTCTGTTTTTTTTATCGTAATCTATGTAAATGATTTCAGTACCATATTGACGTAACAAGTTCTGTAGTTATTCATGCTTTTAATTTTTTAAATATTTTTTTGACATTTCTCTTTAGCTTTTAAACTAGTTCGTCACAACAATTTTGTATGTGATTCCAACTTCCTTGAATCCTTGTTGTAATTTCCCTGTATCTGTGTAAATAATTTACTGTATTGGTTCCTTAGTTTTAATTGAGACATTTGTTGTTTAAGAAATGGTAAAATAAATCATAACGATCTGTGATGTCCGGTTAGAATACATGGATCACATGAAAAAGAACTTATTTTCTTTCTCAATAAATGATCTATACAAGATTGTGATTGCGATCTTATAATCCCCGTAATATAACGAGACAAGTTATATAGAGTCATAAGATCCAGATAGTTATTTTACATGTTCTGTAGATTTTGAGGTATCGAAGTTTATATCACCGGTAAGAATAATATTACGATCTGAAAGTTTATCTATATATTGAAACAATTCTTCAGGGAAATTCATTTCTCCATTCATCGCTCTTAAAAGAAACGTTGTTGAACGACTCTAGGAGATCACGAACCACTGGCGCAATCCTGTTTAGGAGCCGTTGCATGGCCGAGTGGTTAGCGCGCTTGGCTACTGATCTAAGGGACCTGGGTTCGAGCCCCGGATAAGGCATGGATGTTTGTGTCGTTTTTCTGCTGAGGTCCTGCCATCCTCTCAGACCTTCTACTATGGCAAATAAACTGACATGCTCCTGTCAGACCTCTGTGGCAAGCAGCTGCTTGAGGGGGTATTTATTTATTTTTATTTAACGTAACGATAAATCTCCAATAATACTAACGACATTGTCGAATTCAATCGACGAAATCTAATTGAGAAGCAAACCAATGTTACTTGATCTAAACCACAATTCCTCTAGATCGATTAAAATGGCTACAGTCAAAAAATCCTTTTTATCCCTCAATATGGTATAAAGATGTTTCATTGTCAGCTATCCAAATATCCAAATATCAGAAAGGATTATTACATCTAGTTTACAATTGCCACTTTCTGTCAATGCCAAAAACTCATCAATATTCGATCGTAAACTTCTGATATTCAAATGAATAAAACTAATTCCTTTTTTAAAATCTGAATGGAAGAATTTCAGGTCTTCGAGATTAATATAATTACCCAATTGTCGTTTCAATTAATGGTTAGAAAAATTAACCAATGAAAAAAAGATAAAAAAATGTCCTTTAAGCAGCTTAATGAGATATTAGATATTAATTAAATTTGACTCATTGTCTATTCTAATGGCATTTGAGTCGTCATTTTTCCTTAAGAATAATCTTCCCATTGACATAGGAATTAAATTTAGGGAATACGTAAACGCATGCCGTGCGCATAGCCTCCCCCTGCCCTTGAAGAATCAGGGCGGTCTAGACGGGAGATCTGTGCTTAGGACTAGCTGAAGGGCCAAAAGTGTATTCGCATTCCGAAGAAAGAAGTGGATAAGCTTTAACACAAAATCAACATTCACAAATTTATGTACAATGAGAAACATCCTTTACCTAACAGCACCTTTTATAAGACATAAAGCAAATAGATTAGTAATTGAATAATTAAAAAAAATAAATATCTACCATCGAATTTAGGAAATATACCATAATGCTACAGAAAAAAAAATTATTTGTTTTGTAATTTAAAATAAGGAAAAGAAAATAAATATCACCAGAAGCTAAGCCTTTTTGGAAGTGAATCATGAACAGTTTTCACAGCTGCATATCAAGGAAGAAGACACTTGTAAGACGCACCACCTTTTCGTTCTATGAATTAACTTTAATATTTAAAGATAATTTTATAATTTCTTTTAAAAAATTTTGTAGTAAGTTTGTTGAAAGAAAGTTTTGTAACTGTCAGACCTATCCGAATGGAGAATTGAAAAACATAAAGCAACAAACCGTGACTGTGTAGAGTTAACATGTGTTTAAAGTGTTTGTTTTATATGCTTTACCTCTAATCCGTTATTTCTGATTGTATTTTTAAAACTTTCTTTAATGAAGATGCAAAGGTCAGTTAGGAAAAGAAAAACATCCAGCAGATCAAGCGTAGGTTTTTAAATCATTGATCTACGATCGAAATATTAAGATGCATGTCAATGCCAAAAATTCTTTAGTTTTCATTGAAATCTTAGTGTCAGCTGAGATATAAGTAAAATATTTATTTAAATCTCAGCCGACACTAAGCGAAGTGCTATTCACGACTGAACTAATAAGAATATACTGAAGCATATTGGTATAAATGAAACTTGGTTAATCCCTGTATTAAAAGGTCCTAGTAAAAGCTACGTCTTAACCAGCTCATGAGCTTCCCAGCATAAGCTGAATATCACCACATCGCTACACACTGGCATTTAAGTTGCTAACAATAAATATTAGTATATACCGTATAGATGAGTTCAAATATTCTTTGAGTTCAGATAGCACTGAAAGCTTAAGTACAATTGAATTTAAATATATAATTTGGCAAAAATTGTAAAAAAAAAGTGTAAAATAGTTTCTTTAATCGGTTATTTTGGAGTTTGGGTTGTTGTGGAAACTATAGGTTACAGTTTTGATTATGCCTTTTCGCAGTTAACAGACTTCACTGCAATATTCCTCTGCATTGTAGCTGCCCTCATTGACTTAGCTTAGTAATTTCTTTCCCTTCTACTACTAGTCCAGTATCATAGATTTACTTATACTAGTAAAAATACAAATGGTCATACTTTTTGAAAGATATCAAAACATTGCTTATACTTGTCCAATGCAGGACTGCATTTAGACTTTGGGATACTTTGCAGTTTGAGTTACTGTGGAAACTATAGGTTCCAGTTTAGGCTATGACCTTTCCCAGTTAATGGGCTTCGCCTACAGTATTCCTCTGCACTGTAGCTGATTTGCTGTCCATATTATAAAAACCACCATAAAGAAATAAAGTATATAATTCTGTTATTTTTATTATATAATGCTGTCTGCTGTATCTGAGAAATGCAAAAATCAGTTGGGGTATAAAAAAACGTTTTAAATGCTATCTGTTGATGGTGCTCATTTTACACATTTTTGTGACCGTCAATTTATACATTTTCCAAGCATTCATTGAGTTCAACAATTATCTATTATCTGACTGCTGCATTATAAAAAATAGCCCAGGAGATAATCTTTTTTTTTTATAATGTGGCAGATGATTTACTCAGAAATCTAAATTAGTCCTAGCAGAGTTATGTGACACCCAAATTTTCTGTTATGTAATGTATACAGTTAAAGGACACATAGCTTTTAAAGCTTAGACAAAAACACAAATAGAAAATAATGATTTAATCTCTGGAATATAAAGGACTCAATTTAAGAAAAAAACAAAAAAAAAACTGTTGGTTATTTTGTAGTTTGGGTTACTGGGAAAGGATGTAACCTAAACTGGAACCTATAATTTCCACAGTAACCCAAACTGTAAAATAACAGACTTTGGTTATTTTGCACTTTGTTAACTGGGAAAGGACATAGCTTAAACTGGAACCTATAATTTCCAAAGTAACCCAAACTGAAAAATAACCCTTTAATCATTCCAGCTTTTTAGTCAATGTTTACTAATTGAAATTTAAAAAATATTATTAATCATTTGATTTTTTTTTCATATATTCTCTCATTAATGGGGATGGGATGGCTCAGTTGATAGCATACCAAGCTCATATGCTGTAGTTCCGGGGTTCAAGTGCCACCTTGGCCAGTGTTGAGATTTATATCTGCAAAACTCTCCACCCTGCCCTTGGTCAGTAGGGGGTACCAATGGCCTTGGAAAGGCTGCCAGCCATCAGATCGGACATTAAGCTGTGGCTTCGTGTGCAAGAGAGTCATACCCTGTGAACATTACAGAACATGCTGTATGGCCTTGATGGGAAGCTACCATCTCTCTCCAAACAGCTGTCCAGTGGGTCCCACTCCCCCAACCTTCTTTGAGCCCTTGAGGTCCTTGTGACCTGGCCATTTAGGCCATTGTGTGCAAAAGGCAAAGAGTGCTGCTCAGAGGTAAAACACCCAATTATCATTATGAAGACCCTTTAATATTTATGACTATACTCAAGATTTTCAGTGTTTGAATTATTTCTAGTATGTTTTATATGGGAATGCATTGGAATTTTAATTGGAGACCTACAGTTTATGGCCTTCAGGCACATTTTTTTAACGTAACTCATAATTGACAAAAACACAAATAGAAAATAATGATTTGATATTTTAGAGGAAAAATTATGGATTTCTGGATTCCTACTGGCGACTAATGACAACGAAGAAAATGATTTTTTCTAAAGAATTATATAAAAAATGATCTTTAAAATTACATCCATAATAAAAAAAAGCCGATGTTTTTTTACTGCAATGCAATGTGACAGAACACTCAGCTTCTGGACTCCTGGTGGCAACTGATGGTGATGAAAAAACTTAACTTTTACAGAAATAACAAGTTTCTTAAAATTACTTCTATAAATGATGAAATAAACTTGACATATTCAATATCTACTAATAAATCAGCACTTTGAAATCGATTCAAATTTTCCTCTAAAGATAATTTTTCCTCTAAAATTTGAATCAACTTCAAAGTGCTGATTTATTAATAGATACTTCTATAAAAAATACTATGATTTAAATTAATGAAAAATTTGTTTCATTACAATTACAATTTCACAGTGTATGTATTATGGTTTATTAAAATCTCTGTGACACTATATGTGGTTAAAAAAGAAAATTCTAATATTAATTATAGTAAGTCAAATTACTTTAAAATTGAATAGCAGCTTTAACTATTGCAATACCTGATATCGATAGGCCCAATCACATGTTAGTATTTTACAACTAACAAGGCACGTAAAAGAACATCAGTAAGGTAATAGGTCAGGTAAAAATTCTTTTATAACATTTGGCTGTCTTTATCAACCTTGGCAAGGTAATTGGTCAGGTAATGTTGACCAACTTATTTAAATAGTGCACAAATCTGGGTTATGCTAGTGAACTTTTAGTGTGATTTAGTCCTCTGAACTGCAAACTGAGTGTATTCATAGAAGAATTCGCCTTGCAGGTGAAATGATTACTGCATGCCAAATACTTACCTACCATGAATATTGCTGTTTAATTGTACAACAAATAATTATAATATATATTAAAAATTTTATAAATTTTTTAATCCTTATTTAAGATAATATTGTATCTGATACATAAAATGGTAGGTCTTACGGTACAGGGGCAGGGTGGCTCAGTCAGTAGCGTGCCAGGCTCATAATCTGTAATTCCCAGATTTGAGTTCCTGCTAGGTCAGCATCGAGATTTATCTCTGCAAAATTCCTCGCCCTGCCCATGGTCAGTAGGGGACACCGATGGGCTTAGAAAGGCTGTCGTCCGTCGGATGGAACGTTAAGCTGTGTCCCCGTATGTGGGAGATCCATACCCTGTGCATGTTAAAGAACATACTGGATGGCCTTGATGGGAGACTACCATCTGTCTCCTAACAGTTGTTCCAGTGGATCCCCTCCCCAACCTCTGAGCCTTCGGGGTCCATGTGACCTGGCCATTTGGCCCATGTGTGCAGAAAAGTGCCGCTCAGAGGTAAAATAACCCAACCCAGCCTTATGGTACATAGGCATCCATGTTACATCAAAATGTCTACCTGAGAGATGATATATAAGTGTTATCATATCTGTTTGATTCGACTGCTTTGTTCTGCTGTGTTTTTAACCATATACAGTGTCATAGAGATTTTAATAAAACATAATGTGTTTCATTATCACATTAGATAGAATATTTAACTTGGAAAGTTCTAGTACCAAATAATAACTTAAACAATCATGTTACTAGCAGTGAAGAGGCTGTACAATGAGAATACACCAAGTAAAAAATATAACAATAAATGCTTATTCCTAAGCATAAAATTTTGTTTCCTCAAATAAAAATATCAAAAGTAATAGTATCTAAGGCATGTTTTCCTAACAGTGCATATCATTATATATAACAATGAGAATACACTGAGTAAAGAATATAATGATAAATGCTTATTACTAAGCATAAAATTTTGTTTCCTCAAATAAAAACTACCAGAAGTAATAGTGTCTAAGGCATGCTTTCCTAACAATGCATATCATTATATGATGAATGTCAGTCAGTACCATCTGAAGCTACTTGTTTCAACAGCCTATTATCACTAACAAATGAGTGTTCATTTTGTAATTTAAAATGAAACTTGCAAATATCACTAAACTCATCAGAGATTGCTATTCTAATGAGCACATACCACTAAGCAACGTTACTATTCTGCAATTTGAGAACCCCCCCCCCCCTAAAAAAAAAAGAAAAATCTTATAACAAGCCTAAACATAACAAAACTGAAAATAATTCACTGCCAGTCTGCAGTACAAAATAAGCCGCTTGTAATAATATGATGAATTTCTGATGGGATAAATAATCCCATCAGAAACAAGCTTGAAATACATGAATTATCATAAATAATGCATCACTGATTGACAGTATAAGAAAGCCCCAGAACTAAATAATCCCACCAAAGACAACAAGCTTAAAATGCATGAATTATTGTGAACAATTTACTGCTGATCCACAGTATAAAAAAGCCTCCAGAACTTAATAATGCCATCAGAAACAGCAAGCCTGAAAAACATAGATTATCATGAATAATTCACCCACGATTCACACAGTATGAAGCTCTCAGAACTAAATAATCCCATTAGAGATAACAAGCCGAAAAATGCACAAATTATAAACAATTCATTGTCATCCACATTATTAAAAAAAAATAACAGAAAAAGATAATCTCGTTAGGACAATCATAGAAACTATGGTGGGAGACTATGGCCACATTTCCCACATAGCATAACAATAGAGAATATGCATTAACTCAGTGTCTCGCAAACTTTTTTGCTCTGTGGCACACTGAATCTAATTTTTTTTCCACGGCACACTGAATCTAATTTTTTTTTTCCACGGCACACCTAAAAAAGAATTTTTGATGGTTGCGTAAAAAGAGGAAAATTTAAGTTTTGTTAAATGCATTTTATTTAAAATAAATATAATAATAAATATAATTAATCATAACTCGGTGTTTGTTTTAAATATTTGTTCATTTTATGGCTTGAAATAGTCAAAAATTAATGCCAAAATTTGGAAAAAGCTTGATAAATACTTACAAGATCCCAGTTGATAAAATCTGAAAGATTTTTATTAAAGCACGTCGATAACACAAGTCAAGTCAAAATGAAATCTTTGGAATATCTAGTGTCAATTTCAAAATCTCTCATGGCACACTACTGTGCCATGGCACACAGTTTGCGAGACACTGCATTAACTAAATATCATTGATCATCTGCAACATTTAAAATGTCTATGCTTCTTATATGGAATTTCTACTTACATGGGAACAAAATAATGCTATCAATTAGTGCTTTATAAAGATTTTCAGTTTACATGCATGGTTGATGTCATTGATTTGATTGATTTGCGACATATAGACAGAGAAGAATCCTAGTAGCTACTCCTAGCCCTTACAGGCCCTCTTATACAAGGACATGCCCTACTCAGACTAAAGTCACTGCTGACCACTGCCTCAGTTAGATCTAACACAACACATAAAGTTTGCCTTGCTGAAACCATGGCTAGCTCCCTAACCACTATACCAGTTAAGGCTATTACATTATCAAACACAATATGAAAATATTTGTGTTCATGATTTGTCAATAATAAAATCTTAGTATGTAGTTTTAACACGCCCATCAGCAAGAAGGCTCTAGTGTAGTGGTATGTCTCTTGGCTTTTAGGTTGGAGGTCCCTGGTTCATTACCAATTGTAGCTAAACAAGTTTTTTTCATTAACTTTGCTTTTACTTGCTTTTCGTTCCCTTTAGCATGTGAATATTTGCAAATGTTCAATCTAGCATAACTTGCCAAGTTATTTTTCAGAAAGAAATTAAAGACAGAAAACATTTATCCTTTGAAAAGAAATTGCAAAGCTGCTGCCATGCACTGCTTTACATTATATCTCTGGAGTCAGAAGCAGAACAGCCCATGGTGTGCATGCATATTAGTTAATTTCTGCTAGGTGTCCATAGTGGCACTGAAAACTTGGTGACTGCTGCCATGCAGTTTATGAGAGTATTGTATCTTAAAATAGTTATACACTATGTTGAAAAAAGTGTCTGGACTCTTCCATGTTATGTGAATGAAAAGCCACTTTCAAAACTTCCTAACATTGAAAATAATAAACCTTTTATGCAAAAACTGTTATTGGCGAAAATTGGTAGATGTCACTCAAATCTCTCTAAACATATTTCCCACAATATTCCTTTAATATTTAAGGAATGAATGGAAACTGAAGCATTTATCTTCACTTTTTGACATGTGAAAAAATACTTAAATAGATAAAACACAACTCTTGTAACAATTTGTTCACTAATGTAAATTAAATATCTTAAGTTTGTATGATGATTTTTTTTAAAGATTTCATCAATTTTGGAGGCAATGTCACAGTGTCAATTTCCAACAATCTTTGATCAATATTTAAAGAGTCATTGAACTGGGACCATTAAACAGCAGACAACACTGTCACATTGCCTCCAAATTGATGAAATTTTAAAAAATCATACAAACTTCAGATATTTATGTTATATTTATGTTAGTAAACAAATTGTTACAAAAGTTGTGTTTTATCTATTGAAGTATTTTTTCATGTGTCAAAAGTTGAAGATAAATTCTTCAGCTTCCATTCATTCTTTGAATATATTTCTTGAATATATGTTAAATAAATATTGTGGGAAATATATTTAGAGAGATTTGAGTGACATCTACAATTTATCGCCAATAACAGTTTTTGTGTAAAAGGTTTATTTTCAATGTTAGGGAGCTTTGAAAGTGGCTTTCCATTCACATAACATGGAAGTATCCAGTCACTTTTTTAAACATAGTGTATTTACCTATAGATTTTTTTTAGTCATTTTTATATTTTGATTCAAGAGGAATCATTCACAAAAGCTTTGTTCCAGAGGAAAGAACCATAAATGCTCAGTTTTATTTAAAATTGATGGAACTATTGTTTCAAAAATTTGATTGGTCAGACCAGATTGCCATGAAACAAGAATTGTTTTTGTTGCATGACAATGTAACTGTGAATTTCATGTTAATTGTTTGAAGATTTCTTTCATGACTTCCCCCCTGAGATCACCCCCCTCCTCTATTCACCAGAGTGCTCTGTCTCACATTTCTCTTTCCAAAATTGAAAATGACGATAAAAGGAAAATTATTTTACTCTATCCCAAAAGAATGTGACAAACCATCTCAAAAAGAATTTTGGAGGAATTTCAAGAATGCTTTCAATGATTAACCCCATATATGTCCTTGGTAAGAAAGGAGATTTCCATCGCACATGAAAATAGCACTGCCCATCAGAAGGGATGTTTAACCAAGTATTGTTTGCAGGTGATCATATCCAAGCTGTCTCAGTCACGTCTCAAGAAGAAAAACTTAAAAGGTCATATTCTGAAAATATTCGTTGTCCGACGCGTGGTGCAATGGTTAGCGCGCTCTGGCATGAATCTGGAGAGATGCGGGTTCGTTTCCCGCCATGGCGGCGATGAATTTTTTCAGAATCTATTAATGCTTAGAGAACTCACTAAATGGTCTTCACATGAGGATTCCATTTGTGTTCTAACAGCTATCTACAAGATCTCCTTCTCCAACCTTCGCTGAACCCTTGTGATGCTTATGACCTGGCCATTTAGCTCATTGTGCACAAAAAAGTGCTGATCAGAAGTAAAACTACCCTTAAATATTAAAGAAACTCAACCTTTTTTTGGTATACCCTAAGTAATTACCATTTTCGAGTCGATTCAAATTTACTGACATGTTATCAGGAGGTCGTGGGTTTGTATCACACTCGGCTCAAGACAATTTTTCATCTAAAAATTTGAATTGACTCAAAAGTGGTAATTACTTAGTGTATAGTACTCCAGGGGGCCACATGGAAAAAATGGAACATTAGGGGATTACAGTAAGTTTCTTAGGGGGGCCTCCCAAGCTTAACTGCCAGAATAAAATATTACAAATTAGATGTAAAAATCATATTTATATATTTCATGGCAAACTTGTTTTGTAACTTTTAACAAGGCTTGCTGGAGCACTGAATTCATTTTCCCCCTTCATTTTTAGTACACTTAACAGTAAAGCCATTACTAAAAATAAGTTTGGAATTGGCTTGATATTGTGAAGAAAACTGATCTCTGTTTTTCACTAACAACACTGCAACCAGAAATTGAACTTGAATGCACATTGCCTCTGACACAGAGGATAATATCATTTTCGAAGAGAATGAAGTTTTTCGTTTATCTACTTTTTCACTTCTTAAAAGTTTTAATATGAGGTGATGGGGAAGATGCAGATAATAGTCTTTTATTAGTAATTTTACAACTTCAAAAGTGAAGTGGGGGTGGCCCAGTCGGTAACACTCTAGGTTTGCAATCTGCAGTTTCCAAGTTCAAGTCCCACCTGGACGGGCATTGAGATTTATCTCTGTAAAACTCTCTTCTCTGCCCTTGGTCACTCATGGGCTTGGAAAGGCTGCTGTCGGTCAGATGGGACATTAAGCCATGGCCCCATGTGCGGGAGAGTCATACCCTGTGCATGTTAAAAGAACACACTGAATGGCCTTAATGGTAGGCTACCATCTGTCTCCCAACAGCTGTCCTGTGGATCCCCTCCCACCACCTTCTCTTAGCCCTTGGGGTCCTTGTGACCTGGCTGTTTAGCCCATTGTGTAGAAAAAAGTGCTGCTCAGAGGTAAAACAACTTAACCCTGTGTGAGGACATAAAGAGAATAAATTACTATGTATAGTCTTCATATTTGAGATAGTTGTAGAAAGAAAATGGTTAGTAGGAATTTTAGAGAAACTAGGTTTATTGAGAGTTGCAAGGTGAACAATATCAACCAACACTATTTTAGGGCATGGGTCAAAGACCCTGTTTCCCCAACACTAAAGCTTAAGCCAGCAATTCATGTAGAAACTTCAGACATCAATCATCTTGACAAGTGGCCTTTTCAGGAGCCATAATCAGGCTGACCTGCCCGAGACATATTACTCCAGTTTAGAGTTGGTGATTCTCCTAGAAGGGTTCAGGTACTGAATGGCCTCTGATCAGTATTAATGACCAGCTTCTGTGCATCTGTTCTCTTGTGGATGGTAAATCACTATCTACAAAAAAACTCAGTGATGTATTTTCTCTCAACAGAGGCCTACTAGTATAACAAGCACAGGATCCATAATCATGCTCAGTGCCATTAGACAGTTGAATAGGTATAAATGGTCAGTGCCAATACCCTATGAAATTGACCACTCCTTAGCTGGGTATAAAAAAATAGTGGCCATAGATGACCAATCCTCTTCCATCCACCCCTCTCAAAAGAGAATATCTCCTTTGAAAATTATTAATGGCTTGTTCTACAAGAAGATGGGCTTTGACTTTAGGTGATGTGACTGGCAGGTTCTGTACATCATCACAGGGAATTGGTACACAGCTCTCTTTCCAATGTATACTCAGCTACAATTTATGAAACTGTTCTAATATTCCATGTTAATAAGATATTTGCTCAAGTGAGTAAGTCAATAAAATCTATTTGTGAGATGACAAAATTTTTGATATCAAAATTCTATTTCCTTTACTCAAAATCGAGCAATTCATTGTCCTTTGAATAAGAATAAACTAATTTTGTTTTATCATGAGCTATAAAGAGATTTTTTTTTCTATTTTAATAATTTTATCTTTATAAAATATTTTTACAAAAAAAATTTTGAACTGTTATGAAAATGTTTTGTATAGCATTTGGTAATCAAAACAGACAGACTGTTACTTGAAAGTCTGCAATGAATGCAAATTCCATTGGTATTAGTTATTTTTTCTTGTTGATTTAAAAATATTTTGAAATAAAAAATTCAGTGGTAATAACAAAGTTAACACGTTTATCATATTTGTAGGAAGAAAACTTACCTGAAGAATTGGATCTTCCTGATGATGTTACAGATACAACACAAGAGATAAAACCAGCAAGCAGATTAAAATTTATTTATAGCCATTTTTCTATTACAAAATATATCATTTTGTTATTGTTCATACCTCCATTTTTGAATTATGCAGCTTTGAAAAGAGAAGCATCTTTACTTATGCCTAGAGGTAAACATTTATAAAAGTGTATCACATATCAAATGCATATTTTAATTTTAAAATTTAGTGATAAATGTAGTAACACCCAGAATAAGTTATAATATGGCACCATGTATGTGAAGATCTCTTTTATTTGATTAAGAGAATCTGTCAGCAGAATGAATGTCTTTACTGGTCCTTATTTTATCTGTACTTAAATGTTCATAAAAGAAAGGAATCCAGACACTTTGTATCTTGAGGATATAGAATATTTAAAGCCAATAATGGCCAAAATTTTAAATGGACTCGTCCAAATAGTGCTATTCCTTTATCTTTAATACCCTCTACCCTTTTCTGAAATTTCCTGGGCAGAATGAATCCAGGAAAGCATCAAATAACAAAGAGAACTATTTCAATTCAGCACAACCTTAATCCACTATCCCACTACAACAATTTAGTCCCACACTCTCTAAGTGCTGACACACAAGACTTCTTATGTCTTTCTCATATGCTTCACTCTCCTCCTGAAGAAGGAAAACAAAGAAAGAAGGAGAGAACAAAGAGAGGGGCATTTCCCCCTCTCTTTGTTCTCTCCTTCTGCACTAACGGCTGCAGATCTCATTAGAGATCCTTCTGTTCATGACATCTGCGGTGCATGGGTCTGAGCCCTGTAGTTTGGCAGACCCTTGGCAGCTCATGTGTACAGCACATGGCTCTCACCTAACCAAATATAGTATCAGGGGAATGCATGTGAACTTCACGATGGGAACATACTTGACAATGTATAGAGTCAGTCATTAATTTTTATCTACATGTGAGAAACTGTGGTTTTCAAGTCTTAGGGTGTCATCCTAAAGCTGTCACAAGTTGTAATATTTATTTGTTGTTGACGCACAGTTCAGTTTGTTTATTAATCATATTTCAGATACTGGTGAAATAATCATAGGAAAAAAGATCATTTTTTCACTCTATGACATAAATACATATTTGTTTGGTCTAGAGTTAAGTGTATCAGATTTTATGATAATCCTCCATTCAAATCATGCATCACTAAAGGTAGGTGAAAGGAAATCAATAATTGGCAAGAGAGGAGACCCTTTTCACCTTAGATGCCAATTGGTATAGGACTATCCCTGTTTGGAGGACTCCCTGTTCCATGTGTGATAACTGCATATACACTGTGTTCAAAATGTAGGAATATTGGACAAAACTGTATATAACTCAGAATGATTTTAAACAGGTACAGTTAATTGTTACATAGAGAAGTATTGTGATATGACTGAATAACAAGTGAGATATTGACAAAATTATCTATATATTAGAGTCTATATATTAGATCTATATATTAGAGTATTTCATATTACAACATGAATTACCACGATGGAGGCATTGGAATTAGGGGATAGATGTTAATAAGGTGTATGATTGAGTGTATAGGGACTCGTTCCCTCTGATCACATTCTCCAAAAGTGTCATCTTTTATTTGGTATGTGTGGTGGTGCCTTTTTTTGTGCTTGTTTCCTCTTATGTTAGAACTTGGCTATACTACTGCTGACAACCACACAACTTGTGCAACACATTCTTTTACTGAGGAGGTTTTGTGGAATAAAACCCACTCTTCCACAAGAGCAGATCTGAGCTCATGGAGGGTTCTGGATAGGGGCTGATGTCTTGAAATTTGCTCCCCCAAAATGTCTTGCACATGCTCAGTTGACTAAAGATTTGGCTACTCAATCCTATGAATATATTCACTTCAAAGGAAACCATCAACTGCACGAGCCCTTTGAAGACAAACATTATCATCATAAAAATTAAATCGAGGTTGAGAGCATCCTTGAAAATCTTCATATAGGGTATCTGGTCACCATAATGACCCAGACCATCACACTGTCTTCATAAGATGGCCCCTTTCTCTGATGTTATAGTGGATGGTCATGAGTTCTTTGTTTTCTCCACATGAACGCAGACTAGGAATTGATACATAAACTGAATCTGGACTCATCTGTGAAGAGTGCATTTGTCCACTGGCCTGGTGAAAGGTGCTGTCAGCACCACCTTAAATGTGTTCTTCTGTTAAAGGAAGTGAGGAGGAACAAGTCATTGGTGTTTGTGCATACAAAACTCATTCATACAATGCCTTGTACACAGTGTCATACAATGCCTTGTATACACTTGAAATTGTATTACCAATGACTGCAACAGCTCAAGAGCTTCTTAACTGTCATCTTGCTGTTAGCATAGCATTAGTTCTGGAGACCTGATCCTGATGTACAAGTAACTTCTGTTTCTTGAAAATGTCTAAAGCCTTAAGAGGACATTTTGTGGCACATTTAAAGTCATGAATACCATCTGTGATTGATTCACTTCCATCTTACCTATTGCTCTCTACCATAGGCAATCATTCATATATCATTTTTGTCACATGGTGAAAACAAATTGCTACCCAATTAATTCCAGGCTGTATGAAACAGAAATGAGTTGTGACCACATCCAGTGCTGTTTTATAACAATCCTAATTGTTATGTCATGTCGATTAATTCTTCTGCACTGAAAAATTTACATTTCATACCCTAATATTCAGTGCTGCCAGCTGCTTCTTTTTTATGTTTCATGTTTTATCTCAATTTTGGTTTAAAATTCAAAAATTTGAATTGGCCATTAAAAGTTCAAATTCTACCTTTTCCAGTTTTGCCATTTTTTTAAAAAAGAAAACTTGCTTCAAAATTTTACTTTATTTTCTCCTTTTTTGGAAGGAGAATAGCAGTGGAAGGAAAAATGTTTCCCTTTTTGCCCTTTTATGCACCAAAGCTGCACCTCTGCATCTGCTTACTATGTGCTTTATTGTGGGCTCACCTAAACACTAATTCTCTACAAGTAGAGGGAGTGCATAAGATTTCATCTGACCTTTTCCAGACAGAACACTAGACAAAATTTGTACCTGAATTCTTTTACAGAGTTGAAGGTCAAATTATATCTAAATGGGCACATACAATTTAAACCTATCATCCATCTTGCTTTCTGATCTGCACAAGTAATTGAAAATCAGATTACTAGAATTCCCATGCCTTGAAGCTTAAGGGTGATGAAAGTAATACTCATAGACTAGGCAATTTATTTGTGGGTCCTGCTTGGAATTGCAACAGGAATGGGTCTCATGATGTCTATCATTATCTGTGTTGGCTTATCTGCATTTCATACAGTTTTTGTTTAATATTGTAATGTTAATTGATGAAATATACTGCTCACAAAAATTAGGGGATATTTCAAAATGAATATGAAGCGATGAAATATCCCCTAATTTTTGTGAGCAGTATAATAATAAATTTTTTAATTAAGAAATGATCAACGTTCTATGCTTGCCTGATAAAACGAATTGCTTGCAGAGCTAAATGGATCCAAGATATGCATGACTGCACTTGGAATGCAGCCTATAAACAAGCTTTAACTGAATTGACTTCTGACTCTAACAATATCTCACCTCCAAAAGAAAAAATAATCGATAAATCTTATACTGAAAAAATGAAAGAAAAATAATAGACATACACTCTTGTAATGAAAAGTCTCAAGCTACTACAGTTAAAGAAAATGAAAAAGAAACTACAAATGTTAATGTCTTATGTACTCCAAATCAATCAAAAGAAAAAATAAAATCTAAAAAATCCAAAATATAATTCAAAAATGCTAGTCCTGCAACATCTAATGAAGAACAAAGTATCATTGAACCTCAACCTTCTACAAGTGCAGCCTGTTAAGATACATATGCACAGATTGCACAAAGGTTTCTTCATATAAACAAGCCAAAAAAAGTACTACAATCTCCATCAAGCATCGAAGAAAATATAAAAAAAGATAATATTTCAGTGAATTTGATCATTGACTTAATCCTTCAATTATGCAAATTCATCTGCAACACTGAAGATGAATTTTTCCATCTTGGAAGATATCATAATGAACTTCAAAGTATAGTGCCTCAAGTGATTTTATTTTCCTACAGTGGAACTGCCGAGGCGTCGTTTCTAAAAAAGAAGAAATTGTCCTACTTGGTAAGTATAAAAGGTTAAGCGTGGTAGCTCTTCAAGAATTATTTACCAAAAAATATACAAGAATTTCGCCTTATTTATTTTATTCTAGTTTTGTCTCTGATAAATCTAAAGGAGTTGGTTTTTATGTTAAGAAAAATATTAAACACAAAATTAAGCAAATTAAAGTAAATAGCCCTGATCTAGACATACTAGGGCTTGAAATTATCCTAAAAAATTTCAAGTTTACATTAATAAACATTTACAATCCCTGTAAAATTATTAGTGAATTAACCTATTCAGAAATTCTTACACAAGTTTCTCCTCCACTCTTTTTTGTAGGTGATTTTAACTCACATCATTTCGCTTGGAGTTCATATCACATTAATCGAGCAGGAATACAACTTAACAATTTTATCATTAAAAATGATTTCATTATTTTAAATGACAAACAAAGTACACAGGAAAATCTTAACAACGAAATATCTATAATTGACTTAGCTTTTGTTTCACCAGAATTATTTAACAAATTTTCATGGTCACTCCTCCAAGATACAAGAGGTAGTGACCACCATCCAATATTAATTTCATCAAAATTACAAATTTCGGATAAAAAAAACTATTAAATTGAACAACTGGTATCAATTCCATAATTTACTAATTCAAAATTCCCCTAATCCAGACACTATTGATTATAATATATTCTTTAACATATTGAAAGACTTACTAATTCATGTTTTTCCGAAATTATTAATAAAAATCCGAAAATACACAAAAATATATGGTACATGAACAAAATCATGACTATTCAGAAAAAAGCAGAAAATAAATCTAAAAGAACCAGAGACTTTAAAGATATTAATTATTTAAAAAAAATTAAAGCCCTAGTCAGAAAAAAATTAAAAGAACTGTACCAAGAAAACTGGAAAATTTTTGCCAGCTCCTTAAACCCTCAATCTTCCATTTCAAATATGTGGAGAATTTTTAAAAAATTAAATGAAGTCCCTCAGCAATATACTTCACTAGCTGAAATTGCCCTGGAACAAAATCTTAACTTCTCTCAAACAGCAGCTTTCATGGGTTCTAATTTAAAAATTACTAAATCTATCCTTACTCCTAGAGAAAAAAAAAAATTGAATACCTGGTTGATAAAAAAATTATGTCTTCCAGATCTGACATTCCAATTATGGATGCTAAGTTCTCGCTTGATGAACTGGATAATGCAATTAAAAAATTAAATCTAAAGGCAACCCCCAGGTCCTGATAAAATTCTAAATAAATTGTTTTTTAACCTTCCAAACTCTTGGAAAATCAAACTTTTAGATATTTTTAATTTCATCTGGAAAAATTACAACTTTCCACTTGCTTGGTCTAAATTTTCAGTAATATTTCTTCAAAAACCGGGTAAATCACCTTCTGATCCCAAAGTTTACAGACCAATTTCATTATTGTCCAATAGTTTAAAACTTTTCGAAAAATTAGTATTCAAGCGACTTAATTGGTTTATCGAAAGTAAAAAAAATTCTCCTTGTAATTTCTTTTGCTTTAGCAGAGGCAAGTCATCAAAAGAATGTGTTTCTACTTTAATTACAGATTGTCACATTGCAAAAATGAAAAAACATCACTTAGTTGCTATTTTCTTTGATCTGTCGTTGGCATTCGATTCAATTTGGCAAAAGGGTCTTCTGCACAAAATTATTAACTTAAACATTAACGGTAATACTCTTCAATTTCTCTACTTTATTTTAACTAAAAAATTATTTCAAGTCAAAATTGATAATGAATATTCTTCAGTATTTAAGATGACTCAAGGCATTGCTCAGGGCTCAATTTTGAGCCCGATCTTTTCAATATTTATTTACACGATCTCTTCATCGATTATGATCCTAAAATTAAATCTGCCACTTTTGCAGATGATATTGTTATCTGGAGCTGTGACAAATATATTCCCATTCTAATTCATAGACTTCAATCTCAAATTAATATTATTACAGAATTTTGTAAAACCTGGCACTTGTCAATTAATCAGGAAAAAACTTTTTGCTTACCTTTTACTTACTCCAAATGTCCCCCACCCAAAATTATATTACGCATAGATAACCAACAAATCAAACAACTAAACTCATTTAAATATTTAGGTATCTATTTAGATTCCCGGCTTAATTGGAATGATCACCTTACTTATCAATATAGCAAAGGTTGTAAACTGCTTAACTTCTTTAAATGTTTAGCGACTACAAACTGGGGAACATCTTCAGTTTTTTTAATTTCTCTTTATAAAAATCTAGTCAGATCAAAAATAGAGTACGGTCTAGAATTCAAAGTCGGAATTGGTGATAGTAAACTCAAAAAATTTTTTACTTTAAAATTTTTAAAGACCGAATATTCAGGATAATCTCCCAGATATATTTACTAAGAAAAACTACTCTTCTGAAACTTTACAAATTTTATCAAACTCTTATTGTAATATAAAATATAAAAATTATATTAGTATATACACTGATGGTTCACTTAAATTAAAACTTAATGCTGCAGCAGCAGCTTTTTATATACCTTCAACATTATTTTCCAAATCAATTAAACTTCCTTCTATTTCACACACTGAAATTATCGCTATTATTGAAGCTTTAATTTATGTTACACAAACGTTTTCAAACAAATCTATTGTTATCTACACAGACTCTAAGTGTGCCTTAAATATACTAAAACAGGACATATACTACACTAACTATACTCAATTTATATATCAACTCTTAACAGACTTCAATGTTAGATTTCTTAAAAATAAAATTTCACTTCAATGGATTCCCACTCATTGCAATATACCAGGCAATGAAAAAGCTGACGAACTTGCAAAAAATGCAATAAATCTCCCAAATATTTCCCAAACTATTCACTTTTATAAACAATTTAAAAAATCAATCCATAAACATGGATTCCATCTTACAAATATGTACTTTAAAATTAATGGTTGCCTTCAAAATAGTTATAGATTCAATTTAAACTCTAATATACAATACATTTATAAATATAATCTTCCTTGATCACTAATGGGTAAAATCTATAAGCTTAGAACTGGAGCTACTACACTTAATCCATTTTTATTCGAAATAAAACAAATTAATACTCCAAATTGTACTTATTGCAACACTTTAGAAACCATAAATCATGTTTTTTTAAACTGCCCAAAATATTCTATTCCACGGAATAATATGTTTAAAGAACTAATCTTAATTGGAATTGATGAATTTACTATTTTTAATATTTTAGACTATCCAAATTCAGTAATTAGAAAAAAAAATTTCAACCTTGTAGGACAATTTCTTCTGGATTCAAATCTTTGGAGAAAAATATAGAAGCTCCTTACTAATTATAAATATTCATAAAAAATGTAAAGCTACGATATATTCATAGAAAATGCAAATATTAACCAATTAAAATTCATTTCTCATACTTAACTCCACCTTTTCCATCACGAAAAAATTCTATGAATTATGATTGGAGAATTGATAAAGCCGGTAACGGACCTCTCAGAGAGTGGTAACATACAGCAAGCAAGCTACATTAGCAGTTAAATTCCATTAATATCAAAAGCATATATATACATGAGCTTTGGTGATGGCTGCAACAAGCCACCACTTTCTATATGATGTGCCAAGCTGCCAGTAGTGGCAATCAAGGTATTTTATTAAAAAGCCACTTGAGAAACATTTGGATTGTTGCTGTTCTCTCTGTATGGTGATATTAATGTTTTTAAATGTATTGATTATTAAAGGTTCAAAAGCAATTTTAATAATCTTGAAGATGCTTGAAATGTAAAATTTTATATTAAAAATATGTTTCTGGGATATAATAAAAAAGATAAACTTTTGTGAAGAGGGAAAAAGTGCTACGTGTTTTTTATAACAGACTACTTGTTATATTGTAATCACTGAATTACAATACTGAAATCTGCAAATTATTATGTGAATATATGTTTATTCATGTTATAGTACAGAGACTGTTCATAAGTAAAGAGATTGGTAAGACAAGTTCAGAGCTGTGCAACTTTTTAAATAAGCTTTTATGCAAAAAATATGACAGAAGATGAATATCTAATTGAAATAAGTATATAATATAAATATATAATAAATACATAATATTAAATAGAAAAAATTTAATTTTTTTCTTACGTTGACTTCTTAACTTAAATCTATATAAACACTAATATATATATATTAATGATAATTGCCAATTTCATTCAACATTGAAAGAAGTATAAAACTGAAAAAATGAACAGTTCATGTGAGCAGAAGCATTAGTAATCTTGCAAGTTACTAAACAGGAAACTTTTGAAATGAATACTTGATTTCTTTAAAGTCAAACACTGGCTATTTTGTTCCTAATTCTAATCTTTATGGGGAAGTCATTGAGATAATTTGAGGATAATGATGATAATTATTATCAATTGAGCTTTCTGAAATATAGTTTTCAAGGTAACTCCCATTTATATCTATTATTTCAACTTTCAGCCATTAAAGTTGCCCAAAACAAATATATCATTAATCTTTACAAGTGAATACAGTGAGTGAATAATAAATAACAGATTTATTTCACAATTATCACTGTTGGGAGATTTATGTCTCCTTTGTTGCAGCTAGAGATGCTAAAACGATTTGATGGCAAAAGTTCGTTTTAGGTGTTGTGCAGTTAAAAGCTTAGGTCTATTTACTGCTATGGGAGGATAATCCTTGGCTGGTACACTCATTGTAATGTTTGAAATTGAAATGGTAGCAGTAGCCATTGTAAATTATTTGCTCTTTTTACTTTTTTAAAGTTAAGAAGTGATAGGCTATACCAAATTTCTGCAATTTATATGATAGAAATAAATGATATGTATTTAATATTAATTCTTCTGATACTATTTTAATTCATATTTTTCTAGGGAATCATTATTACATGAAATTAAAATGACATTAAAAATATTTAATATCAATAGACAATTGTGAGTGACTGATGGCTGACTGACAGGGGATTGTACTAATTCTAACTGTGATGCAGAAATGGTAGAGCTCTGATAGGGGTAATATGGGTTGTAGATCTTGGAAAAAATCCAAAATTTTACTTCTGATATCTCTTTTAAGGTCAAATAGAGGTGAAACGTTGATCTTCAAGTGCTAGAAATTTGAAAATTAGTGTCTGAGGTTTTTCCGGGTTGTAGATGTTGGAAATATTGCAAAATTTAGAATGCCACTTTTTGTGTAGAAAATTTCCTTTTTTAACAAAAAGGCTTTGTTAATAATCTTTAGTGAAAAATGCTACTCTTAAAGTAGTGTTTTTTTATATTATCTTTTCATTATATGAATTTGTGTTGAGTATTGTGCAAAAAATAAAATATTGTAAAATGTTGTGAGTGAGTACAATAAACTGATCTGGTACTGTAGTATGAAAAATGCAACTTGTTTTACTTGTTTATCATATTTAGAAGCATTGTTTAAAAATAAATATTACTGTATGAATTATATACATGTATCTGATGATACAATGTGCATTAAACTTATCTAATTATGATAATTTAATTAACACTTATACAAATGTACTTTGTTAAGTTATATAGCATTAAAATTTTATTTTAGGAGAACAAGTTGACATGGGCTGGGGACAAAAAATGTTCATCAGCTGTGAAGGTGAAGGCTTGCCAACTGGTAATCTAATGTTCTCTTTTTATTCTAAAAGTTGTTATATCTGACATATTACTTAACATAGCAAATTACTATTTCAGTTATTTTGTTTCAAAGTAAGATGTAAGCTTCAGTTTCTTGAATTAAATCTTTTCCTGTTCTATTATCAGTAACATACACTGGTGGAAATTTAAAAAAGAACACCCAGAAGGAATTCCTTTAGGAATGTCATAATATGTTAATAGTTAAGGGCAGCAAAACCGTGATCCAAGATTGAAAGTCATTGAGTGAAATAATGACGTCACTGAGGATGACAACATGAAAATCTATGCAGCATGTATTTAAGAATTAGGGCATGAAGAAAGAAGTTATTCATCTTGTGTCGTGTTGTTCAGTGCTCTTTGAAGAAGCTACCATGCCTGGACAATGCAGGTGTGCAATATTTGTTCAGTTAGCAGAGTTTGAGCGAGGTTGTATGGGTCTTCGGGAAGCAGGTTGGTCTTTTCGTCAAATTGCACACTGCGTTGGACGATAAGTATTGGCAGTGGTATGATGGTGGCGGCAATGGTCAGAAGAACATTCGCACACTCACAGACATGCTTCCAGGCAACACAGAGTTATGGATGCATGAGAGGATCAGCGTATCAAGAGGGTGGTGGTGGCAGAGCGGACAGCTATGGCATGACAAATTTGATCCTCTCTCGTACCAAGGCAGTCTACAAGAACGATATGCAATCATCTTTTGGAAGAAGAACTATAGGCACTCATGCATGCTGCTGGTATGGTTACCATTGTCACCTCGTCACTGTCGAGCATGTTTTCAGTGGTGTCAAGAATGAGTTCATTGGAGGGAAAAATGTCAGTCTGTGGTCTTCAGTGATGAAAGCTGATTCTTCTTAGGAGCATCTGATGGTTGTTTACACGTCCGAAAGTGACAAGGTGAGTGGTTTCTTCCATCATGCATCCGCCAGCAACACAGAATGCCCACACTGGGCATCATGGTGTGGCAGAGTGATTAGCTATCACTCTCGTGTCTGGTGTTTGTACAGGGTGCACTAAATAGCAATATGAATGTCAGCAACATCATACAGCTGGTTGTCGAAATATTTGAATGTAATCCCAAATGCAATATTCCAGCAGGATAATGCCCACCCACACTCCACCCAGGCAACTGAACATGCTCTTCAGGCAGAGTACCAACTCCCTTGGCCAGCATGCTCTCTAATCGAGCGTGTCTGGGACTGGATTGGAAAAAGTCTCTTCCACAGACCTCGGCAGGCAACGACCATTGCTGAATTGCACGTCCAAGTTGAAAGCATGTGGAATGGTATCCCCCAGCATGATATTCAGCATTTGTATGACCAATTGCCAGATTGGACGCTTGTATTGCTGTTGAGGAGGTTCAACACCTTATTTAAACGTGCCTTCTGTAAAATGTAATATTCGTTAAAAGGTGAAATAAACATTGAATCACTTCCCAGGTATGATCATTGTCCTTTCTCAACAAGTTGTTTTTACTAAATGAATCTCAGATTACGCTTCAATTGTTAATGGTGTTCTTTTTTCAATTTCTGCCAGTGTGTTTATTTCTTACTTTCAAGTTTCATGTTTTATATCTCAGTATCATTGATGCATCACCTTAGTTCAAAATGTACTTGTTGAATGTTAATGTGTAATGTGTATTATAAATTTTTTTAATGAAAAGACCTATTTAAGACAAAGCAAAAAAAAAAGAAAAATCATACTTTGACATTTTAGTGCATACCAGTTTTATCATCCTCATATCTTATCAAAGCATATGAATTGTTAATATATTAATTCCTAACATTTGGAACTACTAATTGCAATAGAATTTCTTGTTAGAGAAGTAATGAACAGAGTAAATAAAGATGGCAGAATGTTAGAGTTTTGCTATTGAGAGTAAAAGGTTTTTAGTTTCCACCACACCTTGTTCCAAAGACTGAACTTGTAACACAAAACCATGTCATCAGGATGACATAGGTTCAGATTCACCCGGCTCAAGACAGATTTTTCCTCTACACCTAACTTCATCCTGTTACTTAAACAGCTTAATGTGCAACACTTAAAAAAGCAAATAAAGCACTTAAAAAAGCAAATAAAGCACTTAAAAAAGCAAATTAAGCACTTAAAAAAGCAAATAAAGCACTTAAAAAAGCAAATAAAGCACTTAAAAAAGCAAATAAAGCACTTAAAAAAGCAAACTTAAACAGCTTTAACAGCAATGTTTTAAATTATCTGTTTAAAAGCTCCATTTAAAATAGTGTGTTAAAAATTCATTTTAAAATGGTTGTGTCTGATGAGATTATCTTGTTCTGGGTATTGTTTCTGTTAACGAATGCTGTGCATTGTTTACGATTGTGCTTTTTAGGCTTGTTTTCTTTTCTGGGATTATTTAGTTAGTATGTGTGTGTATGTAGGGGGGGGGGGGGGGGCTTTTTTATACTGTGGATTGGTAGTTCATTATTTAGGATAATTCATGTTTTTCAGGCTTGTTGTCTTTGATGGGATTATTTAGTTCCGGAGTCTTTTTTTATTACTGCTGATAGACAGTGAATTGTTTTCAATTTTGTTTTTTAGGCTTTGGTGAGTAAAAAGGGTTCAAGCAGTTGTTTAGCAGTATGTTTATGTTAAAATAGTATCTCCAATAATTTTGTTCTGGGGTTTTCTTAAATGCAGAACAGCAATTCATTGTTTAGTGGTATGTGTCGTGGGTGAAATTATTGATTTGTGCAAGTTTTTTTAAATTGTAGAATGAATGTTCATTTGTTAATGATAATAGGCTGTTGAAAAAAGTTTCCTTGGATGGTACACTGACAATTGCTGTATAACTATATGTGTAGTAGGAAAATATGTCTAGATACTATTACTCTAGTGCAGTGGTTCTCAACCTTTTATGCTTCACGTACCCCCTGGAAATGTGTATGTAACTGGTGTACCCCTTGCAGAGATAGATAAAACTATAGTTATAGTATAACAATGGGAATAAAATAAAACATATATATACAGGGTGATTCAGTTAAGCGTGTGCAAACTTCTGGGAGGGATAGGTTGCACAAAGACGAATCAGAATTATACAGCAATGCAGGGTTGGTAACAGCCCTTCACGTGGTAGATGGCATTGTTCGACATGGTAGATGGCATTGTACGGCCATGGGACTGCACAACATCCTCAAGGGTAACTGTCATTCGTGAACTGCCTGCAGAGGTAGTAGGATGGCTGATTACGCAAATGCGGAATTGGCCGATATGCATCTTGCATACGGGGCTGCAGACTGCAATGTGCGAGCCGCTGTGCTTGTGTACCAGGAACGGTACCCGATAAGACGTACTCCCAACCATTAGATGTTTGCACAGCTGCATCAGAGGTTATGTGACACTGGTTCCTTCGAGAGACATGCCAGGAGTCGGGAATGAAGGGCAGAGACACCTAGCATGGAGGAGAATGTGCTGCGTCATACAGAAGACACTCCAAGTGCCAGTACTCAAGCAATCGCCCACTGGGTTGGTTTTTCCCAATCCACTGTATGGAGGATTATGCACAATAACCAATTGCATCCGTATCATGTGCAGTGCATCCAGACACTGAAGCCTGAGGATTACCCACAGCGCATTGCATTTGCACAATGGTACCTGCAGAAGAGTGCAGCAGAACCCCAATTTCCTGCTTCTGTGCTGTTCACAGACGTGGCATGCTTTACACAGGAAGGTAGCTTCAATGCACATAACGCGCATGCATGGGTGGTGGAGAACCCCCATGCTATGCGAACATGTGCAGCACAAAACTGTTTTGCTGTAAATGTTTGGTCCGGCATTATCGGGGACCACTTAATAGGCCCATACCTCATGCTTGTTTGTCTGGATGGAAGGAGTTACTGGATATTTCTGGAGGATGTCTTGCCAGAACTTTTGGATGAACAACAAGTCCCTCAGTTGCTGTGCCGTGCAATGTGGTTCCAGCACAATGGGGCCCCCGCCCATTTCAGCCATGAAGTTAGTCACACACTTAAACGTGGCATTTGGACAACAGTGGATCAGGTGTGGTGGTCCCGTTCATTGGCCTGCAAGATTGCCGGACCTATCATGCCTTGATTACTTCTTCTGGGGTTACATCAAAGGACTGGTGTTGGACACCCCTGTTGAAAGTGCTGAGGACCTTGTCACATGCATCTCCGTAGTTGCTTTGGAAGTCCGAGACACGCCAGGAATCTTCCATATGTACGTGATTCCATGCGCTAATGATGTCAGGCCTGTGTTACAGCTCGTGGTCGCAACTTCGAACACCTTCTGTGACCTCTGTGCATTTCACAAATGTACCTATTGTGATTAACAAAAAGCATTTAGTTCACTTACGTGCTGCTCTTTCATTCATGTCCTCTCTGTACAGTAGCACATGTTGATGCCGTTACCGACCCTGCATTGCTATATGATTCCGATTCGTCTTTGTGAAACCTATCCCTCCCAGAAGTTTGTACACACTTAACTGAATCACCCTGTTTATATAACATATATCTAGCAACTTTTTAGCTCTCACGGTGTACCCCAAAAAATTTTGTCACATACCCCCAAGGGATATGTGTAAGTTGTAAGTTGAGAACCCCTACTCTTGTGGAAACAAAAGTTTATGCTTAGGAATAAACGTTTATTATTATATTCTTTACTCTTTGTATTCTTGTTGTACAACCTCCTTATTGCTAGTAATACGATTGTTTAGGTTGTTATTTGAAGTTTCCAAGAAGTTGAATATTTGGCAAAAGTGCCAGCAAAATGCTGATCCGAGGACCATCAGTTTCAAAAAATAAAGATGACGCCATTGCCAGATTTGCACTTTTGCCAAATATTTTTTCTAATGTGATATTGAAATGCTTTTGTGATCAGTTTAAACCTCATATTTAGCGTGTTTCTTTTTTTTACTGAAGTAATATTGAGAAACTTGGTATAATTCTGGAAAAATTAAATTTTTTCTTTGCCATGAGTCAATTGCAGAACTGCCCTGTTCCAATTTCCTCTGATTTTTCATTCTCCCAAACAGTAATTTTCGTCATGGAAGTTTGACAGCTTTGCCTTTGTATGGTTAATGGCTTTCCACCAATAGATAGTCAAAGTAATGCATTGTAATTATAATCGTTCTGTAAATATCATGTTAGAAAACACTAGCTTAGAAACTAGCATTTGGAATAAGTAATGCAAAATTATATAATTTTTTCATCTTTTTTTCTGGTAGTTATACTAGATGCCCCAACTGGTATGTCTTCTGATGTTTGGGTATTAGTTCATCAACATCTAGCCAAAGTGACAAAAGTTAGTAAGTGATCATGTAATAGATAAGTATATGCTAATATTATGGATAGATAGTTATTATTAGACGATTTAACTTAGGATTTATTGTGAGAACTGTCATGAGTATTATTTAACATATGAAATTATAATGTGCTATTTTTATTTTGTTTATTTAGAAAATTTAATTTTGTTATGGATAAGATTTAGTTTTAATGTGAAAAGTTTATCATTTTCATATTTAGTAGAAATACCTTTTTTTCCCTTGGCTAAAATTGCTTTTTCTGTCACTATGTAATGTTTATGGACTATTTCTGAAAATTTCCGCTTGTTCTTCACTTAAATCTGTAATTACAATATGCCACCTAGATTCCAGCACATTTCTTGGTAGCTTTTTACTCTTCTCAGGTTGTGCCAAAAAAAATTTCTTAAATGAGTCCCAGTTTTAAAATATATATTGCACTTCTACTTGGCCGAATAAATTGTAAAATTTATTATTTACTAGTAGATATGGTTAAAACTCCTTAATGATACTTTAGCAGGCAGCAAAGCCTTCTTCCTTCACATTACATTCACGGGCTCTAGTTATATATAAAAAGAGCATATTGTTTTGTTAAGGGTAATACAACTTGCTATGGCATCATCAATCAATGGGAAGTGCTCTAGGAACCTAATGATTGCTATGGCATCATCAATCAATGGGAAGTGCTCTAGGAACCTAATGATTGCTATGGCAACATTCCAGCACTGCTTAGTAAATACCAGTCAGTTATGCACTTGTCTTTTATTATGTAGATTTTTGCAACAATGGGAGGGGAGGGCTGCCAGATCAATGTGGCATACTGATCTGGACTGCTATAGCTACTTTTCTTTTTTGTCTGTCTTGCTAAGGAGTGGTCAACCACATAGGGTCCTGGTGCTGACCATGCATACCAACCTGAAACGAATATTGGCTCTGAGCTTGATTATGTATCCAGAATTTGCTGCGCTGGTGGGCTTCTGTTGAGGGAAAATCTTCCACTGTGTTTTCTGTTGTCTGTGTCCACTGTTGTTTTCTGTGGATTGACAGCCCTAACTGAATAGATTCACAGAATATGTTTTATCAGCTGGTGAATAATTCACATCAGAGACAATCACAGGTACCTGAACTCCTGCTTCTATGGGCATCATCAAAGCTACATTGGAGGAAGTCTTCCAGTGTAGAGGGCTTCAGCCTTTAGTAGTGGGGGAACTGGTGTTTGCCCCATATCTGCGATTAGGAGGCTGTTTGATATTGTCGCCATTTCCTCTCTCAATAAACATAGTTTCTTTAAACATCCCACTAACCATTTTCTCTCCATAGGTAGTTGGAATGTGAGGACTCTACATAGAGCTTTCTCTCTTGATGTCCTCACACAAGAATTCCACCATTGTAATTTAAATATTCTCGGCTTGCAAGAGACCAGATGGACAGATAAAGGTCAGATTCTTAAAAATAATCTTAAATTGCTCTTTTCAGGGAGGAAGGATAATAAGCATCTCCCAGGGGTAGCTTAGTATCTCAACAGACATGCTAGTGATGTTCTTCTAGGATATGAGTGCATTAATGAAAGTTTTCTTAAAGCTAAATTTCAGACTAGCATTAAAGACTTGAATGTTATCTGTTGTTAGGCCTCCACTGAGGATGCTGATGAGGATGAGAAGGATAGGTTTTACAGACAATTTCAGGATATTTTGAATTTTGTCAAGAAAGGAGATATTACCCTTGTTCTAGGTGACTTCAATGCCAAAGTTGGTACTGACTCTGACCTTTGGGGAGGGGTGATTGGCCCTTTTGGTATTGGTAGCTGCAATGGCAATGGGCAACGTCTCCTACAGGTAAGTAAACTCAATGGTTTCAGAATAACTAACACATATTACAAACACCGCGACATACATAAGTACACATGAGTTTCACCTGATGGGCTGCATAGGAATATGATTGATTATATATTAATTAACAGCAAATGGGCTAGTTCTGTTAGAAATACCAGGGCATATAGGGGAGCTGAAATTGGATCTGACCATTACCTTGTTAAAAGTGTCTTGCAACTTAAACTTAAAAAGTGTTGTGCTAGGGTTAAAAAATTTGCTTTTAATACTGAAGCTCTGAAAGACCCAGTTATAGCCAAAGCTTACCATGATAGGTTACTTAGTCATTATGACAGTCATGGTATGCTTACTACTGAAGTTGAGGAAGAATGGGATCATTTTAAACAGCCTTTTTTGGACACTAACAATACTCTTTTAGGAAAAAAGGAGCAGAGGAGGCAGAATTATTCAAGTGATAAGGCAGTTGAGCTTATTTCAGAAAGAAGGAACTACAGGAATGTCCTTAATCAATACCCTATTAGTCCTAATAGAAAGCATTACAGAGAGCTTAATAAACATGTAAAGGATCAGTTAGCTGCTGATAAGAATCTTTGGCTTGATGGCTTTCCTGACAAAGCCGAGGAAGCAGTAAGACAACACAACAGCATAGAGCTGTAACAGACAGTTAATGTTTTGTGTGGTAAAAAAATGGACAGGTAATAGGAATTGAAGGATAAAACAAGATAAGATTATAGAAGGTGAGGTTTCTGTCATCAATAGGTGTGCTGAGCATTTCAGTGATGTTCTGAACAATGTGGTTTAGATCTGCTCCTATTGTTTGTAATGATGATAGATGCATTACTGGCTTTAATGTTGGCCTTATAACACAGTCTGAAGTTATTGTGGCTATTTCTAAACTTAAGCTACATAAATCCCGAGGGGTAGATGAAATTACTATTGAAATTCTTAGAGCTCAGAATGTTTTTGTTACCACATGGGTGACAGAAATTTTGAACATACTTTTATGATAAAGGCACGATTCCTATGGATATTACCTGAGCTTTTATTATCCCTATTTTTAAAAAAGGTGATTGCATTCTTGTGATAACTATAGGGGTATCAGCCTACTTTCTCTTCCAGGTAAAGTTCATTGAATGATTGTGTTTAGAAGAATTAAGAATCTGGTTGACAGGCAATTGCATGATGAGCAGTGTGGATTCAGAAGTGTTAGGGGATGTGTAGATCAGATATTTCACTCAGGCAGATTCTTGAGAAATGTTTAGAGTTTCAGAAACCTGTAGTTACAAGCTTTGTTGTTACAAGCAACATTTTAAAAATACTTTTGACTCTGTTAATTGTCATAATTTGTGGTTGATCATGAAGTCTTATGGCATACCAGACAAGTTAATTAACATAATGAAAGCTCTTTATAGTAACACTAACTTTATAGTCATGTGTGAGAGTTGGTAAGGCTTGTAGCAATTGGTTTAGCATTGCTTCTGGTGTTCAACAAGGGTGCATTTTGTCTCCTTTTCTCTTTAGTTTGGTTAGTGATTATGTAATGCGAAATTCACTGCAAGGGAAAGATTTTGGCCTTAAATGATCTGGAGATACGAAAATTTCTGATTTAGATTATGCAGATGATTTAGCACTTTTGGCAAATAATGTTGATGAGATGACTCATTCGAGCTGTTGATGTGTTGACTGGTAGTAGAGTAGGTTTGGTTATAAACAGAGAAAACTAAAGTGATGAAAATTGGTCAGACAGGTCATGATTCAGTGTATCTGAATGGTTGCAGTCTTAGCAGGTGTCACAGTTTAATTATTTTGGGAGCTATGTAACAGATACTGGTGATATGCAGCATGAGATTAACAGGCAAATAGGGATTGCTGCAAGGACTTTTAAGAATCTCTGGAGAGTATGGAGAAATAGGTGTATACACCTAAAGGCTAAAATTAGACTGTAGAATAGTTTGGTTCTTTTTAGGGTTTGTTATGGTAGTGAAATTTGGACACTTTATAAACAATATAACAGGAAACTAGATGCTTTTGATTCTAGATGTTTATGCAGTTTCTTGGGCATTAGTGGGTTCAACTTTGTAAGTAATAATGAGGTTCGACAAAGGAGTCAGCAACCTTATTTAAGCAGCATATTGTGCAGAGAGAGACTCTGTAGGTTCAACCTTAGCACAACATTTCTTAAGTTTAAATTGCAAGACACTTTTAACAAGTTAATGGTCAGATCCAATTTCAGCTCCCCTATATGACCTGGTATTCCTAACAGAACTAGCCCATTTGCTGTTAATATATAATCAATCATATTCTTATGCAGCCCTTCTGGTGAAACCCATGTATACTTATGCATGTTGTGGTGTTTGTAATATGTGTTAGTTATTCTGAAACAATTGTTTGCTTACCTGTAGGACATTGCCCATTGCCATTGGAGCTAGCAATAGCAAAAGGGCATATCACCCCTCCCCAAAGGTCAGAGTCAGTGCCAACTTTGGCATTGAAATCACCTGGAACAAGGGTAATGCCTCCTTTCTTGACAGAATTTAAAATATCCTGAAGTTGTCTGTAAAACCTATCTTTCTCATCCTCATCAGCATCCTCAATGGGGGTATAACAGCAGATAACATTCAAGTCTTTAATGTTTGTCTGAAATTTTGCTGTAAGAACTTTTCATTAATGCAATCATATCCTAGAAGAGCATCACTAGCGTGTCTGCTGAGAAACAGACCCATGCCTTGGTGATACTTATTATCCTTCTTTCCTGAAAAGAGACATTTAAGATTATTTTTATGACTCTGACCTTTATCTGTCCATCTGGTGTCTTGCAAACCAAGAATATCTAAATTATAATGGTGGAATTTCTTGTCTTGTGTGAGGACATCAAGAGAATAATCTCTGTGCAGAGTCCTCACATTTGAACTATCTAGGGAGAAAAAATGGTTAGTGGGATGGGATGTTTAAAGAAACTATGCTTATTGAGAGAGTGAATGTCGACAATATCAAACAGCCACCTAATTGCAGGTGTGGGGCAAACACCTGTTCCCCCACTACTAAAGGTTGAAGCCCTCTACACTGGAAGACTTCCTCCAATGTAACTTTGATGATGCCCATAGAAGCAGGAGTTCAGGTACCTGCAATTGTCTCTGATATGAATTATCCACCAGCTGATAAAACATATTCTGTTAATCAATTCAGTTGGGGTGTCAACCCACAAACAAACAGAAAACACAGTGGAAGATTTTCCCTCAACAGAAGCCCACCAGTGCAGCAAATTCAGGATCCATAATCAAATTCAGAACCTTATTCAGTACATTCCAGTAAGTATATATGGTCAGCACCAGGACCCTGTGTGGTTGACCATTTCTCAGAGGGATAGAAAAAAAGAAAAGATGCTATAGTTGTTCAGATCAGTAGGCCACACTAATCTGGCAGCCTTCCCCTTTCTTTCGCTTCCAGATGAGATCATCTCTTTTGAAAGGTACTAACAGCCTGCACCACGAGAAGGTGGGGTTGGACATTAGTCACTAGGCTGGCCGGTTCTATGCACCATCACAGGCGATTGGTGCATAGCTCTCCTTCTAGTGACTACCTAGACAGATATGTTTGGGGAACTAAATTGCACAATTGGTTGGACCTCTGTAGCCCATGGTTGCTTGAGGATGATGGTGATTTATGATTTTCAATGGAATAACTACCCTTTTAGTTATACTTTTCCTTACCAACAAATAGTTCCAATGCCCCTCACTGTATATTGATGAGGGGACCACCTGTGAAGATTCCATTCATTTGGCTACCTGAAGCTTGCTTCAGAATAATATTACAGTTTTCTAAAGTATAGTATTTATTACCTTGCACTGCTACTTGTTTCCCTGGACAGGAGAATCCTGTTAGTTGCATAGGTTGCTTAGTTGTTTTGACCGACCCAAATTGATAAATGATGGTCAAAAAGCAATATGAAGATAGATAAAATTGAAAAGAAAAATATATATATATATAGCCCAAAATTAGGAGTTAAATAAAAATTTTAGTGCTTCTTTCCATTAAAATTAACAAAAGTTATTAATTTTTTGCATGTAAAATTTTTTGTACAAAAGGCTAATTGCTAACTGCTTTTTTGTGAATTGGCTTTTAAACAGGAATAACGAGTTTTTCATATTATAAATAATGTTTTCTTTTTTGGCATCATTAGTATGTGCTTAAATGAATGTTGTAACTGTTTTGAAAGCAGCATGTGTTTACATGTCAGACTTGGTAGATAGGAAATGTTCTGTTGTGCTCTTCAATTTGCAAAACTTGTTCATAATATTAAAATCCTGCAAAACTCAGACAGGATTAGCTATTATCCTTTTCCTATTTTGTTCCCTAACCTATGGTAGTATTTATGGAAAATGATCTATCAAGGAAATATTTTGAATGAAAAGAATATCAACCGGTAGATGTGAGGAAAATTATACTTTGAGGAATAGTGAATACAGGAAAATTTAACATTGTTTATTTGGGACTTTACAAAATGGATGATAAATCCTGGAAAACAATGCATATTGGTTAGGTTGTTTTAGCTGTGAGTGGCACTTTTTTGCACACAATGGGCTAAAATGGCCTTGTCATAAGGACTCCAAGAGCTCAGAGGAAGTTGGGGGAAGGGGACCCACTGAACAGCTGTTAGGAGACAGATGGTAACCTCCCGTTATGACCATCTGGTGTGTTCTCTAATGTGCACAGTGTATGGCCATCTTGCTCAGTGTGCCACGGTTTTATGTCCCATCTGACGGATGGCAGTCTTTCCAAGTCCATCGGTGTCCCTTTTCTGACTGAGGACAGGGTGTGAGTTAGCAGAGATAAACCTCAACACTGGCTCAGGTAGGCCTCAAATATTGGAATTGCAGATTATGAGCCCATTGCTCTACTGAATGTGTCTCACCCCATCCCCCAATGCATATGGGAATGAAGCTCTAGTTATATTTTAAATATTATGATTCTGGATTTGCAAACACAAAAAGATTGATTTTTGTTTAGAGTGAAGGGTAACAAAAGCATATATGAGTTGTGTCAAAAAGGGAAAGAAATGAGAGTACATCGGTAAAACTTATTATCGAAAAATTACAGAAATCAAATCTTGTCCCGTCTTCATTGGCCTTAATGCATTTCTCCATTTTGACTTCCATACTTTAAAGCATTTTTGGAGAGTATCTTTGACTTTTTAAGTGCTGTTGTATTGTCTCTTTATGTGTTTCATGCTGTCAAAATAGGTTTGGAAAATAAGGTGGGTGTTGCATTGTGGTTTTGTGCCACAAATTACCTCACTGATAATGCAGAATGAGAAAGCATTGTCACAACAAACACATTGCATTTAGTCACACATATTCTGGCAAGGGTGATATCACAGGTCTTACAAAGAAGACATCGCACAGACATTATTCACCCAATTCAAACATGCAGCAATTATCAGAACACACAGAAAAAGTGTTGAATCTGATTGATGAATGGTATTATGTAAGCTATATAATTAATAGATTAATAGATTCTGAAAAAAATTCATCGCCGCCACGGCGGGAATCGAACCCGCATCTCTCCAGATTCATGCCAGAGCGCGCTAACCATTGCACCACGCGTCGGACAACGAATATTTTCAGAATATGACCTTTTAAGTTTTTCTTCTTGAGACGTGACTGAGACAGCGCCATCTATACTCAAGGAGATGCAACGTTTACAGTCGTTGCTTTTTGATTATCAGATAGCTGCATAGCTTTTCCAGAAAGTCAATCTCAGCTGCCACTATACATGTTGTATGCTGGCTGCTACAGTATATGTTTGTTAGCAGTGTGATACTATTTTGAGGATAGAACTGAATAGTAAAAATTGATATTCAGAAATTTTCTGGATGTTGAACAGCTAAGCATAAATGCCATTGTAGTGTCACTTTCTAGTTGAGTTTTCAAGATGATACAACAAGCAGGTAATAAAGCTTATGACCATAGGGAGTTTTGACCATGTGGCTGAAGAGTTAGTGCACTTTATCAAAGGAATCTGAGTTTCAGCCCTGGATAAAGTATGGATGTTTCTTCTTTGTGTTGTCTTTCTGCTGAGGTCTCTGCATTCCTCACAGATCTTCTCTATGGCATGTTATACTGACAGGTTCCTGACACACTTCTGAGAAACAGCTGCTGAGAAGTAACATATTTTCATTTTATCAGAAAAATAATAAATGTAGTTATTATATGCATTATAAAACCTTTTTATTGGTGACAAATTTTTTTACTAGGTTTGCATTTATGATCGTTCTGGAATAGGATTCAGTGACCCCCCATTTTATGTAAGTATAGTATTTTCTTTTTCTTTTTTATATAGCACTAATAATTTTTAAAATATTTTAAAGTTAAATTTACTAGTTGAAAAGTTAAGGAAACAGCAGCTATAATGTGTGTAACATGTAAAGATAAGTGTGTATTTGGATTTGTCATCTTTTCATTGTCTTTGTTCACACTTCAATGTGAGTCTATTCATGATGGATGGAATGAAAGAATGTTGCTTTCACAAGGTCCTAAACACTTGCCTGCATGTTTGCTGTGTGCTGTGACTCATGTTCTTTGAAAGGTTGACCCTGGTAGTTGCCCTCTGAATGTTGGATGCTCACATATGGTGACAGGACTACTCAGGGAAGGTATGTGTCACGGGATCGTCAATACCCAACTTACACATTTGCTTTATGCTGAGACCAATTATATTCTTGGATAAGATAATTGGGGTTGAGTTGAATACATCTTTTTTTCTCTCCTCAGTCCTTAACTGCTGGAGTTACCTTCTGCTTGTTATGCAATCAAGGAGCTGGGGAGATTCAGAGCTAGACAGTGCTCAATAGGGCTGCTTTGAATGCACACTTATCTGATTCAGAAAAATATGAGGTCATAGAGAGGTTTACCCAACGTTTGGGATCCAGCTCAGGGATTTTGTCATTCCAGTTATGGTAGAAACCAAATATCTTGGTCTCATCTTCAAACAAAAATTGACCTTTTTATCATATATTTATCAGTATAGGCCCAAGTCTGCATCAGCATTGAGTGTTATCAAAGCCTTAGGAGGAATCAATGTTCATATTCTCTCTTTGGGAGAAACCAATGTTCTTTGCCCTGCTAGTACAAGTACTTTTCTGCCTGGTATTTAGTGATGAGAATGTTCAACCCTCTTCACCATCAGGCCATCCCCACTTCACCAGAGCCTATATGGGACGGGGATGGCTCAGTCGGTAGTGCACCAGGCTCGTAATCTGCAGTTCCCAAGTTCGAGTCTCAGCTGGATCAGCATTGAGATTTATCTCTACAAAACTCCCTGCCCAGCCCACAGTCAGTAGGGGACACTGATGGGCTTGGAAAGGCAACTGTCTGTCAAAGGGGCATGAAGCTGTGTCCCTGTTTATGTGGGAGGGTCATACCCTGTGCATGTTAAAGAACACGCTGGATGACCTTGACAGCAACTGCCACCTGTCTCCCAACAGCTGTTCCAGTGGGTTCCCTCCCCTAATATCTGAGTTTTTGGACTCCTTGTGACCATTTAGCCCATCGTGTGCAAAAAGTGCTGCTCAGAGGATAAAAACAACCTAACCCAGAGTCTATATGATATTTTGGATTAGAGGAAGTGATTATTGTGTTTAAAACATATATTTAGTGATGAGGTATACATTTATTCCATTTTTTTGTAATATCAAGTTAACATGGAAAACTTTGCTATAATTGCCATCTCATAATTAGGGCATAGTGACAAAATGCTAAATTCATCCTCAACATGAGGCGACTTGGTTGTCCATTTCCCAACATAAATGGTGCCACGAGTGAATCACATAATATGCGGGAAAGTTTATAAGTTGCATTAGTTGAAGAAATGGTAGCCACTGATGATGTAGTAGTCAACATGCCTGGCATGTACCTGGGAAGTGTGGGTTCGAATCCCACTCATGATGAAACTAATTTTTTTAAGCTATTTCATGAGTCACATGTCTACAGGATATCTACTGTGATATTTTACTGAAATATGGAATGTATTATAGTTCAGTCACATTGCAAAAAATAAATTTTTCACAAATCACTTGAAACTTAATAACTTACTTAAAAGTGATTATTCAAAGACATTGTGCTAATTGGCAACACATGAAGTTAGTTCTTTCGTATGCTAAGCCCTAGGACATAGCTGTGGCTGAACCATGCAAATCAAAGAGTTGGCTGTTTTATCAACCATCATGGTCCATAGTCTTTACAAAGGGGAAGTGAAAGCCATATAATTGTAATGGTAAATATTTTGGGTCACAACTACAAAGAAATAAAAGATTGCTTGAGTTAGAGAAATTGTAGTGGATTACAGAAACTTCAAAATAAATTTATGGCTGAGTCAAAAATAGAAAAATGAGAAAATATTTTTAAATATGCGGTTTTTTCACTTGCAGTTTTTTTAAAATTTAACCATGAAATATGACCCTTACAAACAGTACATGGCACTACTCATCCTTCTGTAGCATTTTATTCCTGTAAGACGCAATACTTTTTGAAAATAGTTTATTTTCTAATCACATTTCCTCAAAAAATTAAATGCAATTATGTTTATTACATTCCATTCTGTAAACCTAATTACCTAGATTCTATATCAACTAATAAATCAGCACTTTAGTGTTGATTTAAATTTTTAGAGGAAAAATTGTCTTGAGCCGGGTGGGATATGAATCCACGACCTCCTGATAACTTGTCAGGTGCTCTGGACCACTCAGTGGTCCAGAGCACCTGACATGGTGGCACCACTCAGTGTCCTCTGAGTGGTCCAGATCACCTGAAATGTTATCAGGTGGTCGTGGGTTCGTATCCCACCCGGCTCAAGACAATTTTTCCTCTAAAAATATAAATCGACGCTAAAGTGCTAATTTATTAGTTGATATAGAATATGCTGAGTTTATTTCATTATTTATTATCTGCATACTTGTAATCATATGCTTCCATCTATTGGCAAATTGAAGGCTGCTTGTGGCTAAACTGCCCAAAATAGCACATGTATGTGACATAAAAGAAATGTTCATAGCGTTAATTAGAAGAGATCTTGATCAGCGGCCGGTAGCTCAGTGGTCCAGAGCACCTGACATGTTATCAGGAGGTTGTGGTTCGCATCCCACCCGGCTCAAGACAATTTGGCCCCTTGTGTGAGAGAGCCATACCCTGTGCACGTTAAAGAACACGCTGGATGGCCTTGACGGGAGGCTACCATCTGTCTCCCAACAGCTGTTCCAGTGGGTCCCCTCCCCCAACCTTCTCTGAGCCTTCGGGGTCCATGTGACCTGGCCATTTAGCCTATGGTGTGCAAAAAAGTGCTGCTCAGAGGTAAAACAATCCAAACAATCCAATCCTTATCTGAGGGTCGAACCCAGGTCCTTTTCATTAGTAGTCAATTAAGCTAATCCCTTGGCAAATGGGATTAAATCTTTTTATCACAGTACAAAACTCATACATATATATTTTTGTATTAAATTATTATATTGTATTAAATTATTATATTGTATTATTATATGTAGACCATATTGAATATTTCGATATGGTCTAATTTCTTTTGATTTTTTGGAAGAATGACTTATAACTGAAACTGTAATATATATAAAAATATAAATTAAACTACAAATATACGTAAAGAATTATTCATCTGAAAAAAATTACTACTGACTCGGTGGGCAGTAATTTTTTTCAGATGAATAATTGTTGAATTCTCTATCTACAGGTTATCTGTGTATTTACTATGGATACGTAAAGAAGTTTCACCAGTGTTATTATGTCAAAAGAATTATGCAATGAAACTAAAAACGTTCAAGAGCAAAATCATCATAAGAACGGTGTCAGCTGTGAAAAGCAAAAGAAATTGGAAGCTCAAGGAAGTAGTGACTTGGGTACTTAGCTTCTCTTTGGGCATTCTCGTCCTATTGAGGCTATTTTTAGAAATCAGTTCTGGACCCTCTTTAGCATGAACAATACGGAAGCCTCCTGATGTCCTCCCTCCTGTGGTCAATCCCACCCCCACTACCCCCTAGGAATTGGGCGATATTCAGCGCCATTTGTTGAGCAAGAATCAGTGTAGACTTTCACTTCACCTTAGGCAAATGAATCTGTTTTCATCAGTTGTCTCCCAGAGTAAGTTTCTAAATTGTGATCTCTGCTGTATCATCTCATTAAGGACAAAAAAAAAAGCTTGTTCCATATGAAATCTCAAACTTGTCCAACTCTTTGAAATCCAAAACATTTGTGTTTGTATAATCTTATTTCAGCCTCATAGTATACAGTATGTCTAACACTAAAAATAGATGAAAAAACAATATAAGATTTTATTTGATGTAGAATATCATTTTAACCTTTTCTATCAGGTGTAATAGTTTAGTAAGTGGGAAGCCATATTCAAGTCTTATTCTCAACCCCCTCCCTCCAAAAAATATGTATATATATATACTACTAAATATGTATATATATATATATACTGTGTATATGCCTGTATGGAATAGCAGAGAGGAAAATGGAAACATATTCATCAGCATTGATTCTATTTATAGTGATCTGAGTGTATGTGATCACCACAGGCACAAATGAATTCATTTTCAGAGTTATTTTTTTAAGCAGAATCAATAGATAAAAAAAAATTATGTCAACAATCTGAAAGTATATTTTTAATTTTTTGTTTTAAAAAATAGTGATATCTGTTTGAAAAAATCTAATGTTCACTGTAGAATGGAAAACATTTAAATGTAGCACTAGAATTAGAAAAAAGAAAATGTAAAACAGAGATTGGACAAAGAAAGGGTTAATGAACCTGTGACAGCAGTTCAAAAACTGTTGGGATCACATTGTCACCCAACAATGGTGATTAAAGGTTAAATGGCCATTATTATCTAACAAAATTTATAGTAGAGCTTCACAGTGCAGTATTTAAAAATTAAATTAAATCTTTAATTCTTTATGACACTATTAAACGTTTTTAAGCACTTCAACAAATGTTTTATGCTATCAAGTATCAAAAGTTATTAAGGGATTTTACGTACCATATTGTAAAGGATGTGGTACGGTATATAAAATCTCTTTAATAACTCTTGATACTCGATAGCATAGAACATTTGTTGAAGTGCTAAAAACATTTAATAGTGTCATACAGAATTAAAGATTTAATTTACATTGTTATGTATTCACTATACAATTTATCTCTGTCAAATTTTATACCTGTAAAATGTAATTCCTTCTAATTTGTTTCTTTTTAGAGTGTAGCAGCTGATACAGATGAAAATAAAAAAAGATATTATGTTGGACAACCCGCTACACTTGAACAGTAATTTATCATAAAATTTTATTAAAATAATTCTTTGTCATTTAAAAATTATGATTTACTTAAAAATAGTATAATATGATGAGAATTTGAATATTAAATACTTTTTGATTTTCAGTGTGAGATTTTCAGATCCAACATTTATGCATATATCTAAGACAACCTGTGTATTTATGTAAAATTGATTAACGTTTTATTATGTATAACATAATATCCAAATTTTACTTATGTCAATGTGCTAATTTTATTATCTCATTTCCAAGAAAAATGAGATAATGTGTCCACTTAGTTGTTGTCTGTCTGTTTACCTGTAGAAATCGAACTCTTTTGTTTTTAGAGGAATTAAAATTATTTTTGAGTTGGGTAGGTATTAATAAAATATTATGATTTGCACTTTCTGAATCTCCCAAAAACTATAATAGTGAACACTACAATTGTGTGACGAATGTGAACAAAGTGTGACAAAAACTTTAATGATGAAAAATTTTAAAATCACAATTTTTTTTTATCGAATATTGATGCATTTATTCTAGAACTTTTTGAAAGTTTGATGGTGGAATGTGAAGGTCATGAAATTTCAATTGGTGACAATAAGCTGACCTTTCACCCCTAGGATTGAGGTGGGTGCAAAAATGCAAGGTTTTTTTAAAGAGATAATTGTTTCTTTTAGAGATAAATTCAAAATTTTTTTGGGTTTCATAGATATTGATGAAGTATTACGATTCACACTTTCTGAATCTTCCAAAAACTATAATTGCGCCTTGTAATAGTCGAAAAATTTCAAAATTTCTAATGAATATTACAATGCCTTTATGCTAGAGAATTGAAATTTTGTGATAGAATGTGAAAGTCATGAGGTTCACACTGGCAATAATGAATTAATCCCTTAACCCCAGAGTGGGTGGTAAAATCCAACTTTTTTGTTTTAAGATGTAATTGTTCATTTTTAGAGATAAATTAAAAATTATTTTTGTGTTGCATAAAATAAAAATAAATACCCCCTCAAGCAGCTGCTTGCCACAGAGGTCTGACAGGAGCCTGTCAGTTTATATGCCACAGTAGAAGGTCTGAGAGGATGGCAGGACATCAGCAGAAAAACAACACATACATCCATGCCTTACCCAGGGCTCGAACCCAGGTCCCTTAGATCAGTAGCCAAGCGCGCTAACCACTTGGCCATGGGATAGACATTGATAAATATTATAATTAGCATTTCCCAAATTATCTGAAAGCTATTATTGATCATTCAATAATCTCAGTGTGTAAGTTCAAGAATACAAGAATAAAATCACCTTTAAACACTGGTATAAACTTATATACAATATGAAAAATTTATTGTTAATAGAAATGCAACTGAAGAGCCAAGATGAAGATAATTCAGCAAAGTCCAATTTAATATTGTTGTAGATACACTTATAGTTCAAAGCACTAGGAAATGAATGTTAACTTCTAGATTAACAAACTTGATGATACTATTCTGGAGCAATGAAGAATAATTTTGTGGTAACATTGCACACAATATTAATAAACAAGAAGCTTTGTGAATCACATCGTAAAACATAGAATTATATAGACAAAAGCAAATTATCTAGATTTCAAAATGTACAATACATTCTTTTTCAGTGAAATGGTGGTTGGTTCTTATATTAAATTCTGTTGCGAGAAGGTATATTTGAAAAATATTGATGTAAGAGATCCAAAAATCATTTGATTTTTGGATCTCTTAGTTGTAAAACAGCATTATCATGTAAATTATTAAACCTTAACATTGATGAAAGATTTATGATAGATCATTATTGAGATGCATGTGCATGAAGTGTCATTATAGTAGGAGATGACATATCTGATGGCATGTTTTTATTGTTGTAGCATGTTCTTAGGAAGTTGGTGGCATTTCTTGTTGTTGATTAAAATTTTTGGTCTTTTAATAGGAGTTTCCAGGATCTAGGCAAAATTAGTAATCCATTACTGTAGAAGAAGTTTTTTGTTGATATGGATTATTATATTCTCACTGTATGAAAGTTTAAATTGAGTATCAGGATTGGCAATGATTCTGGCTTCTTCAGAGATTGGAGTTGCATTATGGTTGATAATGATATTAGGTAAAGCTGCTGCTGGTATTTTTTTTAATATCTTATTCATGTTCTTTATTTCTTTCGCCTATGTTTCTTGAAGTCAAACCGATGGATCCAAGTGGTGATTTAACATCATTATTGGAATTGGTTTCTTCTTTTAAAGGAATAAAGTAGGCACCTTTTTTCGAGATATATCAGTCTCTGCTTTTCAACATAGATCTTAATAAAGTGATGGAAGATTTAATTGATATTATGCAGTTGTAGGTTCTCATGATGCTTTTGATAGTATTATTCAAAGCAAGTAAATATATTTAAAGACTTTGATGGCAGACTTTGATCAGTAGCCAAGTACACTAACCACTCAGCCATGGGATGTGTAGTTAAATTGGTACCAGTGAAATATAATTTGAATTTTTCAAATTCTTTGATGGTTTTAATTTAAAAAACAAAAAAATTAGTGTAGGGCAATTAATATGGAAAAAGTGAAATTTTTAATAAATCTTGCAAGTGATTGATATCTGATAGAAATTTGAAATTTAGTGGTAGAGTGTGAAGATATATGCAGCTGACATCAACAAACTGCCCTCTTTTCTCAGAGGTATTTGAGTCCATCAATCATCATCATCATCATTATCCTCAAGCAGCCATGGGCTACGGAGGTCCAACCAGACTGTGCAATTTAGTTCTCCAAGCATGTCTGTCCTGAGCTACATCTGCTGCATCGGACCACTGCACACCAATTCTAACTAGGTCCTGTTTGATATTGTCTGCCCACAGCATCCTAGGTCTCCCCCTCTTTCTGAGGCCTTTAGGCACACTGTTCATAACCCTATTCGCCAATCTATAATTATACACACGGGCAACATGGCCAAACCAACGTAGTTTCTCTCTGAACAATATGCTGCTTAAAAGAGGTTGCAAACTCCTTTGCCTAACCTCATCATTAGTTACAAAGTTAAACCACCTAATGCCCAAGATACTATGTAAGCATCTAGAATCAAAAACATCTAGTTTCCTGTTATCTTGTTTACAAAGTGTCCAAGTTTCACTATCATAACAAACCTAGAAAGAACCAAACTATTATACAGTCTAATTTTAGTCTTTAGGTGTATACACCTATTTCTCCACACTCTCCATAGATTCTTAAAATTCCCAGCAGCAATCCCTATTCGTCTGTTAATCTCATGCCGCATATCACCAGTATCCGTTACATAGCTCCCAAGGTAAACTGTGACATCTGCTCTAGGGTGCAACCATTCAGATTGACTGAATCACAGCCTGCCTGACCAATTTTCATCACTTTAGTTTTCTCTCTATTTATAACCAAACCTACTCTACTACCAGTTTCATCAACAGCTCGAATGAAAGAGTTCATCTCATCAACATCATTTGCCAAAAGGGCTAAATCATCCACATAATCTAAATCAGAAATTTTCGTATCTCTAGCCCATTTAAGGCCAAAATCTTTCCCTTGAAGTGAATTTTGCATCACATAATCAATAACCAAGCTAAAGAGAAAAGGAGACAAAATGCACCCTTGTCGAACACCGAAGTAATGCTAAACCAATTGCTACAAGACTTAACAACTCTCACACACGATTCAGTGTTATTATAGAGAGCTTTCATTATGTTAACTAACTTGTCTGGTATACCATATGATTTCACAATCAACCACAAATTATGACGATCAACAGAGTCGAAAGCCTTTTTAAAATCAACAAAGCTAGCAACCAAAGGTTTCTGAAACTCTAAACATTTCTCAAGAATCTGCCTAAGTGAAAATATCTGATCCACACATCCCCTACCACTTCTGAATCCACATTGCTCATCACGCAATTGACTGTCAACCAGATTCTTAATTCTATTAAGCACAATCATGGAAAGAACTTTACCTGGAACAGAGAGTAGGCTGATGCCCCTATAGTTATCACAAGAACTGCGATCACCTTTTTTGAAAATAGGGATAACAATAGCTGGTAAGATCCTTAGGAACCATGCATTTATCATAAAAGATATTCAAAATTTCAGTCATCCAAGTGGTAACTGAAACATTCCCAGCTCTAAGCATTTCCGTAGTAATTTCATCTACTTCTGGGGATTTATGAAGTTTAAGTTTAGAAATAGCCAAAATAACTTCAGATTGTGTTATAGGACCAACATTAAAGCCACCAATGCATCTATCATCATTGCAAACAATAGGAGTAGAACTAACCAATGTGGTTAGTATTTGAGTAGCGTAGCTTTTTTGAAATTTAAGGAATAAAAGACAAATGCTTTTTATGCTGTATAGTACTAATAAAATACTTTTAATTTAGAAATAACACAGCTAACATGGTAAAAATTTAATGATTCATGATAAGTGCTGTTACATTTAAACTCATTTAAAAGCTGTTGTATTCCAAGCAATGAGGAGTTATTGCAGGAGTTTATATAACATGAGTTGTACTTATTATTAGCTATGATCTACTAATTACTTAATATCAACTTAACATATCTCTATAATTACCACTTAGACACATATATAGATTTACATAGTAAGTCAAAATATAGTAGACTAATTAGTAAAACAAAACTATTTACCAGTATTTGAAGACTGGTATATCTGATGTAAGATTTCTCATCATGACAATAATTGGCATCAGTTGATGTCACACTATATAGCCATTGTTGTATGTAAATTCTTAGCAACCAGTCCTTTGGAAACACAAACGTATATTAAATTAAGATATCACACAGCTAAAATGATAATAGAGATTTATTCACGAATATGCTGTAGTAAATATTTAAAACATTAAACAACCAGGGTTTCTTGGGGGCAAGCCTCAAAAGTGAGAGAGTGCTTTACATATTATAACCCAGTTATAGGTTTTACCTTAGGATTACCCATATTTCTATATTACTTATCTACGTGGCTCTTTTTCACATAAGAGCGACTAGAAAGATATAGAATAAGACATATTTACCATTTCGCTGGTACAATTGCACTTTGCTACATTTGCAAAAGGTCGTTAAGTATGCTACCAGTCCGGTTTGATGGAGTATTCATACAGTTGTTATTAAGTTGGTTATTTGCTGTGGGAATGTCCTGACTCTTTCGTCCGTTCTTGATGTTTTATTCTATACTGGTTCTTGTTGCACCGGTTCCTTATTATCGTTGATGAAGTCCACAGCTATCACTTATTATAACCACCTGTTGATTCTATATGCATGCTGGGTATAGCAATCAGTCCTTTTTGCACCGGTTCCTTATTATCGTTGATGAAGTCCACAGCTATCACTTATTATAACCACCTGTTGATTCTATATGCTTGCTGGGTATAGCAATCAGTCCTTTTATTGCTATTAGCACATCTTCAAGATTTGAGTAGATATTAATTTTGCTCCCCTTTAAACCACTACAACTTCAATGTTAAAACTTTAAAAAATGTTTTTTACGAAAACATTTAAAAAACCCCATGAACCTCCAGGTTCCTGGTACTCCTCGCTACGCGTTTCGCCACGATCTCATCTATACGTGGCTTCATCAGGCAGGCACGGTGGTAGAAATGTGCAGCATTTATAGCCAGCCTCGCTTGGTTTGTGTTTGTATAAATGTATACAAACACCGTGACGCGGTCTGCAACACCGAGATCCCACCCCTTCTGTCGGCATGGAGTCTCCTGTTGCAGAGCCCATCACATAATGCGCACGCAATATGTAAACCATAGTAGACAGGACTAGAGCGAGGCTGGCTCTAAATGCAGCACATTTCTACCACCGCACTTGCCTGATGAAGCCATGTATAGATGAGATCGTGGGGAAACGCGTAGTGAGGAGTACCAGGAACCTGGAGGTTCACGAGGTTTTTTAAATATTTTCGTAAAAAACATTTTTTAAAGTTTTAACATTGAAGTTGTAGTGGTTTAAAGGGGAGCAAAATTAATATCTACTCAAATCTTGGAGATGTGCTAATAGCAATAAAAGAACTGATTGCTATACCCAGCAAGCATATAGAATCAACAGGTGGTTATAATAAGTGATAGCTGTGGACTTCATCAACGATAATAAGGAACCGATGCAACAAGAACCAGTATAGAATAAAACATCAAGAACGGATGAAAGAGTCAGGACATTCCCACAGCAAATATACCAACTTAATAACAACTGTATGAATACTCCATCAAACCGGACTGGTAGCATACTTAACGAACTTTTGCAAATGTAGCAAAATGCAATTGTACCAGCGAAATGGTAAATATGTCTTATTCTATATCTTTCTAGTCGCTCTTATGTGAAAAAGAGCCACGTAGATAAGTAATATAGAAATATGGGTAATCCTAAGGTAAAACCTATAACTGGGTTATAACATGTAAAGCACTTTCTCACTTTTGAGGCTTGCCCCCAAGAAACCCTGGTTGTTTAATGTTTTAAATATTTACTACAGCATATTCGTGAATAAATCTCTATTACAAACGTATATTAATGTTAACTTGAAGTTGTGGTCGCATGCAGTTGACTCCAGTTCAGCACGATGTTGATTATGTATTGAATTTTCGATATGTTAACTTTACTCCATATAGTTGTTGTTACCAGCACTTTGTCCATTGCTGCATATTATTTAGGTGGTTTCCTGTTGGGGATGGGGGTGGCTCAGTCAGTAGCACGCCAGGCGCTTAATCTGTAGTTCCCAGGTTCGAGTGCCATCTGGGTCAGTGTTGAGATTCATCTCTGCAAAATTCCCCGCCCTGCCCACGGTCAGTAGAGGACACTGATGGGATTGGAAAGGCCACCACCCGTCGGATGGGACGTTAAGCTGTGGGTCCGTGTGTGGGAGAGCCATACCCTGTGCACGTTAACCCTTGACGGGAAGCTACCATCTGTCTGCCAACAGCTGTTCCAGTGGGTTCCCTCCTCCCAACCTTCTCTGAATCTTCGGGGTCCTTGTGACCTGGCCATTTAGCCCACAGTGTGCAAAAAAGTGCCGCTCAGAGGTAAAACAATCCAATCCAAATGGTCTCCTATTACCACCTTTACTGATGTTTGGCTTTTACAACAGTTCATTGGAGTAATGCTTAAATCACTTTATACACTACATCTAGTTTTTAGATGTTAAGTTGAGCTGAAGATTTTTAACATACATTATATATATATGATGTTACATTTATTTCTATACGATGGTTATACTTTTATACAATAACTGGCACATAGTCCTGTAGATATCACTGTTGCATTTTCCTCAAATCTTAATACTCGATTTTTACTAATAAACATTTAAAATCGTCAAAAAAGATGAACTTACATTACTGTTAAAATTCCATTAAAACAAAAGTCATGTCAGTGCCCAGATATTATTGGAGCAACACGTTTCACTGTCTCTCTGACTCATGGTGTCCTCAGGCTCTGTATGTGAAAGGTTTTGCTATATACCTGTTTCACATCTTGCATCAGTGATCATCTGTTGCTGTGTACGTGTTTGTACGCTTGTGTGTTGATGCAGTAGGAGATTCCATGCTGAAGGCAGGGGAGGAATCTCCGTGTTGCATATATTATTTAGTTGTGTATGTATTAACGTTTTTTTCTGTGTATTGTAACTGAAATTTTGTTTTAGAGGCAGCTAATGGTTTATACTCAATGTAATTTATTTGAATGTTGTTATCAAGTATAGTTTGCATAAATGCTGTGTTAGGAATCTGTTTTTTAGGGGCGGGGGTAGCTCAGTCGGTAGCGCGCCAGGCTCGTAATCTGTAGTTCCCAGGTTCGAGTCCCAGCTGGGTCAGCGTTGAGATTTATCTCTGCAAAATTCCCCGCCCTGCCCACGGTCAGTAGGGGACGCGATGGGCTTGGAAAGGCCGCCGTCCGTCGGATGGGACGTTAAGCCGTGGCCCCGTGTATGGGAGAGCCATAACCCTGTGCACGTTAAAGAACACGCTGGACGGCCTTGACTAGAGGCTACTGTAACGCTCCAAACAAATGCAAAATACTTGAAGTTTTATGCTCCGGATAGCTTAGACGGGCGCCAGGCAATAATTAACAAATTGCCAAAAGTAGAATAAGTTGATAATAAGTTGATTTAGGGTTCAAATACCAGCGAGCGTTAATGAGTAAGAATCAAAATGATTGGCAAGTAATTTTAAATATAATTCAAAAATCCTTAATTCGCGTTGCTCAAGAGAAAAAAACTGTACAGACTCAAAAGGTTTTAAATATAACAAAACAGATTTATTTCCAAAATAATTCAACTCACCAAGACATCAATGGAGATACAAATCCTGTGCTACACGCACTGTGCTTGGTGCTACGCACCTTGTGCTCGTGCACTCGCTTGTGCTTAGTGCTTCTGCACTAACTCTCCGCTGTGACTCGCAGGTCACCGATTTTTGACAATGAGCCGGCAATGCTTGCCAGGAAAGACATTAACATACTATGACGAACGAAGCAAGCTATGACGCAAGAGGGGGCGTGTCCTTGGCACGCGCTTTAGCGGTTACAGTCGGAAGATCGGAGTTGCGCGTACGCAACTCACAACATCTTGAAAACGAGTGCTGTGATGCCAAAAAGGAAATAAAAATCCCCAAAATGATAAATATAACGTAAATTAAACAAAACTGGTTAAGGTAAAGCAAAAGTGAACAGTGGGGCATCACACCATCTGTCTCCCAACAGCTGTTCCAATGGGTCCCCTCCCCCAACCTTCTCTGAACCTTCGGGGTCCATGTGACCTGGCCATTTAGCCCATGGTGTGCAAAAAAGTGCCGCTCAGAGGTAAAACAACCCAACCCAACCCAGGAATCTGTTTTCTTATGCCATTTTGATGCTCTCACATTCTGTCTGTATATTATCTAAAGGTTTTACTAATAGATTTATCTCTGCCATTTAATATATTCAGTGGATCTGGTATATTTATTTGATATACTCCTCCAGTGGGTGTTTTTTTTTATCATGGTCTTTAATTAATAAATTCTTTATAGTATGAGTTACGGTAGTAGGAAGCTTGATGTTATATCTTTTAAGTGTGTTTTCCAGGGTATTTGAAAATTTGTGGTATATGGGAAACTATGTGCGTAATTATCTTGTGGTTTAGCCTGGTTAGGGTTTGGTTGTGAATCTTTAATGACAATGTATTTAGCATTATTTTTCCACCTTTCTAATTGTTTTGTATATCCTGCTTCTATTGCTGTTTGATTTATGTAATTTATGTTGGTGAGAAAAGCTGATTGTTCTGAGCAATATTGATGTGCTCGTGTATATAATGTGGTAAGATACTAGCTTTTTTATACTTAAATGGATGTACGGAGTTAGCAGGTATATATGTAGGGGTATATGTTTCTTTCCTATAAACTAGTTTCAGAGTAATTTTCTTTCTGGGTTATCAATATGTCCAAATAAGGTATTTGCTGATTACATTTCGATTTATGTGTAAACTTTATATTTGGTAGTATTCCATTAATAGTGTTTATGAAATCTTTTAATTTTTCTCTTTTATGTGGTCAAAAAATCAGGATATTATTGATGTACCTCATGTAGAATGATGGTTTATATTCTGCCTTTGCTAATGCTGTTTCCTCTACATGATGCATTACAACAATTGGACAGAGGTGATTCCATTGGGACACCCTCTGTCTGGAGCCATGTACGATTGTTGATGTCGAAAAAGTTAGAGGAGGTGGCCAGATACAACACCTCATGCATACTAAAGTATTCTGGGGTGCTGTTCAACCTTTAGACGATATAGAGACAGAATGGGAGAGCATCAAAATGACATAAGAAAACAGATTCCTAATACAGCTTTACGCAAACTAAACTTGATAATAACATTCAAATAAATTACATTGAGTATAAACCATTTAGCTGCCCCTGAAACAAAATTTCAGTTACAATATGCAGAAAAAAAAAGTATCGCAGAATTGTAAATAAATGTAAAAAATGTAACACAGAAAAAAATGTTAATACATACACAACTAAATAATATGTGCAACACGGAGATTCTTCCCCTGCCTTCAGCATGGAATCTCCTGCTGCATCAACAAACATGCATGTACAAACACATGTTAAAAATTGAATTAAGCAGCAACAGATGATCACTGATGTAAGAGGTGAGACAGGTATATAGCGGAACCTTTCACTCGACACGTACAGAGCCTGAGGACACCATGAGTCAGAGAGATGGTGAAACGTGTTGCTCGAATAACATCTGGGCACTGACATGACTTTTGTTTTAATGTAATTTTAACAGTAATGTAAGTTGGCCTTTTTTGAGGATTTTGAATGTTTATCAGTAAAAATTAGAGTCTTAAGATTTCAGGAAAGTGCAACAGTGATATCTACAGGACTATGTGCCAGTTATTGCGTAAAAGTATAACCATCATATATAAAGAAATATAACATCATATATATGTATAATGTATGTTAAAAATCTTCAGCTCAACTTAACATCTAAGAACTAGATGTATTGTATAAAGTAATTTAAGCATTACCCCAATGAACAAAAGCAATGGACAAAGTGCTGGTAACAACAACTGTATGGAGTAAAGTTAATATATTGAAAATTCAATACATAATCAACATCATGCTGAACTGCAGTCAACTGCATGCGACCACAACTTCAAGTTAACATCAATATACGTTTGTGTTTCCAAAGGACTGGTTGCTAAGAATTTGTATACAACAACGGCTATATAGTGTGACGTCAACTGATGCCAATTAATCTCATGATGAGTAATCTTACAGCAGATGTACCAGCCTTCAAACACTGGTAAATAGTTTTTTTACTAATTAGTCTACTATACTTTGACTTACTATGTAAAGATATATATATATGTCTAAGTGGTAATTATAGAGATATGTTAAGGAGCTGATATTAAGTAATTAGTATATCGTAGCTAATAATAAGTACAACTTATATATAAATTCATGCACTCCTCATTGCTTGGGATACAATAGCTTTTAAATGAGTTTCAATGTAACAGCACTTATTGTGAATCATTAACTTTTAATAGAATACTTTTACGTGCATTTTCCCAATCATCCATTAGTTCAAAGTTAAACTTTTAAAGAGTGCAAAAGTTGGTAAACTAAGAACTTTATTCGCTTTGAAAACGAGATTCCCATATTTGCCAGGAGTGATGTATGTTCTAATTTGCTTAATATTTATACTTTGATATTTAAACCTATGCAGCCTGTAATGCACAATTCATAATTTTTATAGACATCTGTAATTCATCACAAGACTAAGCAGTAATTTAAAATACATAGATGAAAGACAATGTTTAAATACTATAATGTTCAACCTTTCACTTTTCACAAGTCCTGATATGAACTCTATTGTCTATGCAAAATCTTTGTATATATATATATAAAAGATACCCTCTCTGTGTGCTGATGAGAAAGTCATTCTCATTGGATACTAATGCAACTTGCTGATGCTACAGTTCTAATCAGGAATGTAAAAATATATCACTGTGTTCTTCTAGCACTATACAAATAGGAATTTTTTTAGTGAACTTACAACACATTAATCTAAAAATTGCACTAAAAATTGAATTAAGTTTTTTCACTTCTACATATTTCTGTTATTACTGTAGTCCTCAAGAAATTATGCCCTTTCTATGGCACCACTCTTGTGTTGTCTGTGAGTGTTCTTGTTTTCTTTGTAGCATTGTGTGATTGATGCATACATACACTTTATATATTTATCAACAAAATTAAATTGCACAGAATGCATTTTTTTCCTACTTCTAATGGATTTGTAGAATATTCAATTGCAAGATAAGTAAGAAAATGATGTCTTGGTCCTCAGATTTTTCTTAAAAGTTTCTAAGAAATTGTTATATTTTGATCTATTTATGAGTTTTAAATTAAGAAAAAAAGTGCTAGTTATATTTGTATGTTGAAGCATATATATATATTATTGAAATATATATATTGTTAAATAGTACAGACTTAAATTTAGCAATTTCTTTAAAGATTGCTTGAGCATATTTTAGAATAAATATGGTAATAATATATATATTTTCTTCCCAGAATGGCAGATGATCTTCATTATTTATTAACTATTGCGAAGCCTTTGCATCGCCCTTTTATTCTTGTTGGATCAGAACTGGGAGCTCTTATAGCACGGTTTTATGCACAGATGTATGAAAAGTGAGTGCAGTATATTTTTAAAAATACCAATTTCAGTAAGCATGAATTTTTTTGTGCTTAAAAATATTAAATTGAAATTTTTTGACTCAAAACTCTTGGTGGTATAATTAATTTACTGAATATTAATATTAAAACTATATATCTATGGTAAATTAATGGCTATCACTGTTACCTAAGATTCAATAATAAACACACTTAAAATAGAGTAAAAGTTCATTGAGAAGATGAAATAATTAGAAAAAAAGTGTTCTCTCTAACTGGCTTTTGTTGTATAGGATGGATCCTTGATTTTTACTTATGTGGATTAAAGCATAAAAAAAAATCTATGTTAAAATAGTTTAATAAGTAATGAAATATCACCAGTAGCACAGTGGAAAACTGAATGCTGGGGAAACTGAAACCTATAATATCCTGCTGCTTAAAACTGTATTCCATATTTTGAAGATTTTGTTTTTTAAATTTGATGCTATTGAGTTCTATAAATTTTCTTTAGGTGATTCTTCTGAATTGCCACTTGGGATTACTTAAAACACATGAAAAAAAATTGATTTTGTCTCCCATATTTTTCAGACATTCAGTTATTGATAATACTGCAACAAATTTTCATAAAAGTCATGCCTCTGTGATAAAAGTAGCCATTTCTTAAAGATTTCAAGGTGCTGAACATGAATATGACAATGAAAATGCGAAATTGGCTACAATTTCTGAGAAATCCGCAATAGTTTCTTATATAATATAGTAATACGTACATATGACGTATCAGTAAAACTCTTCTTCTCTGTCCGATGTCGTTTTGTCTGTTGCTTGTACAGCTGCTCAGGATCATCTCTGGCTAGCATCCACTAGTAGTCAGCCAACATTGAAGTAGACCAGTTTCACTGGTATCATTTCTCCATCGTTGCAATGTCCTGGTGAAAACATTCAACAGGCTCTTCACTAACCATGCCACAGTTGTCAGGGAAGAAATCTAAGTGAGAATGGAGAAAGTGGATCTTTAAGGACATATTGCAGCCAAGTTTGTGATACAGAGACAACATGTCCTTAACCAGTTTCTTGTAGTTGTCTGCCCTGACATTCCCGAGGAATTTAGTTGACACCAGACAAAATGCGTCCCAAGCCTTTTTCTCGTCACTCTGAAGCAAGTTGTCGAACATCTGGTCTCTGAACAACTTGTGGATCTGAGGACCCACAAAAATTCCCTCTTTAATTCTCGCTTCGCTGAGTTGAGGGAATTTGTCAGCCAAGTACTTGAAAGCTGATGCAGTCCAGCCCATGGCTTTTACGAAGTTTTTCATCACACCAAGTTTGATGTGTAGGGACGGTAGTAGGATTTTGTGCATTTCTGCCAGTGCTGGATGTTCCACATTCTTCTCTCCAACCTTCGGAGATTTTCTCTGAGGCCAGTTTCTCTTCACATAGTGCAAAGTCTTTGCTCGGCAGTCCCATTCACATAAGAAACAGCAGTACTTCGTGTATCCCAGTTGCAGACCCATCAACAAAGCCACTACCTTCAAGTCACAACAGAGATACCAGCCATACTTGCTGTATTGAAGACAGTTCAACAGCTGTTTTAGGTTGTCGTAGGTTTCTTTCATGTAGACAGCATGTCCGACCGGAATGGATGAAAGTCGATTTCCATTATGCAGCAACACCGCCGTGAGACTCAATTTCAAGGAGTCTATGAATAGTCGCTGTTCTTGGGGGTCATGTTTGATTCCGAGGGCATTCATCAGGCCATCTACATCAGAGCAGAACACAAGGTCATCTTCCTTTCTGAAGTAAGGTGCAAACTGCTCATGATGAGTTCAAAACGAAGTCACTTGGGCATTTTCCTTGAGAAGATTCCATTGTTTAAGTCTTGATCCAAGTAACTCTGCTTTGGCCTTGGACAAAGATCATGAACAAAATCGTTCATTTCTTCTTTGGTGAGAATGTGTGGCACAGATGACACACTGTGACAGATGTATGAATCATCATTAGACACCGAAGGCTGCAGAGAACCCAACGTCAGTTCACCTCCTTCCCCATTTGAATTGATGGAAAATTCTTTTGGAGGTTTGGGAACACGAAGACCTTTGCTGTGCATAACTGGTCAGAGAGCAGATTGTATATTCGGGTATGCTATTGTCCACTTCTTTTTCCTCGTGATGCCTCCAGAAACAGGTGGAACCATGTAGAAGTAGTAGTCATTTGTGTGATTGCTTGCCTCTCTCCAAACCTTAGGAACAGCAAACTGCATTACCACTTTTTTGCCTTTCAGCCACTTCTGAAGATTTCTTGCATACTTACTGCAGCATATGTGTGGGGCCCAGGCCTTGTTCTGGTCCATGTTCTTGCATCCAAAATAAAACTCAATGTCGCTTTCACTATTGGAGTGATGGCCCTTTTCTGGCTTGCAAATGTCACTTCCCCGCAAATGTAACAAAATGTATCTGCACTATTAACACATGGCATCACTAATGCTGGATTAAAATTGCAAGGATCAGTTGTGTTGTACTTATAACTCAGGGGTAAATGGGAGTCGCTCAAAAGACTTGCTCACCCTACGAGATGTTACTTACAACTAACGATTGAATCATTTTTTTGTTCACGATCGTAAAGCTGCAATGTCATGACTCAACTACATTGCATCAGACAATGATGCAATACCTCTGGAGGTTGTGTGTATGGCAGACTGATGTAATACAACGGAATAAGTTTCAATCTGGGGTTTAAAATACAGCATTGCAAAATGTTTACTTATGTACTCAATGTGGACTGAGTTGGTTATACATGACCATCTCTGTCTCCCCTAACCAAGAGCCAATTGACAAATTTTATTGTCATTTTCGTGTTCAGCACCTCGAAATCAGTAAAGATTGGCTATTTTCATTTCAAAGCCATTTTGTGTGTTGCCCAGTGTAACTGGCGATCTTTTTATGTTGCAACAAGTGAAAAGTACAGAAGAATAGTGATATTCCCATAGGAAATTGCACAAATCACACTTGTTGGTATTTGCAAAGTGGGATTTTATGTTGTTACCTTAATAGGATAATGACAGGATATAGTAGCAAGATACTGATTATGGAGTATATAAGACATAGCTATGCTTAGTATGATTTTGGCAGCATTCTCAGGTCATAGTGGTCCAGAAAGAAGTTTTCTAAGAAATTGCTTGCCACATTATAAAGAAACATAAGAATAAGTAGTTTGTTTCCTCCTGTGTTATTTTTTAAAAATAATATGACAGGCAGATAATGCCCTATAAAAGGGTGGCCATAAAAGTGGCAACCTTCTCAGATAATAGTGGTCCAGAAAGATGTTTTCTAAAAATTGTGTGCGCAACTCATTTTGGGTACCCATTATCTTCATCAATTGGCTGTAGCATTTGAAATGTTTGCACTTTACCATTAAAGATGCAATCCTTTGTGTAAGATTTTTATGTGCCATTTTAGTCAGCTGAAATGACTAATGACGTCTGATGAATGGACTTCCTATCTGCATTAGAATGTAACATGATTGTTATCAACATTTTTTTTTAGAAATATCTGAGTATTGATATCGAGGCAAATTCATCAAACTTCACATCTGAAATTTATTGAACTCACTCCTAATGCTTGGATTTGATGGCAGATCATTTCTATACTGATGGAGGGTAGTTCCATTGAAGATTTGTTACTGATTTTAACTGAAGAGACCAGATGATACATTGGCTTTTCTTCTTGACAATTGGGGGGCGGGGGTGGCTCAGTCGGTAGCGTGCCAGGCTTGTAATCTGTAGTTCCCAGGTTCGAGTCCCAGCTGGGTCAGCGTTGAGATTTATTTCCGCAAAATTCCCCGCCCTGCCCACGGTCAGTAGGGGACACCGATGGGCTTGGAAAGGCCGCCTTCCGTCGGATGGGACGTTAAGCCGTGGCCCTGTGTGCAGGAGAGCCATACCCTGTGCACGTTAAAGAACACGCTGGATGGCCTTGACGGGAGGCTACCATCTGTCTCCCAACAGCTGTTCCAGTGGGTCCCCTTCCCCAACCTTCTCTGAGCCTTCGGGGTCCATGTGACCTGGCCATTTAGCCCATGGTGTGCAAAAAAGTGCCGCTCAGAGGTAAAACAACCCAACCCTTGACAATTGACATTTTCATTCAACTTTCCGTTAACCTCATAAAATCATTTACAGTTTGTAAATTGGAAATGAAACTTGATTTGTTAAGCATCAAGGTATGAAGTATTCTGCTTTTTCATGTTCTTGTAATGAATTTTTTTTAAATGTGAAAGGAACTTTGTGAGCACACTTATTTTGACATCCTAAATTATGGGAAATTTTTTTTTCATTTTGTTTTCTGCATTTTGCAACACAACAAAATTCTTGAAGTGAATAGTGATTTCACTTTACTTTATTCTCATACATGGAAGCTGAAGCTGGCAGGATGGTGACTCAGCAGCATCCATGGACAAGCAAGAGTAACAGCACCACACTTATTCTGCTTATGACACACTTAAAAAATATTGATTCTAATTTTTTTGTGATTGAAGTTAAATATGAAATGTTTTGAACTCTAGAAATAGCACTAACTTTAATAATAAGGCTAATTTTTGCCTTGTATTGAATTAATCTTTAAATTTAGCTTGTCATATTGAAATTAAATAATATGTACCTCTCAGATCTCCTACTGTGGCATATAAACTGACAGGCTCCTGTCAGACCTCTGTGGCAAGCAGCTGCTTGAGGGGGTATTTATTTATTTTTTTTAAATATGTGTATAAAATATAAGCAGTCTCAGATTTAGAAAACATTTGAGGGAGAAAGGGCAAGAAACACGAGATATTGGATTTCCAGTGCAGTATAACATTTTTTCCTCCATTTTACAGGTCTTTAAAAATTTCTTGAAAAATGCATGAAATATAAATAAGCTTAATATTTTTTTTTGCCTCTGTTGCCCTTACTAGCATTCTGAAAGGGAGGGCTGTGCCTCCCCCTAGCGTCAGCCCTGTATGCAAGTATGAAAACTTAGTGTGGCCTTTAAAAAATTTCATTCTATATGTGATATGATGCTTGTTATAATGAACTTGAACATACACTGAACAGCCAAAACATTATGAACAGCATGTCTTTAGGCAAATCGAAGCAACTGCAGGTAAACAATGGCGTGTGTGAAGGTCATGAAACAGTATAAATAACACCTGATGCTGAGCTCTGTTAATCAGTGTTATTCTTGTTCTTCAGATGGGAAAGGCAGTGGACTTAAGTGAGTTTGACAAAGGCCTAACTATAATGGCCAGACAACTGGGTCAGGGCATTTCTGAGACAGCAAGGCTTGTGGGGTGCTCACTGTTAGCTGTGGTTAGTACCTTCAAAAAGTGGTCCGAGGAGGGAATAACTACGAACTGCTGGCAAGGTGTGGTCCGGCCATGGCCATGATGCTAGAGGTGAGCAAAGGCTATTCCGTATGATACAAGTAAACAGAAGGGATACTGTGCCACAACTCACCTGTAATTTGAATGCTGGTGACGGGAGTAATGTGTCACAACACACAGTATATCGAACCCTGCTGAAAATGGGACTGCATTGTTGTAGGCCGCTCCAAGTGCCCATGCTAAGTTCGGTTTACTGTCAAAAGCTCCTACAGTGGGCATGCGAGCATCAAAATTGGACCTTGAGTGATTGGAAGAAGGCCATCTGGTTCGATGAATCTCATTTCCTGTTACATCATGTGGATGAGCCAGTACCTGTGCATCATTTACCTGCAGAAGTGTTGGCACCAGGATGCACCATGGGATGAAAATGAGCTGGTGGAGGAAGTGTAATGCTTTGATAATGTTCTGCTGGGAAACCCTGGGTCCAATCATTCATGTGCAGGAAACTATGATGTCTACCACCTACCTAAACATCATTGCAGACCAGGTATATCATTTCATGGCAATGGTATATCCCTCTAGTAGTGCCTTCTTTCATCTGGATAATATGCCATGCCACACTGCTCGGATTGTTTGAGAATGGTTCGCAGAACACGAGGATGACTTCCAGGTATTGCCCCAGCCTCCAAATTCCCCAGACATCAATCCAATTGAGCATCTGTGGTTTGTGCTGAAACAGCATATCAGATCTGCAGTGGCTCAACCATGTAACTTACAAGAGTTAAAGGATCTGCTGGTAATGTGTTGGTACCAGATACCACAAGACATCATTAGAAATCTTGTAGCATCCATGCCTCACCAGGTAAGAGCTGTTTTGGCAGCACATGGAGGAGCAATATCATATTAGTTAGGTGGTCATAATGTTTTGGCACTTCATTGTACGTTCTTTTACATATCTGCCAATGTGCCATGGTGCTTCCAGAGTTTTAATCTAGAGTGCAAGGGGGTTGGAGATGGTGAGTGTAGGGCAAAAAGAATAAAACATGTATTTATTTATTTATATTTAGGAATTTTATTATTTATGTTTCTCCCTTATTTAACATAAAGTTGATACTATAATTTTTTTGACTTTTAAATTCACAGATAATATATATAGTTATTCATTAAGTTATCAAAATGTTTTTTTCCAAATTCAAGGAGTGGTATAAATTTTGTTTTTACTCCCTTCTCTTTCCCAAAGTGTGGACGGAATACCCGTGCACATGTTCATTATTAAAAAAAAAATCTAATCTTTGTACTCGTAACCCAAGTCAGTATCTGGCATTGATTTTTCTTTAGAGTAACAGTAATAGTTTGAACATGTTTGTTGCCATTTGATATACACTTATCTTGCTACATGCTTTGGAGGCATCCCGTGGGCGAGTGGTTAGCATATTTGGCTATTGATTAGAGATACCTGGGTTCGAGCCCTGGGTAAACATGGATGTTTGTGTTGTCTTTTTGGTGAGGTCATGCCTTCCTAGCTGACTTTCTGCTGTGGTCCGTCCCATGGCTGAGTGGTTAGCGCGCTTGGCTACTGATCTAAGGGACCCGGGTTCAAGTCCCGGGTAAGGCATGGATGTTCGTGTTGTTTTTTCTGCTGAGGTCCTGCCATCCTCTCAAACCTTCTACTGTGGCATATAAACTGACAGTCTCCTATCAGACCTCTGTGGCAAGCAGCTGCTTGAGGGGGTATTTATTTTTTTTATTTTATTTTATATAAACTGACAGGCTCTTGTCAAACCTCTGTAGCAAGCAGCTGCTTGAGGTGATATTTATTGTTTTTATTTTTATTACATTCTATGGTCGCTGTGTGAAACATATGGGAATCATCTAGTCTTGGCAGTCCTTCTCATCTGATCTGGTCAGCACTAGGGGTATTCCCCATTGCCCTAGTGGTACACAGATTATGGTTAAAATTATCTGTCTGTCAGGAAATTTGTTGAAAAAGAGATATATCTGTTCCAACAATTTGTGTGATAATTAAGTTCTTACCAATAATGAGTTACTAGTGGCAACTAGCTTTCAATAGTTGGTTCAGTAAACCACTGGTACAGGTGGAGAGGAGCACACCATGGAACATTCTGTACAGACATTTGTCATTTATATGTATAAGATTCTATCTCGAATTGGGTAAAACTATTTCCTGCATTTTAATTGTAACAGAAAAGGTGAAAAATGGGAGTGGTCTTGTATTTTTATGAATTTCATATAATTCATAAGCATTTTTTATATGCTATTTTTTATTTCCAGAGATATCAGTAATATTGTTTTGGTTGATCCTCTGGTGGAAGTTTTGCTTTCTCAAGATCAAGGAGTATGGAATGATTTCTGGTAAGTTGATGTTAATTTTAAAACTTTGAATGCAGTTATCTATCTGCTTTTACTAGAATTGTATATTACGAGCTTTAGGTTTTTTAATCTATTTCTTTAAATTTTAAAGTGACTAAGTCACTGGGAAAAGAACTTGCTAGGGGTAAATTTTAAAGTATTTTTGGTATGAGAACTAAAAGAATTCTGGAACATTATTAATCCAGATCATCAGGAGGTCATGAGTTTGTTTGTTTTACCTCTGAGCGGCACTTTTTTGCACACCATGGGCTAAATGGTCAGGTCACATGGACCCCGAAGGTTCAGAGAAGGTTGGGGGAGGGGACCCACTGGAACAACTGTTGGGAGACAGATGGTAGCTTCCTGTCAAGGCCATCCAGCGTGTTCTTTAACGTGCACAGGGTATGGCTCTCCTGCACACAGGGCCACGGCTTAACGTCCCATCCGACGGAAGGCGGCCTTTCCAAGCCCATCGGTGTCCCCTACTGACCGTGGGCAGGGCGGGGAATTTTGCGGAAATAAATCTCAACGCTGACCCAGCTGGGACTCGAACCTGGGAACTACAGATTACGAGCCTGGCGCGCTACCGACTGAGCCCCCCTGCCCCAGAGGGAAAAAAGTAAAAGGAGGCGGGGTGCGAAGAGACGATATACAATGCATTGAAATATTTCTGTAGTTCCCATTATAATCTGTAGTTCCCAGGTTCGAGTCCCAGCTGAGTCAGCGTTGAGATTTATCTCTGCAAAATTCCCCACCCTGCCCACGATCAGTAGTGGACACCGATGGGCTTGGAAAGGCCGTCGTCCGTCAGATGGGACGTTAAACTGTGGCCCCGTGTGTGGGAGAGCCATACCCTGTGCACGTTAAAGAACACGCTGGATGGCCTTGACAGGAGGCTACCATCTGTCTCCCAACAGCTGTTCCAGTGGGTCCCCTCCCCCAACCTTCTCTGAGCCTTCGGGGTCCATGTGACCTGGCCATTTAGCCCATGGTGTGCAAAAAAGTGCCGCTCAGAGGTAAAACAACCCAACCCCAATTTCCTGCTTCTGTGCTGTTCACAGATGAGGCATGCTTTACAGAGGAAGGTAGCTTCAATGCACATAATGCGCATGCATGGGCAGTGGAGAACCCCCATGCTATATGAACACGTGCATTACAAAACTGTTTTGCTGTAAATGTTTTGTCCGGCATTGTCGGGGACCATACCTCATGCCATTTGTCGGGACCCATACCTCATGCCTGTTTGTCTGGATGGAAGGAGTTACTGGATATTTCTGGAGGATGTCTTGCCAGAACTTTTGGATGAACAACAAGTCCCACAGTCGCTGCGCCATGCAATGTGGTTCCAGAACAATGGGGCCCCCACCCATTTCAGCCATGAAGTTTGTCAACACTTAAACGTGACATTTGGACAACAGTGGATCGGGTGTGGTGGTACCGTTCATTGGCCTGCAAGATTGCTGGACCTATCATGCCTTGAGTACTTCTTCTGGGGTTACATCAAAGGACTGGTGTTTGACACCCCCATTGAAAGTGCTGAGGACCTTGTCACACGCATCTCCGTAGTTGCCTTGGAAGTCCGAGACACGCCAGGAATCTTCCAGAATGTACGTGATTCCATACGCCAATGATGTCAGGCCTGTGTTACAGCTCGTGGTTGCAACTTCGAACACCTTCTGTGACCTCTGTGCATTTCACAAATGTACTTATTGTGATTAATAAAAAGCATTTTGTTCACTTACGTGCTGCTCTTTCATTCATGTCCTCTCTGTACACTAGCACATGTTGATGCCATTACCGACCCTGCATTGCTATATGATTCCGATTCATCTTTGTGCAACCTACCCCTCCCAGAAGTTTATACACACTTAACTGAATCACCCTGTATATTGTCTGTCATAAAGCATATACCATAATAATTTTTATATTGTATAATAAGCTCATTGGACAAAAAATAAGTCACCCGTGGCTGAATGTCACCTAATAGCGCCTCTGTGCAACTAAAGAACACCCGAAATCCTGTCTGGCATGGATGCCACCAGTGTGCAGACGTAGTACACATCAATATGCATCCACTCTTCCAGCAGCAAATGCCACAGTTCGGCCAGATTGGCCATATGGCTGGGATGGCACTTCACTCGTTGCCCCAAATAATCCCACAAGTTTTCTATGGGATTCAAATCCAGGTATTTGGCAAGCCAGTTGAGATGTTTGAAGGCTTCAGTATGCTTGTCGTGCCAATCTGACACACTTTGAGTCCTGTGCATGCGACAATTGTCGTCTTGGAAGACTGGGATATCCTTCTGGTGTTCACTGTGGAGATGCTGTAAAAAAGCAACATGGTTGTCCAGTAGTTCCATATTGCCCTTCTGGTTCAAGTGTGATGTTACCACAACCAAAGGACCCATTTCCTCATACGTGAAACACACCCAGAACATCACAGAGCCTCCTTCAGCTTGAACAGAACCTTGCACACAGTCTGCATCGAAGGTTTCATGCAGCTTACAATGTACCTGTCGCCTTGCATCATTTGAGTACAAGCAAAAACGTGACTCATCTGACCAGATCACATTCTTCCAAGAGTTGACAGTCCAATCTTTGTGGTGCTGTGCCCACTGTAGCCGTGCAGCTTTGTGCAGAGCTGTTAACATGGGTCTCTTTCGCAGTACTCTGCTCCAGATATCCATGGCATGCAGTTCCCTTTGGAATGCTCATTTAGAAACAGCTTGTTGTAGGCCTGCATTGACTCACTGGAGCAATTCCTGACTTGTTGCAAAGTGGTTTGCCCTAGCAATGCGTGACACACTGTGGCGGTCCCTATTGGTGAGCACAGTCTTTCTGCCACAGTTCTGGCGACAATTAGCGGTGGACTTCAATGTATGCCATTGGTGAAAGACCCTTTGGACAGTATATTTCGACACACCTGCAAAGGCAGCAACTTCTTGTACACTATGCCCTTTGGCTCAGCCAAATTCAATAATACCTTTTTTCCACTCATTCACATTTTTGGCACGATCCATGTTTCACGGAGCGACTAACATACATGTGCTCCACAACCACTTCTTGTCACTGTATGAACCCCATAGCGCATGACGCAGCTATTTGTAGGATGTGTTTTATTACTGGTGCACCCTCGGTTGGTGTCGAATAACCCTCTTACAGTTGGAGATGACTAATTTTTTGTACAGTGAACTTATTTTACATTAAAGACGAATGTGCAAACAATCTGATTTGATGTGAAAAAGTACTTTTTTACTATGCTGTTTAATGCATCTTGTATAATTCATGGAAAAATGTGGTGATGCCAATTTTTGTTTTGTTCAGTTCATTCAAGATATATATATATATATGAATTGGTTGATTAATATATAAATGTATATCATTAATATAACTTCAGAGGAAATAATCAGATGAAGACAAATTCCTTGATCATGGTGACTGTTGACACAATGCATTTGGTTATTAAACAGTAGTCTAAGTTCCCTTGAAATCCAATAATAAATAGGCACTTTTTGACGTCGATTTCAATTTTAGAGGAAAAATTGTCTGAGCTGGGTGGGATATGAACCCACGACCTCCTGATAACATGTCAGGTGCTCTGGACCACTGAGCTACCGGCCGCTGATCAAGATTTCCTCTAATTAACGCTATGAACATTACCTTTATGTCACATGTAGGTGTTATTTTTGGGCAATTTTTAGCCGTAGGGACTTTTTATTTGCCAATAGATGGAAAGCATGCCTTACAAGTATGATAATAAATATTGAGATAAACTCAGATAAACTCGACAGTTCAACATCCAATAATAAATAGGCACTTTTTGATGTCGATTTCAATTTTAGAGGAGAAATTGTTTGAGCCGGGTGGGATATGAACCCACGACCTCCTGATAACATGTCAGGTGCTCTGGACCACTGAGCTACCGGCCGCCGATCAAGATTTCCTCTAATTAACGCTATGAACATTCCCTTTATGTCACATGTAGGCGTTATTTTTAGGCAATTTTTAGCCCTAGCAGCTTCTTATTTGCCAATAGATGGAAAGCATGCCTTACAAGTATGCTAATAAATATTGAGGATTGTGAATTATTGAATATGTTAAATATTATTGAATTATTATCAGGATGTCGTGGGTTCATATCCCACCCGGCTCAGACAATTTTTCCTCTAAAATTGAAATCGACTTCTAAAAGTGCCTATTTATTATTGAATGTTGAACTGTCGAGTTTATTTGAGTTTATCTCATTATTTATTAAGTTCCCTTAAAATGTTCCATATCATAAGGCTTATTATTTTGAAACATGTTCGTTCAGTTTCATCTATAAGGTTTCCCAGAAACTCCTAAATGATTAGTTTCTACTCTGACATATTTTTATTTGAGAAAATAGCTAATAGTGTAACAGGTGTGCTAACCACTAGCCTTACCTGGTCTGGTGGTTAGGGTGCATGACTACTATTCCAGTGAGCATGTCCTTGTGTAAGTAGTATTCCTTGTGTAAGTGTTTGTATAGTGTACAAGAAATCAACACAACAAAGCTTACGGGTTATCCCTGTCCATCATTACCTTTAAAGAATAAGACTCATTTTGTTGGGTTATTTGTCACAAGAAGCTGGTAGACTCTGTATAATTGATTGTTTGCCATACACATATGGTATTCCACAAGTTCTGTTGTATATATTTTGGTTTGTACCCATATTTTACATTCACATTTCCTGTCTCTGAATCTCGCAATTTTCCATGCCACCAACTCTGATTATTTGCCTCATCTTGCTAGATTGAAGAATGATTCAATCTGATCTACTTTAAATCAATTTTTGTACATTGTTCTATGACATGCATGAATTTATTTCAGTGGTGTAACATGAATTTAGAAGTTTAAGAAATTTAAGCCTGGAATGGGCATGTGTTTTATTACATTAGTGGGCATACTTTGGTCTTTTTTATGCACCAACTGAAAATTATGTAATTTTAAATATTTGCTCTAAACACTTAGTTTTGAGCTTTCTCATACTTCTACACTTTACTTTTGGGAAAAACTTATTTCAGCATTAACTTTGTATTAAAAGTATAAAGAATTTTTATGTAAACTTTGGGCAAAAAATATGAGAGAAATTCAATCTCCAGCTTTCTCGTTTTTGTTTTCTGCCAGAAATAACTTATTAAACATGAATTTATTATTTCCATCCTATTTCCATGTATTAATTGCTACACTGAATGAATGTAATGAAATTGAAAAAAAAAAAACAGCTGTTTTTTTCATTTGGTACAAATTAATTTGAAGCATTCACCATTATATTTTGCAAGTTTGCAGGGTACATGGAAGTTTTGGCCTTAAGCACTGTTCAGAGCAGACAAAATTATATTAATGGGAGTGCAGTCTAGTATTATCTCATTGACCTTTTCTCTACAACTGTTTATGAGTTTTGTTTATTTTTTGCAAACTGTTTTGTTTCAGAATAATTAGCTATAAAAAGGCAAGTAGCTAATTGCTAGGCTTCTAAACTAGCTAGACTGTGTGTAGACTGTGAGTAACAATGGAACATTCAGTAAATATACTTCTTCAGTAGGCAAGGTTAGATAAACAAAATCTTTTGCCTTGAATCTGTTCAGTCTAGAGTAATCAGGATTCATTGCATGGTTCATAACATTTATATTTTATTAAAATACTGCAAATATCACATTAGATTGCTAAGAATACACTTTTAGTGAAAGAATATGAATAAGATGTGATGCAATTCTGAACTTTTTTAAATATCGATATTTACTATTACCTATCATTCTTAAAAATAAATGTTAACAACCAAAATCATCTGGTTAATATTCCTTTGGGGAGAGTTGTTGTTGGGTTGTTTTACCTCTGATGAGCGGCACTTTTTTGCACACCATGGGCTAAATGGCCAGGTCACATGGACTCCGAAGGCTCAGAGAAGGTTGGGGGAGGGGACCCACTGGAACAGCTGTTGGGAGACAGATGGTAGCCTCCCGTCAAGGCCATCCAGCATGTTCTTTAACGTGCGCAGGGTATGGCTCTCCCGCACACGGGGCCACGGCTTAACGTCCCATCCGACGGACGGCGACCTTTCCAAGCTCATCGGTGTCCCCTACTGACCGTGGGCAGGGCGGGAAATTTTGCGGAGATAAATCTCAACGCTGACCCAGCTGGGACTCGAACCTGGGAACTACAGATTACGAGTCTGGCGCGCTACCGACTGAGCCACCCCCGCCCCCCTTTGGGGAGATTTAGTCTAATAGTTTCCTCTGAGCAACTCATTTCTTTATATTCAGGGTCTTCATGAGCATAGGGAAAGATTCATGAGATGTTAAATGTTTCAATTTATATTAAGGATTTGCAGAGACACCAGAGAACACTATAGTGAGTAGTCTGTATCTGTGAGTTAACTTTTAATTTCCTTTGTTTGGTTTCAAGTTTTTTTTTATTGATTTTGGAAACAAAATCATTTATTATTTTGTACTTTAATTCTTCCTGTGAAGTATTGCATTTTTGAGTTTATGTGATGCAATCCAAAATTTCTGGACTTACGTGTGTAGGTATAATTCTGACTTCTGCCACTAGGTATTGTGAGCCTACTCCTTTGTCAAAGCAATCTGGCAAGTTTCACATTGACAATTAGAACCAAGCATTCTTTACCAACATTTTAGTGCATTTGTTTTTGTGCTGCTTTATGATTTTTCGTAACAGAAAAATGGAAGAAATGAAGAACATTGAACTTGTTTTCATTAAGTTTTGTTTCAAATTCGGTAAAAGCATTTCATTGACTCACAAAATGCTTAAACAAGCATTTGGGGATGACACCATGGGGTGAATTCAGACTTTTGAATAGTTCTTCCATTTTAAATGTGGGAAAACATCAGTAGAAGATTTAAACATTCTGGTAGGTCCTCAACAAACCAAGCAGACAAGAATGTGGAGAAAGTGCAATGAGACCATCCATGAGGACTGTGAAAGAACAGTAATGACATCTGTGGAACTGTTGGACTAATATATAAATCATGCCAATGGATTGTAACAGACGAACTCAATGTGAGGCAGAATGTTGCCAAATTTGTGCCTTAACTGTTGACTCAGGACCAAAGGCAACATTGGTTCACTATGTGCAGGGACCTTCAGCAACAAGTCAAAAAGGATCAAAACTTTCTAAAGTCATAACTGATGATGAAAGATGGTTTTATGGGTATGACCCAGAAACAAAGCAGCAATCATCTCAGTGGAAGATTCCTCCTTCTTCGCAACCAAAGAAAGCAAGGCAACTGAAGAGCAATCTGAAAAGCAGGATGATTTGGTTCTTTAATGTGGGTGGTATAGTGCACAAGGAGTTTGTTCCTACAGGCCAGACAGTGAACACTACTACATTGAGATCCTGAAGCATTTGACGGAGAATGTGAGGATAAAACATTCAGAAGAATGGTGCACAGAGGACTGGACTTTAATACTTTAATTGTATGTCATGCATCATGACAACATGCTAGCTCACACTGCTTTATCTGTTCAGTGGTTTTTTTGTGAAAAATAACATGGTGATGCCCCCCCCCCCCCATTCACCAGATCTTACTCCCTTACTACTTCTTCCTGCTCCCCAAGATGAAACTCCACCTTTAGGGTTGATTTGACTGTGTTGAAGTGATTCAGGCAGAACCAAAGGAAGTGCTTCACAAATTTCAAAGCAGGAGTTTCAGAGGTGTTTTCAGCAGTTGGTAAAATGCTGGACTCAATGTATTAAGCTCCCAAGAGGACTACTTTGAAGGGGATAACAGTGATTAAAAATCTAAGGTAAGTCTACATTTTTTATCAGTACAGTCTGGGAACTTTTGGATTGCACCTCGCATAGAGTTATAAAATTGATAAACAAGCAACAACAAGTCAGGAAATTAAGAAGTGTGAGAAAAACTGTCTGTTTGCTGAAATCAGAACAAAAAAAAAAAATCCTGTCATATAAATCAGGACATATTGAGTTTAAAACTAGAAGACATCCTAGTTTTTTTTACACTTGCTCTTTTTCTTAAGCTGTAATTTGTTTAGGTTTATTTTAAAATATTGCAGTAGAAAGAATGGCATCATAATCTGTTAGTTTTGAAATAATAGTTAATCTTCCTATGGAACCAAATACAGGTTCTAATATTTTCTGTACCTTGGGGATAAATCTGTTGATAGATGGTAAATTGTAATTTTGAGAATCTGAGACTCTCTCTTTCATACATCAATACTTTATAAAGTTTTGATAGCTGGAATTTGCAACATTCGCCTTGTAGAAAAATGCGAGATTTGCTTTGTATATGAGAAACTTATGCAGTTAACAATTAAAAAGTTCATTAAATAGTTTTAAAATTTATTCTCTTTCTTCATAGTCAATAACTTTACAATGCAACAGTAATAATTGAAATATTATGTAAATTGATTTATTGAAGGAATTAAATTTTATTTTAGGTACTACCATCTGGTGCCATCCTTCCAGTCACTTCATTTGGCATCAGTTTTGGGTCTTGTTCGCATAGCTCTTCTTATAGGGTGGATGCAGCCACCAATAGATGGTGACTTGGTAAACAATGAAATCATCTTGAGACAAGTAAGTCGCACTGCTTTTGTATTACAGAAGCAATATGCCAATATTTGAATATATTCAGTGTTCAGAAGCAGTTATCCTTAATAATAGTGATGACATGCAACTAATTATAATATACTATTTGAAAAATAATTTAAAAAAACATGTATATTATGAAATAAATTGCATTTCAAGTAGCTGCTTGAGAGGGTGGGTGGTATTTATTTATTTTTATATTAAAAATCAGCAAGACATTATGAAACAGTATTATATTATCAAATAGTGTATTTCACTTAAATTTGAGTTCATAATGCATTATATTTCCCAGATTAAAATTTCTTTAGCTAGTGGAGACATTGAATGACATTTACATTTGTTAGTGATCATTTATGCATTTGAAATTATTAAAACTCTTGGCAGTTTAAATTTGTGGTGCAACAGAAGTGTGCTTCTTAAGTGGCTCTTCTGGAGCTGACCTTGAAGAATCTCCCTCAGAATCACTGCAGTTTGACTGAAGCCACTTCATATGCTGAAAGCTGACCCATGCTTCAAGGCACAAGACAATGTAGCTTCAAGTTTCCCAAACATGCAGAGTGAGTCTCATTTATGTCAATGAAGGAATTTTTTTTCTGCTTTCCTGCTTCTTTTCCTTGGACAAAAGAAGCAAAACTGCTGTCTGTGGAACAGTTTGGTTGTTTTACCTCTGAATGGGCTTTTTATTGCATAAAAAAACCCTCAAGCAGCTGCTTGCCACAGAGGTCTGACAGGAGCCTGTCAGTTTATATGCCAGAGTAGAAGGTCTGAGAGGATGGCAGGACCTCAGCGGAAAAACGATACACACATCCATGCCTTATCCGGGGCTCGAACCCAAGTCCCTTAGACCAGTAGCCAAGCGCGCTAACCACTCGGCCATGGGACAGCTACAATGGACTAAATGGCCTCGTTACAAAGATCCCAAGTTGCAGAGAAGGTTGGGAAGGCAATTCACTAGGCAGCTGTTAGGGGATAGATGGTAGCTTGTCACCAAGGCCATCCACTGCATTCTTTAATGTGCACAGGGGCTTACTTCCCATTTGATGGACAGCTGCTCTTTCAAGCCTAATGGTGTCCTCTTTCTCACTGAGGGCAGGGTGGAATCCATTGGATAGGATGTTAAGCTGTGGCCCCATGTACTGGAAAACCTTACCTGTGTTCATTCATTACATGATGTATGTCTTAATATGAGACTCCCATCTGTCATCTAACACCTACCTATTGTTACATGCATTCCTCTTGCATTGATTAGAGGAATCGCAACCCTACAAACTAAATCTGCTATAATTTCTATTGCCCTCCAATCTTCTTTAATTTTATTAGAGTCAGCAGTTGCTTTAATACAATCAGTAATACATACAATAAATATTGTTAAATGCATTACATACAAAAATTATAACAACCTACCTATTGTTATAAACATTACATGATGCATTTCTTAATATGAGACTCCCATCTATCACCTAACACCTACCTGTTGTGTTCTATTTCCCCCTCTGTCCAAAACTTCTTGTTTTTCAGCTTTGTTGTTTATCCTGTTATTCAGGAAAACAGTATCTAATAAACTAAATGCAGTTTAGGGATAAAATGACTTACTCTCTGCTTTAATAATTAATAAGTTAGTTAACTGCTTTTATTTTGTGCATTTTCCTTAAATTGATTGCACATGTTTTATTACTTTTTCACTGTTTTAAAAGTTGTGATTTTACAGAAATATCTGCTGTGCAGTCCTAGTCACATGAACTCTGTATTTAATGAACACCTCTTTATAAACACAAGTTTCTCACAAATGAGGTAAGCATTTGCTTTTATCTATTAACATGAGGTTCTGATTAACTGTGAATAATAAATTCCATAATTCAATACTTAGATTTGGTTTAAATTTTAAAATTGAAATGCCTTGAAAAGCACAAAAATTGGTGCCAAAGATAAGCTGTATGTAAATTGACCAAGCAGTATTTCAATTGCATAATTGTCTAGCATTAAATGTAAGAAATTGATTTCTTTAACTGCATTTTTTTGATAAGATATAAAATAGTTATTCTTTTTATATAATTTTTTATAATTTTTTCACTTTTAACTCTTTTAATTATCATTATAATATGGATCAAGTACAACCATAAAATATTAAATTATGATATATTTTCTTGTTTAGAATTTTTCTTTCAAACACATTTACATTTGGCCAAAAACAATAAACAGTTTTTTTTGCTTTCAAAGTTTTTGTTGCTTCTTTATTAACTTTTAGAAGACATTGTATCTATACTTGCTTTACCAAATTAGGAGTTAGCTTTCGTTACTTAACAGCAAATTTTAATTTCTGTAAATGCATGATCTGAGATCAACTAATGGTGTTTGTTATAATCTTATGTATTTTCCTATTATTATTCCTATTATTGTTAATAGGAATGGATATTTTTAGTCACATGAATGTAAATTAAAAGTAATGCTAGTCACATAATGAATGTAAACATACAAGTATTTCATAGTTGAGGAAAAAACTCATAATAATTTTTATGATTAAGAGTTGGGTTGTTTTATCTCTGAGTGGCACTGTTTTGCACACAGTGGGCTAAATGGCCAGGTCAGGATCCTGAAGGCGCAGAGAAGGTTGGGAGAAAGGACCCACTGGAACAGCTGTTGGGAGACAGATGGTAGCCTCCCATCAAGACCATCCAGTGTGTCCTTTAACGTGCACAGGGTATGGCTCTCTCACACATGGAGCCATGGCTTAATGTCCCATCTGACGGATGGCAGCCTTTCCAAGCCCATCGGTGTTGCCTACTGAATGTGGGCAGCCCAGGAGTTTTGCAGAGATAATTCTCAAAACTGGCCCAGCTGGGACTCAAACCTGGGAACTGCAAATTACGAGCCTGGTATGCTACCAACTGAGCCATCCCTGTCCCTATGATTAAGAAAATTGCTTATGCTCTAATAAATTGATTTACTTAATTCAACTTTATAGCAAACTGAATAAAAAATAGCACTGAAAAGAAAAGCAGACCTTTTAGTAACAATAGTTAAAATAAAATAGACTGTTGGTTTAACAGCAGACTTATAAATATTACCTGTATTGTGTAAAAATGAGTTTAGAACGATTGAAAATAACTAAGCAGTGTAGCTTGTAATCAACCAACCTGATTTGTAGTCATTGAGTAGTAGAGCAATTATTGTGTAGGAGTTCTGGTGCTCAAACCTGGTAACAGCAAATTATATAGAATAAATAAATAATTTTAAACTAGAACATGAGCTATGTAGTGCTGATATTGTATCTTTAATTTGTTATTTTAAGAAAGAAATCATGAAATAAATTTATAGGAATAGAATTTAACTATTGAATGTAATACATGATTTTTGCATAGTGATATATCAAATGCAATCTTTTTCTGTTTGATGGCAATAATGATACAGAAATCAAATGATATCACAGTCCCTGGACAATTTGAAAATCCTGCAAGGACATGAGTAAGCTGCATTTGAAAATCCAAGAATTTTTTTTTAGTCAGTAAATAGACTTCAATGTGATCACCCTTTGTCACCTAGAGCAGTGGTTCCCAACCTTTTTACACCAGAGGACCACATTCCCAAATTACATTTGAGTTGCAGACACACCACTTGGCCTGGTTTCACATCTTTCATTGTCATCAACATGTTTTCTTTTTAAAATATCCAACAGTTTAATTTGCTTACTCATTTTCAATGGAAGGGATAAAAAATAACATGTAAAAAAAGAGTTCCTACTAAAACCATCCACAATAACTAAAGTCTACCCATTTGCAAGATGGACTAAATGTTAACAAACATTATCACATGATAGATGTGTTGTCATGTTGCGATTGGTCTCCTCACTCTCACACATGCAGCAATTTGCCTTTCAGTTTTGGTATCAACTTTATCTTCTCTATGTTCAGTAGTCAGCAGCAATGGTTGAGAATTAGATTAAAGATGAAAAATTTTATATTATTGGCACCGCATTTTATATTATTCACAGACCACAGGTAAATATGTAAAAGAAACACTGGCCTAGAGCACATCTGATTGAAGTTCAAGCACTGAAGCCATGTGTATTCCAACATGCCTTCATTTACCCTCCTGGTGTTACAAATTTATCCATATCTCTGTAAGTATTATAGTGATGGTATACATAGTTGTGTGGCATGATACACAGTGATGGTATACACATGGTTGTATGACAGTGATACCATGTTAGTACTGCTAAAGGACCACATAGCTGTGGTGGGAAGAACACATTCCAGCCATGTGGAGGGTTAATCGATGCAATTGCATCAGTGATACAAATTTTCAGGTCATAAACACTTTGTACCTTTGAAGTTTACACTTAGTCTTTTACATATCAAGGTTGGGTTGTTTTACCTCTGAGCGGCACTTTTTTGCACACCATGGGCTAAATGGCCAGGTCACATGGACCCCGAAGGCTCAGAGAAGGTTGGGGCAGGGGACCCACTGGAACAGCTGTTGGGAGACAGATGGTAGCCTCCCGTAAAGGCCATCCAGTGTGTTCTTTAATGTGCACAGGATATGGCTCTCCCACACACAGGGCCATGGCTTAATGTCCCATTCGACGGACGGCGGCCTTTCCAAGCCCATCAGTGTCCCCTACTGACCGTGGGCAGGGCGGGGAACATATCAAGGTAATGTATAGGTATTATCAAATGTAGTATGAGGGATAAGCTTGACATGTTGGGTCTACCCATTCTTTTTTGATAACTGCCAGTTTGTAAGAATTTCTTATGCCATGCTTGCATGTTGCTTTGGGATATTGGATCCTTGTTGAACTGTGTGCAAAAATTTCTCTGTACTTGAATATTCAGTCTGATTTCAAAAAGCAATCTATGGAGTTAAATTTATCCTGTGGACTTGCCATTTTAAAATCTGACCTGTTTGCATGGCATCAGTGGAGTCTATAGGATTATAGTATATTTGAAAAACTTATTGAGTTGGTAGAAAATACAATGTACTGTGCCTGCATTTGCCATCAATATATTTCTTTAAATTCAGTTTTCAAAATTTCTAGTGACTTTTAGCTCATCTGTATTAAGGAAACAGAAAAGTGTGTCACACTGAAAGCTGGTGAAATTATAAAAAATTGCCAAAGTTGAAATGTAGTTTTAAGACTATAGTGAAAGTTATATCAAAACACAAGGTGTAAAACTGAACTTTCAAGAGTATATGGTACTTAAAACTTAAAGTTATTTGATATAGTAGGCAAGTTATTCTCTGCATATTAGTTTCGTTTCTTCTTACTTTCTACCATAACATTCTTGAATATATATAAAATAATGTTTTGAGATATATGAATATACCTTAAAAAATTGTTTAATATATAAACTTTTGTTACTCATTAATCTTCAGTATGGCACTAAATGACTTGTATGTCAATCATTAATGCCATGTATGAAATTAGTTATGTTTAATGTCATGAATAATATGAATAATTCAATAATAAAGTATCACAGGAAAACACCCTCTAGATAAGAAACTTGAAGAAATTAGTTGAAAAAAATTGTTGGCCTTGAGAGTGGGATTCGAACCTACATCTCCCAGAAGCATGTGCTCTGCATGATGCCTGACATGCTTCTGAGAGATATGGGTTCGAATCCCACTCAGGGCAACCAATTTTTTTTTTCAACTAATTATTTCATTGTATAAGACTCTTTAAGAATAACGGAGAAAATAAAAAGCATAGCACAGGATGCTTGAAACAGTAAACAAAATGAAAGAAACAGATAACAGAATTGTGACTTTATTAACCTTTTCCTTATTATTTTTCAGAATCAACCACGATTCTCTTTCCTCTGCAAATGAAAATTAAGAATTATATAAAATATTAGAATGCAATGTAACATATTATAACTCCATACTTGTGGAATGATTAAAAAATAGTTTCAAATATCCACTGGGATTTCTAGTGCTTCTAATAGTAAAGTGAAATAATTTCATTCCCACATCTTTCACTGTAATAAATTTATTTCCTTATAATTCTAATGGGAGACAATTACCCTCCATAATATTTGAAACTATTACATTGATACATCTTTTAGGAATTATGACACTTTTATAGTAGTTATGTTATTGTCCTCGGATAGCTTCAAGATGATCAAATCTAATTCATGATGTGGATAGTTCCAACATGATCAGAAATAGTTTTTAAGAGAGCTGAGGATTATTCTTTTGAAGCAGTGATATATTTGAATATTTATTTCTGTAGCTTTGTTTTGAACAGTGTGGGAGGCTTGTTTTTGAACATTGTACTTATCTTATGAACAAATGCAAAGTAATGATATTTATCTGAAAAAAGTGTGATGTTTTTATGGAAGGTCATAATTCAAATTTAAAGCTTACTATTGTAAATTGGGGTTGATATTTTTCACTGAATGAAGCAAGGTCTATGATTTTACTTTCTTCCAACACTTTATGTTTTTGGATACATTTCACAATAAATTTTGAAGTATTGCAGGAATTTTTTGATATTTGATTTGTAGGTCCATGAAATGTGGTAATACTGCATAATGATATTGATAGATAAATTAGTGATTTTTGTTATATATGTTCTTTTGTTGTAGAATAATATTAGTATTTATTGTTATAAGTTTGGTAGTATTGATATAAATGCTGGGTACTTTTTCTTGTATTTCTAAATAAATTCTTGATGACAATTTTATGAGTCGAGTTTCATTTGTCATCAGAAAAGTTGCTAAAAGTAAAATGTGTATTGGCAAAAACTATGTCATTCTCTATTTATTAATTTTTTTTTTCAAATAAAAATAATGCTTGGAATAGATAGGTAGCTTTACTTGAATAATTGAATATCTTTAAAGTTTAAAATGCTATATATTAAAGCATTTTTTGAAACAAAGTATTCATGTGAGTGAAATTGCTGATAGCATGAGACTTTGAACCACCATTCCACATATATGGGCTTGCCAAGCTTGGTTTCATTCAGTTCAGTGGTTTTGAACTTTTCCTAAGTCATGGGTCTTTTTTTGTTAAAAAAAAAAAACTGAGAAATGTGTTCACTTTGTCATCTACCTGTCTGTCTGTAGATATCAAACATTTTTGTTTATAGAGATAATTTTTTTTTCTTTTTGTGTTGGATAGGAGTTGACATAATATTACAATTCGTACTTTCTGAATCTCCCAAATGCTATAATTGCACCCTCTAATGGTGGAAAAAATTAAATTCCAAAATTTCAAACGAATGTTACAAATGATGTATATATGCTAGAAATTTGACATTTTGATAGTGGAATAGGTAAAGGTCATGTAGTTTTCATTGGCAGCAATGAGTTGACCTCTTAGACCCAGGGTGGTTAGGAAAATGCAACTTTTTTGTTTTTAGAGATAGCTCTTTGCTTTTAGAGATAAATTAAAAATTCTTTTTGTGTTGGATGAAATATTGCAAATTGCACTTTCTGATCTCCCAAAAGTTATTATTGTGCCTTCTAATGGTGGAAAAATAATCAATATTTCCAAAGATTTTAATGAATATTGCAAATGATGTATTTATGCTAGAAATTTGAAATTTTGGTGTTGGAATGAGAAGGCAAAGTTGCCATTGGATCCAATGATTTGACATGTTACACCCAGGGTGGTTGAGAAATGCAACTTTAAAGAGATAATTGGAAAACTCCTTTTTTAGTTGAATTGGTGCTACTGAAATGTTATAATTCACATTTTTAAAATCCCTAGGTAGTTTTAATTTATACCATTGCAGGTCACTAAATATGAAAGTGGCAAAACTTTTAGCAAATGTTGCAAGTGATCTGTTCATGATAGAAATTTGAAATTTTGGTAGTAGAATATCAAGAGATACTCCACTGATAGGAACAATCTGCCTCCTTTTTCCAGAAGGGTATGAGAAAGACAACTTTTAAATTAAAGGTATTCAAGACAAATACTTTTTATGTTGCATAATTATGAATAAAATCCTACTATTTGCATTTTCCCCATCATTCCAGGAGCTCAAGTTAAAACTTTTAGGAGTCAAAAAGTAGGTAAATGAAAATCTTCATTCTCTTTGAAAATGAGATTCCCATATGTGCCAGAGGCGATATGCATTCTTCTAGTTGTAATTTATGTATGGTGACAAAGCACTTTGAAACTAAACAGTGTAATTGACATATCATTGGCAGTGCTTTTCCCAAATCCCCATACATCCTCCTAAGAGAGTATTTTTCTTTAGACACCACCAATTTCTTGTCAAAGTTTAGTAAAATCACAACAATAGATGTACAATAAGTTGTATAAAATTACCTATTTTCAAACATAAGGAGTGCTTACAAATATTGTAATGCTTATATTACAATTATATTTGATCCAAACATTATCACTCAATCTAAATGATAGGCTCTAAAGTGTCTATGTAAGTAGATACACCAGCAACTATCACTGGTAAATATCAATATTTTTGTCAACTAACCTAGTATACTTTATGTAAATATAAGGTATCATTTAGATTGAGTGATAATGTTTGGATCAAATATAATTGTAATATAAGCATTACAATGATATTTTGTAAGCACTCCTTATGTTTGAAAATAGGTAATTTTATGCAACTTATTGTACAGCTATTATTGTGATTTTATTAAACTTTTACCTTACTGGCTGTGTTTAGAATTATTTGGAATTTCTTGTCACATGTGCATTATTTCTTATTGAGAATTAATATCACACAACAGTGAATAAAGCATGCACATAGACAGACTTTTTAATACCAACCATCCCACTTCATAAATTTTGGAAAAATCCTTGATAATTAGCAAAAGTAAAAAAAAAAGGTTAATTTGATCAATCAATATGAAAAGTACTCAAATGTAATAAAGAAATGTATAGTTTACATACATAAGTAATGAAGAGAAGAAGCAAGGGCTTTATTTATTCATTATTCGCATATGAACACTTCGATGAAAATCCTGCACTTCCATACTGCAAGTTTTATTTCCTGGTTAATTTCTCTGTTAAATAGTATGTTTTTATTACTTGCCACTGTTATTGTTAACAACTAGATACACACAAATACTTGGATAGAAATGGGAGAATTTTTGTTTAAAGTTTGCTTGTTTATTAATTTCTGTAATCTCCTGTAAATGGTATAGTAATTATTTTTAGTTTCATGTTTCACATGTTTTGTTATTAAGTAAATCTTTTGGTATTTTAGAACTGCTTGGCAGATGAAACAATTTCCTCAAACTATACCAGTTACAGTAATAAGTGGCAAACATTATGATGAGCAACTTCCAAGTCCATTGAATGAGGTGAGCAGTTTCTATGATAATTTATATTTCATTAATGCATAAGAGCCAAAAGGAAAATTTTTGATGCAATAGGTTAAAAACAAATGAAATATTTCTCTGCTGAATTTAAATAATTCCATACCCTTCTTTATCAATATTATATTTTCTGTATTTAATTTTCATTATTAAAACTATGTTGGCAGAAAGAGGTTCATTTCCTAATGAGAGAGAGCAGGGATTTAAGGATCACAGTTACTATAGAGACTTACAAGTGACTTCAAATATAGTGATTTTTCATATAATCATTTGTACCTTGATGGAGTAATACATTCACTTGTACATGTTGAGAAATCAAAGTGTTAATGTAACCAGTGAATTTTGAGGTGAAACAAGCACTCATTAGAAAAATTGCTCTACCAGGAAGAAATATTGTACATATGATACAAAGTGATGTGCTAAAAGTAGTAAAGTAACAAAATATTACATTTGCATCCTGTGTAATGGCACAGATATTTGGATAACATCAGTATGAGGTGTGGCCACCTTTTGTTTCAATACACACACAAATACAGTTAGTTAGTCAGAAAGGTTCCTAGTAATGTTCTGGTCTATGGTTATTAAGATTTACTGCATTTGCACCTGAAGATCCATTATGTTCTGCACTAGAATCAGTTTTGGTCTCGGGTGCTTCATGATGTCCCAGATGTACTCAATTGGTGATAGACCCAGCAACTGCTCTGGTCATGGTAGCACTGGAATGGCTTCCAGACACTGCTGAGATAACTCTTTGTTGGCAACTTGTTCTGCAGCATCTACTGTAAAACAATGCATGTGGTCTGGCATTATTGTTCTGCAGAAGTGGTAAGATTATAAGGTGGCTTAAACCTAGGGTGGGTCTAAGCCACCTGCAATCTTACCACTTCTGCTATTTTTTTAATATCCCCACACCAGGATACCAGCAGTGGATGCTGTAAGGTAATCACTGGTACACGATGTGGAAACTCTTTCACTAGTACACTGCCACACATGAGTGCAGCCATTGTTCTGTCCTAGACAGATGTGTCCACCATCTCATCACAAAAGATGATATATCACCATTCATTGTGCCATTCATCTTATTCGTTGCACCAATACAATCAGGCTTATGTGTGGCTTTGAATGAGTGGTATGAAGAGGAGAGTGTGCTTCCCTTGCATACCAGCTTTGTGTAGGTGTCAATGAATAGTACTGACAGATACTGGCAGTGCCCATCAGTTGATCTGTCACTGGATATTAGTTGAGCAGTTGTGTTTCTTGTACTTACAGCCATCTGGTGAATCTGCTGATCATCATGATCTCTAGTCATTCAAGGATGACTTGATCCTGAACAATGATGTGAAATATCTTCCCATATCCATTACTGCCAACAGCAGCCAACTGTTCATGCATCACATCCCAACTGAACTGCAATTCATTGAATAGACCATCTTACTTCACATAGACCTATGATGTGACATCACTCAAACTCACTGTGTTGATTAAACATCCATCTGTGATGTACAAAGATCACTACCCTTTGATGATAGCCAGATTTATTCAGGTTCAGTTTCTTTAATCTACACTGTCCACTTTTTCCTAATGACAACTTCCCTAAACATAATGGAATCCCTGTTATCTGCCCCATTTTAAATGTAGTTTGATCCTGTGATTTTCTCTTCATTTGCACATATCAGTGTCCTGTACTTCCATACTAATTTGTATAAGCATATTTCTACCCCTTCTGGGTGGGGTAATTTTTTTGATCAGGAGTATTTTAGGTTATAATCATGTGCATTGTTCCATTGCATGGTAAAATATAAGACGTGAAAGTAAAGTTTCTTGGTTAACATTTTTTTCACCAGATAGCAGTACTGATTTAGATGTGGCTACTGGAAAAGTTTGCTAATCTTCCTGTTAGTACTGTAGAACAGTTTTGTGTCAGTTTGCTTGTATTTTGAAGACATGCTCTGATTTGCAAACATAAGTGTTAAACGTTTGAACAACAGACAGTTGGGATTTATTAAACAAAATCATAACTAGAAGTAATACATTGGTCTTCCATATAGTATCATATAAAAATTAAATGCCAGAGTGATTAATAGAAATACATGTCCCAGACTGAAAAATCTTACATGTCAGGATCCAAAGTCAAAATAAATTTGTTTCTTCAATGTCAAAGAGAGTGCAAACAATGATTCTGTACCTGTTATTTAATTTTTAACACCTGCTTTTAACTTTTTTTTGTTCCATGCATTTTTTTTTTTTTTGGATTTTGTAGATAGTGTATAAAGAAGTTTAATTTAAAACACTAAGAATACTGTTCTTTGTATTTGATTGACCTGTCAGTATTTGCATTTGTGTCAGCATTTTTTGGCACAGCTTCAAAGGTGATAAATTTTCCAATGGGATGAATATTACAGGTATCATTCCAGTTCTTACATGTGTGTATATTCTAATATTATCTATTGTCTGTCTCCTAACAGCTGTTCAGTTTGTTCCCTCCCCCAACCTTCTCTGAGCACTCAAGGTCTGTGACCTGGCCATTTAGCCCATTTTGTGCAAAAAAAAGTGCTGCTCAGAGGTAAAACAATCCAATCCATATCTTATCTGGCTAATTGGAGAGCCAAACCAGTAAAGTTAAAAGACAATAACAACTAGTCAAAATTGTTAGGACAACTTAGTTTTTTATTAACCTGTTTTAGTTTTTAATATATGATGATTAATTTTTGTTGATTTTGTTCTTCAATTAACTATGTGATACAAGACTAATAAATGTAAGAACTGGAATGGTATTCCTCCAGACAGTGAACCCACATTGCAGTGTGCTTAACATAGTCATAGTATGCTAGCAGCAAGCAAATACCAGTAGGATGTTTGCACAACATTCATAGTAGTCTTTATGTTTTTACTTAAACCTCTCTCTATATGTATTATATTGTGTGATAATATTTAATTATTTATAATATATAAGCATATTATGAATAACAATTTGCTAGTATTGTTATTGGAATAATCCAGCTGTACTTCTACACAGGCAAATCCTGTTACCTTTAACAATTGACAAGTTAGATGAAAAAAAAAAGAGCTTTGGTAAAAGTGAGGACCAAACCCACAATCTCCTGAAAACATGTCAGATGCTCTTCCTCTCCCAGCCTAGATCCAGCTATCATAGACAAGAAATGTAATTTTATGATCTTGAGGTGCTTATGTCTCTAACTGTTAATTGGAAATATTGCTTTATTAGTTGTAATGCTGTATCCATGTGTTTGGCTGTAAAGGTATTTTTTTGCTTTGCCCCATTTCTGATTAACTGATGGCACCACAATAACCTTGAGCTTATGGAATCAAGTTTATAGTCATAGCTGAAATAGGCTAGGATAGCTCAATAGGAAGTGCATATGATATGTTTTCAGGAGGTGGTAGGTTTGATTTCCACTCTCGCTGAAACTGGTCTTTCAGCTATTAAAATATTTGAATACTTTTCTGTTTTGTTCAGTTTATTTGAATACTTTTCTGTTTCATATTTGAATACTTTTCTGTTTTGTTTATGTCATTATGAAAATTTGAAAATGCTTACATATCAATAAACAAGCTAGATTTGAAAAAAAAAATTTTTTTTGAAAAAGCTTTTTGCAGCAAAATGCCATTGCAAATGTGTTGATAGTCATGAAATCTTAGAAAAATTGAGATTTTTCAGTGATTTGGTATTTAAAGAACTATGGAAGTTTAACTATCTATCAGAAGCATCCCTTGCCTTTATTTAAAATCATTGTAAACTAAGGAACTAATTATTTAGACTTATAAAGTTTTAGTGAATAGTTTGATTTAATTGTTTTTAGCCTAAATAACTTTTGATATAAATTCTTGTCTAGAACCACTCCTGCTAAATGTTGCCATTTCTATAGGAAGGTCCACTAGACTGTGCAATTTAAATACTGAATGAATATTGTTGAAAATCACTATATAGATCTTTAACTTTTCTCAGTATTTTTCATTCAGATTTTTATATATTCATCATTTTTCCACAAAATTCTTATTTTTGATTGTGCTCCTCTGTTGAAATAAAATTTCTTTTTTGATGAGTTTGCTTATAAATGGTAAACTAATAAAATTTAAATTATTTCACAATTTTGTTTTTAAAATTGGAAATGCATTAGTTGATTTTTAGGCTTGCATACATGGAACAATTAAAAATATTAACAAACTATTGTCGTTGTTTTGTGATACTGCAAACTCTGTTTTTGGATAATTATCATCAGAACCTGAAATTTGCTTGATATAATTAATGCCTTATTGAAATAATTTTTAGTTATCATTTTTCAAATTAGTGATAACCACATGCATGCTAGAAGCATTACTTAAATTATCAACATTAATATTTAAAACCCAAAAATAGTTATTAAAATAACCACATCAAAGTCATCAATAATATGAGGACTGCTCTGATATTCAGTAGATCAACATATATATTAATTTTATTTGCAATATAAACATAAAACTAAGGGCCCCTGCTAATATTTTGGGGTTAACCTATTTAACTGCTAATCTTACTATATTTCCTTTTAAACCATGCTTTTTTTTTTTATTAAATTCACCAAATCATCTCAAACTTTCTAAATAGTGTAAAGCAGGGGTACTCAACTAGCTTGACTTATGGATTATATTTTAAAAATAATCTTGGCCATTGGCTTCATTGGAAATTTATTTTGTGACATGTATGTAATATTTATTTACATATTACATTTGTTTTAATTAAATAGGCATATTTGCAGTTTAGTTCATTGATTTAGATTTAAAAAAAAAAGGGAAGTGAAAAAGTTTTATTTTCAAGAGTGTTTGCTAATATTTTGGGTCAACTTATTTAAATGTTAATCTCACCATATTGGACTTCCTTTTAACCATTTTTTTTTATTAAGATGGCATTCACTGAATCACCTCAAACCATATTTTAATTATTTTGACATTCATAATTAAATTAAACATTTTTATTTTAAAATCATTATAATTAGTTTTTAATTTGAAAGTTGTTTTCTGAATTTTAATATTTGCTTAAGAGGTACATAAAATTTAGGAACAGATTTTGCTCATATATGTAGCAAAGATGGGTTGCAAGTTTTAGTAGATTGATTAATGATGATGTCTTTAAAATGAGAAGTCATTGATTAAGTTGCAGGTCTTGGCAGCCTAGCTCAATTATGAGTCTTCAGAAATTAGTGAGGAATATTGGACACATCCAAAGATATCCTAAAGACTAAGAATTTTTTTATGTGCATATTTAGATAACAATTATAAAATTTTAATGACAGCCAACTCATGAATATACACAGTCGTATCAGAATAATATGACCACCTACCATACATATACTATGGTAGGTGGTCATATTATTCTGATACGACTGTGTATATATATATAGGGATACTCATAAATTCATATGGCTTAGAACAGTGTCTCGCAAACTGTGTGCCGCGAGAAATTTTCAAATTGACACTAGATATTCCAAAGATTTCATTTTGACTTGACTTGTGTTATCGACGTGCTTTAATAAAAATCTTTCAGATTTTATCAACTGGGATCTTGTAAGTATTTATCAAGCTTTTTCCAAATTTTGGTATTAATTTTTGATTATTTCAAGCCATAGAATGGACAAATATTTAAAACAAACACCGAGTTATGAATTAAAGAACGAGAGCAAATCTTCAAGTAAAACCAGGCTGATGACTTCAACAAATCGCAAATATAATGACGATTATTTAGAGTTTGCTTTTATTCTTTTTTAGGTGTGCCGCGGAAAAAAAAATTAGATTCAGTGTGCCGCGGAAAAAAAATTAGATTCAGTGTGCCGCAGAGTAAAAAAGTTTGCGAGACACTGGCTTAGAAGAAAAGCATTCTCTTAGAAAAACGTTTTTCTTCTAAGCCATGTGAATTTATATTGGCATTTGCAATTTTTTGTTTTGAAATATATAAAGCATAAATAAAAATATAAAAATATTGAAATTTATCATGAGTTACATGGAATGCCTTTTAGGGTTAAACATGGCCTCAGGCCATAAATCGTAGTCCACCTGACTGTTGCTTTTTATGACAGAAAGACTAATGTTTACAGTTAATGAGAGTGGTGTATCCATAAATTTCCAGTGGGGTTGGGCATGTTTGAGTCTCATTTGGTGTACTGGACTATCTCTCTTTTGAGTACTGCCTTAGAAAATATAAAATATATGATGGTGAAGGGGATTATCAAGGGTGTGGGAGGGTTATAATTCCCCTTCCCCCATACACAGACCTTGGATATGCCACTGGTGAATGATATAAGAATCTGTTTTTAATTTTAAACTTTTGACTTTTTGTTGGAAGTATGCATAATCTCTAACTTTATTAATTTTAAAATGACTCATCAGTTATTTGCACTCATCAGTTACACCACTGTTCAAAAATCTGAATTTCAGCTTTTATTTTTATCACATCTATGAAATTTATATCTATGAAAATCATAAATTTTGGGATTGTGCATTTTTTTTTGAAACTCTTAAATCTAAGGCAGTCAAGAACGTTGATAGCTTGAATCATTGCCTTTGAAAACTTTTCTTAACATTTCTATTAATGTTCTAAAAGTCTATTATAATTCTAAAAGTCTGACCAGATAGCAGTTTCAGATAAGTCTGAGAAAAGGCTTATACCAGTATGGTAGAAGCTGGAAATTTTTCTGTTTTTATGTGCATTAAAAATTTTTAATCGATTTTTAAACGGGGCTGGAGTACTATTATAATTTTAATAAATAATTAAAGGAAATACTACATCAAACTGGAAAGTGCTTTCTAGTTTTGAAAGTAACCAGCAAATCAAAAAATTCACTTGTCATTGGCAAGTGGCAAATGGATTTCTTCAGCTTTCATCATTATTAGATATGATTATTTATGACCCCAGCAGTTGAATGGCTAGCATACTTGTCTACTAATCAAAGGGACATGCTTTGAGTCCCAGATAAGCCAGTGATGCATCTTCTGAAGTTTTCCCTTTGTCACAGATGGCATACTATACTGACAGGTCCCTGTCATATTTCTATGTCAACAGCTGCTTGTAGGGCAATATATTTTTCATTATTCTTATTGATATTATTATTATTGATGGTATCACCATGATGTTACATACCACCAATAGATTCCTACACATGTCAATTTAATGAATAACACTGGTTTACAAGGTTTTTATATCATGAACAATTGTAGCTGCCTTTAACTATTTTTCAGGTGCTGATTTCAAATCTGGCTTTAAAAAATGGCTAGCACATCCTTTTTTATTGTTATTATTCATTTTGACTCCTATTAAGATCTTATATCAATACCTCCAGGCAACTGGAAAGATACTAGATATTTTACTTTTTATGGCTGGCAACACTGATTGCCAAGTGGAAGTAAACATTAACAGTAACCTAACTTCATACCGTCATTCTTGTTGTTTTCATTGTGGGAGGAATAGATGCTATATGTTGAGTGAATTTTGGCATTTAAATGGCACAAAGGCAGCATCGCAGATGTGTTAATGTGCCAGATAAGTTTTGTTATGTGTGTGGAAATTATACGCTACACGACATTGAAATTGCCCCACCAGAAGGAGTGAGGGGATAGGGGTGAAATGTAGCACACACACAGCAATACATATTGGCATACCATGATTTAATTTGCAGCCACTTACAGCAGTTAGAAGATGACATAATGCAGCACAATGTGACTGCTTCAGTAGGTGATTGCATTACCATGAATGGCAATACAGGCAGCAATATGGTGTGGCATGGAGTCATACAGTCAATGGATATAGTCCTGAGGAATTGCACACCAAGCAGTGTTGACTTTCTCCCATAATTCATCGAGATTCCGCTCCAGCCTGTGAGAGGATTGCACACGTCATCCAATGTGGTTCCACAGTTTTTCTATTGGGGATAAATCTGGAGATCATGCTGGCCATGGCAATACTTCAACATGTTGCAAACATTGTCTGGAGACCCTAGCAGTGTGTACATAGGGGTTGTCATGCTGGAAAATGGGCTGCTGCATGCCTCACAGGAACAGTAACAAAAGAGGCTGTAGAACCGCGCTAATGTATCATGCAGCTGTCAATGTTCCCGTGATGCGGACAAGAGGTGACCTACTGCCCTATCCAATAGAACTTCATACCATTATGCCTGGCTGATGGGCAGTGTGCTGGTCATGAACAAAAGCAGAATCAATCCTATTGCCAGGTTGTTGCCATACCTATGTGGACCTGTCGATCATCAGCACCCAGACAGAAATGGGATTCATCACTAAACACAACAGTGTTTAGTGATGAATCCCATTCTGTTGGAGCAATGTTCCATTTGTAACCCCAGTTTGCATGATTTCGGCACCAAGCGCTGTGATGGTTTGCAGTCAATGGCAGTCGACTTAATGGTTGCCTAGAGTGCAGATGTGCCTCATGCAATCTTCAGTTTACTGTTCAGGTTGTTATGGGGACGTCCATGGCTGCTCATACAGTCTGTCAAATATTGCCTGCAGTGCTCTGTGGTGACGAACGAGCATGTCGAACAATGCACCTATCAAGCCGTGTTGACGTCGGTCAGGTGGCACCACTCCCTCTGCATCGCACGCTAGAACCTTCATTTTGGCACTGTTGCCAACAATGTCATCAGTTTGTGCATACCGATGAACATGAGCAGTGACATAACATGTAGCCCATCCAGCTTCACATAGGCTTATAATTTTTCCTCTCTCAAAAGCATCCAAATGGCGATAAACCTGCTGACTGCGTGTACCAGGCATTTTCGGCCTTCGCTGAACAATTTCCAAGCGGAACCACCTAATCTCAACTGTTCGCATGACTTCCACCTGTATAAACACAATACCATCCCTGTTCCTTCTTGCACCTTTTGTCTCTTGAGCCACACACATTATTGGTTCCAGATTATCATCATTTGAATATCTCAACTGTGTACACCCACCCTTCTATTTGCATGTTTTGTATGACATATCCTTCTGGGTGGGGCACTTTCAATGTTGAGCAGTGTATTTTAAAATCCCAGGGTTCTTTGACAAATTTTGACAAAGATTGTGAAGAAAGCCTGTAACTTGTATTTTTGATGTCATGTTGGAGATCAGGACAAAACATGGACTCCACATGTGTATTGCTTTGTTAGCCTGAGTGAATGGTTGAAAGGCAAGATAAAATCCATGCCCTTTGTAGCTTCAGTGGGTTTGGTGTGAGCCAATTAGTCACTTGCATGATTGTTATTTTTGTTTAACTAAAGTGTCAGGCTTTTTAAAAAAGAACAAAAGCGGAAAGTAAAATACAATATTCAAATGTGCTTTCAGCCATAAGGCCAGTTCCTCATGGAGAAGATCTTCCTATACTAACACCTCCAACCAACTGGGAGGAGATGGATTCACATTCAATTAGAGGAAGACTTTGAGGCACATACAGATCCTGATCCTACATATACCCCTAAAATGTTAGACAAGCCTCATTTAATTCAGCAAAATGAACTAAATGATTTTGTTTGAGACCTAGGACTTTCCAAAAAAAAACGACAACAAAAAAAACAAGCTGAGGTTTTAGGTTCAAGAGAGAGTGAAATCTTGTGGCCAAAGGTAATAGAGTTTCTCTGTTCAGAAAGAGAAATTTGACTTTATCTGCTTATTACGAGATGCAAAATGGTTTGTGTTTCTACACAGATATTTCAAGGTTGATGGAAGAAATTGGAACAACTCGCGACCCTAAGGAATGGCGTCTATTTTGGAATCATCAAAATTCAGCTTAAAAGCTGTCCTTTTGAATAAAGAAACCAAAAAACCTTCCATTCCAGTGACACTTGCTGTGGGAATGAAGGAAATTTATGAAAGCATGGAAAAAATACTCATTGCTATAAAATATGACCAGTTTAAGTGGACAATATGTGATGACCTAAAAGTCATATCTTTCTTGCTTGGGCTTCAAGGAGGCTTCACAAAATTTGCTGTTTTCTGTGTGTGCAGAACAGTAGGGCAACAAAGGAACACTATTAAACAAAAGATTGGCTCAAAAAGATGTTTTTTATTCCTGGAAAGAGTAATGTGAGGTATAAGTCTCTAATTGACCCCTCTGATGTTCTGTTCCTACCACTACACATCAAATTGGGGCTTATAGAAACTTTGTAAAGGCTACGGACAAAACTGGTAAAGGGTTTTTGCATTTGAAGAAAAAATTTCCAAAACTAAGTGATGCCAAACTCAAAGAAGGGATCTTTGTTGGTCCTCAGATCAGGAATCTACTGAATGATACTGTCTTCGAAGAAAAACTGAATATGAAGGAGTGTGCTGCATTGAAATCCTTCATGTCTGTGGTCCAGTGTTTTTTGGAGAATCAGAAAGAGGAAAACTACCATCAGCTCATTCAAAATCTTCTCGAAAACTATGAAAATCTTGGCTGCTGAATGTCTTTGAAGATCCATTTCTCGCACTGGCATTTCGACTTCTTTCCCAAGAACTTAGGAGATGTCAGTGATGAGCAAGGATAAAGATTTCACCAGGATAACCAAACCATGGAGGAGAGATACCAAGGCAGGTGGAACACAGTAATGATGGATGACTACTGTTGGTTCTTGCAGAAGACAATACCTCAGCACATAAAAGACAAAAATGAACTTCTTGTAAGTATAAAAGATCCTTACCCACGTTTTCTGATTTTGCTTTTCAGTATTATTTCATTTGTTACTTTTTATTCAGTGGTCTATAACTATGATGTTTCTAATTTTTTTCACTGTAATCATGTAATTAATTAATGAGTTTTAAGTTGCAATTAAAAAAATAGTCACATTTATTTTCATTTCAGAGCTATGCATATTCATTGAAATTTGAGATACATCAATCCATAATTAAAAAAAAACTGTACATGCTGCAAATTTTTCACAGCCATATTTGAATTAGCACCCCAAAATTGGTTAAAAGCATCCTATTAGAGAATGTTATAAAAAAAAGTTTCAATTTGTTGTCTAGTGTAATCTATGACATCCAAGAAATCTAGCAATGCAGCAAATGAAAGCAGTCTAGTTAATAGCCAGATGATTAAAATCTTTGTTCTATTCATAGCTCAGTTTCTTATTATATTCTTCAGTTGCCTATCATAATAATTGCAAATATATTTTTTCATAGCATGTGGTATCTATAACAGTTGTCCATAATTAGTTTTTGATCCTTATTATCAGTTAATCCACATTGATTTTGCTCCTTGGTCTTTTATGATATCCTTTCTCTCCAAATGATTGCTTGAATCTTTGAATTAAATCAACACCTTAGCAGGATACAACAAAGTAATTTGTTAGGGGCCCAATTAATATTTATAGATCTAATTATGATATTTTAACTGTTACTTCAAAGCAACAATTTATTATTATGTAATTGGTTACTTATAGGTTATTGTGTGACATTTTAATTACTTTAGTATTATTATAAGTGTTAATTATAGCAAACAGAAGCTTTGCATTACACTTTAAACTAAATGTGTTTTTAAGTTCTAAGGTCTTATATTGGAGCACATGGCAAAGGGCCATTAGTAACAAGAACAAAAAGTTTGGAATGAAATGTAAGCAAAAGTAGCAGAAATAGAGTAACAAAATTTTGGGATATTGAAAGTATTGCATGAAAAATGCTGCAAACAGTTAATCTGATACCTGTTTTAATCATTTAAACAGGTTATTGTTCTACTATTTTTTTCTATTAATTATTTTAATTTATTACAAATTTTATCTTTACATACATAATTTTCAAGTAGCCATTGCTCTTCACATAGGTCTATTCTGAGCTACTGTTGTTGAACTTGACCACCCCATGCCAATTTTAACAAGGTCCTGTTTGAAATTGATCACATCAGTGCATTCTAGGTCTGAAATTATGACTGAAGATAGTTCAGATCACTTAATATATTCAGTGAAATTTATATGCATATTACTCATTAATGGAATTCCCCACCCTGCCCACGGTCAGTAGGGGACACCGATAGGCTTGGAAAGGCCGCCGTCCGTCGGATGGGACGTTAAGCCATGGCCCCGTGTGCGGGAGAGCCATACCTGTGCACGTTAAAGAACACGCTGGATGGCCTTGACGGGAGGCTACCATCTGTCTCCCAACAGCTGTTCCAGTGGGTCCCCTCCCCCAACCTTCTCTGAGCCTTCGGGGTCCATGTGACCTGGCCATTTAGCCCATGGTGTGCAAAAAAGTGCCGCTCAGAGGTAAAACAACCCAACAACTCATTACTGGAGGTCCTAATGTAAACCTTTTTTCATAAATCTTGTAGAAATTTTCACATTGGTTAACAGAAGAATTATATCTTGTTTTATATTTATTAATTATAGTATATATCAAAACATTTTGATCAGTTCATTAGTAATTATTTTTATTGTGTATTATAATTTTCCTTTAAAAAAACCATTACTGTGCAAAAAAACCTTGGTCCTTTTTTACTGTATCAGTTATTGTCACATTAATACTTCCTCTTTCAGGCATGGCATAAATCCCAGCAGTATTTGATGGAACATCTTCATCAGGGCTGTAAACATCTAATAGTTAATGGAGCTGATCACCACATGCTCTACAGGCAACCAGAAGCTGTTGTGAATCCAATAAAAAATTTGGTTTCTGATTGGAGAAATAATAATGTTTTTCCGACCTAAGATAGCTAATAAAATTGTTCTTAAATTGTCCATGTTAAGTGTTTTATATCATAAATTCACTTTTTCCTGCATCATAAATTTTTAAAATGAATACTTTCTAACACATTTTTAATGGAGAATTTGTACCTAGAGTGTTCAGCTATAATTTACCAGTTTAGGGGTTTTTAACCTTTTTTCATGTCCCACAGTGATGTATGGAAGAAATTTTTCTTCGCTGTAACTCTCCTGGTTGCTGATTGGTTAATGCACTTGGCTTCTGATCAAAGAGACCAGGGTAAGGTATGGATATTTCTTGTGTTGTCTTTCGGCTGAGACCTCATATATTTCTTTTCTATGGTGTATTAAACTGATAAGTTCTTGTTAGATCTCTGTGGCAAGCAGTTGTTTGAGAGGTAATTTATTTATTATTATAATTGTTATATTTATTTTCGAAAAATGGAAATGTTTGGATTCATATTTGAATTGTTGAAAAAAATGAGCATTTTAATTATGCATTACATTTTAAACATAATATTGCTTTCTTAACTCAAGGAGGGGTGGCTCAGTTGATAGCGCGCCAGGCTCGTAATCTGTAGTTCCCAGGTTCGAGTCCCAGCTGGGTCAGCATTGAGATTTATCTCCGCAAAATTCCCTGCCTTGCCCACGGTCAGTAGGGGACACCGATGGGCTTGGAAAGGCCGCCGTCCGTCGGATGGGACGTTAAGCCGTGGCCCCGTGTGTGGGAGAGCCATACCCTGTGCACGTTAAAGAACACGCTGGATGGCCTTGACAGGAGATACTATCTGTCTCCCAACAGCTGTTCCAGTGGGTCCCCTCCCCCAACCTTCTCTGAGCCTTCGGGGTCCATGTGACCTGGCTATTTAGCCCATGGTGTGCAAAAAAGTGCCGCTCAGAGGTAAAACAACCCAACCCTTAACTCAAGGCACAGTCGAACTGTAAATGACTGATCTTGAAAGCAGAATCATTCAATTAGCTCATGGTGATGGTTCTATGCATTCATAACTATGCTTCTCTACTCTAGCCATTACATGCTCTTTTCACAATCTCTGATGATAGGTTGGAGGTGGGTAAGCATAGTATTGCTCACTGACACATGTAAGCTTGTACCTTAAAGGAATGCAGCAATCAAATGACAGGGATGAATCAACTATGTTCCATGCAACAGTCATTTGCTCAAGTGAGTATTTCATGTATAAATATAGAACATTTCTTATCATTTCATAAGCATAATTTTTTGACCGACATTATTAATAATACTTTGTGATGTGTTAGTTGAAACCTGGAGTTGCATAAATTATGGGGCTGCCTACGTGGCTTTAGGCTGTAAAATGGGAAAAACTGGTTTGTGGAGTTGAATGATCCTGATTTAAATAAATTGAAAATTTGAGTAAAATGCAGTTTCAGTTAATTGGATCTCAAGTCAAAGCATGTCTGAAATGGTGTTCTTTTTTAACATCTATAGCAGATATGTCAGTAGCTTTCAACCTGGGTCTGTGTACCTATAAAGGTATGAGAGCAGACAATATCAGATGACCATAGGTAATTTACACTATTATGCTGTATTTATTCATATGATGACAAAGATATAAAGGAAAAATTGTCTTTAGTCAGGTGGGATTCAAACCCCTGACCTCCTGATAACATGTCAGGTGCTCTGATCGTCAAGCTACTCACCACTGAACAATTATCCTCTATTGTTGAAACTTAAGACTTACACCATAGGTTCAGTCTCAAGAAGCTGTCTTTGACTGCATTTGGAGAGACTAACCTTATGAGCCATCCAGGCAAATGAACATGATGGGCCTGCTCAGGAGTGACCCAGCTGGCATATTGTTTTGAGCAAATCTCAATTCTAATGTTAGATTAATAATATGTTTACTTTGCTATATTTTTTTAACATAAAGATAATACTTGAGTTTACTGTTATGTATGGATACTTCTAAATTTATTAGTTGATTTGAATTTCATTATTCATACAGTAATTTTGTCTGTTTAAAGAGTGTTTTTTTTATGTGCAAACTGCATGGAAACTTTGTTTATTGATTGAGTTTCATAACTGGCCACTTTTATTGCGAGAGCATTTTATGTTCCTGGTTAGAACAAAATGTAATACCCTAAGTGAAAATGTCAGTGTTTTAGGTGCATATACTTATTGTATTATTTGCTATGGGGTGAAGAAAAATTTGTTAATTGAAAAACACATATTTTCATATATGCATCCTAAAATATAAAGAATACCAATGATAAACTCATTGACTTTGTATTAACATCAAAGAATAAGTGCTGGCAATTTTTGCTCAGTTGGTAAAAGAAATCAGTTTTGGCACCATATCTTCCTTTGAAGTTTATATGAATTCAATAAGTGGTTTTATCATTGGCAAACTTTACTCTTTTCACTTTTCAGGCTGCATATAAAAAGACAAGTATTTTTTAATTTCTATATTTCATATTTTGCTTTTTAGTGCCAACTTTATAGAGAGTTTTGTCACTAAAAGTGGCTATTTTCCCTCTGCATCAGAGTTGAAATTTGTTTCAATCTTTGTGTTACTGTTCAGTATTCATTTGATGACTTTAGGCCCTGGTTTTCATAAGATATAAGGGAATGAACATTTGAATATTTTCCCTGTATTAGGGAGAAAAAAAATCGGGGAGGTAAATTGTTTTCTATTGTGTCTGACATTCCTCATATCATGAGCTACTCTGAGTCCTAACATTTGATAAGTATAGTGGAACAAGTGTTTACATATTTCCCCCTTTTTTGTGAGGTGTAAATGTTTTATAATCTGTGACATTCCTAAGTCATGCTTTCATAGTGGGAGGGATTGTAGTGTCTTCACCATTTAAATTAGAAAGGGGAAATGATTGGTAGATAATTATTAAAAGGGGAGAGCATTCTTTTTCCCCATACACAAGTTCTTGTAATGAACATATTTGCAAATAGTGTATCATACCAAAGTTTTTTGATTGTTTCATTACCTAAGGCAAAAAAGAGTAATAAATAGTATCTCTTATTATCTATAAGATTTACCCACACATGCACATTGATCTAAATTTTGGTACCTTCTTCAAGGTATTGCCCCAATGGGTTTTCTATATGCTTATCTTATAAGAATTTTTGGAAAACTGAAATTTTCAATTTCATATTTGAAACAGCATGTTAATAGAAAGTAAAACATACCTTAAAAAACAATGAAAATTTTTATTGTCCATGTGAACAATAGTAAGAAGATTGTTCAGAAGCATTATCTAGAATCCATCTTTCACTCAACAATTCACATATCAGTAAAAAGTTCAACAATTTAAAAGTGTTCTGAGACTTGGCAATGGTTTGATTATTTCAGTCAGTTTTTCACTTTGACTAGTTGATTTTTCCTAAACTTGTCACATAGTTTGGCACTGTTGATAGTCAGTAATTACAGACTTTAAAAAGAGTCTTTCTGCATACATATATAATAATATTAGTCACTGTGGCACTGTCGCAACAACTGCTTCAATCCTTGCTCTCATTTTGGTAGGCTTAACATACTTGCTCACTCTACATAGTAGAGCCCCTTTTTGTAAGGACGGTCCTGAGTGTACTTGCTTGCTTTTCCTTTCTTGTTACTCAAATCTGGTTGACTACTTGAGAAGAATGAGCACATGGACCACTAATCAATGATTGTGGTGGTTCTTGGTATCACTATTTGGATTGGACCTTGGAGGAGGAGGTGGTTGTAGTACATAAATATTGCACATATTCACAAGACTAATTTTCACATCGTTATCCCACTTTGATCCATCTATCAATTGAATATTCTAGTGCTGCCAACCATCTGCAATAAAATAAGGAATAATTATTATTCAGTTACAATGGAGAAAAAAATGTCTCATACTGTTATCACAAAAGTGCACAATTTACTATTTTATACAGCCGTCCCGTGTCAGAGTGGTTAGCACACTTGGCTATTAATCTCAGGGACCTGGGTTCAAGCTACAGATGTTTGTGTTGTTTTTCTGCTGAGCTCTCACCATCTTCACAGGACTTCTACTGTGTCGGACCTCTGTGGCAAGAAGCTGGTTGAGGGGGTATTTATTATTTGTTGTGGATGACATAATCATCAGGTGTGTCACCAAACATTGTTAGTGGATTTCCTTTTCAAGGCAACATTGACAGTCTTCTGAGAAGAAAGCAGCAAACTTTCAATGTAATGTTACCTCATTGTAAATGCATGCTGTCAATTTCAGTAAAAGCATCCCTCCCTCCTGGAAACGTGATTTGTTTTAAGTTAAAAAGAAACTGAAGAATTTACTATTATCTAAAAACAGCAAAAATTCTTGGAGGTCGGGGTTGGCTCAGTTGGTAGCATGCCAGATTTGTGATCTGTAGTTCCCAGGTTTGTCTTCACATTTATCTCTGCTAAATCCTCACCCTGCTCTCAGTCAGAAAGGGGACACTGATGGGTCCTTTATGCAGAATGGCCTTGATGGGAGGCTCAGTGGGTCTCCTCTGATCTGTGCATTTAGCCCATTGTGTGCAAAAAAAAGTGCTCCCTCAGAGGTAAAACAATCCAACCCAAAGTTTCTGTAGAGGCCATTGCTGGTAAGTAAAACATTGTTCAAGAGAACAGAGTCGTTTGAGTGACCTGGTGAGATTATGCAGATGATTTCTGAAAGAAAAGAATGTAAAGCTTAGTTGAAAAAAATACCCTAGTGGTGTAAATATTAAGCTATATGTTGATAGTGGTAAGGTTTGATGGAAGAATTTTTGTGGAAGAATGCATATTGCTTTGGGAATCTCGTTTTCAGAGAGAATAAAGTTTTACCTACTCGTCCATGGTGAGAGAACCACTCTGTGAAGGTTCTGTTGGTTTGAGTACTTTTGCATGGTGACCCATGTCCCAGGAAATGAGGATCCTGATAGTTGCTCTGTGTCCTCAGCTCATTACTGGTGTGGTCCCTTTTGGCCCATCTTGCCATTGGTGGGGCAGCTGTTACACACTGTTTTGTCTTCTGCTTCAGGTAAATGGGAGGTCCTGGGTAAACCTGTTCCCCACATCTGGGTACAGGTTTACAAGTTTTCATTATCTAAAATTATATAGCAATGGTGCTTTTTCAATGATTATTGGAGATGGGGGTTGGCTTAGTTGGTAGCACGCCAGATTTGTAATCTATAGTTCTCAGATTTCCCCACCCATTTTTTCCCCCTTTTGCATGGACAGTTCAGTTCCTCACACTTTCTCTTTTCTTCTGGACCTGGGTAAGGCATGCATATTTGTGTTCTTTCTGCTGAGGTCTCACCCTCCTCACAGACCTTGTACTGTGGCATATTAAACTTAAGAGGCTACTGTTAGACTACTGTGTGGGTATAGTACCTGAGTAGCCCTGGTGCCCAATTGGATATCCGCCATGAAAACAACCACTCTGGAAAGAGAGCTCAGCACAAGCTCTCTCTCTTCTTTGTCCACCGGGGATCAGGTCTTGCAGGGCCACTGAAATAAGTCAAGCTCCTACAATCAGGTGACTTGTTGGTGGAAACTGCATGTTCTAAACACTCAGAGCAATGATTGGTGGGTAGTAGTGATGTGCCAAAAATCACCGAATTCCTCACTTGGTGTGCTCTCTGAGTGGGGCCTCCTTAAATTTTCTGAGGAGGAAATCCTCTCGGAGTTATCCATGGCTCAGAATTGTCCAATGAACGATTCTGATTGTATTGCCTTTATTTCTCAAAATTGCCAACTGTAATGGTTAAAATTAATAGAAAATTGTCATCTGGCCAATCCCCCAAAATGTGAGATATAGGTTATGGCCTCTTATAATGGGACAGCATCGAGGCTCCTGTTGAGGGCAGGAGCTTGCAGGAGACTTAGTTTCAGACATACATTGATTGCTAGACCTTGCACTTTTCTCATTCACCAGGAGGGGAATGTTGCCATTTCAGATCATTCATTTTGCCACTACACTCGAATTGGTAGACATCCACCTTTTGTTCCTACATCTAGCATGATCTCATTGCACAGATGCCACCCCACATCCTCATCATGAGGGACTTCAATGGGAGTAGTACTGATGCCAATGTAAGGAGTGGGATCCTTCGCTTTCCCTTATGAATCCCAGTGTCAATCCTTCCACTATTTACAATGAGTGGTCGAGAATAACCCTTACAGAAGTCGTCACCTTCATGTGGTCTGTACCATCTCCCATGGAGCACTGCACAACCCTTCACATATATCACAGTGGAGGCTTGATTGGACTGACACCGAAGTGGCTTCGAACTGCTTTGTGAGTTTGGCAAACATTGTTAACTAGTAGCCAATCAGTGTTGTAGATGATAGACTGTATCATCCATGCAGCTGCCTTGACTATTCCTAAGACCTCAACCCAGTGGAATCCTGACTTCACTGCAGCTCATAACAAGGCTTGGCTGGTGTTTTGGAGATATCTGACATCCCTCAACCATGCCAGGGTCAAGGCCCATTTCATCCAACACTAGAAGGAATCTTCGATCACCTGCATGACCAGTTCTAGATTGTTTTGGGATAAAGTCCAGCAAATTGATGGAAACTGCATGTCCCACTCATTATCTGTCCTGCAGCACAATGGATGGCAATTGCCAACACTATGGGGAAATCATCATTTTTTTTTTGTCTTATTCCTCCAAGTTTCTGACTCTGAAGGGCAAGGCTGAACACCCTCTGCTGTCTTTCCACTCAAATAGCCTGGAGGCAAACAACAGGCCATTCACACTGGAGGAGCTGTGCCTTGTAAGACAGTGTCTATTAGGCCATGCTCCAACATCTCTCACCACTGAGTAAGAATTGGCTGCTCTGCTTTTCAATTGCATTTTCTTTGAGGGGCAGTTTTCAACCCCACCTTCTCGTGGTGCAAACCATTAGTACCTTTCAAAAGGAAACAGAAGAGGAGAACTGCAGATCAGTGTGGCCTACTGTGGCTACTTTTCTTACCCAATTAAAAATACCCGTCCCGTGGCCGAGTGGTTAGCACGCTTGGCTACTGATCTAAGGGACCTGGGTTCGAGCCCCGAATTAGGCATGGATGTGTGTGTCGTTTTTCTGCTGAGGTCCTGCCATCCTCTCAGATCTCCTACTATGGCATATAAACTGACAGGCTCCTGTCAGACCTCTGTGGCAAGCAGCCGCTTGAGGGGGTATTTATTTTTTTTTTATATAATTTCTCTTGTTGAGCAATAAAATTTTCAGTGAAGTATCACTTTAATGGAGATAGAGTGCTGCCTGTTCTCCAAAAAACTTGCAAATAGTTTGAAGAATAAACTTAAAAAATTTATTGTTCAAACACAGAGAACTTTTAACTAATTTTTTTTTAGCATTGCTGAGGAGTGGTCAACCACACAGGTCCTGTTGCTGACCATATACACCATCCTGCACTTGTGGGCTTGTGAGTTGACAGCCCCAAGTGAATTGATTCTCAGCTGGTGGATAATCTGCATCAGAGGCCATCGCAGGTATCTGACTTTTCTTTGCTTGTACAGGCATTGTCAAACCTACATTGGATGAAGTATTCCACTATAGAGAGCTTCAACCTTTAGTAGTGGGGGAACAGGTGTTTTCTCCATGCTAGCGATTAGGGGACTGTTTGATATTGTCAGCATTCCCTCTCTCAATAAACTTAGTTTCTTTAAACATTCCACTAACAATTTTCTCTCTGTAGGTAGTTGAAATGTGAGGCCTTTGCACAGAGATGGTTCTCTTGATGTCCTCACACGAATTCCATTGTTATACTTCAGATATTCTTGGCTTGCAAGACAGCATAAGGACAGATTCTTAAATTTCTCTTTTTAGGGAGGGAAGATTGAAAGTATTTCCAAGGTGTAGTGATGCGCTTCTGGGATATGAGTGCATTAATGAAAGGCTTCTTACAGTTAAATTTCAGACAAACATTAAAGACTTGAATCTTATAGGTTTTATAGACAAATTCATATTATTTTGAATTCTGTCAAGAAAGGAGATACTGAATCTGACCTTTGGGGAGGGGTGATAGATCACTTTGATGGCAACATCTACAGGTAAGTAAACTTCATGGTTTGAGAATAACTAGCACTTATTACAAACAATGCAGCATATATAAGTACACATGAGATGCATAAGAATATGATTCATTGTGTATTAATTAGCAGCAAATCGACTAGTTAAGAATAGTTCATGTAGGGGAGGTGAAATTGGGTCTGACCATTACCTTGTTAAAAGTGCTATGCAACTTAAGAAATGTTGTGCTAAGGTTAAAAAAGTATAATTAAACAATGAAGCGCTGAAACACCCAGTAATAACTACGGTAAAGCTTACCATGATAGGTTACGTAATCATTATGACAGTCATGGTTTGCTTACTACTGAAGTTGAGGAAGAATGGGACCGTTTTAAACACACTTTTCTTGAAACTAACAGTACTGTTTTAGGAAAAAAGGAGCAGAGGGGGCAAAATTATTTGAGTGATGAGGCAATGGAGCTTAGTTTGGAAAGAAAGAACTGCAGGAATGTCTTTAATCAATACCTTACTAGTCCTAAGAGAAAGCAGCTGTACCAGATAGTTAATTGTGTGGGAAAGAACGGACAGGTACACAGGGACTGAAGAATAAGCAAAGTAAGGTTATTAAAGGTAAGGATTCTGTCATGGCTAGGTTGGCTGAGCATTTCAGATGTGTTCTAAACAATGTGGTTAGTTCTCCTATTGTTTGTAATGATGATAGATGCAATACTGGATTTAATGTTGGTGCTATATCAGAGTGTGAAGTTATTTTGCTTATTTCTAAACTACATAAATCCCCAGGGGTAGATGAAATTACCACTGAAATGCATAGAGTTGGGAATGTTTCTGTTACCTCATGGCTGTTGAAATTTTGAATATTTTTTTATAATAAAGGCAATTTTATCAGTGCTATTTTTATAAAATGTGATTACAGTTCTTGTGATAACTAGGGGTATCAGCCTACTATCTATTCCATGTAAAGTTATTTGCATTATTGTGTTTAATGGAATTAAGAATTGGTTGACAACAATTGTATGATGAGCATTGTACATTCAGAGGTGGTAGGGGATGTGTAGATGAGATTTTTTCACTTAGATTCGTGAGAAATGTTTAGAGTTTCAGAAACCTGTAGCTTTGTAGATTTCAAAAAGGCTTTTGCTCTGTTGATCGTCATAATTTGTGGTTGATCGTGAGATCATATGGCATACCTGGCAAGTAATTTAACTTAATGAAAGCTCTATAGTAACATCGAGTTGTGTGAGAGTTGGTTTGGCATTGCTTCTGGTGTTCCACAAGGGTGCATTTTGTCTCCTTCCCTCTTTAGTTTCGTTATTAATTATGTTATGCAAAATTCATTGCAAGGGAAAGCTTTCGGACTTAAATCGTCTAGAGACCTGATAATTTCTGATTAATATTATGCTGATGATTTAGCCCTTTTGGCAAATAATATTAATGAACTCTTTTCATTAGAGCTGTTGATGAGTCTGTTAGCAGAGTATAGGTTTGGTGATAAACAGAGAGAAAAAGAAAGTAATGAAAATTGGCCAGGCAGGCTGTGGTTCAGTTAATTTGAATGATTGAACTTTTGAGCAGGTGTCTCAGTTTAATTATCTTGGGAGCTATGTAACAGATATTGGTGATGTACGGAATGAGATGAAAAGATGAATATTGATTGCTGCTGGAACTTTTAAAAATATCTGGAGAGTATGGAGAAATAGGCGTATACACCTAAAGATTAAAATTAGTAGTGAAACTTGAACCCTTTGCAAAGAAGATAACAGGAAACTTTATGCTTTTGATTCTAGATGCCTACGCAGTATCTTGGGCATTAGGTGGTTCAACTTTTGATTACTTAATATGTGTGGCCATCTAATATCAGTATGGGTAATCAGTAATGGGATAGTTTAAGTAATCAGTATGGGGGGGGGGAGAAATGTTAGCACATTTCCTCCCTCCCCATACTGATGAGGTAAGGCAAAGGAGTCAGTGACATCTGATCAGCATATTGTGCAGAGAGAGAGACTTTGGTTTGGTCATGTTGTCTGTATGTGTAACTATAGATTGGCGAATACAGTTTTGAACAGTGTGCCTGAAGGCCTCAGAAAGAGGGGAGACCTAGGATGCGGTGGACAGACAATGTCAAACAGGACCTGGTTAGAATTGTTCTACATTGACCAGATGTAGCTCAGGAGAGATGTGTTTGGAGAACTTAAATTGCACAGTCTGGTTGGACCTCTGTGGCCAATGAATGCTTGAGGATGATGAATAAAAGTAATGAAGGCAAAAAAAATGATTAAATGTGTTAAACTTTCCCACATTTTTCAGGAATTCTGAAACAAAAGAAAAATGTTTCACTGCAATGGAAATCCAGTCTTCCCGCCGTCAGACCTCTATTGCAAGCAGCTGTTTGATAGTAATTATATTTATTATTCCGAAAACATTAATATTTGGTATATCTGTAGTAGTCAACATAAATAAATTTTTCTATAAATTCCTCTCTCTCTTCCCTCCATCCCCAATAGGGTTAATGCCCATGGCTATTTGCAGAAAATTCGTTTGTTTTTATTATAAAGACTTGTAAATTACAAAGTTGACTTTCGCATCTTATGAATGAAAAGCAACAGGTCAGGGTGGGGTTTGGTTTTCAAAGGAAATTTTAATGCCTATATTTATTTCGAGACTCCAGTATCCAGCACAGTCCAACACCCCCCCTCCCCCCCCAAAAAAATCTTTTTGGTTTGGATAGATCTTGGAGATATTTTTAAAGTCCTATCGAATCCAAAAGGAATTTTTAATTTATTTCTAAAAACAAAGAATTTGAATGTCTACATTCGGGAAAGACGATAAAGTGAAAACTTTAGCTCATTTTTTTCTGAAAACGAGCTAAGAACGGGTAGAAGAAAAAAAAAATTATCCACTCTTCTGTGCAGTTTTAAGCTTTAATTTTAGTTCTACATTTGTATTGGGTTGTTTTACCTCTAAGCGCGACATTTTCTGCTTTATCGTCAGTAGACATTCAAATTCTTTGTCTTAGAGATAAATTAAAAATTATTTTTGTTTGGATAGGAAATGAGGAAATATCTCAATATCTATCCAACCCAAAAATTTTTTTGTGGGTAGGAGGGGATTTTGGATTGTGCTGGATAATGCAGTCTCGAAATAAATATAGGCATTTAAAATTTCTTTGAAAGCCAAACCCCATCCTGACATGTTGCTTTTCATTCATAAGATGCGAAAGTCAACTTTGTAACTCACAGGTCTTTATACAGTAATGAAAGCGAACCAATTTTCTACAAATGGCCATGGACATTAGCAGTATGGGGAGGGGAGTGGGAAGAGGGAGGAATTTGTCAAAAAATTTATTTATGTTGACTACTACAGATATACCAAATATTAATGTTTTTTCGTTAATGAAATCTTGAATGTTTTCGGAATAATAAATTTAATTACTCTCAAACAGCTGCTTGTAATAGAAGTCTGACAGGTGTAAGCCAGGATCTAGAAAAACGTAGGGAAGACTGGATTTCCATTGCAGTATAACATATTTTCTCTCTATTTCAGAGTCCTTGAAAAATGTGAGAAACGTTAACACATTTAATCATTTTTTTGCCTTCATTATCCTTATTCATCCTTTTCATCGGGCCACAAGGGTCCGAACATATCTCTCTCCTGAGCTAATTTGGTCACTAGACTAATTCTAACCAGGTCCTGTTTGACATTGTCTGTCTACCGCATCCTATGTCTCCCCTCTTTCTGAGGCCTTTGGGTACATTGTTCATAACTCTATCCGCCAATCTATAGTTACACATACAGGCAATATGACCAAACCAACGGAGTCTCTCTCAGCACAATAGGCTGCTCAAAGGAGGCCAATGACTCTTTTGCCTAACCCCATCATTATTTACAAAGTTGAACCACCTAATGCCAAGATACTGCGTAAGCATCTAGAATCAAAAGCATGAAGTTTCCTGTTGTTTGAAAAGGATCCAAGTTTCACTATTATACACTAAAATTTTAGTCTTTAGGTATATATGTTACCGCTAAAGCTCGAAAGCCGTTAATGTGCACATTACTTAGCTAATCTGCAGATTAACTGATTTGCTCCGTTAACGTGCGGAATCAAGAGTTTTCCGCATTTTACCTAGGTAATGTGCACATTAACGGCTTCCGTATCGTTAAAGTTCAAAAGTTTGTTTCTCTTATAGTAGTGAATCTCTTAAATATGAATCTTCGTGTCACGTGATTCACTCGTCCGCATTATAAAAAACGCCCCGGATGAGCGGAGGCCAAGTGAGAACGAATCGGTAAAGCGATTCATTCTTGATAACGAATCACTAAAATGATTCGTTCTCACTTGGCCTGCTCATTTTGGGGGCTTTTTTTTATAATTCGGACGACTGATTCATGTTGACAGAGGGATGACCCTGGTTTCAACTCTACTCTCGGACACTAGATAAATAACATTATGTTAATTTAAGCGTACAGAAACGTTCCTGTTGTTCCAGCAAAGATCTTATTTTCACTTTAACGAGTGCCTAGTAGGTAAAGTGCAGATTATCCAGGTAATTTGAGAAATGAAACAATTTTCCGCACGTTAACGGATCACCCTAGTTAATCTGCACAATACCTAGATAATCTGTAGAATAACTGATTTCTGCACTTTAGCGGTAACATATACACCTGTTTCGCCACTCCTGCCAGATATTTTTAAAAGTTTCAGCATCAATTCGTAGTACAAATCCTGACTGTCATAATTGCTAAATATCGTGGTAAGCTAGAACAAGATAATAATTTGTCCATGAAACTTTTTTTGCCGTCCCATGGCCGAGTTATTAGCGCTCTTGGCTACTCATGGATGTATGTGTCGTTTCTCTGCTGAGGTCCTGCCATCCTCTCAGACCTCTGTGTGAAGTGTCTGCTGAGAAAGGAGAAATTTATAGTTGCTCTTTATTCAATTATTTTTGGTGTTGTATCAGCTTTAATTATGCCCTCTGACGTTGAAACTTTCAATTAATACTGCATACGATCTAAGAGGTTTATATTGACTGCAGTATTCCTATAAGGGAATGCTGCTTTTGCCTGAAAATGAAGTGACATATTCTGTTTACTTGGTATAGGTACTAATGAAATATTACTGTTTGCATTTTCCCAGTGAAGACTAATAAATTTAACGTGTTATTTTTATTATAATATACATTTGGGGGTGGGGTTAAGATGTGGATTTGTTGATACACTTGTATTTAAACGTAACATTATGGGTTTCATGGCGCAAGAGCAACAAAGGCTATGTTGCACAGATATGGAATGCTTGGAAGATACTGTACTTATTTATTTCCCACCTCTAAACTGAAACTACTGGATGATTGGGAAAATATTTCATTAGTACCTATACAATTTAAAAAGAGTCTCTCATTTATCACTTAATGTGACATTGTTTTCAGAAAAATGAATGTTCTCTCTAGGAACAGGGGCCTAATTATTGCTGTTGCGTCATAAAACTCATATCGACCATTGTTAAAAAAGTTTAAATATAGAAAACATTTAAAAAATAAATATCAACAAATGCCACATTAAAAGAGTTTTCTTACCTCTCCAGAAACTTCTATTGGATGTATATTATAATAAAACTCAATTTTTCAGATTTATTAGTTAGTTTTGACTGGGAAAATGTAAATAGTAATATTTCATTAGTACCACTACAAAGTAAAAATATGACATTATTTTCAGGAAAAAGCAACGTTATCTTCTAGTAGTATGCAAACTTCGCAGATTTAGTAAGGGGGCCCTCCGGTTGCAATAAAAAAATCGAGTTCTTTTAAGTGTTTATACGTGAAGCATAAAATGGGTTTTCCTTAATTCTGCTCTTATAAGTCCCGGGGCCCGCGGCTTTCAGCTCCCTTTACCAGTCCGTCATCATAAATAGATCGTTTGCAATATTAGTTGAAAGTTTTCGCATTTCCTACCTTTAAAGAGGGCGCTATTTGGTTAATCGAAAACTGCGAAACTTAAAGCCAAAAATAATTTTCCATTTGTAAAGAACGAAGCGATAGTAATGCTTTTCTTTTTATGAAAACGAGCTAAAAATATTTAATTGCTAACTGAAGTTAACAATTAATGAGTTAATGTTCAGAAATAAAAGGTTTGATGAGCTGCTCATTCTATTGGCAGTTCGCTCCACTAGTCTACCAAACCAGATGGTATAATATGGTAGAGAGATCTTTGGGGAAGGCAAGTTTCAGCAGGATCGGATTAACCTAATGCCAACCATCCTCAAGGAGGAAAATATTTAAAATTGTTAAGAATGACAAATTTAAAGGTACTGGAATTTATACCCCCCCCCCACATGCATATATGATATTGTTCCTATTTGTCCATTAGGCGACATGGGGCACTGCTCCACCAAAAACTAACTTCAAATTTAGTATTGATTATTTGTCATATCAACATAATATTCGTTATGTAGTCATTATTTGCCGTGTTACGTAGGGAATCACAGCATTTACTTTGCGAATCATGCCTTCATCGATTAATATCGTATTATCAGTAGGAATTTCAACATTACGACCACGGTGACCGGAATCTCAGCAGTATCTGTTATAGCGCTGAGGTATAAGTAAAGTTGGGTTGTTTTCCCTCTGAGCGATACTTTTTTTGCACACAATGAGCTAAACGACCAGGCCACATGGACTCCGGAAGCTCAGAGAAAGTGGGGTAAGGGAGACAGATAGTAGCCTCTTGTCAAAGGCCATCCTGCGTGTTCTTTAACTTGCACAGGGTGTGACTCTCCTGCATACGGAGCCACCACTTAAAGACCCATGTGACGGATGGCAGCCTCTCCAATCCCATCGATGGCCCCTACTGACCGTGGGCAGGACGGAGATAAGTCTCAAAGCTGACCCAGCTGGTACTTGAACCTGGGAACTGCAGATTACGAGCCTTATGCGCTACCGACTGAGCCATCCCCGGCCCCCTGAGCTGTAGGAGATGGATCACCATTTTGAAGTGGCTTGTGACACGATTCTAGCAGTCCAACCAATAATCGAAGTTCTTGTTACGTAGCGAAAATTTCCTTTGACTGTGGCAGGTCAACAAGCTCTTTTCTGATGTGTTTGAACTGAGTTGCCAAAGAAGGGGGCAAATGTGAAGTGTTTTAGAACAACCTAAGATATGAAAATATAAAATGTGCCGAACCAAACGTGTTTGGGATTTTATGGCGTAAGGAAAATAAGGTCATGCTGCACCAAACAAGATATATAATAGGACTAATTCCGAACGAACGGGCGGACATGTGTGACGTCATCGGTGGCAGATACTCCGTTTCTCCGTGGCTACTTGAGCGAACGGTCCCAAATTTAGTGGGGTGGTCCAATTTAGTTCTACCCTTGTTAGGGTACGAGATCGGGTTCCTTGTTGCCGTGGGTCTGGAGTTGTCTCTCAAAAGTGTCCGAAATTTCTGTGGGCACAGCTGTCGCCAACCATGTGAATTTAGTAGTACGTATGGAAAGCTGGAATGAAGAGTCATCAATGGGCATACATTTCGCGCCAAACTTTTGGCCTGAATTTAACTAGTATATACAAAAAGCACATGGAGACTTACAACCAAAATTACAAAGCAACACACAAAGAATAGCGACCCAACAATAAAGCTGTTTATGAATAAAAGGAAATGAAATATCCGGTAAAGCGTAAAAAGCCAAAAACGAGTCGTGGGATAAAAGGTGCCCGGTGCGCCTTGTTGGCTGCGACGATCAATCCAGAGCTGGAACTCAGGTTCGTCAATAGGGGTGGCTCAGTCGGTAGCACGCCAGGCTCATATGCAATTCCCAGGTTTGAATTCCACATGAGCCAGCTTTGAGTATTATTTCTGCAAAATCTTCTTGTCCTGTCCTTGCCGTTCCTCGGACAAGACGCCCGTGTATAGGAGAGCATACCCTGTGCATGTTAAAGAACACACTGGATGGTCTAGAAGGGAGGATACCGTCTGTTTCCTAACAACAGTCCAATGGATTCCCTTCTCTGTGCCATCAGGGTATTTGTGACCTGGCCATTTAGCCCATTGTGCTTAAAAAATTGCCGCTCAAAGATGAAACAACCCAAGCCGGGATGGTGTATTTTTGAAAACAAGCATTTTTTTTTAGAAATATGTTTTTAAAAATATTCCTTTCATTTTGTTTTTAGATATCCTTAGTTGTATTATGATATATGTCTGGGTTCGAGCCCGGATTATATATTGATTATTCTATTGTAGATCTCGCCTTCCTCACTGGTCTCCTCTGTAACATTAAACCGACAGGCTCTTGTCAGATTTCAGTGACAGCAGCTGATGGATGGTTCTTTTTTTATATGCATGATTGGTCTCTTCACAACTGCGCTCATTAGTGAACAGCTTGACTTAAATATTTAGATAAATATTTCGATTTTAAACGAGAAACTTACCTTTTCTTTTCATTTTCGGAATCTGCTAGAAAGTATAGGTGTTTGAGCCTAGGCTCTGGGGGAATTGCTTCAAAAGTATTCTTTTTACCTTGCAGACTGCAGCTCTGCACTTTATAACCATGAAGATGGAACATACCTATCAGAGCAAAAGCAAACAGTTTAATAACAAAATAACCTAAAAAAATGTAAAAAAATTATAACATTATCTAAACTAAAACACATATATCGATCAATAGTAAAGGGTTGGGTTGGGTTGTTTTACCTCTGAGCGGCACTTTTTTGCACACCAAGGGCTAAATGGCCAGGTCACATGGACCCCGAAGGCTCAGAGAAGGTTGGGGGAGGGGACCCACTGGAACAGCTGTTGGGAGACAGATGATAGCCTCCCGTCAAGGCCATCCAGCGTGTTCTTTAACGTGCACAGGGTATGGCTCTCCCGCACACGGGCCACGGCTTAACGTCCCATCCGAGGACGGCGGCCTTTCCAAACCCATCGGTGTCCCCTACTGACCGCCGGCAGGGCGGGGAATTTTGCGGAGATAAATCTCAACGCTGACCCAGCTGGGACTCGAACCTGGCGCTCTACCGACTGAGCTACCCACGCCCCCAATAGTAAAGGCATGGATTACTTGTAAATACGGAATGAAATCTTTCAGCAAAAATATATCTGGATCACGTATATTTTTTTGCCACTCTGGAGCAGTGTTTCCCCAACCTTTTTATTTTGGCGACACTCTTCTGAAATATTTCGTTTACTACGACACACCTGTCGTAAAAAAAGCTTTTTTGTTTGCTTTATTATAATTGTTGAAATTTTGAACGCGTATTAAACTCAATATTCGTTAATGAAAAGTACGAATTATTATGCAGTATTATTGTTTTTCGTAAATTTTCGCGACTCTCTGGTTGGTAATCACTACTTATATGGGATATTCTAATATTTAAGCCTTAACTGGAATAGTGGTTAGAGAACTAGCGATTGTTCCAACAAGGCAAACTTTGTGTTAGCTCTAACTGAGGCAGTGGTGAAAAGTGACTTCTGTCTTAGTAGGGCATGTTCTTGTATGAGAGGGCGGGGGTGGCTCAGTCGGTAGCGCGCCAGGCTCGTCTGTAGTTCCCAGGTTGGAGTCCCAGCTGGGTCAGCGTTGAGATTTATCTCCGCAAAAATTCCCCGTCCTGCCCACGGTCAGTAGAGGACACCGATGGGCTTGGAAAGGCCGCCGTCCGTCGGATGGGACGTTAAACCGTGGCCCCGTGTGCGGGAGAGCCATACCCTGTGCACGTTAAAGAACACGCTGGATGGCCTTGACGGGAGGCTACCATCTGTTTCCCAACAGCTGTTCCAGTGGGTCCCCTCCCCCAACCTTCTCTGAGCCTTCGGGGTTCATGTGACCTGGCCATTTAGCCCATGGTATGCAAAAAAGTGCCGCTCAGAGGTAAAACAACCCAACCTTGTATGAGAAGCCCTGTAAAAGCTAGGAGTAGATTCAAGGATTCTCCTGTCCTATATGTTGCAAATAAAACTCATTTTCAAAGAAAATGAAGTTTTTAATTTTCCTACTTTTACACCCTTTAAAAGCTATAATTCGTATTAATAAATAGGGGGGGGGGGAATGAAAATAGTAACATTTCATTAGTACTCATAAAACACGAAAAGAATTTTTCGTTTATCGCTTAAAATGAAAAGTTTACTCTCCTTTGTGAGAAAAGGGGGCAATAGAGTTACTGTTAGTGTAGCATTCCTTGACACTAACGCCGAAAGTTGAAATTTCCATCTAAAATACAGTGTTTGGTCAAATTATTATGAATACCTAATGCGTCGTTGTGTGTGTCAAGGTACATTCCCAAATTTCAAAGTTTTCAATTCTCTGCGAATAGTTCTCATTGAAATGAACATTCCATATTCGCCATGCTATTTTTCGATCTAGACAATTCGAGTTGGCCTGTTTTACCTCTGAGACATAAATTTAAAAATTACTCTAATGAATATAGGGATATAGATAGGGGAGCTATGTAACAGACACTGGTGATGTGCGGCATGAGATAAATAGAAGATAGTTGGGTTGGGTTGTTTGACCTCTGAGCGGCACTTTTTTGCACACCACGGGCTAAATGGGCAGGTCACATGGACCCCGAAGGCTCAGAGAAGGTTGGGGGAGGGGACCCACTGGAACAGCTGTTGGGAGACAGATGGTAGCCTCCCGTCAAGGCCATTCAGCGTGTTCTTTAACGTGCACAGGGTATGGCTCTCCCGCACACGGCGCCACGGCTTAACGTCCCATCCGACGGACGGCGGCCTTTCCAAGCCCATCGGTGTCCCCTACTGACAGTGGGCAGGGCGGGGAATTTTGCGGAGATAAATCTCAACGCTGACCCAGCTGGGACTCGAACCTAGGAACTACAGATTACGAGCCTGGTGCGCTACCGACTGAGCCACCCCCGCCCCAGAAGATAGTGATTGCTGCTGGGACTTTTAAGAATCAATGGAGCGAATATACTTAAAGACTAAAATTAGACTGTATAATTGTTTGATTCTTTCTAGGGTTAGTTACGGTAGTGAAACTTGGACACTGTAAACAAGATAACAGGAAACTTGATGTTTTTGATTCTAGATGGTTACGCAGTATTGTGGGTATTAGGTGGTTCAACTTTGTAAGTATAATGATGTGGTTAGGCAAAGGAGTCGGCAACTTCCTTTAAGCAGCATATTGTGCAGAGAGAGACTCCGTTTGGACATGCTGCCCTTATGGATAATTATAGATTAGCGAATAGGGGTATAAATAATTATAGATAGCGAATAGGGCTAGGTCTCCTCTTTCTGAGGCCTTTAGGCACTCAGAAAGAGGAGGAGATCTAGGATATGGTGGACAGATAATGTTAAACAGGACCTTGTTAGAATTAATGGCCAGATGTAGCTCAGGACAGAAATGTTTGGAGAACTAAATTACACGGTCTGGTTGGACCTCTGTAGCCCATGGCTGCTTGAGGATGATGATGATAATGATTATCACTGATGTTAAAAAAGTAAAATGGGTAACGCATATAATAATCCTTTGAATGCTCATAATGCCTACTTATCCAAATAATTATCGATCTCTCTTACCAGCATCCCACCTAAAATTATGGAGCGTTGTACTTTGTCTGAGCTTCTTCCCTTTCTATTCTGCAAAAGCATAATTTCTGCTGAGCAATTTGGAATTGTACCTGGCCGAGCAACAACACTACAGATTTTACACTGCCTAAATACATGGACATCAGCACTGGAAGAAGGCAATCTCTCCTACCATAGCCATTTTTAAAAAGCATTTACGTAAATATCTCAAATGCCATCAGTTTTAGATCTTGTTGCCTTCATCTCAATATTGCCAAAGGATTCATTTATCTGCAGATCATTTTCTGATATGTGATGTACACAACCATTGAGCTCATTTATTGTAATGCCACATGTTTGTTTTGTAAATTCTCCCAAATGGAGTCAGTGTATATAATATTAACCTTCGATTTATTGCTATTAAATTATATACTAATCATTAGAGTATTAATAATAAAGGATGTAATAAATAATATATTTAAGGAATATAATACCCTGAGAGTATTAATAACAAACAGACCCGGATCTAGAAAATGTCGAGGGAGAGGGGGGGGTTATAAAAATCGAGCCGGAAAAAAAAGTAAAAGGAGGCGGGGTGCGAAGAGACGATTATACAATGCATTGAAATATTTCGCGCTCCGTTTAGTAGGTCCTTTGTAAACATTCATGAATTGGCGGGGGTGGCTCAGTCGGTAGCGCGCCAGGCTCGTAATCTGTAGTTCCCAGGTTCGAGTCCCAGCTGGTCAGCGTTGAGATTTATATCCGCAAAACTCCCCGCCCTGGCCAGTAGGGGACACCGATGGGCTTGGAAAGGCCGCCGTCCGTCGAATGGGACGTTAAGCCGTGGCCCCGTGTGCGGGAGAGCCATACCCTGTGCACGTTAAAGAACACGCTGGATGGCCTTGACGGGAGGCTACCATCTGTCTCCTAACAGCTGTTCCATTGAGTCCCCTCCCCCAAACTTCTATGAGCTTTCGGGGTCCATGTGACCTGGCCATTTAGCCCATGGTGTGCAAAAAAGTGCCGCTCAGAGATAAAACAACCCAACATTCATGAAATGTAAATAAATTTACTAATTTTTGCCTCTATTCCCTTACTAGCATTCTGATAGGGAGGGGCATGCCACCACCAATTGGTTCTGTAACATATAATAATTTCTAGAGTAATAATAAAGGAATACTAATTCTGAGAGTACTAGGAGCAGGTTGGCTCAGTCTTTAGCCTATCAGCTCGTAATCTGCAGTTCCCACTTTCGAGTCCCACCTGTAACAGCACCTAGATTTAACTCTGCTAAACTCCCCACCCTGCTCTAGGTCACAAAAAAAGGACACCGATGGACTTGGAAAAGCTGGCTGCTGTCGGATGGAACTTGAAGCTGTGATCCCGTGTATGGGATTGGGTTGTTTACCGTGTGTTGGATTGGGATTGTTATATTCTGAGTGGCACTTTTTTGAATACAATGGGCTGATTGAACAAAATTTTGCTAAATGAACACAAGGGGGTCATTGGTGAGCAGAAGGACTTGCCGGAATTTTCTCCCGTCGTCTTGAACTTCGTTATCACTTTGTTGCAGAAGTAATCCTTACCAATGATTTGACATCAGTGAACCACACACCCGCGATTGGCAAGGACCCTGAGGGCTTGAAGAAGGTTGGGAGGAGGGACTCATTGGACAGTGTTGGAAGACATGGTAGCGTTCCGTCAGGGCCACCCAACATGTTTAACATAGACAGGGTATGATTCTCCCGCACATGGTGCCATGACTTAACGTCCCATCTGACAGACGGCGGTCTTTTCAACCCCATCGGTGTCTCCTATACTGACTGAAGGCATTGCGGGAATTTTGCAGAGATATATCTCAGTGCTGGCCCCCGTATATGGAAGAGCCATACCCTGTGTATGTTAAAGAACACAATGGATGGCCTTGACTGAAGGCTACCATCTGTCTCCTAACAGCTGTTCAGTGGGTCTCCTTCCGTCCTCTGAGACCTTGAACTTAATATACTGATGGTCATTTGGCCCATTATGTACGAAAAAATGCCACTCAGAGTCTCCTAATACTCCAACCCTGAGAGTACTAATAACAAAGGGTATAACTTATATGAGTATCTTATTATATAATGTCCGTAATTTCTGTCCTGACACGTATAACGTCATCGGTAGCAGAAGTTCTCGGTTTCCATGACTACCTTAATGATTGGTCCAAAATTTTGTGAAGTGGCTCCACTTAGTTCTAGCCCTGTTGGGGTAACAGATCAGGTTCCTAGCTTCAGTGGGTCTGGAATAAACCGTCTGAAAATATCCGAAATTATTGGGGGCGCTACCGTCACCTTCCTTATGATGAATGGTACCTTAAAGGTGGAACGATGTGAATGAATTTATCGATTGGAAGATTTATCAATATTACATTTCGCTCCAGACATTTAGCGGGATTTAAAGTAGTACTACTATTAAAAGGTGTAGCAATCCTGATAGTAGCAGTAATAAAGGAATGTTTGTGAAAAATTCCTTGAATGGTGGGTGCAACTGAAATAACTTGCTCTGCACTGAATTGAACAAACATGGCTGAAAGAGATCGATGACGTTAGGGCACATCATTGTTAAGTTACGAACCTAAGGCAGCTGTGGCATTGCGATCACTGTAAAAATACAGCGAAGCATCTTTCAACAGGAAGTAACGTCTTTTCCAAGACTTCCATCTCTGGCTGAGCTTTCCAAGGAATCCCTGGCAATCAGGAGATGGAAACGAAGAGGTAGGCAGCTGGGCGTTGCGCACACTCGTGTCCATGTATTGATCCACCTGAAATAGTTTAAAAAATGGTTCAGTCACCTTCATTATTTATCACTTTATAATTACTTTAGTTATCTACGACTTAGTTATCTATCGCCTTAGCTACGTACCATCATAGTTATTTATCACCTTAACTACGTATCATCTTAGTTATTTATCACCTTAGCTACGTATCATCATAGTTATTTATAATCCTTGCATTCTTTAGCTATGTACCACCTTAGTTATCATTTTCTTATCTATCGCTTTAGATATCTATAATCCTAGCATTAGCTATGCACCACGTTGGTTATCTGTCACATTAGCAACAGATGAAACCCTCCCGTCAGGGCCATCCAGTGTGTTTAGTAATGTGCACAGGACATTGTTCTCTCTCCTGTGCACTGGGTCACGGTTTAACATCCTATACGACGGACGGAGACCTTTCCAAACCCATCGGGGTTCACTTTCTGGCCGAGTGCAGGGTAGGCATTAGCGGAGGTAAACGTTACCATTAGCCCAGGTGAGAGACTCAAACCTGGGAACTGCAGATTACGAGCCTGGAGTTCTACCGACTGTGCAATCCCGCTCAATGTCATAAGAAGTTATTTACAATTATGAAGATTTTAGTGTTAGCGAACAACTAACATGAAATTCAGATAAAGTAAATGAAACTCATTAATTTCATTATACCACACAGCAGGCCCTTGCCAATCGCGGGTGTGTGGTTCACTGATGCCAAATCATCGGTAAGGATTACTTCTGCAACAAAGTAATAACGAAGTTCAAGAAGACGGGGGAAAATTCCGGCAAGTCCTTCTGCTCACCAAGTTCTGAAATAGTGTTAAGATCACTACTTTTTTTTCTTGCAGTATATTCCGTATCCCCACCGTTTTACATCCTTATAAAAATAAAATTTCACTATTTCTTTTAATTGAGATTTTGCATATACAGTTGGTAATATTTTTCTTTACCTCACTTTCGAGTGAACTACAATTCCACATTGCCGACACCAAAAGCAAAGAGAGAGATCGAGAGAGTAGACGACTCAGATTTGGTGTCATATTTTTCAACTTTCTACTAAATAGAAGTAGATTATTATATATGTTTCATGTTTTTTCATGCGACTGGGCCATTTTCTCAAACCCCTACCTCTCGACTTTCAGAACAAAATTGTTGGAAGACCACAATATCTCTACCTTTTTCCTAGCCGGTAGCGCCCAGGCTCAATCTGCACTTCCCAGGTTCGAGTCCCTTCTGGGCCAGCGTTGAGATTTATCTTCGCAAAACCCCCAACCTGCCCTCAGTCAATAGGGGACAATGATGGATTTAGAAATGCTGCAGTTCGGATGATAGGACATTAAACCGTGACTCTGTGTACAGGAGAGTCATACCATGTGCATGTTAAAGAACATGCTGGATGGCCTTGATGGGAGACCACCGTCTGTCTCCTAACAGCTGTGCTGTGAGTCATCTCCCCATGACCTTGAGCTCTCGTAGTCCTTGTGACCTGGACATTAAGCCGTTGTGTTGTTTTACCTCTGAGCGACAGTTTTTTTACACACAATGGACTGAATGGCCAGGTCACAATGACTCCGATGTCTTAGGGAAAGTTGGGGGGAGGGGGCCCACTGTACAGCCATTAGGAAACAGATAATAGCCTCCCATCAGGGCCATCCAGCATGTTCTTTAACATGCATAGGATATGGTCCTCCCATACATGGAGCCACGGCTTAACATCTCATCCGATGGCGTCCTTTCCAAGCCCATCGGTCTTCCCTACTGATCTAGGACGGGTAGGGGTGTTTTTCGGAGATAAATCTGAGCGCTGGGCCAGGCGGGACTGGAACCTGGGAACTGCAGATTACAAGGCTGGAACGCTACCGACTGAGCCACCCCCCTAGTTAACTTCCGTCCGTTAAGTCCAGCCCTGCGTGCAGAGATAAAACCAACCAACCGAAGACTCCATTCATAACCTGTTACTGTCTTTGCTGAGAAAAGCGTAGAAATGCGCAATGACGGCAAAGCTGGACTTTATCCATTTAGTGTTTGGCAGTTGTGCTGATTTTAAGCAATGGAGTGTGAAACAGCAGTAAGGAAAACTTACCCGAGAAGCTGTGGCTGCAACCTGATTCAAGGCACTAATCCACCTGGAAGAAATAAAGTTCAGATGAAATATTTTCAAGATCTAACATAAAGATCACACAAGGACTAGTCATAATTAATAATTATTCATCAGAATGAAACTTTTTTCGCATAATCAAAGTCAGTATTTTAATGGAATTGACTGTAATTGAAGAATTCCGAATTGATTAATTACTAAATAATTCTAGAGCAGAAATGAAGAAAAACAAGTTCATTTGAATAAAACTCATATGAGGTAAAAATAAAAAGATGGAATTCTTTAATTACAGTATAAAATATGCAACTATATTCATTTCCCCTAAATAACAACATACTCAAGTAATATAAGCGAATTTTTAAAAAAAATAAACACACACAAATTGTTATCACCTCAATTTCTTTTACAATATTCTTAATACTGTGACAAATATATGAACTCATTGTACACAAAATATACGTCTTCATTCTCAGCAAAGTTAGTATAAAATTTAACAAATAATTCAAACTTTTGTAATTCAAACAAATTTTAAATATAAATGTGACTATATTAAAATAAAGATCTAATACGTGAGTTTTAAAAAACATTTTAATCACACACTCTAGTGCTTCCAAAGCTTAAAAACAATAAACTTAAACTAATTTATTGTTCCCAAAATACGAAAAGCATATCGAACCTTTTTGTAAATATCACTAAAATCTTTATCATTTCTTCTCAGAAATACTTTATAACAAAATATAAGAAAAAAAAACAGCTGAAAAACAATTTAAATCGTATTCATTTTTCAGCTTTTGCTTTATTTATATATACATATAAACGAAAACAGGATAAGATTTAGTGTGGGACGGGAGCAAGACTCTCTACCCCCCAGAGAATGCTAGTAAGGTTGGGTTGTTTTACCTCTGAGCGGCACTTTTTTGCACACCATGGGCTAAATGGGCAGGTCACATGGACCCCGAAGGCTCAGAGAAGGTTGGGGGAGGGGACCCACTGGAACAGCTGTTGGGAGACAGATGGTAGCCTCCCGTCAAGGCCATCCAGCGTGTTCTTTAACGTGCACAGGGTATGGCTCTCCCGCACACGGGACCACGGCTTGCTAGTAAGGGTAATAGAGGCAAAAATTATTAAATTTATGTATAGTTCATGCATTTTTAAAGAATGTTTTTAACTCTAAAACGGAGGGGGATATACTGCAATGGAAATCTTACTTTCTTTTACTGCTCGATTGAGTTGTAATCCGGTGATCAAGGTCAAATAGGGGTCAGAGTGAAGATCGAGAAATAGTTAAAACTTTACAATGTCCTTATTTCGCCCTTCACTCCCATTCGGGAAGCGCTAGTTGGGAACCTGTGTTGTTTTTAAAATTCAGTAACTTATTGAAGATAGTAGCGCTGAATAATAAAAATAACAATGCACAATAGTAGGGGGAAAATGAGAGTTCTAACTCAGTGACGGGTCAATGTTAATCCTATGGGACCCGCCACCCATGTGTTTCAAGCTGGTGGTGGGTGATTATCAATCAAATTACTCAAAGGTAGGACTTCTAATCGGTGACGTTAGATTTCAAAATGGCGGAGCCAGGACTTAGAAATTTCGGATGAGTTGGGTTGTTTTACCTCTGAGCGGCACTTTTTTTGCACACCATGGGCTAAATGGCCAGGTCACATGCACAGGGTATAGCTCTCCCGCACACGGGGCCACGGCTTAACGTCCCATCCGACGGACGGCGGCCTTTCCAAGTCCATCGGTGTCCCCTACTGACCGTGGGCAGGGCGGGGAATAATTTCGGATGAGGGTAGAAACCAGAATGGCCGGTTTTTAATAAAGGGGGACGGTATTGATTAATTAAATATGAATTATGAATATTAATAAGGGGGGTTGCAGAAGGGGGTGTGGCCGGTGACGTCGATAACTGCTATGGGTGTTGGTGGAAATTACGATTGAGTTGCTATCCAAATCATCTATTATATGTCCATTATTACCTCTAATTCAACTGGATAATACAATTTCAGATTAATACATCACTGGAGGGAGGTATTCTTTTCAATACTACCTAACTTCAGTCTTAAAACAGTGAGAGTTCTGAGCAATGTGATTGATAATTACCCACCACCAGCTTGAAACACATGGGTGGCGGGTCCCGTAGGATTAACATTGACCCGCCACTGAGTTAGAACTCTCATTTTCCCCCTACTCACAACCTACTAATTTTCGTCTTATATGTTTACATCGTTCGAGCCCATTAATGTTTCAAGACTTTTATTGCTCTTGAGCTTATTTTTAGTCTTTATGAATGTTACTGCTCATTTGTCGAAGCTCGCTGCACACAGGTTGGGTTCTTTTACATCTGAGAGGCATTTTTATCACAATGGGCAATATGGCCATGTCACAAAGGTAACATGAGCTCAGAGAGGGCTAAGGGGGGGAGGGAACGGGGTTGTTGGGTTGTTTTACCTCTGAGCGGCACTTTTTTGCACACCATGGGCTAAATGGCCAGGTCACAAGGACCCCGAAGGCTCAGAGAAGGTTGGGGGAGGAGACCCACTGGAACAGCTGTTGGGAAACAGATGGTAGCCTCCCGTCAAGGCCATCCAGCGTGTGCTTTAACGTGCACAGGATATGGCTCTCCCGCATACGGTGCCACGGCTTAACGTCCCATCCGACGGACGGCGGCCTTTCCAAGCCCATCGGTGTCCCCTACTGACCGTGGACAGGGCGGGGAATTTTGCGGAGATAAATCTCAACGCTGACCCAGCTGGGACTCGAACCTGGGAACTACAGATTACGAGCCTGGCGCGCTACCGACTGAGCCACCCCCTCCCGGGGGAACGGGGCTCTATCTGATAATTGTGGGTGGAGTTTAGGAGAGATAAACCTTAACGCTGGTAAACATGGCACATGAACCTAGGAATTAAAGATTACAACCCCCCACAATATTGAATCAGTCCCCCTGCCTCTCCAATCCCTTTAGTGCTCTTTCTCACAGAATGTGGAGATCGGGTTAGCGGACATAAATCTCAATACCTTGATTGGTTGGTTTTTTTACCTCTGAGTGGCTCTTTTTTGCACACCATGGGCTAAATTGTCAGGTCACAAGACGACAATTTAGCCCGAAGGCTCAGAGAAAGTTGGAACAGCGTTGGGAGACACCACCATGTGCGGCGTTGTGGACCCACTGGAACAGCGTTGGGACACAGATGGTAGCCTCTCGTCAAATCCATCCAGCGTGTTCTTTAACATGCACAGGGTATGGCTCTCTACCGCACACGGGGTGGGGGTGGCTCAGTCGGTAGCGCGCCAGGCTCGTAATCTGTAGTTCCCAGGTTCGAGTCCCAGCTGGGTCAGCGTTGAGATTTATCTCCGTAAAAGTCCCTGCCCAAGGTCAGTAGGGGACACCGATGGGCTTGGAAAGGCCACCGTCCGTCGGATGGGACGTTAAGCCGTGACGCCATGTGCGGGAGAGCCATACCCTGTGCACGTTAAAAACACGCTGGATGGCTTTGCCGGGAGGCTACCATCTGTCTCCCAACAGCTGTTCCAGTGGGTCCTTGTGACCTGTTGGTGTGCAAAAAAGTGCCGCTCAGAGGTGAAACAACAACCACCCAACCGTCTACCGTACACGGGACCTCGGCTTAACGTCCCATCCGACGGACGACGGCATTTCGAAGCCCATCGGTGTTCCCTACTGACCGTGGGCAGGGTGAGGAATTTTGCGGAGATAAATATCATCGCTGACCCAGCTGGGAATCGAACCTAGGAACTGAGATTACGAGCCAGGCGCGCCACCGATTGAGTCAAACCATCAGTGTGCTGCTTCACCGTGGTTGAGAACCAGAAGACCAGGGGTATTCAATCCCATATTGCATTGTGACACTTTTGATGTGTGTCGTGTACCTTTCGGGATGTTTCCAGAAGGTACCCAATGCGAATCATATTTGGAAGATAAAAAGAAAAGAAATCAATTGTCATGCCACTTTCAAAATGCCAATGGGTAGCCACCCTTGATCTGGACTAGAAATTGTGACAGGGCCACTCGCTACAGCACCGGACGGCATATTTTTAGGGGCGGCAAATTTTGCGAATGAATTAACAACAGCAGTAAAATTGACGGGTAAGGCCAATTTTTCAACAGGTGATTTTCAATTGCTTTTAAAATTGACATTGACTTTAGCTAAATTAATTAATATCTAAGAATAGACTTGGAGAAAGGAGAGCAAACTGTCCAAGGTAACTCGGCAAAATTGCTGGCGTCATCTCTGTAAAGGTGACAGAAAGCACCAATATAGATGCTCGTTAATGAATAAAAAACTTCAGCTTCTTTACTTTTTTCATAAAATCACGAGGAAATAAAATGATTAGTTTTCAACGCATTATTTAAATACTCTTCGTGCAGGGGGTGGTGGTGGTGGTGGCTCGTAATCTGCAGTTCCTAGGTTCGAGTCCCACCTGGGTCAGCATTGAGATTATCTCCTCCAATCCCATTAAGATGGCTCAGTCTGTAGTGCGCCAGGCTCGCAATCTTTAGTTCCCAAGTTTGAGGGGTGCCAGGGTCGAGATTTATCTCCGCAAAAACCCAACCCTGCTCTCGGTCAGTAAGGTTGGGTTGGGTTGTTTTACCTCTGAGCGGCACTTTTTTGCACACCATGGGCTAAATGGCCAGGTCATATGGACCCCGAAGGCTCAGAGAAGGTTGGGGAAGGGGATCCACTGGAACAGCTGTTGGGAGACAGATAGTAGCCTCCCGTCAAGGCCATCCAGCGTGTTCTTTAACGTGCACAAGGTATAGCTCTCCCGCACACGGGCCCACGGCTTAACGTCCCATCCGACGGACGGCGGCCTTTCCAAGCCCATCGGTGTCCCCTACTGACCGTGGGCAGGGCGGGGAATTTTGCGGAGATAAATACGAGAATGGGCCATGTGAACTTAAATAATATTGTTTCAAACTATTTAATAAAATAAATATATATTTTAGAAGCTTGCTTAATGATTATTTTAATATTAGATAATTATAAATGTTTTTTGCAAAACAAAATAATTTTTTGTTAAATGTTTGAGCTTCTATAACTTTTAAAAAACTGAACGAATATTGTTGAAAATAGATATTTAAATAGATTTAATTATGATCTTTATCTTCAGTCACAATTTCCAATTCAATGCATATTTTAAAAGTTATAGAGCTTTGAAGTTAGAGATTGACATAACATGAAAATAATCTAATATTTTGATAGGGTAGTGTATAACCAGGGCCGGCGTGAACTTTTGCGGGGCCGGGTTCCAAAATCGTGCGGTGCCAAAAAAAAAAAAACGCATTTATATGTACTTCTAAATTTTATAATAATAAATTATTTATTATAAGTACAAAGTGCGGTGCGTATCTACATACAATTATAGGGTTGTTGGGTTGTTTTACCTCTGAGCGGCACTTTTTTGCACACCATGGGCTAAATGGCCAGGTCACATGGACCCCGAAGGCTCAGAGAAGGTTGGGGGAGGGGACCCACTGGAACAGCTGTTGAGAGACAGATGGTAGCCTCCCGTCAAGGCCATCCAGCGTGTTCTTTAACGTGCACAAGGTATGGCTCTCCAGCACACGGAGCCACGACTTAACGTCCCATCCGACGGACGGCGGCCTTTCCAAGCCCATCGGTGTCCCCTACTGACCGTGGGCAGGGCGGGAAGTTTTGTGGAGATAAATCTCAACGCTGACCAAGCTGGGACTCGAACCTGGGAACTACAGATTACGAGCCTGGCGCGCTACCGACTGAGCCACCCCCGCCCCCAACTTATAGGAACACTGAGTATATTATAAATATTACATAATTTTTCTTGTCTTTTTCGCCGCAAAATCTTTAATTACGCCATCAAGATTGACCGATTTCGCTATTTCGGTCAATTTTGACTGAAATTTCGTTTTTTACGATGAGCTTTTCGTGGCCCGCGGGTCCTTTTAAAGCGCGGGGTCGGGGAACGCGCTGAACCCGCCTCGTGCCGGCCCTGTGTATAACCACGGCCATGGTATAACTAACGCAACTCCAACGAAAACGGAAATAAAAATACAAACAAAATATCTTCAACTACTTCAGAAATCCTTTTCGATCTTAATTGAAAAACGTTTTCGATGCGATTAACTGAAAAAAAAATAACGTTACATTCTTTTAGTGAGAAGTTTGATTTTCCTATTTTGTTCGTTAATCCGTTTTTCCCTTTGTATATTAAATCCCATCAGCTTCTTATTGTTTGTAAATTGAATCGAAATCAGCGGAAAGGATGGCAGTGTATTTAGGAGGGTGAATAAGAAGCATCCGTTTTAATTTAACGGCGAAATTAGGCTTTCACGAACTCTTTGCAGTAGTCTAGAGCCTTGTTCTTTTCAATGTGGTCTCGGAGACTTGCGAAGTGATGCTGAGAATGGCATGAAGGTTTCTAGCCTTTCTTCTTACAGAGAAAAGAACTGCTTAAATAGAAAACACTTTACACTAAAGGAGCCTTAGCTTCATTATCTCCAGAGCGAAGTGAAGTGCATTCATTATTGTGTTTTCTTCTAGTTCTTTCTATTTATCTCGTTGCTATGATAAGTCCCATTTGAATTGCTTAGAATTGTTATTAAAACCTTGACGAAAAACCCTTTCACTTGTTTTCTTAACCGTGTGATGCTGCAAAATTATTTTTGTGCAACTCTTTATAGTTCACAATTTAAAAAAAAGTTTCGTTAAGTTCAATTTAAGTCTGTTCAATAATTGTGCCATTGATTTCAGGTCTCCAATTGAAAAGTAAAATATAAATAAAAAAATTAAAAAAAAACTATTTTCCTATATGCGTCTTAAAATGTAGAAAATAAACCTAAAACGTATCAATAGTACAATCAGTCACTGAGTTCGTATTGACGTCAAAGGAAAATAAGTCGCCGGCAATGTTGTTGAGTAGGTAAACCGGCTCCCTATCTTCGTTGGGTTGTTTTACCTCTGAGCGGCACTTTTTTGCACACCATGGGCTAAATGGCCAGGTCACATGGACCCCGAAGGCTCAGAGTAGGTTGGGGGAGGGGACCCACTGGAACAGCTGTTGGGAGACAGATGGTAGCCTCCCGTCAAGGCCATCCAGCGTGTTCTTTAATGTGCACAAGGTATGGCTCTCCCGCACACGGGACCACGGCTTAACGTCCCATCCGACGGACGGCGGCCTTCCCAAGCCCATCGGTGTCCCCTACTGACCGTGGGCAGGGCGGGGAATTTTGCGGAGATAAATCTCAACGCTGACCCAGCTGGGACTCGAACCTGGGAACTACAGATTACGAGCCTGGCGCGCTACCGACTGAGCCAACCCCGCCCCCCCCCTATCTTCGTTTGAAGTGAATACGAATTCAGTGACTGATTGCACCATCGATATGCTTTAGGTTTATTTCTACTTTTTAGGGCCCTATAAGGAAGATAGGTAATTTTTTAATTTAATCTTTTCCCACTGAAACTTTCATTTGATATATGATTCATAAACATCGATCACATTTTCCCTCCGCCTTTTTTTGAGTAGCCCAAGACATTAGAGGCATCACAAGCTTTAATTTCAGCTATAACTCGTTAATGCCGACCCCCCGAGAAATCCTCCCTTTTATGAGGCGAGGAGAATATTGAGGGGGGGGGGGACAAAATTCGAAATAGTTTACGACAATCAGACGAGCTTTTAATTGACACGTAACTGTAGGCAGATGTAGCAGTACAACGACGTTCACATTTCCCCTTTTTTTAAGAGGGGAAGAAAGCATACAGAATCCAGTTTTTATAGCTTATGACACTCCCAGCGTCACAAGCTTTTATTTGACGCAGAACTTGTTACTTTCCTCTCTAGCGTTCTGAAGATACAGCGAAACAATTGTTTTCAGATTTTCCATTGTCTTAGAGGAGAAGAAACGTGGGGGAGTCATTTTTTTTAGCCTGTGACTCTCCGCGTTACAAGCTTTTGTTTGACACATAATATTGTCTCCATCGCTTTCGAAAGATATGGTGGATCAACTAAGTGTTCGCAAACTGAGAAATCGACAAATGACGAGCGAAAAGCAACAGCAAGATAGGTTATAACTGATGATACGTAACTCCATTTTCTGATTAGTGTTAGAGTCACTGAGTTTTATCTCTGCTAAATTCCCATCCCTACCCTCGGTGAGAAAGGGGGCACCAATGGGATTTTCAAGCCCATTGGCGCCCCCTTTCTCACCGAGGGTTGGGTTGTTTTACCTCTGAGCGGCACTTTTTTGCACACCATGGGCTAAATGGCCAGGCCCCAAGGACCCCGAAGGCTCAGAGAAGGTTGGGGGAGGGGACCCACTGGAATAGCTTTTGGGAGACAGGTGGTAGCCTCCCGTCAAGGCCCTCCAGCGTGTTCTTTAACGTGCACAGGGTATGGCTCTCTCGCACACGGGGCCACGGCTTAACGTCCCATCCGACGGACGGCGGCCTTTCCAAGCCCATCGGTGTCCCCTACTGAACGTGGGCAGGGCGGGGAATTTTGCGGAGATAAATCTCAACGCTGACCCAGCTGCCGAGGGATGGGATGTTAAGCCAATGTCCCATAGACTTTGGCTTAACATCCATAAAGGATATTAGCTTAACGTTCCTCCGTCGGATGGTGTGATTTCAGGTAATAATATATTAATATAACGCTCATCCCGTGCGCATGAGCGTTATACGTTAAAGAACATTATGGATGGCCTTGAGGGGAAGTCTTCTAGCAGATGTCCAGTGAGTTCCCTACCTAATTCTGAATCCTTGGGGTCCTTGTGACCTGCTCATTTAGCTCATTATGTGTACAAGAAGCTGCTGAGAGATAACCCAACCCATTTTCTAATTTTTCTTTGTCCTGGGTATTTTGGAGTCTGTGAACTAATCATTTAGAAGACTCTGCAGCGAAAGAGTACTGCCTAGAACAAAGTTTTAATGCTTTCTTACTGGAATGGTACTTATTTTAACCTTAATGTAATTTAAATATTTTTAAGCTTTCATTATTCGCCCCCCTGAGTTCTTCATATTTGGAAATCTTTCAATAAATTAATCTTTTTTGCGTTTGTAAAATTTCTTGGATATTTTAATCGCGTTTAGTGTTTTACTTTGATATATCGTATTATAGATTTTTTTTGCTTTTTTCTTGAATGGTGTACACTCATTGTTTTCTTTTATATATTTTACAATTGTAAATTTTTTAGTTTTAACCCGGGTTTTTTACATCTGTTTCTTCACGTTAGTGTTGCTCTATTCTTTTAACTCGTTTACGAAAAAGAAAATAAGCAATTGTTTTCATTTTGATGTGTCTGTAAACATTCAACTTTTTTGCTTTTAGATATGAATAAAAATATTGTTTTTGGGTTAGATAGACATTGATGAAACGTAAGGATTTGTATTTCCCGAAAATCCCAATAGTTTTAATCGCACCCTCTAGTGGTGATAAAAGAAAGGCGGAAAAATATATCTAAATTTAAACGAAAATAACAAGGATCTACAGTGAAATGTCGATGTAACGAACGCAAGAATAACGAAATATAGAGTATAAGGGATTTTCTTATACTCTATATTTCGTATATATTCGTCTCGGCCAATTTACTCTCTAAACTCAAATACTCTATATATTCTTCCCGGCCAATTCGTTATGTCTCTGTATGTAGAAATGTTGCATTTCAACGAATACTAGTTTAATGAAATAAAAATTGCCAGGCCCCAAGGACCCCGAAGGCTCAGAGAAGGTTGAGGGAGGGGACCCACTGGAATAGCTGTTGGGAGAATAAAAAGAATAAAAAGAAAAATTAAAAGAATAAAAAGAGAATAAAAAGAATAAAAATAAAATAAAATGCCCTAGAATAAAAAGGGCATTTTTTCAAACTTGGAGATCTACACGATTCTGATTTTATTGCATTTGCAGCAGTGGTAGCGTCAGCGAAAAATTCTTTCACAGCAGTTCCAATCCACTCGTTTTATTATTATCATTCATTAAATTAAAGTTAGTGTTCTATTTGTTCGTTATTACACTGGTTTCCATAAATTAAGGAAAATCTCTGTGCTTAGTCAATGGGAAGCTAAGGTGAAAGCTCTATAACTTCTAAAATAAGTTTTTTTGTTTTGAAAAATGTGATTGCAGATAAAGATCTCAATCAAATAAATCAATTGCTCGATTTTCAACAATATTAATTCAGTATTTAATGAGTTATGGAAGTTTGAATATTTAACAACAGCAATGCCAGTCTTAAGACTCTTATACAAAACTGAAGAATAGTAAAAGAATTCTTTACACAAAGTCTAAAATACAAACTTATTTTATTAAACACTTTGATACAATACTTATTACCAAGTTTTAATTAATTTCTGAAGTCAATTTTTGTGGCTGGCATTTTTATTGTCAAATATTCAAACTTCCGTAACTCATTAAATACTGAACGAATGTTGTTGAAAATCGAGATGTTGATTTATTTGATTGAGATCTTCATCTGCAATCACATTTTTCAAACCAAAAATTCTTACTTTAGAAGATATAGAACTTTGACGTTAGCTTCCCATTCCCATGAATAGGGATTTTCCTTAATTTATGGAAACCAGTGTATTATTGTTTGAAGTTCGTTAATTAATTTCGTTATTAGCAGTCAATATGGTGTGAAGTCTTCTTCATTTCATAATGACACAGAAATATGTGTGGGAGAGATGCTACATCATTTAAGAATTCACAGAGATGTTTCAACAGACAGTTTACAGTATTGCAGACTCTTTTAAGAAGTAAACTCTAATACACGGTAAATTTCTTTCATAAATATTATTTTGTGCTATGTAACTATTACAGCACTTTTTTTTAATTGCATTGCAGTATAAGGAATATATTTTGATCCCTCGTTCAATTTTGTTACACTGACATTTCACTGTATCGTGGTAGTAATTAGATATTTTTTTAGTAGATTGTGTGAGTGAGGAGGTTTCCACTGACAGCAATATTTCACTCCCTTATCCCCAAAGAGGGGGCTCCGCTGGCATCAGATAGCTTCAGACGCCATAATTTAGCCCATTTTGTGCCAAAAAGATCCTCTCAGAGGTGAAATAACATAGTCTTCTAAGACTTTACTCATCTAGTGACTGATCATCAGCAGTAAAAATGCGAACAATCTTTTCTAGAATCAGACATTGTGCCTTAAAGTTCATGAACAATTGGCATGATGAAACTGATGATGGGGAGTCTGAACAACAGTTGTCTTTGTATAATTTTGTTTTAGTCCATATTCTATGTCTGACACTAAAAATAGATAAATACTACAAAATCTTATTCACTATAAAATATTATTTTAACCTTTCCTTTTCGGTGGAATAGTTTAGTAATTGGGAAACCCTATTGAAGTCCTATTCTCAGACATCCCCCTACTCGAAACTAAATCCTGAGTACGTGTGCGATGGGGTCAGATAGGGGGAACCCGCGTAACAAATTTGGGACCATTTGGCCCAGCACACGCTGAATGGGCTTGTTGGTAGGCTACCATTTGTCTCCTTGTTAAATTCTCGGATAGCGGGTTCCCTCTACCAACATTTTCTAAGCCTTCGGGGTCCTTGTGAGCTGGCCATGTAGCTCATTGTGTGCAAAAAAGTTTCCGCTCAGGATAAAACAAACCAACCCAATCCTGTGCACCGAGCCATGGCTTTACGTCCCATCCAACGGATGGCAGTTTTCCAAACCTATCGGTGTCCCCTTTCTCACCGAGGGCAGGGATTAGATAAATCTCAACTCTGGGAAGTACAGGTCTGGTGCATTGCAGACTGAGACACCTTCCTGCCCCCTGTAGAGGGTTGGATTGTGTTGGGTTGTTTCACTTCTGAGCGGCACTTTTTTGCACACCATGGGCTAAACGGCCAGGTCACAAGGACCCCGAAGGCTCAGAGAAAGTTGAGGGAGGGGATCCACTGGAACAGCTGTTGGGAGACAGATGGTAGCCTCCCGTCAAGGCCATCCAACGTGTTCTTTAACGCGCACAGGGTATGTCTCTCCCGCACACGGGGCCACGGCTTAACGTTCCATCCGACGGACGGCGGCCTTTCCAAGCCCCCGTCTAGGCCATCCAGCGTGTTCTTTAACGTGCGCAGGGTATGGCTCTCCCGCACACGGGGCCAAGGCTTAACGTCCCATACGACAGACCTATCATCAGGGCCTTCCAGTGTATTCTATAAATATTTAAAGTAGATTATTTTCAAACAAGGAATTCGTAATATATGAATTCAATCGAATACTAAGTCTGAGCCTTACCTGGAAGCAGTGTCCTCATCGTCTGCCGAGAAATAATGCGTGCATCCTCCAAACCGAGACACTTTAAAAGCATGCGGTGAACCTGCATCAGGGACACGGCTTATGGTTTGGCTCTGAAGAACCAAAGCTCCTAGTGGTTCATGGTCCTGTGGAAGAAATATAGAGTTTTTCACGGGAATGAATCGAAAATCAAGTCTAACGTTTCAGCGAAGTTGCATAGAATGCGGGAAGTTATAGAGATTCTAAAAGTGTATATTGCAGGCTCCTGTCAGACCACTGTGGCAAGCAGCTGCTTGAGGAGATATTTATTTTTATTTATTTTGCAATTAATTGAGTCAGTTGTTTTTAGTGTTTCCAAACAGATAGTTTTGACTTGGAGAATATCGGCAACATATTGTTGAGAATAATTAGAGCATCAACACAAAACTCGCACAAAATGCGAGTTTTGTGTTAGGAATTCTTAAAATAAACTTTGTACAGTGTTGTTCTACACCTTTATGTTTTCGCACGGTTTGTACTTGGGAAACCATTTCGTTCTGCATGATCATTAAGTTCGTTTTCTTACGGTTTTAAAACTCTCCTCCGAGCAGGGATTAAAGAAAAGGAAATTTTAATACATGAAAATGCTGATATCTCGACTTACAATTTTGAGAGGAACAGTGTTTACCTTCAACTAAATATAGTAAAATCTGATTCATTCGAATTGGGTTGGGTTGTTTTACCTCTGAGCGGCACTTTTTTTGCACACCATGGGCTAAATGGCCAGGTCACATGGAACCCGAAGGCTCAGAGAAGGTTTGGGGGAGGGGACCCACTGGAACAGCTGTTGGGAGACAGATGGTAGCCTCCCGTCAAGGCCATCCAGCGTGTTCTTTAACGTGCACAGGGTATGGCTCTCCCGCACACGGGCCACGGCTTAACGTCCCATCCGACGGACGGTGTCCTTTCCAAGCCCATCGGTGTCCCCTACTGACCGTGGGCAGGGCGGGGAATTTTGCGGAGATAAATCTCAACGCTGACCCAGTTGGGACTCGAACCTGGGAAGTACAGATTACGAGGCCTGCGCGCTACCGACTGAGCCACCCCCACCCCGATTCATTCGAACTGTTCAGTTGGAATTTCTCAATAATTTTGATTTTAAAGGCTCAATAAGGAAATTTCATACAAAATTAGTTAATTCGGAAAAAAAATAGCCCTATGCTTATAATATATGTGTGTTAGAATAATTCAAAGAATATTATGAAAATAAGATAAAATACTTAAAAAAATACGTTTGCGAACACAGTAATTAACCAAACGCGATAACGACAAAGAAGACAAGGACTTATCGATTAACTGACTACCGTCTAAAAAATGTACACTGCTCAACATTGAAAGTGTCTTACCCAGGGCATGTCGTACAAACATGCAAATTGAAGGGTGGATGTTGTTATAGTTGAGATATGCAAACGATGATAATCCGGAGCTAATGACGTGTGTGGCTCAAGAGATAAAAGGTGCAAGAAGGAACAGGGATGGTATTGTGTTTACACAGGTGGAAGTCGTATGAACGGTTGAGAGTATGTGGTTCCGCTTAGAAATTGTTCAGCGAAGGCTGAAATTGCCTGGTACACGCCATCGGCAGGTTGATCACCATTTGGATGCTTTTGAGAGAGAAATAATTATAGGCCTATGTGAAGCTGGATGGACTACACGTTGTGTCGCTGCCCATGTTCATCAGGATGCATGAATTGTTGGATGCTGTTGGCAACAGTGGCGAAATGAAGGTTCTAACTTTTGTAGCAGAGGGAGTGGTCCTCACAGACGTCGGCACTGCAGGCGATATTCAACGAGCTGTGTCAGTAGCCATGGACGTCCCCATAACGCCCCGAACAGTAAACCAAAGGTTGCATGAGGCACACCTGTGTTCTAAACAACCATTAAGTTGACTGCAAACAATCGCAGCGCTTGTCTGGCTTAGAGCCGAAATCGTGTGAACTGGGGTCACGAATGGAACACTGTTGTGTTTAGTGACGAATCCCATTTCTGTCTGGGTGCTGATGATCGACAGGTCCATATGTGGCGACAACCTGGGAAGAGCACGTATCCAGCTTTTGTTCGTGCCCGACCCACCGCTCATCAGCCATGCATAATGGTATATGGGGTTCTATTGGATATGACAGCAGGTCACCTCTTGTCTACATCACAGGAACACTGATAGCTGCACAATACAGTACTGTGCGAATTAGTTGGGACAAGCGAAGTAACACTAAGTCCCTTCCGCTGCAGAGTCTAAAGTGCTGCAAGTCTAAACTTGTTTGTAACCTTCTGCTGCAAGTCCAGAATTGTCTGTTGTGTTACTCTGCTATTATTTACACTTCCACTTTAGTCGGAATTGATATTTCATAGGCTGAGGAGGTGATTATGTAAGTAGTTCACAATTTTCATTGGAAGCTTTTTTTATTAAATACATCATGGACATCACGCCTCGTAAACGAGCTAAAATAATCGCTTTAGGCGAAAACACTTCACTTACTGCTAGGCAGATAGCAAAAGCAGTTGGCGTCGGGAAATCCAGCGTTTCACGGACCATGAAGCTGCATAAGGAGACAGGGTCCGCCGACACGTCCCGTAAAGGACATTGTGGAAGAAAAAGAAAAACCACCCTTAGAGATGATAGTCTAATTCGAAGAATTAGTATCATAGTCCCGAAGAAGACCAATTGATCTCTATGTTGCGATCTTGTGCAACCACGGCAATTCCCGGTTCCGCCTGACAGCACTACCTGGTTTAAGAAAAGCCATGACTATCTAGAGCCGGGGGCAAGGAATACGCCCTATAGGCGCACCTCAACCCCGGCCTCACATGGCAGCAGTCCTATAGAAGGAAAGCTAACCACCGGAAGAAACCTAACTTTAATCTATTCCCCGGTTTGCAAATGTGCAAGGATATAAAGATCCAAGCTCGATCGGCACCCGGGGTGGAGACTCTTAGTAAGACCCAGACTTTTTGGACAGCTCGTGCCTACTAGGCAGGAGGAACCTTTCGACCGAGCCGTCGAACTGACCACCCAAGGTCCCTGAAAGGTGAGGTCTCCGACGCCGTCACCACCCGACCGGCAATCAAGCCGGCCAGCAGCGTCTTCAACCTCGGTTGGCCTTGGCCATGTCCAACCTCGGTTGGCCTTGGCCATGTCCAACCGGCGCCCAACCCGGTCGGCACAGCCTTCAGCCGGGTTGCTGGGCCCTAGGCCCCCCCACCATGACAAGGTGGTCCCCTATTGGGGGGGCCGAAGAAGACCAGTGGAGACATCAAAAGGGAGATTGCGTCTCATGGGGTTAATATAGATGCTGCCACCGTACATCGTCGCCTTCTGGAGTATGGCCGCCGGGCTCAACGTCCCTCCAAAAAGCAGCTGTTGACACCCGCTATGAAGCAAAAAAAGCTATCCTGGGCAAAGAAACATCGAGACTGGACTGTGGAGAATTGGGAAAAAGTGATATTTTCTGACGAAACCCACTTTGAGGTGAATGGCTACAGGTCAAATTTCGTCTGCCACTCGCCTGGAGAACCTCTTCGATCCGGCCCCATCCAGCAATCCCCCAAACACCCACCCAAGGTCATGTTTTGAGGATGTTTCACAGCTTCTGGGCCACAGACGCTTCACCCCATTGAAGGAATGATGGACAGCAAAAAATACATCGGCGTTTTGGAGGCGAAAATGGTCCCAGCACTGCAGAAGCTGTTTCCTAACGGCGATGGGGTATTTCAACAGGATCTGGCTCCATGCCACAATTTTAAGCTTGCTAAGAGCTTCTTTACCCAGCAACATTGGAAGGTATTGGAGTGGCCAGGAAATTCACCCGATCTAAACCCCATTGAAAATTTGTGGGCCATTATTAAAGCGCTCATATCTAAGATGGATTGCACGACGAAAACAAAAATGATAGAAAGTGTCATGAAAGTGTGGTACTACGACCCTAAAGTGAATGAGATGTGTGGAAAGCTAGTAGCATCAATGGTTGATAGGGTGAAAGAAGTAATTAAAGCTAAGGGTGGGGTGGGGGGGTCACATTCACTATTTACTATGTACACTATTAAACAAATAAATATTTTGGTTGTGTCTTTTTTGCTGCATTTTCCTATTGTCCCAACTAATTTGCATTAAACTAAAAACTAAAAACATTAGCTTGGTTCTGCAGCCCGTTTGTTACCATTCCTGCGAGGCATGCAGCAGTCCATTTTCCAGCATGACAACGCCTGTGTACACACTGCTAGGGTCTCCAGACAATGTTTGCCACATGTTCAAGTATTGCCATGGCCAGCACGATCTCCAGATTTATCCTCAATAGAAAATCTGTGGGACCACATTGGACAACGTGTGCATCCTCTAACCGGCTGGTGCGGAATCTCGATGAATATGGGAGCAAGTCAAAGCTGCTTGGTGTGCAATTCCTCAGGATCATATCCATCGACTGTATGACTCCATGCCACGCCGTATTGCTGCCTGTATTACCGTTCTCGGCGGTGCAACCACCTACTGAGGCAGTCACATTGTGCTGCATTATCTCATCTTCTAACAGCTGTAAATGGCTGCAAATTAAATCATGGTATACCAATATGTGCCGGATGGGACGTTAAACCGTGGCCCCGTGTGTGGGAGAGCCATACCCTTTGCACGTTAAAGAACAAGCTGGATGGCCTTGACGGGAGACTACCATCTGTCTCCCAACAACTGTTCCAGTGGATCCCCTACCCCAACCTCTGAACCTTCGGGTCCTTGTGACCTGGCCATTTAGCCCATGGTGTGCAAGTAAAAATGTCGCTCAATGGTAAAACAACCCAACCCTTTCTTGTAGACATAGGTTGTTGTGTGATTTTACCCCTGAGCGGCAGTTTTTTTTGAAAACAGTTTCTAAATGGCCATATCACAAGGAACCCTAGGGCTCAGAGAATATTTGGAGAGAACCCACTAGACAGCTCTTAGGAGATAGATGGTAGCCTCCTATCAAGACCATCCATCATGTTCTTTAATGTGCACAGGGTATGGCTCTCCGACACACGGCTTCACATCCCATCCGACGGACGGAGGCCTTTCCTAGCCCATTGGTGTTCCGTTTCTGGCTAAGGTCAGTTGGGGGTTAGTGTAGATAAATCTCAACACTGGCACAGTTGGGGTTCGAACCTAGAAACTGCAGATTAGAAGGTTGGCGATCTACCGAGTGCACTTCCGCCGAAATGGGTTGGGTTGTTTTATCTCTGAGCGGCACTTTTTTGCACACCATGGGCTAAATGGCCAGGTCACATGGACCCCGAAGGCTCAGAGAAGGTTGGGGGAGGGAACCCACTGGAACAGCTGTTGGGAGACAGATGGTAGCCTCCCGTCAAGGCCATCCAGCGTGTTCTTTAACGTGCACAGGGTATGGCTCTCCCGCACAAGGAGCCACGGCTTAACTACCCATCCGACGGACGGCGGTCTTTCCAAGCCCATCGGTGTCCCCTACTGACCGTGGGCAGGGCGGGGAATTTTGCGGGGATAAATCTCAACGCTGACCCAGCTAGGACTCGAACCTGGGAAGTACAGATTACGAGCCTGGCGCGCTACCGACTGAGCCACCCCCGCCCCAAAATGAAACAAGAACCTATTTTATACGAAGAGACGTAAATGTGAACAAACCTTGTTCGTTCTGTACCAATAGAGGACCCCGTCGATCCTTATAACGAACCAACGGCGACACCAGCGCTGAGCTGTCATGCTGCCGACACTGAGTCTCTGAAGGAAGCCTGTGAAGACCGGTGGAGGGGGAAGCTGAGGAAGAACAGGAGCAAGCACGTGACAGGTTCTCGTCACTTCCATCTTCAGGGTATCCGTACCTGAAAAAGATCAAAAGAATAATTCACTCATACATATGCTAAGTAACACGACGCGGTTTTCCTCTTGAAATTCTAATGCAGTGAGTTTATATAACGTGTTCAAAAGTGTCATGGGAAATTTGTTACATGATGGCGTGGGATAGCTTAAGGTAACCATGGGCAACCAGTAAGTGTTGTTCATCACTGCATATTTATCATATATGATACAGCGGTCTTCGGTCAATGACTTCCCTGCCCATCTTCTTTACTGTCTTTTCCGTGGTCCCTGGTTTTTCGTCATGACTTCCCCTTTACTTGGTCTTTACCCAGGTACTACCCCAGACCTTTCCTATCTTTTTTTGGGGGCGGGGGTGGCTCAGTCGGTAGCGCGCCAGACTCGTAATCTGTAGTCCCCAGGTTCGAGTCCCAGCTGGGTCAGCGTTGAGATTTATCTCCGCAAAATTCCCCGCCTTGCCCACGGTCAGTAGGGGACACCGATGGGCTTGGAAAGGCCGCCGTCCATCGGATGGGACGTTAAGCCGTGGCCCCGTGTGCGGGAGATCCATACCCTGTGCACGTTAAAGAACACGCTGGATGGCCTTGACGGGAGGCTACCATCTGTCTCCCAACAGCTGTTCCAGTGGGTCCACTCCCCCAACCTTCTCTGAGCCTTCGGGGTCCATGTGACCTTGCCATTTAACCCATGGTGTGCAAAAAAGTGCCGCTCAGAAGTAAAACAACCCAACCCAAATCCTATCTTTTCCGTGAGTCTTGGTCCTTCTCTAGGGACTGCCCTCATTCTTTCCTGTTTTTTTCCCGTGGTTCTTGATTCTTCGCCATTGACTGCCTTTATTCTTCTCTGCCTTTTCCCTTGGCCCTTGGTTCTTTGTCCTCATTCTTCCCTGTCTTTTTTCCTGAGTCCTAATAGTGCCACCTTTGAAATTTGTCTCCTCCAAACCCCAACCCTGCCCTCGGTGAGAAAGAGGACACCAATGGGCTTCGAAAATCCACCATCAGTTGGATCCGATATTAAGCCATGACCCAGGGTGCAAAAAAGCCATACCAAGTGTGACATTTGTCCATTTCAACAAAAGCCGATAAACACACGCACACATACAGAAACAAAAAAGAAAAACTACAATAACTTAAAATCTTTATGATTTGATTTGGTTTACCCCTGAGCGGCACTTTTTTGCACACCATGGGCTAAATGGCCAGGTCACAAGGACCCCGAAGGCTCAGAGAAGTTTGGGGGAGGGGACCCACTGGAACAGCTGTTGGGAGACAGATGGTAGTCTCCCGTCAAGACCATCCAGCGTGTTCTTTAACGTGCACAGGGTATGGCTCTCCCGCACACGGGGCAACGGCTTAACGTCCCATCCGACGGACGGCGGACTTTTCAAGCCCATCGATGTCCCCTACTGACCGTGGGCAGGGCGGGGAATTTTGCGGAGATAAATCTCACGCTGACCCAGCTGGGACTCGAACCTGGGAACTACAGATTACGAGCCTGGCGCGCTACCGACTGAGCCACTCCCGCCCCTTTATGATTTGATCATTTTTCCACTTCAAGAAATGTCGACACGAAAAAAAAAACCAAATTAATTTTCATGAACAACACAAAATCTTTATGACTTGACCTTTTCTTCACTTCAAACAAAAAAGTCGGACGAAAAAACCAAATTAACTTCCTCGAATAACATAAAATCTTTATCATTTGACTATTTGTCCACTTCAAAAAACGTCCACACGAAAAAAAACAACAACAACGAAAAAACAAAAACAAATTAATTTCGTTTGAATAATTCTGAAATGAGAATTCTCTCTGTTACCGCTTAACAATTCGAGCACACATGGCATTGACACATGTTATTTTCATTTCCTCTATCGGTGAATAAAAATGATAGAGAGATTGTCGGAATGATGAGAAGATGAAATATTGCTCTTCCTATTCATCAGCATCCTTTGCCTCTCCGATCATTAGTCTTCCTCCTCTTCCCTATCTCTTTCAGACATCAAGAGGATAACTTATGCTTGTGACGTATCCTCTTCTCTCTAACGGTGTTACCTAACGGTTACTCCCATTTCCTTTCCACCGTTGATTTAATTCTATCGGCGTATTATTTGTTTTTGGCCTCAAGGACATCCGTTGACCTTTCACCATCCTCTGCAACTTCTACTGCTACAGGAAAAATATTAATTCTCATCTAAGAAAGGATATGTAAAAAAATAAAGGTTGTTGGCTTGTTTTATTTACCTCTGAGCAATACTTTTCTCCACACAATGAACTAAATGGCCAAATTTCAAAGACTCCAAGGTCTCAAGAGGGTTTGAAGGAAGAGTTGGGTTGTTTACCTCTGAACGGCACTTTTTTGCACACCATGGGCTAAATGGCCAGGTCACATGGACCCCGAAGGCTCAGAGAAGGTTGGGAGAGGGAACCCACTGGAACAGCTGTTGGGAGACAGATGGTAGCCTCCCGTCAAGGCCATCCAGCTTGTTCTTTAACGTGCACAGGGTATGGCTCTCCCGCACACGGGGCCACGGCTTAACGTTCAATCCGACGGACGGCGGCCTTTCCAAGCCCATCGGTGTCCCCTACTGACCGTGGGCAGGGCGGGGAATTTTGCGGAGATAAATCTCAACGCTGACCCAGCTGGGACTCGAACCTGGTAACTACAGATTACGAGCCTGGCGCGCTACCGACTGAGCCCTCCCCCCCCTTTGAGGGAAGAGAATCTGCTTATTATTAGAGGGCAAACGTAAGCCTCCCGTCAAGTCTTTCCTGTGTGCTCTTTAACTTGAACAGCGTATGACTGTCCTATAAACTGGCCACAAATTGACGTTCCATCCGTCAGACAGCGTCTTTTATCAAGCCCAACGATGTCTCCTTTCCGATCGGGGGAAGAAAAGAAGGTCAGCGGGGGAAAACTGTTGACATAAGCATAATTAACAGTTGAATCTGAGAACATCGGGGCGGGGGTGGCTCAGTCGGTAGCGCGCCAGGCTCGTAATCTGTAGTTCCCAGGTTCGAGTCCCAGCTGGGTCAGCGTTGAGATTTATCTCCGCAAAATTCCCCGCCCTACCCGCGGTCACCGATGGGCTTGGAAAGGCCGCCGTCCGTCGGATGGGACGTTAAGCCGTAGCACCGTGTGCGGGAGAGCCATACCCTGTGCACGTTAAAGAACACGCTGGATGGCCTTGACGGGAGGCTACCATCTGTCTCCCAACAGCTGTTCCAGTGGGTCCCCTCCCCCAACCTTCTCTGAGCCTTCGGGGTCCATGTGACCTGGCCATTTAGCCCATGGTGTGCAAAAAGGTGCCGCTCAGAGGTAAAACAACCCAACCCTCACAACCACTGGGAAAAAATTCTGATCGAAATTAAGTTTGCCCTCTGATGAATTAATCCTTCTAATTGCACCGGTTTCTGTGGCGCAGATTAGAAAAAGCCACGCAGCTTGACCGTCGGCTCTAACCGAGACACTTAACGAAAGGAACGGCTCGAGGAGGTAATTAAGAGCGCCACGTCGGGAATTAGCGGCGAGAAAATTATTTCTGCATAATTAAAGAAGTTAACGCTATTAGCGATGATTTGGAAGTGGTCGGAAAATTCAGGATTTCAGATCATATTGACTCGTCCTTTGACGATTTGGTTGTGCGAGTTCAAAAAATTGATTACGTGAGTGTCTTCATAAGAGCGTACTCGTATATTAATTATAAGGCAGAAGTGGTTAAAGCGTTGATATTTATGAATTTTTTAAGTTTTTCAGGAAAAATATATTTAGTTTCTTTTAGATTTTGGGTTGTTTTACCTCTGAGCGGCACTTTTTTGCACACAATGGGCAAATGACCATGTCACATGGACCCCGAAGGCTCAGAAAAGGTTGGGGGAGGAGACCCACTGGAACAGCTATTGGGAGACTGATGGTAGCCTCCCGTCAAAGCCATCCACCGTGTTGTTTAACGTACACAGGGTATGGCTCTCCCGCACACGGCGGGGCCACGGCTTAACGTCCCATCCGACGGACGGCGGTCTTTCCAAGCCTATCGGTGTCTCCTACTGACCGTGGGTAGGGCGGAGAATTTTGTGGAGATAAGTCTCAACGCTGACCCAGCTGGGATTCGAACCTGGGAACTACAGATTACGTGCCTGGAGCGCTACCGACTGAGCCACCCCCGCTCCCATTTAAATTTTGGATGTGGAAGATTATCAACAATAGATTTGAACCGATGGAATTATGTCGATTAAAATATATCTAATGCTTGTAGTTGAAACTGAAGGTTGTGGAAGGAGAAAGAGAATTTATTAAAGGGTTCAGTGCAGTTCATCAAACGTTAATTAAACTTTTAACTATTGGGACGATGGTGGCTCAATCGGCAGCGTGTTCTTGACTCGTAATTTACAGTTCTCAGGTTAGAGTCCTAACAACGTCAGTGTTGAGATTATTTTCTGCTAACCCCCCCACCCCCGCCCTTCGTCAGAAAGAGGGAGACCGATGGGAATGGAAAGGTCACCGTCGGTTGGATTGAATATTAAGTCATTGTTCTGTGTGCAGACGAGCTATTATACTCTGTGGACATTGGATATAGTAAGATTTGTTCCTAAATTCTTTAAAGGGGTGGGGTTGAGATTTATCTCCGCAAAATTCCCAGCGTTCCTGACACGCTACCATTCAGTTGGTAGCGTGTCAAGCTTATAATCTGTAGTTCCCAGGTTCGAGTCCCAGCTGGGTCATCGTTGAGACTTATCTCCGCAAAACTCCCCGCCCTGCCCACGGTCAGTAGGGGAAACCGATGGGCTTGAAAACAGGGCAGTTTTAAGGCATGGACACACTGGGCATTTGTCCAGGGGCCCCACGATTCTAAATTTCGCAAAAGTTTGTGTTGATTAATCCTCGCTTTACAGCATGTTTAAACATTGATTTTGTTAAAAGTACCAATAAACCTGTAAGCTTAATTTTATCGACCGTTTACATTTTTATTCCCGTAGGTGGGTGGGTTGGGGCCCCAGTTCATTGCTTTGCCCAAGGGTATACAATACTGTTAAGACGGCAGTGCTTGGAAAGGCCGCCGACCGTCGGATTGGATGTTAAGCCGTGGCTCCGTGTGCGGGAGAGCCATACCCTGTGCACGTTAAAGAACACGTTGGATGGTCTTGATGGGAGGATACCATCTGTCTCATAACAGCTGTTCCAGTGGGTCCCCCCTCCCAAACTTCTCTGAGCCTTCGGGGTCCTTGTGACCTGCCCACTTAGCCCATGGTGTGCAAAAAAGTGCCACTCAGAGGTAAAACAACCCAACAACCTTTAAATGCGAAAAACATGCTGGATTCCCTTGATGGGAGACTGCCGTCTGTTTTGTAACGGCTGTCCAGTGGGTCTCCTCACACAACCTTCTCTGAGCCTTCGGGGTCCTTGTGACCTGGCCACTTAGCCCATGGTGTGCAAAAAAGTGCCACTCAGAGGTAAAACAACCCAACAACCTTTAAATGCGAAAAACATGCTGGATTCCCTTGATGGGAGACTGCCGTCTGTTTTGTAACGGCTGTCCAGTGGGTTTCCTCACACAACCTTCTCTGAGCCTTCGGGGTCCTTGTGACCTGGCCACTTAGCCCATGTTGTGCAAAAAAGTGCCACTCAGAGGTAAAACAACCCAACAACCTTTAAATGCGAAAAACAAGCTGGATTCCCTTGATGGGAGACTGCCGTCTGTTTTGTAACGGCTGTCCAGTGGGTCTCCTCACACAACCTTCTCTGAGCCTTCGGGGTCCTTGTGACCTGCCCACTTAGCCCATGGTGTGCAAAAAAGTGCCACTCAGAGGTAAAACAACCCAACAACCTTTAAATGCGAAAAACATGCTGGATTCCCTTGATGGGAGACTGCCGTCTGTTTTGTAACGGCTGTCCAGTGGGTCTCCTCCCACAACCTTCTCTGAGCCTTCGGGGTCCTTGTGACCTGGCCACTTAGCCCATGGTGTGCAAAAAACTGCCACTCAGAGGTAAAACAACCCAACAACCTTTAAATGCGAAAAACATGCTGGATTCCCTTGATGGGAGACTGCCGTCTGTTTTGTAACGGCTGTCCAGTGGATCTCCTCCCACAACCTTCTCTGAGCCTTCGGGGTCCTTGTGATTTGGCCACTTAGCCGATGGTGTGCAAAAAAGTGCCACTCAGAGGTAAAACAACCCAACAACCTTTAAATGCGAAAAACATGCTGGATTCCCTTGATGGGAGACTGCCGTCTGTTTTGTAACGGCTGTCCAGTGGGTGTCCTCCCACAACCTTCTCTGAGTCTTTCAGATCCACGTGGCCTGGCCATTTAGCTGATAGCCAGGTCCCATGGACCCAAGTTTTAGTGACATGGCTTTAGCACATGTTGGTGATAAAAGATATTGAACAGAATATTAATATAAATTTGACATTTTGGGAAAAGTAAACTATATATAATGTATTCAAGACAAAATATATAGCTTTCAATGTAATTCGACGGAGTGACATTAATCTAGGTGAATTTTAATATCGCTTTGTGAAATGTTTATTGCTATGACGTGATGCAAATTTGCGATTTCTCTGAGGTTGCCAAAAAATAACGTTTCCTAATGGCTTGAAGTATCTTGGTGTTATTTTTGATAATCAATTAAATTAGAATGATCATATTGAAAATGACTGAAAGGGTCGGGTTGTTTTTCCTCTGAGCGGAACTTTTTTGCATACAATGGGTTAAAAGCCCGGTCACCAGGGTTTAAATAAGGTTGGGAGCAGTGAGCTCATTGGACAGTTGTTGAGGATGTATATGGTAGACTTCCGTCTAGACCATTCAGCGTGTTCTTTGCCATGCTATGGCTCTCTCCATAGCACGGGGCCGCAGTTTAACGTCCCATCTGACGGACGGCGGCCTTTCCAAGTTCATCAGTGAATTTGAATAGAATTATAACTTTTCTGAAATTTGAAATAACAGAAATAAATATGTAAGAAATTTGTAACTTTTTCTTAGTCCTACAAATGCTGACGTCATAACTCAGTGGAATGGCCTTCTGTTCTAGGTGGTGTTGGCCTGGTGCGCTACTGATTACGCCAATCCCCACCGTAAAATTTAAGCCTGAAGAATATCATAGTAAAAGATACCATTACTGGAGGATTGGATTATTTTACCCCTGAGTGGCACTTTTTTGCACACCATGGGGTAAATGGCCAGGTCACAAGGACCCCGAAATCTCAGAGAAGGTAGGGGGAGGAGACCCACTGGAATAACTTTAGGAGATAGATGGTAGCCTCCCGTCAAGGCCATCCAGCGTGTTCTTTAACGTGCACAGGGTATGGGTCTTCCGCATACGGGACCACGGATTAACGTCCCATCCGACGGTCGCCGGCCTTTATAAGCCTATCGATGTTCCCTACTGATCGTGGGCAGGGCGGGGAGTTTTGCGGAGATAAATCTCAACGCTGACCCAACTGGGAACTTCAGATTACGAGCCTGGCGCGCTACCGACTGAACCATCCCAGCCCCCATTACTGGAGGGTATACCACTGGATTTGGAAAGGCTACCATCCATCGGATAAAACATTGAACCATGGAAGAGAGTCATGCCCTGTACGTGTTAAAGAATACGCCTGATAAGCTTGATGGGAGCTTACCGCCTGTTTCCTAATAGCAGTCCAATGTGTTCCCTTCCCCCAACCTTCTCCGGGCCCTTTGGATCCTTGTGACCTGGCCATTAACTGATTGTGTACACAAATGACCGTTCAGGAGTGAAACAAGAACTCTGTCGCCTTCTGTCTTGTGTTTGCGTATGTGACTCGATAACAACAAACTGGAAACCTTGACAACAAAGAATTAATTGCGGTTATTTTAGGACCTTCAATATTTCTCCACGTGTACAATAACCATTTAGTTGACTAATATTGACAGCACCGCATTGTTGCCATTCTCGAACATCCCCGTGTACGGATGTGGGATATTGAACCTTGCCTTCGAGTGTCGCTAAGAAGACAAAGCCCAGCTGGCCATCCAATGTTGTATGGACCAAGTGTCTCGCCACATACCGCGTGATCGATATCGTAATCACAATGTCCGCAGAATTCGCCCTTTGACTTTCTACTCCAAAGAATTCGATCTTTCGAGAGAAACATTTCCGATACTCCCGTCAAATTCAGGACACGCCGTGTTTCTGTCGCACGCTGCATGCACGTGCTTTGAAACACGCAGAAGCACGTAATCATGGAGACGAATCATGCCCTCGCTTAGTGCCGTCCTGGACAAGTTGGGCTGTTTTACCTCCGAAAGGCACTTTATTTGCATAAATGGGCTAAATAGCCAGGTTACAAGGACACTAAGAGATGAGAGAAAGTTGGAGAAGGGTTGTTGTTGGGTTGTTTTACCTCTGAACGGCACTTTTTTGCACACAATGGGCTAAATGGCCAGGTCACAAAGACCCCGTAGGCTCAGAGAAGGGTGGGGGAGGGGACCCATTGGAACAGCTGTTGGGAGACAGATGGTAGCCTCCCGTCAAGGCCATCCAGCGTGTTCTTTAACGTGCATAGAGTATGGATCTCCCGCACACGGGGCCACGGGTTAACGTCCCATCCGACGAACGGCGGCCTTTCCAAGCCCATCGGTGTCCCCTACTGACCGTGGGCAGGACGGCGAATTTTGCGGAGAAAGGAGACACGGACTGCTGTAAAACAGCAATAAGAGTACGGACGAAGACGGCTTTGTAGCAGAGTTCTACAAAAATTCGTGCACCTGCTATGAAAGTCGCTAAGCGATTTTTTTTGTTGACACAGCCCGTCAAGGCCATCCAGCGTGTTCTTTAACGTGCACAGAGTATGGCTCTCCCGCACACGGGGCCACGGCTTAACATTCCATCCGATGGACAGCGGCCTTCCCAAGCCCATCGGTGTCTCTTACTGACCATGTACAGGGCGGGGAGTTTTGCGGAGATAAATCTCAACGCTGACCCAGCTGGGATTCGAACCTGGGAACTACAGATTACGAGCCTGGCGCGCTAACGACTGAGCCATCCCCACCCCGTTGCAGAAGGGGATCCACTGGCATGGCTGTTAGGAGGCAGATGGTAGCCCCCCGTCAAGGCCATTGTGTTCTTTAACGTGCAAATAGCCCGGACTTATGACGCATCAGATGGACGGTGGCGTTTCCAAGCCCACCGATGTCCCCTACTGACCGAATTGGTGGGGGTTTGGCGGAGATAAATCTCAACGCCGGATCAGGGAGTAATCGAACCTGGGACTGCAGTTGGGTTGTTTTTACCTCATTGTGTGCACTTTTTTGCACTGCCGTTGGTCACGTCACAAAATCCCAGAGTTTTGGCCAGGTGACAAAGATCCAGAGGACTCGGAGATGGTTGGTAGGAGGGGACCCACTGGACATCTGTTAGCAAACAGATGGTTGGGTTGTTTTACCTCTGAGCGGCACTTTTTTGCACACCATGGGCTAAATGGCCAAAAAGCAGATGGTAGTCTTCTGTCAAGTCCATCCAGTGTGTTCTTTAAAGTGCACAGGGTATGATTCTCCCGCACAGGGAGCCACGGCTTAACCTCCCATCAGACGGACAGCTGCCTTTCCAAGCCCATCGGTGCCCCGTACTGGGTTGCGTTGGGTTGTTTTACCTCTGAGCGGCACTTTTTTGCACACCATGGACTAAATGGCCAGGTCACATGGACCCCGAAGGCTCAGAGAAGGTTGGGGGAGGGGTTGGGTTGGGTTGTTTTACCTCTGAGCGGCACTTTTTTGTACACCATGGGCTAAATTGCCAGGTCACGTGGACCCCGAAGGCTCAGAGAAGGTTGGGGGAGGGGACCCACTGGAACAGCTGTTGGGAGACAGATGGTAGCCTCCCGTCAAGGCCATCCAGGGTGTTCTTTAACGTGCACAGGGTATGGCTCTCCCGCACACGGGGCCACGGCTTAACGTCCCATCCGACGGACGGCGGCCTTTCCAAGCCCATCGGTGTCCCCTACTGACTGTGGGCAGGGCGGGGAATTTTGCGGAGATAAATCTCAACGCTGACCCAGCTGGGACTCGAACCTGGGAACTACAGATTACGAGCCTGGCGCGCTACCGACTGAGCCACCTCGCCCCATTGGGGGAGGGGACCAACTGGAGCAGCTGTTGGGAGACAGATGGTAGCCCCCCGTCAAGGCCATCCAGCGTGTTCTTTAACGTGCACAGGGTATAACTCTCCCACACACGGGGCCACGGCTTAACGTCCCATCCGGCGGACGGCGGCCTTTCCAAGCCCATCGGTGTCCCCTACTGACCGTGGGTAGGGCGGGGAATTTTGCGGAGATAAATCTCAACGCTGACCCAGCTGGGACTCGAACCTGGGAACTACAGATTACGAGCCTGGCGCGCTACAGACTGAGCCCCCCCCCGCCCCCCGTACTGACTGTTGACAGCGTGGGGAGTTTTGCGGAGATAAATCTCAATGCTGACCCAGCTGGGGCTCGAACCTGGGTACTGCAGATTACGAGCCTGGTGTGTTACCGACTGAGCTAACCTGCGCACTGCGGGGGGGGGGGGAGTGAAGTGTGAAACATTACATTTGCATGTTTTTACCTTAGAGCTGAAGTTATAATGAAATATATATAATGTTGTATTTCTCAGATACACAATTTTGAAGTATTACATTTTCTAATATATATTCTTCTTTATACATAGTTTGTCCAATAAAAATCATATATTCATTCATACTATATATATGGAAAATCTTAATATTATATTTCATTAGTGTTTTATAATTTTACCTACATTTTTCAGTACAAGTCTGAGAAAAAATGTTGAGTCTTCCACGAGAGTAGAAACTCGCTTGTGGAAGAAATTTAACAGTTATGTTGTTATTTCGTTGCTTTTTTTTATTGATTGTTTTTCGAGGAGTGAATCAAATATTTACATCCGATGTCGTTTATATGTTATTACTGCTCCGCGTACAGCACATAACAGTAATAAATATAACTATTTTTTCGCCTAATCACCATAGCGACTGTGACATTTGTGGAAGCAGTACATGATCTGGGATGGGTTGTTTTACCTCTGAGCGGCACTTTTTTGCACACCATGGGCTAAATGGCCAGGTCACATGGACCCCGAAGCTCAGAGAGGGTTGGGGGAGGGGACCCACTGGAACAGCTGTTGGGAGACAGATGGTAGCCTCCCGTCAAGGCCATCCAGCGTGTTCTTTAACGTGCACAGGGTATGACTCTCTCGCACACGGTGCCACGGCTTAACGTCCCATCCGATGGACGGCGGCCTTTCCAAGCCCATCGGTGTCCCCTACTGACCGTGGGCAGGGCGGGGAATTTTTGCGGAGATAAATCTCAACGCTGACCCAGCTGGGACTCGAACCTGGGAACTACAGATTACGAGCCTGGCGCGCTACCGACTGAGCCACCCTCGCCCCCACGCACGTGGGCCCGAACTATTTCGACAATTACCGATTCCGCCCAAGCTGGTTCGCGAAGGGTAGAAAGAGCAATGAAGACAAAACTTTGTTAAGCTGTTGCGTATTTCACTCAATCCAGGCCTGTATAAAGTAATCATTTATTAGTCATTCTTTATACATCTTAAAAATTTTCGTTAAAATTTTACTATAACTCGCAAAACTGGAACAACTTCAAATTAGTCTGTATACTATTCCTGTAGTATACAAACTAATTTGAATTGCAAATTATTTTGAGGTATTTATTTCATACTAGCTGAACATATCCGGCGCTGCCCAGGTGTCACTTTTAACCTGTATATTCTTATTTTCACTGCATTAAAGTTTTGGAGCCGTCCCGAGGCCGAGTGGTTAGCGCGCTTGGCTACTGATCTACGGGACCTGGGTTCGAGCCCCGGGTAAGGCATGGATGTTCGTGTTGTTTTTCTGCTGAGGTCCTGCCATCCTCTCAGACCTTCTACTCTGGCATATAAACTGACAGGCTCCTGTCAGACCTCTGTGGCAAGCAGCTGCTTGAGGGGGTATTTATTTTATTTTTTTTAAAGTATTAGCATTAAGCATTAACTTATTAATTAAAGTTTGGTTAAGCATTAACCATTTGGTTCTACCCATGTTGGGGTAACAGGTCGGGTTCCTAACTGCAATGGGTCGAGACTGATCCCCCTCCCCCGACAATTTAGAAGAATTTCAACAATAAGAAATTTGCCCGGTGTTGAATTGGATTGTTGTCGACGTCAGCAATCTCTCTCATAGCCCGTGGCTTAGTTTTTGCGTAAGTTTTCGAGATTTGTATTTTGGTTACCACAGATTTTGCCGCCCTGTGGCTCCCGTGATATTCGTCCGCACGGTTGAAATTTCCTGCACAGCGTCCCCCGTGTGCCCCTGTGATTGGCTAAAAAATCAGGTTCTTACTTGGCCCGTGGCTTCGTTTCTACACAAATTGTGACACCACGTGTATCACTTTTAATCTGCATATTTTGTTGTTTCGTGCACTAATGGTTAGTTTTGTGTGTAACCCCCCTCGTCATTTTATGACAATTTGAACACGAAGAATTTCCCGGTGTTGCAAAGGTATACTTGCATACTCGGCGCGCGCTCTCAGCCCGTTACAAACGATCGAGATATTTCGTCAGTTTTTGGCATTCTGTAATTCCCGACGTACTTCATGGATAGGTCCCAAATTTCGTACGCGGGTTCCCCTTGAAGGACCCCATTTTTGATTAGAAAATCAGGTCCCTAGCTGCAATGGAACGCCTAAATAATGCTTTTGGAAATGTGGCGAATCTGGCAACGGCATCAGATTTGCAGCAGTAGATTTAAAAATACTCACCCTCTGCTCACTTTGCCAGTGGACCTGATGATAAGAGAGCCGAGGCTCTCTTTACAAAGAGGTCCAGAATAGAGATGGATGTGAAAGAAGAAGAAGTAGATTTAAATGCTATTTTAACACTTTACTTTAACAGTTAGGGAGCAGAAAATGGCAACAGTAAATTTGATACCGATTCTCGTTTCCCGTAGGAATAGCATGGTAAATATTTTTGATTCTAGCAAGTCCCCCGTTTGGACTTTCGACCTGAAATTTGACACTGCAATCCGGACCACAACCAGAAACATTCTCTGAAAATATGGAGCGTGTACGTTGAATTCCCGATGAGTTATGGCTGCCACAGACAGACTCACAGACACCTTCTTTTATATAGATTATTACACACATGAATGTATTTAATTGCTAGCAATTATGTTATCAGGCAGATAAATGGGATAATTAATTCATAAAAAGGTTATTATGCGGATAAATGGGATACACTACCAACTGTTTAAATTAATGTGCAAGTGTAATTAATAATGGTAGCAACTGCATGAGGTATACGTATGCCATCCCCTACACAGCCTGCCAATCAATTAACCATCGACTACGATGACGTGAGGTTAATTCCTGGCATTGGTTGGGTTGTTTTACCTCTGAGCGGCACTTTTTTGCACACCATGGGCTAAATGGCCAGGTCACATGGACCCCGTAGGCTCAGAGAAGGTTGGGGGAGGGGACCCACTGGAACAGCTGTTGGAAGACAGATGGTAGCCTCCCGTCAAGGCCATCCAGTGTGTTCTTTAACGTGCACAGGGTATGGCTCTCTCGCACACGGGGCCACTGCTTAACGTCCCATCCGACGGACGGTGGCCTTTCCAAGCCCATCGGTGTCCCCTACTGGCCGTGGGCAGGGCGGGGAGTTTTGCGGAGATAAATCTCAACGCTGACCCAACTGGGACTCGAACCTGGGAACTACAGATTACGAGCCTGGCGCGCTACCGACTGAGCCACCCCCGCCCCTCGTGGCACCCCCCGCCCCTCAGCCATTAATGGCTGTCTTATAAGTCGTTTATTCCAATTTTTCTTGAGGCTCCATGGGGCGACCGACACATTTTTTATGAGTGATCTTCAATTTTCATTCACAGTTCTTGGATATCTGTAGTGCATACACCTATGTATACATTATCAGTTGTCATTGGGACTGGGGTGGAGTCGGTAGCGCGACAGGCTCGTAATATGCAGTTCTTAGGTTCCAGTCCTACCTCGGCCAGCGTTCAGATTTATCTCTGGTAAACTCCTACCCCTTGGTAGGCAGGGGACAACGATGGGCTAAGGCCACTGTCCACGTTAAGCCGTGGCCCAGTGCCATACCATACTGACGTTAAAGAATACGCTGTATGCCCTTGACGGGAAACCGGCTGATGAGACATAGCCCGGAAACAGTTGATTTGCGAGAGAGCTGTGTCTCATCATCCATTGGGTACCCTCTCGCAACCTTCTCTGAGCTTCGGGGTGCTTGTGACCTGGTCATTTAGCTTATTATGTGCAAAAAAGGTGCCGCTCAGAAGTGAAACAACCCAACCTACAACAGGACACAAGAACACAATTTCGAAATTTGGAACCACTTTTGCTCTCTCGTCCTCTTGATTTCACCATTTCGAATTTTCTCGAGATCGTTACTCGTCATGTTATATAACAGACGTAATTCCTGGCAGAGCGGACTTCCGTGACGTCATTGGTGGCATAAATTGTCGCTTTCCGTGTGGTTCCGCGGCTACTGGAGTGATCAGTCCGAAATTTGGTGTGGTAGCTCCATTTGGTTCTACCCATGTTGGGGTAACAGGTCGGGTTCCTAGCTGCAATGGGTCGAGACTGATCCCTCGAAAAGTGTCCGAAATGTCTGGGGGGCGCTGCCGTCGCCTACGTTGTGAATAGAGTAGTACGATATTTGTGGTCGGACTACAGTAACTGAGAAAACTAAATGAACTTATCGATGAGAAGTGTTATCAATGGACATATGTTTCGCGCCCAACTTTTGGCATTTGTTCAACTAATATTAAAGAAGCTTTGATTCTTAAAAAAAGAGTAATCTCAGATTTTAAGATGAACATTTTTGAGGATCAGTCTGCTTAGAGAGGATTCTTACCTGTGTGAGCGATCCGCACCACCTCGGAATGTGAAGCATCCAGAACATTGATCCCATTGATGCTGACGATGATGTCTCCTACCTCCAGACCACACGTTTCTGCTGGAGTGCCTGAGCGGAAATTGAAATGGACACTTAGAAATAACTCACATGCATATGAATAGGCATGAATAGAATTATTTTATACTTTATTAATAATAAAGGATTACATGATGATCTTTGTTTAACGTGCAAGTGTAAATAATAATAGCAATAGATTAAATGATCCCTGTTTAAAGGGGCGGGGGTGGCTCAGTCGGTAGCGCGCCAGGCTCGTAATCTGTAGTTCCCATGTTCGAGTCCCAGCTGGGTCAGCGTTGAGATTTATCTCCGCAACTCAGTCGGTAGCGCGCCAGGCTCGTAATCTGTAGTTCCCAGGTTCGAGTCCCAGCTGGGTCAGCGTTGAGATTTATCTCCGCAAAATTCCCCGCCCTGCCCACGGTCAGTAGGGGACACCGATGGGCTTGGAAAGGCCGCCGTCCGTCGGATGGAACGTTAAGCCGTGGCCCCGTGAGCGGGAGAGCCATACCCTGTGCACGTTAAAGAACACGCTGGATGGCCTTGACGGGAGGCTACCATCTGTCTCCCAACAGCTGTTCCAGTGGATCCCCTCCCCCAACCTTCTCTGAGCCTTTGGGGTCCATGTGACCTGGCCATTTAGCCATGGTGTGCAAAAAAGTGCCGCTCAGAGGTAAAACAACCCAACCCTGTTTAAATTAATGTTCAAGTGCAATTAATAGTAGTTTCAAAAGATTAATTGATGATTCCTGTTTAATGTGCAAGTGCAAACAATAGTAGTAGCAACAGATTAAATGATGATCCCTGTGTTTGAAGTAATGTACCAGTGAAAATCAGACTAGTAACAATAGATTAAAGCAGGGGTGCCGATTTCTGCCCAGTGGGAAAGGTGGGAATCGACCACGGAATGGTGAAGGGTTGGGTTGTTTTACCTCTGAGCGGCACTTTTTGCACACCATGGGCTAAATGGTCAGGTCACATGGACCCCGAAGGCTCAGAGAAGGTTGGGGGAGGGGACCCACTGGAACAGCTGTTGGGAGACAGATGGTAGCCTCCCGTCAAGGCCATCCAGCGTGTTCTGTAACGTGCACAGGGTATGGCTCTCCCGCACATGGGGCCACGGCTTACGTCCCATCCGACGGACGGCGGCCTTTTCAAGCCCATCGGTGTCCCCTACTGACCGTGGGCAGGGCAGGGAATTTTGAGGAGATAAATATCAACACTGACCCAGCTGGGACTCGAACCTGGGAACTACAGAATACGAGCCTGGCGCGCTACCGACTGAGTCACCCCCGCCCCTAAGAGGTAAGTAGTTTCTACTAAAAGTTTTAGGTTTCGAACGCGTTTTGAACAGTTAAACTCCAGTTAAATTACACTGGTCTGCATGAAAATCCTCTCTAAAAAAAATGGGTGTACTTTATAGATTTGAGGGTGCTGAATCCGAATCTGGCATCCAAATGTTTATATCAGGAAATATTTTCTTGGGAGGGTATACCTTCGCTGGGACCTCGATATAATGACTCAGAGCAGGAGGCGTATTCGTAACAATGCGGGGGCTCGTTCACGTCAGAGGGGGCGGGGGTGACTCAGTAGGTAGGGGCGGGGGTGGCTCAGTCGGTAGCGCGCCAGGCTCGTAATCTGTAGTTCCCAGGTTCGAGTCCCAGCTGGGTCAGCGTTGAGATTTATCTCCGCAAAAATTCTCCGCCCTGCCCACGGTCAGTAGGGGACACCGATGGGCTTGGAAAGGCCGCCGTCCGTCGTATGGGACGTTAAGCCGTGGCCCGTGTGCGGGAGAGCCATACCCTGTGCACGTTAAAAAACACGCTGGATGGCCTTGAAGGGAGGCTACCATCTGTCTCCCAACAGCTGTTCCAGTGGGTCCCCTCCCCCAACCTTCTCTCAGCCTTCGGGGTCCTTGTGACATTTAGCCCATGGTGTGCAAAAAAGTACCGCTCAAAGGTAATACAACAAAACCCAACTCAGTAGGTAGCGTAACGTCAATCCAGAGCTTTAGAGGAGAGGTAAATGAGAAGCCAAAGAGATTCGTATTCCTGAATGCAAAGAGAATGTGGTTTCTGAAAGAATTAAAAGTCTCTGACCTAATTCTCAATGTTGCAGCTATGTCAGCAAGTAGAGCCTACGAATCTCCCGAATTTTAACGGCACAATTTGCATTTCAAATTTTTTGTCATTGCAAGGAACAGGAAACTCCAAGAGTACTCGTCACTCATCGAGAACAACATCTTATTGTTGGGCTCATTTGAAAAATGAGTTGCTGGGAAGAGCAAACGTGCTCCGGTGATGAACAATGATGCATCATCGGAAACGCGCCCGTCACCATCTTCTACGAGTCTCGTGCTCCATTGCGATTTCTTTACGGCCCATTCCAAAGCAGAGACGTAATTAATTAGGGAAGAAACTAATTACAATTCTCTTCCTGCTCTGAACCAGGCGAAAGCAAGTGAACAGGAAAAGGAATTACAACTACTTCTCTGTTAATTGCGCTTCCTGCTAAGCTAGTAATGTCATTGTCGATGGCGAAATTTACCAGACGTGGCAATTTGAAGTGTGCCATCCTTGTAGCTCACAAATTAGTATTTAGACTGTTTCCTATAATAATATGAATTCTCTTAATAGTTGTGATTAATAATAATTTTTTAATTAATATTTGGTGCCTGGGGTGTAATAATAATATTTGGTGCTAGTTCAGTAGGACCCCATAGGTTCAGAGAAGGATGGGGGGGAGGGGACGCACTTGAACAGCTGTTGGGAGACTCTGATGTCCAGTCCACCAGGACCCCGTAGGCTCAGAGAAGGTTGGGGGGAGGGGACCCACTAGAACAGCTGTTGGGAGACTCTGATGGCCAGACCACTAGGACCCCGTAAGCTCAGAGAAGGTTGGGGGGAGGGGACCCACTAGAACAGTTGTTGGGAGACTCTGATGGGCAGGCCACTAGGATCCCGTAGGCTCAGAGAAGGTTGGGGGGAGGGGACCCACTAGAACAGCTGTTGGGAGACTCTGATGGCCAGATCACTAAGACCCCGTAGGCTCAGAGAAGGTTGGAGGAAGGGGACCCACTAGAACAGTTGTTCGGAGACTCTGATGGCCAGACCACTAGGACCCCGTAGACTCAGAGAAGGTTGGGGGGAGGGGACCCACTAGAACAGCTGTTGGGAGACTCTGATCGGCAGACCACTAGGACCCCGTTAGCTCAGAGAACGTTGGGGAAGGGGACCCACTAGAACAGCTGTTGGGAGACTCTGATGGCCAGGCCACTAGGATCCCGTAGGCTCAGAGAAGGTTGGGGAAGGGGACCCACTAGAACAGCTGTTGGGAGACTCTGATGGCCAGACTACTAGGACCCCGTAGGCTCAGAGAAGGTTAAAGGGAGGGGACCCACTAGAACAGCTGTTGGGAGACTGTGATGGGCAGACCACTAGGACCCCGTAGGTTCAGAGAAGGTTGGGGGGAGGGGACCCACTAGAACATATGTTGGGAGACTCTGATGGCCAGGCCACTAGGATCCCGTAGGCTCAGAGAAGGTTGGGGAAGGGGACCCACTAGAACAGCTGTTGGGAAACTCTGATGGCCAGACCACTAGGACCCCGTAGGCTCAGAGAAGGTTGAGGGGAGGGGACCCACTAGAACAGCTGTTGGAAGACTCTGATGGCCAGGCCACTAGGACCCCGTAAGCTCAGAGAAGGTTGGGGGGAGGGGACCCACTATAACAGCTGTTGGAAGACTCTGATGGCCAGGCCACTAGGACCCCGTAAGCTCAGAGAAGGTTGGGGGGAGGGGACCCACTATAACAGCTGTTGGGAGACTGTGATGGGCAGACCACTAGGACCCCGTAGGCTCAGAGAAGGTTGGGGGAGGGGACCCACTATAACAGCTGTTGGGAGACTGTGATGGACAGACCACTAGGACCACGTAGGCTCAGAGAAGGTTGGGGGGAGGGGACTCACTAGAACAGCTGTTAGGAGTCTGTGATGGGCAGACCACTAGGACCCCGTAGGCTTAGAGAAGGTTGGGGAAGGGGACCCACTAGAACAGCTGTTGGGAGACTGTGATGGGCAGACCACTAGGACCCCGTAGGCTCAGAGAAGGTTGGGGGAGGGGACGCACTAGAACAGCTGTTGGGAGACTCTGATGGGCAGACCACTAGGACCCCGTAGGCTAAGAGAAGGTTGGGGGGAGGGGTCCAACTAGAACAGCTGTTGGGAGACTGTGATGGGCAGACCATTAGGACCCCGTAGGTTCAGAGAAGGTTGGGGGGAGGGGACCCACTGGAACAGCTGTTGGGAATTCTGATGGCCAGGCCACTAGGATCCCGTAGGCTCAGAGAAGGTTGGGAGGAGGGGACCCACTAGAACAGCTGTTGGGAGAGTCTGATGGGCAGACCACTAGGACCCCGTAGACTCAGAGAAGGCTGGGGAAGGGGACCCACTAGAACAGCTGTTGGGAGACTCTGAATGCCAGACTACTAGGACCCCGTAGGCTCAAAGAAGGTTGGGGGGAGGGGACTCACTAGAACAGCTGTTAGGAGTCTGTGATGGGCAGACCACTAGGACCCCGTAGGCTTAGAGAAGGTTGGGGAAGGGGACCCACTAGAACAGCTGTTGGGAGACTGTGATGGGCAGACCACTAGGACCCCGTAGGCTCAGAGAAGGTTGGGGGAGGGGACGCACTAGAACAGCTGTTGGGAGACTCTGATGGGCAGACCACTAGGTCCCCGTAGGCTAAGAGAAGGTTGGGGGGAGGGGTCCAACTAGAACAGCTGTTGGGAGACTGTGATGGGCAGACCATTAGGACCCCGTAGGTTCAGAGAAGGTTGGGGGGAGGGGACCCAATGGAACAGCTGTTGGGAATTCTGATGGCCAGGCCACTAGGATCCCGTAGGCTCAGAGAAGGTTGGGAGGAGGGGACCCACTAGAACAGCTGTTGGGAGAGTCTGATGGGCAGACCACTAGGACCCCGTAGACTCAGAGAAGGTTGGGGAAGGGGACCCACTAGAACAGCTGTTGGGAGACTCTGATAGCCAGGCCACTAGGATCCCGTAGGCTCAGAAAAGGTTGGGGAAGGGGACCCACTAGAACAGCTGTTGGGAGACTCTGATGGCCAGACCACTAGGACCCCGTAGGCTCAGAGAAGGTTGGGGGGAGGGGACCCACTAGAACAGCTGTTGGGAGACTGATGGCCAGACCACTAGGACCCCGTAGGCTCAGAGAAGGTTGGGGGGAGGGGACCCACTAGAACAGCTGTTGGGAGATTGTGATGGGCAGACCACTAGGACCCCGTAGGCTCAGAGAAGTTGGGGGGAGGGGACCCACTAGAACAGCTGTTGGGAGACTCTGATGGTCAGACCACTAGGACCCCCGTAGGCTCAGAGATGGTTGGGGGGAGGGGACCCACTAGAACAGCTGTTGGGAGACTCTGATGGCCAGATCACTAAGACCCCGTAGGCTCAGAGAAGGTTGGAGGAAGGGGACCCACTAGAACAGTTGTTCGGAGACTCTGATGGCCAGACCACTAGGACCCCGTAGGTTCAGAGAAGGTTGGGGGGAGGGGACCCACTAGAACAGCTGTTGGGAGACTCTGATCGGCAGACCACTAGGACCCCGTTAGCTCAGAGAACGTTGGGGAAGGGGACCCACTAGAACAGCTGTTGGGAGACTCTGATGGCCAGGCCACTAGGATCCCGTAGGCTCAGAGAAGGTTGGGGAAGGGGACCCACTAGAACAGCTGTTGGGAGACTCTGATGGCCAGACTACTAGGACCCCGTAGGCTCAGAGAAGGTTAAAGGGAGGGGACCCACTAGAACAGCTGTTGGGAGACTGTGATGGGCAGACCACTAGGACCCCGTAGGTTCAGAGAAGGTTGGGGGGAGGGGACCCACTAGAACATATGTTGGGAGACTCTGATGGCCAGGCCACTAGGATCCCGTAGGCTCAGAGAAGGTTGGGGAAGGGGACCCACTAGAACAGCTGTTGGGAAACTCTGATGGCCAGACCACTAGGACCCCGTAGGCTCAGAGAAGGTTGAGGGGAGGGGACCCACTAGAACAGCTGTTGGAAGACTCTGATGGCCAGGCCACTAGGACCCCGTAAGCTCAGAGAAGGTTGGGGGGAGGGGACCCACTATAACAGCTGTTGGAAGACTCTGATGGCCAGGCCACTAGGACCCCGTAAGCTCAGAGAAGGTTGGGGGGAGGGGACCCACTATAACAGCTGTTGGGAGACTGTGATGGGCAGACCACTAGGACCCCGTAGGCTCAGAGAAGGTTGGGGGAGGGGACCCACTATAACAGCTGTTGGGAGACTGTGATGGACAGACCACTAGGACCACGTAGGCTCAGAGAAGGTTGGGGGGAGGGGACTCACTAGAACAGCTGTTAGGAGTCTGTGATGGGCAGACCACTAGGACCCCGTAGGCTTAGAGAAGGTTGGGGAAGGGGACCCACTAGAACAGCTGTTGGGAGACTGTGATGGGCAGACCACTAGGACCCCGTAGGCTCAGAGAAGGTTGGGGGAGGGGACGCACTAGAACAGCTGTTGGGAGACTCTGATGGGCAGACCACTAGGACCCCGTAGGCTAAGAGAAGGTTGGGGGGAGGGGTCCAACTAGAACAGCTGTTGGGAGACTGTGATGGGCAGACCATTAGGACCCCGTAGGTTCAGAGAAGGTTGGGGGGAGGGGACCCACTGGAACAGCTGTTGGGAATTCTGATGGCCAGGCCACTAGGATCCCGTAGGCTCAGAGAAGGTTGGGAGGAGGGGACCCACTAGAACAGCTGTTGGGAGACTCTGAATGCCAGACTACTAGGACCCCGTAGGCTCAAAGAAGGTTGGGGGGAGGGGACTCACTAGAACAGCTGTTAGGAGTCTGTGATGGGCAGACCACTAGGACCCCGTAGGCTTAGAGAAGGTTGGGGAAGGGGACCCACTAGAACAGCTGTTGGGAGACTGTGATGGGCAGACCACTAGGACCCCGTAGGCTCAGAGAAGGTTGGGGGAGGGGACGCACTAGAACAGCTGTTGGGAGACTCTGATGGGCAGACCACTAGGTCCCCGTAGGCTAAGAGAAGGTTGGGGGGAGGGGTCCAACTAGAACAGCTGTTGGGAGACTGTGATGGGCAGACCATTAGGACCCCGTAGGTTCAGAGAAGGTTGGGGGGAGGGGACCCAATGGAACAGCTGTTGGGAATTCTGATGGCCAGGCCACTAGGATCCCGTAGGCTCAGAGAAGGTTGGGAGGAGGGGACCCACTAGAACAGCTGTTGGGAGAGTCTGATGGGCAGACCACTAGGACCCCGTAGACTCAGAGAAGGTTGGGGAAGGGGACCCACTAGAACAGCTGTTGGGAGACTCTGATAGCCAGGCCACTAGGATCCCGTAGGCTCAGAAAAGGTTGGGGAAGGGGACCCACTAGAACAGCTGTTGGGAGACTCTGATGGCCAGACCACTAGGACCCCGTAGGCTCAGAGAAGGTTGGGGGGAGGGGACCCACTAGAACAGCTGTTGGGAGACTGATGGCCAGACCACTAGGACCCCGTAGGCTCAGAGAAGGTTGGGGGAGGGGACCCACTAGAACAGCTGTTGGGAGATTGTGATGGGCAGACCACTAGGACCCCGTAGGCTCAGAGAAGTTGGGGGGAGGGGACCCACTAGAACAGCTGTTGGGAGACTCTGATGGTCAGACCACTAGGACCCCCGTAGGCTCAGAGATGGTTGGGGGGAGGGGACCCACTAGAACAGCTGTTGGGAGACTCTGATGGGCAGACCACTAGGACCCCGTAGGCTAAGAGAAGGTTGGGAGGAGGGGACCAACTAGAACAGCTGTTGGGAGACTGTGATGGGCAGACCACTAGGACCCCGTAGGTTCAGAGAAGGTTGGGGGGAGGGGACCCACTAGAACAGCTGTTGGGAGAGTCTGATGGGCAGACCACTAGGACCCCGTAGACTCAGAGAAGGTTGGGGAAGGGGACCCACTAGAACAGCTGTTGGGAGACTCTGATAGCCAGGCCACTAGGATCCCGTAGGCTCAAAAAAGGTTGGGGAAGGGGACCCACTAGAACAGCTGTTGGGAGACTCTGATGGCCAGACCACTAGGACCCCGTAGGCTCAGAGAAGGTTGGGGGGAGGGGACCCACTAGAACAGCTGTTGGGAGACTGATGGCCAGACCACTAGGACCCCGTAGGCTCAGAGAAGGTTGGGGGGAGGGGACCCACTAGAACAGCTGTTGGGAGACTGTGATGGGCAGACCACTAGGACCCCGTAGGCTCAGAGAAGGTTGGGGGGAGGGGACCCACTAGAACAGCTGTTGGGAGACTCTGATGGCCAGACCACTAGGACCCCCGTAGGCTCAGAGATGGTTGGGGGAGGGGCCCCACTAGAACAGCTGTTGGGAGACTCTGATGGGCAGACCACTAGGACCCCGTAGGCTAAGAGAAGGTTGGGGGGGAGGGGACCAACTAGAACAGCTGTTGAGAGACTGTGATGGGCAGACCACTAGGACCCCGTAGGTTCAGAGAAGGTTGGGGAAGGGGACCCACTAGAACAGCTGTTGGGAGACTCTGATAGCCAGGCCACTAGGATCCCGTAGGCTCAGAAAAGGTTGGGGAAGGGGACCCACTAGAACAGCTGTTGGGAGACTCTGATGGCCAGACCACTAGGACCCCGTAGGCTCAGAAAAGGTTGGGGGGAGGGGACCCACTAGAACAGCTGTTGGGAGACTGATGGCCAGGCCACTAGGATCCCGTAGTCTCAGAAAAGGTTGGGGAAGGGGACCCACTAGAACAGCTGTTGAGAGACTGATGGCCAGACCACTAGGACCCCGTAGGCTCAGAGAAGGTTGGGGGGAGGGGACCCACTAGAACAGCTGTTGGGAGACTGATGGCCAGACCACTAGGACCCCGTAGGCTCAGAGAAGGTTGGGGGGAGGGGACCCACTAGAACAGCTGTTGGGAGACTGTGATGGGCAGACCACTAGGACCCTGTAGGCTCAGAGAAGGTTGGGGGGAGGGGACCCACTTGAACAGCTGTTGGGAGACTGTGATGGGCAGACCACTAGGACCCCGTAGGCTCAGAGAAGGTTGGGGGGAGGGGACCCACTAGAACAGCTGTTGGGAGACTGTGATGGGCAGACCACTAGGACCCCGTAGGCTCAGAGAAGGTTGGGGGGAGGGGACCCACTAGAACAGCTGTTGGAAGACTGATGGCCAGACCACTAGGACCCCGTAGGCTCAGGGAAGGTTGGGGGGAGGGGACCCACTAGAACAGCTGTTGGGAGACTGATGGCCAGACCACTAGGACCCCGTAGGCTCAGAGAAGGTTGGGGGGAGGGGACCCACTAGAACAGCTGTTGGGAGATTGTGATGGGCAGACCACTAGGACCCCGTAGGCTCAGAGAAGTTGGGGGGAGGGGACCCACTAGAACAGCTGTTGGGAGACTCTGATGGCCAGACCACTAGGACCCCGTAGGCTCAGAGAAGGTTGGGGGGAGGGGACCCACTAGAACAGCTGTTGGGAGACTCTGATGGCCAGACCACTTGGACTGCGTAGGCTCAGAGAAGGTTGGGGGGGAAGGGACCCACTAGAACAGCTGTTGGGAGACTGTGATGGGCAGACCACTAGGACCCCGTAGGCTCAGAGAAGGTTGGGGGGAGGGGACCCACTAGAACAGCTGTTGGGAGACTCTGATGGGCAGACCACTAGGACCCCGTAGGCTAAGAGAAGGTTGGGGGGAGGGGTCCAACTAGAACAGCTGTTGGGAGACTGTGATGGGCAGACCATTAGGACCCCGTAGGTTCAGAGAAAGTTGGGGGGAGGGGACCCAATGGAACAGCTGTTGGGAATTCTGATGGCCAGGCCACTAGGATCCCGTAGGCTCAGAGAAGGTTGGGAGGAGGGGACCCACTAGAACAGCTGTTGGGAGAGTCTGATGGGCAGACCACTAGGACCCCGTAGACTCAGAGAAGGTTGGGGAAGGGGACCCACTAGAACAGCTGTTGGGAGACTCTGATAGCCAGGCCACTAGGATCCCGTAGGCTCAAAAAAGGTTGGGGAAGGGGACCCACTAGAACAGCTGTTGGAAGACTCTGATGGCCAGACCACTAGGACCCCGTAGGCTCAGAGAAGGTTGGGGGAGGGGACCCACTAGAACAGCTGTTGGGAGACTGATGGCCAGACCACTAGGATCCCGTAGGCTCAGAGAAGGTTGGGGAGAGGGGACCCACTAGAACAGCTGTTGGGAGACTGTGATGGGCAGACCACTAGGACCCCGTAGGCTCAGAGAAGGTTGGGGGGAGGGGACCCACTAGAACAGCTGTTGGGAGACTCTGATGGCCAGACCACTAGGACCCCCGTAGGCTCAGAGATGGTTGGGGGAGGGGACCCACTAGAACAGCTGTTGGGAGACTGTGATGGGCAGACCACTAGGACCCCGTAGGTTCAGAGAAGGTTGGGGAAGGGGACCCACTAGAACAGCTGTTGGGAGACTCTGATAGCCAGGCCACTAGGATCCCGTAGGCTCAGAAAAGGTTGGGGAAGGGGACCCACTAGAACAGCTGTTGGGAGACTCTGATGGCCAGACCACTAGGACCCCGTAGGCTCAGAAAAGGTTGGGGGGAGGGGACCCACTAGAACAGCTGTTGGGAGACTGATGGCCAGGCCACCAGGATCCCGTAGTCTCAGAAAAGGTTGGGGAAGGGGACCCACTAGAACAGCTGTTGAGAGACTCTGATGGCCAGACCACTAGGACCCCGTAGGCTCAGAGAAGGTTGGGGGGAGGGGACCCACTGGAACAGCTGTTGGGAGACTGATGGCCAGACCACTAGGACCCCGTAGGCTCAGAGAAGGTTGGGGGGAGGGGACCCACTAGAACAGCTGTTGGGAGACTGATGGCCAGACCACTAGGATCCCGTAGGCTCAGAGAAGGTTGGGGAGAGGGGACCCACTAGAACAGCTGTTGGGAGACTGTGATGGGCAGACCACTAGGACCCCGTAGGCTCAGAGAAGGTTGGGGGGAGGGGACCCACTAGAACAGCTGTTGGGAGACTCTGATGGCCAGACCACTAGGACCCCCGTAGGCTCAGAGATGGTTGGGGGAGGGGACCCACTAGAACAGCTGTTGGGAGACTGTGATGGGCAGACCACTAGGACCCCATAGGTTCAGAGAAGGTTGGGGAAGGGGACCCACTAGAACAGCTGTTGGGAGACTCTGATAGCCAGGCCACTAGGATCCCGTAGGCTCAGAAAAGGTTGGGGAAGGGGACCCACTAGAACAGCTGTTGGGAGACTCTGATGGCCAGACCACTAGGACCCCGTAGGCTCAGAAAAGGTTGGGGGGAGGGGACCCACTAGAACAGCTGTTGGGAGACTGATGGCCAGGCCACCAGGATCCCGTAGTCTCAGAAAAGGTTGGGGAAGGGGACCCACTAGAACAGCTGTTGAGAGACTCTGATGGCCAGACCACTAGGACCCCGTAGGCTCAGAGAAGGTTGGGGGGAGGGGACCCACTAGAACAGCTGTTGGGAGACTGTGATGGGCAGACCACTAGGACCCTGTAGGCTCAGAGAAGGTTGGGGGGAGGGGACCCACTAGAACAGCTGTTGGGAGACTGTGATGGGCAGACCACTAGGACCCCGTAGGCTCAGAGAAGGTTGGGGGGAGGGGACCCACTAGAACAGCTGTTGGGAGACTGTGATGGGCAGACCACTAGGACCCCGTAGGCTCAGAGAAGGTTGGGGGGAGGGGACCCACTAGAACAGCTGTTGGGAGACTGATGGCCAGACCACTAGGACCCCGTAGGCTCAGAGAAGGTTGGGGGGAGGGGACCCACTAGAACAGCTGTTGGGAGAGTCTGATGGGCAGACCACTAGGACCCTGTAGACTCAGAGAAGGTTGGGGAAGGGGACCCACTAGAACAGCTGTTGAGAGACTCTGATGGCCAGACCACTAGAACCCCGTAGGCTCAGAGAAGGTTGGGGGGAGGGGACCCACTAGAACAGCTGTTGGGAGAGTCTGATGGGCAGACCACTAGGACCCCGTAGACTCAGAGAAGGTTGGGGAAGGGGACCCACTAGAACAGCTGTTGAGAGACTCTGATGGCCAGACCACTAGGACCCCGTAGGCTCAGAGAAGGTTGGGGGGAGGGGACCCACTAGAACAGCTGTTGGGAGACTGATGGCCAGACCACTAGGACCCCGTAGGCTCAGAGAAGGTTGGGGGGAGGGGACCCACTAGAACAGCTGTTGGGAGACTGTGATGGGCAGACCACTAGGACCCCGTAGGCTCAGAGAAGGTTGGGGGAGGGGACGCACTAGAACAGCTGTTGGGAGACTCTGATGGGCAGACCACTAGGACCCCGTAGGCTAAGAGAAGGTTGGGGGGAGGGGTCCAACTAGAACAGCTGTTGGGAGACTGTGATGGGCAGACCATTAGGACCCCGTAGGTTCAGAGAAGGTTGGGGGGAGGGGACCCAATGGAACAGCTGTTGGGAATTCTGATGGCCAGGCCACTAGGATCCCGTAGGCTCAGAGAAGGTTGGGAGGAGGGGACCCACTAGAACAGCTGTTGGGAGAGTCTGATGGGCAGACCACTAGGACCCCGTAGACTCAGAGAAGGTTGGGGAAGGGGACCCACTAGAACAGCTGTTGGGAGACTCTGATAGCCAGGCCACTAGGATCCCGTAGGCTGAGAAAAGGTTGGGGAAGGGGACCCACTAGAACAGCTGTTGAGAGACTCTGATGGCCAGACCACTAGGACCTCGTAGGCTCAGAGAAGGTTGGGGGGAGGGGACCCACTAGAACAGCTGTTGGGAGACTGTGATGGGCAGACCACTAGGACCCTGTAGGCTCAGAGAAGGTTGGGGGGAGGGGACCCACTAGAACAGCTGTTGGGAGACTGTGATGGGCAGACCACTAGGACCCCGTAGGCTCAGAGAAGGTTGGGGGGAGGGGACCCACTAGAACAGCTGTTGGGAGACTGTGATGGGCAGACCACTAGGACCCCGTAGGCTCAGAGAAGGTTGGGGGGAGGGGACCCACTAGAACAGCTGTTGGGAGACTGATGGCCAGACCACTAGGACCCCGTAGGCTCAGAGAAGGTTGGGGGGAGGGGACCCACTAGAACAGCTGTTGGGAGAGTCTGATGGGCAGACCACTAGGACCCTGTAGACTCAGAGAAGGTTGGGGAAGGGGACCCACTAGAACAGCTGTTGAGAGACTCTGATGGCCAGACCACTAGAACCCCGTAGGCTCAGAGAAGGTTGGGGGGAGGGGACCCACTAGAACAGCTGTTGGGAGAGTCTGATGGGCAGACCACTAGGACCCCGTAGACTCAGAGAAGGTTGGGGAAGGGGACCCACTAGAACAGCTGTTGAGAGACTCTGATGGCCAGACCACTAGGACCCCGTAGGCTCAGAGAAGGTTGGGGGGAGGGGACCCACTAGAACAGCTGTTGGGAGACTGATGGCCAGACCACTAGGACCCCGTAGGCTCAGAGAAGGTTGGGGGGAGGGGACCCACTAGAACAGCTGTTGGGAGACTGTGATGGGCAGACCACTAGGACCCCGTAGGCTCAGAGAAGGTTGGGGGAGGGGACGCACTAGAACAGCTGTTGGGAGACTCTGATGGGCAGACCACTAGGACCCCGTAGGCTAAGAGAAGGTTGGGGGGAGGGGTCCAACTAGAACAGCTGTTGGGAGACTGTGATGGGCAGACCATTAGGACCCCGTAGGTTCAGAGAAGGTTGGGGGGAGGGGACCCAATGGAACAGCTGTTGGGAATTCTGATGGCCAGGCCACTAGGATCCCGTAGGCTCAGAGAAGGTTGGGAGGAGGGGACCCACTAGAACAGCTGTTGGGAGAGTCTGATGGGCAGACCACTAGGACCCCGTAGACTCAGAGAAGGTTGGGGAAGGGGACCCACTAGAACAGCTGTTGGGAGACTCTGATAGCCAGGCCACTAGGATCCCGTAGGCTGAGAAAAGGTTGGGGAAGGGGACCCACTAGAACAGCTGTTGGGAGACTCTGATGGCCAGACCACTAGGACCCCGTAGGCTCAGAGAAGGTTGGGGGGAGGGGACCCACTACAACAGCTGTTGGGAGATTGTGATGGGCAGACCACTAGGACCCCGTAGGCTCAGAGAAGTTGGGGGGCGGGGACCCACTAGAACAGCTGTTGGGAGACTCTGATGGCCAGACCACTAGGACCCCGTAGGCTCAGAGAAGGTTGGGGGGAGGGGACCCACTGGAACAGCTGCTGGGAGACTCTGATGGCCAGACCACTTGGACTGCGTAGGCTCAGAGAAGGTTGGGGGGAAGGGACCCACTAGAACAGCTGTTGGGAGACTGTGATGGGCAGACCACTAGGACCCCGTAGGCTCAGAGAAGGTTGGGGGGAGGGGACCCACTGGAACAGCTGTTGGGAGACTCTGATGGCCAGACCACTAGGACCCCCGTAGGCTCAGAGATGGTTGGGGGAGGGGACCCACTAGAACAGCTGTTGGGAGACTCTGATGGGCAGACCACTAGGACCCCGTAGGCTAAGAGAAGGTTGGGGGGGAGGGGACCAACTAGAACAGCTGTTGAGAGACTGTGATGGGCAGACCACTAGGACCCCGTAGGTTCAGAGAAGGTTGGGGAAGGGGACCCACTAGAACAGCTGTTGGGAGACTCTGATAGCCAGGCCACTAGGATCCCGTAGGCTCAGAAAAGGTTGGGGAAGGGGACCCACTAGAACAGCTGTTGGGAGACTCTGATGGCCAGACCACTAGGACCCCGTAGGCTCAGAAAAGGTTGGGGGGAGGGGACCCACTAGAACAGCTGTTGGGAGACTGATGGCCAGGCCACTAGGATCCCGTAGTCTCAGAAAAGGTTGGGGAAGGGGACCCACTAGAACAGCTGTTGAGAGACTCTGATGGCCAGACCACTAGGACCCCGTAGGCTCAGAGAAGGTTGGGGGGAGGGGACCCACTAGAACAGCTGTTGGGAGACTGATGGCCAGACCACTAGGACCCCGTAGGCTCAGAGAAGGTTGGGGGGAGGGGACCCACTAGAACAGCTGTTGGGAGACTGTGATGGGCAGACCACTAGGACCCTGTAGGCTCAGAGAAGGTTGGGGGGAGGGGACCCACTAGAACAGCTGTTGGGAGACTGTGATGGGCAGACCACTAGGACCCCGTAGGCTCAGAGAAGGTTGGGGGGAGGGGACCCACTAGAACAGCTGTTGGGAGACTGTGATGGGCAGACCATTAGGACCCCGTAGGTTCAGAGAAGGTTGGGGGGAGGGGACCCAATGGAACAGCTGTTGGGAATTCTGATGGCCAGACCACTAGGATCCCGTAGGCTCAGAGAAGGTTGGGAGGAGGGGACCCACTAGAACAGCTGTTGGGATAGTCTGATGGGCAGACCACTAGGACCCCGTAGACTCAGAGAAGGTTGGGGAAGGGGACCCACTAGAACAGCTGTTGGGAGACTCTGATAGCCAGGCCACTAGGATCCCGTAGGCTGAGAAAAGGTTAGGGAAGGGGACCCACTAGAACAGCTGTTGGGAGACTCTGATGGCCAGACCACTAGGACCCCGTAGGCTCAGAGAAGGTTGGGGGTAGGGGACCCACTAGAACAGCTGTTGGGAGACTGATGGCCAGACCACTAGGACCCCGTAGGCTCAGAGAAGGTTGGGGGGAGGGGACCCACTAGAACAGCTGTTGGGAGACTGATGGCCAGACCACTAGGATCCCGTATGCTCAGAGAAGGTTGGGGGGCGGGGGTAGCTCAGTCGGTAGCGCGCCAGGCTCGTAATCTGTAGTTCCCAGGTTCGAGTCCCAGCTGGGTCAGCGTAGAGATTTATCTCCGCAAAATTCCCCACCCTGCCCACGGTCAGTAGGGGACACCGATGGGCTTGGAAAGGCCGCCGTCCGTCGGATGGGACGTTAAGCCGTGGCCCCGTGTGCGGGAGAGCCATACCCTGTGCACGTTAAAGAACACGCTGGATGGCCTTGACGGGAGGCTACCATCTGTCTCCCAACAGCTGTTCCAGTGGGTCCCCTCCCCCAACCTTCTCTGAGCCTTCGGGGTCCTTGTGACCTGGCCATTTAGCCCATGGTGTGCAAAAAAGTGCCGCTCAGAGGTAAAACAACAACCCAACCCAGAGAAGGTTGGGGAGAGGGGACCCACTAGAACAGCTGTTGGGAGACTGTGATGGGCAGACCACTAGGACCCCGTAGGCTCAGAGAAGGTTGGGGGGAGGGGACCCACTAGAACAGCTGTTGGGAGACTCTGATGGCCAGACCACTAGGACCCCCGTAGGCTCAGAGATGGTTGGGGGAGGGGACCCACTAGAACAGCTGTTGGGAGACTGTGATGGGCAGACCACTAGGACCCCGTAGGTTCAGAGAAGGTTGGGGAAGGGGACCCACTAGAACAGCTGTTGGGAGACTCTGATAGCCAGGCCACTAGGATCCCGTAGGCTCAGAAAAGGTTGGGGAAGGGGACCCACTAGAACAGCTGTTGGGAGACTCTGATGGCCAGACCACTAGGACCCCGTAGGCTCAGAAAAGGTTGGGGGGAGGGGACCCACTAGAACAGCTGTTGGGAGACTGATGGCCAGGCCACCAGGATCCCGTAGTCTCAGAAAAGGTTGGGGAAGGGGACCCACTAGAACAGCTGTTGAGAGACTCTGATGGCCAGTCCACTAGGACCCCGTAGGCTTAGAGAAGGTTGGGGGGAGGGGACCCACTAGAACAGCTGTTGGGAGACTGATGGCCAGACCACTAGGACCCCGTAGGCTCAGAGAAGGTTGGGGGGAGGGGACCCACTAGAACAGCTGTTGGGAGACTGTGATGGGCAGACCACTAGGACCCTGTAGGCTCAGAGAAGGTTGGGGGGAGGGGACCCACTAGAACAGCTGTTGGGAGACTGTGATGGGCAGACCACTAGGACCCCGTAGGCTCAGAGAAGGTTGGGGGGAGGGGACCCACTAGAACAGCTGTTGGGAGACTGTGATGGGCAGACCACTAGGACCCCGTAGGCTCAGAGAAGGTTGGGGGGAGGGGACCCACTAGAACAGCTGTTGGGAGACTGTGATGGCCAGACCACTAGGACCCCGTAGGCTCAGAGAAGGTTGGGGGGAGGGGACCCACTAGAACAGCTGTTGGGAGAGTCTGATGGGCAGACCACTAGGACCCCGTAGACTCAGAGAAGGTTGGGGAAGGGGACCCACTAGAACAGCTGTTGAGAGACTCTGATGGCCAGACCACTAGAACCCCGTAGGCTCAGAGAAGGTTGGGGGGAGGGGACCCACTAGAACAGCTGTTGGGAGAGTCTGATGGGCAGACCACTAGGACCCCGTAGGCTCAGAGAAGGTTGGGGGAGGGGACGCACTAGAACAGCTGTTGGGAGACTCTGATGGGCAGACCACTAGGACCCCGTAGGCTAAGAGAAGGCTGGGGGAGGGGTCCAACTAGAACAGCTGTTGGGAGACTGTGATGGGCAGACCATTAGGACCCCGTAGGTTCAGAGAAGGTTGGGGGGAGGGGACCCAATGGAACAGCTGTTGGGAATTCTGATGGCCAGGCCACTAGGATCCCGTAGGCTCAGAGAAGGTTGGGAGGAGGGGACCCACTAGAACAGCTGTTGGGAGAGTCTGATGGGCAGACCACTAGGACCCCGTAGACTCAGAGAAGGTTGGGGAAGGGGACCCACTAGAACAGCTGTTGGGAGACTCTGATAGCCAGGCCACTAGGATCCCGTAGGCTGAGAAAAGGTTGGGGAAGGGGACCCACTAGAACAGCTGTTGGGAGACTCTGATGGCCAGACCACTAGGACCCCGTAGGCTCAGAGAAGGTTGGGGGTAGGGGACCCACTAGAACAGCTGTTGGGAGACTGATGGCCAGACCACTAGGACCCCGTAGGCTCAGAGAAGGTTGGGGGGAGGGGACCCACTAGAACAGCTGTTGGGAGATTGTGATGGGCAGACCACTAGGACCCCGTAGGCTCAGAGAAGTTGGGGGGAGGGGACCCACTAGAACAGCTGTTGGGAGACTCTGATGGCCAGACCACTAGGACCCCGTAGGCTCAGAGAAGGTTGGGGGGAGGGGACCCACTGGAACAGCTGCTGGGAGACTCTGATGGCCAGACCACTTGGACTGCGTAGGCTCAGAGAAGGTTGGGGGGGAAGGGACCCACTAGAACAGCTGTTGGGAGACTGTGATGGGCAGACCACTAGGACCCCGTAGGCTCAGAGAAGGTTGGGGGGAGGGGACCCACTGGAACAGCTGTTGGGAGACTCTGATGGCCAGACCACTAGGACCCCCGTAGGCTCAGAGATGGTTGGGGGAGGGGACCCACTAGAACAGCTGTTGGGAGACTCTGATGGGCAGACCACTAGGACCCCGTAGGCTAAGAGAAGGTTGGGGGGAGGGGACCAACTAGAACAGCTGTTGAGAGACTGTGATGGGCAGACCACTAGGACCCCGTAGGTTCAGAGAAGGTTGGGGAAGGGGACCCACTAGAACAGCTGTTGGGAGACTCTGATAGCCAGGCCACTAGGATCCCGTAGGCTCAGAAAAGGTTGGGGAAGGGGACCCACTAGAACAGCTGTTGGGAGACTCTGATGGCCAGACCACTAGGACCCCGTAGGCTCAGAAAAGGTTGGGGGGAGGGGACCCACTAGAACAGCTGTTGGGAGACTGATGGCCAGGCCACTAGGATCCCGTAGTCTCAGAAAAGGTTGGGGAAGGGGACCCACTAGAACAGCTGTTGAGAGATTCTGATGGCCAGACCACTAGGACCCCGTAGGCTCAGAGAAGGTTGGGGGGAGGGGACCCACTAGAACAGCTGTTGGGAGACTGATGGCCAGACCACTAGGACCCCGTAGGCTCAGAGAAGGTTGGGGGGAGGGGACCCACTAGAACAGCTGTTGGGAGACTGTGATGGGCAGACCACTAGGACCCCGTAGGCTCAGAGAAGGTTGGGGGGAGGGGACCCACTAGAACAGCTGTTGGGAGACTGATGGCCAGACCACTAGGACCCCGTAGGCTCAGAGAAGGTTGGGGGGAGGGGACCCACTAGAACAGCTGTTGGGAGACTGTGATGGGCAGACCACTAGGACCCTGTAGGCTCAGAGAAGGTTGGGGGGAGGGGACCCACTAGAACAGCTGTTGGGAGACTGTGATGGGCAGACCACTAGGACCCCGTAGGCTCAGAGAAGGTTGGGGGGAGGGGACCCACTAGAATAGCTGTTGGGAGACTCTGATGGCCAGACCACTAGGACCCCGTAGGCTCAGAGAAGGTTGGGTGAGGGTACCTACTAGAACAGCTGTTGGGAGTTTCTGAGTGGCAGTTTCTTTTGTACACAATGGGTTAAATGGCCAGGTAACAAGGACCCCAAAGAGTGATAGAAAGTTGAGGGGAGGATATCCGCTGGCTGTTAGGATACAGATGGTACTCTTTCGTCAAGGCCATCCAGGGTGTTCTTTAAAGCGCACAAGGTATGGGCTCTCTTGCACATGGAGCCAAGCTTTAACGTTTTAAGCTTTTTTACTTCGTGTGTCTGTAGACATTAAATTTTTTTCTTCTTGCAGGCAAAATGAAATTTTTTTCGATTCAGTAGGTGTTGATAAAATATCACGATTCGTATTTTCTGAACAAATAACTTTAATAGCGCCCTCTAACGGTGGAAGAAAGTGAAAAAATGCGAAATTTTGAACGAATATTGCCAAAATTTATTTATAGCAAAAGTTTGAAATATTTGTGATGGAGTATGATAGTCAAGGGGCAGGGCTAGATCTAGGGGAGCTGTGTGTGTGTTGGGGGGGGGGGGAGAGGTGCATGGTCCCTCTTCTCTCTGCCGGATTTTTAAAGAAAATACAAATCTGTTTAATTTTCTAATTATACTAATGTATTTGGAACAAAATTAGTTCAGAACGCTCTCGGCAGAGGCGACAGCATCGCTTTTGTTCTAAATTGGGCATATATGGAAGTCGTCTGTCTCTGCTAACTACTGATACTTATTTGTGATGTAAATTATTGCAATATTCGTTTAAAGTTCATTTTCAATCTTTTCCGAATGCTAGTGAGCCCCTTTTAACCTATTTGGATGGTGGAAAAGTGCGAATCCTAATGTTTTGTCAAAAGCTATCGAAATGGAAACGAATTTTACATTTTTTATCTCCAAAAAAAAATGAATAAAAGGTAGGACAGGATAGACAGATTGACAAATAAATGCACAGAGTAAAAGACAATTTAATGGATGGACAGACAGACAGATAAATAGACAGACAAAGACAATCTAAGGGATGGACAAATTCATAGATAAGTCGACAGAATGAGAATTTAATGGATGGTCAAATAGAGATAAATAGACAGACAGAAAGGCAGTCCAATGGATGGCAGATTGACAGATAAATACACAAAGAGAAAATTTAATAGATATATAGACAGATAAATAGACAGACATAACGACAGTGTAATGGATGGACGATTGGGTTTTTTGGGTTGGGTTGTTTTACTTCTGAGCGGCACTTTTTTGCACACCATGGACTAAATGGCCAGGTCACATGACCCCGAAGGCTCAGAGAAGGTTGGGGGAGGGGACCCACTGGAACAGCTGTTGGTAGACAGATGGTAGCCTCCCGTCAAGGCCATCCAGCGTGTTCTTTAACGTGCACAGGGTATGGCTCTCCCGCACACGGGACCACGGCTTAACGTCCCATCCGACGGATGGCGGCCTTTCCAACCCCATCGGTGTCCCCTACTGACCGTGGGCAGGGCGGGGAATTTTGCGGAGATAAATCTCAACGCTGACCCAGCTGGGACTCGAACCTGGGAACTACAGATTATGAGCCTGGCGCGCTACCGACTGAGCCACCCCCGCCCCATGGATGGACGAACGGAGAAATAAATACACGGACAAAAAAAATAATGGAATAAGCAGACTACAGATAAATACAGAGATAAAAGGATAATTTAATTGATGGGCAAACTGATAGATGGACAGACAGATAGACAATTTAACGGATGGATAGATTGATAGATAAATACACAGAGTGAGAAACATTTTAAAAGATAGACAGAATAACAGAAAAATGCACAGACAAAAGGACAATTTAATAAATTAAAACGATAGCTTTAGACAGATTGATCGATAAATAAAAAGACAGTAAAACAATTTAATAGATGGGCAGATTAACAGATAAATTACCCAGACAGAAAGAGAGCGTAATGGATGAACAGACTGAGAGATAAATAGAAAGACAGGGAGACATTTTAATGGATGGACAAATTAGAGATAAATTGACAGATAATTTAATGGATGGACAGATTGCCAGATGAATACAGACAGAAAGATAGCGCAATGGAAGGACAACTGACAGATAAATAGACAGAAAAACAATCTAATTGATTGGGCAGACGACATTGGGTTGGGTTGACAGAAAAGCGCCTCTGAGAGGTACTTTTTTTGCACACAATTGGACTAAATGGCCTGGTCAAAAGGACTCTGAAGTTTCAGAAAATTTGGGGGAGGGGAGTCCCCTGATAGCTGTTAGGAGACAGATGGGAGCTTGTCGTCAAGGACATCCAGCGTGTTCTTTAACGTTCATAGGCCATGGCTCCCCATACACCGAGGCAAGGCTTAACGTCCCTTCCGATGGATGACGGCCTCCCCCAAGGACGACTGATAAGTATATAGAAAGGCAATCTATTGGATGGACAGATTGGCAGATAAATTCACAGAGAGAAAGACAATATAATGGAAGGCAGACTGATCATGTAACGGACAGACAAAAAATAGATAGACTGACAGGTGAACAGATAAATAGTTGGATTCAAAGGGTTCTTTCTAGGGTTAGTTATGGTAGAAACCATGAGTTGTTTTACCTCTGAGCGGCACTTTTTTGCACACAATGGGCTAAATGGCTAGGTCACATGGACCCCGAAGACTAAGAGAAGGTTGGGGAGGGGACTCATTGGAACAGCTGTTGGGAGACAGATGGTAGCCTCCCGTCAAGGCCATCCAGCGTGTTCTTTAACGTGCACAGGGTATGGCTCTCCCGCACACGAGGCCACGGCTTAACGTTCCATCCAACGGACGGCTGCCTTTCCAAGCCCATCGGTGTCCCCTACTGACCGTGGGCAGGGCGGGGAATTTTGCGGAGATAAATCTCAACGCTGACCCAGCTGGGACTCGAACCTGGGAACTACAGATTACGAGCCTGGCGCGCTACCGACTGAGCCACCCCTCGCCCCCCAGATAAATAGAAAAATGAATGGACGGACAAAATGAAAGCGAACTGAAATGACGCTCGCTATTAACTTTTACTAGATGCTTAGTTTCCAATGATAGATTACATTAGAGAATGCATCTAGAAACATTTCTGCGTTAGGGGTAAGCTTATTTAAAAATTGTATTTAGTAAACAAACAGGAATTAAAAATATGCTCCTTATACTCTCTTTAAAGCAATTGTATATCATTTTATCGAAATCTTTTAGGATTCATTCCATTTTAGATCCGATGGGCTTGGAAAGGCCGCCGTCCGTCGGATGGGACGTTAAGCCGTGGCCCCGTGTGTGGGAGAGCCATACCCTGTGCACGTTAAAGAACACGCTGGATGGCCTTGACGGGAGGCTATCATCCGTCTCCCAACAGCTGTTCCAGTGGGTCCCCTCCCCCAACCTTCTCTGAGACTTCGGGGTCCATGTGACCTGGCCATTTAGCCCATGGTGTGCAAAAAAGTGCCGCTCAGAGGTAAAACAACCCAACCCATTTTAGATCCAATAATAGCGTCGGTAGAATGGGGTGTTTTTTTCTTTCTTTTGTATAGTCGCCATTTCTTTCGTTTTCAAATGAGTGCAAGGTTGAGGTTAAACGCATTTATCCAACATCGATTTAGAGCCTCTAGAGGATGCCGCGCATCGTCGGATAAACAAGAGGTGAAATGTTTCTCGATTATTTCTTCAACCAGAAGAGTCGGTCTGATATCTCTTCCCGACAGTTGACTCTGTCAGATTCGAAATTAATAACCCTAATTAACTGCTGTAAACGAAGAGATAAACGACACGCGATTAATTACCTCTCGCAGCTTCTCCCCTTTCTCTCCGGGAAGAAAGAAGCGGTTGCTACGATACGTATCTGTTGGCGGAGCACCAAAGACAAGGCAGATTCAGTTATAAGAAAAACTGACGCTCTTTACCACCACTGCAATTCGATGCGCATTAGAAGGATATCTGCAGATTTGGTTGCTGTACCTCTGAGCGGCACTTCTGCGCATAAATGGGCTAAATGCCCAGGTCACAAGGACCCCAAGGGTTGAGAATGTTGGGGGAAGAGGACTCATTGGACAGATGATAGAAGATAAATGGGAGCTTCCGTCAAGGCCACCTAGCGTGTTTCTTAACGTGCAGAGGGTGGAGTTTGGGTTGTTTCATCTCAAACGGCCCTTTTGCGAACACAATGTGTTAAATACACAGGGTTGGGTTGGGTTGTTTTACCTCTGAGGGCCACTTTTTTGCACACCATGGGCTAAATGGCCAGGTCACATGGACCCCGAAGGCTCAGAGAAGGTTGAGGTAGGGGACCCACTGGAACAGCTGTTGGGAGACAGATGGTAGCCTCTCGACAGCGTGTTCTTTAACGTGCACATGGTATGGCTCTCCCGCACACGGGGCCACGGCTTACGTCCCATCCGACGGACGGCGGCCTTTCCAAGCCCATCGGTGTCCCCTACTGACCGTGGGCAGGGCGGGGAATTTTGCGGAGATAAATCTCAACGCTGAACCAGCTGGGACTCGAACCTGGGAACTACAGATTACGAGCCTGGCGCGCTACCGACTGAGCAACCCCCCCGCCCCCTAATAGACAGGTCTCTAAATAGACAGAACCCTATTAGATCAGATAACTTTGAGACAAGAAGATTCGCTGGATAGATAGTAGCTCCCGACAACGCCAAACAGCGTGTTCTTTAACATGCAGTAGGTACGGTTCTCATATACACAGGATTACGAGCCTGACGCGCTACCGACTGAGCCCCCCCCCGCCCCCTAAATAACCGCCCTCTAGTAGACAGGTCTCTAAATAGACAGAACCCTATTAGATCAGATAACTTTGAGACAAGAAGATTCGCTGGATAGATAGTAGCTCCCGACAACGCCAAACAGCGTGTTCTTTAACATGCAGTAGGTACGGTTCTCATATACACAGGATTGCGGTTTAACGTCACATCCGAGGGACGGCGGCATTTCCAAACTGGGAAGTACAATTTACGAGACGGGACTTTTGCAGATTGAGAAAACCCCCCACCGCTGGGTTTGATATATCGCACTGGGTTCGATGGACGAAATATTATGGTTTGCACTTTCTGAATCTTCGAATAGTTTTAAGGTGAAGCGAAAAGCGATTCTACGCCGATTCTCGCTGAACAGATGGCGCTGAATATCGGTCGTTTCGTAGGGGGTGGTGGGGGTGGGATTGACCAGAGGAGCCGGGGCATCACGAGGCTTCCGTGTTCTTTGTGCTAAAGAGGGGTCCGGAACTGATTTCTAAAAATAGTCTCAATAGGGTTGGGTTGAGTTGTTTTACCTCTGAGCGGCACTTTTTTGCACACCATGGGCTAAATGGCCAGGTCACATGGACCCCGAAGGCTCAGAGAAGGTTGGGGGAGGGGACCCACTGGAACAGCTGTTGGGAGACAGATGGTAGCCTCCCGTCAAGGCCATCCAGCGTGTTCTTTAACGTGAACAGGGTATGGCTCTCCCGCACACGGGGCCACAGCTTAACGTCCCATCCGACAAACGGCGGCCTTTCCAAGCCCATCGGTGTCTCCTACTGACCGTGGGCAAGGCGGGGAATTTTTGCGGAGATAAATCTCAACGCTGACCCAGCTGGGACTCGAACCTGGGAACTACAGATTAAGAGCCTGGCGCGCTACCGACTGAGCCACCCCCGCCCCCTAGTCTCAATAGGAGGAGAACGCCCCAAAGAGAGGCTAAGTACCCTAAATTTCTTCTTCCTTGAGCTTTCGATTTCTTTTGCTTTCTATAGCTGAAATAGTTCTTACGATGATTTTGTTCTTGAATGTTTTTAGTTTTATTGAGTAATCCATAGTAAATACACAGATAACCTGTAGATATATGTAGAATTCAACAATTGAGCAACAATCATCTGAAAAAAATTATTGCTCCCCGGATCATTAGTAATTTTTTTTCGGATGAATAATTCTTTACGTATATTTGTAGTTTAGTTTTATTTATGTTTTTATATATTACAGTTTCAGTTATAAATCATTCTTTCAAAAAAATCAAAAGAAATTAGATTATATCGAAATATTCAATGTGATATTTATTTAATAATTTAATATATATATGTATATATATAATATATCACAAATATATATGAGTTTTATAATAAATAATAAATAATAAATACCCCCTCAAGCAGCTGCTTGGCCACAGAGGTCTGACAGGAGCCTGTCAGTTTATATGCCATAGTAGAAGGTCTGAGAGGATGGCAGGCCCTCAGCAGAAAAACGACACAAACAGCCATGCCTTACCCGGGGCTCGAACCCAGGTCCCTTAGATCAGTACTGTGATGAAAATATTTAATTCCGATGGTCAAGGGATTAGCTTACCTGACTACTAATGAAGAAGACCTGGGTTCGAGTCTCGGATAAGAAAATTATATTACGTTCCTTGTGTTGTCTCTCTGGTGAGATCTCGCCTTCCACACAATAATATCTGTGATACAGATTATACTCACAGGCTCTTGTCAGACCGATGTGGCAAGCAGCTGATTGAAGAACTTTTTTTTTTATAAAACTTTGCCAGAATCTAAACCGATTAATTCTAAATTTCGTATGCTTCGATTTTTAGTCTCTGATTTTGCCAGAACTTCTGTATTTTCAGAAATTCAGAATACATTTGAAATAATTAGGGCAACCAAATTTTTTTAGCTGAGTGGGATTCGAACCCGGTCTCCCAGAATCCATCCAGGGCAACCAATTTTTTTTTTCAGCTAATTATTTGAAGTGTTTCTTGTATATAGAATATTTTTCTGTCATACTTTATTACTGAATTAGAGTGCATTTATTTTAAGTATTGTACAGTCGCTCAAAAAATATCCGAACACTATGGTTGATTACAGAATTCAGAAAAAATATCTGTCAACGATTGTTTTAGAAATTAATGATCTGGAAACATTCGTGTCACGTGATTACAGAATTCAGGAAAAATATCTGGAACGTGTACAGCAACTGTACACGCTCCAGTTACCGTTCACAGCAAACTGGAGCGTGTGCAGTTACTGCACACGCTCCAGTTTGCTGTGAACGGTAACTGCACACGCTCAATATTTCCGTGAGTGAGCCCACACGATCTAGTATCAAAATAATATGACCACCTACAGTCGCTGAAAAAAATATCCGAACACTATGGTTGATTACAGAATTCAGAAAAAATATCTGACACCGATTTTTTTAGAAATTAATGATCTGGTAACCTTACACGACTTTTTTGAGTGACTGTATTCCCTAAACTGGGGCGGGGGTGGCTCAGTCGGTAGCGCGCCAGGCTCGTAATCTGTAGTTCCCCGGTTCGAGTCCCAGCTGGGTCAGCGTTGAGATTTATCTCCACAAAATTCCCCGCCCTGCCCACGGTCAGTAGGGGACACCGATGGGCTTGGAAAGGCCGCCGTCCGTCGGATGGGACGTTATGCCGTGGCCCCGTGTGCGGGAGAGCCATACCCTGTGCACGTTAAAGAACACTCTGGATGGCCTTGACGGGAGGCTACCATCTGTCTCCCAACAGCTGTTCCAGTGGGTCCCCTCCCCCAACCTTCTCTGAGCCTTCGGGGTCCATCTGACCTGGCCATTTAGCCCATGGTGTGCAAAAAAGTGCCGCTCAGAGGTAAAACAACCCAACCCAACCCAATTTTTTTCCAATGCAACAAAATGATATGTACTACATAAAACATTTGCAGTCAAATCCCACTGGATAAATTTAGTTCTAACTCAGAGTTTTTTTTTTCTGAAATAAAATGGCTAAAGCTATCATTATTAATGATAGCCCAGATTTCCCCAGAATTTCTAAAAATCACAGTTTTTCTTCGTGTGTTTATTTTTTTACATTAATAATTGGGAAAATCAAAATTAAAAAATTGCAAAGTTTCCTTTTTACATAGAGAAACTGAATTTGAGCCAGGGCCGCACTTACACATAAGTTAAGCTACAACTTAGAGCCTCACGATTATGAGGGGTCTCAAAAATTTCGTTTGTAGTTTACTGTGTCACAAGTTTTTTTAAATTTAAATTAATTTATTATGCAAACACTGTTCATCTCAGCTTTACGCGGTCATTATTGTATACCAATGGTACAGTCGCTCAAAAAAGTATCCGAGCAACGATTTTTTTAGAAATTAGTGATCTGGCAACCTTCGTGTCACGTGACACGAAGGTTGCCAGATCACTAATTTCTAAAAAAATCGTTGCCAGATTTTTTTTCTGAATTCTGTAATCAACCATAATGTTCGGATATTTTTTGCAGCGACTGTAGGTGGTCATATTATTGTGATACTAGATCGTGTGGGCTCACTCACGGAAATATTGAGCGTGTGCAGTTACCGTTCACAGCAAACTGGAGCGTGTGCAGTAACTGCACACGCTCCAGTTTGCTGGATCACTAATTTCTAAAAAAATCGTTGCCAGATATTTTTTCTGAATTCTGTAATCAACCATAGTGTTTGGATACTTTTTTGAGCGACTGTATCTCTTAAACTTGTCGTAGCTTAGTGCCTCAAAAGGTCGAAGGGCGGCCCTGATTTGATCATACCTTCACAAAACTAGCTCATTGGGTGAACGGCTTTTATGACATATTTTAACTCTACTTTTTTTTTTACTTTCGATTTACACAGTACGTTCCTGAAAACTACCGTGCAAATCGAGACCAACAACTTATGGAAAAATGGGAGACAGGTTCCACAAAATATCTTTGTCATTAAAAAATTTATATTAAAAATTTCGTTTGAACAAATTTATCTCATTTCAGTTCAGCAGTAATAATAAACATTGCATATATATTAGTCTTGAAACTCGGTTTTTAAAATTTCGCCAAAAAACGAAAACCGAAAACAAAAAAATCGTTTTTTTTGATTGATTTTTTATTTGACTACTATTTTTTATAAATGTTTTTTATAGAAAGAGGGAGAAGGAGAAAGAAAATAAATCAAAAATAAACACATTTCAAAGTCATTCAAATAATGAACGAACGCATACATAAAAATTTTTTCCGTTCCAATTTTATGTACAAGTCATCATTTTATGAAATAGATTACAATGGTAATAGTTTTATATTTTAAATCATCATCATCATCATCCTCAAGCAGCCATGGGCTACAGAGGTCCAACCAGACCGTGCAATTTAATTCTCCTTGCATATCTGTCCTGAGCTACATCTGCCGCATCTGGCTACTGCACATCAATTTTAACAAGATCCTGTTTGATATTGTCTGTCCATCGCATCCTAGGTCTCCCCCTCTTTCTGAGGCCTTTACGCACACTGTTCATAACCCTATTTGCCAATCTATAATAATTCATACGGGCAACATGGTCAAACCAACGGAGTCTCTCTCTGCACAATATGCTGCTTAAAGGAGGTTGCCAACTCCTTTGCCTAAGCTCATCATTACTTACAAAGGAAAGGTAAATCAAAGGCATCTAGTTTCTGTTACCTTGTTTATAAAGCGTCCAAGTTTCACTACCATAACTAACCCTAGAAAGAACCAAACTATTATACAGTCTAATTTTAGTCTTTAGGTGTATACGCCTATTTCTCCACACTCTCCATAGATTCTTAAAAGTCCCGGCAGCAATCCCTATTCGTCTGTTAATCTCATGCCGCACATCACCATTATCTGTTACATAGCTCCCAAGATAATTAAACTGTGACACCTGCTCAAGACTGCAACCATTCAGATTAACTGAATCACAGCCTGCCTGACCAATTTTCAACACTTTATTTTTCTCCCTGTTTATAACCAAACCTACTCTACTACCAGTCTCATGAAATGAAATGAAAGAGTTAATCTCATGAACGTTATGTGCCAAAAGGGCTAATTCATCAGCATAATCTAAATCAGAAATTTTCGTATCTCCAGTCCATTTAAGGCCAAAATCTTTCCCTTGAAGTGAATTTCGCGTAACATAATCAATAACCAAACTAAAGAGAAAAGGAGACAATATGCACCCTTGTCGAACACCAGAAGTAATGCTAAACCAATTGCTACAAGCCTTACCAACTCTCACACACGACTCAGTGTTATTATAGAGAGCATTCATTATGTTAACTAACTTGTTTGGTATGCCACACAATCTCACAATCAATCACAAATTATGATGATTAACAGAGTCGAAAGCCTTTTTCAAATCAATAAAGCTTTAACTACAGGTTTCTGAAACTCTAAACATTTCTCAAGAATCTGCCTAAGTGAAAATATCTGATCCACACATCCCCTACCACTTCTGAATCCACATTGCTCATCACGCAATTGACTGTCAACCAGATTCTTAATTCTACTAAGCACAATCATGCAAAGAACTTTATCTGGAACAGAGAGTAGGCTGATACCCCTATAGTTATCACAAGAACTGAGATCATTTTTTTTTGGAAAATAGGGATAATAATCCCTCTGGTAAAATCCTTAGAAATCATGCCTTTATCATAAAAGATATTCAAAATTTCAGTCATCCAAGTGGTAACCGAAACATTCCCAGCTCTAAGTATTTCTCTAGTAATTTCATCTACCTCTGGAAATTTATGAAGTTTAAGTTTAGAAACAACCAAAATAACTTCAGATTGTGTTATAGGGCCACCAATGCATCTATCATCATTGCAAACAATGGGAGTAGAACTAACCACATTGTTTAGAACATCACTGAAATGCTCAGCCCACCTAGCCATGACAGAATCCTCACCTTCTATAAACATTACCTTGTTTATCCTTCAACCTCTGTATACCTGTCCGTTTTCTACCACACAAAACATTAACTATCTGGTACAGCTCTCTGCTGTTGTGCTGTCTAACTGCTTCCTCAGCTTTGCCAGCCAAGCCATCAAGCCTAGGATTCTTATCAGCAGCTAACTGATCCTTTTCACGTTTATTAAGCTCTCTGTAATGCTTTCTATTAGGACTAGTAGGGTATTGAAGATGATGATGATGACTTAAATGAATATAAGTATGATGTGAATTAAGGCCTATATTTCGATCATATGTTTGAGATAAATATTGACACAAATGAGGCACCGTGACTAAGTGCAGATAATCTGAGAGTAATTAAGAAATTCAGAAAAATATGTCGAATGTTTCGCAAATCTCCTTGAATAATGACAGTCTTCAAAATTTCGTAAAGAAGGAATTCAATGGAGAAGAAAAGAAGCCTATCTGAGACTGCCAGACACGGCGGAATAGTCTTCTTTCTATGATTGAACGTTTTCTAAAGCTAAAGAACTGCATTCCTAAGGCTCTACGAATACTAGCTTCAACAGAAAATGTCTTTCAGGAGGAATGGAATTTGTTAGAAAACCTCGCTTAACCTCTTCGTCCACTTGAATTTGTTTTGAAGGATCTTTGCTCCGAAGAAGCAACTTTTCTTAAAGCTAACATGCTTATGAAAATTTGCCCTGAGACTAGACAATAAGGAAAGGAAGTCATTTCATCGTTGAGATATTTAACCAATTCAGAGGATTAAAAAAGGAATCATCTGATTTATTCCCTTTATTATACAGGCAAACAGTAAAGAAAATCCCAGAACATGCTTTCTTAGGCTTTTTCCTAATGAATGTCAAACCATCGAGGTAGATGATAACGCAGAGTCAGAAATGCAAGGTGCAGCTTGAATTGCTAAAATTAAAGATGACGACTTAATTGCACGAGTATTTGAGCGAAATGAATAAATTAAAAATTTTGCCTATGAAAGATTCCAGAGATTGTAATGTCAACGATAAATTTAAATACTTTGAAGGCACATTAAAAAAAGAGTAAAAATTTAGAGCTTTCACATAATGCGTTATTTACCGTTAAGCCAACGAGTGTTTAATCAGAAAGAGGCTTTTCAGCTGCGGGCGTTTTTTTTTTATCTAGCTTCGTTCAAGAAAGATTCTTAATGCCCTTTGTTTCTTAAGATGTCATTTTCAACATAGCGATACAATATAAATTTAATTTTATATCTTTTCTTACAAGAGTCTAGTTTTTGTTTTCTAGGTAAATTTTTTTATTCAAAATTTTTATTTCAATGTTTTTTTCCATAATAGAGATAAATTTTAATTTTATTCTTTAAAATTTTTTTACAAAAAGTTTCATTTTTGTTTTCTAAGTAGAGATTTTTTATTAATTTTTTTTCAATTCTCAATTGTCTGAATGATAAAATAAAATATGTCAATTGTCAAAGTTCTCATTTTCTTTTTCATATGCATGCGTGTGATGCTTCCTGTTTTGGCCAAAAAATAGGCGATAAACAATGCTTGTCGGTCCAAACCGGTGAAACCGTTTTTTTAAAAAGCAGATCGATTAAAAACAGGTTTTTAAATTTTCGATTATTCCTCAACCCTATAATATACAAAATCCTCATGCAGCCGGGGGCGGGGTGGCTCAGTCGGTAGCGCGCCATCCTCGTAATCTGTAGTTCCCAGGTTCGAGTCCCAGCTGGGTCGGCGTTGAGATTTATCTCCGCAAAATTCCCCGCCCTGCCCACGGTCAGTAGGGGACACCGATGGGCTTGGAAAGGCCGCCGTCCGTCGGATGGGACGTTAAGCCGTGGCCCCGTGTGCGGGAGAGCCATACCCTGTGCACGTTAAAGAACACGCTGGATGGCCTTGACGGGAGGCTACCATCTGTCTCCCAACAGCTGTTCCAGTGGGTCCCCTCCCCCAACCTTCTCTGAGCCTTCGGAGTCCATGTGACCTGGCCATTTAGCCCATGGTGTGCAAAAAAGTGCCGCTCAGAGGTAAAACAACCCAACCCTGAATATTACAAGTTATATGATATGAAAAAAATTAATTTATTGCATTTATTTCTGTGTTTGTCAACAAAAATGTATTACGTATCATTAAAATTCCTATATCCATTTCAAATACAGGCTACCATCTGTCTCCCAACAGCTGTTCCAGTGGGTCCCCTCCCCCAACCTTCTCTGAGCCTTCGGGGTCCATGTGACCTGGCCATTTAGCCCATGGTGTGCAAAAAAGTGCCGCTCAGAGGTAAAACAACCCAACCCCTACTACAAGCGACCTTGTCGAGAGTCACTGGATACGAATCTCACTGGATTGTCCGAGTTCGGCTGGGGAGGGGAGGGAGGGTCAGCTCCGTGGTGACATATTTATTGCTTTGTTCGGGGGGAACAGAGGTCTGAGGTGCTGGAGTCCCTTGAGGCAGCTGCTAGATCGCTGGATTGCCCATTGAACATAGCAGTGGTTGTACTTTGTGACTTTTCGACCACATATTCGAATATAAAGAAGCATGTAATATAGAATATAGGTAATTAGATTTACTGAATATAATGTAATAAACTTAACTGCGGCTCATTTTTTTTGAAAAAATGAATAGAAAATAAATTATTTTCATGAAGTATTGCGTCTTAACGAAATGCTACAGAAGGAAGAGTAGCGCCATCTAGTGTCTCTAAGGGGACATAATAAACAGTGCAAGTAAAAAAAACATATATCTAAAAATATTATTTCTTTTTTGAAATTTTTGACTCGGCCATAAAATTATTTTTAAGTTTCTGTAATCCACTACACTTTCTCTAGCTCAAGCAATCTTTCATTTCTGTGTAGTTATGACCCAAAATATTTACCATTGCGAGTATGTGGCTTTCATTTCCCCTTAGGGGCACCCTTCAACTGTGGGAAGTTTTGCAAAATGGAAACAGTTCCCAGCTTCGAATCCAAACTTGTCAGCATTGAGATTTATCTCTGCTAAACCTTTACTCTGCGCTTGGTCACTTTGTCCAAAAGCAGATACCTATGGGTTAGGTTGTTTTACCTCTGAGCGGCACTTTTTTGCACACAATGGGCTAAATAGCCAGGTCACATGGACCCCGAAGGCTGAGAGAAGGTTGGGGGAGGGGACCCACTAGAATAGCTGTTGGGAGACATGGTAGCCTCCCGTCAAGGCCATCCAGCGTTTTCTTTAACGTGCACAGGGTATGGCTCTCCCACACACGGCGCCACGGCTTAACGTCCCATCCGACGGACGGCGGCCTTTCCAAGCCCATCGGTGTCCCCTACTGACCGTGGGCAGGGCGGGGAATTTTGCGGAGATAAATCTCAACGCTGACCCAGCTGGGACTCGAACCTGGGAACTACAGATTACGAGCCTGACGCGCTACCACTGAGTCACCCCCGCTCCAGATACTTATGGACTTCGAATAGTCACCATCCATCGGGTGGGACGTTAAGTCTTGGTTCCGTGTGCGGAAGAACCGTACCCTGTACACGTTAAATAAGAGGCTGAATGATTTTCAAGGGAGGCTGCCATCTGTTTACCACCCAGTTGATCATAATCCTCCAATCTTTTATGAACCCTAGAGTAAGAGATAGAATCATACCCTGCACACTTTTAATAACACGTTGGATGACATTGACAAGATGCTACCATCTGTCTACTGTCCAGTGAGTTCCCTTCCTCCAACCTTTTCTGATCCCTTGGGGTCAGAGATCGAACCATACACTGGACACGTGAAAATACACGCTGGATGACTTTGAGGGAGGCTCCCATCTGTCTACTGTCCAGTGGGTCCCCTTCCTCCAACCTTTTCTGACCCCTTGGGGTCAGAGATAAAACCATAACCTTGACACGTTAAATAACACGCCGGATGACTTTGAGCAGAGCCTATCATCTGTCTACTGTCCATTGTATTTCCTTCTCACAACCTTCTCTGAACTCTTGGAGTTCTTGTAACCTGGCCATTATCCTGTTATGCGTAAAAAACGTTCATCATCTATGGGTTGGGTCCCATTGGTATCCATCCCATTAGATGATAAACACTGGCAAAAATAGATGAAGTATCAATTAATTGCAGACCGAGAGAGATTCCTTATAAGATCTTTCTGATTTCATTAAAAATTAAATTTCAGTTTTGAATTCAGCATTTTTTTGTTTTAATGGCTATATTACAAGTGGAGTCAGCAGTCATCAGAAACTCTGTTGGTGATTCTAGTCTTAAAAAATGGCTAAAATGATTAATACTTCAAACTTAGCTGATAGATTAGATCACTTTGCGTTTTCCTGTCTGGAGTTAACTGATTCATTTCGGAACTGAAGACGAAGGCAGGTTTAATGACCACCGGTATATCCAATTAGTATAAAATGCGGATTCAAGGTTCAAGATGTTGTACATATGGTGAAATTAGCCTCCAATTAAGGGGCTCTCTACACCAGTCACAACGGAATAGCGAGATGGTGGATGCAGAAGAATCTGCCTCTCATCTATCTCTCAAAAAAAAACAAAGGCTCTATTCAGGAGAAAGTACAAAGTAGGACATTAGACCTTGCAGAGGAGGCCGATGTTCTGAAAGAAGTCAGTGACCATACGGGAGCGTGCTCGCTGCAGCTTCACATTATGGTTGTTGCCAAGAATGGAGGTGATGGAGTAGTCGGTGGTTCCGTAGCATGAAGCTCCCGGGACAAAGCTTCTCGTTCGGCATTGTAGCGGGAGCAGTTGAGCAGAATGTGGGATACAGTCTCAGGTGTGCTGCAAGTGGCACAGTCTGGGCTGTAAACTCTGCCAAGAGTGTGAAGTGTAGAGTTGCTGTAGTTGACACCAACTCGAGACGATGAAGGAGGGTCTCCTCAGATCTGCGGAGATTACCGAGGTTAGGAGCAGTGAGAGAAGGTTCAAGCAGGTATCTGAATGAGGAACAGCTGCTGTCCTTCTGCCACTGAGCAAGACAATACTGGCTCATCAGATGTGAGACAGAGCTCTTCTAGTCGCTGAGAGAGAGGGTAATTAGTTACACACTTCTGACTCTTCAGTGCTTCCTTCATGGTGTGATCAACGAGCTCATTGACAGGTATTCCTACATGGGAAGGGATCCACTGGAAATGGACTGTGATTCCGGCAGAAGTGACCATTGTGCAAGTCTCCATGATCTTCTGGATGAGGAAGGGGTTGCGGCTCTTGCTGTCTCGCATCTGGAGAGCTTCCAAGGCTGACTTGCTGCCACAGAGGATGACAAAGTTGCCACTCTCGAGGCTGAGGATGAAAAGTACATCCTCAAGAATAGCATGAAGTTCTGCACAGGCGGAGGAGGTTAGATGCGGTAGACGGAAACCTCTGGCGATGGTATCGGGGATGGCAAAGGTAGAGGCAGTACGTTGCCTCTCCTGGTCCACAGATCCATCAGTGTAGACCTCAGTACATCTCTCATATCGTTCGGTGACATAGGAGGTGGAGAGAAGTCTGATGGCCAATGGATCAGAGTCGCTCTTCCGACCAAGAGAAGGGATAGTGACATTGATCATGAGATCACTGTTCCTCCAGGGTGAAAGTTCGGGGAAGAGAGTATTGCCAGCATCTGTCCCTGCCAGCTCATGAGTCTGGAGCTGGCAGGAAGAACTCGGTCGTAGAAGTCCTTGGTGGAGAGGGCGATGGCAGAGTGAGGCCTGTCATGCGCACCCCCGATAGGGGACCACCTTGTCGTGGGGGGGGGGGCTTCGGGCTCAGCAACCGGTCGAAGACTTTGCTGACCGGATTGGGTCCATGGTTGGACAGAGCCAAGACCAACCGAGATCGAAGACATCGCTGACCGGTTTAGTGGCCTGATTGGACGGTGTCAAGACCTCAACATCAGGTGCTCCATGGAGCAGTTCAAGGGCACGGCTGGACGGATTTGGTCACCTAGTAGCACGAACGCTTTTCAAAATCTGGGCTCCACTAAGAGTCTCCACCCCGGGTGCCAAGCGAACTTGGATCTACATATCCTTGTTCATGGCTAACCGGGGAACAGATTAATTTTCAAGTTTCTACTGGTGGTTAGCTTTCCTTCTATAGGACTGCTGCCATGTGAGGTTGGGGATGAGATGCATCAATATGGTGTATCCTTGCCCCCGACTCCAGATAGTCACGGCTTTCCGTTAACTTGGTAGTGTTGTGAGACGGAACCGGGGATTGCCGTGGTTGCTGAACATCTGGCAACAAATAGTAAAATATCTCTCTTGCAGTGCAGGTGGAAAGGCATGTCATCAGCCTCTGCAATGACAGACGCATTAGGTGTGTTAGGGCAGAGTCCGAGGCAGAGGAGCAGAGATATATTGTGGATAGTAGCCAACTTGCTGAGCAGTGTAGCAGAGGCATTGCACAGAAGGTGACCACTGTAGTTGACACGGGAGAGGATCAAGTGCCAGTACAAGACCAGGAGGGTCTTGCAGGAACTTCCCCAGTGGGTACCAGCAAGGAAAGACAGTATATTTCTTTGCGCAGTGTCAACTGTCTTTAGATTCTGGATGTGAGGCCCCCAGCTCAGCCTGCTGTCTAGGACCACACTAAGAAACTTATGCTGATGGACGGCCTTGATGTGATCTGGCCCAAGCAAGAGGTCAGGGAAGGTGGGTGGAAGGCGTCTCCTCGTGAGAACCATGGTCACAGTCTTATCAGTGGAAAGAGTGAGGCTTAGTTGTCGAAGAACTTGACGACCGTGTCCACAGCTCGTTTCATCACGAGCTGAGAATAGTAGTGGTCCTGGCTAGGGAACCAGATGCAGATATCGTCTGCATAAATGGAAATACTCACTCTATCCTCGAGTCGAGAGGGTAGGCCTGACAGAAAGATGTTCAGTAACATCGGGCTGAGAACACCTCCGGGAAGTACTCCATGATTGATAGTGTGGGAGAAACTGAGCATGTTGCCCAGCTTCACACGAACAGTCCTGTTGGAGAGGTACACTGCGATCCACTTAATGGTATTGCCTCTGAGGCCGAGTTCAAGGAGCCTGCAGAGAACATTCGAGTGGGACAGGGAATCGAATGCCTTCTGGATGTCGAAGAAGACAGCAACAGTAGTCTCTCCCACAGACCGTGCCTGATCAGCAGCAGAGATGAAGTTGATGAGATTGTCCGAGGTGCATCTCCCTTTGCGGAAACCCTGAGAGGCTGTCAGATAGGCCATTGGACTCTAGACACCATTTCAGGCGTCCAAGGACCAGTCTCCCTGGGATCTTGCAGAGGCAAGATGATAGAGCAGTGGGCCTGTAAGAGGGCAGCTCAGTAGTGGGTTTTCCCTGCTTCAAGATAGGCACGATGTGTGTTGCTTTCCATGACTCAGGTACTCTGCAGGTGGTCCAGGAGGGATTGAAGGCTTTGAGAAGCACAAGCAGAGCCTCAGGTGACAAGTTAGCTAACTGAGTGTAGCTGACGCCGTCAGTGCCTGGGGAGGACGAGCGCTTCGAAGCCGCAATAGCAGAGGTTGGGTTGTTTTACCTCTGAGCGGCACTTTTTTGCACACCATGGGCTAAATGGCCAGGTCACATGGACCCCGAAGGCTCAGAGAAGGTTGGGGGAGGGGACCCACTGCAACAGCTGTTGGGAGACAGATGGTAGCCTCCCGTCAAGGCCATCCAGCGTGTTCTTTAACGTGCACAGGGTATAGCTCTCTCCCGCACACGGGGCCACGGCTTAACGTCCCATCCGACGGACGGCGGCCTTTCCAAGCCCATCGGTGTGCCCTACTGACCGTGGGCAGGGCGGGGAATTTTGCGGAGATAAATCTCAACGCTGACCCAGCTGGGACTCGAACCTGGGAACTACAGATTATGAGCCTGGCACGCTACCGACTGAGCCACCCCTGCCCCCAATAGCAGAGGCGAGTTCCTGCAAGGTGAAAGGATCATTATAGCAAGGCTCACTCCCAGAGCCGGGCTGCTGAGCTGTATCCTGATCATTCACCGATGGAGCAGAAAGGGAAGAAGTGCGGTGCCGCAAAAAGGCATTAGCAGTGGCGGCTAAGTCTTCCCCATTGGCCAGGGCAAGGTTATGGAAGGGAAAGGCAGGCTGTAGCTTCCCCGTCAGGTTCCTGATGAACTTCCAGACTTTGCCATGAGGGGTGAAGATATTGATGCTGGAGCTGAAGGATCGTCACCTTAACCTTTCACGCCGGTTAAGGTCCTTTTGATCGCAGCATGTAGACTTCTAGCATGAAGAATGTCTGGAAATCTACCAGAGCGGCGGGCGCGCCTTTTGGCTTGGCGGCAAATGGTGCGAAGCCGCTTATAGTGGATATCTGAAGGGGGAAGATGCCCGGGCGTCGAGATCGTAACAATGCAGGCATGAGAGGCAGCAGTGAGGGCATCTGACACTGCACTGAGATCTGTAGCTTCGATGGCAGCTAGTCCGTCAGACGAGATCTGTTGAAAGAGCTGCCAGGCGGTAAGCTTCGACGACCTTCTCGGGGCTGCACGTCCCTTGGGAAGCAAGGAGATATGCAGCGGGAAGGGGTCACTGCCCCAGGTGTCAGGGTCAACTGACCAGCTGAGACTTTGACCAATGCTGGAAGAACAGAGTGTCAGATCAATGGAGCTGTAGGTACACGGAGGTCTGTAGAATGTAGGCGAGCCATCGTTGGCGATAAAGAGATTGAGCTGTAAGATGACATTCTCGATATCCTCCCCTCTCTGATCACTGCTGTCTCCACCCCAGGATGGGCTGTGGGCATTAAGGTCCCCACAGAGTATCCAGGGCTGAGGGCACTGCGAAAGAATATCCTGTAAGGTGGATACAGGAAAGGCAGTGCAAGGCCGGATGTAACAGGATATCAGGGTGATATCATGGCTGTTCAGCCGGAAGTGGCATGCTACTTGGGTTGTTTTACCTCTGAGCGGCACTTTTTTGCACACCATTTGCTAAATGGCCAGGTCACATGGACCCCGAAGGCTAAGAGAAGGTTGGGGGAGGGGACCCACTGGAACAGCTGTTGAGAGACAGATGGTAGCCTCCCGTCAAGGCCATCCAGCGTGTTCTTTAACGTGCACAGGGTATGGCTCTCCCGCACGCGGGCCACGGCTTAACGTCCCATCCGACGGACGGCGGCCTTTCCAAGTCCATCGGTGTCCCCTACTGACCGTGGGTAGGGCGGGGAATTTTGCGGAGATAAATCTCAACGCTGACCCAGCTGGGACTCTGATTACGAGCCTGGCGCGCTACCGACTGAGCCACCCCCGCCCACGGCATGCTACGAAATCACTGTTCGCATCGATGAAAGTGAGATCAATAGCATGATGTGTGACATTCTTGTGCACAAGAATCACCGCATTGCGGGAGAGCGGATGACTCTTGCTGGTGTGCACAATATAGGAATGGAAGACATAGTGATCAAGAAGGTTGGCCTCACAGAGAGCAAGGATGGGAACTGGCATGTTGTTGATGTAGTTCCAGATATCAGCAGCCTTGCTCCTGAAGCCCCTGCAGTTCCACTGAAGGATGGAAGGGATGTTAATTGTTAATGGATGAATTACAAGTGATGTCAGCAGCCATCAGAAACTCTGTTTGTGATTCTAGTCTTAAAAATGGCTAAAATAATTAATTCTTCAAACTTAGCTGATAGATTAGATCACTCTGCCTTTCGGAACTGAAGACGAAGGCAGGTTTAATGACCACCGGTATATCCAATTAGTATAAAATGCGGAGCCTAGTTTGCTGCTAAGTGCGCCATCTGTTACCGATATCAGTAATCGTTTAGGATTTTTTTTTATCTAGAATTTTGTCTTTGCACTTAAATTCTTTTATGTGCTGCCTTTGAGGCAAATTTGCTTATCATTGCATATTAATTGGAAAGCTGCTCAGTAATTTGCGTTTTCCTCAAAATCTTCCTCATTTGGTAAAGAGAACTAACATAGAAATATCGGATCGTGAATTTCATTTGCCGATAAGAAAGGATTCTTCTTTTGAAGGAAAAGAATTCAGGTCTCTAGTGACGTGTACTCAGATATTCCTCAGGCGAATTCTAATTCCGATCATTTTAAAACTGAACCTCAAAATAGATTGTTGAACACTGCCGATAACATTAATATTATCCTGAACGTATACATATCACAATTTGTATCACAAAATGCTTACTGCGTCTCATTGTAAGGGTACTGGTTCGGTAGGTTATCGAACCAGTAACCTGGAAACAGCTCGTAATCCATAAGTTTCCAGGTTCGAGTCCCACCTTTCCAGGGTTGAGAATATCTCCGCTAAACAATTCCCTTGCCCTCGGGTCAGAAAGAGGGCATTGATGGAATTCTGAAATGCCATCGTCCCTTGAATGGGACGTTAAGCCATGGCTCCTTGTACAGTAGAGGCTGTAGACGATGAAGAAGACTCTTTGACACTGGCGGGGGTGGCTCAGTCAGTAGCGCGCCAGGCTCGTAATCTGTAGTTTCCAGATTCGAGTCCCAGCTGGGTCAGCGTTGAGATTTATCTCCGCAAAATTCCCCGCCCTGCCCACGGTCAGTAGGGGACACCGATGGGCTTGGAAAGGCCGCCGTCCGTCGGATGGGACGTTAACCCGTGGCCCCGTGTGCGGGAGAGCCATACCCTGTGCACGTTACAGAACACGCTGGATGGCCTTGACGGGAGGCTACCATCTGTCTCCCAACAGCTGTTCGTGGGTCCCCTCCCCCAACCTTCTCTGAGCCTTCGGGGTCCATGTGACCTGTCCATTTAGCACATGGTGTGCAAAAAAGTGCCGCTCAGAGGTAAAACAACCCAACCCTTTGACACTTTTTTGTACACAATGGGCTAAATGGTCAGGTCACAAAGACCCCGAATGCTCAGAGAAGGTTGGGGGAGGGGACCCACTGGAACAGCTGTTGAGAGGCAGTTAGTAGCCTCCCGTCTAGGCCATCCAGCGTGTTCTTTAACTTGCGCAGGGTATGGCTCTCCCGCACACGGGCAACGGCTTAACGTCCCATCTGACCTTGTGATAACATACCAACTGAATAATCCGAATGAAAAAACCTTCAGCTAACAAGAAACTAGGAAGATATTTCACTGATCCAATGATGCTTATGATATCTACAGTTCACAGAAAGATAAGATTTCCACAGTTAAACACCCAAATGAAGGATGCAAAATGATTAGGAATAAACAGCTTGTTGATTCATTCTTGCAAGGATAATTGGATGGTTAATAGCAGGTTAGTAAAATAGGTAATTCAGGGGATGCACTTACTTCTCTCAATGGCCGAGACGACGACAGGTTTGCTACCGTGTATCCTGAAACCAAACTCTCCATTGTTCCTTTGAACCATAACTCGTTTGTCTACCTCTGAAAAAAAAAATGAAAAGAGCATTTTTATAAGAGGAATCTTAATATTCATTTCAGTAAGCGAGATACAATTTCGCAGCATAAATTAACGTTGAAGTTACACTTTTTAACCCCTTCAGAAATGGAATTTTTGTTTATTGAATAAAAAAATTCGTTTTAAATGTGCTTTATTTATGAACAAAGGAATAAAAATATACAAAATTACTCTTAATATCATTTCACGAAAATTCAGAATTATAGATAATTTTTATAGATAAATTATTATTATTGAAATGATCAGAAGGTACAATATTAGTGCACTGATATCGGACATGGCAAAGTACATTAAAATTTGAAACACTTGAGAAATGGTGATAAGTAAAATCTCTTCTGTCTAAATGAAAAAAAAAAACATCAGTGGTTGGGGAAGTGACATCTCGCTGGGAAATTGCATACTCTTCCAACACAAGACAAAAAGGAATGGCACTTACAGTTATTTCGAGCAAATGGCACAGGGTTGGGTTGTTTTACCTCTGAGCGGCACTTTTTTTGCACACCATGGGCTAAATGGCCAGGTCATAAGGGCCCCGAAGGCCCAGAGAAGGTTGGGGGAGGAGACCCACTGGAACTGCTGTTGGGAGACAGATGGTAGCCTCCCGTCAAGGCCATCCAGCGTGTTCTTTAACGTGCGCAGGGTATGGCTCTCTCGCACACGGTACCACGGCGTAACGTCCCATACGACGGACGACGGCCTTTTCAAGCCCAGAGGTGTCCCCTACCTATCTTGGGCAGGGCGAGGAGTTTTGCGGAGATAAATCTCAACGCTGACCCAACTGAGACTCGAACCTGGAAACTGAATATTACGAACCTGGCGCGCTACCAACTGAGCCCTCCCCCCTCCCACCATGTGTACGACAGTCATACATTGCGCCCATTAAAGAATACACTGGATAGCCTTGACGGGAGGCTATCATCTGTCTCCTAACAGTTGTCCAGTGGGTCCTCTCCCCTTAACTCCAACCTGAGAACTGCAGGTCACGAGTCTGGAGCCCTACAGACTGAGTTTTATTATTCTTAAGAGTAAAACCGATAATTGGAATTTAGGGCCCTATCGGCCCCCCCTATTCCGTCGGATTGAGTGTGAAAAAATAACGGTAAGGGTTGTTGGGTTGTTTTACCTCTGAGCGGCACTTTTTTTGTACAAAATGGGCTAAATGGCCAGGTCACATGGACCCCGAAGGCTCAGAGAAGGTTGGGGGAGGGGACCTACTGGAACAGCTGTTGGGAGACAAATGGTAGCCTCCCGTCAAGGCCATCCAGCGTGTTCTTTAACGTGCACAGGGTATGTCTCTCCCGCACACGGCGCCACGGCTTAACGTCCCATCCGACGGACGGTGGCCTTTCCAAGCCCATCGGTGTCCCCTACTGACCGTGGGCAGGGCGTGGAATTTTGCGGAGATAAATCTCAACGCTGACCCAGCTGGGACTCGAACCTGGGAACTACAGATTACGAGCCTGGCGCGCTACCGACTGAGCCACCCCGCCCCATAACGGTAAGAAAAATGGTTTAAAGTAATAGCATATTTGTTGAATTTTTGTTCGTTTCGTTTCTTTGTACTTTTTATTTTTATACTTTGTCATTTTCTTTATTTTGCAGGTAGTTCAGTGAAAGTTTTTCTTTCTGTTTGATTTCATTTGTGTTCGTTTCGTGCATATCTTCTTATATATTTTTTCTCATTTATATTTTGCATTTTTTTTTTCTTTACAATTGTATTGTATGGTTCTTTTCTGCGAAATTTCTTTGGAATTTACATTTCTTTTTGTTGAGTTTCAGTAATTTATTTTTTTTGAGCTAGTTTGATATTTTTTGCACTTTGCAGACCCTCCCATTGTCTCCAAAGTGAAGGTCGCGTTTTCAAGTGGCAACGTTTTCTTCTTCTTTGTTGCAAGTTAGGTGCAGTGGCACTGCAGCTGTAGGAAAGGAATTCTTTTCCATTGGGGGTGCTTTTGATTGACAGCTTGTTACATGAATGTAGTAGCTTTATGCTGTTCTCTTATCTGTGATGGCTGCTGACTTCTGATGGCTGTTTGTAGTTGTTTTCGCGTGTCTGTGTTGGGAAGGCCAATACCTCTGCCTCATTTTAAATTCTATATAATAAACCATTGAGAACCGCCGTCCAGTTTCTTTAAGGTTCTTTTAGGAACTCAATGGTTATTTCCATGTTTTTTCTCTGCATTTTTTTGTTTAGATTAAGAAGGTTATTTTGTAATGTTTTGTTCATGGTGGTTATTTTCTTTCTTTTCCATACTCTCGCATTTTAAAAGGTCTTGTATATTATTATTAAATGGTCTTGTACGTCCGATTATTAACCTTATGATTGCTGTTTGTTGCTCTCTTTTGAGTGTGTTCAGTTCTTTTTTTTATTTACATTTTTTCTGTGATTTTTTTTCTGTTTGTTTATCAAAAAATAGTTGGAAGTAATTTTTTGTTGCTCTCTTGTTTTGTGTTTTTCCCACTCCTTAAAGACGACCTCCGTGAAGCCTTCTGGACACAGTTTGCCGGAATACAGTCTGACCAGTGGATGCAATGAGTTCGAAACCCTACTAGATGTGGCCCGCTGACGTCCAGGAACAGGTCTTCTAGCGATGGTTTGTTTGAAATCGATTCCTAATGCGATTTACAACGCTACGATTCACATTTAGCCATCTGATTACCTCAGACTGACGTTGTCCGGCCTCGAGCCACCCAATTGGTCGGGGGCGGGGGTGGCTCAGTCGGTAGCGCGCCAGGCTCGTAATCTGTAGTTCCCAGGTTCGAGTCCCAGCTGGGTCAGCGTTCAGATTTATCTCCGCAAAAATTCCCCGCCCTGCCCACGGTCAGTAGGGGACACCGATGGGCTTGGAAAGGCCGCCGTCCGTCGGATGGGACGTTAAGCCGTGGCCCCGTGTGCAGGAGAGCCATACCCTGTGCACGTTAAAGAACACGCTGGATGGCTTTGACGGGAATCTACCACCTGTTTCCCAACAGCTGTTCCAGTGGGTCCCCTCCCCCAACCTTCTCTGAGCCTTCGAGGTCCATGTGATCTGGCCATTTAGCCCATGTGGTGTGCAAAAAAGTGCCGCTCAGAGGTAAAACAACCCAACCCGATTGCTCGCCACCTCATATCTTCGCTGAAAAGATTTTTTCTGGCCATTATTTAACAGTTGACTATGTCGTACGTCAAGACTCGATCACGAACTGATGCGCACGTACAAATGAGGAACTTTTTATAATAATCTGTTTCACATGAGCGACTCTGTTTAATGCAAATTTCGCATGCAAGTGATTTCAGGAAATGATTTCTTATAATTTTAGCCTAAATTCTTACGAGTAACAACACTGATGTTAAATATTTCAGTTTCCAGAACTCTTTAAATAGTAAACAAATATTGCTTAAAATCTATATTTCGGAATGTTTTAAGATGTCCATTTTATTGTGATATTTTGCTGTAAAACGCTTAATTCAAAGTTAGGAAGATTTGAATGTAGTACTCCTCACAACATGAAAATGTCCACTACGTTTCATAACTTAGTGTAATTCGTTCATTTCCAGAGTGCAGAAAGTGAGGATTGGGTTGTTTTACCTCTGAGCGGCACTTTTTTGCACACCATGGGCTAAATGGCCAGGTCACATGGACCCCGAAGGCTCAGAGAAGGTTGGGGGAGACTACCCACTGGAACAAGCTGTTGGGAGACAGATGGTAGCCTCCCGTCAAGGCCATCCAGCGTGTTCTTTAACGTGCACAGGGTATGGCTCTCTGGTACACGGAGCCACGGCTTAACGTCCCATCCGACGGACGGCGGCCTTTCCAAGCTCATCGGTGTCCCCTACTGACCGTTGGCAGGGCGGGGAATTTTGCGGAGATAAATCTCAACGCTGACCCAGCTGGGACTCGAACCTGGGAACTACAGAGAAAGTGAGGAAGTAAATTATTTAAATTTTAAATCACAGATTTTATTTTTAAATGTACTGCCTTCTGAATATTACAAGTTATATGATATGAAAAAAATTAATTTATTGCATTTATTTCGCTGTTTATCAACAAAAATGTATTACGTATCATTAAAATTCCTATATCCATTTCAAATACATTATTTCCTTTCTTCATAGTTGGGAAAGAAACAATGATTATAAAGAAAACAACAAAAAATTCTGCATATAAAGGTACACTACCACATCATGGGCGTAGGGATGCATGAGATTCAAATTCGGCTCTGCTCATATTATAAGCATTTTCATTTTTATCTATATTTTTCATTTTTATAGATGTGTTTTTATTTAAAAGACAGTTCTATAGTTGTCGTGAATTTCAAATTAACTATATTTTCTCTAATTCTCAATATTTTTTTCAGTCCCTTGGATTTCGAGAGTTGGGTTGTTTTACCTCTGAGCGGCACTTTTTTCCACACCATGGGCTAAATGGCCATGTCACATGGACCCCGAAGACTCAGAGAAGGTTGGGGGAGGGGACCAACTGGAACAGCTGTTGGGAGGCAGATGGTAGCCTCCCGTCAAGGCCATCCAGGGTGCTCTTTAACGTGCACAGGGTATGGCTCTCCCGCACACGGGGCCACGGCTTATCGTCCCATCCGACGGACGGCGGCCTTTCCAAGCCCATCGGTGTCTCCTACTGACCGTGGGCAGGGAGGGGGGTTTTGCGGAGATAAATCTCAATGCTGTCCCAGCTGGGACTCGAACCTGGGAACTACAGATTACGAGCCTGGCGCGCTACCGACTGAGCCACCCCCGCCCACGGATTTCGAGGTAACTGGGTTTTCTATAAATAGGAATATTTTTAATTCCCTTGGATTTCGACCTAAATTCGGTTTTCTGTGTTTCTAAAAAATTTCCGTGTCCTCTGAATTCCGAATAAACCAGGTTTTCTATAAATCGGATATTTCCCGATCCTGGATTTTGAATTAATCGAATTTTCTATAATTCGGAATTTTTTACTGTCCCTTAAATTTCGTATTAACCAGGTTTTCTATCAATTGGGATATTTTTCGGTCCTTTTGGATTTCGAATTAACAGAGCTTTCTAAAATTCGGAATATTTTTCGGTCTTTTGGATTTCTAGCTAACATGGTTTTCTAGAAATCGAAATATTTTTCAGTCTCTTGGATTTCGAAATAACCGGGTTTTCTATCAGTCGGGATTTTTTCCTGTCCCTTAAATTTTGAATTACAGTCGCTCAAAAAAAGTATCCGAACACTACGGTTGATTACAGAATTCAGAAAAAATATCTGGCACCGATTTTTTTAGAAATTAGTGATCTGGCAACCTTCGTGTCACGTGACACGAAGGTTGCCAGATCACTAATTTCTAAAAAAATCGGTGCCAGATATTTTTTCTGAATTCTGTAATCAACCGTAGTGTTCGGATACTTTTTTGAGCGACTGTAGGTGGCCATATTATTTTGATACTAGATCGTGTGGGCCCACTCATGGAAATATTGAGCGTGTGCAGTTACCTTTCACAGCAAACTGGAGCGTGTGCAGTAACTGCACACGCTCCAGTTTGCTGTGAACGGTAACTGGAGCGTGTACAGTTGCTGTACACGCTCCAGATATTTTTCCTGAATTCTGTAATCACGTGACACGACGGTTGCCAGATCAGTAATTTCTAAAAAAATCGTTGCCAGATATTTTTTATGAATTCTGTAATCAGCCGTAGTGTTCGGATACTTTTTTGAGCGACTGTACCAGGCTTTCTATCAATTGCAATACTTTCAGTCATTTGGACCTCGAACTAAGAGGGTTTTTCTATAATTCGAAATTTTTTCCGGTTCTTTAAAATTGAAATTAACCAGGTTTTCTGTGAATCAGAATATTTTTTCTCCATTGGATTTGGAATTAACCAAGTTTTCTACGATTCGGAATTTTTTTTTTTGGTTCTTTAAATTTCGATTAACCAGGTTTGACTCTATTGAAATAATATTCGCGATAGGGAAAAGCCAAACACGACAAAAAGAAGACCGTAAAAATCACTGTGAATAAAAAAAAAATCCAATATAGCGTGGGTGAAGCTATTTGCATCGTTTTGCGTTCGTCCCGAGCTATCTAAAAAAGTGGATTCCTTACGTCATAAGGTTGAAAGAAAAAGGAGCCAAAATGCGACTGATTCTCTACGTTGCGATGTGTGGAGTTCAGATCCTAACAGTTTAGATTTGACGAATGTAACCGATATGTTCGAGGAAGTCAGGAATAAATCTGAAAATTTGACGATGTAATTTCCGAGGCTTCTTGACTCTGAGTACTTTGACGACTGATATCGGTGAAGAAATGGGATTTTTTGAGTGACATCAAGAAGTAAACTTCATGAGGATGAGAGAGGTGGGAAGTTCAGGAATGCTACTGAGACGGAGTTGAGTCAGCTGAAGTCTTCTCCCAATAGAATAAGGAGATGATTCAATAGAAGTGGAGTTTCCCCGGAAGAGGATAGTTTCTCTGATGTGATGCTGTCACCGAGACTTGTGGGAGTTAGATCAATCAGGAAACTGAAAAGTGGGCAAGGGGGGAGAGAGAGTTTCGCGAAACGGATTCCTGCGATGCTATTTCGTCCAGAGTGTTCGTGTCGTTTGCTAAAAATGAAAGGAAAGGAATCAACCAATAACACGTCGCTTCTCTATCAGTTTGATTCCAGAACGTTGTGTCAATATCACAACGAAGAGGTGTATCGGTGTTATCATTTATGATTGATATTCACGTTGATTTTGAAACAAAAATCAAGTCTTTTCTGATGTGAATAAACAGAGCCTGATACAAGTGTCAGTAGACTCCACTCCCAAAAGCCTTATAAATATATACTATATTACAAAAGTGGCGGGGGGTGGCTCAGTCGGTAGCGCGCCAGGCTCGTAATCTGTAGTTCCCAGGTTCGAGTCCCAGCTGGGTCAGCGTTGAGATTTACCTCCGCCAATTCTCCGCCCTGCCCACGGTCAGTAGGGGACACCGATGGGCTTGGAAAGGCCGCCGTCCGTCGGATGGGACGTTAAGCCGTGGCCCCGTGTGCGGGAGAGCCATACTCTGTGCACGTTAAGAACACGCTGGATGGCCTTGACGGGAGGCTACCATATGTCTCCCAACAACTGTTCCAGTGGGTCCCCTCCCCCAACCTTCTCTGAGCCTTCGGGGTCCATGTGACCTGGCCATTTAGACCATGGTGTGCAAAAAAGTGTCGCTCAGAGGTAAAACAACCCACCCCAACTATATTACAAAAAGTAACCGAATACTTCTGTGGTATATGGCTATGTTGCTTTACCTCTGAACTAACTTTTTGCACACAATGGGCAGGTCACAAGGACCCCGAGGGCTCAGCGAAGTTTGGAGGAGGGGACCCACTGGAACGAATGCTGGGAGTCAGATGTTAGTATCCCGTCAAGGTCATCCAACCTATTCTTTAATGTGCACAGGGTATGGCTCGCGTGCACAAGGTGTCACGGCATAACATCCCATCTGATGGACGGTGGCCTTTTCAAATCCATGGTGTCTCCCTATTGATCATGGGCAGGGTGGGGAGTCTTACGGCAATAAATCTCAACGCTAGGCGGGATTCGAACCTGAGAATTGCAGATTACGAGCCTGGCGCGCTACCGTCTGAGCCACCCCAGCCGCTATGTGAATGGAAAACAACATTCAAAGCTCTCTAAATTTCAAAATAAGCTTTGTACGGAAAAATGTCATTGGAGGTAAATTGGAGATCTCATTCCAATATCTCTTAATATCTGTTTTTCGTAATAGTCCTTTTGGCATTTAACAGCGTACGACGCGGTCAAACTGTTACTAAACATTTTTTCCCCTAAATTGATGAAAAATGAAAAAAATTGTTACACACTTTAAATGTCACATTTGTGTTAGCGAACGATTTGTTATAACAATTGTGTTTTATCTTCGGAAGTAAATTTTCACGAGTAGCAAAAGTGAAATAGGAATAATTTTTTGTGAAATAGTATTTAAATGTTACTTTTATCCAGCTTGCATTCGTTTAACAGAAGGATTTGTGTTGTTTTACCTCTGAGCGGCACTTTTTTGCACACCATGGGCTAAATGGCCAGGTCACATGGACCCCGAAGGCTCAGAGAAGGTTGGGGGAGGTGTTCCACTGGAACAGCTGTTGGAAGACAGATGGTAGCCTCCCGTCAAGGCCATCCAGCGTGTTCTTTAACGTGCACAGGTTATGGCTCTCCCGCACACGGGGCCACGGCTTAACGTCCCATCCGACGGACGGCGGCCTTTCCAAGCCCACGGTGTCCCCTACTGACCGTGGGCAGGGCGGGGAATTTTGCGGAGATAAATCTCAACGCTGACCCAGCTGGGACTCGAACCTGGGAACTACAGATTACGAGCCTGGCGCGCTACCGACTGAGCCACCCCCGCCCTTTTAACAGAAGGAAATACTAAGAGATTAAGGAAAGAGAGAAAGGAGAGATGGAAATGTCCCAGACGCGGTACAAAGAATAAGGACACAATCCTTTTAAGTGATAAGGAATATGTCGTGAATTGAATTTGAAAAAAGATACAGAGGAAACACCTGAGTTGAAAAGGGGGCGGGGGTGGCTCATTCTGTAGCGCGCCAGGCTAGTAATCTGCAGTTCCCATTTGAGAGGCAAACGCAGTCCCGGACAAAAGGCTCGCAATGAAAACTATAAAAGCCTGTTGTTTACCGTCCACCTGTTAGATATTGGATGTGTTACCTGTTGCCAGTCCCTTTGCAGTTGCGTTGTAGTCGCGAATCTGTCACGCAATGCCATGCGTCGCAAATGGCGGTCCTGTCGCTCAGTGGTCATACGTCGTCTTCCTGATCCTTGTCGGCGTGTACTGGATCGTTCTTGAACCCACTGGCGCCATTTGTGTACGGTGGTACTTCGATTGCGGCCAACAAGATTGGCCACATCTCTGTACGACAAACGAGCTTCTCTAAGGCCGATGATTCTTCCACGCTCAAAGTCTGTTAACTGTTGGAACGGGTTGGGTTGTTTTACCTCTGAGCGGCACCTTTTTGCACACCGTGGGCTAAATGGCCAGGTCACATGGACCCCGAAGGCTCAGAGAAGGTTGGGGGAGGGGACCCACTGGAACAGCTGTTGGGAGACAGATGGTAGCTCCCTTCAAGGCCATCCAGCGTGTTCTTTAACGTGCACAGGGTATGGCTCTCCTGCACACGGTGCCACGGCTTAACGTCCCATCCGACGGACGGCGGCCTTTTCAAGCCCATCGGTGTCCCCTACTGACGTGGGCAGGGCGAGGAATTTTGCGGAGATAAATCTCAACGCTGACCCAGCTGGGACTCGAACCTGGGAACTACAGATTACGAGCCTGGCGCGCTACCGACTGAGCCACCCCGTCCCTTGTTGGAACCGCTGTCGATGCCTGTGTAAGAGCATCTCTAGCGGTTTAGAGCAATTTCCACAACGATTTGTCAACCAGGAGAGCTTTGGTTGTCTTTATCTGTATTTGACTGCTCCGCACCTGTGACGTCATCTGACGCCTGTCCAACGGTTTCGATCGTCCTGCAAACCTAATCATTTCCATATACTACCGCTTCCCTAAATTTCGTCACATTTGCATAACTTCTTGGAAGAGTTGCATTTTTTATTTCCTGTAGTGTATCATATGTAACTAAATCAATTAATTTTTATTTCACTTTCAACAGATTTTAGCTGGCCAATATGTAGTTTATGATAACCATTTTATATTCAATATTTTATGCATAAAAAAATTTATACTAATTCGAGCATAACAAATACCATCTCAGGGATGAGGTCCAGCTAAAAGTTGAAGTCCGAACCATTTCAGTAATTACTGTCCCCCCACCCCCTCGCAACTGAATCTTGTTATGGGAAACATTTCTCAGAGAATTCGTAAAACTGGTATACAGAAATGCATGCTGCAAAACCATTTTTTATTCCTCCATATTATGGACTATTAAAAATTTTAAAGCGATGATAATTATTTGATGGCGAAATTAATATCTTAATGTTACTTGGAACTAAAAACATTAGATATTAGATTTTAAATCTAGCTTTAGGTTTGGATAGATACTTTTCGTAATCGTCTTTTAGTTCAAAATACCGCCGTTAGAGGATCGAAAAGCTTAAAAAGAAATCATTCTTTTGTAGGAAGAACAAGAAAGGAATATGTTAAAAATCTCTTGAACGAAGAGGAAAATATTGCATTGGAATGGAAATCCAGCACCTTACCACCCTTCATTTTTTTTTTATAATTTTCTCTGATCAATTTCGATCCTTCGGCTCGTAATCTGTAGTTCCCAAGTTCGAGTCCCAGCTGGGTCAGCGTTGAGATTTATTTCCGCAAAATTCTCCGCCCTGCCCACGGTCAGTAGGGGACACCGATGGGCTTGGAAAGGCCGCCGTCCGTCGGATGGGACGTTAAGCCGTGGCCCCGTGTGTGGGAGAGCCATACCCTGTGCACGTTAAAGAACACGCTGGATGGCCTTGACGGGAGGCTACCATCTGTCTCCCAACAGCTGTTCCAGTGGGTCCCCTCCCCCAACATTCTCTGAGCCTTCGGGGTCCATGTGACCTGGCCATTTAGCCCATGGTGTGCAAAAAAGGGCCGCTCAGAGGTAAAACCAGTCAATCCAACCTTCGACACAGAAATTAAGTTGGGTTGGGTTGGGTTGTTTTACCTCTGAGCGGCACTTTTTTGCACACCATGGGCTTGTAATCTGCAGCTCCTATGTGGGCTAAATGGCCAGGTCACATGGACCCCGAAGGCTCAAAGAAGGTTGGGGGAGGGGACACACTGGAATAGCTGTTGGGAGACAGATGGTAGCCCCCCGTCAAGGCCATCCAGCGTGTTCTTTAACGTGCACAGGGTATGGCTCTCCCACACACGAGGTCACGGCTTAACGTCCCATCCGACGGACGGTGGCCTTTACCAAGCAAATCGGTGTCCCCTACTGACCGTGGGCATGGCGGGGAATTTTGCGGAGATAAATCTCAACGCTGACCCAGCTGGAACTCGAACCTGGGAACTACAGATTACGAGCCTGGCGTGCTACTTTGGGGAAAGGCATCCATTGGATATTTTTTTACGAGACAGATGGGAACCACTCTTTAACGCAATTTAGAATGTCCCTTTAATGGTACATGGTTCTCCTGCATATGGAGCCACAGCTTAACGTGCTATCCAATGAACAAGAGTTTTTCGAAGCTTCTCGGTGTCCCGTATCTGACCGAGGGCAGGGAGAGTTTATGTGAGCAGATAAATTTCAATGCTTGCACGAGGTTGAGACTTGAACCCGGGAAGGATTACGAGTCAGGACTGAACGAACTCTTTCCCATCAATGTGGAAGTTGTTTTACCTCTGAGCGACACTTTTTTGCACTCCATGGGCTAAATGGCCAGGTCACATGGACCCCGAAGGCTCAGAGAAGGTTGGGGGAGGGGACCCACTGGAACAGCTATTGGGAGACAGATGGTAGCCTCCCGTCAAGGCCATCCAGCGTGTTATTTAACGGGTACAAGGTATGGCTCTCCCGTACACGGGGCCACGCTTAACGTCCCATCCGACGGACGGCGGCTTTTCCAAGCGCATCGGTGTCCCCTACTGACCGTGGACAGGGCGGGGAATTTTGCGGAGATAAATCTCAACGCTGACCCAGCTGCGACTCGAACCTGGGAACTACAGATTACGAGCCTGGCGCGCTACCGACTGAGCCACCCCCGCCCTGAGGTCATTATGACCTGAATATTTAGCCCATTGTGCGCAGAAAAAGTGCAACTTAGAGGAAAGAAAACCTAACCCATCTTTAGTACCCATTTCGAATTTTAATTCTTTGAAAGTCGACTGAGTTTCTAATAATTAAATTGGAATTCCTGCTTTGTCTGGGGTGAAGGTGGCTTTTATTTCAAATTCAAATTTATTTTCAATAACTATTATCTGTAATTACTTTACATAAAAATTTCCACTAAGCCGAAGCTTATCAGCGGGAATGTACATATATGATTTTACAGATATGATCTAGATTACATCAGTATTACACAAAATGGAGGAGAGAAAAAAAAAGAATTAATGAAAAAGAAAACCGACAAAATGATAAAAGATTCCAAATAAAAACATGACTTTATCATGAACCACTGAAAAATTTTTCTTCAACATCACAATTTGTTTAAGTAAACTATTTCTCTAGGAAGCAAGTTAAATAGGTAGGGAATTTTATATTGTTTGGAATTTCGTCCGTAATTATTATAAAATTTTGGTTGTTTCAAATAACCCATAGCCTTTTTTCTAGTAAACTTTTTGTGGCAATTATTTTGCTTATAGGTATTATCAAATAAGTTATTGATAACATTAACAAACACATATAAACTTTCAATAGGTAAAATTTTGAACAAACTAAATAGATCATTTCTCGTTGTAAGGAAATATTTAACTTCTGAATTAACAATCCTTTTAGCAGACTAATTTGTATTCTTTTAATTTTATTTAATTCTGTCTTATAGGCTGTCCCATAAACTGTTATCCCATATCTAATTATAGATTCAAAAAATGCTTTATATGCTAATATAATATCTGTGTATCAAAAAACAAGTTTCCAAATTTTAAATGCTACACATCGTAGTCTTGAAAACATCCAATCAATATTAATAGGTCGCGAACCTATTGGTATTTGTAATTTCATTTTTTTTTTACTTTTGGGATCTGGCAACAAGACTCCGTCCCACTTGTTAAATGCTGCGGATGTTGTCCCGGGGATGGCATCTGATTGGCCCCCTAGTGTCGGAGAATTCCCCGGGGTTGCCTGAGTTATTGCCTCGCTTCAGCCGGCGAAGGGATTCTGTGCGGGGTGATGGTGCTAATAGGACCCGTGTTCGATCTCCTGTCTTCGAAATAATTGTTTATTGTTTCCGAGTGCACAACTGTAGTCCAGCGGAACTCCGTTTTCGTTATGGATAAATCTTCAATCACGGTATAATCATTTTAATTCATATTAATCTGATGTCACTTTAATATTTTGACTGTCACTTTATAACTGAATTTATTTGAATGGATTGGAAATATGATAGCGTATTGTAATGTGAATTTATCCACCTTTATAAGTTGGTGGAGGAATTATGTTGATTTGAAGATTTAAATAAATTTAAATCTTTTTTTGTTATTGTTTAAACCAAATTTGCATTTGTCCATTATTCAATCCTCTACTCATCACAGCTACAGTTAGTGAGTACATGATTGTGTATTAATAGCTTGTGGGATGTTCCTGGTTCGAACTCGAATCTTCTGAGTCACTCTTTCAGAAGTATCTGTTAGAAGGTAAATTTTTGTTTGAAGTCAGATCGACAAGTATAGATATGTAGTTCTAAATGTGTTATAACTATGTATGAATCATTTTTGATAAACGCGGAATATAATTTTAGTTCGGGTCGCATGCCTTGAAGAGGAAAAGTTGCGGGTGACAAACTGGCTTACAACAGGACCAGGTTGAGTTGAGAGGTAAATAGATTATTAAATTGGTAAATAATCTTGAACTTTTGTTGACACCAAAATTGTAATATTTATGAGAAATCAAGTGTATAAAAAGTATATGAAAGTAAGATAATTCTGTTAGACAGTGACAAAAATCGTTTTGCATTAAAAGTATTGAATTTGTTTTGAATTCATTTTGATTAAGTGGATTAGAGTTGAGGTATAGTCATTGTCAAACCATGTCAATGCTGATAAAACAATTGTAAGGAAAGCTTTCGCATCTTAAATAGTAAGTTTTGTTTGTAAAATAGAAAGTAAGTTTTTGAGTATAGATCTTAGTAATAAAAATGGCACAAGATTCGTCACCCACCACAACCGAGACATCAAACCCTCACACGATTAACACAGAAACCCAGGAAGTCCCTAATGCGAACAATGAAAACAACAGTGCCCAAAACTCTTTTGTGAACATTGCAGGGTTCATTAATTTAGTTCCTGTCTACAATGGCACTGATCCTGGCGGGACAGCTGAAAAATTTTTCGAAACTGTGTCAGAAGTGGCGAAAATCTCATGATGGTCAGATCAGGTCACACTAACTGTAATAAAATCAAAATTCAGAGGGAAGGGGATGGAATTTTTAGCTGAGTGTTCTGATCTCAGAAAAGAAACACAATTGGCAAATTTTCAGAAATGTGTAATCGATAGATTCGATGCAAAAGAACCTCTCTCGGTGAGACTTCATAAGTTCACCAGAGCGAAAATGTGATAAGGAAGATGTGACAACGTACTCCACTAGATTGAAAACTTTGGTGCATAAATATATGCCACCAAAATCAGAAAAATCCTAAAAAAGGAATATATCTTTTTCACTCTGAACTTTCTACCTCTCTAATTGTTTTAGTTTCATCTCTGCAAAAAAATAACATTTCCCAACTTCTGAAACCTTCCATTCTGACTCTTGGTTCATTTGAGTCAGGCGTCGGTGCATCTGAACTAACTAGTCAGAATTTCACTTCTGTTTCTTCAACTGTAAGGAAAATTGTAACTAAACCTTTTTATGGATGTAAAAGAAAGTAGATCGAACAGAAATTATATACGGAAACAGAAAGGGTCTCTGAGGAAAAATGGGTTGGGTTGTTTTACCTCTGAGCGGCACTTTTTTGCACACCATGGGCTAAATGGCCAGGTTACATGGACCCCGAAGGCTCAGAGAAGGTTGGGGGAGGGGACCCACTGGAACAGCTGTTGGGAGACAGATGGTAGCCTCCCGTCAAGGCCATCCAGCGTGTTCTTTAACGTGCACAGGGTATGGCTCTCCCGCACACGGGGCCACGGCTTAACGTCCCATCCGACGGACGGAGGTCTTTCCAAGCCCATCGGTGTCCCCTACTGACCGTGGGCAGGGCGGGGAATTTTGCGGAGATAAATCTCATCGCTGACCAAGCTGGGACTCGAACCTGGGAACTAGAGATTACGAGCCTGGCGCGCTACCGACTGAGCCACCCCCGCCCCGAGGAAAAAAAAAATGGATGATGTGCCAGAATAGTTAAAGAATTTATTTACGAGTAACCAAGAATAAAAAAAATTTAAGTGGAAATTAATTAGACATTTGTTTAGAGTTAGTGAAAAATGCTGTCAGAAAAGTGGTATGTCTTCAAAGTTAACTAAGTGTTTTAACTTAAGAAATTGTTTAAAATGTATAAATATGATTTATACTGGAGAGTTTGAATTTATTTCCATTATTCTGTGAAGTAAATGTTGTTTGCATTCAACTTCGTGCTAAGAGAACAGATCAATCGCTGAACTCGTGGTATATCGTTTACCTTATAACACCGTGGCTGGGAGAGTAAGAAACGAAACTACGGAGATGACGTAAACAGCACGAGAAGAAGTTGAACTTTGCTTTTCTGCCTGCATCTCGATTAGCTGCGAATTAGGAGCGATTTTTGCTCAGTGCCAATTAAAATAAGGTTTCGACTTTGATGAATATTTGTATCTTCATAGGAAAGATTTGTTTTGATTACCGCATTTGAATGAGAGTTTCACAATTCGATGTTCAACATTGACTGACTTCTTTTCTTTTAACAGTGTATTAGTTTGAATTTTAATGATAATTTTGAGAGTATGGAAACTTGTTCTAAAGTTTGAACATGAAGATAATATACTTAGAAAGGTGGAATAATGCAAACTTGCGTGGAGACATTCATCAGAGTTATTTCCCCCATCATGCCATTCACAGCTGAAGATTTATGTCAAAGATTGATGTAAATGACAAGTATTGATACCCCTCAATATTTGCATTGCTCAGTATCCAAATATCAAATGGGGCGGGGGTGGCTCAGTCGGTAGCGCTCCAGGCTCGTAATCTGTAGTTCCCAGGTTCGAGTCCCAGCTGGGTCAGCGTTGAGATTTATCTCCGCAAAATTCCCCGCCCTGGTCACGGTCAGTAGGGGACACCGATGGGCTTGGAAAGGCCGCCGTCCATCGGATGGGACGTTAAGCCGTGGCCCGTGTGCGGGAGAGCCATACCCTGTGCACGTTAAAGAACACGCTGGATGGCCTTGATGGGAGGCTACCATCGGTCTCCCAACAGCTGTTCCAGTGGGTCCCCTCCCCCACCCTTCTCTGAGCCTTCGGGGTCCATGTGACCTGGCCATTTAGCCCATGGTGTGCAAAAAAGTGCCGCTCAGAGGTAAAACAACCCAAATATCAAATATTTAATGGTATGGCGAAATACTGTACTAGACACAGAATTTTACTACTTGATGAAACACTTGTTTTGAGATCATGAATGTAGAACAGAGAAATCTAAGTTATCCCACATATTATATAATTATGAACATTTATGATGTGTATAATAAAGTATCATTATTTATCTCGCTATCTATAATCAATATGCTATTGTTCTGCTTGTAAGTTTATATTCATTTATGTGATGTTAGTTATCATATTTTAAACGTTCACATTAAATATTTTGTTATAATCAAATGAATATTAAATTTATTTTGTGAGTGTATATGTGTGGAATTACTCCACTCACACTTGTTTCCCGTGTCCGGTGAAATTTTGGAGAAACCCCTGGATCATCATAAAGAAGACCGAGAATTATTATGTATTTGGACATTACCTTCGGTCCGATAAACTGTTTGTGCTTTTTCTTTTTGAAAGAAAAACAGAAGAAATATGTAGAGAATTTTTTATTTTATATTGTATAGGTTTCAGTATCTGTACTACTCCATTTTCATTTTGTGATGTAATAAGTGACAACAACCAAGGGCGTTAGCTTATTTTAAAGAAGGGAGGGATGATAGGTCGCAGATCTATTGGTATTTGTAATTTCATTTTTTTTTTAATTTTGGGATCTGGCAACAAGACTCCGTCCCACTTGTTAAAGCTGCGGATGTTGTGTTTGCCCGGGGATGGCATCTGATTGGCCCCCTAGTGTCGGAGAATTCCCCGGGGTTGCCTGAGTTATTGCCTCGCTTCAGCCGGCGAAGGGATTCTGTGCGGGGTGATGGTGCTAATAGGACCCGTGTTCGATCTCCTGTCTTCGAAATAATTGTTTATTGTTTCCGAGTGCACAACTGTAGTCCAGCGGAACTCCGTTTTCGTTATGGATAAATATTCAATCACGGTATAATCATTTTAATTCATATTAATCTGATGTCACTTTAATATTTTGACTGTCACTTTATAATTGAATTTTTTTGAGTGGATTGGAAATATGATAGCGTATTGTAATGTGAATTTATCCACCTTTATAAGTTGGTGGAGGAATTATGTTGATTTGAAAATTTAAATAACTTTAAATCTTTTTTTGTTATTGTTTAAACCAAATTTGCATTTGTCTATTATTAAATCCTCTACTCATCACAGCTACAGTTAGTGAGTACATGATTGTGTATTCCTAGCTTGTGGGATGTTCCTGGTTCGAACTCGAATCTTCTGAGTCACTCTTTCAGAAGTATCTGTTAGAAGGTAAATTTTTGTTTGAAGTCAGATCGACAAGTATAGATATGTAATTCTAAATGTGTTATAACTATGTATGAATAATCATTTTTGATAAACGCGGAATATAATTTTAGTTCGTGTCGCATGCCTTGAAGAGGAAAAGTTGCGGGTGACAATATGTTTATTCCATTTCATTTTCAAGCCTAGGTAAGTTATTTCGTTTACTTCTTCTATCAGTAAGTAGCGCGCCAGGCTCGTAATCTGCAGGTTCCCTGGTTCGAGTCCCAGTTGAGCCACCATTGAGATTTTTCTGCGCAAAACTACCCACCCTGCCCTCGGTTAGTAGGGGGCACCGATGGGCTTGGAAAGGTCATCATCCGTCAAGTCGTGGCGCCGTGTGCGGAAGATCCATACCATGTGCACGTTAAAGAACACGCTGGATGGCCTTCACTGGAGGCCAGCATTTGTCTCCTAACAGCTGTTCCAGTGAGTCCGCTCCTCCAACCTTCTCTGAGCCTTCGGGGTCCATGTGACCAGGCCATTTAACCCATTGTGTGCGAAGTGCCGCTCAGAGGGTTGGGTTGTTTTATCTCTGAGCGGCACTTTTTTGCACACCATGGGCTAAATGGCCAGGTCACATGGACCCCGAAGGCTCAGAGAAGGTTGGGGGAGGGGACCCACTGGAACAGCTGTTAGGAGACATGTGGTAGCCTCCCGTCAAGGCCATCCAGCGTGTTCTTTAACGTGCACAGGGTATGTTTCTCCCGCACACGGGGACACGCCTTAACGTCCCATCCGACGAACGGCGGCCTTTCCAAGCCCATCGGTGTCCCCTACTGACCGTGGGCAGGGCGGGGAATTTTTGTGGAGATAAATCTCAACGCTGTCCCAGCTGGGACTCGAACCTGGGAACTACCGATTACAAGGCCGGCGCGCTACCGACTGAGCCACCCTCGCCCCGCCGCTCAGAGGAAAATCAACCCAACCTGCTACGTCTACGAAATGAAGTGTTAACGAAAGTTTGTATGCCATTTGATCTATTAAATGTCTGATATTATAAACTTTAAAGATTCACTTCTAATTATGCAATAAGCAACTGGATCTTAAGCAATTTTAAACTTGCACCGAGTTCAGCCTTTGATGTAACAAGTGCTCTTCACAAACCACTTGACTAATACATAATGACCCGTCAAGTAGTAGATATGTTCCTTGATGGTTGCTGTAACCATCACCCCACAGGCTTTAATATAATCACTGTCAAACTTCAAATAGTACCATCAACAGCAGAATTCCTTTCACAACACTTAAAAGATCTGCAAACTGCGGCGAAGCACAAACAGTATAATTTTGCTTCTGAAGCTGAAACACTTTACGTTGAATTTTGCGGAACAGACATGAATTTTAAGTAACAGTTTCGGAATTGGAATCTTTTACAAACAGATACAAACATCAGTATGCTTAAGTTCCGTAGCTCTTAATGTACAAGCAGTAGAGACCTTGAAAGAGCATTAAAATGGAACGAATATTTAGAAAACAGAAGTAAACATCTCGTTTAGTTTCTGTTGTACAGTTGGGTTGTTTTACCTCTGAGCGGCACTTTTTTGCACACCATGGGCTAAATGGCCAGGTCACATGGACCCCGAAGTCTCAGAGAAGGTTGGGGGAGGGGACCCACTGGAACAAGCTGTTGGGAAACAGATGGTAGCCTCCCGTCAAGGCCATCCAGCGTATTCTTTAACGTGCACAGGGTATGGCTCTCCCGCACATGGGGCCACGGCTTAACGTCCCATCCGATGGACGGCGGTCTTTCCAAGCCCATCGGTGTCCCCTACTGACCATAGGCAGGGCGGGGAATTTTGCGGACATAAGTCTCAACGCTGACCCAGCTGGGACTCGAACCTGGGAACTACAGATTACGAGCCTGGCGCGCTACCGACTGAGCCACCCCCGCCCCCTGTTGTACAAACTTATAAATAACTTTGAAAATGGGTTGTGTTGTTTTACCTCTGAGCGGCGCTTTTTTTGCACACAATGGACTAAATGGCCAGGTCACAACAATCCAGAGGGCTCAGAGAAGATTGTGGGGAGAGAACCCACTGCAGAACTGTTGGGAGACATATGGTTGCCTCCTGTCAAGACCATCCAGCGTGTTCTTTAACGTGCATAGGATATAACTCTCAAGCACAAGGGGGCCACGACTTAATGTCCCATCCGATGGACGGCGGACTTTTCAAGCCCATCGGTGTTCGCCAATGACCGTGGGCAGGGCGGGGAGTTTTGCGGAGATAAATCTGAACACTGGCCCAGGCGGGGCTCGAATCTGGGAACTGCAGATTACTAGCGCGCTACCGACTGAGCCATCCCCACCTCTATTTTTCTATAGATTTCCTTTATTTTTCCTTTCCCCAAAAAAATAACCAAACATTTTTGCTTCCTTTTGCCTTGTACCAGAATGAAACAAGAACAAATATTTTTGTTTTATCTATGGGGAGGCGGAATATTGGTGTAGCAGAGATATTGGGCTCAACACGAAAATCTTCGGTAAAGAGAAAACGATGACTTCCACTGGACATTACATGGAAATATTCGCGTCACGTGCAGTGTGGTGAGTGGTGATGGTTGCGGATGGAAGAGCAGGAGCACGACCAAAGCCGAAGCGCAACATCACGACCCATTGCACGTGACTAGGGCTGGGCAGCGGAGAAGAGACGAGACCTGAATATCGGTACGAAACGACGCTCAGGTCAGATATCAAGGATCGGGGAATTTATACGCATTAAAAAATGCTGGGAGAGCTGATAGTTCTCGACTGTTAAACTGGGCAGTTTTTTTAAATTTAGGAACGAACGCTATGCACTTTAAAGAAGACGCTGGATTGCCTTCATTGGAGGCTCCACCTGTCTTTTGGGGGCGGGGGTGGCTCAGTCGGTAACACGCCAGGCTCGTAATCTGTAGTTCTCAGGTTAGAGTCCCAGCTGGGTCAGCGTTGAGACTTATCTCCGCAAAACTCCCCGCCCTGCCCACGGTCAGTAGGGGACACCGATGGGCTTGGAAAGGCCGCCGTCCGTCGGATGGGACGTTAAGCCATGGCCCCGTGTGCGGGAGAGCCATACCCTGTGCACGTTAAGGAACACGCTGGATGGCCTTGACGGGAGGCTACCATCAGTCTCCCAACAGCTGTTCCAGTGGGTACCCTCCCCAACCCTCTCTGAGCTTTCGGGGTCCATGTAACCTGGCCTTTTAGCTCATGATGTGCAAAAAAGTACCGCTCAGAGGTAAAACAATCCAACAACACATTGAAGATACTACCAAAGTTAAAAAACGGAAACCAAAAGCATTTTGCTATTTGCAAACAAGAAATGTTTATGGAATGGAAATGAATAAGATCTCATGTTAAAAAATATCTTTATGGTTTCTTATTCCTTGTTTGATTGAGATATAAGTATATATTGTGTTTTTTTTTTCCTTTCTAAAAAATAAGATTCCCTAAGTAATAGGTTAGCGAGTGAAGCAAAACGTGCCAAAACCGTTCCAGACGAAATTTTTTTAGTACTGAAGTATATATGACCTAAGTTCAGAGTCGATGACCTAAGTTCATCGGCTCGTAATCTGCAGTTCCCAGGTTCGAGTCCCAGCTGGGTCAGCGTTGAGATTTATCTCCGCAAAATTCCCCGCCCTGCCCAAGGTCAGTAGGAGACACCGCTAGGGCTTGGAAAGGCGACCGTCAGTCGGATGGGATGTTAAGTCGTGGTCCCGTGTGTGGGAGAGCCATATCCTGTGCACGTTAAAGAACACACTGGATGGCCTTGACGGGAGGCTACCATCTGCCTCCCAACAGCTGTCCCAGTGGGTCCTCTCCCCCAGCCTTCTCTGACTCTTCAGGGTCCTTGTGACCTGGCCATTTAAACCATGGTGTGCAAAAAAGTGCCGCTTAGTGGTAAAGCAACCATGTGGTAAACCAACTGGATGGTCTTGACGGGAGGCTACCATCTGTCTGCCAATAGCTGTTCCAGTGGGTCCCCTTCCCCATCCTTCTCTGAGCCTTCGGGGGTCCTTGTAATTGGCCATTTAGCCCACTGTGTGCAAAAAAGTGCAACTCAGAGGTAAAACAACCCAAATCCTAACAACTTTTACAATTCTTTAAATATTAAACGAATATTAAGAAAAAAAAAAAAAGATATTCAGAGAGTTTGAGTGAGATTTTCAGTTTATCTCCAGTACTATTTTTAAATAAAGTGCCGCTTTTAGAACGAAAGGGACCAGCCGTCCTTTTCAATAGCAAGGCTCTTTAACCCCATTTAAAAGATTTCCAGCTCCCTTGTTAAATCTTCTCCTTTCCTTTTAGTGGAGGAATCTGCAAGCGCTGGTTGTGGATCCATAGGCTTCTAAAGTTAAGTCGTTAACTACATCAATGTGATGTATCTGCATGTTCCTTAATGTAATTGTGCCATCAACATGAGAAGAAAGTTTATTTCATTAAGAAATGTTGGAGAATGTCTTGTTGGAGGGGAAATCATATTAAGATCTTGTGTTTGCGGCAGACTCAAACGTTAACATTCATTGCTGGAAGAATTTTATCTCCAGCTGGTGCTATGACATTATCTGGGATGTAATTTCTAGGAAACATAACTTGTAATGTCGGAGACAATAAGTGTCGAAGAAAGAAATCCGATATATCTTGTGAAGACATGATGAATCGAAGAGAAATTGGATTGGGTTGTTGGGTTGTTTTACCTCTGAGCGGCACTTTTTTGCACGCCATGGGCTAAATGGCCAGGTCACATGGACCCCGAAGGCTCAGAGAAGGTTGGGGGAGGGGACCCACTGGAACAGCTGTTGGGAGACAGATGGTCCCGTCAAGGCCATCCAGCGTGTTCTTTAACGTGCACAGGGTATGGCTCTCCCACACACGGGGCCAACGCTTAACGTCCCATCCGACGGACGGCGGCCTTTCCAAGTCCATCGGTGTCCCCTACTGACCGTAGGCAGGGCGGGGAATTTTGCGGAGATAAATCTGAACGCTGACCCAGCTGGGACTCGAACCTGGGAACTACAGATTACGAGCCTGGCGCGCTACCGACTGAGCCACCCCCGCCCCAGAGAAATTGGAAGTTCAAACATTCATCATATTCATTAGGTTATAAAAAAAGTTAATTATTCCTGAATCAGCTGCTTAACAGAGAGATCTGCCAGGAGTCTGTCAGTTTAAAACGCCATAGTTAGAGATGGGGCGGGGGTGGCTCAGTCGGTAGCGCGCCAGGCTCGTAATCTGTAGTTCCCAGGTTCGAGTCCCAGCTGGGTCAGCGTTGAGATTTATCTCCGCAAAATTTCCCGCCCTGCCCACGGTCAGTAGGGGACACCGATGGGCTTGGAAAGGCCGCCGTCCGTCGGATGGTACGTTAAGCCGTGGCCCCGTGTGCGGGAGAGCCATACCCTGTGCACGTTAAAGAACACGCTGGATGGCCTTGACGGGAGGCTACCATCTGTCTCCCAAAGCTGTTCCAGTGGGTCCCCTCCCCCAACCATCTCTGAGCCTTCGGGGTCCATGTGACCTGGCCATTTAGCCCATGGTGTGCAAAAAAGTGCCGCTCAGAGGTAAAACAACCCAACCCAAAAGCCATAGTTAGAACATGGCGGACCTCAGCAGAAAGTTGGGTTGTTTTACCTCTGAGCGGCAGTTTTTTGCACACCGTGGGCTAAATGGCCAGGTCACAAGGACCGCGGGAAGGGACCCATTAGAACAATTGTTGGGAGACAGATGGTAGCCTCCCGTCAAGGCCATCCAGTGTGTTCTTTAACGTGCACAGGGTATGGCTCTCCCACACACGGAGCCACGGTTTAGCGTCCAATCCAACGAATGGCGGCCCTTCCAAGCCCATCGGTGTCCCCTACTGACCGTGGGCAGCTCAGCAGAAAGACAAGACGCCGTCCTTGCCTTACTCACGGCTCGAACCCAGATCCCTTTGATTAGTGGTCAAGAACGGTTTGGCTGTCTAACCTCCGAGCGTACATTTGTGCACACAATGGGCTAAATAGTCAAACCAGAAGGACCCCTGAGAAGGTTGCTGGAGGGGACCGACTATATAGCTGTTAGGATTTGGGTTGTTTTACCTCTGAGCGGCACCTTTTTGCACACAGTGGGCTAAATGGCCAGTCACAAGGACCCCGAAGGCTGAGAGAAGGAAGGGGACCCACTGGAACAGCTATTGGCAGACAGATGGTAGCCTCCCGTCAAGGCCATCCAGTGTGTTCTTTAACGTGCACAGGGTATGGCTCTTCCGCACACAGGGCCACGTCTTAACGTCCCATCCGACGGACGGCAGCCTTTCATAGGCGATTGTTGCCCCCTACTGACCGTGAGCAGGGCGGGGAGTTTTGCGGAGATAAATCTCAACGCTGACGCAGCTGGGATTCGAACCTGGGAACTGCAGATTACAAGTTTGGCGGTCTGCCGCCTAATCCACCCTCGTCCCTGCATTATGGGGGATAAGAGGATAAGTGATCCAAATGAAGGGGGGGGAGGAGGGATAAGTGATCCGAGTGAAAAAGTGGGGTGGAAGGTAAGATCGACCTGAAATGAAAATGAAGTGGAAGGCTTTTTCGGTACAATTTTTTCTCTAAATTTTAGTGATCTTTAACAGATTTTTTAAAGAAAGCTGGTATTATATATAAGTTTAACAAGTTTTTTCACCTCCGTTCCGTTTAGTAGCATTCTCAAAGCGGGGGATCAAAGATGCGTCAAGGATCGTCTTTCCTGCTCCTAGATCATGCTCTGGAATTGATTAATTTTTCAAAGGGTCAAATTAAGATAAATTTAATAATTTGAAGTTGGTTCGATTACGAGGAAAAACAGTGAACATATGGGGAAGAATTCGTTGAAATGGACAAAGAAATGGAGTTAATTCGCCTGATTTGCATGTTACGAAAACACCGGATGCAGGGAATGTGACGTCACATTGATATTCTCTGTTTGAATGTTCGCATGCGGTCTTTATAAGCAAAGGCTTCGTCGAACTCTTTAGGCAAAACTATTTGCGAAACTTCATAAATTCAATTCACCACACAAAGGACGGTAATATTTCGGGAATAAACTTGTCACGCAATCCTAAAGAGTGGACGCTCGCTTCGCTGCGAACAATAACGCGATACATATGGGGCGCTCTTTTGGAAGCCTTTGTGTTCCCCGATGCAGCGCAGACTCGTGACGCGAAGAGCAGGATCATCCGTTGTCGGCTAAGAGAGGAGAGGATGCTCATCAAGAAAGAGCAGCCAAGTGCTTTGTTGGAGGCTCTTCCAATCTCAAGAGTCTTATGTTGAAAGAGGACTCTGCAATGAAAGAGGTGGGCCATTTTCTTTTGTCGGCGAAAAAAGTGGGAAGTTATTTTTCTTCGGCTATTTTGTGCATTCTTTTGTTGCTACCGAGTTTTGATGAACAGCAATTGCTTGTTAGAATTGGAAATGGCTCTTCAGTTTTATTATAGGCACTCATCGTTCTTTGCTATTTTGCGTAGGAGGGCTTTTTTATTATTATTACAATGCAGGAGATGTTTGGAGAGGGATGTTATTGATTAAGTTGTAAAAGGGAATGAAGTTTTTAAAGAGGACAAAGCAATTAAAGGAGTTTTTATGGCTATGATCCCTCAAGAAGGAAATCAGTAGGATCTTCTATGTATTGGGAGAGATTCAAACCTAGAGCATTTACACTGTGGTTATTACTTGGGAAACTGAAGAGGAATTTTTTAATGATTAATCCTAAGACCGAAAGCTCTCGAAGCTCTCGTGCTCTATCTGAGTTATTGATCAATTGGGAGTCGGAGCGAAATAATAGTTTAGGAATGACAGGATGGAGGATGCGAAAAGTGATAAAGATTTTGGACGAGAAGTTGAAGGAAGCCAATGGGCGATGGAGATGCTAAGTGAAAATTATGGAGGAGGAGAAAAGGTAGGGGAGTTATTGAATAAGAAGATGATGCAAAAGAAAGGGTGAAAAAGATTTTGGATGGGAAGACGAAGGAAGCGAAAGGACGATGAAGTTATTGAATGAGAAGTTGGAGGAAGCGAATTTGTGATGAAGATATTGAATGAGAAGAGGAAGGAAGCGAAAGGACGATGAAGTTATTGAATGAAAAAATGAAGGAAGTGAAAGGACGATGAAGTTATTGAATGAAAAGATGAAGGAAGCGAATGTGTGATGAAGTTATTGAATGAAAAAATGAAGGAAGCGAAAGGACGATGAAGTTATTGAATGAAAAGATGAAGGAAGCGAAAGGACGATGAAGTTGTTGAATGAAAAGATGAAGGAAGCGAAAGGACGATGAAGTTGTTGAATGAAGAGATGAAGGAAGCGAAAGGACGATGAAGTTATTGAATGAAAAGGTGAAGGAAGCGAAAGAACGATAAAGTTATTGAATGAAAAGATGAAGGAAGCGAATGTGTGATGAAGTTATTGAATGAAAAAATGAAGGAAGCGAAAGGACGATGAAGTTATTGAATGAAAAGGTGAAGGAAGAGAAAGAACGATGAAGCTATTGAATGAAAAGATGAAGGAAGCGAATGTGTGATGAAGTTATTGAATGAAAAAATGAAGGAAGTGAAAGGACGATGAAGTTATTGAATGAAAAAATGAAGGAAGTGAAAGGACGATGAAATTATTGAATGAAAAGGTGAAGGAAGCGAATGTGTGATGAAGTTACTGAATGAAAAAATGAAGGAAGTGAAAGGACGATGAAGTTATTGAATGAAAAAAGGAAGTGAAAGGACGATGAAGTTATTGAATGAAAAGATGAAGGAAGCGAATGTGTGATGAAGTTATTGAATGAAAAAATGAAGGAAGCGAAAGGACGATGAAGTTATTGAATGAAAAGGTGAAGGAAGAGAAAGAACGATGAAGCTATTGAATGAAAAGATGAAGGAAGCGAATGTGTGATGAAGTTATTGAATGAAAAAATGAAGGAAGTGAAAGGACGATGAAGTTATTGAATGAAAAGATGAAGGAAGAGAAAGAACGATGAAGCTATTGAATGAAAAGGTGAAGGAAGCGAATGTGTGATGAAGTTACTGAATGAAAAAATGAAGGAAGTGAAAGGACGATGAAGTTATTGAATGAAAAAAGGAAGTGAAAGGACAATGAAGTTATTGAATGAAAAGATGAAGGAAGCGAATGTGTGATGAAGTTATTGAATGAAAAAATGAAGGAAGCGAAAGGACGATGAAGTTATCGAATGAAAAGGTGAAGGAAGAGAAAGAACGATGAAGCTATTGAATGAAAAGATGAAGGAAGCGAATGTGTGATGAAGTTATTGAATGAAAAAATGAAGGAAGTGAAAGGACGATGAAGTTATTGAATGAAAAGATGAAGGAAGCGAATGTGTGATGAAGTTATTGAATGAAAAAATGAAGAAAGTGAAAGGACGATGAAGGTATTGAATGAAAAAATGAAGGAATCTAGAATGAAAAGGTGAATGAAGGAATCTAGAAGGAAACGAAAGAATGATTAAGTTATTGAATAAGGAGATGAAGGAAGTGAAAGGGTGATGAAGTTATAGAATGAGAAGATGAAAGAAGCGAATATGTGATGAAGTTATTGAATGAAAAGATGAAGGAAGCGAAAGGACGATGAAGTTATTGAATGAAAAGGTGAAGGAAGCGAAAGAACGATAAAGTTATTGAATGAAAAGATGAAGGAAGCGAATGTGTGATGAAGTTATTGAATGAAAAAATGAAGGAAGCGAAAGGACGATGAAGCTATTGAATGAAAAGGTGAAGGAAGAGAAAGAACGATGAAGCTATTGAATGAAAAGATGAAGGAAGCGAATGTGTGATGAAGTTATTGAATGAAAAAATGAAGGAAGTGAAAGGACGATGAAGTTATTGAATGAAAAAATGAAGGAAGTGAAAGGACGATGAAGTTATTGAATGAAAAGCTGAAGGAAGCGAATGTGTGATGAAGTTATTGAATGAAAAAATAAAGAAGCGAAAGGACGATGAAGTTATTGAATGAAAAGATGAAGGAAGAGAAAGAACGATGAAGCTATTGAATGAAAAGATGAAGGAAGCGAATGTGTGATGAAGTTATTGAATGAAAAAATGAAGGAAGCGAAAGGACGATGAAATTATTGAATGAAAAGGTGAAGGAAGAGAAAGAACGATGAAGCTATTGAATGAAAAGATGAAGGAAGTGAAAGGAAGATGAAGTTATTGAATGAAAAAATGAAGGAATCTAGAATGAAAAGGTGAATGAAGGAATCTAGAAGGAAACGAAAGAATGATTAAGTTATTGAATAAGGAGATGAAGGAAGTGAAAGGGTGATGAAGTTATAGAATGAGAAGATGAAAGAAGCGAATATGTGATGAAGTTATTGAATGAAAAGATGAAGGAAACGAAAGGATGATGAAGTTATTGAATGGAAAGGTGAAGGACACAAAAGGACGATGAAGTTATGAATAAGGAGATGAAGGAAATGAAAGGGTGATGAAGTTATTGAATGAAGGAAGCGAAAGGATGTTGGAGTTATTTAATGAAAAGATGAAATAAGCAAAAGGATGAAGTTATTGAATGGAAAGATGAAGGAAGCGAAAGGACAATGAAGTTATGGAATGAGGAGATGAAGGAAATGAAAGGGTGATAAAGTTATTGAATGAAGGAAGCGAAAGGATGATGAAGTTGTTGAATAAAAAGATGAAAGAAGCGAAAGAACGATGAAGTTATTCAATGAGGAGATGAGGAAATGAAAGGTGATGAAGTTATTGAATGAAGGAAGTGAAAGAATGATGAAGTTATTGAATGAAAAGATGAAGGAAGTGAAAGGTTGAAGAAGTTATTAAATGAAAAGATGAAGGCTATTGAATAAGGAGATGGAGGAAGTGAAAGGGTGATGAAGTTATTGAATGAGATGAAAGATCGAATATGTGAGTTATGGAATGAAAAGATGAAGGAAGAGAAAGGACGATGAAGTTATTGAAATAGGAGATAAAGGAAGTGTAAGGGTGATGAAGGTTTTGAATGATAAGATGAAAGAGCGAACGGATGATGAAGTTTTTGAATGAGAAGGTGAAAAGAGCGAAAATTATTGAATACGACTATGAAGGAAGAAAAAGGTGATGAAGTTATTGAACTAGAATACGAATATTGGGTTGGGTTGTTTTACCTCAGAGCGGCATTTTTTTGCACAGAATGGGCTAAATGGACAGGTCACATGGAACCCGAAGGCTCAGAGAAAGTTGGGGGAGGGGACCCACTGAAACAGCTGTTGGGAGACAGATGGTAACCTCCCATCAAGCCCATACAACGCCTTCTTTAACGTGCGCAGGGTATGGCTCCCATGCACACCCACCACGGCTTAATGTGCCCATCCGACGGACGGCATCCTTTCCAAGCCCATCAGTGTCCCCTACTGACCGTGGGCAGGGCGGGGAATTTTTGCGGAGAAAAATCTCAATGCTGGCCCAGGCAGGACTCGAACCTGGAGGTGCAGATAACCCACTGAGTCACTCCTCGTTCCGCAAAAAACTGGTACAAAAATATAAAACTACAACAACTGAGAAGCTTTAACTAAATACACACACTAACCACGGCGCCCATAAACCACGTGATTCAATCGACCAATAGCAGTGAATAACTGAGATGGGATCCTCTTACAATACTTCTATGGTCTTGAATCATCTGTCTGTTGGGTTGTTTCTATGGTCTTGAATCATCTGTCATGGTGTGCGAAAAAGTGTCTGAGCGGCACTTTTTCGCACACCATGGGCTAAATGGCCAGGTCACAAGGACCCCGAAGGTTCAGACAAGGTTGAGGGAGGGGATCCACCCGAACAGCTGTTGGGAGACAGATGGTAGCCTCCCGTCAAGGCGATCCAGCGTGTTCTCTAACGTGCACAGGGTATGGCTCTACCACACACGGGGCTGCGGCTTAACGTTCCATCCGATGGAAGGCAGCATTTCCAAGGCATCGGTGTTCCCTACTGACCGTGGGCAGGGCGGGGAATTTTGCGGAGATAAATCTCAACGCTGACCCAACTGGGACTCGAACCTGGGAACTACAGATTACGAGTCTGGCGCGCTACCGATTGAGGCACCCCGCCCCTCATCTGTCTGTGCTAGCTAGTTATTCATTGACTAGCATACTAGTTAGCCATGTTGAAATTAATTTACTTGGACCTTTAGCATATAAGTCAACCTTGTCTGTTTAAATTACCTATAATTTAAACGGAATAAAGAGCATAAGAATTAGCTTTGAGAGAACCTTGAGTTGCAGTGTCGAACTGCAAAGCAAGAGGCAGAACTGAAAGAACTGAGAAATGATTTACATGAATTGCAGCAGTATTCGCGAAACCAGAAATTAGAAATTTTAGGTGTTCCAGAGGGTTGGGTTGTTTTACCTCTGAGCGACACTTTTTTGCACACCATGGGCTAATTGGCCAGGTCACATGGACCCCGAAGGCTCAGAGAAGGTTGGGGGAGGGGACCCACTGGAATAGCTGTTGGGAGACAGATGGTAGCCTCCCGTCAAGGCCATCCAGCGTGTTCTTTAACGTGCACAGGGTATGGTTCTCCCTCACACGGGCCACGGCTTAACGTCCCATCCGACGGACGGCGGCCTTTCCAAGCCCATCGGTGTCCCCTACTAACCGTGGGTAGGGCGGAGAATTTTGTGGAGATAAATCTCAACGCTGATCCAGCTGGGACTCGAACCTGGGAACTACAGATTAAGAGCCTGGCGCGCTACCGACTGAGCCACCCCCGCCCCAGATGTTCCAGAAATTCCAGGCGAGAATGTTCTGGCCATTGTTAAGAAAATTGCAAGCAAAATTCAAGTAAAGGTGGGTAATGATGATATTCAGGTGGCTCATCGAGTCCCTGCAATTAACAAAGACAAAATTAAACCTATTATTTTGAAACTAAAAACAGAAATAAAGAAATAAGAGACAATTGGCTAGAATGCAACAAAAAATCTAAATTCCCTCTAAAAAGTACTGACATTAACCCTGATTTTAAAGAGTTAAAATTATTTTTAAATGAACATCTAATACCTAGTACTAACAATTTATTGCATAATGCTAAGCAATTTAAATTAAAAAATAGATATAAATTCGTTTGGGTGAAAAATGGAAAAGTTTTCTTTCGTGAAAGTGAAAGATCCAAAATTTGGAGGATCAGAGATGACAATGACCTAAATATGTTAAGTGAACAAGATGGCTGCTGAAAACATTTCACCTATTAGTTTTATTGAAGCCGTGCCATGTTCTGTGATCTGTAACGACATTAAAATATTACTGTCTTTCTTCAATTCTGGAAATTTTTCAAGTTTAAAAGTTTTACACTTTAACATCCGAAGTTTAAGAAATAAATTTGAACAACTAGAAGCTATTCTTGAATATTTAAATAGTAAGACGGATATTTTAATGCTTTCTGAAATATGGATCAAACCACATGAGTTAAATTTGTATCAAATAGATAGTTATCATATGTTCCATTGTTGTAGAGATTACAATAAATCTGGTGGAATACTTTGCTATTTTTAAAAGTTCCTTAATAGTCAAGCAAATTGCATTTAATGATATAAGTTCAGCTGAATATATTGCTATTTATCTGGAAAATTATCAACAATATTTCGTATGTATGTATAGATCTCTTTGTATCCCACTTACCACCTTCCTAGTAGAATTTCAGGAACTACTCTTATCATTTGATAATAAAAGCGAAGTTGTTGTAATTGGTGATTTAAATATAGATATATTAGGAAATGATCACTACACAAATGAATATCTAAATTTGCTGTCATCAAATGGCTTTAAAAGTTTCATAAATTCACCGACCAGGGAAAGTATGATATCTTCTACTTGTTTAGATCACATTTTTATTAAAAGCAAAATTGAAAGTTCATTCAAGAGTAGTATTGTTAAATTAGCAGTGACTGATCATTATCCAATTACCCTAACAGTTAGTTTTAAAAATAATATGAATATTCAGTGTGATAATTATACGGTGCCTATTCTTTATCACTACATAGACTATACTTTATTGAACAGATTTTTAAGTGAATGTTCCTGGGTCGAGGTATTAACTCTTAATGATGCCAATGAAGCTTATAAAAATTTTTTAACCACATTTAATCTCATAATTAAAGATTCAATTAGGGAAAGAAAAATTCAGAATAAATCACAATCAGCAAAGCCATGGATTACTTCCGAAATTCTGAACTTATTAAAAGAAAGAAAGATAAGCTATATAAAAAACACAAAAAATACCCTTTAAATGAAGCTTACGAAAGTAGCTTTAAAAACTTTAGAAATCAAATAAATTATAAAATACGAGATGCAAAAAACAGTTTCCTTGCAACTCAGTTTCAAAATTGTGATGGAAATATATCAAAGCAGTGGAAATGGATAAGAGATAATAAATCAGAAGAAGGTAGAAAATAAATATCCTGAATTAGAAAGTGATTCTGATTCAACTGAAAATGCTAAGTTATTGGCAAACCAATTTAATGAGTACTTTGTAAATATAGCAGTAAATATATCAAAGAATAGGATTGTAAGAAATCAAAAGAGCCATATGAGTAAAAATGCCAAATCAACGTTTTTAGCTCCAACTTGTAGAAAGGAATTGACTGACATTATAAAAGGTTTTAAAAAAAAATCTGCTGAGTATGACAATATTTCCATTATTGCTGTTAAAAATGCCCTTTTAACTTGATTCAACCATTGGTTCACATTTGTAATTTATCCTTCGAACTGGCACTTTTCCAGATTTAATGAAGAAAGCTATTGTAATTCCAGTTTACAAAAAGGGAAATAAAAATGATTTTAAGAATTATCGACCGATATCTCTTCTCCCAATATTTTCAAAAATATTAGAAAAACTAGTTAATAATAGACTGATAAATTTTTTAGGTAGTTTTAATTTTCTCTCTGAAAACCAATTTGGGTTTAGGAAGGGTAGAGGTACAGAAACTGCATTGTTGAATTATACGCCAAAGCTGTTTCATTCCATAGACAATAATCAATTTACTCTGTCCATATTTATGGACTTGGAGAAAGCTTTTGACACCGTTGATCACGAAATTTTAATTAACAAACTAGAAAATATTGGCATTCGTGGTGTATTAAAATGGTTTAAAGACTACTTACAGCATAGAACGCAATGTGTTAGTCTTTTCAATACACTTAGTAACCCAAAACATATTTCATATGGTGTACCACAAGGTTCAGTCCTGGGACCAACATTGTTTTTGATATTCATAAATGATCTATGTAAATTAAAAATAAATTGCTATATTTATGCAGATGATACATCATTAACTTTATGTGCTGATTCTCTGGAAAATCTCCTTTATAACATGAACACTGATCTAAATTGTGTGATGAAATGGTTGGATTTAAATGGGTTACATTTAATACGAAAAAGACTAAGTGTATTCTATTTAACCTAAAAAAGAAAGCAAACAATCCACATTCGATTAAATTAAAATTGCATAACTTTTCATGCAATAATTACTCAGCTTGTTGCTGTGAAGAAATTGAACAGGTTCAAAGTCTACTCTACCTAGGCGTTTATATTGATAGCTCCCTAAGTTGGAAAATGCATATTGGAAAACTAACAAACACACTTAGACAGATGTTATATAAATTTTATTATTTAAAAAAAATCCTCAGTAATAAAATGTTAATAATGTTATACAAATCTTGGGTTCAGTCTGCTATACAGTATGGTATTACAAGTTGGGGAGGAACATACATTTCATCATTAAGGAGTCTAATCTCAATGCAAAATAAATTTATATTTCAAATATTACCAAATAAATATAAAACTGTTCCATCGTTTGTAAGTATACCATTTCAGGTGTATTTCCACTGAGACACTTATTTGTTTATAGAACATTAAATTACTTCTTTAAAAACAATAATGCAGTGCTGCATTACACAAATTATTCTATGCGAGATAATGGGAAAAGGTTTCTGTTGCCACTTGCAAAAAATGAAATTATGCACAAGCGTTTTGATTATTTTTAATTCTTTACCGATTATTATTCGGAATGAAACTAATTTTCTGCATTTCAGATCTCTCGCTGCTAATTATCTAATGAGCATTGCAAATGCTGACAGCCTGTTTTCAGTGTTAAAAAAAAATCATTTTTATAAATCCTGTATTGTTTTTGTTTATTATTTCTTTATGTAAAGTTGAGTGTCAATGTTGCCAAAATTATGTATTTAAATAATTTGTAAGTTAACATACATGAGCTTAGATGCTCTTGGATTAATAAGAGTATTACAAATATGTGCTGTTTGTAACCTTATTATTATAATAAAACTGAACTGAACTGAGATGAAACTTACCGAAAGTTCTTGCTGCTAATCGTTTGTACATTTCTACACTCGATTTCCTGTGAATCATTCGGTGGGTGACAGCTTGATATTGCTTCAGGAACTCGTGCTCTGATGACGTCGATTCCACGGAATCTGATCGCATGAACACGGGAACTGATGATGACGTATCTGACTGGACTTCCTCTAGGGACAAAGGGCAAAATGTCACTTCCGGTACGTCACATTAATAGTGTCGAAGAAAATGAAAACTCAATTGAAACTGATGCAAAGAATATGAATTAAATACTTAAGTGCATATATTTTAGCAAATTAGTTATGTGACACCTGAAATATTATGCAAATCATAACTAAATATAGAAACTGATGGAAGTCGCCTGATAGATACACACGTTTCAAAACCACAATTTCTGTAGAGAGACAAACCACAAAAAACAAACTCAGAGGAGGTTCAAATTCCAGAAAGGAGTATTGCAATGAGTTCTAATCTTAATCTCATAGAGTTAATTTTGCCAGATGTTTTACCTCTGAGCGGCATTTTTTTGGAACACCATGGGCTAAATGGCCAGGTCACAAGGACCCCGAATGCTCAGAGAAGGTTGGAGGACGAGACCCATTAGAACAGCTGTTGGGAGGCAGGCAGATGGTAGCCTCCCGTCAAGGCCATCCAGCGTGTTTCCCAATGTGCAGAGGGTAGGGCTCTCCCTCACACAGGGTCACGGCTTAACCTTCCATCCGACGGGCAGCGATCTGTCCAAGCCCATCAGTGTCCCCTACTGACCGTGGGAAGGGTGGCGAGTTTTGCGGAGATAAATCTCAACGCTGGCCCAGCTGGTTCCCGAATCTGGAACGCCAATTACGTGCCTGACCGACTAGCCACCACCACCCCATACGCATTAGTAAGTGAGCCTGTTGGCGTAATAAGAAAAACGCAGCAAATACAAAAAATACTTTATATGATTTGATGTAGCAAAAATTGCTTAAATTAAAAAACATTTTGAAAAAGTTTTTAATTTTCAGTTTTTTAGATGTTTAAAAGTTAGCTTTTCAGATAGTGTTTTAAACAATTATAGAAATAATTACATTATTTAGAAATTTGTGACACTAGAAACAATAAGCGTAACAAATGATGTCAAATGTTTAGAAATTTTAAGATTAACATGAGCGGTCATAGGGCGCACAAAAGGCAGCGGCGGGCTACATTTGGCCGCGGGCTGTGCGAAGTACTTGAGACTAGTACTTAAGAAGTGGCCGAAATCATCCTCTGCAACCAAATCGGTTCTCCTGGCATGTAGCTGGGGCGGGGGGTGGCTCAGTCGGTAGCGCGCCAGGCTCGTAAACTGTAGTACCCAGGTTCGAGTCCCAGCTGGGTCAGCGTTGAGATTTATCTCCGCAAAATTCCCCGCCCTGTCCACGGTCAGTAGGGGACACCGATGGGCTTGGAAAGGCCGCCGTCCGTCGGATGGGACGTTAAGCCGTGGCCCCGTGCACGTTAAAGAACACGCTGGATGGCCTTGACGGGAGGCTACGATCTGTCTCCCAACAGCTGTTCCAATGGGTGCCCTGCCCCAACCTTCTCTGAGCCTTCGGGGTCCACGTGACCTGGCCATTTAGCCCATGGTGTGCAAAAAAAGTGCCGCTCAGAGGTAAAACAACCCAACTCATCCGAAATTTCTAAGTCCTGGCTCCGCCATTTTGAAATCTAACGTCACCGATTAGAAGTCCTACCTTTGAGCAATGTGAATGATAATGACCCACCACCAGCTTGAAACACATGGGTGTCGGGTCCCATATGATTAACATTTACCCGCCACTGAGTTAGAACTCTCATTTTCCCCCTACTATTGTGCATTATTTTTATTATTCAGCGCTACTATCTTCAATAAGTTACTGAATTTTAAAAACAACACAGGTTCCCAACTAACGCTTCCCGAATGGGAGTGAAGAGCGAAATAAGGACATTGTAAAGTTTTAAATATTTTGTGGGTATCACATTATATTTATGCAAGAAATCAATTGGCGTCTTTATTTCTCGACCTTCACTCTGACCCCTATTTGACCGTGATCACCGGATTACAACTCAATCGAGCCGTAAAAGAAAGATTTCCATTGCAGTATATCCCCCTCCGTTTTAGGGTTAAAAACATTCTTTAAAAATGCATGAACTATACATAAGTTTAATAATTTTTGCCTCTATTACCCTTACCAGCAAGCCGTGGTCCCGTGTGCGGGAGAGCCATACCCTGTGCACGTTAAAGAACACGCTGGATGGCCTTGACGGGAGGCTACCATCTGTCTCCCAACAGCTATTCCAGTGGGTCCCCTCCCCCAACATTCTCTGAGCCTTCGGGATCCCTGTGACCTGGCCATTTAGCCCATGGTGTGCAAAAAAGTGTCGTTCAGAGGTAAAACAACCCAACCCAACCCTTGTGCACGTTCAAGAACACGCTGGATGGCCTTGTCGGGAGGCTACAATCTGTCTCCTAACAGATGCCCAGTTGGTCGCCTTCCTCAACCTCTTCCGCCTCTCCCGCTTCTTGGTGTCTTTGTAACATGGCCATTTAATCCATTACGTTCAAAGATCTGCAGATCACCGGTAGAACAACCCAACGGAAATCCTTCCACTAAAAAGAATGACAAAGTCGTTGACATCGGGAGCCGCAATAAACCACTACCGGTCTCAGCTGTAAACCAATCCATAAAAACAAGCAGCGAGAGGAAAAAATACACTTCTTTAACATTGGAAGAAATATTAATGAAGAGGAAACAAATCTACAGGAATGAAAGGTGTCAGTTGTGAACGATCAAGGCTTTTACCCTGTAGAGCAGGACTCTCAAACTCAGGGCAGTTGTTGACTCACCCACTGGAACAGCTGTTGGGAGACAGATGGTAGCCTCCCGTCAAGGCCATCCAGCGTGTTCTTTAACGTGCACAGGGTATGGTTCTCCCGCACACGAGGCCACGGCTTAACGTTCCATCCAACGGACGGTGGCCTTTCCAAGCCCATCGGTGTCCCCTACTGGCCGTGGGCAAGGCGGGGAGTTTTGCGGAGATAAATCTCAACGCTGACCCAGCTGGGACTCGAACCTGGGAACTACAGATTACGAGCCTGGAGCGCTACCGACTGAGCCACCCCTCGCCCCCCAGATAAATATCGCCCCCCTGATATCGATAAACGTTTGACATTGGAACCTGATATCGATAAACTTTTGACATTGGAACCTGATATCGATAAACTTTTGACATTGGAACCTGATATCGATAAACTTTTGACATTGGAACCTGATATCAATAAACTTTTGACATTGGAACCTGATATCGATAAACGTTTGACATTGGAACCTGATATCGATAAACTTTTGACATTGGAGCCTGATGTTGATAAATTTTTGCCAATGGATATCGATTAGCTTTTCAAAGTGTAGTCCGGTATCGATAAACTTTCGAAAATGGATCCCGATACCGACAAATATTTCACCATGATGGCCAACTAGCCACTTGGTACCTGCAGTTGATTGCAGGTAACCAGGGGATCGCTCGGCCCGTTTGGGGAGATCTAGTAGCGGTCTGAGATGATTTTCTGAAAAGCAGGGATTCCGGTTAGAGTTGGGTCTTGTATACAGCTGGAACTGGAGGCTTTTGTTTTGCGCTCGAGGGGGCGGGGAGGGGGAATGGAATGAGGAGGTGAGAGAGTGAGGCTGGTCAGTCAAATGAACTTGTATTTTAAAAATGTGAGATATTTTTATTATTTTGTTTTGAGGCTGGAGAAGTATGTTTAATGATGAATAATTGCCTTACTCTTAGTGATAATTTTAAGATTAAGTGATCAGCAGCTACAGAAAAGGAAAAGAAAGATTTCAAACCGCTACTTTAGGAGACAGACATAACAAGAAACAACGAACTTCCTTATTTATATACAGATAAGTAATTAACGCTAATTTTTCCATAAGCCTCTAGTCTCGCAGATTTCAACTGCCGTGTTTCGGAGCATAACCGTGTGATTGGCGAGGTTCTTTACATTTCAGGAAATGACACTTTGCCTTCCTTTATGGGGCGGGGGTGGCTCAGTCGGTAGCGCGCCAGGCTCGTAATCTGTAGTTCCCAGGTTCGAGTCCCAGCTGGGTCAGCGTTGAGATTTATCTCCGCAAAATTCCCCGCCCTGCCCACGGTCAGTAGGGGACACCGATGGGCTTGGAAAGGCCGCCGTCCGTCGGATGGGACGTTAAGCCGTGGTCCCGTGTGAGGGAAGCCATACCCTGTGCACGTTAAAGAACACGCTGGATGGCCTTGACGGGAGGCTACCATCTGTCTCCCAACAGCTGTTCCAGTGGGTCCCCTCCCCCAACCTTCTCTGAGCCTTCGGGGTCCATGTGACCTGGCCATTTAGCCCATGGTGTGCAAAAAAGTGCCGCTCAGAGGTAAAACAACCCAACCCAAGCCTTCCTTTATCACTCTTCCATTGAAAGTGACGTCTTCATTGATAATCGTTGTGCTGGTTTTGTTGCAATGCGATTCGTATTGCTGGTAAAGAGCAACAAAGGGGAAACTCTCATCTTGAAACTCATCTCTTCGTTTTCTGTCAGGGGTTGGGTTGTTTTACTTCTAAGCGGTACTTTCTTGCACACAATGGGCTAAACGGCCAAGTCACAAAGACCCCGAAGTCTTAGTGAACGTTGGGGTAAGAGGACCCACTGGACAGCTTGGGTTGGGTTGTTTTAGCTCTGAGTGGCACTTTTTTTGCACACCATGGGCTAAACGGCCAGGTCACATGGACCCCGAAGGCTTAGTGAACGTTGGGGTAAGAGGACCCACTGGACAGCTTGGGTTGGGTTGTTTTAGCTCTGAGTGGCACTTTTTTTGCACACCATGGGCTAAATGGCCAGGTCACATGGACCCCGAAGGCTCGGAGAAGGTTTGGGGGAAGGGGACCCACTGGAACAGCTGTTGGGAGACAGATGGTAGCCTCCCGTCAAGGCCATCCAGCGACCCACTGGACAGCTGTTAGTAAAAAAATGGAAGCCTCCCTTCAAGGCCATCCAGTGCGTTCTTTAACGTGCACAGGGTTGGGTTGTTTTACCTCTGAGCGGCACTTTTCTGCACACCATGGGCTAAATGGCCAGGTCACATAAACCCCGAAGGCTCAGAGAAGGTTGGGGGAGAGGACCCACTGGAACCGCTGTTGGGAGACAGATGGTAGCCTCCCGTCAAGGCCATCCAGCGTGTTCTTTAACGTGCACAGGGCATGGCTCTCCCGCACACGGGGCCACGGCTTAACGTCCCATCCGACGGACGGCGGCCTTTCCAAGCCCATCGGTGTCCCCTACTGACCGTGGGCAGGGTGGGGAATTTTGCGGAGATAAATCTCAACGCTGACCCAGCTGGGACTCGAACCTGGGAACTGCAGATTACGAGCCTGGCGCGCTACCGACTGAGCCACCCCCGCCCCGTGCGCAGGGTATGGCTCTCTTTCACACCGCACTACAGGTTTGATTAGTGCCGTGGGCAATTATCTCTTTAAACACAAAAGTTGTGTTTTCTCACCATCCTGAGCATAAGAGGGCAACTCAATGTTGCCAATAAAAACTTCACGAAGTTCACATTGCCACACGAAAATTTCAAACTTCTAGCATACATACATCGTTTGCAATATTCGTTTCAAATTTCGGAATTTTAAAATGTTTCCACTGTTAGAGGATGCAATTATAGCTTTTCGGAGATTCAAAATACACTGCTCACAAAAATTAGGGGATATTTCAAAATGAATATGAAGCGATAAAAAAAAAAGAAGCCTTTGAATTTTTTTATTAAACAAGAACATCAGAAAAGCAAACGACAAGTCAAAGAAATTTGTTCGATTATGCAAATGAGATGCAAACTCAATTGTCGTGATTGAGTAGCAAGTGACATATTGATGGGGGTGAACAGAAGCATGTCGAACTGGACGAGAGTGGCACCCATTGACTGTTCAGTAGGGTGTATGGTCACCCAAGACTGCCAAAACACACTGACAGCTATGGGGCATGGTCAGGATCAGAATGTCCAGCAGTTCTTGTGGGATCCTCTGCCACTCTTGCTCCAGGGCAACCTCCAGCTCAAGAAGTGTTGTGGGAGGCATTGAATGGTTTGCCAGACGTCTTCCCAGTGCATCCCAAACATGTTCAATGGGATTCAGGTCTGGAGAACGTGAAGGCCAGTCCATGGTTCGATTCCTGCCTCCTGAAGCATGTTGTTGACGAGATGCGCACGGTGGGGCCTTGCATTATCGTCCATGAAAAGAAAGTTGTTTCCAACTGCTCCAGCATAGGGTACCACTATAGGGTGCAGGACCTCATCTAGATATCTGACAGCAGTCAGCGATCCGTTTCTGATGACGTGGAGGTCGGTACGAACACCAATGCTGATGCCAGCCCACGCCATGATTCCACCACCACCGAAGGAGTCCCTTTCTCGCATGAAATGTGGATTCTCCCGTGTTCCTTGTTCATGCCAGATCAGGACACGATTGTCAGGCTGCAGACTGAACCGTGACTCATCAGAGAAGAGGACAGTTGACTACTCATCACGGGTCCAATGACGATGCTCATCAGCCCACCTTCTACGGGTTCTACCGTGTTCAGCAGATAACGGAATACATACCATTTGTCGCCAGGCATGCAGTCCAGCACGGTGGAGCTGATTTCGTATGGTCTGGGTGCATATCCATCGTCTAGTGGCAGCAAGAAACTGTCCCCGCAGCTCTGTTGCATTGCTGCGCCTGTTCCTTCTTGCCAATAAGGTCAAGTAGCGGTCATCTCTTGCTGTTGTGGCAGATGGGCGACCCTGCCATCGTTTTCTTCGTACTGTGCCAGTCTCTTGAAAGCGATTCCACAGTCTGCTAATCACGCTTTGGGATGTTCCAAGTGCTGTTGCCACTATCGTCTGTATTTGACCAGCTTCAAGACGTCCTCTGGCTCTCCAGGCTTCGCATTCGGGCAAATCGTGTTGCAGGGGCATTGCAAGGGCTGGGAAATTGCAGGATGTGCACTTTCAAGATCAGGGAACGTGCAGATATTCCAGTACTTTCAGCCTTTTGTATAGTGCATTTTCACCAATGAAATAAAAGTTGGTTTTGCATCTCATTTGCATAATCGAACAACCTTCTTTGACTTGTCGTTTGCTTTTCTGATGTTCTTGTTTAATAAAAAAAAGAATTCAAATGCTTTTTTTTATCGCTTCATATTCATTTTGAAATATCCCCTAATTTTTGTGAGCAGTGTAATATAATACTATTATAATACAAAATGGGTCTCATACATAATTGGATAATCCAATGATAATAAAAGAGTTGCGTCTGTCTCCGTTGGGAACGCTCCAGGCTGATAATCTCTTGTTCCAGTCCTGAAGCGTTTTAAGAAAATAAAATGTTCATTATATGGTTCACTAAAAGACTATCGGGTTTTTTCAACTTGACTTTACGATCAAAGTCTGGAAAATCTTAATATTCATTCACTGGAATGCAGAAGGCTTGAACTGGATCTGAAAACATGCCACAAACTCATTCATGGCACAACTCACCAAGGCATTCAACATCATCATTGCTAACAATTTCAAATAGCAACACCAAGAAGTACATACCACGTGCATTAAACATTCCATTGGCGAAGATAAATTGAAAATACCATTCTTTCTTTTGCAGAGCAGGGAGGGTTTGGAATCAACTTCCAACGGACGTGGTACTTTCGGAAACATCGCAGAGTTTCGGAAGAAAATTGAAAGAAGTGGACTTGTCATCATTTCTTTGATGCTTTAGGCCCTAAACCTCAAAGTGAACTTCGTTGCTACAAAAGTCAATTATTGTGCAGTTTCATTTATGCATTTTTTATTTTTAAGTCAACAGGGAAGGATTTGAGTTGTTTTACCTCTGAGCGGCACTTTTTTGCACACCATGGGCTAAATGGCCAGGTCACATGGACCCCGAAGGCTCAGAGAAGGTTGGGGGAGGGGACCCACTGGAAGAGCTGTTGGGAGACAGATGGTAGCCTCCCGTCAAGGCCATCCAGCATGTTCTTTAACGTGCACAGGATATGGCTCTCTCGCACACAGATCCACGGCTTAACGTCCCATCCGACGGACGGCGCCTTTCCAAGCCCATCGGTGTCTCCTATAGACTGTGGGCAGAGCGGGGAATTTTGAGGAGATAAATCTCAACGCTGACCCAGCTGGGACTTGAACCTGGGAACTACAGATTACGATCCTGGCGCGCTACCGACTGAGCCCCCCCCCCCCCGCCCCAACAACAGGGAAGGGTTGGGTTGTTTTACCTCTGAGCGGCACTTTTTTGCACACCATGGGCTAAATGGCCAGGTCACATGGACCCCGAAGGCTCAGAGAAGGTTGGGGGAGGGGACCCACTGGAACAGCTGTTGGGAGACAGATGGTAGCCTCCCGTCAAGGCCATCCAGCGTGTTCTTTAACGTGCACAGGGTATGGCTCTCCCGCACACGGGGCCACGGCTTAACGTCCCATCCGACGGACGGCGGCCTTTCCAAGCCCATCGGTGTCCCCTACTGACCGTGGGCAGGGCGGGGGAATTTTGCGGAGATAAATCTCAACGCTGACCCAGCTGGGACTCGAACCTGGGAACTACAGATTACGAGCCTGGCGCGCTACCGACTGAGCCACCCCCGCCCCAACAGGGAAGGAGTAAGAGGCAATGCACCATCTGATCCTTCGGTGTATTCAATTATACGGAAATAAATTATTTATTTATCTTGTCTCTGTAGTAAGAAAGAATTCCCATTTTTCCTTGTGTAGTTCGATTTGCATGTTAGATGCCAGGCAGGATCTTTTTGCCTCAGTCGTGAATGAAGCCAAGGATTTCTGCATCTCCTGTCTCAGCGCCGATTGTCAATGATGGGGAAGCTTTTCTAAAGCCCATCGGCGTCTGCTATCTACTGAAGGAAATCTTCAAAGTTTAGAAGTTCGCCAATGAAATTTTCTGCTCATTGCTGCCAGGGGCGTTGCGAAGGACTATGGTTTGGGGGGGAGGGGGAGGGGGAGGAGAACGAAAATTTTCCAAATCGGAAATCAAATTTTGCCAACTGATTAAATAAGACCTTTACATCATAGATTATGTCTCTTACAGGGACATACCTAAATTTCGGGGGCGGGGGTGGCTCAGTCGGTAGCGCACCAGGCTCGTAATCTGTAGTTCCCAGGTTCGAGTCCCAGCTGGGTCAGCGTTGAGATTTATCTCCGCAAAATTTCCCGCCCTGCCCACGGTCAGTAGGGGACACCGATGGGCTTTGAAAGGCCGCCGTCCGTCGGATGGGACGTTAAGCCGTGGTCCAGTGTGCGGAAGAGCCATACCCTGTGCACCTTAAAGAACACGCTGGATGGCCTTGACGGGAGGCTACCATCTGTCTCCCAACAGCTGTTCCAGTGGGTCCCCTCCCCCAACCTTCTCTGAGCCTTCGGGGTCCATGTGACCTAGCCATTTAGCCCATGGTGTGCAAAAAAGTGCCGCTCAGAAGTAAAACAACCCAACCCAACCTAAATTTCGTTCTGTGGGGGAGAGGGGAGATAAGTTTTCACAACTCACCTACATTTTACCAAGTGGCTTCGAATTTTGCCAACTACTCTAGATTTTGCCAAGTCACTTCAATTCGGTTAACTGCCGTACATTTTGCAGTAGACTCGATTTTGCCAACTACCCATAATTTTACAGAAAAAAAATCCGATTTTTACATCTCCCTAAATTTGCTAAGTCACTTCGAATTTTGCCAACTCTTTTTAATTGCACAAAAACAGTCCCAATTTTCGCAACTCGCCTGTATTTTGCTAAGTGGATTTGAATTTTGCCAACTGCCCTAGATTTTGCCAAGTCACTTCGAATTTTGCCAAGTTGTTTCGATTTTCCCAACTCTCCTTAAATTCACAAAACTAATCCCAGTTTTCACAACTCATCTGCACTTTACAAAGTGGCTTCGAATTTTGCAACTGTTCTAGATTTTGCCAAGTTGCCTCGATTTCGACAACTACCCTAGATTTTGTTAAGCTGTCTGGATTATTTTAAGTCCTCTTAATTTTGCCAAACAAAAATCGCAATTTTCAGAATTTACCTGTATTTGCTTTTTGTGTGAAGGGTTGTTTTGGGTTGTTTTACCTCTGAGCGGCACTTTTTTGCACACCATGGGCTAAATGGCCAGGTCACTCGGACCCCGAAGGCTCAGAGAAGGTTGGGGGAGGGGACCCACTGGAACAGCTGTTGGGAGACAGATGGTAGCCTCCCGTCAAGGCCATCCAGCGTGTTCTTTAAAGTGCACAGGGTATGGCTCTCCCGCACACGGGGCCACGGCTTAACGTCCCATCTGACGGACGGCGGCCTTTCCAAGCCCATCGGTGTCCCCTACTGACCGTGGGCAGGGCGGGGAATTTTTGCGGAGATAAATCTCAACGCTGACCCAGCTGGGGCTCGAACCTGGGAACTACAGATTACGAGCCTGGCGCGCTACCGACTGAGCCACCCCCGCCCCGTAGCTTAGTCCAGGCCCATTATCTACACTACTCAGGTTCGACTCTTACGCACATTAGGCACAGTGCCTAGGGCCTACGTAAATATTTCATATGAAAATAATCTAAAATGCGAAAATAAAAATAAAATTAATAACTTTTTAATTAGATATCTAATGCGTAAAATTATGCCAACCACTGAAAAGCGAGGAAACAATAAAAAGTTAATTTATTTTAAGGAATTAAAAATCGTAATAGAAAACTTAAATAATGTTCACTTAGCGATTCTGGGCCACTCCCCGCTTCTTCATATTAAGGATTATTAAGATAAACTCGAATTCTTGCCTTGCAAATTTATTCTCTGACTACTTCCCCGAAAACCGAATCCACATCATTTATTTCAGCATTAGACTAGATACTTTAAACTAGCAAACAAGTTCTGCATACTTCATCAAAACAGTTTGGCAGTTTCAAAAAACGGAAATAAGGTTAGAAATTGAGAAGTGTATAATTTTAACAGAGCTAATCTAGAATGTACATTGTGGGGTCTTTAAGTAATCTAGCCTGTAGAAAGAACGAAAAAATAATATAATCGAATTATACTAATCTTTAATCTTGGTAGTAGGCACTGTCCTTTTCCGACAGTTTTTTTTAACGGGGATTACGAAATTCCCATTTAAGAGAAAAAAAAATCTTCTTAGCCAGTTGATTGAAGAAGTTTCTCATGATAAAATAACATGGTTTTGAAGGCTACTCCTGTAATTAGCAGACCATGTTCCTGCCACAAAAGGTCAGCGTTGAGATTTATCTCCGCAAAATTTCCCCGCCCTGCCCACGGTCAGTAGGGGACACCGATGGGCTTGAAAAGGCCGCCGTCCGTCGGATGGGACGTTAAGCCGTGTCCCCATGTGCGGGAGAAACATACCCTGTGCACGTTAAAGAACACGCTGGATGGCCTTGACGGGAGGCTACCATCTGTCTCCCAACAGCTGTTCCAGTGGGTCCCCTCCCCCAACCTTCTCTGAGCCTTCGGGGTCCATGTGACCTGGCCATTTAGCCCATGGTGTGCAAAAAAATGCCGCTCAGAGGTAAAACAACCCAACCCAATCCTGCCACAAAAGTAATGAATTAATGCAATTTTTCAAAAATACGCTATTTAAAATAAATAGGTGATCAACGTATTAAAGTGTAGTGCATTAGGTAAACAGTTTATTACCTCCCAAAGGGAAATTTATTAGCATAAATAGGAAAACTTTGCGCTTTTTATAATGTTAATCTGCTAAAAGTTTCTCCTGACATAGTTTTAGGTTGTATTACTTTATTCGCAGAATTATTTATTTCACTTGTTAATTTTTAAATAATGCCTTTTTTTTGTTTTTATTTTTTGTAGCATCTTTAAACATGTCATTGAAGGAAATTTTTCGTTTTCTTAGCAAGGGAGATTAACGTCAGTGCATTTAAGATCTTTTTCTTTTACAGGAAAAAAAAAGAATCTGTGCCTTTATCTATTTTTGTTTTAGCTTAATTAAAAAAAGTTTTTTTTTTCTTCTTCGATCGTTGGTTGAGCTTCTCAAACTTTAACCATCGAACCGAGGATCTTTAATTAGCGAAGTTAAATTAATTATGGTTCGAAAACACATCTAACAGCTTAAAGAGCAGAGGAAAATCTAAAAAAGAGGGAACTATGTCATCAATGATGTGCTTAAGATGAATCTCCAGTTATTTGTATAAAGTCGTTTCTTTCTCAATTTCTTGACTTCTGTTCCTAGATGGTTTGATGCGAGTTCGGCTGCTTGGTGGTGGTGAGGGTATGTGTGTGGGGAATCTGAGTTAATGCGTGACACGCGACGAATGATGATAGAGACAGAAGAGGAAATGATGCTGAAATGGACTAAGATGAATAGGAAAAAAATGAAGAATCGAATCTTGAAGAATAAAGAAAGGTTTCTCAAAGTTGTGTTGAAGAGATTAAAGTGGCGGTGGAAGATGAAGAATTTTGGATGCAAATAATTGGAAAGATCGCTGAGAAGAGTCCAAAAGGAGTGAAGAAGAGAGAGGAGGTGAATTACAAGAGAAAACTTCTTCTTTTGGCAGTGGAAAGGAGCGCCAACTGATCATCGAGAAGCAGACCATTTCGTGATGACGATGCCCTATGAAAGAGATGAGCTAAATTTCAACTATGAACATGTTCAGTTGGACCTTCTACCAACAACACACACAGTAGCAGTTAAAGAGGAGTTCGAGATTGTAGCATTAATGAACGCAGTAGTAGAGATGATTTGGATTTGTCGGGCTCAGAATAATTTAAATTTCGTTATGGACTACGGATCTGGTAATCTATGACCACTTTTTTCTTTTTTTTCAACCCTTCTGAGGAGTGGTCAACTTCACAGGGTCCTGGTGCTGACCATTTATACCTACTTGACTGAACTTGTGTATGGATTTGAGTTTGATTATGGATCCTGGACTTGCTGCACTGGTGGGACTCTGTTGAAGGAGAGTCTGCCGCTGTGTTTTCTGTTTGCTTCTGGGTTGCCAGCCCTAAGTGAACAGAGGCATGGGATACTTTATATCAGCTGTTGGATAATCCGAATCAGAGGCCATCGCAGGTACCTGAACCTTACCTAGCTAGTTGGGCATCGTCAAGCCTAAACTGGAGTAATGTGTCTCAGGCAGGCCATATGGCTCTTGATAAAGTCCACTTGAAAAGGTGGTGCCTGAAGTTCCTACCAGCATCGGTGACTTCAGCCTTTAGCGGAGGAGGAACAGGTCTTTGTCCCATGCCTGCGATCAGGGGGCTGTTTAATATTGTTGGCCCTAACTATCTCAATAAACCTAGTTTCCTTAAAAATCCTACTAATCATTTTCTCTCTGCAGGAACGTGGAACGTGAGGACATTACATAGAGATTATTCTCTTGATGTCCTCATGCAGGAATTCCAGCGCTATAACCTAGATATTCTAGGCTTGCAAGAGACCAGATGGACAGGTAAAGGTGAGATACTTAAAAATAACTTTAAATTTCTTTTTACAGGGAGGGAGGATGGAAAGCATCACCAAGGCGTGGGTCTGCGTCTCCGCAGACATGCTAGTGATGCTCTTCTAGGATATGAGTGCATTAATGAAAGGTTTCTTACAGCAAAATTTCAGACAAGCATTAAAGACTTGAATGTTATCTGCTGTTAGGCCCCCACTGAGGATGCCGATGAGGATGAGAAGGATAGGTTTTACGGACAACTTCAGGATATTTTGAATTCTGTCAAGAAAGGAAATATTACCCTTGTTCTAGGTGACTTCAATGCCAAAGTTGGTACTGACTCTGACCTTTGGGGAGGGGTGATTGGCCCTTTTGGTATTGGTAGCTGCAATGGCAATGGGCAACGTCTCCTACAGGTAAGTAAACTCAATGGTTTCAGAATAAATAACACATATTACAAACACCGCGACATACATAAGTACACATGGATTTCACCTGATGGGCTGCATAAGAATATAATTGATTATATATTAATTAAAAGCAAGTGGGCTAGTTTTGTTAGGAATACCAGGGCATATAGGGGAGCTGAAATTGGATCTGACCATTACCTTGTTAAAAGTGTCTTGCAACTTAAACTTAAAAAGTGTTGTGCTAAAGTTAAAAAAATTACCTTTAATACTGAAGCTCTGAAAGATCCAGTTACAGCTAAAGCTTACCATGATAGGTTACTCAGTCATTATGACAGCCATGGTTTGCTTACTACTGAAGTTGAGGAAGAATGAGGCCGTTTTAAACAGGCTTTTTTGGAAACTAACAGTACCCTTTTAGGAAAAAAGGAGCAGAGGAGACAGAATTATTTGAGTGATAAGGCACTTGAGCTTATTTCAGAAAGAATGAACTGCAGGAATGTCCTTAATCAGTACCCTACTAGTCCTAATAAAAAGGATTACAGAGAGCTTAATAAACGTGTAAAGGATCAGTTAGCTACTGATAAGAATCTTTGGCTTGATGGCTTGGCTGACAAAGCTGAGGAAGCAGTTAGACAGCACAACAGCAGAGAGCTGTACCAGATAGTTAATGTTTTACGTGGTAGAAAACGGACAGGCATACAAGGATTGAAGGATAAACAAGATAAGGTTATAGAAGGGGAGGATTCTGTCATGGCTAGGTGGGCTGAGCATTTCAGTGATGTTCTAAACAATTTGGTTAATTCTACTCCCATTGTTTGTAATGATGATAAATGTATTGGGGACTTTAATGTTGGCTCTATAACACAATCTGAAGTTATTTTGGCTATTTCTAAACTTAAACTTCATAAATCCTCAGGGGTAGATGAATTTACTACATAAATGCTTAGAACTGGGAATGTTTCGGTTACCACTTGCATGACTGAAATTCTGAATATCTTTTATGATAAAGGCATGGTTCGTAAGGATTTTACCAGAGCTATTGTTATCTCTATTTTCAAAAAAGGTCATCGCAGTTCTTGTGATAACTATAGGGTTATCAGCCTACTCTCTGTTCCAGGTAAAGTTCTTTGCATGATTGTGCTTAATAGAATTAAGAATCTGGTTGACAGTCAATTGCGTGATGAGCAATGTGGATTCAGAAGTGGTAGGGGATGTGTGGATCAGATATTTTCACTTAGGAAGATTCTTGAGAAATGTTTAGAGTTTCAGAAACGTTTGATTGCTAGCTTTGTTGATTTCAAAAAGGCTTTCGACTCTGTTGATCGTCATAATTTGTGGTTGATTGTGAGATCATATGGTATACCAGACAAGTTAGTTAACATAATGAAAGCTCTCTATAATAACACTGAGTCGTGTGTGAGAGTTGGTAAGTCTTGTAGCAATTGGTTTAGCATTACTTCTGGTGTTCGACAAGGGTGCATTTTGTCTCCTTTTCTCTTTAGCTTGGTTATTGATTATGTTATGCGAAATTCACTTCAAGGGAAAGATTTTGGCCTAAATGGGCTGGAGATACGAAAATTTCTGATTTAGATTATGCTGATGATTTAGCCCTTTTGGCAAATGATGTTGATGAAACGAACTCTTTCATTCGAGCTGTTGATGAGACTGGTAGTAGAGTAGGTTTGGTTATAAACAGATAGAAAACTAAAGTGATGAAAATTGATCAGGCAGTATGTGGTTCAGTTAATCTGAAAAATTTCACTCTTGAGCAGGTGTCTCAGTTTAATTATCTTGGGAGGTATGTAACAGATACTGGTGATGTGCGGCATGAGATCAACAGACGAATAGGGATTGCTGCCGAGACTTTTAAGAATCTATGGAGAGTGTGGAGAAATAGGCGTATACACCTAAAGACTAAAATTAGACTGTATAAAGGTTTGATTCTTTCTAGGGTTAGTTATGGGTAGTGAAACGTGAACGCTGTGTAAACAAGATAACAGGAAACTAGATGCTTTTGATTCCAGATGCTTACGCAGTATCTTGGGTATTAGGTGGTTTAACTTTGTAACTAATGATGAGGTTAGGCAAAGGAGTCTGCAACCTCCTTTAAGCAGCATATTGTGCAGAGAGAGACTCCGCTGGTTTGGCCATGTTGCCCGTATGGATAATTATAGATTGGCGAATGGGGTTATGAACAGTGTGCCTAGAGGCCTCAGAAAGAGGGGGAGACCTAGGATGCGGTGGGCAGACAATGTCAAACAGGACCTTGTTAGAACTGGTGTGCAGTGGCCGGATGGAACAGATGTAGCTCAGGACAGATACGCTTGGAGAATTAAACTGCACGGTCTGGTTGGGCCTCCGTAGCCCATGGCTGCTTGAGGATGATGATGGTGATATTTCTTTAATTTGTGAAGAAAAATAAGTAAAAATAGTCTTATGTATTAGCCATAATTCTGGGCGAGTGGACGCGTGTGATGTCATCAGTGGCAGACATTGGCAGTTTCCCTGTGGTTCCGCGGATTCTTAATCGTGTTGGGTTGTTTTACCTCTGAGCGGCACTTTTTTGCACACCATGGGCTAAATAACCAAGTCACATGGACCCCGAAGGCTCAGAGAAGGTTGGGGGAGGGGACTCACTGGAACAGCTGTTGGGAGACAGATGGTAGTCTCCCGTCAAGGCCATCCAGCTTGTTCTTTAACGTGCACAGGGTATGGCTCTCCCGCACACGGAGCCACGGATTAACGCCCCATCCGACGGACGGCGGCCTTTCCAAGCCCATCGGTGTCCCTTACTGACCGTGGGCAGGGCGGGGAATTTTGCGGACATAAATCTCAATGCTGACGCAGCTGGGACTCGAACCTGGGAATTACAGATTACGAACCTGGCGCGCTACCGACTGAGCCACCCCCTCTCCAGGTTCTTAAGCGATTTGTCCCAAATGTGGTGGGGTGGTTCTACTTCGTTGTAACCCTGTTGGAATAACAGATCGGGTTCCTAGCTGGCATGGATCGGGAATGATCCCTCAAAAAGTGTTCGAAATTTCAGGGGCGCTGCCGTCGCCTATCACGTGAATGGAGTTGTATGTTGTGAGTAGTACGTGTGAAAAGCTGTGAATGAAGTAACGATTATCAATGGACATACGTTTCGCATCGAACTTTTGGCGTCGGTTTAACTAGTATCAAATATTTTTATAATTTCAACTCTTTAATCGGTCTTTAGTGATTTAAAAATATGCACCATGTGGCATTTGGTTATTTTTGCATATTGTGCATCTTTTAAAGTACGAATGGCTGTCAAAGAAAAAAAAAATGAAAAATTGCAATCATCTGTTACGAAAAATAAAATTCTGTTGCCTTAGAGATAATCTTTCAAACGCAAGTGAAAGATTAACATTCCTAAAATATTCTATCAGTCCAAAATCTCTTTATATAAGGCATTATTCTGGACAACTATTTTAATGACACATATAAAGTACCAATTAGACATGATAAGAATACCAGACTTCAGACCAATAATTATTTTCGAATACCGAATTTTGTTAAAAATCACAGTCAAAATCTTAAAGAGATGAATCTTAAAGTGCCAGAGATCTTTAACCAATTTGCTAAGATAAATCATACTTCTAAATAATATTACTGAGATTACGTTAAAGGTTAGAAACCATTTAAAGAATGTCTGTTAATCAGTATTCCTGAGAAACTCGGGGCTGGGGTGGCTCAGTCGGTAGCGCGCCAGACTCGTTGTCTGCCAGTTCCCAGGTTCGAGTCCTAGCTGGTCCAGCATTGAGATTTAGTTGATCTGGCAAGAGAAATTAGGGATCTGGCAACCTTCGTGACACATGTCATGAAGGTTGCCAGATCACTAATTTCTAAAAAAATCGTTGCCAGATAATTTTTCTGAATTCTGTAATCAATCATAGTGTTCAGATATTTTTTTGAGCGACTGTACCTGGAAAAGTGCAGATTACGAGTCTTGCAATCTACCGAAATTATTGAAAATTGTGACTTCTTGGATTAAATATTTTAATCTATCATTTTACGATTTGGTCACATGGCAGTTGGAAAAAAATTAAATCAAGTAACCAACCAAGTAATCTATACCAATCTAAACTAATTAACATCAGTAGTAAAGAATCACAGGATAAGTCCTGTAGACATGGAACTCATGAAATAATGAGCTGAAATAAATTTGATTTTGCAATGGGTGGGATTCGAACCCACGTCTCCACGAAACATGCCTGTTATCCTAGACAACTACACCATCAATGACTAACAGTTTCTCAGCTTAGTGACCTTATAAGCTTTCCGGATTTTTATCTTATCAGGGTTGGGTTGTTTTACCTCTGAGCGGCACTTTTTTGCACACCATGGGCTAAATGGCCAGGTCACAAGGACCCCAAAGGCTCAGAGAAGGTTGGGGGAGGGGACCCACTGGAACAGCTGTTGGGAGACAGATGGTAGCCTCCCGTCAAGGCCATCCAGCTTGTTCTTTAATGTGCACAGGGTATGGCTCTCCCGCACACGGGGCCACGGCTTAACGTCCCATCCGACGGACGGCGGCCTTTCCAAGCCCATCGGTGTCCCCTACTGACCGTGGACAGGGTGGGGAATTTTTGCGGAGATAAATCTCAACACTGACCCAGCTGGGACTCGAACCTGGGAACTACAGATTACGAGCCTGGCGCGCTACCGACTGAGCCACCCCCGCCCCTTATCTTATCAGACTTATCCTGTGATTATTTACTCCTGATTGATTGATTTAACGCCCTGAGCGTGAGTGACAAATATTAATTCCATCTCTAATGAGGCAACAGAGTTGTCCACTTCCCGGATAGATGGCGTCACTGTGCGAAGCAAATAAATAAATCTGGAAAGTTTATAACGTCACTGAGCTGAGAAAAGGTTAGCCATTGATGGTGTAGTGGTTAGCATAACAGGCATGTTTCCTTTAGACGTGGGTTCGAATCCCACTCATGGCAATTAACAACAATCCAACGAACTAAATCCAACTAATAATACTCTAACACTAAGTATGCAGAAAACAATGTTATTCGTTACGAATATTATTATTCTAAAAATTCTAAAGAAGCTTTTTTTAAAATAACGACCTCATGGGCATATATAGTAATTGTACATCATCACCACTGCCATAATCATCCCTTCAACAATAAATTCGCCATTATTATCGTCAATAAATCCATCATCTTCATCATCAGTAAATTCACTATTATCGTCGATATATTCATAATCATCGCTATCGTCATCATTAATACATTCATAATCATCAACAAGTTTATTTTCATTATCGCCAATATAATCACAATCACCACCACCATCATAAATTCACCATCATCATCAATATATATATATAAATAAATAATCACCCCATATATAAATCCATCATCATCATCGGCAATAATTATCAATGAGTTTATCTTCATTATCGTCAATATATTCATAATCATCACCATGTACATCATCAGTAATATGGGGCGGGGGTGGCTCAGTCGGTAGCGCGCCAGGCTCGTAATCTGTAGTTCCCAGGTTCGAGTCCTAGCTGGGTCAGCATTGAGATTTATCTCCGCAAAATTCCCCGCCCTGCCCACGGTCAGAAGGGGACACCGATGGGCTTGGAAAGGCCACCGTCCGTCGGATGGGACGTTAAGCCGTGGCCCCGTGTGCGGGAGAGCCATACCCTGTGCACGTTAAAGAACACGCTGGATGGCCTTGACGGGAGGCTACCATCTGTCTCCCAACAGCTTGTTCCATTGGGTCCCCTCCCCCAACCTTCTCGGAGCCTCCGGGGTCCATGTGACCTGGCCATTTAGCCCATGGTGTGCAAAAATGTGCCGCTCAGAGGTAAAACAACCCAACAACTCATCAGCAATAAATTCAGGATCATCATGGTCAATAAATTCCACCGCAGATTAAGGAATACATCACATGTATCATGATTTACATAGAGCATAGTGCAATAGAGCATGGTAAAATTAAATCTGAGAGTTATTTGTGTGGTAGTGTTCAAAGCTAGTCAACCGTTTTGTGTCGAAATAAAAGTCTGAGTATTTTTATTTCTCCTTATCTTACAAATCCATCACAGGGATGATCTGTACAAAGGATACTTCCAAAACTAATGTTCAGCAGTCACGTAACAGTATCTTCACTTTTGAATTTAGATATTCAAATCAGACGTTTAAGAGACTACATTGAGCATTCCGTTTTAACACCGTACTCACTGAGGCTTTACTGAATATTACACCAGTCATGAGTTCACATATATGCTAAACAAAAAGTCACCCTCATCCAATTTCTCTTCCCTTCATTTAGTGATGCAACTAAGAGAGAGAGAGATGCTCCTCAACATCTCTCCGCATCACAAGGGATGCTTCTGAGACTCCTCTTAATTTGATCTCCGATTCTGTCGTCTCCTCTCAAGCGGAAGATCAGTTTAGGATCCGAAAGAATAGTGAATGCCATCCAACCTCTAATTCTTTTAGTTGAATTGTTCTCTTTCTGTTTGCGCAGTTCCAGTTAACAAATACAAAGGGGGATTGGAACCGGTAAGACCCCTTTAACTTTCCTGTTTATATAAAGAAAACTTATTCTGGGTTGGGTTGTTTTAACTCTGAATGGCATTTTTATGCACACAATAGCAAGTCCCGTGGCCGAGTGGTTAGCATCCTTGGCTACCGATCAGAGGGACCTGGATTCGAGCCATAGGTAAGGCTTGGATGTTTTTGCTGTCTTTCTGCTGAGGTTCCGCCATCCTCACAGACTTTCTAATATGGCGTTTAAACTGACAACTCCTGTCAGACCACTGTGGCAGCAGCTACTTGAGGGGGTATTTTTATTTTTATTTAATGGTAAGAGATGGCAGGTTCCTCTAAGATCTCTGTGGCAAGCAGCTGCTTGAGGGGGTATTTATTTTTATTTTTTATTTTAAGGTCACAAGGACCCTAATGGCTCAAAGTTGGGGAACGACATTCACAGGACAGCTGTTAGAAGACAGATGGGAACCTCCCGTCAAGACCATCTAGCGTGTTCTTCAGCGTGCACAAAGGGCCACGGCTTAACATCCCTTCCGACGGACGGTGGTATTTCCTAGCCCATAGGTCACACCATCGTCATCAAGAGGAAGGTGTACTGTTATCGGTGATAAATCTCAATGATAGAACAGTTGGGACTTGAACCTAAGAACTGCAGATAACGAGCCTGGAGCGCTATCAACTGAGCCACCTGTCATCCTTTGGGATTCAGTGCACAACTGTTAAATCCAGTGCTTTCTTTAACGTGTACAGTATACGGTTACACTGGACATGGTGCCACGGTTTAACTTCCCATCCTGTGGACGGCCTGTCTTTCCAAGGCCATCACAAACCCCTTTCTCAAAGAAGGTAAGTTTAGCGGAAATAAATCTGAAATTCTGGTACAATTGGGACTGAAAACTAAGAATTTCAGATTACGAGCCTAGCACGATACAAACTGAAACAATTCCCCACCAGCACTTTTCCAACTTTCTTCAAAAAAAAACATTTTTTTTATTTTGTATTCTTTGCAATAATAATGTTTATGTACTCATAGTTAGAGTGGGGTGGATATGGCTCAGCCGATAGCGCGCCAGTCTCGTAATCTGCAATTTCCAGGTTCGAGTCCAGTCTGGGCCAGCGTCGAGATTTTTCTCTGCAAAACTCCCCGCCCTGCCCTCGGTCAGTAGGGGTCACCCATGGGCTTGGAAAGGCAGCTGTTCGTCGGAAGGCACGTTAAGCCGTGACTCCGTGTGCGGGAGAGCCACATCCTGTGCACGTTAAAGAACACACTGAATGGCCTTGATGGGCGGTTGCCATGGGAGCTGTCTCCCAACAGCTGTTCCAGTGGGTCCCAAACTTTCTTTGAGCCTTCGGTGTCTTTGTGACCTGGCCATTTAACTCATTGTGTGCAAAAAAAGTGCCACCCAGAGGTAAAACAACCCAATCTAGTTAGAGTTTAGTAAATAATAGTTAAAGAAGTAACTAAGTACATTTTAGTTAAATAAGTAGCTACAAAACTGTTTGGACTTGAATTTAATATGAGGACTTAATTGTAAATAAAAGCATTCTTATGTTTATATCACCCAGCTGGGTCAGCGTTGAGATTTATCTCCGCAAAATTCCCCGCCCTGTCCACGGTCAGTAGGGGACACCGATGGGCTTGGAAAGGCCGCCGTCGGTCGGATGGGACGTTAAGCCGTGGCCCCGTATGCGGGAGAGTCATACCATGTGCACGTTAAAGAACACGCTGGATGGCCTTGACGGGAGGCTACCATCTGTCTCCCTAAAGCTGTTCCAGTGGGTCCCCTCCTTCAACCTTCTCTGAGCCTTCGGGGTCCATGTGACCTGGCCATTTAGCCCATGGTGTGCAGAAAAGTGCCGCTCAGAGGTAAAACAACCCAACCCATGTTTATATCATTTTGATACGGAATATATTGAATTTGTGAATGTAATTAGTAAGTTTTCGCTTGTTTGGTTAACAATTGAAGAATTTCACGCCAAGAGCATAAAAAAAAGTTCCTTAACGTCTATTTGTTCAAAATTCTGCGAAAATTATTGAATTTTGGTAATCTCTAACCAAAGCGCAATGATCGAATCTCTCAAAGACGATTCTACGAGGCTTCAGAAAAGTACCGACTCCTGTCGCCTTGGCAACTAGGGTGATGACATTGCTAACACTTCTCGCGACAAATTATGATTAAAAATAATTTAATGTCGTCACAGAAAACATTTCGAGATGTAATTCTTGATGGTTAACTATCTAGGGCGTGAAGTGTTGCGTTAGGAATATCTTATTTTATCAATTCCATCAGTTTGCCTGCCAGAAACACTTAATCATCACCGCGCTTTCAGCTATTTGCAGTTGGTGGAAGTATCTAAAAAGAAAAATTCCACCAAGCTTAAATAATCCACCTTGGACAGACCACCCAGACATTTTCCAGTCTAAAAAAGAACCTAACCTAAAACCTAGCAGAAAAAAATCGGTTTAGCCTAAAAAATCCATCTCGACAGCACAATATAAAAACTGCACTTAGCTAAAATAATCTATTTTGACCAATAAATTCCAATTAGCAAAAAAAAAAATTCCTTCCTACCGAAAACATCCACCTTGACCAAAATATAAGTCCAGCCCAAAAATTCCACCTAATTCATGATCAATCCTATACAGACGTCCTCGGAGAGAATCCTAAACCAGTAACTTTCATTACTTACCAGACGGCTCGAGTTGGGTTTACCTCTGAGCTGAATCTTTTGTACCCAATGGGTTAAATGGGCAGCTTGGTTGTGTTGGGTTGTTTTACCTCTGAGCGGCACTTTTTTGCACACCATGGGCTAAATGGCCAGGTCACATGGACCCCGAAGGCTCAGAGAAGGTTGGGGGAGGGGACCCACTGGAACAGCTGTTGGGAGACAGATGGTAGCCTCCCGTCAAGGCCATCCAGTGTGTTCTTTAACGTGCACAGGGTATGGCTCTCCCGCACACGGGGCCACGCTTAACGTCCCATCCGACGGACGGTGGCCTTTCCAAGCCCATCGGTGTCCCCTTCTGACCGTGGGCAGGGCGGGGAATTTTTTCGGGATAAATCTCAACGCTGACCCAGCTGGGGATCCCTGGCGGATCCGTAAATTAAATACATTCCTACAACCTGGCAGGAATATATTGATTTCATTTTGAAATCTTTACAAATTACAATATTCTTTACACATACCCGTCACTTCATATGAATAATGCATTACTTTAATAAGTATTGAATACTTCAATAAACGAAATAAAGACGATACTAGAAGAGAAACGATATTTTTAAAACATTTAAATTCTGGAACAAAAATCTAGAATGCGACGATAATAATTTTAAAAATAATGGAACTCGTTAACAAATTTTAATTGCCGAAATATTTTTGAATTTCGGAACAGTTAAAAAACCAATTCATCATACTGTTCACAAACTAATTATTTTATGACTGAATTTTTCATAAAATGGGACCACTTTGCATAATTTACCTGAAGAATAAAATGATTTGTACATTTTGATTAGAAATTGATATCATATTACAGAAGTATATTATATATATAAGGTTTATATATATAAATATATATATAATGTTTGCGTGAAATGTTTTTTATCCTCTTTCAAAAATATTCAGCCTAATTTTTATTTCATTGCATAGTGTTTCGTCAAAAGGTTTTTACGTCAAAACGTTTTTACGATATGCAAAGTGTTCCGTGAAAAGTTTTTTTTTTTATCCCGTTTCAAAATGTTCTGCCTAATTCTGTATCTCATTGCATAATGTTCCGTCTATATTTTTTTATCATACTACAAAGTGTTCCTCCACCCAAATAAGTTTGAAAAACATCTCTCTAGAAACCGATTTCGGGTTCAAGATTGCGAGAGATAAAAGTGGTTTCCATCCCAGCAAATATTGGCGAGCTAATTGAAGTGGAGATGGTTGGGTTGAAAAAAGTGCCGCTCAGAGATGGGTTACCTCTGAGCGGCACCTTTTTTGCACACCATGGGCTAAATGGCAAGGTCACATGGACCCCGAAGGCTCAGAGAAGGTTGGGGGAAGAGATCCACTGGAACAGCTGTTGGGAGACAGATGGTAGCCTCCCGTCAAGGCCATCCAGTGTGTTCTTTAACGTGCACAGGGTATGGCTCTCCCGCACACGGGGCCACGGCTTAACGTTCCATTCGACGGACTTCTAAGCCCATCGGTGTCCCCTACTGACTTGGGCAGGGCGGAGAATTATGAGGAGATAAATAAAGTGGAGATGTGAAATAGTGTATCTTGAGGGGCATATTGCAATCGAGACCTTATGTCCCCTTTGCGTTCAAGCTAACATTTCTTTTATTGGAAGCGTTTAGTGATAAGTAACGTATTTTCTCCAGAATTGTGCGTGACGCAAAAAAAAATACAGTTTCGGAATTAGGATAAAAAATCATTAATAAAAATAACATTTTCTGTGAAGAAAGTAAAATTGTGTTGAAAAGTTTTTTAAGATGAATTCGCTGTAAGGATTGGTTTACTTTACCCTGAGCGGTATGGGGCGGGGGTGGCTCAGTCGGTAGCTCGCCAGACTTGTAATCTGTAGTTCCCAGGTTCGAGTCCCAGCTGGGTCAGCGTTGAGATTTATCTCCGCAAAAATTCCCGTTCTGCCCACGGTCAGTAGGGGACACCGATGGGCTTGGAAAGGCCGCCGTCCGTCGGATGGGACGTTAAGCCGTGGCCCCGTGTGCGGGAGAGCCATACCCTGTGCACGTTAAAGAACACGCTGGATGGTCTTGACGGGAGGCTACCATCTGTCTCCCAACAGCTGTTCCAGTGGGTCCCCTCCCCCAACCTTCTCTGAGCCTTCGGAGTCCATGTGACCTGGCCGTTTAGCCCATGGTGTGCAAAAAAGTGCCGCTCAGAGGTAAAACAACCCAACCCTGAGCGGTACTTTTTTGCACACAATGGCCGAAATCACCAAGTCACAAGAACCCCGAGGGTTCAGGGAATATTGGGAGAAGGGAACCTACTGGACAGCTGTTAGGAGACAGATGGAAACCTCCCGTCAAGACCACCCAACGTGTTCTTTAACTCTCTCGCACATGGAGGCGCGGCTTAACCTTCCATCCGACTGCTGGCGATCTGTGCAAGCCCAGAAGTATCTCCCTTTCTCACTCTTTAGCAGATTGTCGGTTAGCGGAGTAAAATCATAACGTTTCAACTCGAACCTGGGAAATGCAGATTACGAGCCTGCATCTCTGCATCCCAGATCTGACTCTCTCTAAAGAATAAAAATGAACTCAAATGATTACTATATTAATATTTAGAAATACTTAACCCGATTTAAAATAAATCGTAGGGAGATCACACTCATTAAATCTACAGGTTCCGGTGGGAATAAGATTTTAATTGATCTTGAATGAGATAAAATATTTGAGTTACGCCATTCGTTTCGTCAGACTAAGATCATTAGCAACGAGCGGAAATTTAATGTATCCCTAAGGAAATTAATCAATGATTTTAATATTCAAGATTTTTGAATATTTCAGGTAAATACAATAGTTTGAGAAGTCTTGAATAATTTCGTCACTTTAATTCATTTGGGATTACTCTTTGGAAGATTCAATGAACAGACTTGGATATAAGAAAAGATTTGAATAAATTTGAATACTTAAAATATTCTGTAGAAATTTAGATTAAAAATATCCTTTCGCATTTTGCTTCCTTTTGATATTCACTGATATTCAAATAATTAGAACTAAACGTGAAAATTACGTAGTAAATTTTAAGCTTTTTAACCGTTAAATGTTTTAGATGTAATGCTGTACAGATCTGGGTATGATCATGTAGTAGTGCAATGTATAGGTGGAGTGGTCGTGTAGTGAAGTGCAGAGATGGGGTGGTCGTGTAGTGAAGTGCAGAAATGGGGTGGTCGTGTAGTGAAGTGCATAGATGGAGTGGTCGTATAGTGAAGTGCAGAGATAGGGTGGTCGTGTAGTGAAGGGTATAGATGGAGTGGTCGTATAGTGAAGTGCAGAGATGGGGTGGTCGTGTAGTGAAGTGCAGAGATGGGGTGGTCGTGTAGTGACGTGCAGAGATGGGGTGGTCGTGTAGTGAAGTGCATAGATGGGGTGGTCATGTAGTGAAGTGCAGAGATGGGGTGGTCGTGTAGTGAAGTGCATAGACGGGGTGGTCGTGTAGTGAAGTGCAGAGATGGGTGGTCGTGTAGTGAAGCGCAGAGATTAAGTGGTCGTGTAGTGAAGTGCAGAGATGGGGTGGTCATGTAGTGAAGTGCATAGATGGAGTGGTCGTATAGTGACGTGCAGAGATGGGGTGGTCGTGTAGTGAAGTGCAGAGATGGAGTGGTCGTGTAGTAACGTGCAGAGATGGGGTGGTAGTGTAGAGAAGTTCATAGATGGGGTGGTCGTGTAGTGACGTGCATAGATGGAGTGGTCGTATAGTGAAGTGCATAGATGGAGTGGTCGTATAGTGAAGTGCAGAGATGGGGTGGTCGTGAAGTGCAGAGATGGAGTGGTCGTATAGCGAAGTGCAGAGATGGGGTGGTCGTGTAGTGAAGTGCAGAGATGGGGTGGTCGTGTAGTGAAGTGCAGAGATGGGGTGGTCGTGTAGTGAAGTGCAGAGATGGGGTGGTCGTGTAGTGAAGTGCAGAGATGGGGTGGTCGTGTAGTGAAATGCAGAGATGGGGTGGTCGTGTAGTGAAATGCAGAGATGGGGTGGTCGTGTAGTGAAATGCAGAGATGGGGTGGTCGTGTAGTGAAGTGCAGAGATGGGGTGGTCGTGTAGTGAAAGAGCATGGAGATGGAACGGTCATCTGTTTCCTAATAGCTGTTAAGTGGGTTCCCTTCCGCAATCTTTCTCTGTGCGGTACAGGAATGATTCAGCCGGTAACGCGCCTTGCTCGTAACCTGCAGTTCCTAGGTTCGAATCCCAATTGTGCTTGCATTGAGATTTATCTCGGCTAAACCGTGACCACCGAGAGACAAGGCCAAGGCACACCTTTGCCGGAAGAGCTGCGTCGTCACGAACATTGGTGTTCCGGTCGCCATTTTTGAATAGCTTTAGTTTCATTTGAGTCGCTGGTTGAGTTAATTGATTTTGATATATTTGTGAGTTTGTTTTAGCATTTCTAGCTATATCTTTGGGTTGGGTTGTTTTACCTCTGAGCGGCACTTTTTTGCACACCATGGGCTAAATGGCCAGGTCACATGGATCCCGAAGGCTCAGAGAAGGTTGGGGGAGGGGACCCACTGTAACAGCTGTTGGGAGACAGATGGTAGCCTCCCGTCAAGGCCATCCAGTGTGTTCTTTAACGTGCACAGGGTATGGCTCTCCCGCACACGGGACCACGGCTTAACGTCCCATCCGACGGACGGCGGCCTTTCCAAGCCCATCGGTGTCCCCTACTGACCGTGGGCAGGGCGGGGAATTTTGCGGAGATAAATCTCAACGCTGACCCAGCTGGGACTCGAACCTGGTAACTACAGATTACGAGCCTGGCGCGCTACCGACTGAGCCACCCCCGCCCCCGCTTATTACAGGAATTCAGTAGCAAAGTATCCCATGAGCTATCCTGTTGACATGGTACTCATGAATCAGTTAATAAGTCATTAATTTTTGGTGAAATCACTCAACAAATCAATAAAGGTTTTATGTAACTGACCTTTGCTTTCATCAGTGCCATCACTGAATAAGATTGAAGTGTAATTAGAATATGAGTTTATATAACATTTATATACAATGTACAAGTAATAATGGCTGCAAATTAATGATTGAAGAAGTACAGTCGCTATCAGTCAGAAAAAATATATGGCAAGGAATTTTTTAGAAATTAGTGACTGGCAACCTTCGTGACACGTGACACGAAGGTTGCCAGTTACTAATTTCTAAAAAATTCCTTGCCATATATTTTTTCTGAATTCTGCAATTAACCAAAGCGTTCGGATACTTTTTTGAGCGACTGTACGCTTTAAATTTGTGTATTATTATTATTTCTTTAAACACAAATTTTATTAAAAAAACTACAGCAGCAAAATATGTCTTATGTTGGTCACTATAAACCCAAGTTTTTTACAATGTTCAGAATACACGTATATTTTTCTTAATAATCTGTTTATTATACTTATATTATCCTTTATATTTTATAAAAGCAAAAGAGTTGGGTTGTTTTACCTCTGAGTGGCACTTTTTTGCACACTATGGGCTAAATGGCCAGGTCACAGGGACCCCAAAGGTTCAGAGAAGGTTGGGGGAGGGGACCCACTGGAACAGCTGTCGGGAGACTAATGGTAGCCTCCCGTCAAGGACATCCAGCATGTTCTTTAACGTGCACAGGGTATGGCTCTCCCGCACACGGGGCCACGGCTTAACGTCCCATCCGACGGACGGCGGCCTTTCCAAGCCCATCGGTTTCCCCTACTGACCGTGGGCAAGGCGGGGAATTTTGCGGAGATAAATCTCAACGCTGACCCAGCTGGGACTTGAACCTGAGAACTATAGATTACGAGCCTGGCGCGCTACCGACTGAGCCACCCCCGCCCCAAAAGCAAAAGATAAACCTCTCAAGTAACAGTATGATTTTAGCAACTTTTTCAGTACATAGGATTATTTACTGATTGAAGTTAGGAATACTCTGAAATTTAAATTTTAATCAGGAATTACATTTCTGAAGTGGCTTTTTCATAACAATAAGTGCATGATGGGAACAAGCAATTCCGATTTCAAAATGTCTATATATGTGTGAAGCATTAGTAATAGTGTTGTGGGAACCAATGCATTTAATCTTATTACCTTCAAATTCTTATTTGTGTAAAATAAATGTGTGGCAATAAATCAGAAATTTTAATTACCATTGTCTCTGTTTCATTATTTTATATATGTAATTTCTTCAATGCATATAAAAAAAAAATCGCCATTGAATGAAAATAGTTTAATATACTTTAAAAACGGTCATTTTTTTTTTGAAATCGTAAGGAAATATTACACAAAAGAATATAGGAAACATCGCAGTGCTTCTGAAAGAAATTCCATGGCACAATTTAGCTAAATATCGTAGACATGGTAAGCACCACTCTTAGTGACGTCATAAATCAGTCCCGTGGCCTTGTCTCTCGGTGGTCACGGCTAAACCCCCATTCTGTCCTTGCTCAGTAGCAGTCTTGGAAAGGCCGTAGTCTGTCGCCTGGGGCTGAATTAGGTTGGGTTGTTTTACCTCTGAGCGGCACTTTTTTGCACACCATGGGCTAAATGGCTAGGTCACATGGACCCCGAGGGCTCAGAGAAGGTTGGGGCAGGGGACCCACTGGAACAGCTGTTGGGAGACAGATGGTAGCCTCCCGTCAAGGCCATCCAGCGTGTTCTTTAACGTGCACAGGGTATGGCGCTCCCGCACACGGGGCCACGGCTTAACGTCCCATCCGACGGACGGCGGCCTTTCCAAGCCCATCGGTGTCCCCTACTGACCGTGGGCAGGGTGGGGAATTTTGCGAAGATAAATCTCAACGCTGACCCAGCTGGGACTCGAACCTGGGAACTACAGATTACGAGCCTGGCGCGCTACCGCATTCTATGCAGCCAAAGGCCTCTCTACAGAGAGGCCACGTGATCTGTGACGTAGTAAAGAGAGGCTTTCAGTTTCAGGAACAAAACTCACAGCAATTACTATTTTTTTTTAGGAATTACAATGATGTTGAACCCAATTATTACATATAATTTTACAAACAATCTGAACTGAACAATGTTGAATATTAGCATCTTTCACTCTTATATTTTGTTAAACACTTTAATATTCAAAATTAATTTAATGTATTAAGTGTAGGCCTATTTGCTGATATACAAAAAGCAATATACCCAACAGAATTGAAAACTGTCAACTTTGATCTCTGTAGTGATATAACAATAAAATTGAGGTGTCAGAATGTCAGTTTAGTAAAATGTTAATCTTTAACTGATTTATGTAAATGACATGACACACAGTAAGAATCTATAAGTAGGTACTTTAGGGAATTAGCTTTATCATTTATTAAGAAATTTTCAATCAACTGAGTGGAGAAAAATGATTATCACACTTTCTGAATGAAGAAATTATCATGATTTAAAATTGGGAAATCAACAAAAACATTTTAAGTAAATGCCTATTACAGGATGGGTTGGGTTGTTTTACCTCTGAACAGCACTTTTTTGCACACCATGGGCTAAATGGCCAGGTCACATGGACCCCGAATGCTCAGAGAAGGTTGGGGGAGGGGACCCACTGGAACAGCTGTTGGGAGACAGATGGTAGCCTCCCGTCAAGGCCATCCAGCGTGTTCTTTAACGTGCACAGGGTACAGCTCTCCCGCACACGGGGCCACGGCTTAACGTCCCATCCGACGGACGGCGGTCTTTCCAAGCCCATCGATGTCCTCTACTGACCGTGGGCAGGGCGGGGAATTTGCGGAGATAAATCTCAACGCTGATCCAGCTGGGACTCGAACCTTGGAACTACAGATTACGAGCCTGGCGCGCTACCGACTGAGCCACCCCCGCCCCTGCTGAATTAGGTATCATATATGTCCCATATCTGGAGGGACATACTGCACATATTAGTAACATGCTGGATGGCCTAGACGGAAGGCTTTCCATCTGTCTCCTAACAGCTGTCCAATAGGTTCCCTTCTCATAACCTCCTCTGAGCCTCTGGGGTCCTTGTGACCTGGTCATTTTAGTCCACTGTGAGCAAAAAAAGTGTCGCTCAGAGGTAAAATAACAGAACCGAAAGCCTTGCATATTCACTTAAAAAGTTGAGAAGTAACTCATTTAACCCCTATATGATTTCAATTTGGTACGACTGTCTTATAACATTCAGTAAATAAGAAAATGTTAAGCAGAATTATAAATTCCTTCAAAGGCTAAGCATTGCGAAGAAAGGCAATCATCAGCTTCCTAATTCCTATTGTACATTACTTGAGAATGTTTCTTGATATACATTAAAGAGAGATTCCTTCTTACCTTCTGGGTCAATGGGATGCTTCCATACGGCCAGCTCATCACTGTCGGTGACGTAAATCCACGTCGACGTACGGTAGCTGTCTGTATGAACACCTAAAACAAAAAGATTTAATTGAACTCTTTAAAAATGTAGATAATCCTCAAGTCATTTGAAAGTTTTTTAGTTAAATTTGCAAACAAAAAACTAGATATAATACAGAAATAACTATTACACAAACTTTTGTTGTTGTTGTTGTTGTTGTTGTTTTACCTCTGAGAGGCATTTTTCTGCACACATGGGCTAAATAGCCAGGTCACATGGACCCCGAAGGCTCAGAGAAGGTCGGGGGAGGGACCCACTGGAACAGCTGTTGCGAGACAGATGGTAGCCTCCCGTCAAGGCCGTCCAGCGTGTTCTTTAACGTGCACAGCGTATGGCTCTCTCGCACACGGAACCACGGCTTTACGTCCCATCGGACGGACGGCGGCCTTTCCAAGCCCATCGGTATCCCCTACATACAGGTATGGCTCTCCCGCATAAGGGGCAGGGCGGGCAATTTTGATTACACAAACTAATGAACTTATTAGTTCAATGGATAAAAATTAATCTTCAGAATATGAAAATATCCTGGAGATTTATTTTTTTATCCATTGAATATATTAAGTAAAATAAAGATTTATTGTCTTCAGTTTCATCCAAAATAATAAATCAAATTATAACCACAGAAAAAACACCTTTAGAATTAAAAGTTACAGTTTAGAGATCCATGTATAAAGGCTGTACAAAAACAGATTATATTAATTACAGACCTGTCCCAATTCTTCCTACTTTTGCAAAAAATTTAAAAAAAAATTATAATTTTGATTTAAAATTTTTAAAAACTCATAATATACTTAATAGTAACCAATTCGGCTTTTAAAAGGGAAAAAAGTACAATTCAACTTTTATCAAAATTTGCAGATAAAATCATTCAGTCATTAACAAAAGGGGAAAAGGTGGTAGCCATATTTTTAGATCTTCAAAAAACTTTTGATACAATAGACCATGCCTTGTTATTTGAAAAATTTGAAAATTATGTACCGACTAAGCCACCCCCGCTCCAAAAGTCAAGAAAGTTTTGATTGAATTTGGAGGACCTATTTTTCTTGTCACATAATATGTTAAATTGTTACGCATCAAGGACCCCAATGACTCAGAAATAGTTGAGGATGTTTGGATGGGGCTGTTCTACTTTTGAGCGGAAATTGCTTTGCGCACAGTGGGTGAAATAATCACGTAACAAGGATCTCAAGGGCTCAGAAAGAGTTGAAGATGCTTCGGTTGGATTGTTTTATTTCTGAGCAGGACGTTTTTTTACAAAATGGCGCCGCTGTTAGAGAGAAAAGATTTCGTAGGTTATTTTTCTTCACAAGAATCATCCAGAATCTTCATTTCAGATCATTAAGGGTTGGGTTGTTTTACCTCTGAGCGGCGCTTTTTTGCACACCATGGGCTAAATGGCCAGGTCACAAGGACCCCGAAGGCTCAGAGAAGGTCGGGGGGGGGACCCACTGGGACAGTTGTTGGGAGACAGATGGTAGCCTCCCGTCAAGGCCATCCAGCGTGTTCTTTAACGTGCACAGCACATGGTTCTCCCATACACGGGGCCACAAGCTTAACGTCCCATCCGACGGACGGCGGCCTTTCCAAGCCCATCGGTGTCCTCTACTGACCGTGGGTAGGGCGGGGAGTTTTCCGGAGATAAATCTCAACGCTGATCCAGCTGGGACTCGAACCTGGGAACTACAGATTACGAGCCTGGCGCGCTCCAGACTCAGCCACCCTCGCCGCCACGCGGCCGTTAGAGAGAAAAGATTTCTATGTTATTTTTCTTCACAAGAATCATCCAGAATCTCATTTCAGATTATTAACATAAATAAATCCAGACCTCGACAGGAAAAGAAGTTCAGAATAAATTAAACCCAAATTTCTTTTGCTTAAAAAATCACCATTTCTTGGAAAGAAAAATCCTCTTTGTCACTTTTCAGCTTGCTGTTTATTCAAGCAAACAGTAGAGAGATTGAAGTGTGCGGAATGAAATTCAAACAAGAAATTGCTCGAAAACGAACGGACTACTTTCACTTTAAGCATTATTTATACATGCCACCGGTACAGTCGCTCAAAAAAGTATCCGAACACTATGGTTGATTTCGGAATTGAAAAAAAAATATCTGGCAACGATTCTTTTAGAAATTAATGATCTGAAAACCTTCGTGTCACGTGATTACAGAATTCAGGAAAAAATATCTGGAGCGTGTACAGCAACTGTACACGCTCCAGTTACCGTTCACAGCAAATTGGAGCGTGTGCAGTTACTGCACACGCTCCAGTTTGCTGTGAACTGTAACTGCACACGCTCAATATTTCCGTGAGTGAGCCCACACGATCTAGTATCAAAATAATATGACCACCTACAGTCGCTCAAAAAAGTATCCGAACACTAGGGTTGATTACAGAATTCAGAAAAAAAATTAGTGATCTGGAAACCTTCGTGTCACGTGACACGAAGGTTGCCAGATCACTAATTTCTAAAAGAATCGTTGCCAGATATTTTTTCTGAATTCTGAAATCAACCATAGTGTTCGGATACTTTTTCGAGCGACTGTACAAGTTGCAGAAATTTCAACCTTTTCTTTATCGTCAAAAAAGAGAATTCTACTTTAATGTGAAACGAACTGTTGCATATTTAATTCTTCTCATGAGGAATTCTTCACATTCATGAAAAATCTTGCTGTAAAACGCTCCTCAGTGATGTTATATTTTCGCAGTGTGAAATTACAAGAGTGTATAGTTCAAACTTGAGACGCATTTATAAATTCATCCGAATCTCAATGGATTGATTCATTTATGTAACAAGACATATAAAGATTTTATCTGTGAGATTGGACTTAGGTGTTTTATTTCTTAGAGCCACGTTTTGCACACAATAGGCTAAATGTTCAGGTCACAAGTACCCCGAAGGCTCAGAGAAAGTTGGGAGAAAGGACCTATTGGAAGCTGCTGGGAGACAGCTGGTAGCCTCCCATCAAGCCTGTTCTTTAAGGGGCGGGGGTGGCTTAGTCGGTAGCGCGCCAGGCTCGTAATCTGTAGTTCCCAGGTTCGAGTCCCAGCTGGGTCAGCGTTGAGATTTATCTCCGCAAAATTCCCCGCCCTGCCCACGGTCAGTAGGGGACACCGATGGGCATCGCCGTCCTTCGGATGGGACGTTAAGCCGTTGCCCCTTGTGCGGGAGAGCCATACCCTGTGCACGTTAAAGAACACGCTGGATGGCCTTGACGGGAGGCTACCATCTGTCTCCCAACAGCTGTTCCAGTGGGTCCCCTCCCCCAACCTTCTCTGAGCCTTCGGGGTCCTTGTGACCTAGCCATTTAGCCCATGGTGTGCAAAAAAGTGCCGCTCAGAGGTAAAACAACCCAACTCAAGCTAATACAGACGATAACCTTTAACAATTTTCATTCGCTCGTGTTGACATTCGTCAGTTATTAGTAATCTCGTTGCCAAGAACGTGATTCGAGCCCTTGTTCCCAGAGTCATTCTATGTTAATTAGGCTAATGTCTCTACTATTAAAACTAACCAGCCCGAAAGCAGTTGCGATTCCAGAAACTTCGACCATTCTCTTTTTAACTTTATGTCAGGAGCGAAAACATTCTAGGACGAATAGAGACTCCAAGGGAAGATTAGCGGCTTCTCTAAATTTAGGTTGGGGTGATTAGATAAAATGTTCATCGCTGATAAAGCAAATGGCAGCCATTTCGTGCTTCCAATTTAACCTAAAACGTCCTTTAATCAAGTTCCATTTCTCAAACTCTGCTCATCGATGTAAAAACTCTACAGCGATTAAAATAGAAAAAAATTGCTTTAGTGTATTTTAAATAAATAAAGGATCGTTATCAGAGAATACTAATATTTTCGAGTGCTGTGTTTATTAGATGATGAATTGTCAAGTTTGGGTTGCTTTACCTCTGAGCGGCACTTTTTTTGCACACCATGGGCTGAATGGCCAGGTCACATGGACCCCGAAGGCTCAGAGAAGGTTGGGGGAGTGGACCCACTGGAACAGCTGTTGGGAGACAGATGGTAGCCTCCCGTCAAGGCCATCCAGCGTGTTCTTTAACGTGCACAGGGTATGGCTCTCCCGCACACGGGGCCACGGCTTAACGTCCCATCCGACGGACGGCGGCATTTCCAAGCCCATCGGTGTCCCCTACTGACCGTGGGCAGGGTGGGGAGTTTTGCGGAGATAAATCTCAACGCTGACCCAGCTGGGACTCGAACCTGGGAACTACAGATTACGAGCCTGGCGCGCTTCCGACTGAGCCACCCCCACCCCCCGTTCGCAATCGGATCAGCATGTCTTGTAATATTTGCAACAGCTAAACGCTTCTTTAAATGCTCTTAACACGAAATGTTTAGCGAAAAAACGATGCCTTTAATGTGTCCCCAAAAACTTAAGTCCATTGCCCAAATTGTGGTTTTTCGGGGATTGCAAGATCGGTCCTCCTCAACCAATCGAACAATTTGGAGATCGATGACCTCTGAGAAGCACTTTTTTGTCTACAATGGGTTAAATGGCCAGGTCACAAAAACCCAGAAGGCTCAGAGAAGTTTTAGGTAGGGTACTCACTGGATAGCTGTTAGTGAATCAGATGATAGTCTCTCTTCAACGCCATTCAGCGGGTTCTTTAGCTTCCACAGGGTATGGCTGTCCTTCACAAGAGACCATGGCTTAACATCTCATGAGAGGGACGACGGCCTTTCCAAGCCCTTCTGTATTCCCTTTTCCATCTAGGGGAGAATGGGAGTTAGAGGATATAAATATCAATACTCCCGCAGGTGGGACTCGAACCTGGGAACTACAGATTACGAACTTGGCCCACTACTGACTGAGACAACCCTCTTAATGCGACATTCAGTAGAGATTTTTCACACTATATATTTCAGTGGAAGCAATGCTAGTGAGATGGTGAAGTTGGGTTGTTTTACCTCTGAGCGGCACTTTTTTGCACACCATGGGCTAAATGGCTAGGTCACAAGGACCCCGAAGGCTCAGAGAAGGTTGGGGGAGAGGACCCACTGGAACAGCTGTTGGGAGACAGATGGTAGGCTCCGTCAAGGCCATCCAGCGTGTTCTTTAACGTGCACAGGGTATGTCTCTCCCGCGCACGGGTCCACGGCTTAACGTCCCATCCGACGGACGGCGGCCTTTCCAAGCCCATCGGTGTCCTCTACTGACCGTGGGCAGGGCGGGGAATTTTTCGGAGATAAATCTCAACGCTGACCCAGCTGGAACTCGAACCTGGGAATTACAGATTACGAGTCTGGCGCGCTGCCGACTGAACCACCCCGCCACAAGATGGAGAAGAGGAATGGTGAAATTATGAGACATCCCCCCCCCCCCCAAAAAAAAAAGCAAAGTTAGTGATTATAAATCCATTTACATATCGTTTGAAGTAAGCAATCCCACATCTACGAATCTCTTGAAGATTGAGCAGGGATTAGTTAAAAAATTTCAAATATTCATCTCATTCTCATCCAATGTCGTGTCAGAGATGGAAGAATGGAACCACACTAGCTAGGAAACGACATCATCAATTACTCCTCCTTTCTCATCACGGCCAGTATTCTCTATGGTCTTGATCATCCGGATGATGTATCGGATTTTACTCGCAATGAATACCATTGGGAGGAGTGTAGATTTTGCGGTGGATTTCCTGTCACAAAAGCAGATTGAACACCAGTCGCACAGCAATAGCCTGGAGACAGTTTGTACTTAACAGTGGCATCCCCATGCGTCATGTCTAACGTATGAATAATTATGTTGCCGTTACGGAAAGGTCACTGCGTCTCTGCTTTGAGAATGGTTTCTTGAGCGAAAGCGTATTATTTCAACCATTGCTTATGGAGTTTATTTGCTGCTGATACCAACTGATATTTTGCCATTGTTTTTCATCACGAAATTTACCTCTTTGAACAATAGTTTCATTTAAAAATATCTGTTAGCTCATTTCAAAAACAGATCATCATAGAAATTCCTATCATGAGAAAAAGAAATGAGATCATCCTAAATCATAAGGTTGGGTTGGGTTGTTTCACCTCTGAGCGGCACTTTTTTGCACACCATGGGCTAAATGGCCAGGTCACATGGACCCCGAAGGCTCAGAGAAGGTTGGGGGAGGGGACCCACTGGAACAGCTGTTGGGAGATAGATGGTAGCTTCCGGCAAGGCCATCCAGCGTGTTCTTTAACGTGCACAGGGTATGGCTCTCCCGCACATGGGGCCACGGCTTAACGTCCCATCCGACGGACGGCGGCCTTTCCAAGCCCATCGGTATCCCCTACTGACCGTGGGCAGGGCGGGGAATTTTGCGGAGATAAATCTCAACGCTGACCCAGCTGGGACTCGAACCTGGGAACTAAAGATTACGAGCCTGGCGCGCTACCGACTGAGCCACCCCAGCCCCGAACTAAATCATGAGGAAAAGATCGCCACGAACAAACAAAACTTCATCATCCTTGTCGTCACCATCAAAACTTTATCACCAACCATTATCATCTTCAAAACTTCATCATCACACGACTGTGTATAGTATATTGGAATTAATTTAAAAGTACATAGCCTTAATGTGCTGCAGATTTTCTTAGTATGAACATTCCGTCAGAGAGACTGTTGAGACGTAATCCTAGATGTTTTATGAACGTCCTCTGTCAATTTTGATGCAGCTGCAGTTTTCGACCTCAGAAATGGTTCCTTTTTGGTGTAGGCTAATTTCTGTTTTAATAGTTAAGTTATTGTTAATTTTGAAACCAAGTGAATGAAAAGTCATCCATTTGGTTTTATTGCTATTTAGATCAAGTTTATTAGAGTTGTGTTGGGTTGTTTTACCTCTGAGCGGCACTTTTTTTGCACACCATGGGCCAAATGACCAGGTCACACGGACCCCGAAGGCTCAGAGAAGGTTGGGGGAGGGGGCCCACTGGAACAGCTGTTGGGAGACAGATGGTAGCCTCCAGTCAAGGCCATCCAGCGTGTTCTTTAACGTGCACAGGGTATGGCTCTCCCGCACACGGGGCCACGGCTTAACGTCCCATCCGAGGACGGCGGCCTTTCCAAGCCCATCGGTGTCCTCTACTGACCGTGGGCAGGGCGGGGGAATTTTGCGGAGATAAATCTCAACGCTGACCCAGCTGGGACTAGAATCTGGGAACTACAGATTACGAGCCTGGCGCGCTACCGACTGAGCCACTCCAGCCCCCACAAGTTTAAGAGTTTAACCATTGTTTAATAATATTACAATCTTTTTGTATATTGGTCTGAACAGGTTGGGAGCAAGATTTTTGAGATGAAGCCCATTGTGAAACCGTGGCAGTCTTGTTTTCGCAGGAATCGCAATGAGGAAGTTGTACTTGCTCGGTTCCGCCTAGGTCATCCGTTTATCACCTTTTCATTTCTTCTTCTGGCGGACAACGAACCAAAGGGCGAGTTTTTCGACACCATTTTACCCGTAAAACACATTCTACTTCATTGTCTTTGTTTCAATTTTGAACGACGTATGTTTTTTTTAACTTTCACGATTTTACATCCGAGCCCCTTACACTCGGACATCTTTCATCCGATGGCTCTGTTTTAACCACTGTTTTTGCGTTTTACTGGTTATTTTACACGTTTATGATTATTTTACTTTGTTACCTAGATTATACACTTGTTACCGAGTTTAAATGGGTCCTATACACCCATTTTTATTGTTGACTTTTACACTTGTTGATTCTTCTTATTCCTCTTATTTATCGGGGCGGGGGTGGCTCAGTCGGTAGCGCGCCAGGCTCGTAATCTGTAGTTCCCAGGTTCGAGTCCCAGCTGGGTCAGCGTTGAGATTTATTTCCGCAAAATTCTCTGCCCTGCCCACGGTCAGTAGGGGACACCGATGGGCTTGGAAAGGCCGCCGTCCGTCGGATGGGACGTTAAGCCGTGGCCCCGTGTGCGGGAGAGCCATACCCTGTGCACGTTAAAGAACACGCTGGATGACCTTGACGGGAGGCTACCATCTGTCTCCCAACAGCTGTTCCAGTGGGTCCCCTTCCCCAACCTTCTCTGAGCCTTCGGGGTCCATGTGACCTGGCCATTTAGCCCATGGTGTGCAAGAAAGTGCCGCTCAGAGGTTGGGTTGGGTTGGGCCAAAGTTGGGTTGGGTTGGGTCGCTTAGAGGTAAAATAATCTAACCCAAAGTTGGGTTGGGTTATTTTACCTCTGAGCGGCACTTTTTTGCACACCATGGGCTAAATGGCCAGGTCACATGGACCCCGAAGACTCAGGGAATGTTGGGTGAGGAGACTCACTGGAACAGCTGTTGGGAGACAGATGGTAGCCTCCCGTCAAGGCCATCCAGCGTGTTCTTTAATGTGCAGAGGGTATGGCTCTTCCGCACACGGGGCCACGGCTTAACATCCCATCCGACGGATGGCTGCCTTTCCAAGCCCATCGGTATCCCCTACTGACCAAGGGCAGGGTGGAGGGTTTTGCGGAGATAAATTTCAACGCTGAGCCAGCTGGGATTCGAACCTGGGACTACAGATTACGAGCCTGGCGCGCTACCGACTGAGCCACCCGCTCCTCTTGCTTTAAAGGGGACAGTTTCCTTCTGCACTAAGACTGCTATTGTGGTTCCTAATTTTAAGAGAAGTTACAAGAAAAATATTTAAAATTATAGACCCATTTTCTTACTACCTATTTTTTAAAAACTTCTGGAAACACTTGTTAAAATTAGAAACACTAAATTTTTCAATTCTACAAATTTTTTCTTATATGCATTAGTATGGTTTTCTGAAAGGAAGGAAAGGGGCGGGGGTGGCTCAGTCGGTAGCGCGCCAGGCTCGTAATCTGTAGTTTCCAGGTTCGAGTCCCAGCTGGGTCAGCATTGAGATTTATCTCCGCAAAATTCCCCGCCCTGCCCACGGTCGGTAGGGGACACCGATGGGCTTGGAAAGGCCGCCGTCCGTCGGATGGGACGTTAAGCCGTGGCCCCGTGTGCGGGAGAGCCATACCCTGTGCACGTTAAAGAACACACTGGATGGCCTTGACGGGAGGCTACCATCTGTCTCCCAACAGCTATTCCAGTGAGTTCCCTCTCCCAACCTTCTCCGAGCCTTCGGGGTACTTGTGACCTACCCATTTCGCCATGGTGTGCAAAAAAAGTGCCGCTCAGAGGTAAAACAATCCAATCCAATCTGAAAGGAAGATTTTTGAAAAAGCTTTGCTTAACCTCATGTGTTCTGTTTATGCTTCTTTAAATAATGATAACAGAACTTCTGATTTTTACATAGATATTAAAAAAGCATTTGATATCTTTGATTACAATATTCTACTAAATAAATTGTTTAGAAGTGTATCAGAAGATTGGCATTAGAATAATTTAATTATTTGGTTAGCAGGAAGCAATGCTTTAAAATTGCAGGGTCATATAGTGATAACAAAATGTTAAATGTAGGTGTTCCCCAAGAATCGGTTTTGGGACCAATCTTATTTTTGATCTACATAAATGATTTATGTTCTTATTCCTTCATGGGTTCTTTGGCAGCTTCTTCTGACGACATTGCCTTATGCCGCAAAGACTTGAGAGGAGTTTCGGTCAAAAATAAACTGTGATTTACTTATGTTACAACAACAATGGTTTGAAATTAATAAACTACAGATTAATACATTGAAATCAAAGTTAATTGAATTTCAATATAGGACGGCATCTGAAATTTATTTTCCTTTTAAATATCATGAGGCAGAATGTATTGACCTAAGTAAACTTGGAAATTGCAATTGTAGTGTGATTGATTAGATCACATTTTTTAAATATCCAGGGGTTACTCTAGATAGCAGATTGACTTTGAAACCACATGTTGATGGAATTACCGCAAAATAAATAATTACTTCAGGAAGTGTTACTTTTTACGAAATCTTTGCCATCTTTCCGTTTTATGCATGGCTTATTTCTGCTTGCCCGATTCCAGAATGAATTATGGTATAGTTTCGTTGAGGTGGTACAGTCGCACAAAAAAATATCCGAACACTATGGTTGATTACAGAATTCATAAAAAATATCTGGCAACGATTATTTTTAGAAATTAGTGATCTGGCAACCTTCGTGTCACGTGATTACAGAATTCAGGAAAAATATCTGGAGCGTGTACAGCAACTGTACACGTTCCAGTTACCGTTCACAGCAAACTGGAGCGTGGGCAGTCACTGCACACGCTCCAGTTTGCTGTGAATGGTAACTGCACAAGCTCAATATTTCCGTGAGTGAGCCCACACGATCTAGTATCAAAATAATATGACCGCCTACAGTCGCTCAAAAAAGTATCCGAACACCATGGTTGATTACAGAATTCATAAAAAAATTCTGGCAACGATTTTTTTTATAAATTAGTGATCTGGCAACCTTCGTGTCACGTGATTACAGAATTCAGGGAAAATATCTGGAGCGTGTACAGCAATTGTACACGCTCCAGTTACCGTTCACAGTAAACTGGAGCGTGTGCAGTTACTGCACACGCTACAGTTTGCTATGAACGGTAACTGCACACGCTCAATATTTCGGATGAGACATTAAGCCGTGGCCCCGTGTGCGGGAGAGCCATACCCTGTGCACGTTAAAGAACACGTTGGATGGCCTTGACGGGAGGCTACCATCTGTCTCCCAACAACTGTTCCAGTGGGTTCCAGTGGTTCCAGGGTTCCATGGGTTCCAGTGGTTCCATGGGTTCCAGTAGTTCCAGTGGTTCCTCCCCCAACCTTCTCTGAGTCTTTGGGGTCCATGTGACCTGGCCATTTAGCCCATGGTGTGCAAAAAAGTGTCGCTCAGAGGTAAAACAACCCAACCTGCCCGGTGGAGTATTTTAATAATTCAGAAACCTTATTTAAGTCTTTATTAGGATTAAAGGTATCCTGATAACAATTATGGCAGTTAATATGGTTTTATACTAATTAAAAAATTCTGAGATATCCTGGACATACAGTCGTATTAGAATAATATGACCACCTACCATACATATACAATTGTAGGTGGTCATATTATTCTGATACGACTTTGTATACAGCTATGCTTATTTTGTTATGGAAAAAATTAATCGATATTTACCTGCATCTTCATCTTCATCAGCATACAAATCCGTCTCGGTTTGATGACTCGCTGCAGCAGTCTCTGTCCACGGTCTCTGCTGGGAATATGCCGCAGCATATCTGGCCACTGCAGCTGAGGTAGTAGGCTGACCGTAAAGATCACTGAAAGCACCTGATCCCACAGCGACTGCAGCAGCGGTCATCCTCTCCCGCTCTCTGGGTCTCCACATGTACGACTTGTGATGCTCGACATGGGTCACAGGAGGAGGCTCCCAGAAAGACCTCTGATATTGACGATCCCACATCCCTGGAGGAGGAGCAGACAACGGCGCTTGATCTTTAATCTTCTCTCCGCATTGACTACACAAAACCCTCGCAGATGATGACGATGACTCCAGCTCATCCTCACTCTTCTCTGGGCTCCTGCTTTTCGAGCGCGATCTGGAGTGAACATCAGGAGGAGCAAGATGAAGAGATGGTGGAAGTTCTCGCCCTTCCGACTTCATCCTTTGTTTTTCCCGTTTTTTTCTTGTGTCCCCATCTTGCATTCGTTGTTTGGGGATGGCGCCTTCACTGCACCACGTGGACAAGTGAGGCTGGTGTTCAGTGTCTTCGGAGTATCGGCGATGGGTGAGAGATGATGATGACAGAGTCGACGATGGTCCGATCTTATCCACCAGCTGCTGCTCGCTCGTTGCAGAAACCCGTAAAGGAGATGGTTTTTTATCGGTGGTTTTTTTGTTGGTTTCTTTTTCTTCGAGATCTCTGGTCCTCACCGGCGTCAGCTCTTCCGACTTGGCATCTTCTTCGTCCGATGGAACGACGTCTAAGTCGGTGCCTTTGATCTCCGCCTGCGCTTCGGAATATTTGTGAACAGGATCGCTCTTTGGCCGCTCTTCCTCACTCACCTCGGGGATGCTCTTCTCGCTGAGGCTCCCTCCCACATTAAGCATCTCGTCGTTCAGGCTGTTGTAGCTCTCGTTTTCAGCGTAAGAACCACTCTCCAAGATGAAGCTTCCTGAGGTTGTGCTATCGAAACTTGGGGTCGTAGTTTCGGACGGAATGTACTCTGACGACGACGATTTCTTACCAGCATCCCCGGCGTCGAATTCTCCTTTATCTCCCGCCCTTTCTTCATCTTCTCCGTTTGTGTCAGTCTCTTCTGCAGGTGATGATTTATCGCCCAGTCTCTTCTCCGTTCTCCACGGAGGAACCAACTCCAAGTGGCTGCTCTCTTCCGACACCTCAGATACCGTCGACAGCTCATCAGATGGTTTTCTATCTATTTCCAAGAAAAGAGGAATTTGGCATCTCTCTACCCCACCTATTAAGCTTTCTCTATCCATGTCTTGAACACCAGAAAATACACTAGAACTATCAGTCGATTCCGACTCGTTCTCAGCTTCTGCATCACCTCCTCTTTCGCCTTCCTCCTCTTCCTCCTCCTCCTCTTCTTCTTCCTCTACCTCTTCTGCTACCTCCTTCACCTCTGCTTCATCATCATACTCCTCTTCTTCATTGTTACTCACAAGAGCAGGAGATGATCCATTCATGGATTCGAGCAACTCATCCGACGTAGCCTCGCTCTTAATCTCGATCACCGTTTGCGCATCTTGCAGACTCGAAGGCTCTGGCGACGGATCGAACACGGGTGTGATGTCACTCGTTCTGTCCGATTCCGGAGTTCCCCTCTTATCGTATGTCGGGAATCTATGCCGCGACATGTCACCCTCCTCTTCGGACTCTGAACCGAACGGATCTTTCTTCGTGGACTCATCAGATGATTCTTGATGATCTTCCGGCGAATCCAATAGACGAGGATGCGAGAGAGATGGAGCAACTACATCTTCGAAGTCGGCCAGTTTACTCTTTATCGTCGGTGTCTTGTCCACATCTTCCTGCTCTTGATCTCCATCTTCACGTTTAGTCGCTCCATTTGTCTTGTCTCCATCTTTCTCCTGATGGTTGTTCTGTCTCTTCTCTCCGTTCTCATCAACGGAAGACGGAGTCGACGACTTAGCGTGGCTGCTCCTTGAAGAAGGAGAACTAAAAAGGCTCGCTGAGGAAGCGCTCTCGAACGAGGTGTGTCCATTCTCGGTGACGTCATTCTTCTGTGTCCCTGTGACGAAACTCTCTCTACTCCCACTGATCTTATCATGCGAATGTTCAGTTGCCGTGACATAATCCGAACTCTCGCTGTTCTCTTCGCCTTCGGTCTCGCTCTTGCTCGAGGCGCTCTTCGCCACTTTGTTAGAGCTGCTCGTCGACACTTCGCTCCTCGATGTCTCGCGCTCTGTGAAAATGCTGCTAGAAGATTCGCTGTCTGGTGACGTCAGCATTTCGAACTGAGCCTCGGTCCTGGTGTTCACCTGATGATATTTCGCGAGATATTCCTTCCTCCTCTTCTCTGCTGTTTCGAGGGCCAGCTGGACTTCTGGAAGAAGTCCTTCCGTGGTCATCGTCGGCGACTCGTCGCTCTGAGTCGAGAAATCAGCATCCGAAACTTGAATCGACGACGGCTCTTCTGCGGTCGGCTCAGCGAATTTTGCTTTCAGGGAAGAATCTGTGCTCGCCTTGGCAGAAGAGCTGTCCATGGTTTCTGGTTCTACTTTGAATCCAATGAATCTCCCAGAGGGACTTCTCTCCCCAGAAATCTCCGAAATCTCTTCTGGAAATGGCTTTTCTGCTTTAACCGCCACCACGTTTTGGTCTCTGCTTCCCACAGACGAGGAACTGACCTCTGATGATATTATTGCGTTGTCCATGACTGGATCTTTCTTTCCTTCATCTCTAGATCTTTCCATTTTATCTTTCTCTACAGGTAAAGCAGTTTCGATGATCTGCCGAGAGACAACGGAGTCTAGTGAAGCACTCTCCACATCACTCTTAGACCTCAGAGTACTCTCGTCAGATTTTAACCTAAAAATAGGTCTCTTTCCTTCCGCAGATGCTCTCAGATCATTCTCCATGATCCCAGCCTGTTTTCGCTCCTTATCCGCCGCAGAGCGTCCGATAGGCCACTCCCCAAGAAGAACTTCTTTCCTCGCTTTTGGCGGAGATGCTGGTTTAAAAGAAACCATGATTTCTTCTTGGGAAGACTCAATAGCTTTCTGTCGTGATATAGAGGCTTTCGCCGTGGAAGATCTCAGCAGTCTGTGATGCTTGCTCACGAGATCGATCTCCATGACCTCTTCGTCACTTTCGTCGCTTCCGAGGGCACCATATGCCGACTGACTCTTCGTCAACCTTTGTGACGCACTGCGGTGACGTGAAGCCTTAGCACGATGACGATGATGATACTGTGTATTGGTGGCACGGGGTGATAATGTCAAATAAGCAGGCAGCATGAACCTTGCCTTGAAAGTCAGTTCTGTTTGCGTGGCTTGGGTTTTCATCAACGCCCTTCTGGGTCTATGCTGAAGCGAACCTCGGTAACCCGCTGACGAACCAGAGCTTAGGTCCAGTGGCTTAGTGCTCACCATCGTTGTTCTGTCGACAAAGTCGCTAATGGGTCTCATAGTCCTATCAAGGAGCCTTTCCTGTGACCTATTCCTCGCTGGCGGAGAGAACGCTCTTCGCTGGGTGTTCAGCGGAGTTGATGTTGCTGCCGGTCCCGTGTCGACATCTTCTAGACCACCCCCGACTGTGTTGCTACGTATCAGGGAGTTATTATCGAAGCTAACGTGCTTTTGCCTCCTGTCATCTAACGATATGTCAGGAGTCTTGGCGATCCTCCTCATCCCTGGAAGCCCATCTCCATCATCTCTCCTCCTCGCAGCATCATTCAACTCGTCCACACTCCGACTAGGTTGGAAATAGGATCCTCCGTCACTTCTTCCCCCAATGCTGAGATGCGACGGCCTCTGAATATTCCTCGAAGATCCCCGATCGCTGTCGAAACTCTGTTGGCTAGTACTCCCGAGGCTCGTCGAACTCTCCAACTTCCCCCGTCTGATGACAACTTCAACCCCTGCTGGTTCATAAGAATCTTCGTCCACCCAGCCATGTCGTAGCTTGGATTCGGCGTGGCAGAAAGTCTTTGGTCTTTTTCTGAACCCCGAGAGGATGTACTCGTCTTCACTGTCTTGGCCCCCCTCAACCAAACTTCGCTCCTCGTAAGGAATGCTGACGTCCTTGGACTTCCCCTCATCCTGGTCATAAGGACGCCAAGGCACTTCCTGCATCGGTGTCGTCGCCTCCGCAGCTGTTGTCGTTGTCGTCGTTCGTACGTAAACATTCTCTTCGCTGGACTCTTTGGTCTTCTGCATGCACGAGAAGAGAATCGAGTTCTTGCTGCATGGCGAACTCTCGTGTGGATTGGTGAGACAACCGAAGAGTTTGATGGAGCGAGCATTTTCCAGAACTTCCACTTCTTTCTTGTTGATGCAATACTGTTCTCTGATGTCCTCTCGAGAATAGATAGGATGACCCTTTTTGTTGCGGAGGATGCTTACTCGCCTCTTCACCATCTCATCATCTGAATCGTACGTTATGGTGTCGGCCGAGAGGTCAACTTGGATGCTTTCGTCGACTAAGTCGAGCGATGCGGACTTCACAGAGATGGGAGTGTCTCGGGAGCTGAGGGTGAGTCGGGAATTGGCGAGAGAGCCTCCTCCTGAAAAGGAAAGAGAATAATATTAAGTTATCGCTTCTGACACAAATGAGAAAATAATTAAAAGATGGGGGGCGGGGTGGCTCAGTCGGTAGCGCGCCAGGTTCGTAATCTGTAGTTCCCAGGTTCGAGTCCCAGCTGGGTCAGCGTTGAGATTTATCTCCGCAAAGTTCCCCGCCCTGCCCACGGTCAATAGGGGACACCGATGGGCTTGGAAAGGCCGCCGTCCGTTGGATGAGACGTTAAGCCGTTGCCCCGTGTGCGGGAGAGAGCCATACCCTGTGCACGTTAAAGAACACGCTGGATGACCTTGACGGGAGGCTACCATCTGTCTCGCAACAGCTGTTCCAGTGGGTCTCCTCCCCCAACCTTCTCTGAGCCTTCGGGGTTCTGTGGCCTGGCCATTTACCCCATGTGTGCAAAAAAAGTGCCGCTCAGAGGTAAAGCAACCCAACCCAAAAATTAAAAGATGTGTGTAGAAGGCTTGGGATGATTTATCTCTGAGCAGCACTTTTTGACGTGCAATGGACTAAATGACAACATCTCAAGGATCTCAAAAGTTCGGAAAAAGTTGAGGTAAGGTGTATCCACTGGATAACTGTTGGGAGACAGATGGTAGCTCCCATCAAGGCCATCCAGCGTGTCCTTCAACGTTCACAGGGTATTGTTTTTTCTTACACGGGGCCACGGCTTAACGTCCCATTCGATGGACTTTGGCCTTTCCAAGTCCGTCGGTGCCAAATCTCAACACTGGCCCAGGTGGGACTTGAACCTGGGAACTGCTGATTATGAGCCGAGCGCACTACCGATTCAGCAAACCCATTCCCCTATGCATAAACGAGCAATTATACTGCATATATCTAACGCATGCATATCTATTATATAAGATAAATATATAGATATCTAAAACATTGGAACCACGTGGTTGGTTGGAATTTTATTGCGTATGGGAAACAGAGGACATTTTACGTCAAACGACGTATAAAAAGAAAGCAAACTATGAAAGCCACGAAAACCTCATCAAAGTTAAAAGCAGAATACGAAACAACAAAAACATAAAGTGTGAAACAAATAGAACAACAAAGGGCCTATAAGTAAAGAGTAAAACGCAAAAATTCCAAAACTGGGGTTAAAAAAGATTCTTCAGATAAAAGGTGTCCGATTTTAAGGGGCTTTGAAACCATCTGTTAACCTAAAACAATTGGTCATGAAAAACGTACGTACAATCGCTCAAAAAAAAAATCCGAACACTACGGTTGATTACAGAATTCAGAAAAAATATCTGGCAAAGATTTTTTTTAGAAATTAGTGGGAGAATAACTGGAGCGTGTGCAGTAACTGCACACGCTCCAGTTTGCTGTGAACGGTAACTGCACACGCTCAATATTTCGTGAGTGAGCCCACACGATCTAGTATCAAAATAATATGACCACCTACAGTCGCCCAAAAAAGTATCCGAACACTATGGTTGATTACAGAATTCGGAAAAAATATCTGGCAACGATTATTTTTAGAAATTAGTGATCTGGCAACCTTCATGTCACGTGACACGAAGGTTGCTAAAAAATTTCTAAAAAAAATCGTTGCCAGATATTTTTCTGAATTCTGTAATCAGCCGTAGTGTTCGGACACTTTTTTGAGCGACTGTACAAAGTTTTGCATGAAGATATTAAAAGACACTGGCGTTATAGAGAACTCAGAATGCTGTGTTATACCAAAAAAAAAGGTATTTTGTCACTTAGAAATAATCTGAACTAGTTATATTTAAAAGCTGACTTGTAAAATCATGTTATTGAGTATTTCATGACCTGCTACACTTCAATTAAGATGTTTCGACATTTAAAGCTTATTAATTGAGTGGCGGGGGTGGCTCAGTCGGTAGCGCGCCAGGTTCGTAATCTGTAGTTCCCAGGTTCGAGTCCCAGCTGGGTCAGCGTTGAGATTTATCTCCGCAAAATTCCCTGCCCTGCCCACGGTCAGTAGGGGACACCGATGGGCTTGGAAAGGCCGCCGTCCGTCGGATGGGACGTTAAGCCTTGGCCCCGTGTTCGGGAGAGCCATACCCTGTGCACGTTAAAGAACACGCTGGATGGCCTTGACGGGAGGCTACCATCTGTCTCCCAACAGCTGTTCCAGTGGGTCCCCTCCCCCAACCTTCTCTGAGCCTTCGGGGTCCATGTGACCTGGCCATTAGCCCATGGTGTGCAAAAAAGTGCCACTCAGAGGTAAAACAACCCAACCCTTGTTAATTGGAAATGCTATTTAAAGGAAAGTTAAAATGCTCTATTCTGTTTGAAGTTGTTAGTAAAAAGTTAATAATTAGCCAGGAGTACATTTAGTTTATTCGTTTATCGAGTGAATTATTCAAGCTTTTCTTATTTCTTGTAAAATAATTGGTTTATCTATAAGTTCATTTATTATTATCATCAGTTTTGTTAATTCGAACCCACTACAGAGTATGTCCATCTTTCGATTGAGAAGGTAAATAAAAATAAAATAAATAAATACCCCCTCAAGCAGCTGCTTGCAACAGAGGTCTGAGAGGAGCTTTGGGTTGTGTTGTTTTACCTCTGAGCGGCACTTTTTTGCACACCATGGGCTAAATGGCCAGGTCACATGGACCCCGAAGGCTCAGAGCTGGTTGGGGGAGGGGACCCACTGGAACAGCTGTTGGGAGACAGATGGTAGTCTCCCGCCAAGGCCATCCAACGTGTTCTTTAACGTGCACAGGGTATGGCTCTCCCGCACACGGGGCCACGGCTTACCGTCCCATCCGACAGACGGCAGCCTTTTCAAGTCCATCGATGTCCCCTACTGACCGTGAGCAGGGTGGGGAATTTTGCGAAGATAAATCTCAACGGTGATCCATGGGACTGGAACCTGGGAACTACAGATTACTAGCCTGGCGCGCTACCGACTGAGTCACCCCCGCCCCATTGTCGGGAGGCTACTCTCTGTCTCTTAACAGCTGTGCGATAGATACCTTTCTATGATCCTTGGGGATTCTTGTGACCTTGCCATTTAGTCTATTGTGTGAAAAAAAAAGTGATGCTCAGATCAAAAAACAACCAACCGTAGAATAGGTTCTAGACGTGCAATAAGTGTTGTTGAGTTGTTTTACATCTGAGCGGCGCTTTTTTTGTACAAATGGGCTAAATGGCCAGGCCACAAGGACCCCGACGGCTCAGAGAAGGTTAGGGAGGCGACCCACTGGCCAGTTGTTGGAGACAGATGGTAGCCTCCCGTCAAATCCATCCAGCGTGTTCTTTAACGTGCATAGGGTATAGTTCTCCCGCACACGGGTCCACTGCTTTACGTCCCATCCGACGTACGGCGGCCTTTCCAAGCCCATCGGTGTCCCATATTGACCGAGGCACCGATGGGGAGTTTTGCGGAGATAAATCTCAACGTTGGCCCAGGTGGGACTCGAACCTGCGAAATGCCGATTACGAGGCTGGTGGGATAGCGGCTGAGCTACCCTGTCCCCCTAGGTCTTAAGGACCTCAAAGGGTCAGAGAAGATTGCGGAAGATGACGCACTGAATAGATGTTAGGAGACAGAAGGATGAGTTTTCTTAATGCAGAGAGGAAATGTCTCTCCAGTACACAAAACAACGGAATTATGTCCCATCCGACGGACGAGGCCTTTAAAAGCCATCGAGAACAACATACACACACCTGGGTCTCAAGGGGGCGGGGGTGGCTCAGTCGGTAGCGCGCCAGGCTCGTAATCTATAGTTCCCAGGTTCGAGTCCTAGTTGGGTCAGCGTTGAGATTTATCTCCGCAAAATTCCCCGCCCTGCCCATGGTCAGTTGTGGACACCGATGGGCTTGGAAAGGCCGTCGTCCGTCGGATGGGACGTTAAGCCGTGGCCCCGTGTGCGGGGGAGCCATACCCTGTGCACGTTAAAGAACACGCTGGATGGCCTTGACGGGAGGCTACCATTTGTCTCCCAACAGCTGTTCCAGTGGGTCCCTTCCCCCAACCTTCTCTGAGCCTTCGGGGTCCATGTGACCTGGCTTGTTTTGTTTTTGTTTTACCTCTGAGCTGCACTTTTTTGCACACCATGGGCTAAATGGCCAGGTCACATGGACCCCGAAGGCTCAGAGAAGGTTGGGGGAGGGGACCCACTGGAACAGCTGTTGGGAGACAGATGGTAGCCTCCCGTCAAGGCCATCCAGCGTGTTCTTTAACGTGCACAGGGTATGGCTCTCCCGCACACGGGGCCACGGCTTAACGTCCCATCCGACGGACGGCGGCCTTTCCAAGCCCATCGGTGTCCCCTACTGACCGTGGGCAAGGCGGGGAATTTTGCGGAGATAAATCTCAACGCTGACCCAGCTGGGACTCGAACCTGGGAACTACAGATTACGAGCCTGGCGCGCTACCGACTGAGCACCCCCGCCCCCATGTGACCTGGCCATTTAGCCCATGGTGTGCAAAAAGTGCCGCTCAGAGGTAAAACAACCCAACCCAACCCTGGGTCTCAAATCTGACAACTGCAGATTACAAGACTGGCGTGCAGGACGAGGCGTCCAATCTCGCCAAGAAATATTAATATAAACCTTCAACCCACATACATCTTCAAAGATAAAATATCTGCTTCACTTAAGGAGGAGACAGGACAGATTCAAAGACGAGATGATGATGATTACGATGATGAGTGTTAGGTGTATCGGGTGAGGAGCAAGAAGGAAAGAAATCTGCATAGAACAGAAAAGAACTGTGAAGAAATTACTAGCGGGGAATGGATGCTTTGAAGAAGGCTGCAGAGAAGGTAAAGAGTCTTTCCCGCAATGCATTTAGGTGGAGCTCAGTCTTCTAAAACGATCATCACGATGATAAAGGGAATATGCTCCTGGAGTGAGCTGTCAGATGCGTCGTTAGCGTGACTTAGTCCTCTATGTTTATGGCGATGTTTTATCTAAAGGGTCGTTTAAGGACTCTTCGCTTTCGTGCAAGGTGAAGCAGAGGAAATTTTGCGAAAAACACTTTTCTCTAAAATAACAAGAAGCGGTGAAATACGTGTTTATAAATTTCATTTTCCCCTCTAAGGTGTCAGCTGATACATCTTTCTTTATCCTCCAATGCAGCGAATGGAGAACGCCATCTGTTCGCGGCCATTTCTTTCAGAAAGTCAGGGTGAAAATTATTATAAGAGATGGTTTCGGTGGAGAGTGGTTAACGTGCTTGGTTTTTTGATCTAGGGCGCCTGGGTTCGAGTTCCGAAAGTCTCTTTTTTGTGGATTCTTTCTAATGAGGTGTCACATCATCATTGTCCTTGTCTGTGGGGGGCGGGGGTGGCTCAGTCGGTAGCGCGCCAGGCTCGTAATCTGTAGTTCGAGTCCCAGCTGGGTCAGCGTTGAGATTTATCTCCGCAAAAATTCCCCGCCCTGCCCACGGTCAGTAGGGGACACCGATGGGCTTGGAAAGGCCGCCGTCCGTCGGATGGGACGTTAAGCCGTGACCCCGTGTGCGGGAGAGCCATACCCTGTGCACGTTAAAGAACACGCTGGATGGCCTTGACGGGAGGCTACCATCTGTCTCCCAACAGCTGTTCCAGTGGGTCCTCTCCCCCAACCTTCTCTAAGCCTTCGGGGTCCATGTGACCTGGCCATTTAGCCCATGGCGTGCAAAAAAGTGCCGATCAGAGGTAAAACAACCCAACCCAACCTTGTCTGTGGCCTTTCGTAATGTCAGATATCTATGGTAATCCTTCATCATAGAGTTCCTCTAGAAGTCTTCATAATAGAGCTCCTCTAGAAGTCTTCATAATAGAGCTCCTCTAGAAGTCTTCATAATAGAGGTCCTCTAGAAGTCTTCATAATAGAGCTCTTCTAGAAGTCTTCATAATAGAGATCCTCTAGAAGTCTTCATAATAGAGCTCCTCTAGAAGTCTTCATAATAGAGATCCTCTAGAAGTCTTCATCAGACGGCTCCTTTAGAAGTCTCCATCATTGTGCTCCTTTACAAGATTTCTTCATAGGACTTCTCTACAGAAATATGTGCTTAGAGGTTGTATGGCCTTATATGGCAAACCTTTCTCATAAAGCTCCTTTTCAAATCTTGTTCATAGAGCTCCTCTACAAATCTTCGTCATAGAGATCCTCTAGAAGTATTCATCATAGAGCTCCACTAGAAGTAATCATAGAGCTTCTCAGAGTCTTCTTCATAGAGCTCCTCTAACAGTCTTCTTCATAGAGCTCCTCTAGTAGTCTTCATCATAGAGGTTCTTTACAAGTCTTCTTCATATAGCTCCTCTAGAATCCTCATAGCGTTCCTCTAGAAGTCTTCATCATAAAGCTCCTCTAGAATCCTCATAGCGTTCCTCTAGAAGTCTTCATCATAAAGCTCCTTTACAAGGCTTCTTTATAGGTCTCTTCTATATGCTGACAGGCTCCTGTCAGACTTCTATGACAAGCCTTCCTCATAAAGCTCCTTTACTAGGCTCCTCTTAAGAGTTTATGCTGACAGGCTCCTGTTAGACTTCTATGATAAGTTTTCATCATAGATTTCCTCTAGAAGTCTTCATCATGGATCTCCTCTAGAAGTCTTCATCATAGATCTCCTCTAGAAGTCTTCATTATAGAGCTGCTCTGAAGGTCTTCGTCATAGATCTCCTTTAGAAGTCTCCATTATTCAGCTCCTTTACAGGGTTTCTTCATAGAACTCCTCTACAGAAATATATGCTTACAGCTCTTGTCAGACTTCTAGGACAAATCTGCTTCATAGAGCTCCTCAACGGCGAATTACACTTCCAGGATCCTATTTAACCTAAATGGCAAGTCTTCTTGATGGAGTTCATCTACTGCGTATTATATTAACAGGTCCTGTCAGACCTCTGTGGCAAGTGGGGTTGGGATGTTTTACCTCTGAGCGGCACTTTTTTGCACACCATGGGCTAAATGGCCAGGTCACATGGACCCCGAAGGTTGGGGGAGGGGACCCACTGGAACAGCTGTTGGGAGACAGATGGTAGCCTCCCGTCAAGGCCATCCAGCGTGTTCTTTAACGTGCACAGGGTATGGCTCTCCCGCACACAGAGACACGGCTTAACGTCCCATCCGACGGACGGCGGCCTTTCCAAGCCCATCGGTGTCCCCTACTGACCGTGGGCAGGGCGGGGAATTTTGCGGAGATACCAGTACGGGGGAGAAACGGTCGAGCGACAAGGGCTGACCTTGACACCGAAGGGTCGGTAGATCTCCAGGCAGTCGAGAAGCAGGCTGTTGCGGAACCCAAACTCATAAAACTAAATAAAAATATGGGACCTGTCTGTCCGCCCGTCCAGAAATGCTTAAAATACAGGGTAGAGGCTGGCTGATCGGATAGCGGCCTTGGGTCGCAATCTCTAGTTCGCCGGATCCAGTCCCACCTGTGACAACATCCGCCAAACCCCTGCCCTCGGTGGGAAAGGACTTGGGAAATTCGCCGTTCATCGGATGCGACATTAAGCCACGATCGTGTACATGAGAGCCATACCCTGTTCACGTTAAAGACCACGTTGGATGGCGTTGACGAGAGGCTACTATCTGTCTCAACAGCTGTCCAGAGGGTCCTCTCCCCCAGCCTTCTCTGAGCCTTTGGGGTCTTTGTGACGTGACACATTTAGCTAACTGCATACAAAAAAAGTGCCCCTCAGAAACAAAACGATCTAGTTCAACATAAAATATACCAACTTAATTCTTTAAGAAATTATTATTTGGAAAATCCAGAGTCAGCGATTATTTGTTTTTAATTTTTATCAAGTAAACGAAAGTATTTTTTGGAAGAGTAGGGATGTTTCGAAAAGTGGAATTTTTGTGGATTAAGCATTTTAGATATCGTTCGTAACGATTCTGTGAAGGTGGCTTGTTTGCCTTGATCTAAATTCATTAACCCAACATACCGAAGCTCAAGAGACGCTCCGACGTACCACGTTGCCATAGCAACAAAGAAGTGATGCTTACATTGGGAGTTCGGATTTTGCAAGCGTATGCAGGTCGCCCTGAGAGATTGTTTTCTAAGGCGAAAGGCGAATTTATAAGAAACGAGGAATGTTTAAATTCAGATCCGAAAATGTGAATTTTTGGGTTTTTCCAAATAGAGGAGTTGGAATCCAGTCACGAAAAAATTTCGTTCTGAATTTGGTTGAATTAAAATGACTGCTATTTTGTTTTGATCAAAAATCGCTCTTTTTCCTTTTTGGAAGCTTAAGTGGAAGACATTTTTGAGGAGGATTGTTTGGATTGTTTTACCTCTGAGCTGCACTTTTTTGCACACCATGGGCTAAATGGCCAGGTCACATGGACACCCGAAGGCTCAGAGAAGGTTGGGGGAGGGGACCCACTGGAACAGCTGTTGGGAGACAGATGGTAGCCTCCCGTCAAGGCCACTCAGCGTGTTTTTTAACGTGCACAGGGTATGGCTCTCCCGCACACGGGGCCACGGCTTAACGTCCCATCCGACGGACGGCGGCCTTTCCAAGCCCATCGGTGTCCCCTACTGACGGTGGACAGGGCGGGGGAAATTTTGCGGAGAAAAATCTCAACACTGACCCATCTGGGACTCGAACCTGGGAACTACAGATTACGAGCCTGGCGCGCTACCGACTGAGCCATCCCCGCCCCTTGTTGAGGAGGAAAGCATGAAGTATGGCAAAATGAATATACGGGTTGGGATGTTTTACCTCTGAGCGGCATTTCTTTGCACACCATGGGCGAAATGGCCAGGTCACATGAACCCCGAAGGCTCAGAGAAGGTTGGGGGAGGGGACCCACTGGAACAGCTGTTGGGAGACAGATGGTGCCTCCCATCAAGGCCATCCAGCGTGTTCTTTAACGTGCACAGAGTATGGCTCTCTCCAGCATATGGGGCCACGGCTTAACGTCTCATCCGACGGACGGTGGCCTTTTAAAACCCATCGGTGTCCCTTACTGACCATGGGCAGGGCGGGGAGTTTGCGGAGATAAGTCTCAACGCTGACCCAGCTGGGACTCGAACCTGGGAAGGAGCGGGGTTGGCTCAGTCAGTAGCGCGCCAGGCTCGTAATCTGTAGTTCCCAGGTTCGAATCCCAGCTGGGTTAGTGTAGGGACTTATCTCCGCAAACTCCCCGCCCTGCCCATGGTCAGTAAGTTCCAACGAACCTGGGAACTGCAGATTATGAGCCTGGCGTGCTACCGACTGAACCACCCCCGCCCCACAAAATTAATATACGAAACAATGTCAATAAAAAAAAACTTATCCAAAAGTTGTTTTTCTTTACTTCGGAGAGGCGCTTTTTCGCACACAATGGACTATGTGGTCAAATCACAGGCATCATAAAAGTTCAGAGTATTCTGAGGAAGGAGATTCACTGGACAGCTGTTAGAAGACAAATAGCAGCTCCCGTCAACAGCGTGTTCATTAATGTGCACAGCGTATGGCTCTTTCGGTAGTGCGCTCAGTCGCTAGCAGGCCAGGCTTGTAATCTGTAGTTCCCAGGTTCGAGTCTGAATGGGGTCAGTGTTGAGAATTATCTCCGCAAAACTACCCGCCCTGCCCACGGTCAATAAAAGGATACAGATGGGCTAGGATAGGCCACCGCCCGTCTGATGGGACATTAAGTCGTGGTCCCGTGTACGAGAGAGAGAGTCATACCCTGTGTACGTTAAAGAACACGCTGGATAGTTTCGGGAGGCTACCATCAGTCTCCTAACAGCTGTTCCAGTGGGTCCCCTCCCCTAATCTTTTCCGAGTCTTCGGGATCCTTGTGACTTGGCCATTTAGCCCATTGTGTGCAAAAAGTGCCGCTCAGAGGTAAAACAACCCAATCCTCTTGGGCCTCTAAATCCTTTGACCTGGCCATTAAGGTTTGAAAATAAATACCATCAGATAGAGTCTTAAATAATAATATTGAACAAAATTTATTTCTTTAAATATTCCTCATAAGTATATATTTTAGAATTTAAACCATTAACCTAAACTAAATGGGGCGGGGGTGGCTCAGTCGGTAGAGCGCCAGGCTCGTAATCTGTAGTTTCCAGGTTCGAGTCCCAGCTGGGTCAGCGTTGAGACTTATCTCCGCAAACTTCCCGCCCTGGCCATGGTCAGTAAGGGACATCAATGGGTTTTAAAAGGCCGTCGTCTGTCGGATGGGACGTTAAGCCGTGGCCCCGTGTGCGGGAGAGAGAGAGAGACATACCCTGTGCACGTTAAAGAACATGCTGGATGGCCTTGATGGGAGGCTACCATCTGTCTCACAACAGCTGTTCCAGTGGGTCCCCTCCTCCAACCTTCTCTGAGCCTTCGGGGTCCATGTGACCTGGTCATTTAGCCCATGGTGTGCAAAAAAGTGCCGCTCAGAGGTAAAACAACCCAACCCTAAACTAAATGCTTAAATAATGAACTCAGAATTTGAAAAAAGTGCAGAATATGAAACTAAATTACTTTCTTCAAAGCAAGTCATTTCTATGAAGTCTTCCCAGAGACCATAAATAGCATTAAGTTTTGCAAGACCCAAGCCACTGTCTGACATAAAACTTTCCGAAGTCGCTCAATACGTCAAACAAAAAGAGATTTAAGGGTAAAAGAAAAAAAAAGTTTTCACAAAACGAGGACTACTGTTGTCTGAAGATAGAAAACTTGCCCTTACATAGATTCAACAAGTTGCTTACGTGCAATGTTTGCCACACGTTCATGGTCACGAAATTCTGGCGGATATTTCCCCAGGGGGAAATTGTTACACGATCTATGTGTTGTTGTTAGGTTTGTGTAAGTCTGCTGAGAATGACCACAGTGTACCTAGTCCAAAGAGTCTTGGGAACAGTTACTCCTTAAGAATAATACTGCATCACTTTTATTGCTTGAACCATCCCTTGATTGTAAATAAGTCTATTTTTATGTAAGGGCTACAAATTAATGGATAATTGGAAACGTAATCAAAACACAATTAATATTCACCAGTGCTTTGAACAATAATCATTAGTCTTTCATAAGTGGGGCGGGGGTGGCTCAGTCGCTAGCGCGCCAGGCTCGTAATCTGTAGTTCCCAGGTTCGAGTCCCAGCTGGGTCAGCGTTGAGATTTATCTGCGCAAAATTCCCCGCCCTGCCCACGGTCAGTAGGGGACACCGATGGGCTTGGAAAGGCCGCCGTCCGTCGGATGGGACGTTAAGTCGGTGGCCCCGTGTGCGGGAGAGCCATACCTTGTGCACGTTAAAGAACACGCTGGATGGCCTTGACGGGAGGCTACCGTCTGTCTCCCAACAGCTGTTCCAGTGGGTCCCCTCCCCCAACCTTCTCTGAGCCTTCGGGGTCCTTGTGGCCTGGCCATTTAGCCCATTGTGTGCAAAAAAGTGCCGCTCAGAGGTAAAACAACCCAACCCTTGTGACCTGGCCATTTAGCCCATGGTGTGCAAAAAATGGCGCTCAGAGGTAAAACAACCCAAAGAACCCAACCTTCATAAGTCAAAATTTAGTTTTCGTGTTTCTATACTGCTCTACCGAGATATTAAAGAATTTCCATGTTATGTAAATGGGAATCCAACTTCGAAGTTTTATAAAAATGAAATAAATACCCACTCTTAGCAACTGCTTGCCACAGAGGACTGACAGGAGCCTGACGACACATACGTTCATGTCGTACCAGGGGCTCGAACCCAGGTCCCTTAGATCAGTAGCCAAACGCGCGAACCACTCGGCCATGGGACGGCTCGAAGCTCTATAACTTCTAAAATATGCATTTAAGAGAAAAATGTGACTTACGATAAACTAAAGATCATAATCAAATCTATTTAAATCTCGATTTTGAACAACATTCGTTCCGGTTGGGTTGTTTTACCTCTGAGCGTCACTTTTTTGCACACCATGGGCTAAATGGCCAGGTCACATGGACCTCGAAGGCTCAGAGAAGGTTGGGGGAGGGGACCCACTGGAACAGCTGTTGGGAAACAGATGGTAGCCTCCCGTCAAGGCCATTCAGCGTGTTCTTAACGTCCCATCCGACGGACGGCGGCCTTTCCAAGCCCATCGGTGTCCCCTACTGACCGTGGGCAGGGCGGGGAATTTTGCGGAGATAAATCTCAACACTGACACAGCTGGGACTCGAACCTGAGAACTACAGATTACGAGCCTGGCGCGCTACCGACTGAGCCACCCCCGCCCCATTCGTTCGGGATTTAAAGAGTTATGGAAGCTGAAACATTTAATAAAATACTTGCTTATGAAAAGTAGTCGTAATGGTCTAATATTGAAACATAACTGTCTACAGTTATTTCATTAAAGGACATGTATTGGTTCTAACCACTTAAGTTTTTGAACACTGAAAGAATATTGTTTATAATAGATATTTAAATAGATTTGATGATGATCTCTAATTTACCTTCAGTCGCATTTTTCCATTAAATGCATATTTTAGAAGCTATAGATTTCGAGGTTAGATTCCTATTGAGATAACACGGAACTTCTCTAACATTTTTGATAGGGAAGTGTATAAGATTTGGGTTGTTTCACCTCTGAGCGGCACTTTTTTGCACACCATGGGCTAAATGGCCAGGTCACAAGGACCCTGAAGGCTCAGAGAAGGTTGGGGGAGGGGACCCACTGGAACAGCTGTTGGGAAACAGGTGGTAGCCTCCCGTCAAGGCCATCCAGCGTGTTCTTTAACGTGCACAGGGTATGGCTCTCCCGCACACGGGGCCACGGCTTAACGTCCCATCCGACGGACGGCGTCCTTTCCAAGGCCATCGGTGTCCCCTATTGACCGTGGGCAGGGCGGGGAATTTTGCGGAGATAAATTTCAACACTGACCCAGCTGGGACTCGAATCTGGGAACTACAGATTACGAGCCTGGCGCGCTACCGACTGAGCCACCCCCGCCCCAGGTCACAAGGACCCCGAAGGCTCAGAGAAGGTTGGGAGAGGGGACCCACTAGAACAGCTGTTGGGAGACAGATGGTAGCCTCCCGTCAAGGCCATTCAGGGTGTTCTTTAAGGTGCAAAGGGGTATGACTCTCCCATACACGGGGTTACGGCTTAACGTCCCATCCGACGGACGGCGTCCTTTCCAAGGCCATCGGTGTCCCCTACTGACCGTGGGCAGGGCGAGGAAGTTTGCGGAAATAAATCTCAACGCTGACACAACTGGAACTCGAACCTGGGAACTACAGATGACGAGCCTGGCGCGCTACCGACTGAGCCACTCCCGACCCCTTAGCGGCTTGTGAAGAAGCTGATAATCTGTGCCACCTTCAGAACGAAGTCTTGACAACGTGACAGGAGTAGAGAGCAAAATAAAAGGTGAATGAACAAAGAGCATTTTTGATTTCAATGCTGCGAATTTTGCTCATATTGCTAGTGAAGAGCTTTCCAGTTCCACTGCTGGGGCGGGGGTGGCTCAGTCGATAGCGCGTCAGGCTCGTAATCTGTAGTTCCCAGGTTCGAGTCCCAGCTGAGTCAGCGTTGAGATTTATCTCCACAAAACTCCCCGCCCTGCCCACGGTCAGTAGGGAACACCGATGGGCTTGAAAAGGCCGCCGTCCGTCGGATGGGACGTTAAGCCGTGGCCCCGTGTGCGGGAGAGCCATACCCTGTGCACGTTAAAGAACACGCTGGATGGCCTTGACGGGAGGCTACCATCTGTCTCCCAACAGCTGTTCCAGTGGGTTCCCTCCCCCAACCTTCTCTGAGCCTTCGGGGTCCATGTGACCTGGCCATTTAGCTAATGGTGTGCAAAAAAGTACCGCTCAGAGGTAAAACAACCCAACCCAAGTTCCGCTGCTTTTCACTCAGTGGATGAAGAAGTCCGAGTTAAATATTCAAATCTGATTGAAAGATAAAAAAAAGTTGAATCCAACTTCCCGAAGGAATTCATTTGTCTCTGAATCATCAACTACTTCTGCGCCAACTTCTTCTACTCTTCTTTCGAAGCAACAAAAAAAAAAGTCGCAAATATCAGCGGAACTGCAATACAATTTGTTCGCTTCGAAATCAATTATAGAGTTGAAGACTATTCAGAATTGCTGAAACTTGGATATTTTTTCTTTTTCCCCGTGGATCTCCCCAATCCCCAGGCCGTGACGAGCACACATACACCCACCAGGGAGCTCACCAGGAGAAGCTCTTTCTTCCCGAAAGTGGCTCGGTGCAGCGGGGGAAATGATCCGTTAGCGAAAGGGGCCCAGCACCGAGCAGAACGCTTTTTGCTACTCCTAATGGAGCCCAAACGGTTAGCCACGGCGATAACGAGTTACCAAACTACTTCGGTAATAGATTTCCTTCGAATATACGAAGGAGTGGAGTGTGTGTGTGTGGGGAGGGGGGGAGGTTACGAGTGAGGGGGGGAGAAGAGTTGGGTTGTTTTACCTCTGAGCGGCACTTTTTTGCACAGCATGGGCTAAATGGCCAGGTCACATGGACCCCGAAGGCTCAGAGAAGGTTGGGGGAGGGGACCCACTGAAACAGCTGTTGGGAGACAGATGGTACCTCCCGTCAAGGCCATCCAGCGTGTTCTTTAACGTGCACAGGGTATGTCTCTCCCGCACACGGGGCACGGCTTAACGTCCCATCCAACAGACGGCGGCCTTTCCAAGTCCATCGGTGTCCCCTACTGACCGTGGGCAGAGCGAGGAATTTTGCGGAGATAAATCTGAACGCTGACCCAGCTGGGACTCGAACCTGGGAATTACAGATTACGAGCCTGGCGCGCTACCGACTGAGCCACCGCCGCCCCACATAGAACTCATGGCTGACCATTTACATCCATTTATGGCCATCATGCATCCCGATAGAGATGGCGTCTGCCAGCAAGAACCATTCCGCTGACTTTGAAATAATTCTTATTTCTATGATTAACACATCGCTGCAATATTCGTTTGATGAATTTTGGAATTTTCAAACTTTTCAGCGTTAGAGGGCGCAATTATAGTGTTCGGAAAATTCTGCAAGTGCGAATCATAATATTTTATCAATTCCTATCGAACCCTAAAAAGTTTTTTCATTTATCTCTATATACAAACAAATGTCAGGTAAAAAAAAGTCTTTTTCCCACTACCCCTGGGTCTAAAAGGTCAATTCACTGTTGCTAATGTCGTTTACATTTCACCCCCAAAATTTAAAATTTCTAGCTGAAATACGTCGTTTGCAATATTTGTTTGAAATTTTGGAATTTGCAAATTTTTCCACCGTTAGAGGGCGCAATTATGTTTTTCGGAAGGTTTAAAAAGTGTAAATCGTAATATTTTATCAATTCCTATCTAACCCAAAAATAATTTTTCATTTATCTCTGGGGGCGGGGGTGGCTCAGCCGGTAGCGCGCCAGGCTCGTAATCTGTAGTTCCCAGGTTCGAGTTCCAGCTGGGTCAGCGTTGAGATTTATCTCCGGAAAATTCCCCGCCCTGCCCACAGTCAGTAGGGGACACCGATGGGCTTGGAAAGGCCGCCGTCCGTCGGATGGGACGTTAAGCCGTGGCCCCGGGTGCGGGAAAGTCACACCCTGTGCACGTTAAAGAACACATTGGATGGCCTTGACAGGAGGCTACCATCTGTCTCCCAACAGCTGTTCCAGTGAGTCCCTTCCCCCAACCTTCCCTGAGCCTTCGGGGTCCATGTGACCTGGCCATTTAGCCCATGGTGTGCAAAAAAGTGCCGCTCAGAGGTAAAACAACCCAACCCAACTCATTTATCTCTAAAAACAAACTATTATTTACTAAAGCTAAATAGGTGTGTTTTCCCACCCCCTCTGGGTCTAAGGAGTTCATGACCTTCACATTTTACTACCAAAATTTCAAATTTCTAGCATGAATACATCGTTTGCAATATTTGTTTGAAATTTTGAAATTTAAATTTTCCCCCGCAAGAGGGCATAATTATAGCTGTAGGGAGATACCAAAAATGAAATATCGTAACATTTCATCAATATCTATCAAACACAAAAAATTTTTTTAATTTATTTCTGCAAACAAAAAAGTTCAATGTCTACAGACAGACGGACAGACAGATGACAAAGCGAAACTATTACCTCGATTTTCGTTTTCTTTGAAAACGAGATAAAATGTAAAAAAAATATTAAAATTTTATGACTCAAAGATAAATTCGAAATATAACATTATTTATTTAAATAAGTAGCAATAGTGATTTGTAAACAAAAATTTCAAGAAACTTGAAATTTCCTTTTGTTTTTAACAGACTTGAATGTGATCGCCACTGGTGAATTGATGATGTTCAACTGCCATATTATTATATATTATTATTATATATTATTATCCGTAATCGGCTCAGCGATTTTGGTACAACACTTGCAACAGTTGGAGTGATTCTTTCCTACAAATGCTATTCTTTTTAAGATTAAATAATATTTTAAAGTATCGCTCCGCCAAAAAAAGTCTATTGCCATGACAGCGAGACTTCGAGAGCCCCAACCAAGATCGGCTCACATCTACGAATCCAACAATTTGAAAATTTGCCATTTGAGACTTCACATGTGATACCAATAACAAGGGGCGGGGGTGGTTCAGTCGGTAGCGCGCCAGGCTCGTAATCTGTAGTTCCCAGGTTCGAGTCCCAGATGGGTCAGCGTTGAGATATATCTCCGCAAAATTCCCCGCCCTGCCCACGGTCAGTAGGGGACACCGATGGGCTTGGAAAGGCCGCCGTCCGTCGGATGGGACGTTAAGCCTTGGCGCTGTGTGCGGGAGAGCCATACCCTGTGCATGTTAAAGGGTTGTTTTACCTCTGAGCGGCACTTTTTTGCACACCATGGGCTAAATGGCCAGGTCACATGGACCCCGAAGGCTCAGAGAAGGTTGGGGGAGGGGACCCACTGGAACAGCTGTTGGGAGACAGATGGTAGCCTCCCGTCAAGGCCATCCAGCGTGTTCTTTAACGTGCACAGGGTATGACTCACCCGCACACGGCACCACGGCTTAACGTCCCATCCGACGGACGGCGGCCTTTCCAAGCCCATCGGTGTCCCCTACTGACCGTGGGCTTGGGTTGGGTTGTTTTACCTCTGAGCTGCACTTTTTTGCACACTAAGGGCTAAATGGCCAGGTCACATGGACCCCGAAGGCTCAGAGAAGGTTGGTGAAGGGGACCCACTGGAACAGCTGTTGGGAGACAGATGGTAGCCTCCCGTCAAGGCCATCCAGCGTGTTCTTTAACGTGAACAGGGTATGGCTCTCCCGCACCGGTGCCACGGCTTAACGTCCCATCCGACGGACGGCGGCCTTTCCAAGCCCATCGGTGTCCCCTACTGACCGTGGGCAAGGCGGGGGAATTTTGCGGAGATAAATCTCAACGCTGATGACCGTGGGCAGGGCGGGGAATTGCATATTAAAGAACACGCTGGGTGGCCTTGACGGGAGGCTACCATCTGTCTCCCAACAGCCGTTCCAGTGGGTCCCTTCCCCCAACCTTCTCTGAGTCTTCGGGGTCCATGTGACCTGGCCATTTAGCCCATGGTGTGCAAAAAAGCGCCGCTCAGAGGTAAAACAACCCAACCCAACCAATAACAAGGAAACTTGGTGATTTTTTTGACATTTTACAAAAAAGTTGTTTTTGTTAATTAATCATTTAATGAAACACTATGAAACATGGGTTCCTTTTTTTGCAATGATTCTGTATAAATACTGCTTTCGTATCTTTAATCCTGTGGGGTGGCCATGTCGGGTGGCCTGTGGGGTGGCCATGTTTTTGCACACCATGGGCTAAATGGCCAGGTCACATTGACCCCGAAGGCTCAGTGAAGGTTGGGGGAGGGGACCCACTGGAACAGCTGTTGCGAGACAGATGGTAGCCTCCCGTCAAAGCCATCCAGCGTGTTCTTTAACGTGCACAGGGTATGGCTCTCCCGCACGGGGCCACGGCTTAACGTCCCATCCGAGGGACGGCGGACTTTCGAAGCCCATCGGTGTCCCCTACTGACCGTGGGCAGGGCGGGGAATTTTGCGGAGATAAATCTCAACGCTGACCCAGCTGGGACTTGAACCTGGGAACTACAGATTACGAGCCTGGCGCGCTACCGACTGAGCCACCCTCGCCCGATCTGTTTATAGCAATTTGAAAATTATAGTTTTATGGTGTGATGATTGAAAGTTAGATTTTGATTTTCTAATTTACTGAAATCGTCAAAAGTTTCAGTTGATAAATTTTGATGCAAGATACCTCTTCCGAAGAAAATATTTCTGAACAACCTTCAGCTAATTGGAGCCTTTCAGCAAGAGAACGATTACTGCATTTGGCGACGGCCCATAGCGACTAGGATCGAATATCAGATAAGTGATGGCTGTTGACGCTGTCTTTCTGCTCAGGTCTCGATTTCCACCATGGTGACGATGTTTTGGATCTCTGTATTAGCAATCTGGGAGATTTTATCTCCCTCAAGGGAATTCTTATGAGAAACATTTTTAAAGTTCAAATATCAATTCCAAAGACTTTTAAAGTTTACTTTTATTTCAACCTAATTTTGCGGGTAAAGAATTAGGCTCAGTCGGTAGCGCGACGGGTTCGTAATGCGAGTTGGGTTGGGTTGTTTTACCTCTGAGCGGCAATTTTTTGCACACCATGGGCTAAATGGCAAGGTCACAAGGACCCCGAATGGTTGGAGAAGGTTGGGGGAGTAGACCTACTGGAACAACTGTTGGGAGACAAATGGTAGCCTCCCGTCAAGGCCATCCAGCGTGTTCTTTAACGTGCACACAGGGTATGGCTCTCCCACACACGGGCCAACGGCTTAACGTCTCATCCGACGGACGGCGGCCTTTCCAAGCCCAGCGGTGTCCCCTAATAACCGTGGGCAGGTGATCTCGGTTGGGATGGGTTGCTTTACCTCTGAGAGGCGTTCTAGGCTCGTAATCTACAATTCCAAGTTCGAATTCCAGCTGGAACAGCGTTGAGATTGATCTCCGCAAAACTCCCCGCCCTCCTCTTGGTCAGTAGAGGTCACCGATGGGCTTGGAAAGGCCGCCGTCCGTCGGATGGGGCTTAAAGCCGTGGGCTAGTATGCGTGAGAGCCATACCCTGTGCACTTAAAAACATGCTGTATGACCTTGACGGGAGGTACCATCCGTTTCCCAACAGTTGTTACAGTGAGTCCCCTCCCCCAATCTTCTCTGAGCCTTTGGGGTCCTTGTGACCTGGCCCTTTAGCCCGTTGCGTGCAAAAAAGTGTCGCTCAGAAGTAAAACAACCCAACCGACTGAGTTGACCCGAATGAAATGGCGATCCAGGAAAGAAGTTAGATCGCCCATGATAATTGTAGAAAATGCAAAAGAGAAATTAAGATACTTATCCGTTTCCTGAAAAAAAATGCGGAAACCCCCAAAAAACATAAAAAATATCAGCGGGACAATACAAAGTGATATTTCGGTGTCTGCATATACAGTAAAATCTGAAATCCATTTGAAGTTTCGCGGAATTCTATAAAAGAAACTTTTTTCTAAAGATTTCTGAATTTTTCCACTAGTGCATGACGTCACTGGACGGGTTCATTGCTGCTGGCAGTCGAACTTGATTGATTGCCCGACGACTTTCCCAACAATACATTAGCGGAAGGAAATGGAACATTCCTAAAGCACAGAACAAGACCCTTGTTTCTCAGAAACTAATGCACTTGCCCAACGTTATGTTTGTTTTCTAGCTCTTAGTGTCTTCTTTTTTGCATTCTAATGGCATAAAAAAGTATTTTTTCAAAGTATTAATGCGGGATTTGTTAGGAAAGTTTCGTGGTTAAATTGAGTTGGTTATAATTCTCAAAATGTCGGTGATCGATTGATCATTTTCGTGCTTTGCTTTCAGAAATGCAACCTTTGCAGCCATGTCCAGATCTAAAGGGGGCGGGGGTGGCTCAGTTGGTAGCGCGCCAGGCTCGTAATCTGTAGTTCCCATGTTCGAGTCCCAGCTGGGTCAGCGTTGAGATTTATCTCCGCAAAATTCCCCGCCCTGCCCACGGTCAGTAGGGGACACCGATGGGCTTGGAAAGGCCGCCGTCCGTCGGATGGGATGTTAAGCCCTGGCTCCGTGTGCGGAAGAGCCATACCCTGTACACGTTAAAGAACACACTGGATGGCCGTGATGGGAGGCTACCATCTGTTTCCCAACAGCTGTTCCAGTGGGTACCCTCCCCCAACTTTCTCTGAGCCTACGGGATCCATGTGACCTGACCATTTAGCCCATGGTGTGCAAAAAAGTGCCGCTCAGAGATAAAACAACCCAACCCAGATCTAAAGGTAGGGATTCCCAGGTACGAGTCCTGCCTGGGTCAGCGTTGAGATTTTTCTCCGCAAAATTCCCCACCCTGCCCACGGTCAGTAGGGGACACCGATGGGCTTGATAAAGGCCGCCGTCCGTCGGATGGGGCGTTAAGCCTGGCTCCGTGTGCGAGAGAGCCATACCCTGTGCACGTTAAAGAACACGCTGGACGGCCTTGACGGAAGGCTACCATCTGTCTCCCAACCTATTTCAGTAGTCCCTTCCCCCAAACTTCATCGGAGCCTTCGGGGTCTTTATGACCTAGCTATTTGCCCATTGTATGGAAAAAAGTGCCGCTCAGAGGTAAAACAACGCCACCCGAATTTCGGCTATCATATAATAAGACGCTTAATTTTTTTTCGCCTTATTTAGGCTTACAAGTCTTTTCAGATGAAGGGAGGAACGTCTCCTTTTGGGTGCCCCCAAATCTATAAATCTGAATCTGCTTACAAATCCTTCCTTTGAATTAAAGTCTTTCTTAAGCTTTGCATCTCTTGCCGCTTTCAAGTTCAACATCACATTTCAAGTTCACAAACAGTAGCTGCTGGTTCTTGACAGGTGGCATTATAACATTGTCACGTGTGTGTGGAGTTGTTTTGTTTCAACAATTGACATTCCTTGCCACTGAACAGTCATTTGAGAGGGGGGGGGGGGCAATATACCGCAGCGGGGGGGGGAGAGCAAGCTGACGTCTTTGCTAATTTGAAGGGGTTATGATGGAAAAAAAATTGGAAACTTCTGGGCTAAATAACTAGGTCACAAGAACCCAACGATCGGAAAAAGTTGTGAAGCCAACTGGGCAGATGTTACGAGAAAGATGGAAGTCTCCCTTAAAGGTTGTTTCACCTCTGAGCGGCACTTTTCCCCCACACAATGGGCTAAATGACCAGGTCACAAGGACCCCGATGCCTCAAAGAAGGTTTGGGGGAGGGGACCCACTGGATAGCTGTTAGGAGACAGATGGTAGCTTCCCGTCAAGGCCATCCAATGTGTTCTTTAACGTTCACAAGGTATGGGCTCTCCAGCATACAGGGCCGTGGCTTAATGTCTCATCCGGCGGACGACGGACTTTCTAAGCCCTTCGGTGTCCCATACTGGTTGAGGACATGGCGGGGAATTTTGCTGAGATAAATTTCAACGCTGACCCAGCTGGGGCCCGAACCTGGGAACTACAGATCACAAGCCTAGCGCGCTACCGACTGAGCCATCCACGCTCCTCGACATCGACATCCCTTGTTGTACAGTCGCTCAAAAAATATCCGAACACTATGGTTGATTACAGAATTCATAAAAAATATCTGGCAACGATTTTTTTAGAAATTAGTGATCTGGCAACCTTCGTGTCACGTGATTACAGAATTCAGGAAAAATATCTGGAGTGTGTACAGTAACTGCACACGCTCAATATTTCCATGAGTGAGCCCACACGATCCAGGTCTTTGTGAGCTCACACGATCCAATGTGCTGTGAACATTAACCGCAACCGCTCCAGTTTGCTGTGAACGGTAACTGAACACGCTCAATATTTCCGTGAGTGAGCCCACACGATCCAGGTCTTTGTGAACTCACACGATCCAATGTGCTGTGAACATTAACCGCAACCTCTGCACTTTGTTGTGAACGGTAACTGCACACACTCCATATTCATTGCATTATATATTCATACGCATTATACAGGGTGAATCTGAAAAAGTGGGCAAAACTTTACGTTGTGGTAGAACGGTAGCTATACGAGCAATATTCGTCATAGAATGTATGGTCGGAACACAAGCGGTGAGAAGTTAAAAGGTAGTTTTCCACTGTCACATTTAAAGAATGAACACAAGAAGGAGAGGAGATACTTCAGAAAACATTTTATTAACAGGAATGTAATTGAGGTACATGCTCAAAGAAATTGCTCAAAAGAGCTGCCGCCAGTTATACTAACCATTTCGTGGTTAGTATAACCAGCCATCCTCTCGGCAATCCACGGTAGAAATGCCGTTGGGTGCGAGGACCGACCCTTTTATACCATTTCCAACGCCACCTAGCGGCTCGCCGTTTGCGTTCCGACCATACATTCTATGACGAATATTGCTCGTATAGCTGCGTTCTACCACCCCGTAAAGTTTTGCCCACTTTTTCATATATATTAAAAAAATATCCGAACACTATGGTTGATTACAGAATTCAGAAAAAATATCTGGCAACGATTTTTTTAGAAATTAGTGATCTGGCAACCTTCGTGTCACGTGACACGAAAGTTGCCAGATCACTAATTTCTAAAAAAATCTTTGCCAGATATTTTTTCTGAATTCTATAATCAACTATAGTGTTCGGATAATTTTTTGAGCGACTGTACTAATTCATAAGGTAGAGGAGTCAAAATATTTTAAAAATTAAGACCTATATCGTTGTTGTAAAAATAAAAGAAATTGTAAGGAAAAAGTAATAACTTTCTTAGAGAAAATGTAGTATTAGAATTGACTTCCATGAGCCAGAACAGACACATGACTTCCTGAACAAAGCCCCAAAAATTAATTATTTTGTTCCTAGATACAAAATGTCTTTGATACTGTTTCAAATAGAATTTTAATGTGTTAATTTCAAGCAGCTTGTTTTAGGGGGAATTATGTTGAAATGGTTTCAAAGCTGTTTAATTGGCATGAAACAAAGCGTATGAATTAAATAATAAAATTAGCGATATAATTACATTATAATTTGGAGTGTCCTAGGGATCTGTATTGGGACCAGTGTTGGACCTGTATTTGGAAATAAAAAACGAGATAATAGTTTTACTTTGTCGAAAATGCATGCCCAGAAACAGAAGAAGAAGAATCAAATATTAGACATCTATAACGAGAATATACACTGGTTTCCTTAAATTAAGGAAAATCCCCATGTTAAGTTAATGGGAAGCTAACGTCAAAGCTCTATAATTTCTAAAATAAGTTTTTTTTTTGTTTCGAAAAATGCGATTGGAGATAAAGATCTCAATCAAATAAATCAATATCTCGATTTTCGACAATATTTATTCAGTATTTAATGAGTTATGGAAGTTTGAATATTTAGCGATAACAATGCCAGCCACAAAAATTGACTTCAGAAGTTAATTAAAACTTAGTAATAAGTATTGTATCAAAGTGTTTAATAAAATAAGTTTGTGTTTTAGAACTTTGTGTAAAGAATTCTTTCACTATTCTTTAGTTTTGTATAAATTTATTAAGAATGACATTGCTGTTTTAAAATATTCAAACTTCCATAACTCATTAAATACTGAGCGAATATTGTTGAAAATCAAGATATTAATTTACTTGATTGAAATCTTTATCTGCAAATACATTTTTCAAAACAAATAAATTATTTTAGAAGTTATAGAACTTTGAAGTTAGCCTTTCATTGACTTAACACAGGGATTTTCCTTAATTTATGGGGGCTGGGGTGGCTCAGTCGGTAGCGCGCCAGGCTCGTAATCTGTAGTTCCCAGGTTCGAGTCCCAGCTGGGTCAGCGTTGAGATTTATCTCCGCAAAACTCCCCGCCCTGCCCACGGTCAGTAGGGGACACTGATGGGCTTGGAAAGGCCGCCGTCCGTCGGATGGGACGTTAAGCCATGGCCCCGTGTGCGGGAGAGCCATACCCTGTGCACGTTAAAGAACACGCTGGATGTCCTTGACGGGAAGCTACCATCTGTCTCCCAACAGCTGTTCCAGTGGGTCCCCTCCCCCAACCTTCTCTGAGCCTTCGGGGTCCATGTGACCTGGCCATTTAGCCCATGGTGTGCAAAAAAGTGCCGCTCAGAGGTACAACAACCCAACCTTAATTTATGGAAACCAGTGTATATTTTTAATGTAGTGGAATATGTAAAGAAAATTTGGAAAGACAAAACATTGGCGCGTTTGCAGTTATTTCTAGATTATTCAAAAATGTGTTATTGAAATAACTTTTTGCAACGAAAAGTATTAACATGAATTTACATTTATATATTCCCAAGGTTATTTAATTTGATTACAAATTACAGAAAGATTTAAGAAATGTAAATGACTATGTTAATGAAATCAAGAAATGGGTATTGGAGCTAAACTTAAAAAAATTAAAAATAAAAAAAAAAAGGAGAGAACGCAATGGAGACACTAAATGTAAAACATGCGAAATTTTGGGAAAATATTTATATTTTAACTTTAGTTTATCATTATATATCAAAAATTGTTATTTGTAAGTATTTTAGTATAGCAGCCATGCCCTGCATATGTACATAAAATACAAAATAAATTTATTTATTTACTATAATACTCGAAATGCAAACATTAGAATTATTGTATGGTGCGTGGTTCCAAAAATCTGAAAAGCAAGGGGCGGGGGTGGCTCAGTCGGTAGCGCGCCAGGCTCGTAATCTGCAGTTCCCAGGTTCGAGTCCCAGCTGGGTCAGCGTTGAGATTTATCTCCGCAAAATTTCCCACCCTGCCCACGGTCAGTAGGGGACACCGATGGACTTGGAAAGTCCGCCGTCCGTCGGATGGGATGTTAAGCCGTGACTCCGTGTACGGAAGAGCCATACCTTGTGCACGTTAAAGAACACGTAGGATGACCTTGACGGGAGGCTACCATCTGTCTCCCAACAGCTGTTCCAGTGGGTCCCCTCCCCCAACCTTCTCTGAGCCTTCGGGGTCCATGTGACCTGGCCATTTAGCCCATGGTGTGCAAAAAAGTGCCGCTCAGAGGTAAAACAACCCAACCCAAGTGAAAAGCAACGTTTTTAAATTTTTTAAATTTTTTTTAATATATTGTATAATACCTAAAAGCTGAAACATACTTTTTAGAATAATTGTACGGGTTGTAATTCCTGAAACTCGGAATATTAATTTCCACCTCAAACACATAAACAACTTGAAGGAATCGAAAAGTCAGACTTCGCGCCGTTTCCGTCTTTCCCAAGGGACCTGTTTAGCACAACAAGGCGAAATTAAAGTGTGCCATAAATTTTCTCCACAATGTGAAATTGTTTCGATTCACTTTTTTATAAGATCTTCGTATTATGTTTCCATAACTCGTTTTGTGACTCTCAGTTGTTATTATTCCTTTCAAAGAGTTTCCTTTTAAAGTTCATTTTAAATTCGATTCAGTACAGAAGAGAAAGTGGGGAAGAAATAAAGAAATCCCGAAGTATTTCGGAAGCAGAAGAGAGGAAATAGCGCATCTTTTGCAATGAGAAATACGATCTCGGGATGCGACGGTCACCAAGTCGCTGATCGATGAGGCGATCCCTTCTGTGCTGAAACGCAGCCTCCAACAATCCCTGACCGTCCCCAACAGAAGTCGGGTTTTATCCGGGGGCAGCGCTACAAATGATGATAGATGGCCGTCAGAGGAATGCTCCGTAAGGGATGATAAAGTGATGACAGATACTCTCTGGAGAGAGGATAGAGGAATCCAAGCGTCCTTTCTTCTACTCCCCATCCACACTCTGTCTCTTTCTCTTGTGGGAGAAAAAACTCCCGTCGTTAAGGCCATTGAAAAAAATGATGGTGAAGTTGCGGTTTGCAAACACAAAACAGAAACGTTTCTCTTAAAGGATTTCATTTTGGGGAATTTTTTTTTTAATTCTGCGTTGGGCTGTTTTATCTCTGACAGGCTTAATGGGGTTGGGTTGGGTTGTTTTACCTCGGCACTTTTTTTGAGAGGCACTTTTTTGCACACCATGGGCTAAATGGCCAGGTCACATGGACCCCGAAGGCTCAGAAAAGGTTGGGGGAAGGGACCCACTGGAACAGCTGTTGGGAGATAGATGGTAGCCTCCCGTCAAGGCCATCCAGCGTGTTCCATTACGGGTACAGGGTATGGCTCTCCCGCACAAGGGGCCACGGTTTAACGTCCCATCCGACGGACGGCGGCCTTTCCAAGCCCATCGGTGTCCCCTACTGACTGTGGGCAGGGCGGGGAATTTTTCGGAGATAAATCTCAACGCTGACCCAGCTGGGACTCGAACCTGGGAACTACAGATTACGAGCCTGGCGCGCTACCGACTGAGCCACCCCCGCCCCACACTTAATGGGGTAAATGGCCACTTCAGAAGGCGGCGCGAACCGAGGATTCAGTTCCGGGGAGAGGGTGGAGACAGCTTGAGACTCTAGTTTCAGGTTTCCAGAAATTAATTTCGGGGGGGAAGGAGACGTTTCGAACCGTTATTTCGAATTAACAATTTATTAAAATATTCAACCGTACATAAAAAATTAAAGTCACATTCAGTACCATAGCACACATAAAGTTGAAAAAACAAACCATATTGTTATGAATTTAACGGACGGAAACTGAGCGTGAATTCAAAAAAAAGTATTTAACAATTGTAATTCTAAAATAATGTAATTTATTACAAAAGTATGAATGGAAATATTTATTTAAACTAAATTCAACCAGCACAAATCTTCATCAGTATAAAAATAAACCTTCAGATGAACATATCACCTTATCACTATTCCTACAGAGAGTTGTTTCCTTTATAAAAATAAATAAAAATAAATACCCCCTCAAGCAGCTGCTTGCCACAGAGGTCTGACAGGAGCCTGTCAGTTTATATGCCACAGTAGGAGATCTGAGAGGATGGCAAGACCTCAGCAGTTATAATTCTTACTATCTCCACTCAAAACATAAAATAAGGCTTTTTACAACACTACCTATTACAGTTAATTGATACGAAATGCAAATTTATGTAAAACAAAAAACAACTATAGGATAACTTTGCATTTAAAAAAATCCTAGAAATTCGCTCGCTACAAATAAAACTCTCATTTAATATGAAGCGGTTGTTGGGTTGTTTTAACTCTGAACGGCAACTTCAACCATGGGCTAAATGGCCAGGTCACATGGACCCCGAAGGCTCAGAGAAGGTTGGAGGAGGGGACCCACTGGAACAGCTGTTGGGAGACAGATGGTAGCCTCCCGTCAAGGCCATCCAGCGTGTTCTTTAACGTGCACAGGGTATGGCTCTCTCCCGCACACGGGACCACGGCTTAAAGTCCCATCCGACGGACGGTGGCCTTTCCAAGCCCATCGGTGTCCCCTACTGACCGTGGGCAGGGCGGGGAGTTCTGCGGAGATAAATTTCAACGCTGACCCAGCTGGGACTCGAACCTGGGAACCACAGATTACGAGCCTATCCCGTACCGACTGAGCCACCCCCGACCCTAACTAAAGGGAGAATTTATCTTTTAAAACCATGTAATAATCAAATGTCCAAACTCTTTCAGTAACATCCTGCAATCAATTAATCGTTTGGAGCCCACGATTAAAATTAATCGTTCTGTTTTGTCAAATGAGCATTTTAATCGTATTTAATCTCTTGCCATCAAAAGTAACCAAATCGGCAAATAAAATTAGTAAAATGGACATTCATTCGTTAAAAGTCATTCCCAGAAGCAAGCCATTAAAATTCGAGCTCAAGTTTTAGGTTGGAAGCCGCCCCAATAATATTTAATCCTTTTCCCGTAATGTGCTCCCAAGATGCTACCAACCAATAAATAATTTTTGCCCAATGCTTTGTCTAATAATTGGGACGTAAACATTGCCGTAAATCTTCGAACTGCAAGAGAATTAACTTTCGTGAAGCGGCTTTAATATTTTGAAAGCTTCCAGATATAAATCACCCTTTTATAACTTTCACTTGTATGTAGCCAATAAGCATTAAAACGATCTACAACGAAGCCTTGTGAGAAGCTTTCTTTTCGAAACTGTCAACTGATATCCGGCAAGCTCTTCCGAAGTCGTGAATCCATCAAAGCACTCACGCAGCATCACTGCAGAGTTCCGAAATTATTAGGATTAAGTGCTCCCGTTTTAGACAGACAAACACTAACTGCGGAATGGTCAGTTTAGGAAGACCTCAGAACAGGAAAAATGGGTTGGTGAGGTCTCATCCGGCAGCAGTTAGTTACCTCAGTGTCTTGTAAAAGTCTCGATGTTTCATTTTTTCGTATATGGATGGATATATTTCCGTTGGGTTGTTTTATCTCTGAGCGGCACTTTTTTGCACACCATGGGCTAAATGGCCAGGTCACATGGACCCCGAAGGCTCAGAGAAGGTTGGGGGAGGGGACCCACTGGAACAGCTGTTGGGAGACAGATGGTAGCCTCCCGTCAAGGCCATCCAGCGTGTTCTTTAACGTGCACAGGGTATGGCTCTCCCACACACGGGGTCACGGCTTAACGTCCCATCCGACGGACGGCGGCATTTCCAAGCCCATCGATGTCTCCTACTGACCGTGGGCAGGGCGGGGAATTTTGTGGAGATAAATCTCAACGCTGACCCAGCTGGGACTCGAACCTGGGAACTACAGATTACGAGCCTGGCGCGCTACAGACTGAGCCACCCCCGACCCTACTCTTCCATACAAGGGGCTTGTGTTGTTTTACCGCTGAACGGCAAATTGTTAACATAAAGGGGTAAATATTGGTTCACACGGACCCGTAGGGCTCGGAGTTGGAGATGTTGGGATGTTTTACCTCTGAGAGGCACTTTTTTGCACACAATGGGCTAAATGTCCAGGCCACAAGGACCCCGAAGACTCGGACAAGGTTTGGGGAGGGGACCCACTGAACAGCTGTTGGGAGACAGATGGTAACCTCCCGTCAAGGTCATCGTGTTCTTTAACGTGCTCGGGGTTCTCAATACCCGCTTGCGTGAGCATTGAGATTTATCTCCGCAAAACTCCTGCCTTGCCCTCGGTCAGCAGGGAGATTACATTGAGTGGAAAGGCCGCCATCTGTCGGATGGGGCGTTAAGCCGTGGCTCCGTGTGCTGAAGAGTGCCATATTGTGTACACCAGTGTCTCGCAAATTGTGTGGCGCGAGAGATTCCAAGTGTGCCGCGAGAGATTTTCAAATTGACACTAGCTATTCCAAAGATTTCATTTTGACTTGACTTGTGTTATCGACGTGCTTTAATAAAAATCTTTCAGATTTTATCAACCGGGATCTTGTAAGTATTTATCAAGCTTTTTCCAATTTTTGGTATTAATTTTTGATTATTTCAAGCCATAGAATGGACAAATATTTAAAACAAACACCGAGTTATGATTAATTATATTTATTATTATATTTATTTTAAATAAAATGCATTTAACGAAACTTAAATTTTCCTCTTTTTACGTAACAATCAAAAATTCTTTTTTAGGTGTGCCGCGGAAAAAAAAATTAGATTCAGTGTGCCGCGGGAAAAAATTAGATTCAGTGTGCCGCGGAAAAAAAATTAGATTCAGTATGCCGCAGAGTAAAAAAGTTTGCGAGACACTGGTGTACACGTTAAAGAACACATTCGATGTCCTTGACGAGAGGCTATCAACTGTCTCCTAACATCTGCCCAGTGGGTCCCCTCCCTCCAACCTTCTTATAGCCCTCGGGTCCTTGTGACTTGGCTATTTAGCCCATTTTGTTAATAAAAAAATTCCGCTCAGAGGTAAAACAACCCAACCCTTTTCTGTCCATTGGTGGAAATTTAACAATAGGAATCATAGCAAGTTTGGATTGTCGTCGTTCCTTTGTGTTCGCGGTTTACTGTTAACAATCGTTGGACTCAGCAGCATCTGTTCGCTCAAAATGTCAGAATTCAGTTTTTTTGCAATTTTTACGGTTAATATTCAAAGCAAACTCTTTTTAGTGGTAACTGTTAAAAAAATAATGTTAATCGAAAAAACCAACATTGAAAAATTAATATTCAAGATACGAAAAACAAAAATCGTTTATTTTTTTTTTGTTTTATTATTTGAAATAGAAAAAAAGTTCCTGAAAAGATAAAATTTCTTTTCTTGGAGTTTTTATTTTAACGGAGAAACTGGCGAAACTTTCGGGAGGAAATTGGAAGAAGGAAGTGAGAAAAACAGATGATCATCACAATCTTCTTCACTTCAGATAAAAGCTGAAGAAAATATCTTTAGGTTTAATGAAACACACTTGGAGCTTTTTTTTTTCGTTCGTTGTTAAAAGAAATCAGTAAACTCTCTTTTATAGGTTGTTTTACCTCTGAACGGCACTTTTTTGCACACCATGGGCTAAATGACCAAGTCACATGGACCCCGAAGGCTCAGAGAAGGTTGGGGGAGGGTACCCACTGGAATAGCTGTTGGGAGACAGATGGTAGCCTCCCGTCAAAGCCATCCAGCGTGTTCTTTAACGTGCACAGGGTATGACTCTCACGCACACGGGACCACGGCTTAACGTCCCATCCGACGGACGGCGGCCTTTCGAAGCCCATCGGTGTCCCCTACTGACCGTGGGCAGGGCGGGGAATTCTCTTTTATAATTGTTGAAATAATTTGAATAAAAAAATAGCAATGATTTAAATGACGCTTTTCCGTTTTGGCTATTTTTTTTCAGACGTAGTCATAAATGAACCAAATGACAATGCATCATCCCAACACGATCTTATCTCTTTCTAAAGAACGTGATGATGAAATGATGATGATACGATATCACGTGCTACAAAAACAGATTTTATACAGAACATCATCATGATGATGCGAAATATTATGTTAGAGAATCGACTTTCTAGAGAACATGAGGATGATGATGAATCTTATAATACAGTACTCAATTGCAAAGATGATGATGATGATAAATTATAGGCTACAAATAAAAGAATTGCAAAGAACATGATGATAAATCATATAGCAGAGAACTGAATTACAGAGAATATGATGATGATGATAAAATCCTGTGATAGAGAACTGAATTGCAAAGTGGGCAATGGTATCATCATCGTGGTCGTCGTGACGATGATGATGATAAAATTCTGTGATAGAAAACTGACTTTGCAAAGAACATGCTTATGATTCGAAATCATATGCAGGAGAACCAACTTTCCAAAATATATGATGATACGCTATGACTTTTAAAAGGAAATGATGATGATAATGCGAAGTGTTGAGCTAGAGAACTAATTTTCCAAAGCACATGATGATTGTGATGATGATAAAAGAGTGGATTTGATTGCTTATTCGTTTTCTGAATAATCTTTATTAATATAAGATAATCATATATCAGTTCTTCCTAACTATGTCTTCATATTAAAGGGGCGGTGGTGGCTCAGTCGGTAGCGCGCCAGGCTCGTAATCTGTAGTTCCCAGGTTCGAGTCCCAGCTGGGTCAGTGTTGAGATTTATCTCCGCAAAATTCCCCGCCCTGTCCACGGTCAGTAGGGGACACCGATGGGCTTGGAAAGGCTGCCGTCCGTCGGATGGGCCGTTAAGCCGTGACCCCGTGTGCGGGAAAGTCATACCCTGTGCACGTTAAAGAACACGCTGGATGGCCTTGACGGGAGACTACCATCTGTCTCCCAACAGCTGTTCCAGTGGGTCCCCTCCCCCAACCTTCTCTGAGCCTTCGGGGTCCATGTGACCTGGCCATTTAGCCCACGGTGTGCAAAAAAAGTGCCGCTCAGAGGTAAAACAACCCAACCTTTATGTTAAAGTTTTTATTTTTTTTCTTTCGTAGACATGAAAGATATTTTGCATTATTTTTCTCGTGTTTCTGCGCATTGGACGACAACAGACTCCGTTTTCAATTGTAATTCCATTTTTGTTTCTTATAACTTTCGGTTCTTCATCAGAGAGAATTATAAGAAAAGAGTTCTTTACAAAATCTTACCATCCCCCTCCCCCTTTCTTCTTTTTTTTTTACTTTGTTTAATGATGAAAGAATCATCATTTGAAGAAAGAAGAAGATAGATGCAGATAGATGTTCAATTCGTACGTGGATTCGTCAATGTTCGCCTGGTGTCATCTATTTGGGGGAACTGCCGAGTAATTAAGTTTTCATCAGAAGAAGATCAGGAGGATCCGTTGGGAGATGAGGAGGAGATCGAGTCGTGGATGAAAAAGATCGGCTAAGAGGAAGAAGGATGTAAGAGAGGAATCGGAAATCGTATTGCCAGCTCTTTTGGTTTGATTTATTCCTATTTTATTAGGATGCGATTATTGGGTTTTTTTCATTAGTGAGCGCTACTTTGTCTATCCCAATGCGCTAAGAGGACAGGTCACAAGGATTCCTAGGATGGGGGCTCTAATACATGATGCTCACGATGATAATTTTGTTGATGATGTCGTTGATGTAGGTCTTGATAATGATGCTATTTTCGTTCTTTAGGAAATGTCACTATTGGTCTTGATGATAATGTTACTGTTGGTGTTGCTGCTGATGATGATAATAATGTTACTGTTGGTATTGAGAATGATGATGAAATTGGTGACTGTTGAGATGACTATTGTTCTTGATGGTGCTCAAGACGACACATTGTAGACGAGATAATAATAATATTAATAATAACCTTAATAATAAAAAATAATGAAAAACATTGTTGTAAACTTAATTAATGAAAAACATTGTTAATAATGAAAAACATTGTTGTCGCTGTTGACTTAATAATAAAAAATAATGAAAAACATTGTTGTAAACTTAATTAATGAAAAACATTGTTAATAATGAAAAACACTGTTGTCGCTGTTGACATTGATGATAATTATGTTTACATTGACGATGTTGTTGCTGTTGTAGTTGATGATGGGGGCGGGGGTGGCTCAGTCGGTAGCGCGCCAGGCTCGTGATCTGTAGTTCTCAGGTTCGAGTCCCAGCTGGGTCAGCATTGAGACTTATCTCCCCAAAACTACCCGCCCTGCCCACGGTCAGTAGGGGACACCGATGGGCTTGGAAATGCCGCCGTCCGTCGGATGGGACGTTAAGCCGTGTCCCTGTGTGCAGGAGAGTCCTTACCTTGTGCACGTTAAAGAACACACTGGATTGTGTTGACGGGAGGCTACCATCTGTCTCCCAACAGCTGTTCCAGTGGGTCCCCTCCCCCAACCTTCTCTGAGCCTTCGGGGTCCATGTGACCTGGCCATTTAGCCCATGGTGTGCAAAAAAGTGCCGCTCAGAGGTAAAACAACCCAACCCGTAGTTGATGATGATACATTGCAAATGAGCTAGTTCCTCTTAGTAGTCAAAGGCATTGTTATTGCTGTTTGTTTACATTAACGATGATGTTGCTATTGACATTGAAATTGATTATGATTATGACACTTGCCTACGATAGAGTTTCCTGTTAGTTATCACATTTTCTGACATGCACCTGGTTTTCGTTTCATTGTAACGAGGCTCAATTTTTTTCTATTGAGAGAATTTTTCTAAATCATTGATTGATATCCCTTATTTTTCTTTATCTAAGGAGAGAAGAGATTGCCTTAATCTATAGCATGCGAAGACCTGTAGTCATTTGGCGGGGGTGGCTCAGTCGGTAGCGCGTCAGACTTGCAATCTGCAGTCTATAGCATGCAAAGACCTGTAGTCATTTGGCGGGGGTGGCTCAGTCGGTAGCGCTTCAGGCTTGCAATCTGCAGTCTATAGCATGCGAAGACCTGTAGTCATTTGGCGGGGGTGGCTCAGTCGGTAGCGCGTCAGACTTGCAATCTGCAGTCTATAGCATGCGAAGACCTGTAGTCATTTGGTGGGGGTGGCTCAGTCGGTAGCGCGTCAGGTTTGTAATCTGCAGTTTCATTTCCAGCTGGGCAAGAGTTAATGCTTATTTCTGCATAAGTTTCCGCCCTTTCTTTAGTCAGCAGGGGACACCGATGGACATGGAAAGGCCACCGTCCGTCGGATGAGACGTTAAGCCGTGGCTCCGTGTGCGGGATGCAATGAAACACACAACGGGGTACAATGAAAGATATCTCCACTAAATAAAGGGTTGGGTTGTTTTACCTCTGAGCGGCACTTTTTTGCACACCATGGACAAAATGGTCAGGTCACAAGGACCCCGACGGCTCAGAGAAGGTTGGGGGAGGGGACTCACTGGAACAGCTGTTAGGAGACAGATGGTAACCTCCCGTCAAGGCCATCCAGCGTGTTCTTTAACGTGCACAGGGTATGGCTCTCCCGCACACGGGTTGGGTTGGGTTGTTTTACTTCTGAGAGGCAAGTTTTTGCACACCATGAGCTAAATGACCAGGTCACATGGACCCCGAAGGCTCAGAGAAGGTTGGGGGAGGAGACCCACTGGAATAGCTGTTGGGAGACAGATGGTAGCCTCCCGTCAAGGCCATCCAGCGTGTTCTTTAACGTGCATAGGGTATGGCTCTCCCGCACACGGGGCCACGGCTTAACGTCCCATCCGACGGACGGCGGCTTTTCCAAGCCCATCGGTGTCCCCTACTGACCGTGGGCAGGGCGGGGAATTTTGCGGAGATAAATCTCAATGCTGACCCAGGTGGGATTCGAACCTGGGAACTACAGATTACGAGCCTGGCGCGCTACCGTCTGAGCCCAACTCAATAAAGGGCGGTATTAAATTGAAACAATTAAAGAAAGAGGATTTTCCAAGCGAAAAGGCTGTTTTTTTGCAGTCTGTTAGAAATCTTCTTTCTGTAGCGAAGAGCATCTCTTTGCTTGAACCCACATCAGAAGAGAAGCGCCTAAAAGACTCCACGAGACGACGAATAGGATACTAAGCTCTAATCTCAAGGGGAATTGTTATATTGCCAAGGAACATAGGAGACAGATTTGGGTCTTAGTATCCCACTTGCCCAAGGCAATGCCTTATTAGAAGGGAACGGCTGGTAGCTATTTCGTGTAATCTTCGTACTGACTAAGAGTTTCTTTTCCCAAAGAACTATTTCATTTGATATTTAACAAAAATATTTTTGTGATTCTAGGAATTCCAAATTGTAGTTAAAAGTATCGTGGGACTAAATTCTTACTAAGCCATCTCTGTTTATAATTATTTTATTTATTCTGGGAAATAGTATCATAGTATATTGTAATAAGGATTTTCCAAATAATACATAGGTTGTTAGCAAGGGGTATGAAGAAAATAATATACTAGGTCAGTGGTTCTGAACCTTTTTTGCTTCACGTACCCTCTGGAAATGTGTATGTAACTGGCGTACCCCTTGTATAGCTATCTATATAAGGGGTACGCCAGTTACATAAAACTATAGTTGTAGTATAACAGTGGGAATAAAATAATTAAAAAATATAAAGTATAGCTAGCGACTTTTGAGCTCTCACGGCGTACTTCAAAAACTTTTATGGGTACCCCACGTTGAGAACCACTATTTTATATAATAAATAAGTATATATATATATAACCTCCTATTTTTTCACTGTCCAGGCCTTATACGATATAGGAGGTTGGGTTGTTTTACCTCTGAGCGGCACTTTTTTGCACACCGTGGGTTAAATGGCCAGGTCACATGGACCCCGAAAACTCAGAGAAGGTTTGGGGAGGGGACCCACTGGAACAGCTGTTGGGAGACAGATGGTAGCCTCCCGTCAAAGCCATCCAGCGTGTTCTTTAATGTGTACAGGGTATAGCTCTCCCGCACACGGAGCCACGGCTTAACGTCCCATCCGACGGGGGTGGCTCAGTCTGTAGCGCGCCAGGTTCGTAATCTGTAGTTCCCAGGTTCGAGTCCCAGCTGGGTCAGCGTTGAGATTTATCTCCGCAAAATTCCCCACCCTGCCCACGGTCAGTAGGGAACACCGATGTGCTTGAAAAGGCCGCCGTCCGTCGGATGGGACGTTAAGCCGTGGCCCCGTGTGAGGGAGAGCCATACCCTGTGCACGTTAAAGAACACGCTGGATGGCCTTGACGGGAGGCTACCATCTGTCTCCCAACAGCTGTTCCAGTGGGTTCCCTCCCCCACCCTTCTCTGAGCCTTCGGGGTCCTTGTGGCCTGGCCATTTAGCCCATGGTGTGCAAAAAAGTGCCTCTCAGAGGTAAAACAATCCAATCCAATCCCATTCGACGGACGGCGGCCTTTCCAAGCCCATCGGTGTCCCCTACTGACCGTGGGCAGGGTGGGGAATTTTGCGGAGATAAATCTCAACTCTGACCCAGCTGGGACTCGAACCTGGGAACTACAGATTACGAGCCTGGCGCTCTACCGACTGAGCCACCCCCGCCCCGCGCTATAGGAGACTTTTGTCTATAATGCAAATGAGCATACACCCTTTTAAAAATGATACTAAGTTATTATACTTATTCATATTTCATACAATTTTTAAGAATTTTTTACATATCTCAAAACTACCAATGATATGTTTATATTCTCACGTTTTCAGTTATTTTATCATTTTTGTTAATTAATCTAGTCTATTGTTGGCCCACCCTTTCTCATTTTACCGAGTTGATTGTGTTTTGTCTATTCGTGCCAGGTGTCAGTCCATTTGTACTGACCTGACTGGATTTCTGTAGAAACAAAATGCTCGGTAAAGATACTGTATTAAGTCACGCAGAATCCCACCAGAAAGAAGTTCAAACTGATTTCATAGAGCAGTGATTCATAGAGCGTGTTAAAAGGTGCACGCGAGGCCGTTTTTCTTGACACGAAACAAAGAGGTGGATTAGGTTGTGTCGGGTTGTTTTGCTTCTCAGCGATACTTTTTTGCACACAATGGGCTAAATGGCCAGGTCACAAGGACCCCGAACGCAAAATGAAGGTTGGGGACCCACTGGAATAGCTGTTGGGGATCAGATGGTAGCCAGCATCAAGACCATCCAGCGTGTTATTTAACATGCACAGGATATGGCTCTCCCGCACACGGAGCCACGGCTTAACGTTCCATTCCGACAGCCTTCCCAAGCCCATCGGTGTTCCCAGCTGACCGTGAGGAGGGACTAAGTGGTGTTGGGTTGTTTCACCTCTGAGCGGCACTTTATTTGCACACCATTGGCTAAATGGCCAGGTCACATGGACCCCGAAGGCTCAGAAAAGGTTGGGGGAGGAGATCCACTGGAACAGCTGTTAGGAGACAGGTGGTAGCCTCCCATGGCACGATGATTCCATCCAGCGTGTTCTTTAACGTACAAAGGGTATGGCCCATCGGTGTCCCCTACTGACCTTGGGCAGGGCGGGGAATTTTGCGGAGATAAGTCTCAACGCTGACCCAGCTGGGACTCGAACCTGGGAACTACAGATTAAGAGCCTGGCGCGCTACCGACTGAGCCACCCCCGCCCCACGCGGATGGTTGTTTTCTGTTGATAGTAAGATAAATTTAGCGATCTAACAAAAGACGAAGAATTGTTTACGCCTGAATGGAAGGTATTCAAGAGATATGAGAGACAAAGTGAAGAGGTAGTAGTTTAGTAGAACAGACCTAGCTAGTCTTATATGCTCCGTAGAAAAAAGGGTTATGTATGATAATAGTTAGTTTGTTTATAAGTTATTTCATCCATATTTTTGTAATAATTTGCATTGTATTGTAATTTATTTGCAAACATACTTATTGATTCTCACGCTCAGTGCCTATCCATTTAAAAATTTACAACAATATATACACATTAAATTTTTTATTCATAAATTACGTATATCGATAAACTCAAAAAATGGCAAAAACAATTTAACAAATCTTATAAAATTATAAACATTTATTGGGTAATCAGATCTAGCGACTTTTGAGCTTGCACAGCGTACGCCAACAGATTTTACCGCGTACCCCACGTTGAGAACCCCTATACTAGGGAATTACTTTTTGATCAGATTATAAAGTTTTTTTCTTTTTCCGGAGGGGAGGAACTCTTCAGTAATTTGTACAGTTTAATGGCTGTCTCAAGTGCTTTCTCTCTTTGGGAAACACTCCTCAGTCATTTTCTACTTGGGGTATACTCCCCGGTGCTTTATTTCGGGAACACTGGGGCGGAGGTGGCTCAGTCGGTAGCGCGCCAGACTCGTAATCTGTAGTTCTCAGGTTCGAGTCCCAGCTGGGTCAGCGTTGAGATTTATCTCTGCAAAATTTCCCGCCTTGCCCACGGTCAGTAGAGGACACCGATGGGCTTGGAAAGGCCGCCGACCGTCGGATGGGACGTTAAGCCGTGGCCCCGTGTGCGGGAGAGCCATACCCTGTCCACGTTAAAGAACACGCTGGATGGCCTTGACGGGAGGCTACCATCTGTCTCCCAACAGATGTTCCAGTGGGTCCCCTCCCCCAACCTTCTCTGAACCTTCGGGGTCCATGTGACCTGGCCATTTAGCCCATGGTGTGCAAAAAGTGCCGCTCAGAGGTAAAACAACCCAACTCAACTCGGGAACACTCCCAGTGTTTTCTCTATTTGGGGAACATTCCTTAGTCCTTTTCAACTCGAGGAATACTCTCAGCTTTTTTCTACTTGGAGGGCACTTTATATTTTGGGGGACCCTACTCAGTATTTCCTCTACTTATCTCAGTACTTTATCTGTGGAACACTCCAAAACACTTTACTTGGAGAATATTTCTCAGTACGTTCTATATTTTGGAGGAACTCTCAGCACTTTAATTTGCAGACTCTCCTCAATACTTCCTCTACTTGGGGCAGCTTTTTTTTTCTTTAATGCCTAAGGCCAAAAAATAAATGCTTTTCAAGATCTTGACCAAAACTAGAAAATGAGAATGCGATTTTCGATGTGGCTTTCCATTTGGTGCAATTTAGAAATTTATCATCTCTGTTTCTGATGCAGATCGTCATATTCACCACTCAATACTCACTTTCAACATCTTTATAAATAACAAGTTTTGGGAATAATTCACACGCATGGATGATTTAAAGACACTCAACTCCAGAGAATAAGAAATTGAGTGTAGGAAATTTGTTTTACCTCTGCGTGGCACTTTTTTTTCCAGCAATCGGCTAAATGGTCAGGTCACAAGGATCCTCAAGGCTCAGAGAAAGATTGGGAAGGAAACCTCTGAATAGTAATTAGCAAACAGATGGAAGCCTCTCGTCAAGGTCATCCAGCGTATTCTTTTATATGCACTGAGTTTGGCTCTCCCGTGCACGGAGACACGGCTTAACATTGCGCCCGACGTACGGTCGGTATTGTGGAGATAAATATGAACTTAAAACACAGTTGATATTCGAATCTAATAACATCAGATTACAGGCCTAGAGCGCTACTGACCGAGCCTGGGTTGTTTTGGTTGTTTCAGCTCTGAGCGGCACTTTTTTGCTCACAGTGGGCTAAATGGCCAGGTCACAAGGACACCGAAGGCTCAGAGAAGGTTGGGGGAGGGGACCCACTGGAACAGCTGTTGGGAGACAGATGGTAGCCTCCCGTCAAGGCCATCCAGCGTGTTCTTTAACGTGCACAGGGTATGGCTCTCCCGCACACGGAGCCACGGCTTAACGTCCCATCCGACGGACGGCGGCCTTTCCAAACCCATCGGTGTCCCCTACTGACCGTGGGCAGTGCGAGGAGTTTTGTTGAGAGTTTTGCTGACCCAGCTGGGGCTCGAACCTGGAAATTGCAGATTACGAGCCTAGCGCGCTACCACTGAGCCACCCTCATCCCACTGACCGAGCCAACAACTTGCATTGCGGTTACAATTGTGTAGTTCAACAACAAGTTTGATTATCAACAAAAGTACGAAAAAAAGTAAGCAAACTGTTGGAAGAAAACAAGAAAAAAGAGAGGGCGGGGGAAAGAAGGAGATCAGACTCGAAACTTGATGAAGCAGAAGATAATCCAAAAGCAACTGAAACATCTGAAAGCACCGAAGCGATGCTAACTTTTCTAGTGAAGTGATCAAAGTGCAGAGTAAGTGGGGAGAAAAAAAGAGAAGGAGTAGACGAAACAGACCAAGACGAGCAAAAAGGGCGAACCAATGTTCGCTACGATGTTTTAGCTGTAGAAACTTTAATAGCTGAGTGAACAGGATCCTCTCTCTCTGGGGAACATCGAGAGAGTCGTAAATGGAGTAAGATGGAGCTTCTGCTTGGGATGAACTTAGTAAGATGGCCGAAAGGGAGGAACTGAAACTTACAAATACTGGGCAGAAAAATGGTAACTTTGGGTTGGGTTGTTTTTCCTCTGAGCGGCACTTTTTTGCACACCATGGGCTAAATGGCCAGGTCACATGGACCCCGTAGGCTCAGAGAAGGTTGGGGGAGGGGACCCACTGGAACATCTGTTGGGAGACAGATGGTAGCCTCCCGTCAAGGTCATCCAGCGTGTTCTTTAACGTGCACAGGGTATGGCTCTCCCGCACACGGCGCCACGGTTTAACGTCCCATCCGACGGACGGCGGCCTTTCCAAGCCCATCGGTGTCCCCTACTGACCGTGGGCAGGGCAGGGAATTTTGCGGAGATAAATCTCAACGCTTACCCAGCTGGGACTCGAACCTGGGAACTACAGATTACGAGCCTGGCGCGCTACCGACTGAGCCACCCCCGCCCCAAAAATGGTAACAGTTGCATGTTATCTCAATGGAAAATCACCTTCAGAGCTCAATTGCTTCTTCAATAATCATTTTTAACGAAAAATAATTCTAAAGACAAATTAAAAATATCAATTAAATCTTTCTAAATCTCGATTTTAAATAATATTTTTTCAATATATTTAAAGAGTTATGGACGCTGGAATATTTAAGAAGCTACAAAAAAATTGACCTTAAACTTTAATTAAAACGTTAAAACAGGTTAAAAGATTAGTTACCAGGTTCAATGCTACCCGGTACAGTCGTCAAAAAAATATCCGATGATTAGAAAAATCAGAAAAAAATATCTGGCAACGATTTTTTTTTAGAAATTAGTGATCTGGCAACCTTCGTGTCACGTGACACGAAGGTTTCCAGATCATTAATTTCTAAAACAATCGTTGCCAGATATTTTTTCTGAATTCTGTAATCAACCATAGAGTTCGGATACTTTTTTGAGCGACTGTAGATGGTCATATTATTTTGATACTAGATCGTGTGGGCTCACTCACGGAAATATTGAGCGTGTGCAGTTACCGTTCACAGCAAACTGGAGCGTGTGCAGTAACTGCACACGCTCCAGTTTGCTGGAAAGGTAACTGGAGCGTGTATAGTTGCTGTAGACGCTCCAGATATTTTTCCTGAATTCTGTAATCACGTGACACGAGGGTTGCCAGATCATTAATTTCTAAAACAATCGTTGCCAGATATTTTTTCTGAATTCTGTAATGAACCATAGTGTCCGGATATTTTTTTGGGCGACTGTAGGTGGTCATATTATTTTGATACGAGATCGTGTGGGCTCACTCACGGAAATATTGAGCGTGTGCAGTTACCGTTCACAGCAAACTGGAGCGTGTGCAGTAACTGCACACACTCTAGTTTGCTGTGAAAGGTAACTGGAGCGTGAACAGTTGCTGTACACGCTCCAGATATTTTTCCTGAATTCTGTAATCACGTGACACGAAGGTTGCCAGATCACTAATTTCTAAAAAAATCGGTGCCAGATATTTTTTCTGAATTTTGTAATCAACCATAGTGTTCGGATACTTTTTTGACCGACTGTACTCTACTAGAGTCCACTGTGATCTCTTAACCTGTTTTAAACTTTTAAGTTTGGGACCAATTTTTTGTAGCCTGTTAAATATTCCAGCTTTCCTAACTGTTTGAATACTAAACAAATATTGTTTAAAATAAAGATTTAGATAGATTCGATTGACATCTTTATTTTATACACTACAGGAAATAAAAAAATGCAACACTTGCAAGAAGTTATGCAAATGTGACGAAATTTAGAGAAGCGACAGTATATGGAAATGCACGGAAATGATTAGGTTTGCAGGACGATCCAAACGATTGGACAGGCACGAGATGACGTCACAGGTGCGGGTTGTTGTGTTGGGTTGTTTTACCTCTGAGCGGCACTTTTTTGCACACCATGGGCTAAATGGCCAGGTCACATGGACCCCGAAGGCTCAGAGAAGGTTGGGGTAGGGGACCCACTGGAACAGCTGTTGGGAGACAGATGGTAGCCTCCCGTCAAGGCCATCCAGCGTGTTCTTTAACGAGCACAGGGTATGGCTCTCACGCACACGGGGCCACGGCTTAACGTCTCATCGGACGGACGGCGGTCTTTCCAAGAACATCGGTGTCCCCTACTGACCGTGGGCAGGGCTGGGAATTTTGCGGAGATAAATCTCAACGCTGACCCAGCTGGGACTCGAACCTGGGAACTACAGATTATGAGCCTGGAGCGCTACCGACTGAGCCACCCCCGCCCCTCACAGGTGCGGATCAGTCAAACACAGATAAAGGCAACCAAAGCTCTCCTGGTTGACAAATCGTTGTGGAAATTGCTCTAAACCGCTAGAGATGCTCTTACACAGGCATCGACAGCCGTTCCAACAGTTAACAGACTTTGAGCGTGGAAGAATCATCGGTCTTACAGAAGCTCGTTTGTCGTACAGAGATGTGGCCAATCTTGTTGGCCGTAATCGAGGTACCACCGTACACAAATGGCGCCAGTGGGTTCAAGAACGATCCAGTACCCGCCGACAAGGATCAGGAAGACGACGTATGACCACTGAGCGACAGGACCGCCATTTGCGACGCATGGCATTGCGTGACAGATTCGCGACTACAACGCAACTGCAAAGGGACTGGCAACAGGTAACACATCCAATATCTAACAGGTGGACGGTAAACAACAGGCTTTTATAGTTTTCATTGCGAGCCTATTGTCCGGGACTGCGTTTGCCTCTCACATGGGAACTGCAGATTACTAGCCTGGCGCGCTACAGAATGAGCCACCCCCGCCCCCTTTTCAACTCAGGTGTTTCCTCTGTATCTTTTTTAAAATTCCATTCAACGACATATTCCTTATTACTTAAAAGATTGTGTCCTTATTCTTTGTACCGCATCTGGGACATTTCCATCTCTCCTTTCTCTCTTTCGTTAATCTCTTAGTATTTCCTTCTGTTAAAAGGGCGGGGGTGGCTCAGTCGGTAGCGCGCCAGGCTCGTAATCTGTAGTTCCCAGGTTCGAGTCCCAGCTGGGTCAGCGTTGAGATTTATCTCCGCAAAATTCCCCGCCCTGCCCACGGTCAGTAGGGGACACCGATGGGCTTGGAAAGGCAGCCGTCCGTCGGATGGGACGTTAAGCCATGGCTCCGTGTGCGGGAGAGCCGTACCCTGTGCACGTTAAAGAACACGCTGGATGGTCTTGACAGGAGGCTACCATCTGTCTCCCAACAGCTGTTCCAGTGTGTCCCCTCCCCCAACCTTCTCTGAGCCTTCGGGGTCCATGTAACCTGGCCATTTAACTATTGTGTGCAAAAAAGTGCCGCTCAGAGGTAAAACAACCCAACAGCACAACCCAAAGCCTCAGACAGAAGCGGAACGAACAAGAGTGCAATACCACGGTGTTTAGTGACGAATCTCGTTTTTGTCTTGGTCAGCACGACGGTAGACAAATGTTCGCCGTCATCCAGGGGAAAGAACGCCAACCAGTGCGTGCGACATCGTCACACAACTCCAGCACCTAGTGGTTTAGTGTGGGCTGCCATTAGTCAGACGTCTCGGTCAGAATGGTCATCATAAGGGGATCTCTAACTGCCCAACGACATGTTGTCAACATTTTTCAGCCAGTGGTTATTCCCATTTGTTCAGCACCACGGACCTTTTACCAGAAAAATAACGCACGTCCCCACACAGCCTGCATTATCTACACGAGCAAAACCTTACAGGTTACGGACTTTTCACCTATTGAACACGTCTGGGACACGATGGTCCGATTGCTCGAACAACACGCAAGAGGTGCGCCAACCACTGTCGCTGAAATGGAACAGATTGGATTGTTTTACCTCTGAGCGGCACTTTTTTTGCACACCATGGGCTAAATGGCCAGGCCACAAGAACCCCGAAGGCTCAGAGAAGGTTGGGGGAGATGACCCATTGGAACAGCTGTTGGGAGACAGATGGTAGCCTCCCGTCAAGGCTATCTAGCGTGTTCTTTAACGTGCACAGGGTATGGCTTAACGTCCCATCCGACGAACGGCGGCCTTTTCAAGCCCATCGGTGTCCCCTACTGACCGTGGGCAGGGCGGGGAATTTTGCGGAGATAAATCTCAACGCTGACCCAGCTGGGACTCGAACCTGGGAACTACAGATTACGAGCCTGGCGCGCTACCGACTGAGCCACCCTCGCCCCGAAATGGAACAGCGACTTGACGCTATTAGACGTTCTGTCCCTCAGGAGGATATTATAGAGCTGTACGATCGACTTTCCTGCCGTGTTCTGTACAGCTGCGCGGGCGGTTCAAAATATAGATATAGATTTTTCATTCACTACTCTCAACACCAGTAAAGTTCAATATAAAATCCGAAACGAAAAACGTACTTTTACATAAATTTTTCATGTTTAAAAGTTCATACACATGAACTGATTAACACAAATTATATTGCAAAGTATAAATTATAATCTATTTTATAGGTAGTTTTTTTTTAAACAAACAAACTGAACAATATGAAAGTAGTAAATAAATATGAAAATTTCTGATTTAGATTATGCTGATGATTTAGCCCTTTTGGCAAATGATGTTGATGAGATGAACTCTTTCATTCGAGCTGTTGATGAAACTGGTAGTAGAGTAGGGTTGGTTATAAACAGAGAGAAAACTAAAATGATGAAAATTGGTCAGGCAGGCTGTGATTCAGTTAATCTGAATGGTTGCAGTCTTGAGCAGGTGTCACAGTTTTATTATCTTGGGAGCTATGTAACAGATAATGGTGATGTGCGGCATGAGATTAACAGACGAATAGGGATTGCTGCCGGGACTTTTAAGACCTATGGAGAGTGTGGAGAAATAGGCGTATACACCTAAAGACTAAAATTAGACTGTATAATAGTTTGGTTCTTTCTAGGGTAGTTATGGTAGTGAAACGTGGACACTGTATAAACAAGATAACAGGAAACTAGATGCTTTTGATTCTAGATGCTTACGCAGTATCTTGGGTATTAGGTGGTTTAACTTTGTAACTAATGATGAGGTTAGGCAAAGGAGTCTGCAACCTCTTTTAAGCAGTATATTGTGCAGAGAGAGACTCTGCTGGTTTGGCAATGTTGCCCGTATGGATAATTATAGTTTGCCGAATAGGGTTATGAACAGTGTGCCTAAAGGCTTCAGAAAGAGGGGGAGACCAAGAATGCGGCGGGCAGACAATGTCAAACAGGACCTTATTAGAATTGGTGTGCAGTGGCCAGATGCAGTAGATGTAGCTCAGGATAGACTTGCTTGGAGAACTAAATTGCACGGTCTGGTTGGCATCCACAGCTCATGGCTGCTTGAGGATGATGATGATGATGAAATAAATAAGAGAACTCCACTTGAGTCCGAGCTCGTGTGTGGAGAAGTTCACGAATATAACGTTTACAGAATTAGTGGCAACAGTGTTAGAAAAATTAAATATTGAAGCTAAAGTTTTATCTCCATAGATATTTCTCTACATCATCACAATCCACTAACCAGTCCCATATTAATCTTTTAAAACTTCATAGTAATTATACCACTTTTTTTTTTGATAAAGTTCAATCTCACATTTCAGTGTATGGTAACAGTTGCCAGCGTTTCAATAAAATGTCATTAATCCTTCCAGGTGCTGCAATTTTTTTTCCTGTAGTGTATTTAGGCATATTTTTGCTCAAAAATGATATTCAAGAATTTATTGAATGTCGAATGGGATTTTCTATTGAGATAACAAGGAATTATTTCCATTTTTCTGTCAGTACTCGCATATTTGCTTTCTTTAAAATGTAATTAATCAATTTAGTTTTTCAGATAATATTTCATTAAAGAAAAAACGACATTAATTTTTGATACACGTGATATTATTGAAACATATTTTTTGCAGAAACTATTACAGGAGTTGGGTTGGGTTGTTTTACCTCTGAGCGGCACTTTTTTGCACACCATGGGCTAAATGGCCAGGTCACATGGACCCCGAAGGCTCAGAGAAAGTTGGGGGAGGGGACCCACTGGAACAGCTGTTGGGAGACAGATGGTAGCCTCCCGTCAAGGCCATCCAGCGTGTTCTTTAACGTGCACAGAATATTCCTCTCCCGAACATGGGCCACGGCTTGACGTACCATCCGACGGACGGCTGTCTTTCTAAGCACATCTGTGTCCCCTATTGACCATGAACAGGCGGGGAATTTTGCAGTGATAAATTTCAACACTGAGCAGATAAAACTCGAACCTGGGAACTGCAGATTACGAGCCTGGTGCGCTACCGACTGAGACCTCCCTGCTACAAGAGGAATGCAAAAGCGATTTCTGAAAAGCACTAGGAAAATTTAAATAAGTAAAAGCTTTATTTCTTGTTACGATTTCGTTTATACTTCTCGATTTTAATCATCGTTCGATTTCGAATTCTACATTTTTGGTTTGTTCGATGAATTCTAGGGGGAGTTGCTTTAGTTATTTTTTTGTCACTGCAGATTCTTTTTTCACTGTAGATTCTTTTTTCACGTACTAAATTTTAAACTCAATGTCTCCAGTTATACAGTCGCTCAAAAAAAATATCCGAACACTATGGTTGATTACAGAATTTAAAAAAATATCTGACAACGATTTTTTTTAGAAATTAGTGATTTGGCAACATTCGTGTCACGTGACACCCAGGTTGTCAGTAATTTCTAATTCGTTACCATATATTTTTTCTGCGTAAATCACTAATTTCTAAAAAAATCGTTGCCAGATATTTTTTCTGAATTCTGTAATCAACCATAGTGTTCGGATATTTTTTTGAGCGACTGTACAACAAGGGTTGGGTTGTTTTACCTCTGAGCGGCACTTTTTTGCACACCATGCGCTAAATGGCCAGGTCACACGGACCCCGAAGGCTCAGAGAAGGTTGGGGGATAGGACCCACTGGAATAGCTCTGACCTCATCCGTCCTGTCAGAGACAGATGGTAACCTCCCGTCAAGGCCATCCAGCGTGTTCTTTAACGTGTACAGGGTATGGCTCTCCCGCACACGGGGCCACGGCTTAACGTCCCATCCGACGGACGGCGGCCTTTCCAAGCCTATCGGTGTCCCCTACTGACCGTGGGCAGGGCCGTGAATTTTTGCGGAGATAAATCTCAGCGCTGACCCAGCTGGGACTCGAACCTGGGAACTACAGATTACGAGCCTGGCACGCTACCGACTAAGCCACCTCCGCCCCTGTACAACAAGGGATGTCGATGTCGAGATTTCACATTCATCACCACATTAATTATTTGATAGTGATTATAACTTTTATGGTATCGGGAAAATGAGAAAATGGAAACTTGAGAAAACTTCTCAAGAAAGATCCGACCTTGTTCAAAACACATCGACTGTTGAATTCTTAGATATTCAGAAAATTTCCTTTTCTCAATAAACGTATTGTTTGAACTTCTAATAATTGAATGTAAATAAGAAATATAATTTTAAATTTAATATCGTTGAATAGGTATATTTATCAGAAATATTTCTAATACAGAAAAGTGTTGATTGATTATAGAGATTACCAGCTTTGTGCATACAATAAAAACACACTGAACAACAGAGAGATTATAGAGATCATCATCATTCTCAAGCAGCCATCGGCTACGGAGGTCCAACCAGACCGTTCAATTTAGTTCTCCAAGCAAGTCTGTCCTGAGCTACATCTACTGCATCTGGCCACTGCACACCAATTCTAACAAGGTCTTGTTTGACATTGTCTGCCCACCGCATCCTACGTCTCCCCTTCTTTCTGAGGCCTTTAGGCACACTGTTCATAACCCTATTCGCCAATCTATAATTATCCATACGGGCAACATGGCCAAACCAGCGGAGTCTCTCTCTGCACAATATGCTGCTTAAAGGAGGTTGCAGACTCCTTTGCTTAACCTCATCATTAGTTACAAAGTTAAACCACCTAATACCCAAGATACTGCGTAAGCATCTAGAATCAAAAGCATCTAGTTTCCTGTTATCTTGTTTACAAAGTGTCCAAGTTTCACTACCATAACTAACCCTAGAAAGAACCAAACTATTATACAGTCTAATTTTAGTCTTTAGGTGTATACGCCTATTTCTCCACACTCTCCATAGATTCTTAAAAGTCCCGGCAGTAATCCCTATTCGTCTGTTAATCTCATGCCGCACATCACCATTATCTGTTACATAGCTCCCAAGATATTTAAACTGTGACACCTGCTCAAGACTGCAACCATTCAGATTAACTGAATCACAACCTGCCTGACCAATTTTCATCACTTTAGATTTCTGTCTGTTTATAACCAAACCTACTCTACTACCAATCTCATCAACAGCTCGAATGAAAGAGTTCATCAACATAATTTGCCAAAAGGACTAAATCATCAGCATAATCTAAAATCAGAAATTTTCGCATCTCCAGACCATTTTCTCCTTGCAGTGAATTTCGCATAGCGTAATCAGCAACCAAAGCGAAAAGGAGACAAAATGTACCCTAGGACTCTCTCACCCCCAAAACTAAATCCTGGGTACATTCCTGGTGCAGGCCATCCAGTGTGTCCTTCAACGTGCACAGGGTATGGCCTTCCTGCACAATGACCGTGACTTAACGCCACCTCCTTTATCACTGACAACAGATCGGAGTTTGAATAGATTTCAAAGCTGAACAGTTGGGATTCGAACCTGAAAACTACAGATTACGATCCTGACACACTACCGACTGAGCCAACCCCCGCCTGTCTAGAAAGAATGGAAAGATACCGGTACTTCAAGATAAAAAAAGTAAAAGATAATACAGTACTCTTAAAATAATTATCTAAAAGAAATCGATTGCAGTGAATGGGATTCGAACCGACGTCTCCTAAAATGCCAAGCGTCATAACCTCCAGACCACCAGAGACTAACCGTTTTCTTCAACAATATGACCTATAAGCGCATCACAGTTTGCTCTCTTGCACACGGGACCAAGGCTTTACGTTCCATCCGAAGGACGGCGAAACATAAAATGCGACAATGCTCAAATGTCACATTGTTGAAGAAATCGGGTTAGTCTCTGATGGTTAATAATATGCGGGTCACGACCCATTAGTGTGTCGCGAAATCAATTTAGTGGGTTCCTGAAATCAATTTAGTGGGTCGCGAAATCAGTTTAGTGTGTCGCGGAATCAGTTTAGTGGGTTCGTGAAATCAATTTAGTGGGTCGCAAAATCAATTTAGTGGGTTCGTGAAATCAGATTAGTGGGTCGCGAAATCAATTTAGTGGGTTCGCGAAATCAATTTAGTGTGTCGCGAAATCAATTTAGTGTGTCGCGAAATCAATTTAGTGGGTTCGTGAAATCAAATTAGTGGGTCGCGAAATCAATTTAGTGGGTTCGCGAAATTAATTTAGTGTGTGGCGAAATCAATTTAGTGGATCGCGGAATCAGTTTAGTGGGTTCGTGAAATCAATTTAGTGGGTTCGTGAAATCAATTTAGTGTGTCGCGAAATCAATTTAGTGGGTTCGTGAAATCAAATTAGTGGGTCGCGAAATCAATTTAGTGGGTTCGCGAAATCAATTTAGTGTGTCGCGAAATCAATTTAGTGGGTTCGTGAAATCAAATTAGTGGGTCGCGGAATCAGTTTAGTGGGTTCGTGAAATCAATTTAGTGGGTTCGTGAAATCAATTTAGTGGGTTCGCGAAATCAATTTAGTGTGTCGCGAAATCAATTAAGTGGGTTCCTGAAATCAATTTAGTGGGTCGCGGAATCAGTTTAGTGGGTTCGTGAAATCAATTTAGTGGGCCGCAAAATCAAATTAGTGGGTCGCGAAATCAATTTAGTGGGTTCGCGAAATCAATTTAGTGTGTCGCGAAATCAATTTAGTGGGTCGCGAAATCAATTTAGTGTGTCGCGAAATCAATTTAGTGGGTCGCAAAATCAATTTAGTGGGCCGCGAAATTAACTTAGTGGGTCGCCACCAGCATTTTTTAATGAAATAGAATAGAAAATATCAGAGTCGGGGTAGCGATGTAAAATGTATTTCTTATTGTGGGTCGCGATGAAAAATGTTTGGAAAAACACTGGTTTAGAGGTTACGATGCCTGGCAATGCTTCTGGGAGACGTGGGTTCGAATCTCACTCATGGCAACCATTTTTTTCAGACATTTATTTCAAGTGTTTCTCTTCCGTGTGATATTTTTTATTACTGAACAATACTCTTTTTTTTATACAAATGGTGAGTAACCATTTTTTTTTTTTACAAATGTTTTTATACAAATGATGAGTAACCATTTTTTTGTTTCATACAAATGGTGAGTAACCATTTTTTTGTTTAACACAAATGATGAGTAACCATTTTTTTGTTTTATACAAATGATGAGTAACCATTTTTTTTTGTTTTATACAAATGGTGAGTAACTTTTTTTGTTTTATACAAATGGTGAGTAATACAATGGTGAGTAACCAAATGAGTGAGTGAAGATGAGAATAAAGGAATGAGTTTCAACAACGAAAAAGTTGAAAATTATTTCATCGATTTCTCCATTGATCTTGGGAATACAAAATAGAAAGTAAAAACGAAGTTTCACTTTTTTTAGCAGATAATCTTCACTCAGAATGGCAACGTTTTTGGTTTTTTCAGGCAATTGTAAAATACTTCTGACAAAAAAAGAGATTAAACCGATTCCGCTCCATCTGATGCTCTGGCCTTTCTTTCGAGTTGAATAGATTACTTATCAAATTCTCTTCAAGGGTTGAAAATATTTTTTGTGAAATAAAAACATAGATTAACAGAGAGGACTCCATTCTAGGCTAACAAAAGGGATTAATCTTTGAATTCAACCCTCAAAAGACTTTATTTTAATCCCAATCAATAATCCTGTGGGAGCAGAGCCGTTGTTTTATTTCTGTCACATCCCTTGTTGCCTAGCAACCGCAGATAAACAAAATGTCTCTTGAGCGACCAAACTCTTCACGTGTGTGCGATTGCTGGAGTGAATGTAAAGAAGAAACTGCTGCCTCGGAAAATAAGATTTCGCTTTTTGTTTCTACTTCAGAAGTTTTTTCGTTTCTTTTTTTAGTTTAATATGTTGGTTGATTTTTTTTCTGCATAGTTTTTGTCTGATTTATCTGAAGCTTTTGACGAAGAAAAAGCCAAAATATATCCGCTTTTATAGAAAGGAAAAGCCGTTTACGAATTCCTGAGTAGAGCTAGGAAAAATAGAGTACAAAAGTGAATTACTATTAAGGGCTGTACTAACACCGAAGTTTTCTTGAAACTCAAGGTATTTGTTTCCGAGAGAGAAAAAAATGAAAAGTATTTTGTATTCTCCCACGTTGTGTGTTATAAATCTGATTGCTAAATGAACCATTGAAGTCCCAGCTGGGTCAGCGTTGAGATTTATCTCCGCAAAATTCCCCGCCCTGTCCACGGTCAGTAGGGGACACCGATGGGCTTGAAAAGGCCGCCGTCCGTCGGATGGGACGTTAAGCCGTGGATCCGTGTGCGGGAGAGCCATACCCTGTGCACGTTAAAGAACACGCTGGATGGCCTTGACGGGAGGCTACCATCTGTCTCCCAACAGCTGTCCCAGTGGGTCCCCTCCCCCAACCTTCTCTGAACCTTCGGGGTCCTTGTGACCTGGCCATTTAGCCCATGGTGTGCAAAAAAGTGCCACTCAGAGGTAAAACAACCCAACAAAACCATTGAAGTATTCTTTTTTTAAAATCGTAGTTCTTGAATGGGATCTTGCGCTTAATCTTCTTTGGAGATGTATGAATATTAGTAGATGGTGCAGCTTGAATATATTTTCGTCTTGCAAAAACGTCTCTCTACTGTCTTTGAAGTATGAGTATGTCTGAATGGTTAGATACTAAGTGGGTTGGGTTGTTTTATGCTCTGAGCGCCATTTTTTGAAAACCATGGGCTAAATGGCCAGGTCACAAGGACCCCATGGGCTCAGAGAAGGTTGAGGGGGCCTATTGGATACCTTTTGGGAGACAGAGGGTATCCCCTCATCAAGACCACTCAGCGTGTTCTTTAACGTTCACAGGGTTGGGATGGGTTGTTGTACCTTTGAGCTGCACTTTTTTTGCACACCATGGGCTAAATGGCCAGGTCACAAGGACCCGAAGGCTCAGAGAAAGTTGGGGAAGGGGACAAACTAGGAACAGCTGTTGGGAGACAGATGGTAGCCTCCCGTCAAGGCCATCCAGCGTGTTCTTTAACGTGCACAGGGTATGGCTCTCCCGCACAAGAGGCCACGGCTTAACGTCCCATCCGACGGACGGCGGTCTTTCCAAGCCCGTCGGCGTTCACAGGGTATGGCTCTCCCGCACTCGGGTTGGGTTGTTTTACCTCTGAGCGGCACTTTTTTGCACACCATGGGCTAAATGGCCAGGTCACATGGACCCCGAAGGCTCAGAGAAAGTTGGGGGAGGGGACCCACTGGAACAGCTGTTGGGAGACAGATGGTAGCCTCCTGTCAAGGCCATCCAGCGTGTTCTTTAACGTGCACAGGGTATGTCTCTTCCGCACACGGAACCACGGCTTAACATCCCATCCGACGGACGGCGGCGTTTCCAAGCCCATCGGTGTCCCCTACTGGCCGTGGGCAGGGCGGGGAATTTTGCGGGGATAAATCTCAACGCTGACCCAGCTGGGACTCGAACCTGGGAACTACAGATTACGAGCCTGGTGCGCTACCGACTGAGCCACCCCCGCCCCTACTCCGCACTCGGAGCCATGGCTAAGTACCATTGGAGGGACGGCGGTCTTTCCAAGCCCATCGGTGTCCCCCTACTGACCGAGGGCAGGGTTTTTTGCGGAGGTAAATCTCAACGCTGGCGCAGGCGGAATTCCAACCTGGGAACTGCAGATTGACCAACCAGAAAACGAGCTAAAATAAAGTGCAAATTATCTTCAAGGAACCTACAAAAAGAAAAGCGGAAGCGTTTAAAGAAATCAATACAGTGATGAAATATAGTGTTAGCTAAAAGCTCAATCGGCATCAACACCCATTAAAAGCGCAATATTTCTCGATCTATCCAAACGCCTAAATCTGCTTGGAAGAATCGAGGCTACCAGATCGCATTACTGCGGAGAAAGACATGCAAAAGCTCTTTGCATGCGAAAGCTAGTACATCATCGCATAACGGAGGAAGTGGATCTATCTCGGAGTTTGCACGGATCGATGCCGATTCAAAGATAAAAATAGAAAGAGCGCATCGATCCATTGGATTGCATTTCCCACACTCGGCTATGTACAAGTCTCATCGGACATGAAGATCGGCAAGGCAACAGGAAGAAGATATATGTCATGTGGAAACTATCATTTGAGATGTCGTGCGTCAGAAGTGTCGTTTAAATTTCATGGAGTTTTTATCAAATAGCCAAAGGCTTGGGTTGTTTTACCTCTGAGCGGCAATTTTTTGCACACCATGGGCTAAATGGCCAGGTCACATGGACCCCGAAGGCTCAGAGAAGGTTGGGGTATTTGGTTTGTTTTACCTCTGAGCGGCACTTTTTTGCACACCATGGGCTAAATGGCCAGATCACATGGACCCCGAAATCTCAGAGAAGGTTGGGGTTGTGTTGTTTTACCTCTGAACGGCACTTTTTTGCACACCATGGGCTAAATGGCCAGGTCACATGGACCCCGAAGTCTCAGAGAAGGTTGGGGTATTTGGTTTGTTTACCTCTGAGCGGCACTTTTTTGCACACCATGGGCTAAATGGCCAGGTCACATGGACCCCGAAATCTCAGAGAAGGTTGGGTTGTTTTACCTCTGAACGGCACTTTTTTGCACACCATGGGCTAAATGGCCAGGTCACATGGACCCCGAAGTCTCAGAGAAGGTTGGGGTTGGGTTGTTTTACCTCTGAGCGGCACTTTTTTGCACACCATGGGCTAAATGGCCAGGTCACATGGACCCCGAAGGCTCAGAGAAGGTTGGGGGAGGGGACCCACTGGAACAGCTGTTGGGAGACAGATGGTAGCCTCCCGTCAAGGCCATCCAGCCTGTTCTTTAACGTGCACAGGGTATAGCTCTCCCACACACGGGGCCACGTCTTAACGTCCCATCCGACGGACGGCGGCCTTTCCAAGCCCATCGGTGTCCCCTACTGACCGTGGGCAGGGCGGGGAATTTTGCGGAGATAAATCTCAACGCTGACCCAGCTGGGACTCGAATCTGGGAACTAAAGATTACGAGCCTGGCGCGCTACCGACTGAGCCACCCCCGCCCCTATTTTTTTGATTGAACCTAGATTTACTTTAGCATTAACTCTGAAACGTAACGCGCAGAAAAGGAGGTCGAGGCAGTTGCTATGGAAACAGAAATGTTGTCCGTAGTTCGAGTTCTAGAGAGGAAAATTTCAGACCAAGATGATGATGTCGATAGAAGACAGAAACGGAAACGACTCTCTTTTTACTGATAACGTCTTTATGTAACATTGTTTGTTCCTGTTACCTGGGCAACGAAGTTTTTAGAAAAACCTCTCAGACACATTATCGTGAAGTTTGTTTTTTAAAGCTTTTGTTTCTCAGCGAAAAAAAATCTAAATTCAGAACAGTTTCGTTCCTGAAAATTTAATGGTACCAATTTTTTTCTTTGTTTTGTAATAATGCTCTAATAGGGTTGTTTTTTAAACGTATCTGTTTCAGCTAGTATTTTCTGCACCCGTTTCATTACCATGTAATTGTTCAACACCTATTGGGTGTACGGGCGCTCAAAAAAGTATCCGAACACTATGGCTGATTACAGAATTCAGAAAAAATATCTGGCAACGATTTTTTTAGAAATTAATGATCTGGCAACCTTCGTGTCACGTGATTACAGAATTCAGGAAAAATATCTGGAGCGTGTACAGCAACTGTACACGCTCCAGTTACCGTTCAAGCAAACTGGAGCGTGTGCAGTTACTGCACACGCTCCAGTTTGCTGTGAACCGTAACTGCACACGCTCAATATTTTCGTGAGTGAGCCCACACGATCTAGTATCAAAATAATATAACCACCTACAGTCGTTCAAAAAAGTATCCGAACACTATGGTTGATTACAGAATTCAGAAAAAAATATCTGGCAACCTTCGTGTCACGTGATTACAGAATTCAGGAAAAATATCTGGAGCGTGTACAGCAACTGTACACGCTCCAGTTACCGTTCACAGCAAACTAGAGCGTGTGCAGTTACTGCACACGCTCCAGTTTGCTGTGAACGGTAACTGCACACGCTCAATATTTCCGTGAGTGAGCCCACACGATCTAGTATCAAAATAATATGACCACCTACAGTCGCTGCAAAAAATATCCGAACACTATGGTTGATTACAGAATTCATAAAAAATATCTGACAACGATTTATTTTAGAAATTAGTGATCTTGCAACCTTCGTGTCACGTGGCACGAAGGTTGCCTGATATTTTTTCTGAATTCCGTAATCAATCATAGTGTTCGGATATTTTTTGAACGACTGTAAAGAGTTATAGAAGCTGCAGAATGAGCAATAAATTATCTTGTTTCATAAAAGTCGTTCATAATTGTCTAATGTTGAAATAATCCTTTCCCAAACTTCTAAAATAATGTATATTTTATTAAATGATTTCAAACAATACATATCATTTCAAATTAATTACTGAGGTTTATTCTTGTGATGCGTTGCTGTTGCGAAAAATTCCAGATTCCATAATGTTTTAAATACTTGAACGAATAATTGTTGAAAATCGAGGTTAAAATAAATTTGATTATAATCTTTAATTTTATCTTCACTCACCTTTTTATTAAATAAATAATTTAGAAATTAGATTCCCAGTGATATAATACGGAAATTCGGTAATATTTTCGCAGGTGTTATCCAAACGTTAAAAAAAAATAACGTTTTTTGAAGAATAGGACATCGCAGAGGCCGAGTGATTAGCATGACTGAGTTGTGATGAATGGGACACGGGGTCGAGTCCTGTATAAGGCATAACTGTTTCCTTTACTGTGGGGTCTTTCTGCAGTTCCCAGGTTCGAGTCCCAGCTGGGTCAGCGTTGAGATTTATCTCCACAAAATTCCCCGCCGTGCCCACGGTCAGTAGGGAACACCGATGAGCTTGGAAAGGCCGCCGTCCGTCGGATAGGACGTTAAGCCGTGACCTAATGTGCGGGTTGGGTTGTTTTACCTCTGAGCGGCACTTTTTTGCACACCATGGGCTAAATAGCCAGGAAGGCTCAGAGAAGGTTGGGGGAGGGGACCCACTGGAACAGCTGTTGGGAGACAGATGGTAGTCTCCCGTCAAGGCCATCCAGCGTGTTCTTTAACGTGCACAGGGTATGGCTCCCCCGCACAAGGGGCCACGGCTTAATGTCTCATCCGACGGACGGCCGCCTTTCCAAGCCCATCGGTGTCCCCTACTGACCGTGGGCAGGGCGGAGAATTTTGCGGAGATAAATCTCAACGCTGACCCAGCTGGGACTCGAACCTGGAAACTACAGATTACGAGCCTGGCGCGCTACCGACTGAGCCCTCCCCCTAGTGTGCGGGAGATCCATACCCTGTGCACGTTAAAGAACACGCTGGATGGCCTTGACGGGAGGCTACCATCTGTCTCCCAACAGCTGTTCTAGTGGGTTCCCTCCCCCAACCTTCTCTGAGCCTTCGGGGTCCTTGTGACCTGGACATTTAGGCCATAGTGTGCAAAAAAGTGCCGCTCAGAGGTAAAATAACACAACCCAATTTTCTGCTGAGGTCTCGTTACCCTCACAAATTCTTCTTTATGGCATATTCAACTTACAGACTTCTGTCAGATATCTGTAACAAGTCGCTGATTGATGGGTAGTTATTCTATTTATCTTTCAGAAGAAATTATTAATCTTAAATGATTCAATCTTGTGCGAAAAAGATGACTGCTTCGTGAGAAATTCAGCTGTAACAGTTGATGAACCAGTGAGAAAAAGACTCCGGAAAGTATGTGCCTAAATGTTTACGGCTAAAGTATGCGATGTTTACAAGAATTGCATCTCAGGTGGGGGAAGATCGTTTTCTACAACTGATACTAACATGGTTAAGAAAGGAATTTCTGCAATATTTTGGGAAGTTGTCATTTGATACGCTATGCACTGGAGACCGATATTTGTTCTTCTTGCTCCTCGGAAATTAGAAAAGAGGAAGAAAGTTAGGAGAGGAAGAAGAACAGAAAGCAAAAATGAAAAGGAAGAAAAGAAAGAGGAGGGGGTAGAGGAAATAGAGGAGGGGGAAGAAGGAAAGAAAGCAAAGGGGAAGAAGAAAGAGAGGGAGAAGAAAGAGTGGAAGAAGAGGAAAAACGGAAAAAGTCAGAGGAATAGGTGGCGATGAAGGGAAAAAAGGAAGAAGGTGAAGAAAAGAGCAGGGGGTTGGGTTGTTTTACCTCTGAGCGGCAATTCTTTGCACACCATGGGCTAAATGGCCAGGTCATATGGATCCCGAAGGCTCAGAGAAGGTTGGGGGAGGGGACCCACTGGAACAGCTGTTGGGAGACAGATGGTAGCCTCCCGTCAAGGCCATCGAGTGTGTTCTTTAACGTGCACAGGGTATAGCTCTCCCACACACATGGCCACGGCCTAACGTCCCATCCGACGGACGGCGGCCTTTCCAAGCCCATCGGTGTCCCCTACTGACCGTGGGCAGGGCGGGGAGAAGGCGCGCTACCGACTGAGGCGCGCTACCGACTGAGCCACCCCCACCCCAAAGAGCAGGGGGAGAAGGAAAAGACGAAGAGAAGGAAGAAAAGGAAGAGAAAGAGGGAAAACGAAGGAAAAGAGTGAGAAAAAATGAAGGGAAAAACGTGTGACATGGTTAGTGTCGTCTATTATATATTTTAGAAAGTTTGATAGAGTTGAACATCCGGGTCACGTCGTGTAACGTAAGTGTTAATATTATAAAGAAGTGAAGAAATAACACTCAATGTTTAAATGAAACGCATCTTGCATTGAGTATCGTTTTGTTTCTGTAATGCATACTTTGAAAAAAAAAAAAAAGATTTTTTTCCTGAATTAAAATCCTCCCAACACGTTGTCGCTTTCCCGCATCTTTATATCCCCTCTTAACTATCTCCTCTTACAGAATTCTCTTTGATCCATGTTTTTCGAAGATATGTATATTCCACTGAGAATCCCATTAAAAGGAGGAAAGAACTCGGAAAAAGGAAAATAGCACGACGGAACATCGACGACAACAATACCTGCACGAGCGACGGTTCAGCCAGCTTCAAAATTAGATTCTATTTCAGATTCGCGGTTATGCTAAGGTTTCCATGGTGATACGTCTCTCCTTCTGACTCGTGCTGTGTGTACAATCGCTCTGGCTTCCCATTTTATGAGGAAAAGGTGGAGGAATAGGTGGAGGAGAAAAATAAAGGGGAAAAAGAATGAGGTAGAAGAGGAGGAGAAAGAGGAGGAGGAGGAAGAACAAGGAGAAAAAGAATGAGGTAGAAGACGAAGAGGAGAAAGGGGAGGAGGTTGGGTTGTTTTACCTCTGAGCGGTACTTTTTTGCACACCATGGGCTAAATGGCCAGGTCACATGGACCCCGAAGGCTCAGAGAAGGTTGAGGGAAATGACCCACTGGAACAGCTGTTGGGAGACAGATGGTAGCCTCCCGTCAAGGCCATCCAGCGTGTTCTTTAACGTGCACAGGGTATGGCTCTCCCGCACACGGGGCCACGGCTTAACGTCCCATCCGACGGACGGTGGCCTTTCCAAGCCCATCGGTGTCCCCTACTGACCGTGGGCAGGGCGGGGAATGTTGCGGAGATAAATCTACTCAGCTGGACTCGAACCTGGGAACTACAGATTACGAGCCTGGCGCGCTACCGACTGAGCCACCCCCGCCCTTAGTGAGGAGGAGGAAGAACAAGAGGAGGAGAAAAAGGATGAGGTAGAAGAGTATGAGGAAGAAGAAGAGGAAAGAGAAGAGGAAAGAGGATAGAAAAGAGGAGGAAGAGGAAAGAGGAAGAAGATTAAGAAGGAAGAAGGAAGAAGGAAGAGAAAAAATTGCAAAAACGGGAAGAGGGTAAAAAAGAAAAAGAGAAGCAAAAAAAGAGCAGAAATTTTGGGTTGTCTAACCACTGAACGCCATTATTTTTGCACACAATAATCGAAATGAGTCAATTGGATCAACACTCTCTGAGGACCCCGAGGTCTCAGAGAAGGTCGGATGGAGAGGACTCACTGGACAGCTGCTCGTAGACAGATGGTAGTCTCCAGTTAAGGCCATCCAGCGTGTTTTAACTTACAAAGAGTATGACTCTCTTTCTGTCAAGGGCTTTAATTTCGCACTTCAAAAAGTTTTTCTAAAAAAAAAGGTAAAAAGACAAGACACAGTTTTATTGCAAAATTCCTATTCATGTCTAATTCTTGAGCAAACTTCCCATTAATGCAGCTTTGAAAAATGAAATCAGTCTTATTGTTTTCAACAATATTTACTTCTCACATAATCATGGGTTGGGTTGTTTTACCTCTGAGCGGCACTTTTTTGCACACCATGGGCTAAATGGCCAGGTCACATGGACCCCGAAGGCTCAGAGAAGGTTGGGGGAGGAGATCCACTGGAAGAGCTGTTGGGAGACAGATGGTAGCCTCCCGTCAAGGCCATCCAGCGTGTTCTTTAACGTGCACAGGATATGGCTCTCCTGCACACGGGGCCACGGCTTAACGTCCCATCCGACGGACGGCGGCCTTTCCAAGCCCATCGGTGTCCCCTACTGACCGTGGGCAGGGCGGGGAATTTTGCGGAGATAAATCTCAACGCTGACCTAGCTGGGACTCGAACTGGGAACTAGAGATTACGAGCCTGGCGCGCTACCGACTGAGCCACCCCCGCCACACATAATCATGGACATAGAAAGATACAATTTGAAAAGAATTCCAGATTATCCTGTTAAAATGAAAAAGTTGTATTTTTTCCACCCTCCTTAGAGAAAAGGGGCGAATCATTTAATAGTACCTATAACACACAGAAGGAAATTTTATCTTTCAAAATAAAAGCATTGCGTGTTTCAACCTTCGCTTGGCGGTAAAACATCGCTGCCATTGCAAAACGTTTGACCAAAAGTCACTCTTCCACAAAAATTTCACATTTTTGCATAAACAGATCGTTTGCAATATTTATTAATAGTTTGGTATTTTATACTTTATTCTACTGTTAGAGGGCATTAGTAAAACTAATGGGATTCTTTAAAAGTGAGTTGGGTTGTTTTACCTCTGAGCGGCACTGTTTTGCACACCAGGGGCTAAATGGCCAGGTCACATGGACTCCGATGGCTCAGAGAAGGTTGGGGGAGGGAACCCACTGGAACAAGCTGTTGGGAGACAGATGGTAGCCTCCCGTCAAGACCATCCAGCTTGTTCTTTAACGTGCACAGGGTATGGCTTTCCCACATACTGAAGCACGGCTTTACGTCCCATCCGACGGACGGTGGACTTTCCAAGCCCATCGGTGTCCCCTACTGACCGTGGGCAGGGCGGGGAATTTTGCGGAGATAAATCTCAACGCGGACCCAGCTGGGACTCGAACCTGGGAACTACAGATTACGAGCCTGGCGCGCTACTGACTGAGCCACCCCTGCCCCCCTTTAAAAGTGAATCCTAGTATATCATCGATATATATCCAACCCACAAATAATTTTTTGTTTCTGAAAACAAAAATGTTTCCTGCTCCCATCTACCCCGTGGGATGAAGGGGTCGACTCACTGCTGCCAATTGTCTCCCACCAACAAAATTCTGACATAATTCCATGGTTTTTCACCATTAGAGGCGCAATTAAACCTTTTGGTAGATTCAGAAAGTCTCAATCGTAATATATTATTAAACAATTTTTCAGCCCCGAAATGTTTTTTTTAATTCATCTCTAAAAACGAAGAGTTATCTCTTAAAACGTAGGGGGCGGGGGTGGCTCAGTCGGTAGCGCGCCAGGCTCGTAATCTGTAGTTCCCAGGTTCGAGTCCCAGCTGGGTCAGCGTTGAGATTTATCTCCGCAAAATTCCCCGCCCTGCCCACGGTCAGTAGGGGACACCGTTGGGCTTGGACAGGCCGCCGTCCGTCGGATGGGACGTTAAGCCGTGGCCCCGTCTGCGGGAGAGCCATACCCTGTGCACGTTAAAGAACACGCTGGATGGCCTTGACGGGAGGCTACCATCTGTCTCCCAACAGCTGTTACAGTGGGTCCCCTCCCCCAACCTTCTCTGAGCCTTCGGGGTCCTTGTGACCTGGCTATTTAGTCCATGGTGTGCAAAAAAGTGCCGCTCAGAGGTAAAACAACCCAACCCAATTTAAAACGTAGCGTTTGCATATAAGGGGTGAACTTATTGTTGCAAATGGAAGTCCATGACCTTCACACATTCTACTATAAAAGTTTCAAATTTCTAACATAATTAAAATATTCGTTTTTTTTCCCCATTTTCCTCCATTGGCCGTCCCGTGGCCGAGTGGTTAGCACGCTTGGCTACTGATCTAAGGGACCTGGGTTCGATCTCCGGATTAGGCATGGATGTATGTGTCGTTTTTCTGCTGAGGTCCTGTCATCCTCTCAGATCTCCTACTGTGGCATATAAACTGATAGGCTTCTGTCAGACCTCTGTGGCAAGCAGCTGCTTGAGGGGGTATTTATTTTATTTATTTATTTTTTCCTCCATTAAGGGGTGCAATTTAAACTTCTGGTAAATTTGGAAAGTGCGAATCGTAATATCATTAATACCCATTGAACCAAAATAAGAATTTTTAATTTGTCTGTAAAAAAGTACGGAAAGACAGACGACAAAGGAAAACATTAGTTCGCTCTTTTCAAAACGAGATAAAAATGGGAAAAACTTGTGAAATTGAGATAAATGTTAGAAAAATTAGCACCAAATGTTGGGAGAAATACAAATTGCCAAAACTTCATTAGTTGAAAGTCTACGAAAGAAACATTACACTTTCACCAGTGCCTTAACAATAAATGCATGTACAGTCGCTCAAAAAAGTATCCGAACACTATGGTTGATTACAAAATTAAGAAAAAATATCTGGCAACGATTTTTTTAGAAATTAGTGATCTGGCAACCTTCGTGTCACGTGATTACAGAATTCAGGAAAAATATGTGGAGCGTGTACAGCAACTGTACACGCTCCATTGCCGTTCACAGCAAACTGGAGCGTGTGCAGTTACTGCACACGCTCCAGTTTGCTGTGAACGGTAACTGCACACGCTCAATATTTCCGTGAGTGAGCCAGCACGATCTAGTATCAAAATAATATGACCACCTACAGTCGCTCAAAAAAGTATCCGAACACTACGGTTGATTACAGAATTCAGAAGAAATATCTGGCAACGATATTTTTTAGAAATTAGTGATCTGGCAAACTTCGTGTCACGTGATTACAGAATTCAGGAAAAATATCTGGAGCGTGTACAGAAACTGTACACGCTCCATTGCCGTTCACAGCAAACTGGAGCGTGTGCAGTTACTGCACACGCTCCAGTTTGCTGTGAACGGTAACTGCACACGCTCAATATTTCCGTGAGTGAGCCCACACGATCTAGTATCAAAATAATATGACCACCTACAGTCGCCCAAAAAAGTATCCGAACGCTATGGTTGATTACAGAATTCAGAAAAAATATCTGGCAATGATATTTTTAGAAATGAGTGATCTGGCAACCTTCGTTAGAAATGAGTGATCTGGCACACACGAAGGTTGCCAGATCACTCATTTCTAAAAATATCGTTGCCAGATATTTTTTCTGAATTCTGTAATCAACCATAGCGTTCGGATACTTTTTTGAGCGACTATACCTGCTTCTTCCAAAACGTTTACGGAAACGATTAAAAAAAAAGGATAAATAGATGAATAACATCTCACCTCTGACGAATATGAGCTGCTTGTTTTCAAAGAGAACAAAGTTTTTGGTATAAGCCTTTAATGATTTATAACAATGGAAAATCTAAAAACCTTTCCAAATAAATATAATAATAATAATTTTATTCATCATCCAGTTCAACTTCAAGAGACATTTTTTAAAAATTTATAATACATATTTTCGAAAAAATATTTAGTCTAGATGTGAATAAGAACATCAATTAGTAAAAGCAATAATACAACTGAACCCCCCTAGGGGCGGGGGTGGCTCAGTCGGTAGCGCGCCAGGCTCGTAATCTGTAGTTCCCAGGTTCGAGTCCCAGCTGGGTCAGCGTTGAGATTTATCTCCGCAAAATTCCCCGCCCTGCCCACGGTCAGTAGGGGACACCGTTGGGCTTGGACAGGCCGCCGTCCGTCGGATGGGACGTTAAGCCGTGGCCCCGTCTGCGGGAGAGCCATACCCTGTGCACGTTAAAGAACACGCTGGATGGCCTTGACGGGAGGCTACCATCTGTCTCCCAACAGCTGTTCCAGTGGATCCCCTCCCCCAACCTTCTCTGAACCTTCGGGCTCCATGTGACCTGGCCATTTAGCCCATGGTGTGCAAAAAAGTGCCGCTCAGAGGTAAAACAACCCAACTCAACCCCTCCAACCAACCTTCTCTGAGCCTTCGGGGTCCTTGTGACCTGCTCATTTAGCACTGTGCACACAGTCAGAGGTAACTCACGTAACTGTATTTCATCAATCAAACCAAAAAAGAATTCTTAAATCATATCTAAAAACAAAAAAGATGAATGTCTACAGACAGACTGAAAGATGACAAAGTGAATTCATCAGTTCGTTCTCCTTGAAAACAAACTAAAGACAGAAAAAGCAGTTATATCCGTTTTGCGCAAACTTTCCATTAATCAAACTTCTGAAAACGTCAATCATATTTGTTCACAACAATATTTACTTGTTCACGTAAGTCAAAGAAAAAGAAGCAAAAGCATCTCCCAGAAGCAAGAAATATTCCCAGAGACAAAACAGATGGTTGATCAAGAAAGATATCTCCCTCAATTTGTCATGTGTGCTCCCAAAAATCCCTGCACACACTGCAATCCTTTTACATCGATCTGGCTGAGAGGAACTTAAACATCCCACAAGACATTTCCTCCAACAACAGAGTCTAAGAAAGGCACTACATCAAACTGACCAAAGCCATACCTTTGAACCAATCACTATGGCAGCAATCTCTCCAATTCTTAGACATTTATTGCATGCAAAATAGCATGCGAATCAGTCTCTTTGTCTACTGCGTTAATATCGGAAGTTGTCGAAATCGTTGTGTCCACAATATTTCGATGCAGGAAACTTTCGGTAACTGATTTACTGGGTTGGGATATTTTACCTCTGAGCGGCACTTTTTTTGTACACAATGGACTAAATGGCCACATCACAAAGACCCAGATGGCTTTTTCAAATTCAAATTTAAATTTATTTTCTATAAGTATTATCTATAATTATATTACATAAAAATTTCCACTAAGCCGAAGCTTATCAGCGGGAATGTACATATATGATTTTACAGATATGATCTAGATTACATCAGTATTACACAAAATGGAGGAGAGAAAAAAAAAGAATAAATGAAAAAGCAAACCGACAAAATGATAAAAGATTCCAAATAAAAACATGACTTTATCATCAACCACTGAAAAATTTTTCTTCAACATCACAATTTGTTTAAGTAAACTATTTCTCTAGAAAGCAAGTTAAATAGGTAGGGAATTTGATATTCTTTGGAATTTCGTCCGTAATTATTATAAAATTTTGGTTGTTTCAAAAAACCCATAGCCTTTTTTCTAGTAAACTGATTGTGGCAAATATTTTGCTTATAGGTATCATCAAAGAAGTTATTGATAACAGAAACAAACACATATAAACTTTCAATAGGTAAAATTTTGAACAAACTGAATATATCATCTTTCGTTGTAAGGGAATATTTAACTTCTGTATTACACAATCCTTTTAGCAGACTAAATTGTATTCTTTTAATTTTTTTTAATTCTGTCTTATAGGCTGTTCCATAAACGTTTATCCCATACCTAATTATAGATTCAAAAAGTGCTTTATATACTAAAATAGTTATCTGTGTATCAACAAACATGTTAAGTTTCCTAATTTTAAATGCTACAAATCGTAGTCTTGAACACATCCAATCAATAGGTTTATTCCATTTCATTTTCGAATTCATTTTCAAGCCTAGGTAGATTATTTCATTTACTTCTTCTATTTTAGGACAATTGCATGTACCAGGTGATAAACCATCCAGCCTAGTACAACTTATTCGATGCTTAGTAATTCTCGATGCTCAGAGAAGGTTGGGGGAGGGGAGCCACTGGAACAGCTGTTGGAAGACAGATGGTAGCTTCCCGTCTAGGGCATCTTTAACCTGTTCTTTAACGTGCACAGGGTATAGATCTCACACACACGGAGCCATGGCTTAACGTCTCATCCGACGGACCACGGCCTTTACAAGCCCATCGGTGTCCCATACTGGCAGGGTGGGGAGTTTTGCAAAGATAAATCTCAACGCTGACCCAGCTGGGGCTCGAACCTGGGAACTGCAGATTACGAGCCTGGCGCGCTACCGACTGAGTCACCCCCAGGCCATAAGGACACAAAAGGCTCAGAGAAGGTTGGGAGAAGGGGACCACTGGAACAGCTGTTGGAAGACAGATGGTAGCTTCCCGTCACGGGCATCCAGCCTGTTCTTTAACGTGCACAGGGTATGGATTTCACACACACGGAGCCACGGCTTAACGTCCCATCCGACCGACGGCTGCCTTTCCAAGTCCACCGGTGTCCCCTACTGACCGTGGGCAGGGCGGTGAGTTTTGCGGAGATAAATGTCAACGCTGACCCAGCTGGGGCTCGAACTTGGGAACTGCAGATTACGAGCCTGGCGCGCTACCGACTGAGCCACCCCAATCCCACTGATTTACTGGGATCGAGTTTGTTGTTCAACTTCACGTTAGTCTATTGGTGGCATTTTCTAGAAAAATATATTGTTGCAAATTTTAAAATGGATAAGCACTGAGCGTGAGTACTAATAACTATATTTTCAAACCAATTACAATACAATGCAAATTGTTACAAAAAAAATATGAAGTATTTTATAAACAAATTAACCACTATTATAACAACACCAGCTCTGTCTGTTGTACTAAAATACTACCTCTTCACTTTGTTTACCATGTCACTTTAATACCTGGGGCGGGGGTGGCTCAGTCGGTAGCACGCCAGGCTCGTAATCTGTAGTTCCCAGGTTCGAGTCCCAGCTGGGTCAGCGTTGAGATTTATCTCCGCAAAATTTCCCCGCCCTGCCCACGGTCAGTAGGGGACACCGATGGGCTTGGAAATGCCGCCGTCCGTCGGATGGGACGTTAACCCGTGGCCCCGTGTGCGGGAGAGCCATATCCTGTGCACGTTAAAGAACGCGCTGGATGGCCTTGACGGGAGGCTACCATCTGTCTCCCAACAGCTGTTCCAGTGGGTCCCCTCCCCCAACCTTCTCTGAGCCTTCGGGGTTCTTGTGGCCTGGCCATTTAGCTCATGGTGTGCAAAAAAGTGCCGCTCAGAGGTAAAACAATCCAATCCACTTTAATACCGTCAGACGTAAACAAACTCTCGTCCTGGGCTAGTTCACTAAACCTTTGTTACTAACAACAGAAAACAAACACCCGCGCAGGTACTAATAAATATACTAATTATTTTCACTTAACGCGCACTGAATCAGACTATCTGAACGTCCTTTCAGATCTCACAACTTTAACACACTGCACTGCTATCTTTTTCATTCTTCCGAATCGTTCTAAGTTCCAATTCGTTGGCTAAACTGAATCTCACGTAGAAGCACACACGAGGGTTTAAGTCACGTTAAGTCATGAAGTCACTGTTGCTCGTTCATCTGTCGTAACAATATTATAGGCTAGTATTGCTAGTAGTAGTCTATACCTTAGAGTCTAGTTTTTTTTACCTCTGACTGGCATTTTCGTGCACACAATAGGTCTAAATGGCCAGGTCACGAAGACCCCAAGGGCTCAGAAAAGGTTGGGGGAAGGGAACCTACTGGACATCCATTAGGAGACAAATGGAAGCCTTCCTTTAACGTGCACAGGGCATGGCTCTCCTGCACCCGGGACCACGGGTTAACGTCTCTTCCATGGACAGGATGTTTCCAAGCATATCGTTGTTTTCTCTATCAAGGTCAAGGACTGGATCAGTTTCAGAGCACCAGGCGCGTAATCTGCTGCTACTGGGTTCGAGTGAGGATGGGTGGCTCATTCGGTAACGCGCCAGGCTCGTAATCTGAAGTTACGATGTTCGAGTCCCACCTGGGCCAACTTTGAGATTTTTTTCCGCAAAACTACCGTCAGTATGTAGGCTCCGTGTGCAGGAGAGAGAGACAGTCAGTGCACGTTAAAAACACGCTGGATGACCTTGATAGGAGATTTCCTTTTATCTCTTAACAGCTATCCAGTGGATGTTCTCCCCCAACCTTCTCTGATCTAATGGGGTTCTTGTGACTTCGTCATTTAGCCCATTAGGACCTCCACTTAACGTCCCATCTGATGGACGGCGATCTTTCAAAGTCCTACGGTGGACTTTGAAACGAAAGCCAGGGCAAGAATTTATAGAGGCAAACCTCTCTAGGATGCTGGAGCGTTATCCTAGAGTAATTTCAGAGAGTTGTGTGGCAGAATTTCTTTTCTATTCATGAACACTGTGTGTGTGTGTGTGTGGGGGGGGGGGGGGGGGCTCAGTCGGTAGCTCGCCAGGCTCGTAATCTGCAGTTCCCAGGTTCGAGTCTCAGCTGGGTCAGCATTGATACTTATCTCCGCAAAACTCCCCGCCCTGCCCACGGTCAGTAGGGGACACCGATGGGCTTGGAAAGGCCGCCGTCCGTCGGATGGGACGTTAAGCCGTGGTACCATGTGCGGGAGAGCCATACCCTGTGCACGTTAAAGAACACGCTGGATGGCCTTGACGAGAGGCTACCATCTGTCTCCCAACAGCTGTTACAGTGGGTCCCCTCCCCCAACCTTTTCTCTGATGTATGGGATAACAGTTTATGGAACAGCCTATAAGACAGAATTAAATAAAATTAAAAGAATACAATTTAGTCTGCTAAAAGGATTGTGTAATACAGAAGTTAAATATTCCCTTACAACGAAAGATGATATATTCAGTTTGTTCAAAATTTTACCTATTGAAAGTTTATATGTGTTTGTTTCTGTTATCAATAACTTCTTTGATGATACCTATAAGCAAAATATTTGCCACAATAAGTTTACTAGAAAAAAGGCTATGGGTTTTTTGAAACAACCAAAATTTTATAATATTTACGGACGAAATTCCGAGGAATATCAAATTCCCTACCTATTTAACTTGCTTCCTAGAGAAATAATTTACTTAAAAAAATTTGTGATGTCAAAGAAAAATTATTTCAATGGTTGATGAAAAAGTGATGTTTTTATTTGGAAACTTTCATCTTTTTGTTGGTTTTCTTTCTCATTTATTCCTTTTTTTCTCTCCTTCATTTTTTGTAGTACTAATGTAATCTAGATCATTTCTGCAAAAACATATATGTACATTCCCGCTGATAAGCTTCGGCTTAGTGGTATTTTTTATGTAATATAATTATAGATAATACTTATTGAAAATAAATTTGAATTTGGATTTGGAGCCATCTGTGTCCATGTGACCTGGCCATTTAGCCCCTGGTGTGCAAAACAGTGCAGCTCAGAGGTAAAACAACCGAACCCATGAACACTGTTGATAACATCCATTTGCTATTGCTCCTACACTTTATACTTAACAAACTGTACCAGCAGAATACCGATAAACTTTTCATACAATAAAACCATCGTCGTCAATAATTTCTTTTACTGAAGAAACAAAAGATTCTTTCCGTTAGCAGTGTGGGGGCGGGGGTGGCTCAGTCGGTAGCGCGCCAGGCTCGTAATCTGTAGTTTCCAGGTTCGAGTCCCAGCTGGGTCAGCGTTGAGATTTATCTCCGCAAAATTCCCCGCCCTGCCCACGGTCAGTAGGGAACACCGATGGGCTTGGAAATGCCGCTGTCAGTCGGATGGGACGTTAAGCCGTGGTCCCGTGTGCGGGAGAGTCATACCCTGTGCACGTTAAAGAACACGCTGGATGGCCTTGACGGGAGGCTGCCATCTGTCTCCCAACAGCTGTTCCAGTGGGTCCCCTGCCACAACCTTCTCTGAGTCTTCGGGGTCCTTGTGACCTGGCCATTTGGGGCGGGGGTGGCTCAGTCGGTAGCGCGCCAGGCTCGTAATCTGTACTTCCCAGGTTCGAGTCCCAGCTGGGTCAGCGTTGAGATTTATCTCCGCAAAATTTCCCCGCCCTGCCCACGGTCAGTAGGGGACACCGATGGGCTTGAAAAGGCCGCCGTCCGTCGGATGGGACGTTAAGCCGTGGCCCCGTGTGTGGGAGAGCCATAACCTGTGCACGTTAAAGAACACGCTGGATGGCCTTGACGGGAGACTACCATCTGTCTCCCAACAGCTGTTCCAGTGGGTCCCCTCCCCCAACCTTCTCTGAGCCTTCGGGGTCCTTGTGGCCTGGCCATTTAGCCCATGGTGTGCAAAAAAGTGCCGCTCAGAGGTAAAACAATCCAATCCAATGACCTGGCCATTTAGCCCATGGTGTGCAAAAAAGTGCCACTCAGAGGTAAAACAACCCAACTTTCCGTTAGCAGTGTCAAAGGGAAGTGAATTTTAACAAAGCTGTCAAAGGACTTGAATCGATTTTAAGGCTTCTAAATTCGATTAACCGGAGAGAGAGATGTTATTGACATAAATTCTTATCAACGGAACTTTCATCCCCGACAGGAAATTGAGTCAGTTTTAAATCAAACTTTGCCTTGCTTTGAGTGGTCTGCGCCCAAAACAGAAACGAGAGTGAATACAAATACTAATTGGGAGAGTCATTTGGTTAAGACTCAAGTGACTGTTGATTTAAGAGCTGAGTGGCATTGTGCTCCGAAAGACAATGGAATTGAGGTGGTTTCTCAAAGGGAAGGAAGAGATGTGGACCAATGGGATCTCGTTGTCTCTCTGCTGAGAAACAAATTGACAGAGAATTGCATGGCTTTGCACCAAACACAATGGTGTCTTTAAATATCGCACTTTTAACAATACGTTGAAGAGGTTGTAGGAATATTTATAAGCATTTCTTTAATATTCCTTATTTATGTTTAGGGATGGTTATGGTACTTATTGGTAGCGCTCCAAACTCGTTATCTGCAGTTCTCAAATTGGGCCAGCGTTGAGATTTGTCTCCGCAAAATTTCCTGCCCTCCTCTAGGTCATGCATGAAATAGGAATATGTTTAACATTGTTTGCTTCTGTAGCCCTCATGACACCAAGACCAGATCTAGGGTTGGGTTATCTCTGAGCGGCACTTTTTTGCACACCATGGGCTAAATGGCCAGGTCACAAGGACCCCGAAGGCTCAGAGAAGGGTGGTGGAGGGGACCCATTGGAACAGCTGTTGGGAGACAGATGGTAGCCTCCCGTCACCGTGTTCTTTAACGTGCACAAGGTATGGCTCTCCCGCACACGGAGCCACGGCTTAACGTCCCATCCGACGGACGGCGGCCTTTCCAAGCCCATCAGTGTCCCCTACTGACCGTGAGCAGGGCGGAGAATTTTGCGGAGATAAATCTGAACGGTGACCCAGCTGGGACTCGAACCTGGGGACTACAGATTACGAGCCTGGCGCGCTACCGACTGAGACACCCCCGCCCCGGTCAGTAGGGGACAGCGATAGATTTCAAAAGACCGTCATCCGTCGGATGGGACGAAAATCCGCGGCCCCGTGTGAGGGTGAATCATATCACGTACACGTTAAAGAACACGCTGAAGGAAAAGCACATGCTGAATGACATGGACTGGAAGCTACTATCTGTCTCTTGATTGCTGGCCAGTGGGTCCCATTCCCCAATCTTCTCTGAGCCCTTCGGGTCCTAGTGACCTGGGGGCGGGGTGGCTCAGTCGGTAGCACGCCATATTCGTAATCTGCAGTTCCCAGGTTCGAGTCCCAGCTGGGTCAGCGTTGAGATTTTATCTCCGCAAAACTCCCCGCCGTGCCCACGGTCAGTAGGGGACACCGATGGGCTTGGAAAGGCCGCCGTCCGTCGGATGGGACGTTAAGTCGTGGCCCGTGTGCGGGAGAGCCATACCCTGTGCACGTTAAAGAACACGCTGGATGGCCTTGACGGGAGGCTACCATCTGTCTCCCAACAGCTGTTCCAGTGGGTCCCCTCCACCAACCTTCTCTGAGCTTTCGGGGTCCATGTGACCTGGCCATTTAGCCCATGGTGTGCAAAAAACTGCCGCTCAGAGGTAAAACAACCCAACCCTAGTGACCTGGTCATTTAGCCCATTGTGTGCAAAAAAAGTGCCACTCATAGGTAAAACAACCCAACCTGCTTATTCGGCCACGATTTTACGTTTCATATGACGGACGCCTGTCTTTCTAAGCCCATCGGAGTTCCCTTCCTGACTGTGGTCAGGATTAGCGAATTCCGCAGAACCTGATAACATCAGATTACAAGCCCGGCGCACTACGGACCGTGACAACTCCGCATCGTCCATATATACTGACAGTGTTTGTTGTTATGGCAACAGATGAAACAGTTCAGCATCCACGTATCGAACCATTAAGTTCACGTTTGGAGCAAATCAAATTAACCACCACGTGTATGGTCCAACGAGGCGCCTTCCCTTCAAGACCACGTTGTCCAACTGGCTAACACATCTAACATCAGTTGCAGAAGCTGAGGAGCATCAATTAGGTGATTCTGCGACATGCCATTCCATGGCGATCGCATAAATTCAGAGAAACGCAAATAATCATCACGTTAGAGCGCGCAATTTTTCCCTCGCTCGCATCAATTGGCGCGGAAGGAGATTCATCTCATAGTGGAGGATCTTATTTCAAATTCGGATTTAATTAGAGTCCAGCACTGCACTGACATCAAGAAAATATTATTTTTCGGTAACGCAATCTTATCTGCTCTGATGATTGTCAGGACGTAATTACGGACGCAATCTGACATCGAAACACGAGTGCCAGGTGACGTCACAGTTCTTGGTTTCCGGGTGAATTGATGAGAGAATAAATATTCGCTTTTTTGCGGTTCCCAATTAATGTTTTCTGTTCATTGCGATCAAGACTGGAGCAACGTGCCCTTGGGGCCAACCACAGGAAGGCCCCAAAGACCTCCATGCCGTTTGTTATAAATATATTTAAGCAATACACATTTAAAAAAGGCGAGGGTGGCTCAGTCGGTAGCGCTCCAGGCTCGTAATCTGTAGTTCCCAGGTTCTAGTCCCAGCTGGGTCAGCGTTGAGATTTACCTCAGCAAAATTCCCCGCCTTGCCCACGGTCAGTAGGAGACACCGATGGCCTTGGAAATGCCGCCGTCCATCGGATGGGACGTTAAGCCGTTTCTCCGTGTGTGGGAGAGCCATAACCTGTGCACGTTAAAGAACACGCTGGATGGCCTTGACGGGAGGCTACCATCTGTCTCCCAACAGCTGTTCCAGTGGGTCCCCTCCCCCAACCTTCTCTGAGCCTTCGGGGTCCATGTGACCTGGCCATTTAGCCCATGGTGTGCAAAAAAGTGCCGCTCAGAGGTAAAACAACCCTACTCAACGCAATACACATTTAAAATAAAAAAGAAAATGTTTAAAAGATAAGCAATAATATAATTCGAGAATGAAGTTAAATAAAATAAATAAAAATAAGGTGAATTTTTATTTTTTTCCAGACATATATGCCCAGAACAAAATCTTAATTGCATACCCTCTGATTCCGTATAAAGATGGCAATATTTAACCAGACAGTCAATTATTGAAATGGTGGTCTCTTTGTCAGATTGCATCGTAATTGAACCGCGAACTATCATTCGTTTTTTATTGTCATAATTAATGAAAAGAAGGGAAATTTATAGCAGAATGTGTTGCGGAGGGGATGGCGCAGTCGGTAGCGTGCCAGACTCGTAATCTGCAGTTCCTAGGTTCAAGTCCCGCCCTGACCAGCGTTGAGAATTATCTCCGCAATGATGTCCCTTAACTGCCATTGGTCAGTAAGGGAGGCCGATGTGCTTTGTAAGCCGTGTTCCTCAGTTGGGACGTTAAGCCATGGCCGTGTGGGCGGGAGAGCCTGCCCTGTGCACATTAAAGAATGCGCTGGATGGCCTTGACGAAGAATATCATCAGTTGTCCAAGGGGTGCCTTCTCCCCAACCTTTTCTGAGCCCTCGGGGTACTTGTGACCTGGCCATTTAGCCCATTGTGTACAAAAAAAATGCCGCTCAGAGGCAAAACAGATCCAACTCATGAATCAATTCATCAATAAAATGAATTTGGATTTAGGTTGGATTGTTTTACCTCTGAGAAGCAGTTTTTTTTTTGCTCGCAATGGGCTAAATGGCCAGGTCACGAGGACCCTGAAGGCTCAGAGAATGTTGGGGGAGGGAACCTATTGGACAGCTGTTGGGAGACAAATGTCAGCTTCCCGTCAAGGCAATCCAGCGTGTTCCCTAAAGCGTAAAGGGTTTGACTCTCTTATACACGAGGCACGGCTTAACGTTCTATCAGACGGACGGCGCCCTTTCCAAGCCCATCGGTGTTCCCTACTGACCGTGGGCAGGGCGAGGAGCTTTGCGGAGATCAATCTCAACGACGTCCCAGCTCCAACATGGGAACTGCAGATTATGAGCCTGGCGTACTATCGATTGAGCCACCCCCACCCTAAAGAATCTGGATCATTTCTTCCAATTCTTTATACAACACAAAATAATTTGTCAAAATACACGATGTTCCCAATAGTCATCATCATCATCATCCTCAAGCAGCCATGGGCTACGGAGGTCCAACCAGACCGTGCAATTTAGTTCTCCAAGCAAGTCTATCCTGAGCTACATCTACTGCATCTGGCCACTGCACACCAATTCTAACAAGGTCCTGTTTGACATTGTCTGCCCACCGCATCCTAGGTCTCCCCTTCTTTCTGAGGCCTTTAGGCACACTGTTCATAACCCTATTCGCCAATCTATAATTATTCATACGGGCAACATGGCCAAACCAACGGAGTCTCTCTCTGCACAATATGCTGCTTAAAGGAGGTTGCAAACTCCTTTTCCTAATCTCATCATTAGTTACAAAGTTGAACCACCTAATGCCCAAGATACTGCGTAAGCATCTGGAATCAAAAGCATCTAGTTTCCTGTTATCTTGTTTACAAAGTGTCCAAGTTTCACTACCATAACTAACCCTAGAAAGAACCAAACTATTATACAGTCTAATTTTAGTCTTTAGGTGTATACGCCTATTTCTCCACACTCTCCATAGATTCTTAAAAGTCCCGGCAGCAATCCCTATTCGTCTGTTAATCTCATGCCGCACATCACCATTATCTGTTACATAGCTCCCAAGAAAATGAAACTGTGACACCTGCTCAAGACTGCAACCATTCAGATTAACTGAATCACAGCCTGCCTGACCAATTTTCATCACTTTAGTTTTCTCTCTGTTTATAACCAAACCTACTCTACTACCAGTCTCATCAACAGCTCGAATGAAAGAGTTCATCTCATCAACATCATTTGCCAAAAGGGCTAAATCATCAGCATAATCTAAATCAGAAATTTTCGTATCTCCAGCCCATTTAAGGCCAAAATCTTTCCCTTGAAGTGAATTTCGCATAACATAATCAATAACCAAGCTAAAGAGAAAAGGAGACAAAATGCACCCTTGTCGAACACCAGAAGTAATGCTAAACCAATTGCTACAAGCCTTACCAACTCTCACACACGACTCAGTGTTATTATAGAGAGCTTTCATAATGTTAACTAACTTGTCTGGTATACCATATGATCTCACAATCAACCACAAATTATGACGATCAACAGAGTCGAAAGCCTTTTTGAAATCAACAAAGCTAGCAACCAAAGGTTTCTGAAACTCTAAACATTTCTCAAGAATCTGCCTAAGTGAAAATATCTGATCTACACATCCCCTACCACTTCTGAATCCACATTGCTCATCACGCAATTGCCTGTCAACCAGATTCTTAATTCTATTAAGCACAATCATGGAAAGAACTTTACCTGGAACAGAGAGTAGGCTGATACCCCTATAGTTATCACAAGAACTGCGATCACCTTTTTTGAAAATAGGGATAACAATAGCTCTGGTAAAATCCTTAGGAACCTTACCTTTATCATAAAAGATATTCAGAATTTCAGTCATCCAAGTGGTAACCGAAACATTCCCAGCTCTAAGCATTTCGGTAGTAATTTCATCTACCCCTGGCGATTTATGTAGTTTAAGTTTAGAAACAGCCAAAATAACTTCAGATTGTGTTATAGGGCCAACATTAAAGCCACCAATGCATGTATCATCATTGCAAACAATGGGAGTAGAACTAACTACATTGTTTAGAACATCACTGAAATGCTCAGCCCACCTAGCCATGACAGAATCCTCCCCTTCTATAACCTTACCTTGTTTATCCTTCAATCCTTGTATGCCTGTCCGTTTTCTACTACACAAAACATTAACTATCTGGTACAGCTCTCTGCTGTTGTGCTGTCTAACTGCTTCCTCGGCTTTGTCAGCCAAACCATCAAGCCAAAAATTTTTATCAGCAGCTAACTGATCCTTTACAAGTTTATTAAGGTCTCTGTAATGCTTTCTATTAGGACTAGTAGGGTATTGATTAAGGGCATTCCTGCAGTTCTTTCTTTCCGAAATAAGCTCAAGTGCCTTATCACTCAGATAATTTTGCCTCTTCTGCTCCTTTTTTCCTAAAAAAGTACTGTTAGTGTCCAAAAAAGCCTGTTTAAAATGATCCCATTCTTCCTCAACTTCAGTAGTAAGCAAACCATGACTGTCATAATGACTAAGTAACCTATCATGGTAAGCTTTGGCTATAACTGGATCTTTCAGAGCTTCAGTATTAAAAGTAAATTTTTTAACCCTAGCACAACACTTTTTAAGTTTAAGTTGCAAGACACTTTTAACAAGGTAATGGTCAGATCCAATTTCAGCTCCCCTATATGGCCTGGTATTCCTAACAGAACTAGTCCATTTGCTGTTAATTAACATGTAATCAATCATATTCTTATGCAGCCCATCAGGTGAAACCCATGTGTACTTATGTATGTCGCGGTGTTTGTAATAAGTGTTAGTTATTCTGAATCCATTGAGTTTACTTACCTGTAGGAGACGTTGCCCATTGCTATTGCAGCTACCAATACCAAAAGGGCCTATTACTCCTCCCCAAAGGTCAGAGTCAGTACCAACTTTGGCATTGAAGTCACCAAGAACAAGGGTAATATCTCCTTTCTTGACAGAATTCAAAATATCCTGAAGTTGTTCATAAAACCTATCCTTCTCATCCTCATCGGCATCCTCAGTGGGGGCATAACAGCAGATAACATTCAAGTCTTTAACGCTTGTCTGAAATTTTGCTGTAAGAAACCTTTCATTAATGCACTCATATCCTAGAAGAGCATCACTAGCGTGTCTGCTGAGAAGTAGACCCACGCCTTGGTGGTGTTTATTGTCGTCCCTCCCTGAAAAGAGAAATTTAAGATTATTTTTAAGAATCTGACCTTTATCTGTCCATCTGGTCTCTTGCAAGCCGAGAATATCTAAATTATAACGGTGGAATTCTTGTGTGAGGACATCAAGAGAAAAAGCTCTGTGCAAAGTCCTTACATTCCAACTACCTATGGAGAGAAAATGGTTAGTGGGATGTTTAAAGAAACTATGTTTATTGAGAGAGGGAATGCCGACAATATCAAACAGCCCCCTAATCGCAGACATGGGGCAAAGACCCGTTCCCCCACTACTAAAGGCTGAAGCCATCTACACTGGAAGACTTCCTCCAATGTAGAATTTGACGATGCCAATAGAAGCAAAGAGTTCAGGTGCCTGCGATGACTTCTGCTCAGGATTATCCACCAGCTGATAAACATATCCTGTGGATCTATTCACTTGGGGCTGTCAACCCACAAACAAAAAGAAAACACAGCGGAAGATTTTCCCTCCACAGAAGCCCACCAGTGCAGCAAAATCAGGATCCATAATCAAGCTCAGAGCCATATATCTGTCCAGTCCAGTAGGTTTATATGGTCAGCACCAGGACCCTGTGTGGTTGACCACTCCTCAGCAGGGTAGAAAAAAAAGAAAAGTAGCCATAGTTGTCCAGATCAGTAGGCCACACTAATCTGGCAGCCCTCCCCTTCCGTTCACTTCCACAAGAGAGTATCTCTTTTGAAAGTTACTAACGGTCCGCACCACGAGAAGGCGGGGTTGGACATTAGGTGCTAGGCCTGGCCGGTTCTATGCATCATCACAGGGGATTGGTGCATAGCTCTCCTTCCAGTGACTACCTAGCTACCATTTACAGACCTTCCCAATAGTACTCATTATAAATTCATATTTTTTGCTATTTTTAATCAAGATGTTTTATTGATTTCTTTAAAACTTTGCATTTCTGTTTTCAATATTCATTAAAAATAAAGGCTTACTTATGTACGGAAGTATAAAACGTTTTTGGTTTTTAAATGGTAGCTCCTATCAAAAACTTCCAATGTGTTCTTTGAAATGGACAGGACTCTATTGGACACGGAACCACGTCTTAACGTCTCGTCTGACGGACGACATTCTTTTCAAGTCCACAGGTGACTCCTTTCTCAATGAGGGTTGGATTTTTTACCTCTGAGTGGCATTTTTTGCACACAATGGGCTAAATGCCATGTCACAAGGACCCCGAAGGCTCAGAGAAGGATGGGGAAGGTGAACTAGTGGGCAGCTGTTGGTAGCCTCCCGTTAAGGCCATTCAGCGTGTTCTCTAACATGCACAGAGTATGGCTCTCATGTACACGGGACCACGGCTTTACGTCCCATCCGACGGATGTAATGCGTTATTTAATGTCAATCAATCGCATCCTTATAGATGGAAAATATACTGCTCACAAAAATTAGGGGATATTTCATCGCTTCATATTCATTTTGAAATATCCCCTAATTTTTGTGAGTAGTATATTTAAAAAACCGAAACAAAATTAACGATACAAAAAAATTTCAATGTCTGAAATGTATTTCAACGTAACTGCATTTCCTCGACGTTTCCACGTGAGCACTCTCCACTGATACATCCTGCTTCGTATTGCATCCTCTCGCTTTGAGCACAGAGAGCAGCAGGATCGATCAAGAGAGGATGCTGGTCTATGCAGTACTCTGTTTCCTCGTCTCCTTTCTGACTTTTCTCATATTCATTTATAAAATCTCGCGCTCTGGCGTCATCCTCCCCCCACAATTCTCTCCCCTACTTCAACATCCAAGTGTCAAGAGCTTCCTCTCTGTGTATGCAAATTACCTGACTAACTGACACAACGCGAGCCTGACGCGTGTTAAAGGGTAGGAGGAGACTCGCGAAAGACACGTGTTCTCCCCCAACTAAATGCCGAGCGGTGATGACAGACGAGAAAGGAGAGATGCAAATTTGACATATTCGTAGAAGGACTCAGTCCTGACCTTGACATAACGTAGAAGAGTTTTACTCAAAAAAAGTTAGGCGCTTTCTCTAGTATCATGGGTTGTGTTGTTTTACCTCTGAGCGGCACTTTTTTGCACACCATGGGCTAAATGGCCAGGTCACATGGACCCCGAAGGCTCAGAGAAGGTTGGGGGAGGGGACCCACTGGAACAGCTGTTGGGAGACAGATGGTAGCCTCCCGTCAAGGCCATCCAGCGTGTTCTTTAACGTGCACAGGGTATGGCTTTCCTGCACACGGGGCCACGGCTTAACGTCCCATCCGATGAACGGCGGCCTTTCCAAGCCCATCAGTGTCCCCTACTGACCGTGGGCAGGGCGGGGAATTTTGCGGAGATAAATCTCAACGCTGACCCAGCTGGGAATCGAACCTGGGAACTACAGATTACGAGTTTGGTGCGCTACCGACTGAGCCACCCCCGCCCCACCGAGCGGTGATGACAGACGAGAAGGGAGAGATGCAAATTTGACATATTCGTAGAAGGACTCAGTCCTGGCCTTGACATAACGAAGAAGAGTTTTACTCAAAAAAAAGTTAGGCGCTTTCTCTAGTATCTTGGCTGGAGCTTTTCATTTAGGACTGGATTTTAGGTTGGGTTGTTTTACCTCTGAGCGGCACTTTTTTGCACACCATGGGCTAAATAGCCAGCTCACATGGACCCCGAAGGCTCAGAGAAGGTTGGGGGAGGGGACCCACTGGAACAGCTGTTGGGAGACAGATGGTAGCCTCCCGTCAAGGCCATCCAGAGTGTTCTTTAACGTGCACAAGATATGGTTCTCCCGCAGAGGAGACCAAAGATTAACGTCCCATCCGACGGACGGCTGTGGTCGGATGTCCTGTACTGACCGTGGGCAGGGCGGAAAGTTTTGTGGAGAGAAATCTCAACGCTTGCCCGACGGGTATCGAACCTGGGAACTGCAGATTACGTGCTTGGCGCATTACAGTACCTACCATTCCTGCCTCAAGGATACCCAATCATAGACGAAAACTGGATAATTAGAAATTATGATATTATAAAAATTAAAGTTGTTAACTTGAGGTTTTTTTCTAAAAAATGATTATCGGAGTGCGAAAATCATCAACATTTTTACTAAATATTAGAAATTAAAAAATTAAGCAGACGTTTTTACTAACTTTCTACATAATAAGTTTAAAAGCCGTAAAATATTTCTCGTAAACTGCGAGAACATCGTCTACGCCAGTAAGAAATAAAAAATTAAACGAACTTTTTATTTCCTTTTTATCAGCAATGTTCCACAAAAATATTTAATGCTGCAATAACCATTCAGAAACAATGGTAATGAAAGTAATCAATATGTCAATCATTTCCTCAATACGTTTAAGTATATATATCATCGTCATCATCCTCAAGCAGCCATGGGCTATGGAGGTCCAATCAGACAGTGCAATTTAGTTCTCCAAGCAAGTCTGCCCTGAGCTACATCTACTGCATCTGGCCACTGCACACCAATTCTAACAAGGTCGTGTTTGACATTGTCTGCCCACCGCATCCTTGGTGTCCCCTTTTTTCTGAGGCCTTTAGGCACACTGTTCATAACCCTATTCGCCAATCTATAATTATCCATACGGGCAACATGGCCAAACCAGCGGAGTCTCTCTCTTCACAATATGCTGCTTAAAGGAGGTTGCAAACTCCTTTGCCTAACCTCATCATTAGTTACAAAGTTGAACCACCTAATACCCAAGATACTGCGTAAGCATCTAGAATCAAAAGCATCTAGTTTCCTGTTATCTTGTTTACAAAGTGTCCAAGTTTCACTACCATAACTAACCCTAGAAAGAACCAAACTATTATACAGTCTAATTTTAGTCTTTAGGTGTATACGCCAATTTCTCCACAATCTCCACAGATTCTTAAAAGTCCCAGCAGCAATACCTATTCGTCTGTTAATATCATGCCGCACATCACCATTATCTGTAACATAGCTCCCAAGATAAATAAACTGTGAATAAATAAACAAGTTCATCTCATCAACATCATTTGCCAAAAGGGCTTAATCAGCAGCATAATCTAAATCATAAATTCTCGTATCTCCAGACCATTTCAGATCAAAATCTTTCCCTTGAAGTGAATTTTGCATAACATAATCAATAACCAAACTAAAGAGAAAAGGAGACGCAATGCACCCTTGTCGAACACCAGAAGTAATGCTAAACCAATTGCTACAAGCCTTACCAACTCTCACACACGACTCAGTGTTATTATAGAGAGCTTTCATTATTTTTACTAACTTATCTGGTATACCATATGATCTCACAATCAACCACAAATTATGACGATCAACAGAGTCGAAAGCCTTTTTGAAATCAACAAAGCTAGCAACCAAAGGTTTCTGAAACTCTAAACATTTCTCAAGAATCTGCCTAAGTGAAAATATCTGATCTACACATCCCCTACCACTTCTGAACCATATTGCTCATCACGCAATTGACTGTCAACCAGATTCTTAATTCTAGTAAGCACAATCATGGAAAGAACTTTACCTGGAACAGAGAGTAGGCTGATACCCCTATAGTTATCGCAAGAACTGCGATCACTTTTTTGAAAATAGGGATAACAATAGCTCTGATAAAATCCTTAGGAACCATGCCTTTATCATAAAAGATATTCAAAATTTCAGTCATCCAAGTGGTAACAGAAACATTCCCAGCTCTAAGCATTTCCGTAGTAATTTCATCTACCCCTGGGGATTTATGAAGTTTAAGTTTAGAAACAGCCAAAATAACTTCAGATTGTGTTATAGGGCCAACATTAAAGCCACCAATGCATCTATCATCATTGCAAACAATGGGAATAGAACTAACCACATTGTTTAGAACATCACTGAAATGCTCACCCCACCTAGCCATGACAGAATCCTCACCTTCTATAACCTTATCTTGTTTATCCTTCAATCGTTGTATGCCTATCCGTTTTTTACCACACAAAACATTAACTATCTTTTACAGCTCTCTGCTGTTGTGCTGTCTAACTGCTTCCTCGGCTTTGTCAACCAAGCCATCAAGCCAAAGATTCTTATCAGCAGCTAACTGATCCTTTACACGTTTATTAAGTTCTCTGTAATGCTTTCTATTAGGACTAGTAGGGTATTGATTAAGGACATTCCTGTAGTTCTTTCTTTCTGAAATAAGCTCAAGTGCCTTATCACTCAAATAATTCTGCCTCCTCTGCTCCTTTTTCCCTAAAAGAGTACTGTTAGTTTCCAAAAAAGCCTGTTTAAAATGGTCCCTTTCTTCCTCAACTTCAGTGTAAGCGAACCATGACTGTCATAACGACTAAGTAACCTATCATGGTAAGCTTTAGCTGTAACTGGTCTTCCAGAGCTTCAGTATTAAAGGTAAAATTTTTAATCCTAGCACAATAATAAACATAATATATATACACTATGTTGAAAAAGCGTCCGGTCACTTCCATGTTATGTGAATGGAAAGCCACTTTCAAAGCTCCCTAATATTGAAAATAAACCGTTTACGCAAAAATTGTCATTGGCGATAAATTGTAAATGCCACTCAAATCTCTCTAAATATATTTCCCGTAATATTCGTTTAATATTTAAAGAATGAATGGAAGCCGAAGCATTTTTTTGCGACATATAGGACAGAGAAGAATCCTAGAAGCTACTCCTAGCTTAATACAGGCCTTCTCATACAAGGACATGCCCTACTAAGACCGAAGTCACTGCTGACCACTGCCTTAGTTAGATCTTCAACTTTCGACACTGTTGAAAAAAATATTTCAACAGATAAAACACAACTCTTGTAACAATTTGTTTACTAACCTAAATTAAATATCTGAAGTTTGTATGACGATTTTTTAAGATTTTTTAATTTTCACAATGATTGCTTGGCTCCAAAGAAAGTTGGGAGAGGGGACCCACTGGACAGCTGTTAGGATATAGTTGGTGGCCTCCCGTCAAGACCATCCAGTGAGTTCTTTAACGTTCACAGGGTATGGCTCTCGCGCACATGGGACCACGGCTTAATGCTCAGTTAGATGGACTGTGGCCTTTCCAAGCCCATCGGTGTCCCCTACTGACCGAGGTCAGGGCGAGGAGTTTTGCGGAGATAAATCTGAATTCTGGGTCAGCTGGGACTCTAACCCTTGAAATTACAGATAACGAACTTGGCGCGTGAGCGACTGAGCCACCCCCACCCCAAGAATGGGGGGGGGGCTCAGTCGGTAGCGCGCCAGATTCGTAATCTATAGTTCCCAGGTTCGAGTCCCAGCTGGGTCAGCGTTGAGAGTTATCTCCGCAAAATTCCCCGCCCTGCCCACAGTCAGTAGGGGACACCAATGGGCTTGGAAAGGCCACAGTCCATCGAACTGGACATTAAGCCGTGGTCCCATGTGCGCGAGAGCCATACCCTGTGAACGTTAAAGAACTCACTGGATGGTCTTGACGGGAGGCCACCAACTATATCCTAACAGCTGTCCAGTGGGTCCCCTCCCCCAACCTTTTCTGAGCCTTCGGGGTCCATGTGACCTGGCCATTTAGACCATGGTGTGCAAAAAAGTGCCGCTCAGAGGTAAAACAACCCAACCCAACCCCAAGAATGAAAGCATCAAGTCTCCTATTATATTTCTTACAGAGGGTCTTAGTTTAATTTTTAAAGCAAACTTTAGTAACTCTTGACAAAACTATTATACAGCCTAAACTGTCTTCAGATATATATTACTTTTTTCCCATAATCTCCGCAAATCCTTAAAAGTCCCAAAAATCAACACCCATTCTCCTGTTAATCCCATAATCGTAAATTACCAGTATCTCTAACCAAACTCCCGTAACAAGAACCTTGCTCCAAAGTACCGTCGACAGTAATTTGGCAGCAATTTCTATAGCAAGTTTTCCCCAGAACTAAACTTGATAACGAAAGTATTTTGAAGATCGAAACCGGATGAGAATCCCAAGCATTAATTTCCTCTGCTCTATTGATGAAGGAAAAGAAATAAGGGATGTAATCCCTCCCTCTCCGAGATATTCCGCAACCATCGAACAAACAGGAAGAACTTTCTTATCGCAGCTCTTCCCCTGGCTTATTCCCGAGAGAATGGGATTCTGTCCCCCCCCCCCCCCGACCCGTTTCTCTTCGATCCTCATCACAGGAATGTCATCCACCTTCTAAGCGATGATGGGTTCCTCATCTTCCAGGCCACGGAATGACGTCTTTCTTTGCCTTTTCCCTTGCATCCGGGGTCAGGTCACGAGTGCTATCTTCACATCTTATATTGATTGCTTCTTGGGCTATTTCCACAGCACAGATGAAGTTAATGAGAATTTCTTGTTTTTGGCTTTGATCTAAAAAGCTTCTTTTTTTATTTTAATATTTCTCTTGCAAGTTGAGCTGTTCTCTTTAAGTAGTTTCGTTTTCTTTCATTCGATTTCGAAGCATTTTTTGTTTCTGAGGTTCGAGCAGCAGCTGGGTCAACGTTAGGATTTTTCTCCGCAAAATTACCCGCCCTACCCACGGTCTATAGTGGACACCGATGGGCTTGGAAAGGCCGCCATGCATCGGATGGAACGTTAAGTTGTAGCTCCGTGTGCGGGAGAGCCATACCCTGTGTTAAAGAACACGCTGGATGGCCTTGACGGGAGGGTATCATCTGTGTCCCAACAGAGCTGTTCCAGTGGGTCTCCTCCCCCAACCTTCTATGAGCCTTTGGGGTCCTTGTGACCTGGCCATTTAGCTTTTTAGTGTTCAAAAATAAATTGACACTCAGAGGTAAAACAATCCAACAATGGGTGTATAAGACCCAAATAAAAAGCCCCAAGCGTAAAACTTTTAAACAGTTAAAATAACCGCAATGACGTAGAAAAAAAAAATCAAAAACTGCGTTGGAACAGAATCGTCAGATAAAATATGTCGGAATGTAAAAGGACTCGAACGGTAAATGAATTGAACTAAAATATAAATCGACGTTCACAATTAAAAATAAAAAAGTCGCACAGTCGAGTTGGGTTGTTTTACCTCTGGGCAGCACTTTTTTGCACACCATGGGCTAAATGGCCAGGTCACATGGACCCCGAAGGCTCAGAGAAGGTTGGGGGAGGGGACCCACTGGAACAGCTGTTGGGAGACAGATGGTAGCCTCCCGTCAAGGCCATCCAGCGTGTTCTTTAACGTGCACAGGGTATGGCTCTCCCGCACACGGAGCCACGGCTTAACGTCCCATCCGACGGACGGAGGCCTTTCCAAGCGCACAGTCGAGACAAATATGTTTCATCGTTAAAATTGTAAGGGATGAGGCAGAAAAAAAGGTAGTTTTTTATTTTAAGAGAAAAAAAAAGATCTTATTTTAGAAAATTCTCCACTAATAATCTCAATATTATTTCAAAAGACAAGGAAACAATTATTTTTCTTATGTATACAGGGTGATTCAAAACTTATCGTTCAAATTTCGTGGGGAGGTAGGGAATACGTCAGGAAACCGATTTCACATAGGAAAGTATGTCCGCAAATGTACGCATGCGTAGGTAGAGGGCGCTGTGTGTACCCAACCAGTGTACAGCTCGCCCGACCACTCCCGCTGTCATCAGTGTACGAGCTGACTTACTAGTGATAAGATGAATCGTTTTACGCATCAAGAGCTATGTGTACGAGACCCCCGTCAACAGTGAAATGGACCTTGTTGCACGAATAGTGGCCGCCGCAGGCATTGTCCGTGATATGCCAGGCGTTTTTGAAAATGTTCGGCGGTCAATGCAACGGCGCTGTGAATCCTGTGTCCGTGTAAATGGTCGCAATTTTGAGCACCTACTGTGAACCTGTACTTTACCTTGTTTGAATAAAAGTCACATTCGTTACCACTTAACTGTACTGTTTCCTCGTGTTCACTTTACTTGTCCATTTTGTTCATGTAGATGACGTTTGCGGACATACTTTCCTATGTGAAATCGGTTTCCTGACGTATTCCCTACCTCCCCACGAAATTTGAACGATAAGTTTTGAATCACCCTGTATATACTAATAAAATATTACTATTTTGATTTTGGAAATAATTCACTAGTTCTAATTGCAACTGTTAGAGAGTGTTAAATGCGGAAAATAAACATCCTTCTTTGAAAACGAGCATCCATATTAATCAAAGGGGAAATGATCATTTTGTAGATTTCGTTACGAAACTAATAAAAGTCTTCTGGTGTCAAAAAACTACTAAGTTTTTGAAAAGCTTCTAAGAAAAACAACTAAATTTTTTTAGAAGTTAGATTGGATTGTTTTACCTCTGAGGGGCACTTTTTTGCACATTGGGTTAAATTACAGGTCACAAGGACGCCGAAGGTTCAGAGAAGGTTGTGGGAGGAGACCCACTGAAACAGCTGTTGGGCGACAGATGGTAGCTCCCGACAAGGCCATTCAGCGTATTCTTTAACGTGCACAGAGTATGGTTCTCTCGCACACGGAGACACTGCTTAATGTTCCATCCGACGGACGGCGGCCTTTCCAAGTCCAACGACCTCCCCTATTGACTGAAAGCACGGATGGGAATTTTTGCGCAGATAAATCTCAACCCGGGCCCAGGTGGAACTCGAACTGGGTTGGGTTGTTTTACCTCTGAGCGGCACTTTTTTGCACACCATGGGCTAAATGGGCAGGTCACGTGGACCCCGAAGGCTCAGAGAAGGTTGGGGGAGGGGACCCACTGGAACAGCTGTTGGGAGACAGATGGTAGCCTCCCGTCAAGGCCATCCAGCGTGTTCTTTAACGTGCACAGGGTATGGCTCTCCCGCACACGGCGCCACAGCTTAACGTCCCATCCGACGGACGGCGGCCTTTCCCAGCCCATCGGTGTCCCCTACTGACCGTGGGCAGGGCGGAGAATTTTTGCGGAGATAAATCTCAACGCTGACCCAGCTGGGACTCTAACCTGGGAACTACAGATTACGAGCCTGGCGCGCTACCGACTGAGTCACCCCCGCCCGAATGCAGACGTCATACGACATAAGCGACTGGAGGATTTGAAGGAAGCCAGATAAGTAAAGATGGAATTCAATTTCTGGAAGATAAACTTGACAACTTTCAAGGAGCCGCTGTTTGAATATCCGAAGAACGTTGATTATGGTACATCGCTGGTAATTATTCTCTTGATAATAATGGTGGCATTAAAACTGTCACGCAACAGAAAAATAGCATTAGCTGAGCTTAGATGAAATGAATGATAACGTTTATCCTTAAATATTCAGACTCCGGAGAATAAGGTATTCGTATTTGGTGAGAAGAACACTAAATTCAAAGCATTTAGCTTTCAAAATAAGTTGATTGTGAGAAAAGTTAAAAGTCTTTTTTTTTAAAACATTAAATTCATGAAATTGCTAAAGATGTTTAGAAGATAAAACATCAAACAATACTGAAAAGAAGCCTTTTGAATTTTCCAACGAACTTCATTAAATGCGTGAAGCTATTTGAAAACGTAATTTACTAACATTTCTCCTTCTCTATTAGATACATACACACTTTTATTTCAGAATGTATTAAGTAGATAAATCTCGTTGGAGTTGGAAGTTTTCGGATTCAAGTCTAGTGTTTGCCTGGATTCGGTTATGGGGTGAGTTGTTTTGCCTCCCAGGCGGCGCTCTTTTGCACATAATGAGCAAAAAATGAAAATAAAAAAAAAAATTATAATTTATTCTTTGAAATGAAAAAGTTGCGTTTCCTACTAACTTGTGTGAAAAGAGGATAAATCCTTTAGAGTATCGCACTCAACCATTGAAATTCAGGGGCGGGGTTGGCTCAGTCTGTAGCGAGCCACGCTTGTGATCTGTAGTTCCCGGTTTCGATTCCATCTCCTGTAAACCCTCACGATGCCCGCAGTCAGAAGGGGTACACCGATGAGATTCGGAAAGCTACCTTCCGTCGGATAGGAGTGGGGTAATCTGTGGGTCGTGTTGTTTGGGTTGTTTTACCTCTGAGCGGCACTTTTTTGTACACAATGGGCTAAATGGCCAGGTCACAAAGACCCCGAAGGCTCAGAGAAGGTTGAGGGAGGGGACCCACTGGAACAGCTGTTGGGAGACAGATGGTAGTCTCCCGTCAAGGCCATCCAGCGTGTTCTTTAATGTGCACAGGGTATTGCTCTCCCGCACACGGGGCCACGCTTAACGTCCCATCCGATGGACGGCGGCCTTTCCAAGCCCCTCGGTGTCCCCGACCGTGGGCAGGGCGGGGAATTTTGCGGAGATAAATCTTAACGCTGACCCAGCTGGAACTCGAACCTGGGAACTACATACAAATTACGAGCCTGGCGCGCTACCGACTGAGCCACCCCGCCCCTACTAGTAAAGGTAACAGAGGCGAAAAAATTATTAAACTTGTTCATATTTCACTTAATTTTCAAGAATATTTTAAAGAACGTTTTTTAAAAACTCTGAAAGAGAGGGGAAAATGCTATACTGCAATGGAAATCAAGTTGCCTGCGCAAGTCTCTGTTATTTTTTCCCTCCCGATTACGTTGCTTGTCCTCCCTTTTGATATGTACCCAGTATTTAGTTTCGGGAGGGGGGGATTTGTTTTGTGGAGTATGAGAATTCAGTTTCAGGAAGACTTCGAGAATTTAGCTTTGAAGTGGTGGTGGTGGGGGGGGGGGGGGCGGTTTGTGAATAAATAAGACTCGAGTAGGGTCTCCTGATTATATTCCACGTAACAGTAAAGGTAAAATGATGTTCTATACGGAATGAGATTTTACTTTTTTTTTAAATATATTTTTTAATATCGGACATATACTACAAGGATAAAATAAAATTATACCAAGATAACTGTTTTGGATTTCAAAGCAGGTAGACAAATTTGAAATGTAGTATAAGACGATATAAGACAAGTGTAATTCCAAGGAGAGGGTCCGGTTTCCTGATCCCCCCATTTATTTTTTCCCCCGGCTAGATTTGCGATACTTCTTCCACTGATTTTTTTTTCTAGTCTGGATTAGGGATTGGAGAAAATAAGTATAAATTCTTCCAATCGACCAAGGGGCGGGGGTGGCTCAGTCGGTAGCGCGCCAGACTCGTAATCTGTAGTTCCCAGGTTCGAGTTCCAGTTGTGTCAGCGTTGAAATTTATCTCCGCAAAATTCCCCGCCCTGGCACGGTCAGTAGGGAATACCGATGGGCTTGGATAGGTCGCCGTCCGTCGGATGGGAAGTAACCCCGTGTGCGGGAGAGCCATACGCTGTGCACGTTAAAGAATAACCTTGACGGGAGGCTACCATCTGTCTCCCAACAGCTGTTCCGGTGGGTCCCCTCCCCCAACCTTCTCTGAGCCTTCGGGGTCCTTGTGACCTGGCCATTTAGCCCATGGTGTGCAAAAAAGTGCCGCTCAGAGGTAAAACAACACAACTAGATCAGGGCTTGGAGAAAATAAATATAAATTCTTCCAATCGACTGAGGGGCGGGGGGTGGCTCAGTCGGTAGCGCGCCAGGCTCGTAATCTGCAGTTCCCAGTTTCAAGTCCTGCCTAAGCATGCATTGAAATTTTTCTCTGCAAAACTCCCCATCCTGCCCACAGTCAGTAGAGGACACCTATGGGCTTGGAAAGGCCGCCGTCCGTCGGATGGGACGTTAAGCCGTGTCCCCGTGTGCGGGAGAGCCATACCCTGTGCACGTTAAAGAACACGCTGGATGGCCTTCACGGGAGGCTACCATATATCTCCCAACAGCTGTTCCAGTGGGTCTCCTCCCCCAACCTTATCTGAGCCTTCGGGGTCCTTGTGACCTGAACATTTAGTCCATGGTGTGCAAAAAAGTGCAGCTCAGAGGTAAAACAAACCAACCCAAAAATTCCAATCTACTGACTACTTTTGCAGATTATATTGAAGTTAGTTGGCAAACCGCCACTAGGAGCATTTTGTACTGCATGATGCACAACACAGTTCTTCATCGTAAAGGACGTTCTATATATTGGAAAAGCTCCACCACTTGATTCTTAAAATTCTTAACTATTCTACAGCCAAATTATTCGTGATACAATTTCGAATGCTGAAGATCACCATTTCCTTATTCATATGAAAACCATTTTACAGAAATTCTTTAAATATCAGTTCTGGTTTTTATCAGGAACACTCATCATGGAAGATTTCGCTTTTGTAATCCGCCTTATGATACTCGTAAGAAGGTTTGCATGGAAGATTATCGCACGAGGGCTAGAATTGGGTTGTTTTACCTCTGAGCGGCACATTTTTGCACATCATGAGCAAAATGGCCAGGTCACAAGGACCCCGAAGGCTCAGTGAAGGTTGGGGGAGGGGTCCCACTGGAACAGCTGTTGGGAGGTAGCTGGTAGCCTCCCATCAAGGCCGTCCAGCGTGTTCTTTAACATGCACAGGGTATGGCTCTCCCGCACACGGGGCCACGGCTTAACGTCCCATCCGACGGACGGCGGCCTTTTCAAGCCCATCGGTGTCCCCTACTGACTGTGGGCAGGGCGGGGAAGTTTGCGGAGATAAATCTCAACGCTGACTCGAACCTGGGAACTACAGTTGAGTTGGGTTGTTTTACCTCTGAGCGGCACTTTTTTGCACACCATGGGCTAAATGGTCAGGTCATATGGACCCCGAAGGCTCAGAGAAGGTTGGGGGAGGGGACCCACTGGAACAGCTGTTGAGAGACAGATGGTAGACCCCGTCAAGGCCATGCAGCGTGTTCTTTAACGTGCGTATGTCTCTCCCGCGTGTATGTCTCTCCCGCACACGGCGCCACGGCTTAACGTCCCATCCGAAGGACTGCGGTCTTTCCAAGCCCATCGGTGTCCCCTACTGACCGTGGGCAGGGAGGGGAATTATTGCGGAGATAAATCTCAACACTGACCCAGCTGGAACTCGAACTTGGGAACTACAGATTACGAGCCTGGCGCGTTACCGACTGAGCCACCCCGGTCCGCACACGGGCTAGAAGATGTTCTCTTATTTCTATAATTTTGACCAGCGAGCCATAAAAGATTAACCACTCTTTCTCAAAAACATGCTGGATTGAGTTGTTTTACCTCTGAGCAGCACTTATTTGCACACAATAGGCTCAGTACAAATATACAACAAATACACAATAGGCACAATAGGTCACAAGGACCCCGAGGGGGAAGAGAACGTTGGGGGGGGGGGAAAGGGAACCAATAGAGAGCTGCTAGGAGCCAAATGGTAGCCTCTCGCCAAGACCTATCCTGTGCATCCTTTAACGTGCACAGGATATGGCTCTCCTGTACAAGGTTCACGACTTAACGTCCCATCTGACTCTAGGGCGGGGGTGGCTCAGTCGGTAGCGCGCCAGGCTCGTAATCTGTAGTTCCCAGGTTCGAGTCCCAGCTGGGCAGCGTTGAGATTTATCTTCTCAAAATTTCCCGCCCTGCCCACGGTCAGTAGGGGACACCGATGAGCTTGGAAAGGCCGCCGTCCGTCGGATGGGACGTTAAGCCGTGGCCCCGTGTGCGGGAGAGCCATACCCTGTGCACGTTAAAGAACACGCTGGATGGCCTTGACGGGAGGCTACCATCTGTCTCCCAACAGCTGTTCCAGTGGGTCCCCTCCCCCAACCTTCTCTGAGCCTTCGGGGTCCATGTGACCTGGCCATTTAGCCCATGGTGTGCAAAAAAGTGCCGCTCAGAGGTAAAACAACCCAACCCGTCTGACTAATGGCGGCCTTTACGAGCCTGTCAGTGTCTCCTACTTACCGTGGGCAGGGTGAGGAGTTTTCTAGAGATAAATCAACGCTGGCCCAGCAGGAATTCGAACCTGTGAACCTGCAGATTGCGAGCCTGGCGCACTACCGACCTAATCACCCCGCTTCGAAACAGGTTGGATGTCCTTGATGAAGCGTCTTACTTGATTCTTTCCCTCAGTTCTTATTTGTTAATTATTTGTGATTTGACGATTTTGGCCTTTGTGGGGCAAACAGAAACACCTTCTTTGCCATAGCATTGGAGGCAACTTTGCAAAGTCACCTTCTGTGATGACCCAACACTCGTTTTCATAACACTGCCAAAAGCTTGACGCTGATTATGATGAAGATGAAGTTAACGCATTAGTTATTCGACATAATTGGATAACTGGTTGTTTAATTAATAAATTAATTGACAGCGACATGTCTTTCGGAAGAATAGGAGAAGGTGCGCCACCTGGTGGATGATGGGAGGCAAAGGATTAAGGGAGGAATGGAAGCTTGAGCGCTAACCACTAAATCTCCAGGTCACGAAATGGAGGACATTTGATTGAATTTTTGTTTAATAATTCTGTGTTGGCATTTCGTGAATGATTTCGGGATGATTAAAACTTTGTTTGAGGTAAGCAAACTCTATTCAGAATGGATGGCTTTATGAATAGATTGCCAGTTAGGTTGTTATCTCTCAGAGAATGATCTTTAACGTGGGTTATTTTACTTCTGAGCTACACTTTTTTCCACACATTCGGCAAAATTCCACACATTCGGCAAAATTCCACACATTCGGCAAAAAAAGAAAAGCTGAAATCAGGTATTCTATGGATTCAAACTTAGGAACGTCTTGTTATGATCATGGAGCGGTTCTACTCTCTCCTTAGTGTACACCTCTCTCCTTAGAAATGCAGAGTATACCTCTCTCTCTTTACAATGCAGAGTATACATCTCTCTCTCTCTTTACAAATGCAGAGTATTCATCTCTCTTTAGAAATGCAGAGTATACATCTCTCTCGTTACAAATGCAGAGTTACATTTCTCTCTCTCTTTACAAATGCAGAGTATACATCTCTCTCTCTCTTTACAAATGCAGGGTATACATCTCTCTCTCTTTACAAATGCAGGGTGTACATCTCTCTCTCTCTTAAATGCAGGGTGTACATCTCTCTCTCTTTGCAAATGCAGAGTGTACATCTCTCTCTCTTTACAAATGCAGGGTGTACATCTCTCTCTCTCTCTCTCTTTACAAATGCAGAGTATACATCTCTCTCTCTCTTTACAAATGCAGAGTATACACCTCTCTCTCTCTTTACAAATGCAGAGTATACATCTCTCTCTCTCTTTACAAATGCAGGGTGTACATCTCTCTCTCTCTTTACAAATGCAGGGTGTACATCTCTCTCTCTCTTTACAAATGCAGAGTATACATCTCTCTCTCTCTCCTTTCAAATGAAGGGTGACTTATACTAGTGGTTTTACATCCACCACTAGTAGAGTGTACATCTCTCTCCTTAGAAATGTAGCATCTCTCTCTCTCCTTGCAAATGCATGTTGTCTTTGTAAAGTGCATGTCTCTACACCGAATCATTGAGTCAATATATAGGTGCTGATCAATTTCTTCAAGGTATGTCAAGAAAATTACCCTCGGCACTCGAGAAATCAGTGACTAGGTGGCGAGTTGCAACAGCTTGGCACTTATCAACTTCTCTCTCTTTGACTTCGAATCGAATAACTTACTTGGATGAGAAGTTGGCTGTGAGGAAGGATGCTTCAGATGAAAAAGTGTGTTAAATTCAATGTGACGTTAAATAAACAAAACTTTGATATTTCCAGTAGAAGAGATTAAAATGAGAGCAGCAGCAAATACTTTTAATCGCAATTTTTTATTTTTCCTTTAGGGTTCTAGTTTTCATTTAGCCTTTGTGTCGTTTATTATGAAAAGTACCGAAGATCAAGCTCTGTCTCAGGGAGCAGCACCCCAACTCGTAATCTTGGGTTCGGTTGGGTTGTTTTACCTCTGAGCGGCATTTTTTTGCACACCATGGGCTAAATGGCCAAGTCACATGGACCCCGAAGGCTCAGAGAAGGTTAGGGGAGGGGACCCACTGGAACAAGCTGTTGGGAGACAGATGGTAGCCTCCCGTCAAGGCCATCCAGCGTGTTCTTTAACGTGCACAAGGTATGGCTCTCCCGCACACGGGACCACGGCTTAACGTCCCATCCGACGGAGGGCGGCCTTTCCAAGCCCATCGGTGTCCCCTACTTACCGTGGGCAGGGCGGGGAATTTTGCGGAGATAAATCTCAACGCTGACCCAACTGTGACTCGAACCTGGGAACTACAGATTACGAGCCTGGCGCGCTGCCGACTAAGCCACCCATGCCCCTTAGTGTAGGGGATCACGGTTATTCTTACTATAATGCAGAAGTGGTAAAGCTCTCAAAATTTGCATCTATCCAATAATCCAGGTCTTAGATCTCAGGAAAAATCCGAAATTTGACATCCGAAGTCTTCAAACCCAAACAGAAATCACATACAGGTCTGTCGTGTCCCTCTACTCTATTTTTTATTATTGTATCTCTATGTTTAGTTTATATATACCTACAGGGGCTTATTAAAATAATGGAAACACCGACGGCGACTGGAGTCCACGCAATGCGCTGTATGCATATCTCAGGGACGTCGTCGTCCCCGATGTCAGGTATATAAAGGGGAGAAGTGTGATATCGGCTGTCACGTAGCAGTGCCACAGGCGCAGGTGAAACAGCTATTGTGGTGTAATTGTTGACAATGTCAGATCTCAGTGATCTCCAAAAAGGTATGATCATTGGTGCACGTCTTGCAGGAGCTTCAGTAACCAGAACGGCGGAAATAGTACTTGTAACACGAGGAACTCCATCGAAGATTATGACTACCTATCAAAAAGACCAAGGCGTTGCCTCCAAACAATGTGGTGCAAATTGTGGACGCCATGCGAACTTGTTAGATAGGGATAGGCGAATGTTGGCACGGATTTACAACGGAAGCACAAGACCACAGCACCGCAAATAGCAGCAGAGTTGAAGACCAGTCGAAATGATTCCATTCGTCGGGAACTTAAATGTGCCGGTATTTATGGACGTGCTGCGATCCCCAAAACTCTAATTACCAACATCAATGCAACAAAACGTGTAAGGTGGTGAAAACACATAAAAACTGGGATGCTAAAGGCTGGCAATGTGTCAACTGGTCTGATGAATCGTGCTACACATTGTTACCCACCACTAGTAGAGTGTACATCTGGCGAAAAACTGCAGAAGCGTACGACCCCGACTGTTTGGTTCCGACTGTGAAGCATGGAGGCGATCCCTGATGCTGTGGGGTGCCATATCATGGCATTCCTTAGGGCCATTAGTTATTCTGCAGAGTCGTGTCACATCCGCAACGTACGAATCCATTCTCGGGGACCACCTGCACCAAATGTTGCAGGCATTGTTCCCTAATGACCGTCCCTTTTTTCAAGCGGATAATGCATCCGTGTATCGTGCAAACGTGTCCAATTGTGATTTGCAGAGCATGAGGATGAGATACAGCAGCTACCCTGGCCACCTCAATATTATTGAACATTTATGGAAGTATCTGTAATGCAAGGCCAGATCACACTTTTCACCTCGAGCATCACTGGCACAGTTGGGCCATATTTCACAGGATTGGGTTGTTCTACCTCTGAGCGGCACTTTTTTGCACACCATGGGCTAAATGGCCAGGCCACAAGGACCCCGAAGGCTCAGAGAAGGTTGGGGGGGGGACCCACTGGAACAGCTGTTGGGAGACAGATGGTAGCCTCCTGTCAAGGCCATCCAGCGTGTTCTTTAACGTGCACAGGGTATGGCTCTCTCCAACACACGGAACCACGGCTTAACGTCCCATCCGACGGACGGCAGCCTTTCCAAGCCCATCGGTGTCCCCTACTGACCGTGGGCAGGGCGGGGAGTTTTGCTATTTTACAGGAAGAATGGTACCACAATCCATTACCGTACATGCATGACTTATATTAATCTATTCCATTCCAAACCTGGCGAATTACCGACTTCATAGGTCAGTAGGGTTGTTGGGTTGCGTTACTTCTGAGCTGCACTTTTTTTCACACAATGTGCTAAATAGACAAGTCAGAAGGAGCCCGTTGGTTCAGAGGAGGTTGGGGAGGGGACCCACTGGAACAACTGTTGGCAGACAGATGGTAGCCTCCCGTCAAGGCCATCCAGAGTGTTCTTTAACGAGCGCAGGTTATGACTCTCCTGCACAAGGAGCCACGGTTAAAGGTCCCATCCGACGGACGGCGGGCTTTCCAAACCAATCTTCGCCTCCTACTGACCGTGGGCAAGGCGGGATTTTTGCAGGCACAGGTCAGTATTTCGAGTTGTAGATTTCTTAAAGATTGACAAATTTTGTTTTCCTGCACTATAAAAAGTATTACCCCGCCCCCTTCCAGAATATTTCTTCCAATGAATACGTCTGAAAGCTTCCCCAAAAAGCAAAAATATAAGGCGACTTTACAAAATATATACTGCTTGGGTTGGCTTGTTTTACCTCTCAGCGGCACTTTTTTGCACACCATGTGCTAAATGGCCAGGTCACAAGGACCCCGAAGTCTCAGAGAAGGTTGGGGGAGGGGACCCACTGGAACAGCTGTTGGGAGACAGATGGTAGCCTCCCGTCAAGGCCATCCAGCGTGTTCTTTAACGTGCACAGGGTATGGCTCTCCCGCACACGGGGCCACGTCTTAACGTCCCATCTGACGGACGGCTGCCTGTCCAAGTCCATCGGTGTCCCCTACTGACCGTGGGCAGGGCGGGGAATTTTGCGGAGATAAATCTCAACGCTGACCCAGCTGGGACTCGAACCTGGGAACTACAGATTACGAACCTGGCGCGCTACCGACTGAGCCACCCCCGCCCAAATATATACAGCACTCAGAAACAAATTTACAATGATTAAATTACTTATCGAAATGACAAGAAAATATGGCAGCTGCTCTTTTGTCAGTAACTATTTTCTGAAAAATCAGGTTGGGTTTATTTTAAATTTTCGTAATCTGCTACAAAATGAGAGGCCTCAGGCACACTCGGGAACATAGAAATAAAAGTTCCTTTTGCAAACGAACTAAAAAGAAATTAATTGTTGGTTTTCGACTACTTCATTTCATTTTTTTAGACCATTGCTGTCTTCAGACGGAGTTTCTTGGAAAAGTCTTCATTAACTTACTTTTATAGGATATGATGTTTGAATTATGAGTGGCACTTCTTTTGCATACAATGGGCTAAATGGCCAGGTCACAAGGACCCCGAAGGCTCAGAATAGGTTGGTGGAGGGACCTACAGCTGTTCGGGTTGGGTTGTTTTACCTCTGAGCGGCCCTTTTTGGCACACCATGGGTTATATGGCCAGGTCACAAGGACCCCGAAGGCTCAGAGAAGGTTGGGGGAGGGGACCCACTGGAACAGCTGTTGGGAGACAGATGGTAGCCTCCCGTCAAGACCATCTAGCGTGTTCTTTATCGTGCACAGTGTATGGCTCTCCCGCACATGGTGCGGAACGTCCCATACCACGGACGGCGGACTTTCCAAGCCAATATTCGCCTCCTACTGACCGTGGGCAAGGCGTGACCTGCCGTCAAGGCCATCCAGGGTGTTCTTTAACGTGAACAGGTTATGGCTCTCCAACACACAGTGGTCACGGCTTAATGTCCCATCTGACGGACGGTGGCCTTTCCAAGCCTATCGGTGTCCCCTACTGACCGTGGGCAGCGCGGGGAGTTTTGTGTAGATAAGTCTCAATGCTGACCCAGCTGGTATTCGAACCTGGGAACTACAGATTACGAGCCTGGCGCGCTACAGACTGAGCCACCCCCGCCCCAATAGCTGTTAGGGGATAGATGGTAGTCTTTGTTCAAGGCCATACAACGCGTACTTTAACTCGCAGAGGGTTATGGAGCTCTCACTCGCGGAACTGTAGCTTTACATCCCATCCAAAGGACTGCGGCCTTTTCAAGCCCATCAGTGTAGCCTACTAACCGAGGGCAAGATGGGAAGTTTTGCAGAGATAAATCTCAATACCCCCCAACTGGGACTAAAACTGGGGAATTTGGGTTGGGTTGTTTTACCTCTGAGCGGCACTTTTTTGCACACCATGGGCTAAATGGTCAGGTCACATGGACCCCGAAGGCTCAGAGAAGGTTGGGGGAGGGGTTGGGTTGAGTTGTTTTACCTCTGAGTGGCACTTTTCTGCACACCATGGGCTAAATGGTCAGGTCACATGGACCCCGAAGGCTCAGAGAAGGTTGGGGGAGGGGTTGGGTTGTTTTACCTCTGAGCGGCACTTTTTTTGCACACCATGTGCTAAATGGCCAGGTCACAAGGACCCCGAAGTCTCAGAGAAGGTTGAGGGAGGGGACCCACTGGAACAGCTGTTGGGAGACAGATGGTAGCCTCCCGTCAAGGCCATCCAGCGTGTTCTTTAACGTGCATAGGGTATGGCTCTCTCGCTCACGGGCCACGGCTTAACGTCCCATCCGATGGACGGCGGCCTTTCCAAGCCCATCGGTGTCCCCTACTGACCCTGGGCATGGCGGGGAATTTTGTGGAGATAAATCTCAACGCTGACCTAGCTGGGACTCGAACCTTGAAACGGGGAACGGCCGATTGCGAGCCTGGCGTGCTGGGTGGTCTTGATGGGGGCTCCCATCTGTCTTCTAATAGCAGAGACTCCGCTTAACATCTAACCTTCTCTCAACCATTGGGGTCCTTCTGACCTGGTCGTCTTGATGGGGGCTCCCATCTGTCTTCTAATAGCAGAGACTCCGCTTAACATCTAACCTTCTCTCAACCATTGGGGTCCTTCTGACCTGGTCGCTTAAACAGTCTGTGCAAAAAACGTGCCATTCAAAGGTAAAGCCCTCCCTCTGGGTGCCTTAAAACTGTATCTTGTTGAAATCGAAATGCATGGCAATGGGAAAACTAGGTGGAATGTTCTTCAAAAAGGTTTTCTGAAAAAAAAAGCTATATTGGGGGAATTAAAGATTTCCTCTCGTTTCTACAAAAACATGGTAACGCAACCTTTGATTAAACTGTTAAATTTGGTATCTCAGTATCTTTTTATCATTCTTGCTCCCAAAGAAGTAGTTCCCAATAAGGATTACTGATCTAGAGCCCCCTGTCAAATGCAACCATTTTCTTTGAGTTTTCAGCGGGTTGGGTTGTTGTTTTACCTCTGAGCGGCACGTTTTTGCACACCATGGGCTAAATGGCCAGGTCACAAGAACCCCGAAGGCTCAGATAAGGTTGGGGGAGGAAACCCACTGGAACAGCTGTTGGGAGACAGATGGTAGCCTCCCGTCAAGTCCATCTAGCGTGTTCTTTAACGTGCACAGGGTATGGCTCTCCCGCACACGGGACCACGGGTTAACGTCCCATCCGACGGACGGTGGCCTTTCCAAGCCCATCGGTGTCCCCTACTGACCGTGGGCAGGGCGGGGAGTTTTGCAGAGAAAAATCGCAACGTTGACCCAGCTGGGACTCGAACTTGGGAATTACAGATTACGAGAATGGTGCGCTACCGACTGAGCCACCCCCGCCCCAGTTTTTCAGTGGAAAGTGATTGAGTAGGATATTGAATAGTTCTTAGATTAAATTGATAAGCATGGTTGGCATGTCGATGTTTGATAATTTACGGATGCAAAATTCTGTTGTTAAATCTGCGTTTCATGATTAATATTATTTTAAGTAGTTTTATACAAGGAAAAAAAGATTTTTAATCCTTAAAGGTGACATTAGGAAGTTTAACCCCCTAATGGGAATTTAAAGGTGACATTAGAAAGATTAACTTTAGATTCCCATTTGGAAGATAATCTTCCTAAATGATGGCGGAGACGTTTGAAAGAGCATTAGAAATAACAAAGCGGGCATTGGGAAGCGTTGACTCGCAGGGATGCTAGACTCAAAAAACGTTCGGATCCTCTGTTCTAGAATAAATTTCAGTGTCTGAATTTATGCATAATATTGTTACGACAGATGAAAGTGCTGCAGTGAGATTATGATAAACGTGACATGAACGCTCGTGTATGCTGCTGCAAGAGATTTATTTGAACCAACGAATTGGAATACAGAACCAATCTAAAAAAAATAGATAGAGTTGATGTTAAAAGAGATAGAGTTGTTGTTGGAATTGTGGAGATCAGAATTGGGTTGGGTTGTTTTTCGCACCATGGGCTATATGGCACATGGGCTATATGTTTACCTCTGAGCGGCACTTTTTTGCACACCGTGGGCTAAAAGGCGAGGTCACATGGACCCCGAAGGCTCAGAGAAGGTTGGGGGAAGGGACCCACTGGAACAGCTGTTGGAAGACAGATGGTAGCCTCCCGTTAAGGCCATCCAGCGTGTTCTTTAACGTGCACAGGGTATGGCTCTCCCGCACACGGGGCCACGGCTTAACGTCCCATCCGACGGACGGCGGCCTTTCCAAGCCCATCGGTGTCCCCTACTGACCGTGGGCAGGGCGGGGAATTTTGCGGAGATAAATCTCAACGCTGACCCAGCTGGGACTCGAACCTGGGAACTAAAGATTGCATGCCTGGCGCGCTACCGACTGAGCCACCCCCGCCCCAGTTTTGGAGTACTTGAGGACTAAAACCTAAGAAGGAAATCATTTTCCGTATAGTTATTTAGGAATTGGTAAGGTTATTCTTGAGATATTGCAAGTATTCACATATATGATTTTAGTTAGATTGAATATTTATTTATCAACATGATTTTATTGTTCATTGAATGATTTTAGTCTTGTTTCGTGATTTGGATGTGAATAGAATTGAGATGATGGATTCTTCTCAAAGTTGATCTTTATATTATTATAGAGTTTCGTGCCGATTAAATGAGTTTGTTTATAAATAATTTCATCCATGCTTTTGTGCCGTCCCATGGCCGAGTGGTTAGCGCGCTTGGCTACTGACCTAAGGGACCTGGGTTCGAGCCCCGGGTAAGGCATGGATGTATGTGTCGTTTTTCTGCTGAGGTCCTGCCATCCTCTCAGATCTTCTACTGTGGCTTATAAACTGACAGGATCCTGTCAGACCTCTGTGGCAAGCAGCTGCTTGAGGGGGTATTTATTATATTTATTTTTTTATGCTTTTGTAATAAATTGTATTGTAATTTTCATTGACCGATTTTTACTTGAACTCTCGCTCAGTGCTCATCCATTTTAAATTGCAGCAATATTAAAAATATTTGACTGACAGACTGTCAATTTATTCTATTGAGTTTCTTGTTATAAAACTCATCTAACTAGAGATTTAATTCACAAGTGGACTAAATTTCTGAATTTGCATTTACTACTTAAATAAACATGCCAACAATAAAATTCAATGACATCGAATATATTTCTCCCCTTTCCCGGTGTTTCTGAGAAGAAGTACTTTAAAATTCGATTCAAATTCGCTCCAAGATGAAGCTAAAGAAGCCAATGCAGATCATTAGCATTTGAAATGGAACATACGTTTCGCGTGGAAGGTTGAATTTCCTTCTTTCCTTCACCCTTGCTGCCTTTTTTTTTTATTTTCCGCCAGCATTCGAGACAGAACCAAACGAGACTACTGCACCAAGAGAAATCATTTGGCTGGTGTCCAAGTGTCACTGACGTTCACAGTTTTCTCTAAGCTGTGTTGTGTGGAAGCTCTGAAAGTAGCTGAGCCACGGCAAAACGCTGAGAGGAATCGTTTAAAAGAATGAAAAGCAAAATGACCATAATAATAGAAAAACAAGGGGGGAAAAGGAAAACTTGTAGAAAAATGGCCTTGTAGAAAAATGGCGCATTTCGTAAGAAAATCGGTAAAAATGGGCATCTGGGTTGAGGGAAAAGAATTTTAGATTTATAGTACTACGTGGAAGTCAATAAGAAGGGAAGCAGAACAAAAAGAAAAGGAGTTGTTTGGGTTGGGTTGCTTTACCTCTGAGCGGCACTTTTTCGCACACCATGGGCTAAATGGCCAGGTCACATGGACCCAGAAGGTTTAGAGAAGGTTGGGGGAGGGGACCCACTGGAACGGCTCTTGGGAGACAGATGGTAGCCTCCAGTCAAGGCAATCCAGCATGTTAACATGCACAAGGTATGGCTCTCCTGCACACGGGGCCACAGCTTAACGTCCCATCCGACGGACGGTGGCCTTTCCAAGTCCATCGGTGTCCCTTACTGACCGTGGGCAGGGCGGAGAATTTTGCGGAGATAAATCTCAACGCTGACCCAGCTGGGACTCGAACCTGGGAACTGCAGATTACGAGCCTGGCGCGCTACCGACTGAGCCACCCCCGGGGCGGGGTCTTGGATATGCAGATTACAAGTCTAGGGTGCTACCGACGAACCAACCCACTCGCGAAACAGATTGGTAAATGTGCAGAGAAATCGACGAGTTCAGCAGTGCCGAAGCTTCTCGTGTTTGAAATAAATGAAGGCAATTCTGAAGGTATTAACTAGTTCGCCGAAACAGTCTGCTCATTTCGTCAATGCGCTTCAAATCCTCATTCTCCGATATTGTGGAAAATGCAACACGAGTCGCCGAATGATCATAGCCAGTAATTGGAATTTTTAGGATTGTGCCAAGGATACAGAAAATCTTTGAAAGTGTGAGCGTTGCAGGAGAGATCGTTTGTCAGTGTACGATGAATACAAAGTTGAAATCAAGGCATCGGAATAACTGCAGAATCCGATTGGGTTGGGTTGTTTTACCTCTGAGCGGCACTTTTTTGCACACCAGGGGCTAAATGGTCAGGTCACACGGACCCCGAAGGCTCAGAGAAGGTTGGGGGAGGGGACCCACTGGAACAGCTGTTGGGAGACAGATGGTAGCCTCCCGTCAAGGCATCCAGCGTGTTCTTTAACGTACACATGGTATGGCTCTCCCGCACACGGGGCCACGGCTTAACGTCCCATCCGACGGACGGCTGCCTTTCCAAGCCCATCGGTGTCCCCTACTGACCGTGGGCAGGGCGGGGAATTTTGTGGAGATAAATTTCAACGGTGACCCAGCTGGGACTCGAACCTGGGAACTACAGATTACGAGCCTGTCGCGCTATCGACTGAGCCACCCCCGCCCAATTTTTTAGTAGATAAATTAAAATATATTTTAAAACGTGTTTAAATATTAGAGGATAAATAAGAAGAGAAAAGATATTGCCCTAAGTATATTTTAGGGGAAGTTGGGGGGATTCAGTAGGTAGTGCGTCAGGCTTGCAATCTTCAGTTTCTAGATTCGAGTGCCTATGTTGGGAATGTTTCCTGCTAACCCCGTTTTGACTACGAAGAGGAAGGCGATACCGATGGACTTGGAAAAATCGCCGTTCATTGGATGGGTTGAATTGTTTCATCTCAACGCTGACCCATCTGGGACTCGAACCTGGGAACTGCAGATTACGAGCCTGGCGCGATACAGACTGAGCCACCCCAATAATGTAAACAAAGAGATCATAGTTTGAGTCAGGGATGAGAGATGGGTGGATTTTTTCACACTCCCCCTAATTCCCATTAACGGGCACATCCAACTCCCCCTGGGGCGGGGGTGGCTTAGTCGGTAGCGCGCTAGGCTCGTAATCTGTAGTTCCCAGGTTCGAGTCCCAGCTGGGTCAGCGTTGAGGTTTATCTCCGCAAAATTCCCCGCCCTGCCCACGGTCAGTAGGGGACACCGATGGGATTGGAAAGGCCGCTGTACGTCGGATGGGACGTTAAGCCGTGGCCCCGTGTGAGGGAGAGCCATATCCTGTGCACGTTAAAGAACACGCTGGATGGCCTTGACGGGGGGCTACCATCTGTCTCCCAACAGCTGTTCCAGTGGGTCCCCTTCCCCAAACCTTCGGGGTCCGTGTGACGTGGCCAGTTAGCCCATGGTGTGCAAAAAAGTGCCGCTCAGAGGTAAAACAACCCAACCCTAATTGCAACTTTAGAACTAAGATTACTTTGAAAGAAATACCCAACTTTTGTGAAAAAGAACTGTAAGGTCCTATGCTTCTCACTGTATCAACTTTTAAGCTATCTTTACAACGGTTAAGTTTATATGCAAGTGTCAGGATATTCATTACAGTCGGTAAACTAACCATATTCAGTTCCCAATTGTTGACGTCAAGAGAAAACTCTGATCAGAAAAGAAAACGGAACAGAAAAAGAGAAAATATGACATTGGGGCTCCACTTTCGTGATGCATCAGCCAGCGTCTCCCTGAGGTAATGGGAGGCTGCGTGAGAAGCATGCAGCTGCCTCTTTCCTCCCACTGGCTCTCCCACTGTAAACAACCAACATTAGCAGTCATTTGGTACTGCTAATGACGAAAAAGAAAAAATACACAGACTTCTATATGCAGTTGATGGGTTCTTTCTTATTGCATTTTTCCGTCAAGAGAGTGATATCATTATAAATGATTACAGGTTAATTAAGCGCCTTGATTATTTGGTTTCCTGCAGGGCAATCGTTCGGCTCTGAGCCAATCCAGCCCTTTTTTTTACCGGGTCTGAGCCAATACAGCCCTTTATTTCACCGGATCTCAGCCAAACTAACCCTTTGTTTTACCGGGTCTGAGCCAATACAGCCCTTTATTTCACCGGATCTCAGCCAAACTAACCCTTTGTTTTACCGGGTCTGAGCAAATCCAGCCCTTTGTTTTACCGGGTCTGAGCCAATACAGCCCTTTATTTCACCGGATCTCAGCCAAACTAACCCTTTTTTTACCGGGTCTCAGCCAAACTAACCCTTTTTTTACCGGGTCTCAGCCAAACTAACCCTTTTTTTACCGGGTCTGAGCCAAACTAACCCTTTTTTTACCGGGTCTGAGCCAATTCAGCCCTTTGTTTTCATATTTTTATCAAGCCAGCATGAAAATATTAATTTTTAAATTTTCGTCTAACCAAGTTTTCTTGTTTCACCTCTGAGCAGATCCTTTTTTTGCACACATTGAGCTAAATAATCAAGTCACAAGGAACCCGAAGGCTCAGAGAAGGTTCACACACTGGAGAACTGTTAAGAGACAGATGGTAGTCTGTCATCAAGGGATTCCAGCGTGTTTTTTAACGTGCACAAAGTATGGTCGTCCTTAACATGGAGGGGCAGGTGTGACTCAGTCGGTAGCGCTCCAGGCTCGTAATCTGCAGTTCCCAGAGCCGAGTCCGGCCTGAGATAGGGTTGAGATTTATCTTCGCAAAACTCTGCACCCTGCTTTCGGTCAGTAGGGGACACCGATAGGTTTGGGGAAAAAAAGGCCCCGTCCGTTTAGCTATAGCCCCGTGTATGGGAAAGCCAGATCCTGTTCATGTTAAAGAACACACTGAATGGCCTTGACGAGAGGCTACCATCTGTCTCCAAGCAGCTGTCCAGTGGGTCCCTTTTCCCAACCTTCTCTGAGCCCTCGGGGTCCTTGTGACCTGTCCATTTAGCTCATTGTGTGGAAAATAAGTGCCACTCAGAAGTAAACGGCCCAACCGACAGGCGGCGACCTTTCCAAACCTTTCGGTGTTCCCTTTCTCATTGAAGACACGCTGGCGATTTAGCGCAGATAAATCTCGTAGCTGGTACAGATGGGTTGGGTTGTTTTACCTCTGAGCGGCACTTTCTTGCACACCGTGGGCTAAAAGGCCAGGTCACAAGGACCCCGACGGCTCAGAGAAGGTTGGGAGAGGGGACCCACTGGAACAGCTGTTGGGAGACAGATGGTAGCCTCCCGTCAAGGCCATCCAGCGTGTTCTTTAACGTGCACAGGGTATGGCTCTCCCACACACGAGGCCAAGGCTTAACGTCCCATCCGAAGGACGGCGGCCTTTCCAAACCCATCGGTGTCCCCTACTGACCGTGGGTAGGCGGGGAGTTTTGAGGAGATAAATCTCAACGCTGACCCAGCGGGGACTCGAACCTGGGAACTACATATAACTAGTCTGGCGCGCTACCGACTGAGTCAAACCCCGCCCTACAAACACTACACACCTTATTATTCACCAAACCTTATTCACACGAAGGAGGGCGGGGGTGGCTCAGCCGGTAGCGCGCCAGGCTCGTAATCTGTAGTTCCCAGGTTCGAGTCCCAGCTGGGTCAGCGTTGAGATTTATCTCCGCAAAATTCCCCACCCTGCCCACGGTCAGTAGGGGTCACCGATGGGCTTGGAAAGGCCGCCGTCCGTCGTATGGGACGTTAAGCCGTGACTCCGTGTGTGGGAGAGCCATACCCTAAGCACGTTAAAGAACACGCTGGATGGCCTTGACGGGAGGCTACCATCTGTTTCCCAACAGCTGTTCCAGTGGGTCCCCTCCCCCAACCTTCTCTGAGCCTTCGGGGTCCATGTGACCTGGCCATTTAGCCCATGGTGTGCAAAAAAGTGCAGCTCAGAGGTAAAACAACCCAACGTTAAAGAACACGCTGGATGGCCTTGACGGGAGGCTGCCATCTGTCTCCCAACAGCTGTTCCAGTGGGCCCCCTCCCCCAACCTTCTCTGAGCCTTCGGGGTCCATGTGACCTGGCCATTTAGCCCATGGTGTGCAAAACAGTGCCGCTCCGAGGTAAAACAACCCAACGTTAAAGAACACGCTGGATGGCCTTGACGGGAGGCTGCCATCTGTCTCTCAACAGCTGTTCCAGTGGGTCCCCTCCCCCAACCTTCTCTGAGCCTTCGGGGTCCATGTGACCTGGCCATTTAGCCCATGGTGTGCAAAAAAGTGCCGCTCAGAGGTAAAACAACCCAACCCAACACACGAAGGCCACATATTAAAACAACTAAACCACACTCAGATATCGAACAGCACCGAACTCCCACGTTCTAATCGACGAAAAAGAAAGTTTCCTTAATTTCCTTCGTTCCGAAATCCATCAACGGCTAAAGAGTTTTTCATTGGAAACACGCGAAATTCCCCGCAAAAAAAAAACATCTTTCGTAATGAACTAAAACGAACAAGGTAATGGCGGCGAACATTCGAGGAACGTGTAACATAATCAGAGAGAGACTGAAGGTGAGAGAAGCGACAGATTCCGCTTCGAAGACTCCGATCACGAAGTTCATACCGAAGAGGACTTGAAAAATAGACGTTTCATCTTCGGAGTGTAGGAAGAGTGTCGTCTGTGGACGATGAGAAAACGAAGGTAGACAGAAAAAAAAATGCGGCGAGTTTAGAGAGAGTGAAAGATGAAGAGAAGGAATGTCAGTTAGCTCGAGCTGTTGCTGCTAGTTTGTCACGTGTAACATGGCTTGTTGGGGGGTGGAGGGGGACAAGTGAAGAGAAAAATCCCTCCCACACCGATATTTCACTTCCGTGGTGGTTGCCATCCGCTGTCAGCAATTCGTGGACGGTTCAGTGATGCGAATGGGAAGAGGACGTCGCCCGAAATGGAAATATGTGACGTCAAGGAAGTGATGAGACATTCCCGAGTCGGATTTAGACCCAAGGAGAGGGTCACTTGAGACAAGAAGCAAAAATAAGTCGCATTTATATTTTTGTTTATATTAAATGCAATGTTTCTTTTTATCGCTTATTTTTAGGATGATTTATACGTTTCTTTGCATCCTTTTCAATCAGATATCTCATCTATGCAGGCGAGTTGGGTTGTTTTACCTCTGAGAAACACTTTTTTGCATACCATGGGCTAAATGGCCAGGTCACATGGACCCCGAAGGCTCAGAGAATGTTGGGGGAGAGAACCCATTGGAACAGCTGTTGGGAGACAGATGATAGCCTCCCGTCAAGGCAATCCAGCGTGTTCTTTAACATGCACAGGGTATTCTCCTCTGCACAGGGTAACTCTCCTGCACACGGGGCCACTTAACATGCACAGGGTAACTCTCCCGTACACGGTGCCACGGCTTAACGTCCCATCCGACGGACGGCTGCCTTTCCAAGCCCATCGGTGTCCCCTACTGTCCGTGGGCAGGGCGGGGAATTTTGCGGAGATAAATCTCAACGCTGACTCAACTGGAACTCGAACCTAGGAACTACAGATTACGAGCCTGCCGCGCTACCGACTGAGCCACTCCCGCCCCTATGGAGGAGGGGAGTTTTCTCAGACGGTAGCGCTCTAGGCTCGTAATTTTCAGTTTCCAAGGTTCGAATCCCACCTGGGCCATCGTTTACATTTATCTCCATTAATTCCCTATGCTACTCTCGAACAGAACGGGGACACCGTCCTTCAGTTGGAACGTTAAACCGTGGTACCGTGTGCGGGAGAGCCATACCCTGTGTACGTTAAAGAACACTGGATGATCTAGCGTCTGTTTCCTAACAGCTCTCAAGTAACGCCCCTCCCCGAAATTTCTCTGAGCCTAAGGGTTCGTTGTGACTTGGCCATTTAGCTCATTGTATGAAAAAAAAAAAAACGTTTAGAAGTAAAACAACCCAACAACTACTGAAATGGACAATCACCTGCAAAAAGCCTTCTTTAAGTTAATGTTAAAATTACCAAGGCAACTTTAATCAGACTTAGAAAAGACTAACGAAACAATGAAGAAAGATGTATTCCTCGAAGCTTTGGTTGGGTTGGGTTGTTTTACCTCTGAGCGGCACTTTCACAAAATTCCCCGCCCTGCCCACAGTCAGTAGGGGACACCGATGGGCTTGGAAAGGCCGCCGTCCGTCGGATGGGACGTTAAGCCGTGGCCCCGTGTGCGGAAGAGACATACCCTGTGCACGTTAAAGAACACGCTGGATGGCCTTGACGGGAGGCTACCATCTGTCTCCCAACAATTGTTCCGGTGGGTCCCCTCCCCCAACCTTCTCTGAGCCTTTGGGGTCCATGTGACCTGGCCATTTAGCCCATGGTGTGCAAAAAAGTGCCGCTCAGAGGTAAAACAACCCAACCTGGTTATAATATCTCCAGATGTAATCAGCACTAAGTAGCCATACTGTCTTGATGGTAGTATGTCCTCATCCACGTTTCCAAATCTCTGAGCTGTACATCAAGGCGTGGACTGATGACACCACATAGACATGAGACATAAAGTAGTAGCCCCGTGTGCGGGAGAGCCATACCCTGTGCACGTTAAAGAACACGCTGGATGGCCTTGACGGGAGGCTATAATTTATCTCCCAACAGCTGTCGAGTGGCCCCCCCCTCCCCAAATCTTCTCTGAGCACTCGGGGGTCCTTGTGACCTGGCCATTTAGCACGTTGTGTGGAAAAAAAGTGCCACCTGGAGATCTCGTCTGCATCCTAATTACTGCCTAGTGGATCCATTTTCCCCAAAATTCTCCCAGCACTTGTCCAAGTGTTCATTTTCCCCCACATGGTCGCAAAAGAGCCATTCATAGTTGAAACAACGTGTCGCAATACACCTTATTACATCGATAATATCATCATTTTGGAGAACACATCATCGTCATCTCGCTGAACTGGATGGATCATAAGAGTTGCACTAATATCAACTCTTCAGCAGTAAATTCCCATTCGATCATTTCAACTTCACCATCACTCTTTCATCAAGAGCACTTCCTCTCTGAAATTCTTCCTCCAAAATCCTAATCTGTTTTTTTCTCTTTCTAAAGCTGCCAAAGTTTTCTCTCCTCCTTATTTTGGAACCCCCCCTCCACCGCAGCCATCTCTTCCGTCATTGCCAACTCCATCAAAACTAGAACTCTCACGTCATACAGGTCAACAGCCACTTAGCTGAACTTCCACCCCCTGTTGCCATGGAGACCGGAGATGCTGATTGATCGCAGTCACGGAATATTGTTGAACGCGCGATACATCAGAGCATTATTGAAGATCGTGGTCTCTGACGCCTCGAGGAAGTTGCTTTGGCAAATGAAACATTTTCTGAAGTCAAAACGAAGAACCTTTTCCATTCTCGCTCCTCAATCTTCATCACAATAATAGAAGAAATATTTGGGTTGGGTTGTTTTACCTCTGAGCGGCACTTTTTTGCACACCATGGGCTAAATGTCCAGGTCAAATGGACCCCGAAGGCTCAGAGAAAGTTGGGGAGGGGACCCACTGGAACAGCTGTTGGGAGACAGATGGTAGCCTCCCGTCAAGGCCATCCAGCGTGTTCTTTAACGTGCACAGGGTATGGCTCTCCCGCACACGGGGCCACGGCTTAACGTGCCATCCGACGGACGGCGGCATTTCCAAGCCCATCGGTGTCCCCTACTGACCGTGGGCAGGGCGGGGAATTTTGCGGAGACAAATCTCAACGCTGACCCAGCTGGGACTCGAACCTGGGAACTACAGATTACGAGTCTGGCGCGCTACCGACTGAGCCACCCCCGCCCCAAGAAATATTTCAAATTACTTTTAAAATGAAACCGTTTAGAATATTTGTAAAACCAGATTTTGCTTCTACAGGGGCTATGACATTTCTTATTCCGTTGCATGCATTCTCCCATAGGAGCGGGGGTGGCTCAGTCGGTAGCCAGTCAAACTCGTAATCTACAGTTCCGAGGTTCGAGTCCCGTCTAGGCCAGCGTTGAGATTTATATCCAGAAAACTCCCTGCCCTCGGCCAGTAGGGGACACCGATGAGCTAGGAAAAAACGATGTCCATCAGATGGAATGTTAAGCCGTGGAACCCTGTGAACGTTAAAGAACACGATGGATGGCCTTGAAGGGGAGGCTACCCATCTATCTCCTAAAAGTAGCCCAGTGGATCCGAATCTTACTCCGAGTCCTCGGGGTTCTTGTGGCCTCTTCATTTAGCCATTAGTTTGTGGACAAAATTAGTGTCTCTTAGAGGTAAAACAACCAGTCCTTCTTCCATAAGAAACTGACAGTTCACAAATAACTGTCAACGTACTTCCACAGTGGGCATACTCCCCATCCTAAAAAAAAAAAAGTGGCAGGTTGCTTCAACACTGATCATAAAAACAACTGCCAGATTACTTCAACAGTGATCATAAAAACAACTGCCAGATTACATCCACAGTGGGCATTACTCCCTCTCCTAAAAACGGACGGTGGCATACTCCCGCTCCCAAAATCAACTGGCTGGTTACCTCGACAGTGGACATACTCCCCCTCCTAAAAATAACTGGCTGGTTACTCCCACAGTGGACATACTCCCCCTCCTAAAAATAACTGGCTGGTTACTCCCACAGTGGACATACTCCCCCTCCTAAAAATAACTGGCTGGTTACTCCCACAGTGGACATACTCCCCCTCCTATAAATAGCTGGCTGGTTACTCCCACAGTGGACATACATACTCCCCTCCTAAAAATAACTGGCAGGTTACTTCTACAGTAGACATACTCTCCCTCGTAAAAACAACTGGCAGGTTACTTCCACAGTGGACATACTCCCCCTCTTAAAAACAACTGGCTGGTTACTTCTACAGTAGGCATACTCTCCCTCCTACAAAAACCTGGCTGGTAACTACCACAGTGAACATACACCCTCTCTTAAAAACAACTGGCAGGTTAGTTCTACAGTAGGCATACTCTCCCTCGTAAAAACAACTGGCTGGTTACTTCGACAGTGAACATACTCCCCCTCCTAAAAACAACTGGCAGGTTACTTCCACAGTAGGCATACTCTCCCTCCTAAAACAACTGGCTGGTTACTTCCACAGTGGACATACTCCCCTCCAAAAAACAACTGGCAGGTTACTTCCACAGTGGACATACTCCCCCTCCTAAAAACAACTGGCTGGTTACTTCCACAGTGGACATACTCCCCCTCCTAAAAACACTGGCAGGTTACTTTTACAGTAGGCATACTCTCCCTCCTGAAAACAACTGGCAGGTTAGTTCCACAGTGGACATACTCCCCCTCATAAAAACAACTGGCTGGTAACTTCCACAGTGGACATACTCCCCATCCTAAAAACAACTGGCTTTACTTCCACAGTGGATATACTCTCGCTCCTAAAAACAACTGGCAGGTTATTTCTACAGTAGGCATATTCTCCCTCCTAAAAACAACTGGCTGGTTACTTCCACAGTGGACATACTCCCCCTCCTAGAAACAACTGGCTGGTTACTTTCACAGTGGACATACTCCCCCTCCTAAAAACAACTAGCAGGTTACTTTTACAGTAGGCATACTCTCCCTCCTAAAAACAACTGGCAGGTTAATTCCACAGTGGATATACTCCCCCTCCTAAAAACAACTGGCAGGTTACTTTTACAGTAGGCATACTCTCCCTCCTAAAAACAACTGGCTGGTTACTTCCAGAGTGGATATACTCCCCCTCTTAAACATAACTGTCAGGTTACTTCTACAGTGGACATAATCTCCCTCTTAAAAAACAACTGGCAGGTTACTCCGACAGTGGACATACTCCCCCTCTTAAAAACAAGTGGCTGGTTACTTCTACAGTAGGCATACTCTCCATCGTAAAAAAACCTGGCTGGTAACTACCACAGTCAACATACACCCTCTCAAAAAAACAACTGGCAGGTTACTTCTACAGTAGGCATACTCTCCCTCGTAAAAACAACTAGCCGGTTACTTCGACAGTGGACATACTCCCCCTCCTAAAAACAACTGGCACATTACGTTTACAGTAGGCATACCCTCCCTCCTAAAAACAACTGGCTGGTTACTTTCACAGTGGACATACTCCCCCTCATAAAAACAACTGGCTGGTTACTTCCAAAGTGGACATACTCCCACTCCTAAAAACAACAGACAAGTTACCTCTACAGTAGGCATACTCTCCTTCCTAAAAACAACTGGCTGGTTACTTCCACAGTGGACATACTCCCCCTCCTATAAACAACTGGCTGGTTACTTCCATAGTGGACATACTCCCCCTCCTAAAAACAACTGGCAGGTTACTTCTACAGTAGGCATACTCTCTCCCTCCTAAAAATAACTGGCTGGTTACTTCTACAGCAGGCATACTCTCCCTCTTAAAAACAACTGGCTGGTTACTTCCACAGTGGACATACTCCCCCTCCTATAAACAACTGGCTGGTTACTTCCATAGTGGACATACTCCCCCTCCTAAAAACAACTGGCAGGTTACTTCTACAGTAGGCATACTCTCTCCCTCCTAAAAACAACTGGCTGGTTACTTCTACAGCAGGCATACTCTCCCTCTTAAAAACAACTGGCTGGTTACTTCCACAACGGACATACTCCCCCTCCTAAAAACATCTGGCTGGTTACTTCCACAATGAACATACACCCCCTCTTAAAAACAACTGGCAGGTTACTTCTACAGTAGGCATACTCTCCCTCCTAAAAACAACTGACTGGTTACTTCCACAGAGAACATACACTTCCTCTTAAAAACGACTGGTAGGTTACTTCTACAGTAGGCATACTCCCCTCCTGAAAACAACTGACTGGTTACTTCCAGAGTGAACATACACCCCCTCTTAAACACAACTGGCAGGTTACTTCTACAGTAGGCATACTCTCCCTCCTAAAAACAACTGGCTGGTTACTTCCACAGAGAACATACACTTCCTCTTAAAAACGACTGGTAGGTTACTTCTACAGTAGGCATACTCCCCTCCTGAAAACAACTGACTGGTTACTTCCAGAGTGAACATACACCCCCTCTTAAAAACAACTGGCAGGTTACTTCTACAGTAGGCATACTCTCCCTCCTAAAAACAACTGACTGGTTACTTCCACAGAGAACATACACTTCCTCTTAAAAACGACTGGTAGGTTACTTCTACAGTAGGCATACTCCCCTCCTGAAAACAACTGACTGGTTACTTCCAGAGTGAACATACACCCCCTCTTAAACACAACTGGCAGGTTACTTCTACAGTAGGCATACTCTCCCTCCTAAAAACAACTGGCTGGTTACTTCCACAGAGAACATACACTTCCTCTTAAAAACGACTGGTAGGTTACTTCTACAGTAGGCATACTCCCCTCCTGAAAACAACTGACTGGTTACTTCCACAATGAACATACACCCCCTCTTAAAAACAACTGGCAGGTTACTTCTACAGTAGGCATACTCTCCCTCCTAAAAACAACTGACTGGTTACTTCCACAGAGAACATACACTTCCTCTTAAAAACGACTGGTAGGTTACTTCTACAGTAGGCATACTCCCCTCCTGAAAACAACTGACTGGTTACTTCCAGAGTGAACATACACCCCCTCTTAAAAACAACTGGCAGGTTACTTCTACAGTAGGCATACTCTCCCTCCTAAAAGCAACTGACTGGTTACTTCCACAGAGAACATATACCTCCTCTTAAAAACGACTGGTAGGTTACTTCTACAGTAGGAATACTCCCCTCCTAAAAACAACTGACTGGTTACTTCCACAACGGACATACTCCCCCTCCTAAAAACATCTGGCTGGTTACTTCCACAGTGAACATACACCCCCTCTTAAAAACAACTGGCAGGTTACTTCTACAGTAGGCATACTCTCCCTCCTAAAAACAACTGAGTGGTTACTTCCACAGAGAACATACGCCTCCTCTTAAAAACGACTGGTAGGTTACTTCTACAGTAGGCATACTCCCCTCCGGAAAACAACTGACTGGTTACTTCCAGAGTGAACATACACCCCCTCTTAAACACAACTGGCAGGTTACTTCTACAGTAGGCATACTCTCCCTCCTAAAAACAACTGGCTGGTTACTTCCACAGTGGACAAACTCCCCCTCCTAAAAGCAACCGGCAGGTTACTTCTACAGCAGGCATACTCTCCCTCCTAAAACAACTGACTGGTTACTTCCACAGAGAACATACACCTCCTCTTAAAAACGACTGGCAGGTTACTTCTACAGTAGGCATACTCTCCCTCCTGAAAACAACAGGCTGGTTACTTCCACAGTGAACATACTCCCCCTCTTAAAAACAACTGACAGGTTACTTCTACAGTAGGCATACTCCCCTCCTAAAAACAACTGACTGGTTACTTCCACAACGGACATACTCCCCCTCCTAAAAACATCTGGCTGGTTACTTCCACAGTGAACATACACCCCCTCTTAAAAACAACTGGCAGGTTACTTCTACAGTAGGCATACTCTCCCTCCTAAAAACAAACTAACAGGTTACTTCCACAGAGAACATATACCTCCTCTTAAAAACAACTGGCAGGTTACTTCTACAGTAGGCATACTCTCCCTCCTAAAAACAACTGACTGGTTACTTCCACAGAGAACATACACCCCGTCTTAAAAACAACGGGCAGGTTACTTCTACAGTAGGCATACTCTCCCTCCTAAAAACAACTGGCTGGTTACTTCCACAGTGGACAAACTCCCCCTCCTAAAAACAACCGGCAGGTTACTTCTACAGCAGGCATACTCTCCCTCCTAAAACAACTGACTGGTTACTTCCACAGAGAACATACACCTCCTCTTAAAAACGACTGGCAGGTTACTTCTACAGTAGGCATACTCTCCCTCCTGAAAACAACAGGCTGGTTACTTCCACAGTGAACATACTCCCCCTCTTAAAAACAACTGACAGGTTACTTCTACAGTAGGCATACTCTCCCTCCTAAAAACAACTGGCTGGTTACTTTCACAGTGGACATACTTACCCTCTTAAAAACCACTGGCAGGTTACTTCTACAGTAAGCATACTCTCCCTCCTAAAAACAACTGGCTGGTTACTTCCACAGTGAACATACACCCCCTCTTAAAAACAACTGGCTGGTTTCTTCCACAGTGAACATACACCCCCTCTTAAAAACAACTGGCAGGTTACTGCTACAGTAGGCATACTCTCCCTCCTAAAAACAACTGGCTGGTTACTTCTACAGTGGACAAACTCCCCCTCCTAAAAACAACCGGCATGTTACTTCTACAGTAGGCATACTCTCCCTCCTAATAAAAACTGGCTGGTTACTTCCACAGTGGACATACTCCCCCTCCTAAAAATATCTGGCTGGTTACTTCCACAGTGAACATACACCCCCTCTTAAAAACAACTGGCTGGTTACTTCCACAGTGAACATACTCCCCCTCCTAAAAACAACTGACAGGTTACTTCTACAGTAAGCATACCCTCCCTCCTAAAAACAACTGGCTGGTTACTTCCACAGTGGACATACACCCCCTCTTAAAAACCACTGGCAGGTTACTTCTACAGTAAGCATACTCTCCCTCCTAAAAACAACTGGCTGGTTACTTCCACAGTGAACATACACCCCCTCTTAAAAACAACTGGCAGATTACTTTTACAGTAGGCATGCTCTCCCTCCTAAAAACAACTGGCTGTTACTTCCACAGTGAACATACACCCCGTCTTAAAAACAACTGGCTGGTTACTTCCATAGTTAACATACACCCCCTCTTAAAAACAACTGGCAGGTTACTTCTACAGTAGGCATACTCTCCCACCTAAAAACAACTGGCTGGTTACTTCCACAGTGGACAAACTCCCACTCCTAAAAACAACCGTCAGGTTACTTCTACAGTAGGCATACTCTCCCTCCTAAAAACAACTGACTGGTTACTTCCACAGAGAACATACACCTCCTCTTAAAAACGACTGGTAGGTTACTTCTACAGTAGGCATACTCCCCTCCTAAAAACAACTGACTGGTTACTTCCAGAGTGAACATACACCCCCTCTTAAAAACAACTGGCAGGTTACTTCTACAGTAGGCATACTCTCCCTCCTGAAAACAACTGGCTGGTTACTTCCACAGTGAACATACTCCTCCTCTTAAAAACAACTGGCATGTTACTTCTACAGTAGGCATACTCTTCCTCCTAAAAACAACTGACTATACTCTTCCTCCTGAAACTTCCAACTGGCATACTCTTCCTCCTGAAAACAACTGGCTGGTTACTTCCACAGTGAACATACTCCCCCTCTTAAAAACAACTGGCATGTTACTTCTACAGTAGGCATACTCTCCCTCCTAAAAACAACTGACTGGTTACTTCCACAGTGAACATACACCCCCTCTTAAAAACAACTGGCATGTTACTTCCACAACGGACATACTCCCCCTCCTAAAAACAACTGACTGGTTACTTCCACAGTGAACATACTCCCCCTCTTAAAAACAACTGGCATGTTACTTCTACAGTAGGCATACTCCCCCTCCTAAAAACAACTGGCTAGTTACTTCCACAGTGTGCACACTCCCGTTCCTAAAGACACTGGCGGATTACTTCCATAGTGGATATACTCCCCTTCCTAAACTCAACAGGTAGACTACTTCAACAAGTAAACCTATTTTTAATCCTCCACCCCCCCACCCCCGAAAAAAAACTTTCAAGTTTATTTTAGTATTTGGGAAAGATTTTAATTTAGTCTTCACAAATTTAAATAATTTTATAATTTGCCATTGATTACATAATAAAAAATTAAATCCCTTCCATTTTATATACATGCACCTTCTTTGATTTGTAAGCTAATGTTTTCATTATTTTACCCTGAGAGCATTTGTAACAAACTCTCTTACAACCAAAGACTACTTAAGTGATTAATTTTGAACAGGAACAGAAATGCTCGATTTTCGAAACAATTTCCAACCATGACGAGAAAACTTAACATTGTAGAATTCAACAACAACGATAATAAAGCCTTAAAAACATTTCAAAAGAAATGCCCAAAAGAAAAATTCTCCAGCGTTAGCAGCATCCATTTATATCGTAAACACCCACTCAATTAAAATAAATAATGATGGAAATATTCATTACCATTATATTAAGAGCAAGGTGGAAAATAATGGTTTGAATTCTCCATAAATCGTGTACATCGGAGTATCTAAACAATTCAACACTTTTTTAAATTTAAAGAAAAAGTGCTGAAAATAAAGAAAAGGAAAAATGAATTTTTGCATCTGAAAGAATATTTCAACGAGGTTTACAAAGAAAAGCTTCAACTTTACTTTGGGAGGTAAATTTTATTAACTTTTTTTCCCTTTTTTCTCGGCGGGGATGATTTCAATTTTATTTATTTAGTTCACGACAAGGAAGATGGTGAACTTAGATCAAAACTTGACGAAGACTTTTTTTTTCTTTCTACACTCTACTAAGTCAGCAATTCTTGTTCAAATAAAAAAAAAGGAAGCCAGAATGTCATTTGAGGGAAATATTATTAAAGCAGTTTTTCTTTTCCTTTAATAAAAGTGAGGATTATTAACCGATGTATTTTTTTTTAACTTTCTTTTCTGTTAGGTGGTGAGATCGTTTGAGACGTGCGCTGCTTTTGGTATTTCTTTAAGACACGTTACAGGAAAAAAAAAAGATTTATTTTTCATCAATTCTAGTTGACAATATTGCATTTAGTGCATTCCTCTTTGCATAAATACAGTCGCTCAAAAAATGTCCGAACATTATGGTTGATTACAGAATTCAGAAAAAATATCTGGCAAACGAATTTTTTTTTAGAAATTAGTAATCTGGCCAGATCACTCTGTGTTCGGATATTTTTTTGAGCGACTGTATCATCTCTATTCGATTTATTCACCATTCTCCTGGACACCCCACATATTTTTGAAACTTTAATTTCGACATCAGATTGGTATCAGATCTTCTAGAAAAATATAAAGAGGAAGGGGGGTAGGAACTCTAGGGGGAGGGAAGAAGAATTTTAATGGGGACAGAAAAAAATTCTTGAATAATGCATGAAATAGGAATACGTTTTACATTTTTTGCTTCTGTTGCCCTCATGATACCAAGACCAGATCTAGGGTTGGGTTTTCTCTGAGCGGCACTTTTTTGTACACCATGGGCTAAATGGCCAGGTCACAAGGACCCCGTAGGCTCAGAGAAGGGTGGTGGATGGGACCCACTGGAACAGCTGTTGGGAGACAGATGGTAGCCTCCCGTCAGCGTGTTCTTTAACGGCCACAGGTTATGTCTCTCCCACACACGGGGCCACGGCTTAACGTCCCATCCGACGGACGGCGGCCTTTCCAAGCCCATCGGTGTCCCCTACTGACCGTGGACAGGGTGGGGAATTTTGCGGAGATAAATCTCAACACTGACCCAGTTGGGACTCGAACCTGGGAACTGCAGATTACGAGCCTGGCGCGCTACCGACTGAGCCACCCCCGCCCATCTAGGTGGGGGATAGCCCTTGTCCCCCCCCTCAGATCCGGCCCTCGATGGCATAGATCTGCAGATTAGGTTTTCTTCAGCTTTTCCCCCAAAAAACTTTAAATTATTAGCTTACAGTTTAAAAGAGGTACGAATCGTTTAATTTTATTCATTTCAAACACTGGCCAGGAATGGGTTTGGAAATGCCCCCATCCATCGGATGCGACGTTAAGCTGTGGCTCAGGGAAGCGTGCTAAATGGCTAGGTCACAAGGATCCCAAATGCACAGAGAACGTTGAAGAAGCCTAGAAATCTCACTGAACAGCTGTTAGGAGATGTATGGTAGCCTCCCGTCAAGGCCATCCAGCGTGTTCTTTAAAATATACAGGGTCTCCGCATACGGAACCACGGCTTAACATCCCATCCGACGGACGGTTCCTTAGCCCATCGGTGTCCCCTCTGACGGAGGCAGCGGGTCAAATTTTGCGGAGATAAATATCAACGCTGGTCCAGGTTAGACTCGAATCTGGTTGGGTTGTTTTACGTCTAAGCGGCACTTTTTTTGCACACCATGGGCTAAATGGCCAGGTCACAAGGACCCCGAAGGCTCAGAGAAGTTTGGAGACCAACTGGAACAGGTGTTGGGAGACAGATGGTAGCCTCCCGTCAAGGCCATCCAGCGTGTTCTTTAACGTGTGCAGGCCACGGCTTAACGTCCCACCCGAAGGACGGCGGCCTTTCCAAGCCCATCGGTGTCCCCTCCTGACCGTGGGCTCCGCGGGGAATTTGCGGAGTTAAATCTCAACGCTGACGCAACTCGGACTCGAACCTAGGAACTACAGATTATGAGCCTGGCGCGCTACCGACTGAGCCACATCCCGAAGTGTTGTAATCGTAACTTTTGTCCAAAAGAATTCACGAAACATTTACAAATATCACCTGAAAGTAAAGGAAATAATTCCAATATGGATTGCTTAAAGTTTGATTTATATGTACATTAAGACCCTTTCACCTTTAGGAAATTGAATTAAGACTTAACTTATACATCATTTGCATGTAAATGTCTGAGTTTAGTTATCATATCTTGGATAGAAATTCTCTAGACGAATTAAAACCCTTCCTATATCGCTGATTACCATTTTCGGATCTCGGCACTGATTTATTCAATGCCGGTCTCCTCTGTCATTCGCCTACGGCCGCTGCTCTTGCGAAACAATTAATTGCGTCCTTCGCGAGAAGCAGATGGTTCACGTTAGCTGGCGACGAGAGTGCTTTAATCTAATTAGTTTCGGTTTCTTTTTAAGTCTTCGCTGTGATTCGCGCTTAAAAGAGCGAATTGCTCTCCTTTTAAGTTCCCTCTAACGCTGATTGCGCTCTCTAACACTTTCAGCTCTCAGCAAACAGAGTTGCCTCGTTTGGTCTGATTTACACTTCAACTTTCTCATTTAAAATTAGGTGGCAGCGGACTTTTAAACATTTCGTTACGAATGATGCAATTTTAGGAAGAAGATTGGGGGATGGGATTCCCTCTCGTCCATCAGATTTGGGTTGTTTTACCTCTGAGCGGCACTTTTTTGCACACCATGGGCTAAATGGCCAGCTCACATGGACCCCGAAGGCTAAGAGAAGGTTAGGGGAGGGGACCCACTGGAACATCTTTAACGTGCACAGGGTATGGCTCTCCCGCAAACGTGGCCAGGGTCTTAACGTCCCATCCGACGGACGGCGGCCTTTCCAAGCCCATCGGTGTCCCCTACTGACCGTGGGCAGGGCGGGGAATTTTGCGGAGATAAATCTCAACGCTGACCCAGCTGGGACTCGAACCTGGGAACTACAGATTACGAGCCTGGCGGGCAACCGACTAAGCCACCCCCGCCCGTCGTCCATCAGAATTGTTTTTAGCAAGTTGTTTTATACCTAGTTATTGTTTTTACTTTGCTTTCTCTTTCGAAACATTTAATTTTTTGATTTTAGAGAAAAAAAAATTCTTTTCAGGTTGGATAGACATTCATGAAATAGTATGATTCGCACTTTTCCGAATGTCATAAGGGGGCGGGGTGGCTCAGTCGGTAGCGCGCCAAGCTCGTAATCTGCAGTTCCCAGGTTCGAGTCCCAGCTGGATCAGCGTTGAGGTTTATCTCCGCAAAACTCCTCGCCCACGGTCAATAGGAGACATCGATGGGCTTGGAAAGACCGCCATCCGTCGGATGGGACGTTAAGCCGTGGCCCCGTGTGTGGGAGAGCCATACCCTGTGCACGTTAAAGAACACGCTGGATGGCCTTGACGGGAGGCTACCATCTGTCTCCCAACAGCTGTTCCAGTGGGTCCCCTCCCCCAACCTTCTCTGAGCCTTCGGGGTCCTTGTGGCCTGGCCATTTAGCCCATGGTGTGCAAAAAAGTGCTGCTCAGAGGTAAAACAACCCAACAAACAACCCCAATCTCGTAAGAGCGCCCTCGAAACGGTGGAAAAGTTCAAAATTGGCGAAACTTGAAACAAGTATTTTGAAGCGACCTATCTATGCTAAAAACAATTAGTGGTGGAATATGTTAGGGCTGTATTAAAGCTCTCGTAGGCCATAGGCAATTCTCCTTCAGAAACCCTAGGCACTTGTATTTCGTGGGACCTAGTCACTTCTTTTTTAGAAGTTCTTGGCACTTATAGTTTGTGTGACGTATGCACTAGGTTGGTTGGGTTGTTTTTCTTCTGAGCGGCACTTTTTATGCACACAGTGGGCTAAATAGCTAGGTCACAAGGATCCCGAAGTCTCAGAGAAGATTGGGGGAGGGGACCCACTGGAACAGCTGTTGGGAGACAGATGGTAGCCTCCCGTCAAGGCCATCCAGCGTGTTCTTTAACGTGCACAGGGTATGGCTCTCCCGCACACGGAGCCACGGCTTAACGTCCCATCCGACGGACGGCGGCCTTTCCAAGCCCATCGGTGTCCCCTTCTGACCGTCGGCAGGGCGGGGAATTTTGCGGAGATAAATCTCAACGCTGACCCAGCTGGGACTCGAACCTGGGAACTACAGATTACGAGCCTGGCGGGCAACCGACTAAGCCACCCCCGCCCGTCGTCCATCAGAATTGTTTTTAGCAAGTTGTTTTATACCTAGTTATTGTTTTTACTTTGCTTTCTCTTTCGAAACATTTAATTTTTTGATTTTAGAGAAAAAAAAATTCTTTTCAGGTTGGATAGACATTCATGAAATAGTATGATTCGCACTTTTCCGAATGTCATAAGGGGGCGGGGTGGCTCAGTCGGTAGCGCGCCAAGCTCGTAATCTGCAGTTCCCAGGTTCGAGTCCCAGCTGGATCAGCGTTGAGGTTTATCTCCGCAAAACTCCTCGCCCACGGTCAATAGGAGACATCGATGGGCTTGGAAAGACCGCCGTCCGTCGGATGGGACGTTAAGCCGTGGCCCCGTGTGTGGGAGAGCCATACCCTGTGCACGTTAAAGAACACGCTGGATGGCCTTGACGGGAGGCTACCATCTGTCTCCCAACAGCTGTTCCAGTGGGTCCCCTCCCCCAACCTTCTCTGAGCCTTCGGGGTCCTTGTGGCCTGGCCATTTAGCCCATGGTGTGCAAAAAAGTGCCGCTCAGAGGTAAAACAATCCAATCCCCTCCCCCAATCTTCTCTGAGCCTTCGGGGTCCTTGTGACCTGGCCATTTAGCCCACTGTGCGCAAAAAAGTGCTGCTCAGAGGTAAAACAACCCAACAAACAACCCCAATCTCGTAAGAGCGCCCTCGAAACGGTGGAAAAGTTCAAAATTGGCGAAACTTGAAACAAGTATTTTGAAGCGACCTATCTATGCTAAAAACAATTAGTGGTGGAATATGTTAGGGCTGTATTAAAGCTCTCGTAGGCCATAGGCAATTCTCCTTCAGAAACCCTAGGCACTTGTATTTCGTGGGACCTAGTCACTTCTTTTTTAGAAGTTCTTGGCACTTATAGTTTGTGTGACGTATGCACTAGGTTGGTTGGGTTGTTTTTCTTCTGAGCGGCACTTTTTATGCACACAGTGGGCTAAATAGCTAGGTCACAAGGATCCCGAAGTCTCGGAGAAGATTGGGGGAGGGGACCCACTGGAACAGCTGTTGGGAGACAGATGGTAGCCTCCCGTCAAGGCCATCCAGCGTGTTCTTTAACGTGCACAGGGTATGGCTCTCCCGCACACGGAGCCACGGCTTAACGTCCCATCCGACGGACGGCGGCCTTTCCAAGCCCATCGGTGTCCCCTTCTGACCGTGGGCAGGGCGGGGAATTTTGCGGAGATAAATCTCAACGCTGACCCAGCTGGGACTCGAACCTGGGAACTACAGATTACGAGCCTGGCGGGCAACCGACTAAGCCACCCCCGCCCGTCGTCCATCAGAATTGTTTTTAGCAAGTTGTTTTATACCTAGTTATTGTTTTTACTTTGCTTTCTCTTTCGAAACATTTAATTTTTTGATTTTAGAGAAAAAAAAATTCTTTTCAGGTTGGATAGACATTCATGAAATAGTATGATTCGCACTTTTCCGAATGTCATAAGGGGGCGGGGTGGCTCAGTCGGTAGCGCGCCAAGCTCGTAATCTGCAGTTCCCAGGTTCGAGTCCCAGCTGGATCAGCGTTGAGGTTTATCTCCGCAAAACTCCTCGCCCACGGTCAATAGGAGACATCGATGGGCTTGGAAAGACCGCCGTCCGTCGGATGGGACGTTAAGCCGTGGCCCCGTGTGTGGGAGAGCCATACCCTGTGCACGTTAAAGAACACGCTGGATGGCCTTGACGGGAGGCTACCATCTGTCTCCCAACAGCTGTTCCAGTGGGTCCCCTCCCCCAACCTTCTCTGAGCCTTCGGGGTCCTTGTGGCCTGGCCATTTAGCCCATGGTGTGCAAAAAAGTGCCGCTCAGAGGTAAAACAATCCAATCCCCTCCCCCAATCTTCTCTGAGCCTTCGGGGTCCTTGTGACCTGGCCATTTAGCCCACTGTGCGCAAAAAAGTGCTGCTCAGAGGTAAAACAACCCAACAAACAACCCCAATCTCGTAAGAGCGCCCTCGAAACGGTGGAAAAGTTCAAAATTGGCGAAACTTGAAACAAGTATTTTGAAGCGACCTATCTATGCTAAAAACAATTAGTGGTGGAATATGTTAGGGCTGTATTAAAGCTCTCGTAGGCCATAGGCAATTCTCCTTCAGAAACCCTAGGCACTTGTATTTCGTGGGACCTAGTCACTTCTTTTTTAGAAGTTCTTGGCACTTATAGTTTGTGTGACGTATGCACTAGGTTGGTTGGGTTGTTTTTCTTCTGAGCGGCACTTTTTATGCACACAGTGGGCTAAATAGCTAGGTCACAAGGATCCCGAAGTCTCAGAGAAGATTGGGGGAGGGGACCCACTGGAACAGCTGTTGGGAGACAGATGGTAGCCTCCCGTCAAGGCCATCCAGCGTGTTCTTTAACGTGCACAGGGTATGGCTCTCCCGCACACGGAGCCACGGCTTAACGTCCCATCCGACGGACGGCGGCCTTTCCAAGCCCATCGGTGTCCCCTTCTGACCGTCGGCAGGGCTGGCTTTTTAGCGGAGATAAATCTCAAACATGATCCAGCTGGGACTTGAACCTGAGAACTACAGATTACGAGCCTGCGCGCTACCGACTGAGCAATCCCCACCCCCATATGCCCTAGGCACTTCCATTCCTTATGCCCCAGGGACTTCCATTTTGCATTCCTTAGGCACATCTATTTCGTATGCCCTACGCACTTCCATTTCTAAGCCCTATGGACTTCCATTTCGTATGCCCTAATCACTTCCATTTCGTAGTCCTTAGGCACATCTATTTCGTAGTCCTTAGTCACATCTATTTCGTAGTCCTTAGGCACATCTATTTCGTAGTCCTTAGGCACATCTATTTCGTAGTCCTTAGGCACATCTATTTCGTAGTCCTTAGGCACATCTATTTCGTAGTCCTTAGGCACATCTATTTCGTAGTCCTTAGTTACATCTATTTCGTAGTCCTTAGTTACATCTATTTCGTAGTCCTGAGGCACTCCCAGTTCATAGACCCAAGGCCCAGCCATTTCATAGGCTCTAGGCACTTATATTTCATAGGTCCTTGGAACTTCTATATAATTGGTCCTAGGCGTTTCTGTTTCATAGGCGTTTCCATTTTGTAGGCCCTTATGCTAAGGAAAGACGGTCCAATTCCCTTTTCAATTTTTCCAAAAGCATTAGATTACATTTATCTATTTCACTCTTTGCGTCTTAAATTTATTCCCGAAGCTTAAAGAAAAACAGCTTTCACTACGAATAACAAACAGAATAATGCTAGTGAATCCCTTGGAGGTCAAAAGGGTGGGTATACAAAGGTCAAAGGGTGCGTACACATACACAAACTCTGTCAACACTCAGTCACAAGATCAGGAAAGAAGTGAAGTGTTCCTTTGGCTCCTCAAAGAGAGACAACGAGGAACACTTCTTCTCAGTGAAGCAGAAAAAGAGTCAATATTTGACACTTATGCGGACTGTTGACGTAGCAAAGTATCTTTTTAGATGAACATTGTCTAAGAAATATTCCGGAGGAAATAGATACCGACTTGGAGAGATCATGGAGGATGGGAGAAGTGATTGTCAGGGAAGATGAGGCGAGGATGGTTCGTGGGAAGTTGTAGACTCTGGTGGTGGTGGGGGGGTGAAATTGGTTTCGATTGGATTGGATTACCTTTGAGCGGCACTTTTTTGCACACACCATGGGCTAAATGGCCAGGCCACAAGGACCCCGAAGGCTCAGAGAAGGTTGGGGGAGGGGACCCACTGGAACAGCTGTTGGGAGACAGATGGTAGCCTCCCGTCAAGGCCATCCAGCGTGTTCTTTAACGTGCACAGGTTATGGCTCTCCCGCACACGGGGCCACGGCTTAACGTCCCATCCGACGGACGGCGGCCTTTCCAAGCCCATCGGTGTCCCCTACTGACCGTGGGCAGGGCGGGGAATTTTGCGGAGATAAATCTCAACGCTGACCCAGCTAGGACTCGAACCTGGGAACTACAGATTACGAGCCTGGCGCGCTACCGACTGAGCCACCCCCGCCCGGGGGGGGGAGAAAAAGAGTAATTTTAATCGGTAACGGACAGATAAAGATTTCTGTCTCATTTATCGCAAAACTCCCCCGCCCTACTCTCCGTCAGTAAGGGGGCGGGGGTGGCTCAGTCGGTAGCGCATCAGGCAGTAATCTGCAGTTCCCAGGTTCGAGTCTCAGCTGGGTCAGCGTTGAGATTTATCTCCGAAAATCTCCCCGCCCTGCCCACGGTCAGTAAGGGACACCGATGGGCTTGGAAAAGCAACCGTCCGTCAGATGGGACGTTACGCCGTGTCACCGTGTGCGAGAGAGCCATACCCTGTGCACGTTAAAGAATACGTTGGATGGCCTTAACGGGAGGCTACCATCTGTCTCCCAACAGTTGTTCCAGTGGGTCCCCTCCCACAACCTTCTCTGAGCCTTCGGGGTCCTTGTGACCTGGCCATTTAGCCCATGGTGTACAAAAAAGTGCCGCTCAGAGGTAAAACAACCCAACCGTATTGTTGATGTTATTGATGTTCTCAACAAATTGAATGTTGTGGTTCTTGCCCTTTTCGACAGTTCTGCTGGTTCCAGATGATTATCCACCTCGTGGTGGGGATGATAGATTTCTCCAATTTTTGGGGTTTATTTTTTTTGGAAACGGGCTAATAATACTAACAGCTATTAATGTTTTCATTTTGTCGTTTGTCTGTCTTTATTTTCAGTCTTTTTGGGTTGTTCTACCTCTGAGCAGCACGTTTCTGCACACCATGGGCTAAATGGCCAGGCCACAAGGACCCCGAAGGTTCAGAGAAGGTTAGGGGAGGGGACCCACTGGAACAGCTGTTGGGAGACAAATGGTAGCCTCCCGTCAAGGCCATCCAGCGTGTTCTTTAACGTGCACAGGGTATGGCTCTCCCGCACACGGAGCCACGGCTTAACGTCCCATCCGACGGACGGCGGCCTTTCCAAGCCCATCGGTGTCCTCTACTGATCGTGGGCAGGGCGGGGAGTTATGCGGAGATAAATCTCAATGTTGACCCAGCTGGGACTCGAACCTGGGAAAGCACAGATTACGAGCCTGGAGCGCTACCGACTGAGCCACCCCTGCCCCCTGTAAACAGCGAGAGGAAGAATTTGGAAAAAGTGTTAGGAAAGGGAGAGTTAAGAAAATGCGCAAGGGACAGAGGAAGAGCTGGAAAAGGTTGTGTTGTTTTACCTCTGAGCGGCACTTTTTTGCACACCATGGGCTAAATGGCCAGGTCACATGGACCCCGAAGGCTCAGAGAAGGTTGGGGGAGGGGACCCACTGGAACAGCTGTTGGGAGACTGATGGTAGCCTCCCGTCAAGGCCATCCAGCGTGTTCTTTAACGAGCACAGGGTATGGCTCTCCCTCACACGGGGCCACGGCTTAACGTCCCATCCGACGGACGGGGGCCTTTACAAGCCCATCGGTGTCCTCTACTGAGCGTGGGCAGGGCGGGAAATTTTGCGGGGATAAATCTCAACGCTGACCTGGCGCGCTACCGACTGAGCCACCCCCGCCCCAAAGGTTCTTCGAGAAAGAAAGAGGAACAGTTAGGAAAAAATTACTTGAAGAGAGAAAAGTAAGAGTAGAGAAAAGATGGGTGAAGGGGGACAGAAGAAGAGTTGGGAAAAGGTGCCTCGAGAGAGAGAGGAATAGTTGAAAAAAAATACTTAGAGATAAATGAAGAGTGCGGAAAATGTGTTTGGGGAAAGTAAGTAGTTGAAGAGAAACAGCTAAAAATATAATATATAAAATACCTATCTTCCTATAGGGCCCTAAAAAGCAGGAAATAAACCTAAAGCATAACGATGGTGCAATCGGTCAGCGAGCTCGTATTCACTTCAAAGGAAGACAGGGCATCGGCAATCTTGTCGAGTAGGTAGATCCGGCTCCCTATCATCCTTTTGAAGTGAACACGAATTCAGTGACTGATGGCACTATCGATGTGCTTTAGGTTTATTTTCTACAGCCGTTCCATGGCCGAGTGGTTAGTGTGCTTGGCTATTGATCTAAGGGACCTGGGTTCGAGCCCCGGGTTAAGGCATGGCTGTATGTTTCGCTTTTCTGCTGTGGTCCCACCATCCTAACAGACCTTCTACTATGGAATATAAACTGACAGGCTCCTGTCAGACCTCTGTGGCAAGCAACTGCTGGAAGGGGTATTTATTTTCCACTTTTTTAGGACCGTAGAGGAAAAATAGGCATTTTTTTTAGAAATGTGCTTGGAAAGAGAGAAGAGAATTAGAAAAATGTAATTAGAGAGAGACATAGGATGAGTTAGGAAAATGTAATTAGAGAGAGACATAGGATGAGTTAGGAAAATGTAATTAGAGAGAGACATAGGAAGAGTTACGAAAATGTAATTAGAGAGAGAGACATGGGAAGAATTAGGAAAATGTAATTAGAGAGAGACATAGGAAGAGTTACGAAAATGTAATTAGAGAGAGACATAGGAAGATGTAATTAGAGGGAGACCTAGGAAGAGTTAGAAAAATGTAATTAGAGAGAGACATAGGAAGAGTCTGGGAAATGCTTAGAGGCTAATACGAGTCGATTGAAGAGAGAGAGACATAGTGAGGAAGAAGTGCTTTGAGGTTATTTGGCTTGCTTACCCCTGCAGTGGCCCTTTTTTGCATACAATGGGCTAAATGGCCAGATCACAAGAAGCCCGAGGGCTCAGAAAAAGATTGAGGGAGGGGACACACTGGACAACTATTAGGAGGTAGATAGTAGCCTCCCATCATCCAGGCGTATTCTTTGATGTGCACAGGCTCTGCATCACACGGGACCACGGCTTAACGTCCAATCCGGTCTTTCCAAGCATATCGATATCCCCTACTAACAGTGGGCAGGGCGAGGAGTTTTACCGAGATAGATCTTAACGTTCGACCAATTGGGACTCGAACATGGAAACTGCAGATTGTAAGTCTGACGCGCTACCGAATGAACCACCCCCGCCCACGTGCTTTGAGGTAGGGGAAAGATAATGAAAGTTTTGAGCAAAGGTGATTTGAGAAAATTTATTGCTTTGAGAGCCAGAAAGAGAAAGAGTTCGGAAAAGGATTAGAAAGAGAGAGAGTAGGAAGTTTTTACTGAAAAAAAGTGCTTGGAGAACAGAGGAAGGGTTGGGTTGTTTTACCTCTGAGCGGCACTTTTTTGCACACCATGGTCTAAATGGCCAGGTAACAAGGATCCCGAAGGCTCAGAGAAGGTTGGGGGAGGAGACCCACTGGAACAGCTGTTGGGAGACAGATGGTAGTCTCCCGTCAAGGCCATTCGGCGTGTTCTTTAACGTGCATAGGGTATGTCTCTCCCGAATACGGGACCACGGCTTAACGTCCCCGTACGACGGACGGAGGTCTTTCCAAGTCCAGCGGTGTCCCCTACTGACACGGCAGGAGGGGAATTTTGCGGAGATAAATCTCAACGTTGACCCAGCTGGGACTCGAACCAGGGAAATGCAGATTACGAGCCTGGCGGGCTACCGACTGAGCAACCCCCGCCCCAGTGGTAAAGGACATCTCATAGTTTCTTATGCCACTATTATCATGTATCACATCTAAAACAAATAACTTATTTGCTTCAAAACACAAAAAAAAAATCCATTCAGGAATTTCCGACATGAATTTCAAAGACAGTCTAATTGAACGACTGCGTCGGTCTAGGGCGGATTCTAAGCAGCAAATTCATTTCGACCACGGGGCGGGGGTGGCTCAGTCGGTAGCGCGTCAGGCTCGTAATCTGTAGGTCCCAGGTTCCCAGCTGGGTCAGCGTTGAGATTTATCTCCTCAAAATTCCCCGCCCTGCCCACGGTCAGTAGGGGACACCGATGGGCTTGGAAAGGCCGCCGTCCGTCGGATAGGACGTTAAGCCGTGGCCCCGTGTGCGGGAGAGCGTGCCTTGTGCACGTTAAAGAACACGCTGGATGGCCTTGACGGGAGGCTACCATCTGTCTCCCAACAGATATTCCAGTGGGTCCCCTTCCCCATCCTTCTCTGAGCCTTCGGGGTCCATGTGACCTGGCCATTTAGCCCATTGTGTGCAAAAAAGCGCCGCTCAGAGGTAAAACAACCCAACCCAACAACGTTTCGACCACACGTGATCCTTATGTCATTTGGAATCATTGAGGCGCGAGGAGAAATGCCTCTCGAGGAAGCGAGCCGTCGACAAGCACGCTGCGGCCACCTCAAACCGCGACTCTCAGCTGTCGATAATCACTTTTTGGGCGCAGTTCGTTTGACGGAACAGCTCACAGCGAGACTTTTCGAAACGAAACGAGCGTCGTGTGTTGTCATTTATTGTTCCGCTGCTGGCAACGAAACGAGCGCGGAATATAATCTTGCAACGCGCGGGGAACTTTTGGTTTTTGTGAAGAAATGTAATATTTTATGCGGAAATTTCGGGTTTTCTTGATAAATGTAATATTTTGTGTGGAACTTTTGGTTTTTACGAAGACATTAGTATGGTGAAACCTCTCTTAACGGACGTTGGGTTGTTGGATTGTTTTACCTCTGAGCGGCACTTTTTTGCACTCCACGGACTAAATGGCCAGGTCACAAAGACCCCGAAGGCTTTGGGGCGGGGGTGGCTCAGTCGGTAGCGCGCCAGGCTTGTAATCTGTAGTTCCCAGGTTCGAGTCCCAGCTGGGTCAGTGTTGAATGCCCGCCTTGCCCACGGTCGGTAGGGGACACCGATGGGCTTCGAAAGGCCGTCGGATGGGACGTCCGTCGCCGATGAGCTTGGAAAGGCCGCCGTCCGTCGGATGGGACGTTAAGCCGTGGTCCCGTGTGTGGGAGAGCCATACCCTGTGCACGTTAAAGAACACGCTGGATGGCCTTGACGGGAGGCTACCATCTGTCTCCCAACCGCTGTTCCAGTGGGTCCCCTTCCGCAACCTTCTCTGAGCCTTCGGGGTCCATGTGACCTGGCCATTTAGCCCATGGTGTGCAAAAAAGTGCCGCTCAGAGGTAAAACAACCCAACCCCGAAGGTTCAGAGAAGGTTGGGGGAGGGGACCCACTGGAACAGCTGTTGGGAGACAGATGGTAGACTCCCGTCAAGGCCATCCAGCGTGTTCTTTAACGTGCACAGGGTATGGCTCTCCCGACACGGGGCCACGGCTTAACGTCCCATCCGACGGACGGCGGCCTTTCCAAGCCCATCGGTGTCCCCTACTGGCCGTGGGCACTCTTAACGGGTGCTCTTCGACACTAGGAAATAAAAATGTTGCCATTGATTACAATATTGTAGTATGTCAATTAACCATAACCTTTAAATGGACAGTTAGTACTTGAACAAACGGTAATGAATCTTCTAAGAAAATAAAAAATACCCCCTCAAGCAGCTGCTTGCCACAGAGGTCTGACAGAAGCGTGCCAGTTTATACGCCACAAAAGAAGGTCTGTGAGGACTGTGGGAACTAAGGAGAAACACGACACATACACCAAACCTTAAACTGTGTTTAACCTGGCACTACCATTTACAATGGTTTATTTAGAGGGGGGAAGGGGTCTATGGGTCACGACTCCCTACCTCCTTGAGAATGATAGGAACTGGAACATAGATGAAAAATTATATTAAATGCATTACATTTGTATTTTCAAAAATGTCTTTAGTGTTGGGTTGTTTTACTTCTGAGTGGGGCGGGGGTGGCTCAGTCGGTAGCGCGCCAGGCTCGTAATCTGTAGTTCCAGGGTTTGAGTCCCAGCTGGGTCAGCGTTGAGATTTATCTCCGCAAAATTCCCCGCCCTGCCCACGGTCAATAGGAGACATCGATGAGCTTGGAAAGGCCGCCGTCCGTCGGATGGGACGTTAAGCCGTGGCCCCGTGTATCGTAGAGTCATACCCTGTGCACGTTAAAGAACACGCTGAATGGCCTTGTCGGTAGGCTACCATCTATCTCCCAACAGGTGTTCCAGTGGGTCCCCTCCCCCAACCTTCGGGGTCCATGTGACCTGGCCATTTAGCCCATGATGTGCAAAAAATTGCCGCTCAGAGGTAAAACAACCCAACCCAATTAGAGCGTCACTTTTTTGAACACAATGGGCTAAATGGCCAAGTCACAAGGACCCTGAGGTATCATTGAAGGTTGGTGAGAGGGGACCCACTGGAAAGCTGTTGGAAGACAGATGATAGTGTTTCGTCAATACATCCTGTTGTTTAACGTGCACGGTGTCACGGCTTAACGTCCCATCCAACGGACGGCGGCCTTTCCAAGCCCATCGGTGTCATCAACGCTGACCCAGCTGAGACTCGAATCTGGGAACTGCAGATTACGAGCCTGGTGCGCTACCTGCTGAACCACACACAATTTTTTTTAAAACCACTAAGACAGAGAGAAAATTGTTTATACTGGAATAGGATTTCGGCAGAATCATAGCCCCCTATTATTTTTCCGATTTATTAGCCCATCTTTATTTTTTTCTGGATCCGCGCCTGATTTCAAGTGTGTTCCCCAATCTTCAGTTGCGTTCCTTTTAAGAGTGCGGATAATTGTCATCGATTTCAAGGGTGTGGCAAATTTTTGGATGTTTCGAAGAAATTTAATCAGACAAAGTTAAAGACGCAATATGTCTCGAAAATTGTTAACTTTAAAAGAAAAAGTAGAAGTAACATACCAGAAAAGTGTGCAGTTCCTAAGATAACTGGACATTTCAAATAAAACTTCAGCATCATTAATCATAATAATCGCGAGAATCTCTTAAAATAATGGGGAGAAAAGGGAATGGATACCAATTCATTTTCCATTGGGAAGGTGTTTTAGTGAATATTTTGTCATTTCAATGGTTTTTTTCGTGTACATAGTGAAATATTTCCCATCTCTGGGCAGATAAATCTAACAAAAGCTTTGGTAATATCTGCAGAAATCTGTACAACTGATGGTTAAGTAAGTTGGTAGACGTTATATTTCCTCCAATGCTATTCGTGGAGGGTCTAAAGTAAATTTAGAAACCGTTGCTCATTGGAGAAGCATTTTGCCATCAATATTTGAATCTACTCTCCAGAAAACATAGCGGGCCGGGATGGCTCGGTAGCGCGCCAGTCTCATAATCTGCAGTTTCCAGGTTGGAGTCCCAGCTGGGCCAGCGTTGAGATTTATCTCCACGAAACTTCCCTCCTAGCCCAGGGTCAGTAAGGGACACCGATGAGCTTGGAAACCGTCATCCATCCGGAAATCACGTTAAGCCGTGGTCTCGTATGCCGAAGATCCATGAGATGGCCTTGACGAGAGGCTTGCATTCCAGCAGCTGTCCAGTGGGTAACCTCCCCCAAATCTTCTCTGAGCCCTTGGAGTCCTTCTGACCTGGTCATTTAGCCCATTATGTGCAACAAAAAATGCTTAAAAAAAAATTTAGCCCAATTGTGTGCAAAAGATGTACCAATGATAGGAAAAAACAACCGAATCCATTTAGCCCATTGTGTGCTTGGGTTTGGGTTGGGTTGTTTTACCTCTGAGCGGCACTTTTTTGCACACCATGGGCTAAATGGCCAGGTCACATGGACCCCGAAGGCTCAGAGAAGGTTGGGGGAGGGGACCCACTGGAACAGCTGTTGGGAAACAGATGGTAGTCTCCCGTCAAGGCCATCCAGCGTGTTCTTTAACGTGCACAGAGTATGGCTCTCCCGCACACGGGGCCACGGCTTAACGTCCCATCCGACGGACGGCGGCCTTTCCAAGCCCATCGGTGTCCCCTACTGACCGTGGGCAGGGCGGGGAATTTTGCGGAGATAAATCTCAACGCTGACCCAGCTGGGACTCGAACCTGGAAACTACAGATTGCGAGCCTGGCGCGCTACCGACTTAGCCACCCCCGCCCCTAGCCCATTGTGTGCAAAAAATGCACAGATTAGAGGTAAAATAACTCAGTTGTTTTTCACAGTCGAATCCTGTGATTGGCTATTAGCTGTCTTGAGGCTTTGTAGCAAAGACCACACGTGGGAATAGAACCACAGTGCACCAGAGAATTTGTCACGACGGAACGGTCACCTTTAGAAAGGAAGATGGGGAAAAGAATTTCAGTGGGATCAGCACGTGAGAGGATAATTATTTCTCAGGTACCGAAGGCAGAACCAATTAGCGAGCACGAAGCAGAAGATGGAAGAACTCATTAGTTTGCGACATTGGCGTCTAGAGTTGTTATCGAAGAAACTGGATTGAGACACCTGATGGATTGACAGAACAGGGGGCGGGGGGGTTGTTTGGGTTGGGTTGTTTTACCTCTGAGCGGCACTTTTTTGCACACCATGGGCTAAATGGCCAGGTCACATTAACCCCGAAGGCTCAGAGAAGGTTGGGGGAGGGGACCCACTGGAACAGCTGTTGGGAGACAGATGGTAGCCTCCCGTCAAGGCCACCCAGCGTGTTCTGTAACGTGCACAGGGTATGGCTCTCCCGCACACGGGCCACGGCTTAACGTCCCATCCGACGGACGGTGGCCTTTCCAATCCCATCGGTGTCCCCTACTGACCGTGGGCAGGGCGGGGAATTTTGCGGTGATAAATCTCAACGCTGACCCAGCTGGGACTCGAACCTGGGAACTACAGATTACGAGCCTGGTGCGCTACCGACTGAGCCACCCCCGCCCCCGGTTGGGGGAGGAGACCCACTGGAACAGCTGTTAGAAGACATGGTAGCCTCCCGTAAAGGCCATCCACCGTGTTCTTTAAAGTGCATAGGGTATAATAAGGCACAGGGTATTCTCACACATACGGCGCCAAGGCTTAATGTCCCATCCGACGGACGGTCAAGCCCATCAGTGTCCCCTATTGACCGTGGGAAGGGCGGGGAGTTTTGCGGAGATAAATCTCAATGATGACCAAGCTGGGACTCGAACCTGGTAACTACAGATTACGAGCCTGGCGTGCTATCGACTGAACCACCCCCGCCCCATGACAGAGGTCTACGACGACTGGTGAAATATTTATGGAATGCTCTTGTGGCAGAATAGATTAATTATGAGCAACGTAATTAAAACTGCTAGCGTCCGATCTAAAAAAAAATCATATAAAGAAAAATCTTTAGAAATAATTAAGTCGAGAGATTGTGTTCCAAGAAGAAAGTCAACGTGCTTTTTTCTGCCGTGAAGTCAGCTTTACAATGAATGGATACAAGACAGCGACATTATTTTTCCCTGTGTTGTTGGTTTCTTTACGATACCCAAGGATCTAAGGGGATCGTGCCACTTTAAAATTTTAGAAGCAGCTTTCCCTTCTTTTTGGTAATTTAGTTTTTGCCTCCTTTGATCTGACCGTAATCACGTTTTGGGCAAAACAGTTCTTTGCAGGTTTCTATGCTACACTTATTTCAGATGGAAAGGATATTTGGGTTGCCATGCTAAGATGACCTTCTTTATTTCTTGTTTAATCCTATGTCGCGTTGGGTTGAGGTGAATTATCTCTGAGCGGCACTTTTTTGCACACAATGGGCTAAATGGTCAGACCACAATGACCCCGAAGACTCAGACGATTGGGGGGATGGGACCCACTAGATCATCATCATCATCATCCTCAAGCAGCCATGGGCTACGGAGGTCCAACCAGACCGTTCAATTTAGTTCTCCAAGCAAGTCTGTCCTGAGCTACATCTGCTGCATCTGGCCACTGCACACCAATTCTAACAAGGTCTTGTTTGACATTGTCTGCCCACCGCATCCTAGGTCTCCCCTTCTTTCTGAGGCCTTTAGGCACACTGTTCATAACCCTATTCGCCAATCTATAATCATTCATACGGGCAACATGGCCAAACCAACGGAGTCTCTCTCTGCACAATATGCTGCTTAAAGGCGGTTGCAAACTCTTTTGCCTAACCTCATCATTAGTTACAAAGTTAAACCACCTAATGCCCAAGATACTGCGTAAGCATCTGGAATCAAAAGCATCTAGTTTCCTGTTATCTTGTTTACACAACGTCGAAGTTTCACTACCATAACTAACCCTAGAAAGAACCAAACTAGATAGCGGTTGAGAAACGGATGGTAGGCACACGTCAAGGTCATTCAGCATGCTCCTTAACGTGCACAAGATATGGCTCTCCCGCACACGGAGCCACGGCTTAACGTCCCATCCGACGGAAGGCGGTTTTTCCAAGCCCATCGGTGTCCCATACTGACAGAGGTCAGGACAAGCAGTTTTGCGGAGATAAATCTCAACGCTGTCCCAGCTGGGACTCGAACCTGACACGAGCCACTTCCCCCACTACCGGGTGTATGTGGGTAAGGGGCGATTGTCAGTGTAAACCTCTTGATAATCACAATATAGCAACAAAATTTCAAACTCCTGGCTTAAATAGATCGTTGCCAATATGCGTTTAAATTTCACCTATTTTTAACCATTTCCACAACTATAGTGCGTTTTGAGTATTGTGAACAGATTCCGAAAATATGAATCACAATATTTCGCCAATACCTGTCCAAGTGAAAAAGAATTTTTAATTTACCTATAAAAACAAAAAAGTTGCTTACCCCCTCTCGTGGGTAAGCTCTTATTCCAACTAAAACATGGGGCGGGGGTGGCACAGTCGGTAGCGCGCCAGGCTCGTAATCTGTAGTTCCCAGGTTCGAGTCCCAGCTGGGTCAGCGTTGAGATTTATCTCCGCAAAATTCCCCGCCCTGCCCACGGTCAGTAGGGGACACCGATGGGCTTGGAAAGGCCGCCGTCCGTCGGATGGGACGTTAAGCCGTGGCCCCGTGTGCGGGAGAGCCATACCCTGTGCACATTAAAGGGTTGGGTTGTTTTACCTCTGAGCGGCACTTTTTTGCACACCATGGGCTAAATGGCCAGGTCACATGGACCCCGAAGGCTCAGAGAAGGTTGGGGGAGGGGACCCACTGGAACAGCTGTTGGGAGACAGATGGTAGCCTCCCGTCAAGGCCATCCAGCGTGTTCTTTAACGTGCACAGGGTATGGCTCTCCCGTACACGGGGCCACGGCTTAACGTCCCATCCGACGGACGGCGGCCTTTCCAAGCCCAGCGGTGTCCCCTACTGACCGTGGGCAGGGCGGGGAATTTTGCGGAGATAAATCTCAACGCTGACCCAGCTGGGACTCGAACCTGGGAACTACAGATTACGAGCCTGGCGCGCTACCGACTGAGCCACCCCCGCCCCATGCACATTAAAGAACACGCTGGATAGCTTTGACGGGAGGCTACCATCTGTCTCCCAACAGCTGTTCCAGTGGGTCCCCTCCCCCAACCTTCTCTGAGCCTTTGGGGTCCTTGTGACCTGGCCATTTAGCCATTGGGTGCAAAAAAGTGCCGCTCAGAGGTAAAACAACCCAACCCAAGTTTTTTTTTAACCTCACGGCTTTCGAAACAAAGAATTTTAAGAGGAACAACTGTCAAATAAACGTGATTTTAATTTAATTTGGAAACTTCGAGATAAAAAAGAAAATATTATTTTTCTTCATGCAAAAACACGGATGCAAAACTAACAACAAAAAACTTTTATCACGTGATAAGATGAGAAAACGTGAGGGATAAAAATTCCCAAGGATGTCAGACGAGATGAAGGAAAGGCTCAGGATCTCACCTGCACGACTGCGCGTGTACAAGACGAAATCCTATTTGCCGAAAGGATGGTGCGATCACGAGAGAGAATGGCGAGCAGTGGCGTAATTGGTTGCAAACAGGGGATGTTCTGGAACACGGAAAGGGCAAGAAGGCTTATTTTTGCGATACTAAGCTTTCAATAGCTACCAAAACATCCTCTGACATTTCTCTCTGGTCTGCAAAGATTTTTTTTTCTTCTTAAATACTCTTAAGAACGAAAATGAAATGCTCGCCCCTTTCTTTAAATTTTGTTTGTACTCTTAAGTCTGTTTTTTTTTCTTCTCATCAGAGTGGGGTAGGGGTGGCTCAATCGGTAGCGCGCCAGACTCGTAATCTGTAGTTCCCAGGTTCGAGTCTCAGCTGAGTCAGCGTTGAAATTTATCTCCGCAAAATTTCCCCGCCCTGCCCACGGTCAGTAGGGGACACCGATGGGCTTGGAAAGGCCACCGTCCGTCGGATGGTACGTTAAGCCGTGGTCCCGTGTGCGGGAGAGCCATACCCTGTGCACGTTAACAACAAGCTGGATGGCCTTGACGGGAGGCTACCATCTGTCTCCCAACAGCTCTTCCAGTGGGTCCCCTCCCCCAACCTTCTGAGCCTTCGGGGTCCATGTGACCTGGCCATTTAGCCCATGGTGTGCAAAAAAGTGCCGCTCAGAGGTAAAACAATTCAATCTTCTCATCAGATACAAAAGAGAGTTTAGCACACTTTGGGCACTCAGTGTTTTGGATGTCATTTTTTTTCTTGCTCAAAGTCAATATAGTTTTTTGTTTTGCAAAAGAGATTGTCTAAATATCCGACGAGTTATCCTTGTCAACAATGAAGGATTCTTTGGTGTGCTTTTGGTGGAGAGGCATTAATCATCTTGTCAGGTTATCGTAGCTTTCATTAAAATTTCGAAATCTTAAAATCAATGGGGATTTTCAACCAATTTACTTTTTTCTACGGGGTAAGGTTGGAGGTTTAGTCGGTAGCGTGCCAGGCTCAGTTACCAGAGTTACCAGATTCTGTTACCAGATTCGAGTCCAGCCTGTGCCAGGGTTGAGATTTATCTCTGAAAAAGTCCCCAACGTATCCTCGATCAGTAAAGGACACCCATGAGCTAGGAAAAGCTGCCGTCTGTCTTAATGGAACGTTAAGCCGTGGCTCCGTGTGCGGTAGAACTACGCCCTTGCACGTTAAAGAACACACTGGATGGCCTTGACGGGAGGCAACTTCTTTTTCCCAACAGCTGTTCCAGTGGGTTCTCTCCCTGGAACCTTCTTTGAGCATTCGGGGTCCCTGTGACCTGCCCATTTGGCCATTGTGTGCAAAAAAAAGTGACTTTCAGAGGTAAAAATACTCAACCCCAATCCCATCAAGCGTGTTCTTTATTATTTACAGGAGATGGCGCTCCTGAACACGGCTTAACGTCTCTTCCGACTGACGGCGGCCTTTTCAAGCCCATCGGTGTCCCTACTAACCAAGGGCAGGGTGGAGAGCTTTGCGGAGGTAAATCTCAACGCTGACCCAGCTAGGACTCGAACCTGGGAACTGCAGATTACGAGACAGGCGTCCTACCGACCAGAACCACCTCCTACACCAAAGGGAGCGGTGTGGCTCAGTTGGTAGCGCGCCAGGCTCGTAATCTGCAATTCCCAGGTTCGAGTCCCAGCTGGGTCAGCGTTGAGATTTATCTCCGCAAAATTCCCCGCCGTGCCCACGGTCAGTAGGGGACACCGATGGGCTTGGAAAGGCCGCCGCCCGTCGGATGGGACGTTAAGCCGTGGTCCCGTCTGATGGAGAGCCAGACCCTGTGCACGTTAAAGAACACGCTGGATGGCCTTGACGGGAGGCTACCATCTATCTCCCAACAGCTGTTCTAGTGGGTCCCCTCCTCCAACCTTCTGAGCCTTCGGGGTCCATGTGACCTGGCCATTTAGCCCATGGTTGCAAAAAAGTGCCGCTCAGAGGTAAAACAACCCAACCCACCACCAAAAATCAAGCATATTTTTCAGGAGTACTTTAATCGCAGTTTAGTAGCGATCATTTTGTTGATCATCATTGAACACAAAAAAAAAATGCGATGTTCAAACAAGATTATTTTCCCAAGTTATTTTCCCCTTCGACTTGAATGCAAGAAATTAATCTGCACTGTGAAGTAAACGTGCGCGATTCGATGCTTTGATAAAGAAAGAAAATCTTGCAAAAGAGAGGAAGAAACAGAATTATGCGAATAAAGAGACCTAGATTGCAAGATCTCGAGCGAAAAGTTTATCAGAAACTTGTGGCAACTTCTCGAGCTTTTAATTAATGAGGAAGACTTTCAGCCGAAGGCGAATCCATGGAAACGGGTTGAACAAAGCGATGAACATTGATTTCAAACGTTTCGAACGGAAAAAAGAAACATTTATGGTTTTTTTTGTAATTCCACAAATCATAACTGAAAGTTGCTTATTAACTGAGTCAGACTTATTTTCTTTTTTCGAGAGGAATTCTTTTCCCCATATTCATTATGCAATTTGTTCTTGGGGTGGGGGGGGGGAGATGACATAGAGTCACTCAAAAAAATATCCGAACACCATGGTTGATTACAGAAATCAGAAAAAAATATCTGGAAAAGATTTTTTTTAGAAATTAGTGATCTTTCAACCTTCGTGTCACGTGATTACAGAATTCAGGAAAAATATCTGGAGCGTGTACAGCAACTGTACACGCTCCAGTTACCGTTCACAGCAAACTGAAGCGTGTGCAGTTACTGCACACGCTCCAGTTTGCTGTGAACGGTAACTGCACACGCTCAATATTTCCGTGAGTGAGCCCACACGATCCAGGTCTTTGTGAGCTCACACGATCCAATGTGCTGTGAACATTGACCGCAACCGCTCCAGTTTGCTGTGAACGGTAACTGCACACGCTCAATATTTCCGTGAGTGAGTCCACACGATCCAAGTCTTGTGAGCTCACACGATCCAATGTGCTGTGAACATTAACCGCAACCGCTCCAGTTTGCTGTGGACGGTAACTGCACACGCTCAATATTTCCGTGAGTGAGTCCACACGATCCAAGTCTTGTGAGCTCACACGATCCAATGTGCTGTGAACATTAACCGCAACCGCTCCAGTTTGCTGTGGACGGTAACTGCACACGCTCAATATTTCCGTGAGTGAGTCCACACGATCCAAGTCTTGTGAGCTCACACGATCCAATGTGCTTATGAACATTAACCGCAACCGCTCCAGTTTGCTGTGAACGGTAACTGCACACGCTCAATATTTCAGTGAGTGAGTCCACACGATCCAAGTCTTGTGAGCTCACACGATCCAATGTGCTGTGAACATTAACCGCAACCGCTCCAGTTTGCTGTGAACGGTAACTGCACACGCTCAATATTTCCGTGAGTGAGTCCACACGATCCAAGTCTTGTGAGCTCACACGATCCAATGTGCTGTGAACATTAACCGCAACCGCTCCAGTTTGCTGTGAACGGTAACTGCACACGCTCAATATTTCCATGAGTGGGCCCACACGATCTAGTATCAAAATAATATGACCACCTACAGTCGCTCAAAAAAGTATCCGAACACTATGGTTGATTGCCAAATATTTTTTTCCGAATTCTGTAATCAACCATAGTGTTCGGATATTTTTTTCAGCGACTGTAGGTGGTCATATTATTTTGATACTAGATCGTGTGGGCTCACTCACGGAACTGGAGCGTGTGCAGTAACTGCACACGCTCCAGTTTGCTGTGAACGGTAACTGGAGCGTGTACAGTTGGTGTACACGCTCCAGATATTTTTCCTGAATTCTGTAATCACGTGACATGAAGGTTGTTAAATCACTAATTTCTAAAAAAAAATCTTTGCCAAATATTTTTTTCTGAATTCTGTAATCAACCATATGGTGTTCGGATATTTATTTGAGCGACTGTACTTAGTCTGACCATTATAGGTAGAATAAAATGTATATTTTTAATCAAATGACTTGAAACAATACATATTATTTGAATTTTAATTAATTTCTCAGCTAAATTCTTACTTCCCAGGACCTGATATAGAGGAAAATCGAGTTCAAAAATTTAGTTTCATGGAAATTGGGGAGAGCGATATTTTATTTTTTTTGTGGGGTGGGGTGGGGGTGGGTGGAGCGGACTCTCTGGAACCTCCTTTGTGTACGTACGTGGGGGGTAAGAAACACAATCAAGCCGAAAAACTGTAAAAGGGGTGTGATGGCAAAGGTAAGGATTTCCAATGCAAAGGTAAGGATTTCCATTGCAAATGAAAAATGCATGAAATGTAAATAAGTTTAATGATTATAACCCTTACTAGAATCCTGAAGGGGGGGGGGGTGTAGCCTCCTCTCCCCCTGGATACTATCGTATGACGACCCATGATTGTTGTGAAATATTCCAGCTTTCAAAATTAGTACTGAACGAATACGTTTAAATCTCGATTTTTCAACGATTTGATTATGATCTTTATCTACAGTCACATTTTCCTATTAAATGCGTAATTTGGAAGTTAGAGATTTTAGAAGTCAGATTCCCGTTGACTTTTGGATCCTGCCTCGACGTGGTAGGAACTTTGTAACAAAGGCAGTAAGTTTTGGGTTCTAATGAATCAATCTTAACGAAAACAGAGTAATATGATTCTTTGTGTCTCTAGATGTCAGTTCCGTTATTGATTCTAACGCTTTTCGGTTGGGTTGTTTTAGCTCTGAGCGGCACTTTTTTTGCACACCATAGGGCTAAATGGCCAGGTCACATGGACCCCGAAGGCTCAGAGAAGGTTGGGGGCGGGAACCCACTGGAATAGGTGTTGGGAGACAGATGGTAGCCTCCCGTCAAGGCCATCCAGCGTGTTCTTTAACGTGCACAGGGTATGGCTCTCACACACACGGAGCCACGGCTTAACGTTTCATGAGACGGACGGCTGCCTTTCCATGCCCATCGGTACCCTACGACCGAAGGCAGGGCGGGGAGTTTTGCGGAGATAAATTTTAACGCTGACCCAGATGGGACTCGAACCTGGGAACTACAGATTATGAGCCTGGCGTGCTACCTATTGAGCCACCCCAGGAAATGGGAACTGTAATGATTTGCCAAGACCAGATGAAAGTTTTCCATGAAAATAATCCAATTTTTTTTGACATGCATCGCCCATATTGACTCACTTATGCACATAAGCCACTGCTTTGACTGAAAGAAGCATTATAAAGCCCATCTTTCATTTGCCAAGGAAAAAAAATTGCATCCACCAGAGATGAAATCACCTGCCAAAAATAAAATAGTTTCAACTATTTTGTTTAGTTTTATTTAGACTTCAAAAACTTATTTTCAAATCTCGCTTCTTTTTTCTTGTTGTGATTATTATTTCTGCATTATTCTTCAAAATATCTAGGGTTGGGTTGGGTTGTTTTACCTCTGAGCGGCACTTTTTTGCACACCATGGGCTAAATGGCCAGGTCACATGGACACCGTAGGCTCAGAGAAGGTTGGGGGTGGGGACCCACTGGAACAGCTGTTGGGAGACAGATGGTAGCCTCCCGTCAAGGCCATCCAGCGTGTTCTTTAACGTGCACAGGGTATGGCTCTCCCGCACACGGGGCCACGGCCTAACGTTCCATCCGATGGACGGCGGCCTTTCCAAGCCCATTGTGTCCCCCTACTGACCGAGGGGCAGGGCGGGGAATTTTGCGGAGATAAATCTCAACGCTGACCCAGCTGGGACTCGAACCTGAGAACTACAGATTACGAGCCTGGCGCGCTACCGACTGAGCCCCCCCCCCCCCCGCCCCCCAAAATATCTAGAAGTGGAAAAGAACCACAAGGGAGATTAAACCCGCGTGCATATTTGGCGCGCAAAAGCCGCAAGGTAAACACATGAAGTGCATGAAAACGAGTTAGGTCTTCCGGTTTCCAGGATCTTATTGATTCTTGAGATTATGCAGAGCGCGGGCAGAGAGATATGAGCGCGAAAAATGACTTCACCAATGCAGAGCCGTGCTCAGCCAATGGCAGCCCGTTGAAAATATTTACAGCTGAGAAAAAAAAAACTTTCAATCGAGAGAAATTAAATTTTCTGCTTACGACACAGAAATCTAGAGGGAATTTGTTTTATAGATATAGAAATTGGCAGAGGATTTGGGTTGGGTTGTTTTACCTCTGAGCGGCACTTTTTTGCACACCATGGGCTAAATGGCCAGGTCACATGGACCCCGAAGTATCAGAGAAGGGTGGAAGAAAGGACCCCCTGGAACAGCTGTTGGGAGACAGATGGTAGCCTCCCGTCAAGGCCATCCAGCGTGTTCTTTAACGTGCACAGGGTATGGCTCTCCCGCACACGGGGTCACGGCTTAACGTCCCATCTGACGGACGGCGGTCTTTCCAAGCCCATCGGTGTCCCCTACTGACCGTGGGCAAGGCGGGGAATTTTGCGGAGATAAATCTCAACGCTGACCCAGCTGGGACTCGAACCTGGGAACTACAGATTACGAGCCTGGCGCGCTACCGACTGAGCCACCCCCGCCCCATTGGCAGAGGAAGGAAGCAATTTGTAATGGTTGACATTCGTAGGGTGGTTGGGGTTGGATTTACTAACCCAGTGTCTCGCAAACTTTTTTACTCTGCGGCACACTGAATCAAATTTTTTTTTCCGCGGCACACCTAAAAAAGAATTTTTGATTGTTACGTAAAAAGAGGAAAATTGAAGTTTCGTTAAATGCATTTTATTTAAAATAAATATAATAATAAATATAATTAATCATAACTCGGTGTTTGTTTTAAATATTTGTCCATTCTATGGCTTGAAATAATCAAAAATTAATACCAAAATTTGGAAAAAACTTGGTAAATACTTACAAGATCCCAATTGATTAAATCCGAAAGTTTTTATTAAAGCACGTCGATAACACAAGTCAAGTCAAAATGAAATCTTTGGAATATCTAGTGTCAATTTGAAAATCTCTCGCGGCACACTTGGAATCTCTCGCGGCACACTACTCTAAGTATTTTACCTCTAAGTATTGTTTTACCTCTGAGCGGTACTTTTCTGCACAATGGACTAAATGGCTAGGTTAGGTTGTTTTACCTCTGAGCGGCACTTTTTTGCACACCATGGGCTAAATGGCCAGGTCACATGGACCCCAAAGGCTAAGAGAAGGTTGGGAGAGGGGCCCACTGGAACAGCTGTTGGGAGACAGTGGTAGCCTCCCGTCAAGGATATCCAGCGTGTTCTTCAACGTGCACAGGGTCTTGCTCTCATGCACACGAGACCACGGCTTAACGTCCCATACGACGGACGGCGGCCTTTCAGAGCCCATTGGTGTCCCCTACTGACCATGGGCAGGAGGGGACTATTTTAGTATATAAAGCATTTTTTGAATCTATAATTAGATATGGGATAACAGTTTATGGGACAGCCTATAAGACAGAATTAAATAAAATTAAAAAAAATACAAATTGGTCTGCTTTTTGTATTACTGCGGATTGTGTAATTCAGAAGTTAAAATTTCCCTTACAACGAAAGATGATATATTCAGTTTGCTCAAAACTTTACCTATTGAAAGTTTATATGTGCTTGTTTATGTTATCAAAACTTCTTTAGTAATATCTATAAGTAAAATATTTCCCACAATAAGTTTACTAGAAATCGTTTACTAGACATACTTCGGAAATGAATTTGAATTTAAAGAAGATAATTTGAAAACTCCTTTTTTCGTTGGATTGATACTAACGAAATATTACAATCCACTTTACTTAACTCCTTAAGTAGTTTTAATTTACGTCGTTATAGGTAATTAAATAGGAAAAGGCGAAACATTTTACGAATGTTGCAAGTGATCATTTTAGGATATAAATTTGAAATTATAATCAAGAGCTCTGAATTAGTGGCAAGAGATATTCCCCTGAGAGCATCAATCTGCCCCCGTTTCTCGGATGGGTGTGAGAAAAAGCAACATTTGAAATTAAAGGATAAAAGTCGAATACATTTTATTTTGTATAAATTTTACTACAGTTAACATTTTCTCCCGTCGTCGATTAGTTTGAATTAAAACTTTTAGGAGTGAAGAAGTAGACAAAGGGAAAACTTCATTCTATTTGAAAACGAGACTCTCATATGCGCCAAAGGCGATATGCCGTTTTCTAGTTTTTATACCCGGGCCCCTGTTGTATTATACGAAATTGGGGCCATCCAAAATTACTTCGAATATGAGATTTTTTTTTAACTTATCCATAGATGCTATTCTGACGACGTATTAAGAATAACGATTGGGTTGTTTTACCTCTGAGCGGCAAGTTTTTGCACACCATGGGCTAAATGACCAGGTCACAAGGATTCCGAAAGCTCAGGGAAGGTTGGGGGAGGAGACCCACTGGAACAGTTGTTGCGAGATAGATGGACACCCTCTCAAAGGTTGGGTTGTTTTACCTCTGAGCGGCACTTTTTTGCACACCATGGGCTAAATGGCCAGGTCACATGGACCCCGAAGGCTCAGAGAAGGTTGGGGGAGGAGACCCACTGGAACAGCTGTTGGGAGACAGATGGTAGCCTCCCGTCAAGGCCATCCAGCGTGTTCTTTAACATGCACAGGGTATGGCTCTCCCACACACGGGGCCATGGCTTAACGTCCCATCCGACGGACGGCGGCTTTTACAAGGCCATCGGTGTTCCCTACTGACCGTGGGCAGGGCGGGGGAATTTTGCGGAGATAAATCTCAACGCTGACCCAGCTGGGACTCGAACCTGGGAACCACAGATTACGAGCCTGGCGCGCTACCGACTGAGCCACCCCCGCCCCCCTCGCAATATTTCTTAAAGCATTTGCAAAAGAAAAATGCGGAAAACGTTAAAAGAAAATTAATTTTCTTTGCGACAAACTGAAGATCACCTTCTTTAATACATTTCATAGAACTGAACCTATCGAAATTTCCTCTCAAGAGAACAGCCAATGAGAAACTTGCTCTCCTTTCGTTCGAGTAGCGATGTCAGTTCTGTTCAACCTCTCGACTTTTGCTTCACGATGTTCGACTCGCTCCTTTTTATCTTTTGACGAAGAATTCTATTTTTGATCGAAGGTACACAAAAGGCCATGCCTGTCTCTGGCAAAAAGAAGCTTTCAACTAATGGCTTTCAACTGCATCCCCACTTGGATCTCAATCTCTCTCTCTCCTCCCACGCTCTTTCTCTAAAAGATGACTCAAGACATCCAAATGGAAAAATTTCCTTCTTTCTTTTCTGAACTTCAGAACATATGATGAGGAGATTAACTTGTCAGGGGAGAATCGGAATTGATTAATTGCGAGTGGGAACGAATATCGGAAATTAAAGGAGATGAGGAAAGCAGAGGTTGATTCCTTTTAGAGAAAATATAAAAAAAAGATCAGTTGCAATTTGAAGAAGAAAAAGAATAACTATTCTTTTCGATCCGTTTAATGGGAGTGACGTTAATATGGCTTAAAAAAAAACAGTTTTAAAGCGAGAACGTGTAAGGAAGAGAATTGGGTTGTTTTCTATTTTAGTGGCACTTTTTTTGCACACAATGGACTAAATGGGTTGGGTTGTTTTACCTCTGAGCGGCACTTTTTTTCACACCATGGGCTAAATGGCAAGGTCACAAGGACCCCGAAGGGTCAGAGAAGGTTGGGGGAGGAGACCTACTGGAACAGCTGTTGGGAGACAGATGGTAGCCTCCCGTCAAGGCCATCCAGCGTGTTCTTTAACGTGCACAGGGTATGGCTCTCCTGCACACGGGGCCACGGCTTAACGTCGCATCCGACGGACGGCGGCCTTTCCAAGCCCATCGGTGTCCCCTACTGACCGTGGGCAGAGCGGGGAATTTTGCGGAGATAAATCTCAACGCTGACCCAGCTGGGACTCGAACCTGGGAACTACAGATTACGAGCCTGGCGCGCTACCGACTGAGCCACCCCCGCCCCCAATGGACTAAATGACCAGGTGACAAGGACCCCGAACTGTCTGAAAAGGTTAGAGGGAAGGGACCCGTTGGACAGCTGTTGGGAGAGAAATAGTAGCCTCCCATCAAGACCATCAAACATGTTCTTTAACGTCACTGGGTGTGGCTCTGCCGCACACGGGGCCACAGATTAACGTCCCATCCGACGGACGTAGATCTTTCCAAGCCCATCGGTGTTCCCATGACCATGGGCAGGGCTGGGAGTTTTTCGGAGATAAATCTCAACGCTGACCCAGCTGGGACTCGAACCTGGGAACTGCAGATTACGAGCCTGACGAGCTACCGACTAAGCCATGCTGCCTCCTGGGACGTTAGGCCGTTGTTCTGTGTGTGAGAGAGCCATACCCTCTGTATGTTAAAGAACACGCTAAATAGCTTTGACGGGAGACTACCATCTGTCTCCCAACAGCTGTCCATTGGGTATGTTACCCAACCTTCTCTGAAGTTCCGTGGTCCTTGTGACCTGGCCATTAAATAATGCCTGGTCCTTGTGACTTGGCATTTTTTTCGGGGTCCTTGTGACCTGGCCATATTGTGTGGAAATAAAAAAAATGCCACAAACAAAAAATAAAGTATATAAAAAAAACTATTGATAGAAATTCGAATTCTTTATTAGGACTTCAGCTAAAAACAAAGGGTCCTACTATGAAAAAAAAATTTTTTTTGTCTCTTTAAGAAGCATTAGAATTTAATTTATGTGCAGTGCAAATCACACTGCGTTCGATCTCTCTAGGAAGATGATTGACAGTTATGCGATGGTGGGCCTCGGCGGGATGCCTCCTCCTGGGAGCAACGAGATAAGGATGGTGACGTGATGCCGCCTCAGCTACATCTGCCGGCATCTTCTGCTCACAGAGAAGACATGGTGGCAACGCAGAAGAGGAGGAGGAGGAAGAAAAAAGTTCAGCAACAAGAAACGAAAAAGAATCTTGGATTCTTCCTTCGTAGCTTTCGTACTTCAGGAATGATGAGGAACGACTGGACGACGCTTGTTTATGGAGGAGGGGATGGCTGAGAGAAATTCTATCCTTTCTCCTCCAGGGATGAAGAGGAGGCGAAACAGATCTCAAGAGGTTAACAAAGGACATGTATCAGTCATAGTGTAAATGGCTGACGGGGGTCGATTACGGTGAGTCGTTACTCGTCGGCAGATAAAGGCTGAACGGAGTCTTCCATTCATTTTTTTGGCAAGTGTTTCTGATTGACAGATCAAAGAGATGATTTACGTGGAGAGGGATAAATGCGCGGGAATATAGTAGGGATATATCCCTACTATATTCCCGCATTCGGGAAAGGTTATCCAGTGGACAGCAATTAAGACATAGATAGGTGAAGAAAGGAGTCTGTATGCGGCTGTGGGTTGTTTTACTTCTCAGCGGCACTTCCCACCTCGCAGAATGGGCTAAATAACCAGGTCACAAGAACCCCCAAGGTCTCTTCTTAGAATGCTATGTGAAAAGTATCCGGAGGACAGTTACAACGCATACAACAGGATATATGGCCAGGCCACAAGGACCCCGAAGGCTCGGAGAAGGTTGGGGGAGGGAACCCACTGGAATAGCTGTTGGGTTGCTTTACCTCTGAGCGGCACTTTTTTGCACACAATGGGCTAAATGGCCAGGTCACATGGACCCCGAAGGCTCAGAGAAGGTTGGGGGAGGGGACCCACTGGAATAGCTGTTGGGAGACAGATGGTTGCCTCCCGTCAAGGCCATCCAGCGTGTTCTTTAACGTGCACAGGGTATGGCTCTCCCGCACACGGGGCCAAGGCTTAACGTGGCGGACGGAACCACTGGTCCGGACGGCGGTGTTTCCAAGCCCATCGGTGTACCCTACTGACCGTGGGCAGGGCGGGAAATTTTGCGGAAATAAATCTCAACGCTGACCCAGCTGGGACTCGAATCTGGGAACTACAGATTACCAGCCTGACGCGCTACTGACTGAGCCACCCCCGCTCCTAATAGCTGTTGGGAGACAGATGGTAGCCTCCCGTCAAGGCTATCCATCGTGTTCTTTAACATGCACAGGGCATGGCTTTCCGGCACACGGAGCCACAGCTTAACGTCCCATCCGACGGACGACGGCCTTTCCAAGACCATCGGTATCCTAACTGACCGTGGGCAGGGCGGGGAGTTTTGCGGAGATAAATCTAAATGCTGGTCCAGGTGGGACTCGAACCTGAAAGCTGCAGATTAGGGTCTTGGCGCGCTACCGACTGAGACACCCCCGTCCTCCTCTACAATTTGGATGTTTCGCAAACGCGGAACTTTTATAAAGGTGAATCGTAACTCTGAAAATAACTTTCATCCCAAGTGAATTTCGCTGTAAAACTAAAAAAAAAAATTCAGATGCAGCAAAAGTTTCTCGAAAGAATAATAAAGCCAACCAACGAAATCCGTAAGAAACCTCAATTCACGAGGTTCGCGCAGGACATAATGCAACGCAAGAATTCCTCGAATCGTGGGAGAAAAGCTCACTTGCCGTTTGTTATTCCATCCGGGGAGATGAAGATGATACAGATCCCATTGCTGCTTAGGGATGCTGGTGGTTGCTCCTCGCATTTGATGTTCCCTTGGTACCCCCCTTCTTTATTTTTTTTTGTTTTTTTTTTATTCTTATCCTTCGCCAAGATGACCGATCTTTTCTTTTTTAACCTTTTTTGCATCGCTAGGCTGCATGACGAATACGACCACATCTGCGGGCTCTGGTCCCAAAAGGTTTTTCCCTAAAGTTTAGAGAAAGGAGGTAAAAGAAAAATAAAAAAAAGGATGGGATCACGGTTGGAGAATGAGGTAGAGGTCACCTCGACAACGAAAAAGTGGATCGATGTTTGGTGATGTGTTGCAATTGAGAAAGAATCTGAAATATTTATGGGATATTTTTTTCTTTTTCGCATTGGAAGAGGGTAATCCGCGTGTTGAATTTTTTGCAGAAGAATGAGCATCGCGAGGAGGAAAAAAAGTTTTATTTTTGAGGCAAAGTAGGGAGAGTTTTGGTATGATTTTCTCCCCCTCCATCGTCTGTTTCAATTTTAGCAGTTTTTTCTTTGCAATGATTTTAAAACAAGGCACTGGATAGGGCTGGGTTGTTTCACTTCTGAGCGGTAATTTTTTGCACACAATGGGCTAAATGGCCAGGTCACATAGACCCCGAAGGCTCAGAGAAGGTTGAGGAGGAGACCCACTGGAACAGCTGTTGGTAGCCTCCCGTCAAGACCATCCATCGTGTTCTTTAACGTGCACAGGGTATGGCTCTCCCGCACTCGGGGCCAAGGCTTAACGTCTCATGGGTTAAATAGCCAGGTCACAAAGATCCCGAGCATTTGGGAAAGGTTATCCAGTGGACAGCAGTAAAGAGACAGATCGTACACTTCCATCAAGCCATACAGCGTGTTCCTATCGTGGACAGGGTATGGCTTTCCTGCACACGGAGTCACGGTTTTACGTCCCATCCGAAGGATGGCGACCTTTTCATGCCAATCAGGTAGGCTTATTTTACCTGTGAGTGGCATTTTATGCACACAACGTACTAAATGAACAGGTTACAAGGACCCCATGGGTTCAGAGTAGGATATTAGGTTGGGAACCCAATGAACACCTAATAGGATACCAATACCTTCCGTCGGCGCTGTGCAGCGTGTTCTTTAAGGTGCAAAGGTACCATGACGGACGGTAGACTTCCTAAGCACATCGGGTTTGGTTATATTACCTTCTAGTAGCACTTTCGTGCATACCATGGGCTAAATGGCCAGATCACAAGGGTTGGGTTGCTTTACCTCTGAGCGGCACTTTTTTGCACACCATGGGCTAAATGGCCAGGTCACATGGACCCCGAAGGCTCAGAGAAGGTTGGGAGAGGGGACCCACTGGAACATCTGTTGGGAGACAGATGGTAGCCTCCCGTCAAGCCGATCCAGCGTGTTCTTTAACGTGCACAGGGTATGGCTCTCCCGTACACGGGGCCACGGCTCAACGTCCCATCCGACGGACGGCGGCCTTTTCAAGCCCATCGGTGTCCCCTACTGATCGTGGGCAGGGCGGAGAATTTTGCGGAGATAAATTTCAACGCTGACCCAGCTGGGACTCGAACCTGGGAACTACAGATTACGAGCCTGGCGCGCTACCGACTCAGCCACCCCGCCCCCAGATCACAAGGACCCCGAGGGCTAAGTGAAGGATGGGAGAAAGGGACTTATTGAACATCTGTTAAGAGACAAATGGTATCTCTCCATCCAGCGTGTTCTTTAACGTGCAGAGGGTATGGCTGTCCCACTCACAGGGCCACAGTTTTACGTCCCATCCGACGGAAGGCGACCTTTCAAAGCCCATCGGTGTCCCCTACTGACCGTGGGCAGGGCGGGGAGTTTTGCGGAGATAAATCTCAACGCTGACCCAGCTGGGACTCGAACCTGTGAACTGCAGATTACGAGCCTAGCTGAACCACCCCCTCTCTCACTGGATATCGTGTTTGGATTTATCAAAGTACAACTCTATTACACATCAGGAAGACGTTTTAATATTCGTTTTGACAGACGGTTACCTTTCCATATTTACCTTTTTTCTCATGTCGACAAGAAACGAGCAGAACTCCGAAGAATTCTGTTATCACCTTCGACATGTGACTTTCTATCTAGCCATTCGGTTCAGTGAAAAGTTTTTTATGCACTTATCTCTAAACATTTATCAATGCAGACATTGGGGAAATAAAAATCTCGTGTAAGTACTCTTAGAAATGAGGAAAACCGTAAAACGTGTGATAGCTTCTAAAGAGAAAAAGATTCCTGGTCTGTGTGTCTTGTCAGAGCCTAATTCCTTGTTAGGCAGTTAAAGCAAGCTATTGGCCTTTCATCAACCTAGGCAGACATCTTTACAGCCCAGCTGTGGCAGACCCAACTGCAGATTTTGTTTGATGGGTTTCTTTTTATGGCTCAATCTATAGAGGGCGTTGCTCGGTTTTCTTCGCCATGCTTCAGACTTTAATTGCTCGAGCTTTAGATGTCAACGAAAAGAGATATCTTCAGATTCTTTCTTGTAAATTAAAATTCAGTTGCTCTTCGATCGAAATGAATGTAACTGAAGGTGAAGGAGACGTTATGGACGAGACTGGCAGCTAAAATGGACTAGAGGTATGAAAAGGCACATTTTATTATTTGCGTTACTTGGCCTCTTTCTCAAGCTCTGATCATTACATTAGACCAGTGGTTCCCAAAAATGGATCATTTCAGTTTGACCAGTGGTTCACAACAATGGATCATTTCAGTTGACCAGTGGTTCCCAACAATGGATCATTTCAGAAGACCAGTGGTTCCCAACAATGGATCATTACAGTAGACCAGTGGTTCCCAACAATGGATCATTACAGTAGACCAGTGGTTCCCAACAATGGATCATTACAGTAGACCAGTGGTTCCCAACAAAGGATCATTATAGTAGACCAGTTGGGAACCATTGTTGGATACATTCAGACAATTCAGTGGACCAATGTTGTTGGATACATGTCTGAATGTATCCAACAATGGATCATTTCAGAAGACCAGTGGTTCCCAACAATGGATCACTACAGTAGACCAGTAGTTCACAACAATGGATCATTTCAGTTGACCAGTGGTTCCCAACAATGGATCATTTCAGAAGACCAGTGGTTCCCAACAATGGATCACTACAGTAGACCAGTAGTTCACAACAATGGATCATTTCAGTTGATCAGTGGTTCCCAACAATGGATCATTTCAGAAGACCAGTGGTTCCCAACAATGGATCATTACAGTAGACCAGTGGTTCCCAACATTGGATCATTTCAGAAGACCAGTGGTTCCCAACAATGGATCACTACATTAGACCAGTGGTTTCCAACAATGGATCATTTCAGTTGACCAGTGGTTCCCAACAATGGAACAGTACAGTAGACCAGTGGTTCCCAACAATGGATCATTATAGTAGACCAGTGGTTCCCAACAATGGATCACTACAGTAGACCAGTAGTTCACAACAATGGATCATTTCAGTTGATCAGTGGTTCCCAACAATGGATCATTTCAGAAGACCAGTGGTTCCCAACAATGGATCATTACAGTAGACCAGTGGTTCCCAACATTGGATCATTTCAGAAGACCAGTGGTTCCCAACAATGGATCACTACATTAGACCAGTGGTTTCCAACAATGGATCATTTCAGTTGACCAGTGGTTCCCAACAATGGAACAGTACAGTAGACCAGTGGTTCCCAACAATGGATCATTATAGTAGACCAGTGGTTCCCAACAATGGATCATTACAGTAGACCAGTGGTTCCCAACAACGGATCACTACAGTAGACCAGTAGTTCACAACAATGGATCATTTCAGTTGACCAGTGGTTCCCAACAATGGATCATTTCAGAAGACAAGTGGTTCACAACAATGGATCATTACAGTAGACCAGTGGTTCCCAACAATGGATCATTACAATAGACCAGTGGTTCCCAACAATGGATCATTTCAGAAGACCAGTGGTTCCCAACAATGGATAATTACAATAGACCAGTGGTTCCCAACAATGGATCACTACATTAGACCAGTGGTTCCCAACAATGGATCATTTCAGTTGACCAGTGGTTCCCAACAATGGATCAGTACAGTAGACCAGTGGTTCCCAACAATGGATCACAGCAGACCAGTGGTTCCCAACAATGGATCATTTCAGTTGACCAGTGGTTCCCAACAATGGATCAGTACAGTAGACCAGTGGTTCCCAACAATGGATCACAGCAGACCAGTGGTTCCCAACAATGGATCATTACAGTAGACCAGTGGTTCCAAACAATGGATCATTTCAGAAGACCAGTGGTTCCCAACAATGGATCACTACAGTAGACCACTGGTTCCCAAAAATGGATCATTACAGTAGATCAGGGGTTCCCAAAAATGGATTATTACAGTAGACCAGTAGTCCCAGGGGTGGGGGTGGCTCAGTCGGTAGCGCGCTAGGCTCGTAATCTGTAGTTCCCAGGTTCGAGTCCCAGCTGGGTCAGCGTCGAGTTTTTATCTCCGCAAAACTCCCCGCCTTGCCCATGGTCAGTAGGGTACCCGATGGGCTTGGAAATATCATCTTCCGTCGTATGGGACGTTAAGCCGTGGCCCCTTGTGAGAGCCATACCCTGTGTACGTTAAAGAACACGCTGGATGGCCTTGACAGGAGGCTACCATTTGTATCCCAACAGGTGTTCCAGTGGGTCCCTCCCCCAACGTTCTCTGAGTCTTCAGGGTCCATGTGACCTGGCCATTTAGCCCATGGTGTGCAAAAAAGTGCCGTTCAGAGGTAAAACAACCAATCATCCAGTAGTCCCCAACAATTGAATCATTGGAGTATACCAGTGATTCCTAGAAATGGATCATTATAATAGTCCAGTGGTTCCTAACAATGGAACAGCAAACAGACCATTGTTTTCTACAAATAGATCATTACAATAGACCAGTGGTTCTCGACAATGGAACAGCACAACAGACCAGTGTGGTTCGCAACAGTGGAACATTACATCAGACCAGAGGTCCCCAACAATATAACATATCAGATCGTAGGTTGGGTTGGGTTGTTTTACCTCTGAGCGGCACTTTTTTGCACACCATGGGCTAAATGGCCAGGTCACAAGGACCCCGAAGGCTCAGAGAAGGTTGGGGAAGAGGACCCACTGGAACAGCTGTTGGGAGACAGATGGTAGCCTCCCGTCAAGGCCATCCAGCGTGTTCTTTAACGTGCACAGGGTATGTCTCTCCCGCACACGGGACCACGGCTTAACGTCCCATCCGACGGACGGCGACCTTTCCAAGCCCATCGGTGTCCCCTACTGACCGTGGGCAGGGCGGGGAATTTTACGGAGATAAATCTCAACGCTGACCCAGATGGGACTCGAACCTGGGAACTACAGATTGCGAGCCTGGCGCGCTACCGACTGAGCCACCCCCGCCCTTCAGATCGTAGGTCCTGCAGCATTGGATTATTACAATAGACCAACTGTCCCCAACAATGGATCATTACAATGTACCAGCGGTCCCCAACACTGATCGTTTCCATAGATCAGTGGTTTCTTACGGGGTAGCTGCCGTCTTACTTGGCGTTTTTCTCATGAATTTATGGAGACCTGATCTTGAGTCTTTCGCTATAAAGAGATTAAATAAAATATCGAATAGTTTTTATATAGTTTTCGAGTTAGATTAGGTTAATATTAACATGAATATGGAAGTCTCGTTAGACAGAAAAACTTTAGAAATTCATACACACAATATCATAAATATCAATATTCACGGAGAACACTATTTCAACTAGTTTTTTTGAATAAATCCACGAAGAGGTAATTAGAAGGAGTACATAAGGTGTTATAAAATGTAAACATGGAATAAAGAGCTGAAAAAAATTGGTTTTGCCATGAGTGGGATTCGAACCCACGTCTCCAGGAAACATGCCTGTTATGCTAACCACTACACCATCAATGGCTAACCTTTTGTCAGCTCAGTGACGTTATAAACTTTCCAGATTTATTTATTTGCTTCGCACAGTGGCGCCATCTATCAGGAAAGTGGACAACTCTGTTGCCTCATTAGAGATGGAATTAATATTTGTCAGTCACGCTCAGGGCGTTAAATCAATAAATCAGGAGCAAAGAATCACAGGATATTCCTGTAGACATGGAACTCACGAAATGATGAGCTGAAAAAAATTGGGTTCGAATTCCACTCATGGCAAAACCATTTTTTTTCAACTCCTTATTTCACGAGTTCCATGTCTACAGGATTTATCCTGTGATTCTTTACTACTGATATAAACTTCAGTTACAAATAGTTTACTACTGATGTAACATGGATTACTACTGATGTAACATGATTTACTACTGATGTAAACATGGAGTTATAAATAGTGAAACGGGTGTTAGAGAGGGTGAAAGGGACTTTAGAGATAGTGAAGAGGACGTTAGAAGGAGTAAATGGGGAATTCGAATAGAGACAAGGTGTCTTTAGAAACAGTAAGGGGTTGGGTTGTTTTACCTCTGAGCAGCACTTTTTAACACACCATGGGCTAAAAGGTTAGATCACAAGGACCCCGAAGGCTCGGAGAAGGTTGGGGGAGGAGACCCACTGGACAGCTGTTGGGAGACAGATGATAGTCTCCCGTCAAGGGAATCCATCGTGTTCTTTAAAGTGCACAGGGTATGGCTCTCCAGCACACGGGGCCACGGCTTAATGTCCCTCCGACGGACTTTCCAAGTCCTGAGCTGTCACCTACTGACCGTGGGCAGGGGCGGGGGAGAGCCTACGGACCGTGGGCAGGATGAGGAGATGAATCTCAACGCTGACCCAGCTGGGAGTCGAACCTGCACCACTCCCTCTCCAACAGTAAGGGGTGAAATACGAGTTAGAAAGAGTGAAATGGGGCTTTGAAGAGCGAATGAGGTGTTTAAAGAGTAAAGGAGGAATTACAAAGAATGCAGGTATGCTAGAAAAGCTTAACTGGGCGTTGTGAAGAGTGAAATGTGCTCAAAATGGCCGCGAACCACTGAGATAGGCAAACTCATAATGGTTATTTCTCCACGACGACCACTATAAATTCTGAGAAATGTGAATTGTTTTAATTATCAAGACCTCTTTACAGACAGTAAACATTATTCGATGTTAAATTCCATTCTCTTTGAATGCAAGATGGTGATGCCATCGCACAGGATGTAAATGGCTAAACTGTCAATGAATGAAAAATAAAGATTAAGATATTATAGGAAATAAAGATCAAACTGAAATCCATGTTTCTAGAAAAATGCGATTTTTGAAGTTAGGGAAATGAATTTAGGCTAACCACCGTCCTGATGGTCGAATTGTTATCATGCTTGGCTCAAAGTTACCCGGGTTCATGCCTCGGACAAGATAGGAATGTTTCCATCAAGATAGATATGGTTCCATCAAGATAGGAATGTTTCCTTCAAGATAGCAATGTTTCCATCAAGATAGCAATGTTTCCATCAAGATAGCAATGTTTCCATCAAGATAGGAATGTTTCCTTCAAGATAGCAATGTTTTCTTCAAGATAGCAATGTTTCCTTCAAGATAGCAATGTTTCCTTCAAGATAGCAATGTTTCCTTCAAGATAGCAATGTTTCCTTCAAGATAGCAATGTTTCCTTCAGGATAGGAACGTTTCCTTCAAGATAGCAATGTTTCCTGCAAGATAGCAATGTTTCCTGCAAGATAGCAATGTTTCCTTCAAGATAGCAATGTTCCTTTTCTTTGCTCTCTTTCTGCTGAGGTCTCGCCTTCCTCAGAGATATCCTATGGGTCGTATTAACCTGAAAAATATCCTTTTAGACTTCTGTGGCAAACAGCTGCTAGAGAAGTGATTTATTATTTTTATTGTATGGCTACAAAAAGGGAATGGTGAAGTGGCTTTAGTAGTATGATTTTTATTTTTGCTTACGGACTGTTTTAATGGGGAAATAAAAAAAAATACACGCTCAAGCAGCTGCTTGCCACAGAGGTCTGACATGAGCCTGTAAGTTTATTTGCAATAGCAGAAGGTCTGAGAGGATGGCAGGACATCACCAGAAAAACGACACATACATCCATGCCTTACCCGGGGCTCGAACCCATGCCCCTTAGATCAGTAGTCAAGCGCGCTAACCACTCGGCCACGGGACGGCAAGGGGAAATAAATATTACAATGAAAAGAAAGAAAAGTAATTAAAGCAATCTGAAAATAATATCTGTCACAGATCTGCAATTACATATTAATATGTACGCTTTCTGTCGGTGGGGTGGTCAGTCGGTAGCGCACCAGGCTTGTAATCTGCAGTTCCTAGGTTCGGTTCCCAGGTGGGTCAGCGTTGAGATTTATCTCCGCAAAACTCCAAGCCCTGCCCAAAATCAGTAGGGGACACCGATGGACTTGGAAAGGCGGCAGTCCGTCCGATGGGATGTTTAGCCTGGACCCGTGTTCGGAAGAGCAATACCCTCTGCATAAAAACACGCTGAAGAACGTGAAAAACACGCTAAAAACACGCTGGATGGCCTTGACGGGTTGGGTTGTTTTACATCTGAGCGGCACTTTTTGTCACATCATGGGCTAAATGGCCAGGTCACATGGACCCCGAAGGTTCAGAGAAGGCTGGGGGAGGAGACCCACTGGAACAGTTGTTGGGAGACAGATGGTAGCCTCCCGTCAAGGCCATCCAGCGTGTTCTTTAACGTGCGCAGGCCATGGCTCTAACACACACGGAGCCACGGGTTAACGTCCCATCCGACGGACGGCGGCCTTTCCAAGCCCATTGGTGTCCCCTACTGACCGTAGGCAGGGCGGGGAATTTTGCGAAGATAAATCTCAACGCCGACCCAGCTGGGACCCGAACCTGGGAACCACAGATTACGAGCCTGGCGCGCTATCGACTGAGCCCCCCCCGCCCCCTGGCCTTGACCGGAGATTTCCATCTGTCCTAATAGATGTCCAGTGATACCCCTCCCACAGCCTTTTCTGAGCGCTTGCCATTTAGCCCATTACGTGCAAAATAGTGCTGCTCAGAGGTAAAACAGCAACCTTCCATCGGTAGTGTGCCAGGCTCGTAATCTGTAGTTCCCAGGTTCGAATCCCACCTAGACCAGCGTTCAGATCTATCGCGTATAACCCCCACCTTGCCCTCGGTTAAAATGGAGACATCAATAGGCTTGGAACGACCGACCGCCTTAAAGAGCCTTGTGCTCGTTAAAGAACACTCTGGATGGTCTTGACGGGAGGCTTACATCTGTCCAGTAGGTCTTTCAGAACTTGGGGACCTTGTGACCTGGCCATTTATGCCATGGTATGTAAATAAATGTTGTTCGGATGTAAAAAAATCAATCAAACCTTCTGTTTTCGAATCGGGAGATAAATGCAATTTCTGCCATAATACTTCACAAAGAATTCTCACTATCTTTCCCAAGCCGAAATGTTCTAGACTAACAAAAGCCATAATAAATCATTGAATCCCAGCTCTTGTTCGTCCTATAAAGGCCTAATGCTAACCTCACTCCTTGTTAGGCTTAATCCATTGCATTACATTTCTTGGCAAGCTATGAAGACAAGAATTCTGAAGAATTCTGCCAAAAAGTCTAAACAACATCAGCCAAAACGCAATCTCTTTTTCAGAGAGAATTTCAGTTTCTCTTTACTTTTTCCTCGCCAGAAGCTCTGTTCAGGTTCCATCCCCATCTGTAGTCAGCGTGAGAGTCGTTGGCCAAGTTTTCATTCCCTCCCCATGCTCATTGAAGGCTCCGCGAAGCGACACGATAGTTTCTCGTAAGCCAATATTTGTCATCTGTGTCTTTATCCTTAAGAGTGAAGTCGCCCATCAAGATGAGGGAGAAGGTTTCGTGGAAACGTGCCAACTCTTGTCCTGCCAGCTGGACCCATTCCGATTCATCGGCTGACGAAACCAGTGGGATGGAGGACGTGATGGGCAGTTGAAACGACCCCCAGGAACCAACTCTCTTTTCCACGTTCTCATCGACGCTTTAAATCTGGGCAATGTTTGTCCTGTCGTTCAGAGAATTTCTTTAATTCTGGCCCAATTCAATCAAGTCGCTTCAATGCATCGTCACCAAAAATCATCTTCACCAGAGGGATTGGTGTGAGGGTTATGGGTTGTTTTACCTCTGAGCGGCACTTTTTTGCACACCATGGGCTAAATGGCCAGGTCACATGGACCCCGAAGGCTCAGAGAAGGTTGGGGGAGGGGACCCACTGGAACAGCTGTTGGGAGACAGATGGTAGCCTCCCGTCAAGGCCATCCAGCGTGTTCTTTAACGTGCACAGGGTATGGCTCTCCCGTACACGGGGCCACGGCTTAACGTCCCATCAGACAGACGGCGGCCTTTCCAAGCCCATCGGTGTCCCCTACTGACCGTGGGCAGGGCGGGGAAATTTTTGCGGAGATAAATCTAAACGCTGACCCAGCTGGGACTCGAACCTGGGAACTACAGACTTACGAGCCTGGCGCGCTACCGACTGAGCCGCCCCTGCCATATGGTGCAACTCCAACTGGTCACATGTTTCCCATTTATAAAGGGAGTTAAAAGAGCTTTTGGAACAAAATTTTATGTTTTTTCTTCTTGCTTACACGTAAACTAGGGTCACAGTGAATTTTCCGTTTGGGTGCATTTGATGGAAACATTAAACTAGATGCTTTTTTTTTTTAAAGATTTTCCTATTTATTTGATGCTTGTACTGCCGAGACAGATTGAAGTAAAGGTGGGGGGGGGGACTTGATTCTGTAACAGCGTTTGCAACCAAGTCTTTTCGCGTGATCTGGAGGAGGTGAGGGAAAGATCTTGAAATGCTACTCGCAAGATGTATTGGAATTCGAAACTCTCTGTTGTTTCAAAGTTTTTTTTATAAATGTATCTATTAGGTTTTAAACCTGTTCATTGCTTGATGAAAAATGGGCTTTATTTTCGGTAAAGATTACTGAGATTTGGCGAATTTTTGTCAGAATGTTTCTGGCTTAAAGTTGAAAACATATATGAAGAAAAAACGTTACTTTTTCTCTCGCAGATTTCATTTGGGTTTTTTTTTATTTTAACCATTGAGAGGGTTGGATTGTTGGGTTGTTTTACCTCTGAGCGGCACTTTTTTGCACACAATGGGCTAAATGGCCAGGTCACATGGACCCCGAAGGCTCAGAGAAGGTTGGGGGAGGGGACCCACTGGAACAGCTGTTGGGAGACAGATGGTAGCCTCCCGTCAAGCCATCCAGCGTGTTCTTTAACGTGCACAGGGTTTTGCTCTCCCGCACACGGGGCCACGGCTTAACGTCCCATCAGACGGACGGCAACCTTTTCAAACCCATCGGTATCCCCTACTGACCTAGGGTAGGACAGGAGTTTTGCTGAGATAAATCTCAACGCTGACCCAGCTGGGACTCGAACCTGAGAATTGCAGATTGCGAGCCTAACACGCTACCGACTGAGCCAATTCCCTCCAAACCGCTTCAAAGTATAAGAGATTAAAGTTAAAAACCATATTTAAAAGTAGCAGATAATACTTATTCGTGCTCAGAATTCACTTGAGTCGGGGTTATTATTCCTCTGAAATAAAAAGAAAATATTTGCACACAATAAACTTAATGGCCAGGTTCTCTGACCCAAGGCTCAAAGAAGACTGGTTGAAGGAGGACCTAATGGACAGCTGTTAAAAGACAGACGTTAGCCTCCTTTTAAGGCTATCCAGTGAGTTCAATAATTTGTGCAGGCTCTCATACGCATGGTACCACGGCTTAACGTGCCATCAGAAGGACGACGGTATTTCCAAGCACGACGAAACTTTCTATATATGAAGAAAAACTTTCTTCATATATAGAAAGTTCTCACAAAGAACTTTCTCACAAAGAAAAGGGTGCGGGTTAGCAGAAATAAATCTCAACTTTGACATAGTTGCGACTCGAATATGGAAATGTCAGATTGCGAGGCTGGAGATATTAAGGGACTAAGGTTAATTGCAGGTCCCGCTAAGTCCTTGTGAATTGTAATCTGCTAGTGGGCTGAAGATTTTCATCTAAACAAAGCTCGCTTTTGTCGAAAGAAATTTTGATACGGCACAGTCTTATTATATTTTTTTTCTACTACCTAAAACAGCTTCTTCTGCGAACACGGGGACGGAGGTGGCTCAGTCGGTCGCGCGCCAGGCTCGTAATCTGCAGTTCCCAGGTTAGAGTCCCAGCTGGGTCAGCATTGAGATTTATTTCCGCAAAATTCCCCGTGCTGTCCACAGTCAGTAGGGAACACCGATGGGCTTGGAAAGGCCGCCGTCCGTCGGATGGGACGTTAACCCATGGCCCCGTGTGCGGAAAAGCCATAACCTGTGCACGTTATAGAACACGCTGGATGGCCTTGACGGGAGGTTAACATCTATCTCCCAACAGCTATTAAAGTGGGTCCCCTTCCCCAACCTTCTCTGAGCCTTCGGGATCCATGTGACCTGGCCATTTAGCCCATGGTGTGCAAAAAAGTGCTGCTCAGAGGTCAAACAACCCAACTCTGCGAACACGTGGTTTCTCGTGGATTTCTTAATAATGAGTTTCACATCCAAAAAAGATTTCCTGGATTTTCTCTTCATCTCACCGATATCTTGTTCCCCAGCATTGAAAAGAATGTTTTCCGAGCGAGCTAAATAAAAGAAACCTCTCTTCAAGTCATCCATCTTAAACTATGACACTATCGTTTTATGGTTCGGTTTCAGACTGAAACTTTTCCCAGTCCTGAACTGAAATAACGATGGCTCCTTTTTTTTCTCTCTCACAAAAGACTTCTCTTTTGCCTTTCCACTTTATTAACTCAGTGTCGATCAGTTTAGAGGAAAATCATTCCAAAATTAGGGCTCCAGAACAGATATCCCACTACTGCGGTGGTGTCCATTGAATGAGCTCATCCCTTGTGCTGAAAACCCACATTATGTGCACCGTTAAAAAATACGCAGGGTAGCCTTGAGAGAAGACCGACATCTGTCTCTTAATAGCTATCCAGTGGGTCCTATCCCCAATTCTGAACCTTGGAATGCTTGTGAACTGGCTATGTAGTCCATTGCTTGGAGAAAAGGCCACTCAGAGGGAAAATAAGTCCAAAATAACTAGACTTCCTACTACTAATGGTAGTGTAGCATTATTACTTTGTAATGAAGTTGCCTTCCCCCTCTGATAGCGTATTAGCATTCCTATTCTGAGAGCGCATTAGCTACTCTACTTATAGTACTTAGCATTCATGCTCTGATAAAGTTTTCTTGTGTTTCTACTTTGATAGTGCAGCATTATTACTTTGTAATGTACTAGAATTCCCACTCTGATACCCTATTAGCGTCCTTACTCTGATAAAGTACTAGCTTTCCTGCTCTGAAAAATACTAGCATTCCTACTCTGAAAGCTAACTAGCTTTCTTACTCTAATAAAGTACTAGCTTTTCTAATCAGATATAGTACCAGCTTTCTTATTCTCATACCGCACTAGCATTCCTATTCTGATAGCGTACTAGCTTTCCTACTCTGATAGATTACTAGCGTTCCTACTCTGATAGAGTACTAGCGTTCCTACTCTGAAAGCATACTAGCTTCCTTACTCTAATAAAGTACTAGCTTTACTAATCAGATAGAATACCAGCTTTCTTACTCTCATACATACTGTACTAGCATTCCTATTCTGATAGCGTACTAGCTTTCCTGCTCTGAAAAATATTAGCATTCCTACTCTGAAAGCGAACTAGCTTCCTTACTCTAATAAAGTACTAGCTATTCTAATCAGATATAGTACCAGCTTTCTTATTCTCATACCGCACTAGCATTCCTATTCTGATAGCGTACTAGCTTTCCTACTCTGATAGAGTGCTAGCGTTCCTACTCTGAAAGCATACTAGCTTCCTTACTCTAATAAAGTACTAGCTTTACTAATCAGATAGAATACCAGCTTTCTTACTCTCATACATACTGTACAGTCGGTCAAAAAAGTATCCGAACACTACGGTTGATTACAGAATTCAAAAAAATATATCTGGCAACTTTTTTTTAGAAAATAGTGATCTGGCAACCTTCATGTCACGTGACACGAAGGTTGCCAGATCACTATTTTCTAAAAAAAAGTTGCCAGATAATATTTTTATTACAGAATTCAAAAAAATATATCTGGCAACTTTTTTTTAGAAAATAGTGATCTGGCAACCTTCGTGTCACGTGACATGAAGGTTGCCAGATCACTATTTTCTAAAAAAAAGTTGCCAGATATATTTTTTTGAATTCTGTAATCAACCGTAGTGTTCGGATACTTTTTTGACCGACTGTACTAGCATTCCTATTCTGATAGCGTACTAGCTTTCCTGCTCTGAAAAATACTAGCATTCCTTCTCTGAAAGCGAACTAGTTTCCTTACTCTAATAAAGTACTAGCTTTTCTAATCAGATATAGTACCAGCTTTCTTATTCTCATACCGCACTAACATTCCTATTCTGATAGCGTACTAGTTTTCCTACTCTGATAGAGTACTAGCGTTCCTACTCTGAAAGCATACTAGCTTCCTTACTCTAATAAAGTACTAGCTTTACTAATCAGATAGAATACCAGCTTTCTTACTCTCATGCATACTGTACTAGCATTCCTATTCTGATAGCTTTCCTACTCTGAAAGCACACTAGCATCCTTCCTCTAATAAAGTACTAGCTTTCCTAATCAGATAGAATACCAGCTTTCTTACTCTCATACAGTACTAGCATTCCTTCTCTGATAGCGTACTAGCTTTCCTACTCTGATAGAGTATTGGAATTCCGATTCTGATAGTATACCAGTGTTCCTATTCAAACAATCCTATTTTAGATAATATATTCCGTTAATAGTGGAAAACGAAGCATTGATTCATGAAATAGGATTTAAATAATACTCAGATAACCTTTAATGATTTCAAATTGTGACTGTTCCAACAACAACGAAAAATAATTCTTATTTACAGATCGTAGAATAAACTGCGAAATAATCTTAAGGTGCAAAATGAATGATAAGTCATCAGGGAGAAGATGATTGTTCAGATAGATATATAAGAGAAAAATAATTGTGGCCAAACTTTCGCATTAATTCGGTTACGAAAAAAAAAGAATGTTTTGCAGAGAGGCCGAGTGCATTTAGCTGATAAACAGATGGAAGAAAGAGAAAAAGAAAATGGAAAGGATTGGAAGTTCTAGGAGAGGGAGGAATCGAGTCAACAGCGAGGCAAGAGAAACGGAACGAAGGCTTCCGTTCAATAAATCTGATGCGGGAGGATGGAGAGGAGGAAGGAGAGAAGGAGAGGAGTGTCTAAGCCATCCTACAAATTGGAATTTTAATTTCCTGCAGTTAGTGGATCAGGATGCAGACAGATTTGTAAAGGGAAGAGACTCCCTGCGAGCTGATGCAGTCACTTCCAGGAAAAGAAAAACAGACTGGTAGTAATATCATCTCTACGATGGAGGATTCCATCATATAAAATAAAAAAATAAATACCCCCTCAAGCAGCTGCTTGCCACAGAGGTCTGACAGGAGCCTGTCAGTTTATATGCCATAGTAGAAGGTCTGAGAGGATGGCAGAACCTCAGCAGAAAAGCAACACATATGATGTCAAAATAGATCCACATCCCAACAAAAAGGATAATACTTGGGGGTTATAATTAAAGTTTAATATTTGCATTTTTTTTCTTTTGGTTTCCTTTTTCTTGACTGTTTGGGTTTAATTTTCATTTCTTTTAATGATATTGTAATTGAGTTGCTCGGGACAGGGGTGGCTCAGTCGGTAACGCGCCAGGCTCGTAATCTACGGTTCCCAGGTTCAAGTCTGAGCTGGATCAGCGTTGAGATTTATCCCCGCAAAAACTCTCCGCCCTGTCCACGGTCAGTAGGGGACACCGATGAGTTTGGAAAGACCGCCGTCCATCAGAAGGGATGTTAAGCCATGAATCGTGTGCAGGAGAGTCATACCCTGTGCACGTTGTTGGGTTGTTTTACCTCTGAGCGGCACTTTTTTGCACATCATGGGCTAAATGGCCAGGTCACATGGACCCCGAAGGCTCAGAGAAGGTTGGGGAGGGGACCCACTGGAACAGCTGTTGGGAGACAGATGGTAGCCTCCCGTCAAGGCCATCCAGCGTGTTCTTTAACGTGCACAGGGTATGACTCTCCCGAACACGGGGACACGGCTTAACGTCCCATCCGACGGACGGCGGCCTTTCCAAGCCCATCGGTGTCCCCTACTGACCGTAGGCAAGGCGGTGAATTTTGCGGAGATAAATCTCAACGCTGACCCAGCTGGGACTCGAACCTGGGAACTACAGATTACGAGCCTGGTGCGCTACCAACTGAGCCCCCCCGCCCCCCCCCTGTGCACGTTAAAGAACACACTGGATGACACTGACGGGAGACTACCATCTGTCTCCCAACAGCTATTCCAGTGGGTCCCCTCCCCTAACCTTTTCTGAGCCTTCAGGGTCCTTGTGACCTTGGTCATTTAGCCCGTTGTGTGTGGAAAAGTTCCGCTATAAGATAAACCAAACAATCACGTGATGGCGGTGTGAGGTATAAATCAGGCAGTCCAACTCTTCGAACGTTAAAGTTATAGTGAGCATCAGGGTTGAATTGTTTTGTTTCTGAACAGTATATTTTTGCACAAAATGGGCTAAATGGTCAGGTCACATGGGCCCCAAAGGATCAGAGAAGGTTGGGGGAGGGTACCCACTGAAACAGCTGTTAGGAGACAGATGGTAGACTCCCGTCAATGCCATCCAGCGTGTTCTTTAACGTGCACAGGATATGGCTCTCATGCACACGGAACCACGGTTTAACGTCCCATCAGACGGGAGGCTACCATCTGTCTCCTAACAGCTGTCCAGTGGGTCTCTTCTCCTAAACTTCTCTGAGGGAAGTAAAACATTCTTCTCTCACAGCTGTCCCCTACTGACCGAGGGCAGGGCGGGTTCTGCGAGATACATCTCGACACTAATTCAGGAAGACTCGAACCTGGGAACTGCAGATCACGAGCCTGGAGCGCTACCAACAGAGTGTTGGGTTGTTTTACCTCTGAGCTTCACTTTTTTGCACACCATGGGCTAAATTATTAGGTCACAAGGACCCCGAAGGCTCAGAGAAGGTTGGGGGAGGGGACCCACTGGAACAGCTGTTGGGAGACAGATGGTAGCCTCCCGTCAAGGCTTGGGTTGGGTTGTTTTACCTCTGAGCGGCACCTTTTTGCACACCATGGGCTAAATGACCAGGTCACATGGACCCGACGGCTCAGAAAAGGTTGGGAGAGTTGACCCACTGGAATAGCTGTTGGGAAATAGATGGTAGCCTCCCGTCAAGGCCATCCAGCGTGTTCTTTAACGTGCACAGGACCGTTACGTGCACGTTAAAGAACACGCTGTTAAAGTTAAAGACGTTAAAGAACACGCTGTTAAAGTTAAAGAAGACGCACTTAACGGCCCACAGGCCGTTACGTGCACAGGCTTTAACGTGCACAGGGTATGGCTCTCCCACACACGGGGCCACGGCTTAACGTTCCATCCGACGGACGGCGGCATTTCCAAGCCCATCGGTGTCCCCTACTGACAGTGAGCAGGACGGAGAGTTTTGCGGAAATAAATCTCAACACTTACCAGCTGGGTTGGGTTGTTTTACCTCTGAGCGGTAATTTTTGCACACCATTGACTAAATGGCCAGGTCACAAAGACCCCGAAGGCTCATAGAAGGTTGGGAGAGGGGACCCACTGGAACATTTGTTAGTAGACAGATGGTAGCCTCCCGTCAAGACCATCCCCAACGTGTTCTTTAGCGTGCACAGGGTATGGCTCTTCCGCACACGTTTTAACGTTCCGTCCGACAGACGGCGGTCTTTCCAAGTCTATCGGTTTCCCATACTGACGGTGGGCAGGGCGGGAAGTTTTGAGGAGATAAGTCTCAACGCTGACCCAGCTGGGACTCGAACCTGGGAACTGCAGATTACGAGCCTGGCGCGCTACTGACGGAACCACCCTCGCCGCATCAACAGACTGTAGTGGACGTAGTGGTCTCACTTAGTTCTTGCTACGAGAACTTGCTTTGAGATCGGATTGCAAGATGCGGCAGCTTGGGATTCAATCCTCCGCAAGTGTCAGAAATCTAAGGCGGCGCTGCTATCTCATTGAACAGAGAGTCGAAAGTTATGAATGAAGTAGTACGTTATCGATGCGCCGAGTCACCAATGGACAGATGTTTCGAGGGCAAATTTTTGGAGAGGGCCTAATCTTATGGGGTTAAAACTCTGACAAGGATCTAAGTTACGGTGAAATGGAGTTGTAGATCTGTTGGGTTATGTTGGATGAATTCTAAGCTGCGCTTTTTTGCACACCATGGGCTAAATGGTCAGGTCACATAGACCGCGAAGGCTCAGAGAAGGTTGGGGGAGGAGACCCACTGGAACAGCTGTTGGGAGACGGATGATAGCCTCCCGTCAAAGCCATCCAGCGTGTTCTTTAACGTGCACAGGATTGGGTTGGGTTGTTTTACCTCTGAGCGGCACTTTTTTGCACACCATGGGCTAAATGGCCAGGTCACAAGGACCCCGAAGGCTCAGAGAAGGTTGGGGGAGGTGTCCCATTGGAAGAGCTGTTGGAAGACAGATGGTAGCCTCCCGTCAAGGCCATCCAGCGTGTTCTTTAACGTGCACAGGGTATGGCTCTCCCGCACACGGTGCCACGGCTTAACGTCCCATCCGACGGACAGCGGCCTTTCCAAGCCCATCGGTGTCCCCTACTGACCGTGGGCAGGAAGTTTTTCAGAGATAAATTTCAACGCTGACCCAGCTGAGACTCGATCATGAAAACTGCAGATTACGAGCCTGGCTCGCTACCGACTGAGCCACCCCCGCCCACCAATAAATATTCTGCATTACATACAATCTACTTTTAGATAAATATAACAGACCGTCCGCCCACTGGAAAAAAAGAGAAATATCCTTTGGCATACACAATCAGTATATATCGACGAATACAAATAAAGCATCCTCAAATGATGGAGACACACGATCCGACGTAATCTCCATGCTCGAGACAAAAGAGATGATCTTATTCCTTGGCTCTGGACAAGGATGCTACCTGGAGGGGAACTTCGGTCGTCTTCTCGATGTTGATTCATCGAATCGATATCGTTTCGTGTACTCCGAGAAGGAGATTGATTCACGTGATTTCTCCCAGGGATCGGTGTCCGCTTCTGACGAATCAGGTTCAGGCCTTTGGAAACGTTAGACGCAAAGAATACGGATGTTCTTTTCCATCTGGATGCTGAGGAGAGAAATAGAGCAATAAGAATGATCTCAGTCGTCACTTTCAGCTTTCTATTTTGTTCATTTGCTAGTTGAACTCTACCCGAGTCTCTTAAAATGCAACGTATACAGTTGCCCAAAAAAGTATCCGAACACTATGGTTGATTACAGAATTCGGAAAAAATATCTGGCAACGATTTCCAGATTTTTTCCAGATTCGGAAAAAATATCTGGCAACGCAAACTGGAGAGTGTGCAGCTACTGCACACGCTCCAGTTTGCTGTGAACGGTAACTGCACACGCTGAATATTTCCGTGAGTGAGCCCACACGATCCAGGTCTTTGTGAGCTCACACGATCCAATATGCTGTGAACATTAACCGCAACCGCTCCAGTTTGCTGTGAACGGTAACTGCACACGCTCCATATTCATTGCATTATATATTCATGCGCATTATATATATTAAAAAATATCCGAACACTATGGTTGATTACAGAATTCAGAAAAAATATCTGGCAACGATTTTTTTAGAAATTAGTGATCTGGCAGTCTGGAAATTAGTGATCTGGGTCAGATATTTTTTCTGAATTCTGTAATCAACTATAGTGTTCGGATATATTTTTGAGCGACTGTACAACAACTTTTGAAATACCCTGGCATTATTTTTCGCTTTTCTCAATACTCCTAATTTGCATTGCGAAAATCACGAGACTAACCGAAAATTACCCTTCCATTATTCAGAAGCATTTGACGTTCACACGAACATCACCAAGATTCTATCCGTAAGGATAATCAGCGATGTGGCAGGATGAGGAGCAATTGAGGAGCATCTCTCGATCACGTCACTCAGCGCACATCATCCATTTCCCACGAGAGTCACCAAGTGACAAAAATAACTCGGATAAGCTCCTGCAATAACACAGTCGTTAGAAATTTACACGCTAAAACCGAAAGATGAAAAAAAAAAAATCGGACCCCACTCAGATTTGTTTTCTTTCCAACTGTTCACATGAAGTGCAACGGATTTGCAGCTTCTTCACGTGAGAGTCGGAAAAAAAAAAAGAAAAATCCGTGACGAGAAAAAAAGGGGACTTATGTCGAGGGTAAACTCCACAAATGGATTTCGTGTCCTTTTTAGATGATCTTGAAAAGGTAGTGGCGAGGAATTGCGAAGTTTTAAGGATCCATTTTCTCCTTCCAAATTTAATTTACCGAACGGGAGGAAAACCCGTAACAAAATTTAACTTTTTTATTCTTTTTCAGCCATTCACAACTTCTTTTTCCATCCCTTTTTGTTCTTTTTTTTTATCCTGGTCGAGTCCAGTTTCCCTCCTTTTTTATTTGCATTCGAGAATAAAATTTAAACTTCTGGAGAATAGGTCTTGGATTTTGTAATTTTAGAATGAAAGTTCTAGGATTTTATTTTGTAATTTAAAGGCTGGCTTTCGGACTTCATACATCTGAAAGGATTTTGGAGATACTTCATTCAAATTTTATTTTTCTTTTATTCCTATTTAGTTTCTTTTTTTTTTCTGATTCCGATTTAATTTTTTGTTTCTGATGTAAATTTTTTTATTCAAATTTAATTCCTTTTTTTTCTGTTTCGTAAATGTTGCCATTACTTTTTTTTTTTTTTGATAATGGTTGAAATATGCGGGGGGAAAAAGCTTTGGGTTGGGTTGTTTTACCTCTGAGCGGCACCTTTTTGCACACCATGGGCTAAATGGCCAGGTCACATGGACCCCGAAGGCTCAGAGAAGGTTGGGGGAGGAGACTCACTGGAACAGCTGTTCGGAGACAGATGGTAGCCTCCCGTCAAGGCTATCCAGCGTGTTCTTTAACGTGCACAGGGTATGGCTCTCCCGCACACGGATCCACGGCTTAACATCCCATCCGACGGTCGGTGGTCTTCCCAAGCCCATCGGTGTCCCCTACCGACCGTGGGCAGGACGGGGAATTTTGCGGAGATAAATCTCAACGCTGACCCAGCTGGGACTCGAACCTGGGAACTACAGATTACGAGCCTGGCGCGCTACCGACTGAGCTACCCACGCCCCTAGGTAAAAAAAAAAGAAAAAAAAAGCTACTAATGATCCTGACATGACATAAAAGGGGAAAAAAATGGGTAAATTCATCCATCATCCAATTAGTGCAGTTAATATAACATTTTCCCTTTCGTAATTGTGAAACGCATTGATTTTTCTGTTACACCAATTCGTGTTTCAGAGATTTAGTTTTGTGTATTTGCACAGAGGAACTAGCGTCATTTGATCTCTACAATTCATAAAAAATAATTTAAGTGAAGGATTCCTAGACACGGTGGAAAAATGAAAAGAATCCAGGAAGCTGATGTTAACACCTTTTTTGGACTCGAATATAAAGTCTTACGGTTAAAATTTAGATACATATACGCTGCCCTTTCAAAATGTTAGAGTTGGGTTGTTTTACCTCTGAGCGGCAATTTTTTGCACACCATGGGCTAAATGGTCAGGTCACAAGGACCCCGAAGGCTCAGAGAAGGTTGGGGGAGGGGTCCCATTGGAAGAGCTGTTGGAAGACAGATGGTAGCCTCCCGTCAAGGTCATCCAGTGTGTTCTTTAACGTGCAAAGGGTATGGCTCTCCCGCACACGGAGCCACGGCTTAACGTCCCATCGGACGGACGGAGACCTTTACCAAGCCCATCGGTGTCCCCTACTGACCGTGGGCAAGGCGGGGAATTTTGCGGTGGCAAATCTCAAAGCTGACCTAGCTGGGACTCGAACCTGGGAACTGCAGTCCAGAATTTTAGAGAATTTCCATATTATACCAATGGGATTCTAAATTCAAAGCTCTATAACTTCTGAAATATCAATTTAATGGAAAATGCGACTGAGGATAAATTGAAGATCATAATCAAAGCTATTTAAATCTCGATTTTCAACTTTATTCGTTCAATATTCAAAGGGGAGGTGGTGGCTCAGTCGGTAGCGCGCCAGGCTCGTAATCTGCAGTCACCAGGTTCGTCAGCAGCCAGGTCAACAGCTGTTCCAGTGGGTCCCCCTCCTCCTACCACCCAGGTCCTTTTCTTCCATATCCAAGCATGCTAAGCAATCTGGTTCTCTGAGCCTTTGGGATCCTTGTGACCTAGCACATTGTGTGCAAAAAAAGTGCTGCTCAGAGGTAAAACAAATCAAACAAACCAATATTCAAAGCTGGAACATTTGACAATAAATTATCGCGTTTTATGAAAAACTATTATTTAATAATGAAATAATCATTAGGAAAACGTCTAAAATGTTTAATTATTTTATTAAATGGTTTTAAACAATGCTTATTATTTAAATTTTAATTAATTTCTGAGGTCAATTCTTATGATGCATTACTGTTGGGAAATATTCTAGCTTTCGTAACTATAAATACTGAACGAATGTAGTTGAAAATCGAGTTAGGATTATGATCTTTAGTTTATCTTAAGTCATATTTTCCCATTAAATGCATGTTTTAGAACTTAGAGAAAAATTCTCAAATCTTTTGATAGCGCAATGTATAATCCCCTAGCAGATTGGTTAGTCTACTTGGATATGGAAGAATAGGACCTGGATTCGAACCCAGGATAAATCATGTATGTTTCTTTTGTTGATTTCTCTTTCTGCTGTGTTCTCGCCTTCAACACAAAAGTTGTTACACAGAAGAGTTGGGTTGTTTTACCTCTGAGCGGCACTTTTTTGCACACCATGGGCTAAATGGCCAGGTCACATGGACCCCGAAGGCTCAGAGAAGTTTGGGGGAGGGGACCCACTGGAACAGCTGTTGGGAGACAGATGGTAGCCTCCCGTCAAGGCCATCCAGCGTGTTCTTTAACGTGCACAGGTTAGGCTCTCCCGCACACGGGGCCACGGCTTAACGTCCCATCCGACGGACGGCGGTCTTTCCAAGTCCACCGGTGTCCCCTACTGACCGTGGACAGGGCGGGGAATTCTGTGGAGATAAATCTCAACGCTGACCCAGCTGGGACTCGAACCTGGAAACTACATATTATGAGCCTGGCGCGCTACCGACTGAGCCACCTCCGCCCCATGGACGGCGGTGTTTTAAAGCCTATCAGTGTACCCTTTGCCATAGAGGTAAGGTGTAGGTTAGCCACAATTAATCTCAACGCTTGTACAGATGGTACACGTGCTTTCCCCATGGGGGTGGGTCCTTCGGGACCCACTCCCCACCCCGTATTAACCAGAGGTACTCGAACTGCAGATTACGAGCCTGGCGCGCTACCGACTGAGTCAACCTTCAAAAGTATCCCTAACCTATTCCTTCAAAATCGAAACTGGTTTGGATTGGGTTGGGTTGTTTTACCTCTAAGCGGCACTTTTTTGCACACCATGGGCTAAATGGCCAGGTCATAAGGACCCGGAAGGCTCAGAGAAGGTTGAGGGGAGGGGACCCACTGGAACAGCTGTTGGGAGACAGATGGTAGCCTCCCGTCAAGGCCATCCAGCCTGTTCTTCAACGTGCACAGGGTATGGTTCTCCCGCACACGGGGCCACGGCTTAACGTCCCATCCTACGGACGGCGGTCTTTCCAAGCCCATCGGTGTCCCCTACTGACCGTGGGCAGGGCGGGGAGGTTTTCGGAGATAAATCTCAACGCTGACCCAGCTGGGACTCGAACCTGAGAACTACAGATTACGAGCCTGGCGCGCTACCGACTGAGCCACCCCCGCCTCCCGAAACTGGTTTGAGCAGAACTCTATTCTTATTTACGAAATACAAAGGAATTTGCAAAGCAGTTAATTTCCATACAAAGAGCAATGTCTTCATTCAGAACGGTTCCTTATCTTAACAAAGTATACAATTATCTTTCGAAAACCCTCGTTTGGATGAAGTGTGACGTCACGCCTGTCTGCCTCACGCAACGCCACCTTTTAAAACATCTTCCGTCGCCTTTCATTGTTTCCATTAAAAAAGAAATATCTTACTCGGCTACCCATTTCGTGGCTGAATGCCAAAGCGAGCTCTCAGTGCTGAAGACAGTTGAAAGTGCGAGTGCATTTCTCAACGGTGATGTTCTTCGGAAAGACTTTCATCACCTCAAAAAAGAAAGAAACGATAGCAATATATTACAATGAAGATGACTCACTGAAACAGAAGTTCCCAGTTTTTATGATGAGTCGATCATATTGAACTTACAAACGACTGTCTTACATTTCTTTCAACATACTTCCATAGGACGTGAATTTTATTTATCAAATTTCCAAAGGACGTGCATTTTATTTAACATATTTCTAAAGGTTGTGTTGTTTTACCTCTGAGCGGCACTTTTTTTGCACACCATGGGCTAAATGGCCAGGTCACATGGACCCCGAAGGCTCAGAGAAGGTTGGGGGAGGGGACCCACTGGAACAGCTGTTGGGAGACAGATGGTAGCTTCCCGTCAAGGCCATCCAGGGTGTTCTTTAACGTGCATTGGTTATGACTCTCCCGCACACGGGGCCACGGCTTAACGTCCCATCCGACGGACGGCATCCTTTCCAAGCCAATCGGTGTCCCCTTCTGACCGTGGGCAGGGCGGGGAATTTTGCGGAGATAAATCTCAACGCTAATCCAGCTGGGACTCGAACCTGGGAACTACAGATTACGATCCTGGCGCGCTAACGACTGAGCCACCCCCGCCCCTATTTCCAAAGGACGTGCATTTCATTTAACATATTTCCAAAGGGGACACATTTTATTTAACCTATTTCCAAAGGACATGAATTTTATTTAACCTAATTTATAAGATGCACATTTTATTTTCAAAGGACACGCTTTTCCGTTCACTCTCTGACGACATTGTTTTGACTTTTTCTCATTTCGAGGCTAATATTTGGTCACGTGTATCGTTTGAGATCAAAAATTACAATCAGCTTTCTAAGAGAAGGATATTTTCTTTTCTTTTAAGAAAAATCATTAAAATATATTTCCTCAGGGCATTTTACACTCTATGGTTGCATATTAAACTTTCTGAAGTCACATGTGTAACTTCCAAACGATTCAGTCTCCAAAATCTCACGTTTTACTTTCTGAGGCCTGACATTTCAGTAAGATCCCATATTTTCCTTTCTGGGGCCTGACATTTCAGTAAGATCCCATATTTTTCCATTCTGAGGCCTGACATTTCAGTAAGATCCCATATTTTACCTTCTAAGGCCTAACATTTCAGAAAGATCCCATATTTTACCTTCTAAGGCCTAACATTTCAGTAATATCCCATATTTTACCTTCTAAGGCCTAACATTTCAGTAATATCCCATATTTTACCTTCTAAGGCCTAACATTTCAGTAAGATCCCATATTTTACCTTCTAAGGTCTTACATTTCAGTAAGATCCCATATTTTCCATTCTGAGGACTGACATTTCAGTAAGATCCCATATTTTACATTCTAAGGCCTAACATTTCAGTAAGATCCCATATTTTCCTTTCTGGGGCCTGACATTTCAGTAAGATCCCATATTTTCAATTCTGAGGCCTGACATTTCAGTAAGATCCCATATTTTACCTTCTAAGGCCTAACATTTCAGAAAGATCCCATATTTTACCTTCTAAGGCCTAACATTTCAGTAATATCCCATATTTTACCTTCTAAGGCCTAACATTTCAGTAATATCCCATATTTTACCTTCTAAGGCCTAACATTTCAGTAAGATCCCATATTTTACCTTCTAAGGTCTTACATTTCAGTAAGATCCCATATTTTCCATTCTGAGGACTGACATTTCAGTAAGATCCCATATTTTACATTCTAAGGCCTAACATTTCAGTAAGATCCCATATTTTCCTTTCTGGGGCCTGACATTTCAGTAAGATCCCATATTTTCCATTCTGAGGCCTGACATTTCAGTAAGATCCCATATTTTACCTTCTAAGGCCTAACATTTCAGAAAGATCCCATATTTTACCTTCTAAGGCCTAACATTTCAGTAATATCCCATATTTTACCTTCTAAGGCCTAACATTTCAGTAATATCCCATATTTTACCTTCTAAGGCCTAACATTTCAGTAAGATCCCATATTTTACCTTCTAAGGTCTTACATTTCAGTAAGATCCCATATTTTCCATTCTGAGGACTGACATTTCAGTAAGATCCCATATTTTACATTCTAAGGCCTAACATTTCAGTAAGATCCCATATTTTCCTTTCTGGGGCCTGACATTTCAGTAAGATCCCATATTTTCCATTCTGAGGCCTGACATTTCAGTAAGATCCCATATTTTACCTTCTAAGGCCTAACATTTCAGAAAGATCCCATATTTTACCTTCTAAGGCCTAACATTTCAGTAATATCCCATATTTTACCTTCTAAGGCCTAACATTTCAGTAATATCCCATATTTTACCTTCTAAGGCCTAACATTTCAGTAAGATCCCATATTTTACCTTCTAAGGTCTTACATTTCAGTAAGATCCCATATTTTCCATTCTGAGGACTGACATTTCAGTAAGATCCCATATTTTACATTCTAAGGCCTAACATTTCAGTAAGATCCCATATTTTCCTTTCTGGGGCCTGACATTTCAGTAAGATCCCATATTTTCCATTCTGAGGCCTGACATTTCAGTAAGATCCCATATTTTACCTTCTAAGGCCTAACATTTCAGAAAGATCCCATATTTTACCTTCTAAGGCCTAACATTTCAGTAATATCCCATATTTTACCTTCTAAGGCCTAACATTTCAGTAATATCCCATATTTTACCTTCTAAGGCCTAACATTTCAGTAAGATCCCATATTTTACCTTCTAAGGTCTTACATTTCAGTAAGATCCCATATTTTCCATTCTGAGGACTGACATTTCAGTAAGATCCCATATTTTACATTCTAAGGCCTAACATTTCAGTAAGATCCCATATTTTCCTTTCTGGGGCCTGACATTTCAGTAAGATCCCATATTTTCCATTCTGAGGCCTGACATTTCAGTAAGATCCCATATTTTACTTTCTAAGGCCTGACATTTCAGTAAGATCCCATATTTTACCTTCTAAGGCCTGACATTTCAGTAAGATCCCATATTTTCCTTCCTGAGGCCTAACATTTCAGTAAGATCCCCTATTTTACCTTCTAAGGCCTAACATTTCAGAAAGATCCCATATTTTACCTTCTAAGGCCTGACATTTCAGTAAGATCCCATATTTTCCTTCCTGAGGCCTAAGATTTCAGTAAGATCCCCTATTTTACCTTCTAAGGCCTAACATTTCAGAAAGATCCATATTTTACCTTCTAAGGCCTAACATTTCAGTAAGATCCCATATTTTACCTTCTAAGGCCTAACATTTCAGTAAGATCCCATATTTTACCTTCTAAGGCCTAACATTTCAGTAAGATCCCATATTTTACTTTCTAAGGCCTAACATTTCAGTAAGATCCCATATTTTACCTTCTAAGGCCTAACATTTCAGTAAGATCCCATATTTTACTTTCTAAGGCCTAACATTTCAGTAAGATCCCGTATTAGGCTTCTCCATTGTCGCACATTTCCTTCCTGACTGAGGACAGGGTCGAGTTAGCGAAGATAAATCCCAAACGTAGTACAATTTGGGACTCGAATCTCGTAACTGAAGATTACCAGAGTGGCCCGCTATCATCTGAGCCAGTCCCGCCCCCTATTTATAAGTAATAATATAATTTTAATAGTTAAAGTGACAGCGTTTACAAAATGTAATAAGTTATAAATTCTCCGTTTTCAAACATTAATAATTATCTTGAGTTAAACGAAAATACATTGATAATCTAATACACATTTACTTCGCTTCAAGATTCAAATGGGAAAATCGACGAAAGATTCTCCTATCGTATATAAAATCCCGATTCCATATGAATAATTGTTCACCGTTTTGATTTCCCTTTGTAAAGAATTAAGAATCAAGACTTATCGGTTAGGTTGTTTTACCTCTGAGCGGCACTTTTTTGCACACCATGGGCTAAATGGCCAGGTCACAAGGCGCCCGAAGGCTCAGAGAAGATTGGTGGAGGAGACCCACTAGAGCAGCTGTTGGGAGACAGATGGTAGCCTCCCGTCAAGGCCATCCAGCGTGTTCTTTAACGTGGACAGGGTATGGCTCTCCCGCACATGGGAGGCGGGAATGGCTCAATTCGGTAGCGCGCCAGGCTCGTAATCTGTTGTTCCCAGGTTCGAGTCCCAGCTGGGTCAGCGTTGGGATATATCTCCGCAAAATTTCCCGCCCTGCCCACGGTCAGTAGGGGACACCGATGGGCTTAGAAAGGCCGTCGTCCGTCGGATGGGACGTTAAGCCATTGCTCCGTGTGTGGGAGAGCCATACCCTTTGCACGTTAAAGAACACACTGGATGGCCTTGATGGGATACTACATCTGTCTCCAAATAGTTGTTCCAGTGGGTCCCCTCCCCAAACCTCTGAGCCTTCGGGATTCATGTGACCTGGCCATTTAGCCCATGGTGTGCAAAAAAGTGCCGCTCAGAGGTAAAACAACCCAACCCGCACATGGGGCCAAGGCGTAACGTCCCATCCGACGGACGGTGGTCTTTCCAAGCTCATCGGCGTCCTTACTGACTGTGGGCAGGGTGGGGAGTTTTGCGGAGACATAAGTCTCAACACTGACCCAGGTGGGACTCGAATCTGGGAACTGCAGATTATGAGCCTGGCACGCTACCAACTGAGCCACCCCCGTCCCTAATATCTATCGGCGGTTTCAAATTAAGTGCAAGAGGAAGTTTATTAGAAACTTTTCTTGGTAACGTGTAAGAAAAACAATGCATGTAAGAATTAGTTACTTTCTAACTTGATAAACTAGATTCTAACTTAATAATGAGTCGTTAAAAGGTTTATTGGTTCAATCACTCCTCGAATTTATTAACTGGAACTACGTTAACGAAAGGAGAACGTTCAACTAAGAGAAAAAGAATTAGAGGTCGGATGGCATTCACTATTCTCTCGGATCTTAAACTGATCTTCCGCCTGACAGGAGCCGACGTTGCTAAAGAGGAGACGACAGAATCGGAGATCAAATTAAGAGAAGTCTCAGAGGCATCCCTTGTGATGCGGAGAGATGTTGAGGAGCATCTCTTTCTCTTAGTTGCATCACTAAGTGAACGACAGACAGAATGGATTGTGGTGACTTCTATTTAGTATTTATGAACGCGTGACTCTTGTGATGAAGTGCTTAAAATATTTTTATTTTGGGAACATGACCAGAGATGAAATTCAGTCGCAGCATTCCTATGCGATGGCATGGTTTGGTGAGGATTTAAATTCCTTTGTTTAATCCTAAGGGACAGCGTTAATGAGATGAAGGCTTTGAATCTTGAATGATGTCTTCAAAGACTTATCTGTTGTATACGACTAAGTTAAATCTATTTTATTCTCTTGAAAATAACAAATAATTGGATATAATTCAATTCTTTTCTTTCGAAAATACAGGTAAAAATCTCTTCTTTAAAAGATAACTGAAGAGCTGAAATGTAGGAAAAATCTCTTCTTTCGAAAGATAACTGAAGAGTTGAAATGTAGGAAAAATCTCTTCTTTCGAAAGATAACTGAAGAGTTGAAATGTAGGAAAAATCTCTTGCTTTGAAAGATAACTGAAAAGCTGGAATGTAGGAAAAATCTCTTCTTTTGAAAGATAACTGAAAAGCTGAAATATAGGATAAATCTCTTCTTGGCATCCATTTGAACATGTGGAGTTGCCAAATTCCATATTTTTTTTAATTTACCTTACGTACGCTGCATATTATTGAAATTAAATACACTATGGGGACAAGTTATTATGGGCACAGGTTAGGTTGTTTCACCTCTGTGTGGCATTTTTGTTTCACACAATGGGCTAAATGGCCAGGTCACAGCGACTCAGAGAAGTTTTTTTGGGGGGACGCACTGGACCTACTGTCAGGAGAGAACTGGAAGCCTCCCGTCATGAGAGTTCAGTGTGTTCTTTAATGTTGAAAAGATATGGCTCTGCAGCACTCGAGCCCACTGCTTTACATCCCATGCGATGGACGGCGATCTTTTCAAGTCCATTGGTGTCTCTTACTGATCGAGGGCAGTGCGAGGGGTTTTGCGGAGATAGATCTCAACGCTGGCCCAGCTGGGACTTGAACCTGGGAACTGCAGATTACGAGCCTGGCGTGCTACCGACTGAGATCACCAAATTTGGACTGTGGGTGTGGGTATCTCCTACCGCTTAGGAAAAGTTCTCTACCAAACAAACATACAGAGAGTCAAACTCTCTGCAATATGTTGATTATTATTACAGAAATCACTCGAAGGTAAAATATCACTACATTGAAACCGAACATGCAGGGCGGGGGTGGCTTAGTCGGTAGCGCGCCAGGCTCGTAATCTACAGTTCCCAGGTTCGAGTCCCAGCTGCATCAGCGTTGAGATCTACATCCACAAAATTTCCCCCCGTGCCCCACGGTCAGTAGGGGACACCGATGGGCTTGGAAAGACCGCCGTCCGTCGGATGGGACGTTAAGCCATGGTTCAGTGTGCGGGAGAGCCATACCCTGTGCACGTTAAAGAACACGCTGGATGGCCTTGACAGGAGGCTGCGATCTGTCTCCCAACAGTTGTTCCTGTGGGTCGCCTCCCCCAACCTGATGAGCCTTCGGGGTCCTTGTGACTTGATCATTTAGCCCATTGTGTGCAAAAAAGTGTCGCTCAGAGGTTAAACAACCCAACCGAACATGCAAAAGTACGTAAAAATTTAAAACATTTTAGAAGACAATTCATATCTCTTCAGTCTGAAGGAAAAAAAATAAAGTTTAATATTTAGAGAAGTGAGAACTCATTAAATAACTTGAAAGAAATCCAAATGAGCAGTGAAATATAACACGCCAAAAAATAAGAAAAAATGTTAGACTTGTGTTGGAACAAAACACCCAATTTATCAACAGTGAAACTGATCGATAGGAACTTGTCAGATGACAGCGAATGCAATCGTGACCATTAACAGCTCATTATTTGCACGCAGCACGGTGGAGACAAAGCCGCGGGGTGCTCGCTCCGCAGTAGACAGACAGGAGGGCGTAAGAAAACGGAGGATGGAGAGCTGTAGGAGCAACGACAAACGGAGGAGAGGGAGCTTATCTTTGAAACAAGGTTACAAGAGCTTTTAATCTGTCTCCCTTGTCAGAGTTCTATTGTTTTTGAATGAGCTCCGCCTACTCCCAAGCAGTCCATCGTTGTCTGAGCGTGGGTTCTATCCTACACTGATTTTTTGTCTTCTGTCGGGGACTTTCTCCAGCACTTTGAACATGATGGATTGTCAGAGAAGATAAGGTCGACACGTCCCTTGTAGAAAAGGATTGTAGAATGGATTTTTTTTTTAACTTTTAAAGAAGGAAAAGTTTTCTAAAGATCATTAATATTGGATTTTGAGAAACGCTGGGGATGAATAGCTGATGACATGGGTGTCCAACTGGTATCGTTCTAGTGACAGAAGATCGAAAAATGGCTTTCAACAGAAGTTGTAAATTGCTTACATACAATCGAAAGCGCTTGATGCGAATAGGAGTCAGACGAAGTAATTATCTGTTACATGTTGTCAGGAGGTCGTGGGTTCGTGTCCCACCCGGAAGGAAGGTGTGTAAGAGTCTCACTAGCAGCAAGAAGGAGGGGGGAAGAGAACTGGTTGGCGTGGCCATTGCTCCATCTCGTGGCTTTTCTTTTCCAAAAAACAACAGGGCGGCCATTGCTCCATCTCATGGCTTTCCTTTTCCAAAAGGCAACAGGGCGGCCATTGCTCCATCTCGTGGCTTTCCTTTTCCAAAAGACAACAGGGCGGCCATTGCTCCATCTCATGGCTTTCCTTCTTCAAAAGACAACAAGGCGGCCATTGCTCCATCTCGTGGCTTTCCTTTACCAAAAGACAACAGGGCGGCCATTGCTCCATCTCGTGGCTTTCCTTTACCAAAAGACAACAGGGCGGCCATTGCTCCATCTCGTGGCTTTCCTTCTTCAAAAGACAAGGCGGCCATTGCTCCATCTCATGGCTTTCCTTTTTCAAAAGGCAACAGGGCGGCCATTGTTCCACCTCATGGCTTTCCGTTTCCAAAAGACAACAGGGCGGCCATTGTTCCATCTCATGGCTTTCCTTTTCCAAAAGACAACAGGGGGCGGCCATTGCTCCATCTCGTGGCTTTCCTTTTCCAAAAGACAACAGGGCGGCCATTGTCCATCTCGTGGCTTTCCTTTTCCAAAAGACAACAGGGGGCGGCCATTGCTCCATCTCGTGGCTTTCCTTTTCCAAAAGACAACAGGGCGGCCATTGTTCCATCTCATGGCTTTCCTTTTCCAAAAGACAACAGGGGGCGGCCATTGTCCATCTCGTGGCTTTCCTTTTTCAAAAGACAACAGGACAGCCATTGCGACAATGAGGGCCACACGAAGCATTCCTGTTTCCTGGCGGTCAGTATGGGTCACCGATGGGCTAGGAAAGGCCGCCGTCCGTCTTATGGGACATTAAGCCGTGGTCTCGTGAGCGGGAGAGCCATACCCTGTGCATGTTAAAGAACACGCTGGATGGCCTTGACAGGAGGCTACCATCTGTGTCCCAACAGTTGTTCCAGTGGGTCCCACTCCCCCAACCTTCTCTGAGCCTTCGGGGTCCATATGACCTGCCCATTTAGCCCATGGTATGCAAAAAAAAAGTGTCGCTCAGAAGTAAAATAACCCGACCTTCTTAAGGAGATAAGTAGGGCTGATTGTAATATTTCATTATTATCAATCCAACTAAAAAAGAAGTTTTTAAATTTTCTTCTTTTTTAAATTCAAATTTATTTCCAAAGTATCATCTATACAATTATTTAAGGTAAAAAAATCCCACTAAGCCGAAGCTTTAACAGATATGATTTAGATTACATCAATCTCATGACAAAAAATGGAGGAGGAAAATGAATAAACAAAAAGAAAAACAAAAACGCATAAAATGATAAAACATCACGTTTTCATCAACTACTGAAATAATTTTTCTTTAGCGTCACAAATTTTACTTGGGTTGGGTTGTTTTACCTCTGAGCGGCACTTTTTTGCACACCATGGGCTAAATGGCCAGGTCACATGGACCCCGAAGGCTCAGAGAAGGTTGGGGGAGGGGACCCACTGGAACAGCTGTTGGGAGACAGATGGTAGCCTCCCGTCAAGGCCATCCAGCGTGTTCTTTAACGTTGGGTTGTTTTACCTCTGAGCGGCGCTTTTTTGCACACCATGCGCTAAATGGCCAGGTCACATGGACCCCGAAGGCTCAGAGAAGGTTGGGGGAGGGGACCCACTGGAACAGCTGTTAGAAGACAGATGGTAGAATCCCGTCAAGGCCATCCAGCGTGTTCTTTAACGTTGGGTTGTTTTACCTCTGAGCGGCACTTTTCTGCACACCATGGGCTAAATGGCCAGGTCACATGGACCCCGAAGGCTTAGAGAAGGTTGGGGAGGGGACCCACTGTAACAGCTGTTGGAAGACAGATGGTAGCCTCCCGTCAAGGCCATCCAGCGTGTTCTTTAACGTGCACAGGTATGGCTCTTCCGCACACGGAGCCACGGCTTAACGTCCCATCCGACGGACGGCGTCCTTTCCAAGCCCATCGGTGTCCCCTACTGACCGTGGACAGGGCGGAGAATTTTGCGGAGATAAATCTCAACGCTGACCCAGCTGGGATTCGAACCTGAGAACTACAGATTACGAGCCTGGCGCGCTACCGACTGAGCCACCGCCGCCCCAAAAAATTTTACTTGAGTTAACAGTTTCTTTAGGAAGCAAGTTAAATAGGTAGGGAATTTGATATTCTTTGGAATTTCGTTCGTAATTATTATAAAATTTTGTTTGTTTCAAAAAATAGCCTTTTTTTCAGTATTTCTAGTATTGTGGGAAATATTTTGCATATAGATATTACGAAAGAAGTTATATGTGCTTTTTTGTGTTATCAATAACTTTCAATATGTTAAATTTTGGACAAACTAAATATATCATCTGTTCTTGTAAGAGAATTTTTAACTTCTGAATATACACAATCCATTTAGTAGACTAATTTCTATTCTTTTAATTTTATTTGATTCTGTCTTATAGGCTGTCCTATAAACTGTTATTCCATACCTAATTATAGATTCAAAAAGTGCATTATATGCTAAAATAATTAAATGTGTATCAACAGGTTAAGTTTTCTAATTTTAAATGCTACAAATCGTAGTCTTGAACACATTCAATCAATATGTTTATTCCATTTCATTTTCCAATTCATTTTGAAGCCTAGGTAAATTATTTCATTTACTTCTTCTATTTTAGGACAATTGCGTATATCAAGTAATAAACCATTCAATTTGGAAAGTTGCCCATCAATTTGTCAAATTATGAGAGGCAGGAGCACCAAGTTAGATTAATTTCAAGGAGTCCCAAATTGTAAAAATACAGAAAAAAAAAGATAGTCTCTGAGCCTTCGGGGTCCTTGTGACCTGTCCATTTAGACCATGGTATGCAAAAAAGTACAGCTCAGAGGTTGGGTTGTTTTACCTCTGAGCGGCACTTTTTTGCACACCATGGGTTAAATGGCCAGGTCACATGGACCCCGAAGGCTCAGAGAAGGTTGGGGGAGGGGAGCCACTGGAACAGCTGTTGGGAGACAGATGGTAGCCTCCCGTCAAGGCCATCCAGCTTGTTCTTTAACGTGCACAGGGTATGGCTCTCCCACACACGGACCACGGCTTAACGTCGCATCCGACGGACGGCGGCCATTCCAAGCTCATCACAGCTCAGAGGTAAAACAACCCAACCCATCATCAGTCACAGCATGCTAAAGTTCCCGAGTCCAAAATTTATTATCTGCGGTGGAATTAAGTCTGGCTTGAAAACAAAAAGGTAGCAGCACTGCAGGCAGTAGTAGATTTAATACTAAATCAATAAAAAAACGAAACTAGTATCATTTTTCATTGAAGCAGCTCAGTTTTTTAAAATTCTATATGTAAAGCTCTTCTTATAAAAGTCTGCATATCCCTGCAGCATGTAAGGCGGTTTCATACACCTATAGTTCTGATTTGTATTCAAAGTCACTGTTCAGTATTTTATCCTTTCTTTGCATAATGCACGGTACATCCATCAATGCATCTTTTTATAGCATTAAGTAGAGCAGCCAACAAATCAATAAAATGCATTATCTGAGCTCTCTGATCTCATTAAATGGTGGAAAAGATGGTTAAGTTTTATCTTTCTGGGTTGGGTTGTTTTACCTCTGAGGGACATTTTTTTGGAGAAAATGGGCTAAATGGCCAGGTCACCGAAGGCACAGAGAAGGTTGGGGAGGGGACCCACTGGACACCTGTTACAAGACAAATGGAAGTCACTTGTTAAGGCCATCCAGCGTGTTCTTTAGCGTGCACAGGATATGGCTCTCCTGCATACAGGGGGCGGGAGTGGCTCAGTTGGTAGCGCGCCAGGCTCCAACTGTAGTTCCCAGATTCGAGTCCCAGCTGGGTCAGCGTTGAGATTTATCTCCGCAAAACTTCCCGCCCTGCCCACGGTCAGTAGGGGACACCAATGGGCTTCGAAAGGCCGCCGCCGTCGGATATGAAGTTAAGCCGTGGCCCCGTGTGTTGGAGAGCCATGCCCTGCGCACGTTAAAGAACACACTTGATGGCCTTGACGGGAGGCTACCATTTGTCACCCAACAACTGTCCCAGTGGGTCCCCTCCCCCAACCTTCTCTGAGCCTTCGAGGTCCATGTGACCTGGTCATTTAGCTCATGGTGCGCAAAAAAGTGCCGCTCAGAGGTAAAACAACCCAACCCAAAATCCTGCATACAGGGCCGCTGCTTAACACTTCATCCGACGGACGGTGGCTTTTCGAAGCCCATCGTTGTCCCCTACTGACGGTGGGCAAGGCGGGGAGTTCTGGTGAGATAAATCTCAACGCTGACCCAGCTGGGACTCGAGCCTGGGAACTGCAGATTACGAGCCTGGCGCGCTACCGACTGAGAAAATTCCTATCCCGTTATGATCGGCATCTGGGAAGATTGGAACGAATGCTGGACTGCAATTTTATTTTTTTAAGTTTTCTCATCACTTCATACGTGGAAAGATTCGGGCCATAGATATTCATACTTAATGCGTTAGAAAGAAACACGTTTCTGCCCAAACTTCATTTTGTGTCGAAAAGGAACCACCATTTTCTGAATGAAATCCGAAAGTAAGTTTGATAAAGCCACAGGAAAAGATGAGATGAAGAGATGAAGAATTAGTACAACAAGCGATGGAGTGAGGAGGGAAGTTGAGGAAGTAGCTTCCGGGCGTGGAGAAAGAAGAGGAAGCTGCTGGCTAGGGGAAAAGGTGGAGGAAGCTCCCAGGGAGGGAAATGGTGAAAGAGATTTCCAGGGAATGGAAAATGGAGGAAGAAACATCTAAGGAAGGAAGGAGGTGAAGTCCTTCTGGGGTGAAGGAGGAGGAGTAAGCTGTCATGAGGAGAGAAATGGAGGAAGGAGGAGGGGGAAGTTGTTACCAGGGGGAGGGAAATGAAGGAAGAACTTCCAGGGGAAAGGAGGAGGAGGAGGGAGGAGGAGGTGGAAGAAGAAGAAGCTGTTGCCAGGGGCAAAAGGAGGAGGAGGAATCTATTGCCAGGGGCAAAAAGAGGTGGAAGTTTCGAAAATGAAGGGGGAGGAGAAAGCTGCGGGTCGGAAATGGAAATGGAGGAAGAAGTTCCGGGGCTGTTGCCAGGGAGCAAACGAGGAATACACTTTCAGGGGAAGGAAAAGGAAGCTGTTACCAGGGGTAAAAGGGGAAGAAGTTTCGGGAGTGAAGGGGAGGAGGAAACAGTCAGGAAAGGGAGGAAGAAGCAAAAACAGGAGAAGAGGAATGGGAAAGGAGGAGGAGGAAACGGTTGCCAAGGAAAAAAGGAGGGAGTTCTCAGGCGGGTGGAGGAGAAAGCTTCCAGCGAGAAAGAGAAAAGAATGAAGGTGCCGCATGCCGACAACATCGTCGCCGGGGAATGGCGATTGGCTCAGCATGCCAATTAACGCTTTGAAAGAAGCGCAAGATGACGCTGAACTCGACTGAAGCGGAGAGGGGATGATGCTGTGCTGGGTGAGAGAGAAAGAATCTAATGATCATAATCAGCTGGAGATGAAAGACGAAATATGACATGGAAGAGGCAAGTACCACGTGGTGAAAGTGTCAGACGACTACGAAATTATAGCAACGGTAAATCTGGCGAATATGGATTGCTCCTTTTCAGAACAGAAAGAAGATTTGAATTTCTGTCTTTTAGCATCTGCTGAGTAAAAATTAGAAATAATGGATGAGAGAGTTTCGATTGTTTTCCCTCTGAGAAGCAGTTTCCCTGTATACAGTGAGATATATGGTGAGGTTTCAAGAACTCCAGGAGCTCAGTGGGTTGAGTTGTTTTACCTCTGAGCGGCACTTTTTTCACACAATGGGCTAAATGGCCAGGTCACAAGGACCCCGAAGGCGCTCAGAGAAGGTTGTGGAAGGGTCACACCTGGCCAGCTGTTAGGTTGGTTGGTTGGTTTACCTCTGAGCGGCACTTTTTTTGCACACAATAGACTAAATGGCGAGGTCACAAGGACCCCGAAGGCTCAGAGGTTGGGGGAGGGGACACACTGGAACACCTGTTGGGAGACAGATAGTAGCCTCCCGTCAAGCCATCCAGCGTGTTCTTTAACGTGCACAGGGTATAGCTCTCCCACACACGGGACCACGGTTTAACGTCTCGTCCGACGGACGGCGGCCTTTCCACGCCCATCGGTGTCCCCAACTGACCGTGGGCAGGGCTGGGAGTTTTGAGGAGATAAGTCTCAACGCTGACCCAGCTGAGACTCGAACCTGGGAACTGCAGATTATGAGTTTGGCGCGCTACTGACTGAGCCACCCCCGCCTCACACAGCGATTAGGAGATAGATGGTAGCTTCTAGTCATGTGTGGCCATCTAGTGTGTTTTTTATCGGCACAGGGTATCGCTCTCCTGCAGATAGAGGGTGTGGGTCGGCAATGCGTCTGGCCTCATAATCTGCAGATTCCATGTTCGAGTCCTGCCTAGGCCAATGTTGAGATTTATTTCCGCAAAACTCTTCTCCCTGCCCTCGGTCAGTAGGGGTCACCGATGGCTTGGAAAGGTCGATGGCTTTGGAACATCGTATGGAACTTTAAGGATTGACTCCGTGTTCGGGAAAGCCATATGTTGTGTACGTTAAAGAACACGCTGGATGGCCTTGATATGATGTTACCATCATCTTCTAACAACTATACACTGGGTTCCCTTCGTCTAACATTCTCTGAGTGCTGGGGGTCCTTATGACCTGGTCATTTAGTCCATTGTGTGAAAAAATTTGCCGGTCCAGAGGTAAAATAACCCAACCTGCACACGACCCGTTAGCGTCCCCTTCCTGACCGAGGGCAGTGTCGGGGTTTATCGGGATAAATCTCGACGCTGGGTTGTGGGTTGTTTTACCTCTGAGCGGCACTTTTTTGCACACCATGGGCTAAATGGTCAGGTCACAAGGACCCCGAAGGCTCAGAGAAGGTTGGGGGAGGGGACCCACTGGAACAGCTGTTGGGAGACAGATGGTAGCCTCCCGTCAAGGCCATCCAGCGCGTTCTTTAACGTGCACAGGGTGTGACTTTCCCGCACACGAGGTCACGGCTTAACGTCCCATCCGACGGACGGCGGCCTTTGCAAGCCAATCGGTGTCCCCTACTGACCGTGGGCAGGACGGGGAATTTTGCGGAGATAAATCTCAACGCTGACCCAGCTGGGACTCGAACCTGGGAACTACAGATTACGAGCCTGGCGCACTACCGACTGAGCCACCCCCCGCCCCCCTCGACGCTGGAACAGGTGGGACTCGAACCTGGGAACTGCAGATTACAAACTTGGCTCGGTATCGATTGAGCCAATCTACGCCCCAGGATGATTGGGAAAATGCGAATTGTACCGATTTTTAAGCAGCGATAAAACACAACGATAGAGACAAAAACAAAAAATATTGCAAAAATTTGGAATTTCCATGGTTACAGGGACCTATTGAAGTTATTGCAGCTTTTCAGAATATGCGAATCATAAGAGTATATTAATATCTATTTAACCCTAAAACTTTGTTTTTGGAGATAAAAGTTTTATTATTTGCACACGGAAAGACAGACGGGAAAGGGGAAAAAAAAAGAGTTATTTTTTGAAAACGATCTAAATATCAGAGTAAGTATCATTCCTCTAGTTTAGACCCATACGAGCCAAACTTTGTCAAGAGCCAATAGGAAAAAGACTATTCTTGAAGGGCCATTAGGAAAAAGACTATTCTTGAAGAGCCAATAGGAAAAAGACTATTCTTGAAGAGCCAATAGGAAAAAGACTATTCTTGAAGAGCCAATAGGAAAAAGACTATTCTTGAAGAGCCAATAGGAAAAAGACTATTCTTGAAGAGCCAATAGGAAAAAGACTATTCTTGAAGAGCCAATAGGAAAAAGACTATTCTTGAAGAGCCAATAGGAAAAAGACTATTCTTGAAGAGCCAATAGGAAAAAGACTATTCTTGAAGAGCCAATAGGAAAAAGACTATTCTTGAAGAGCCAATAGGAAAAAGACTATTCTTGAAGAGCCAATAGGAAAAAGACTATTCTTGAAGAGCCAATAGGAAAAAGACTATTCTTGAAGAGCCAATAGGAAAAAGACTATTCTTGAAGAGCCAATAGGAAAAAGACTATTCTTGAAGAGCCAATAGGAAAAAGACTATTCTTGAAGAGCCAATAGGAAAAAGACTATTCTTGAAGAGCCAATAGGAAAAAGACTATTCTTGAAGAGCCAATAGGAAAAAGACTATTCTTGAAGAGCCAATAGGAAAAAGACTATTCTTGAAGAGCCAATAGGAAAAAGACTATTCTTGAAGAGCCAATAGGAAAAAGACTATTCTTGAAGAGCCAATAGGAAAAAGACTATTCTTGAAGAGCCAATAGGAAAAAGACTATTCTTGAAGAGCCAATAGGAAAAAGACTATTCTTGAAGAGCCAATAGGAAAAAGACTATTCTTGAAGAGCCAATAGGAAAAAGGGTTGGGTTGTTTTATCTGAGCGGCACTTTTTTGCACACCACGGGCTAAATGGCCAGGTCACAAGGACCCCGAAGGCTCAGAGAAGGTTGGGGGAGGGGACCCACTGGAACAGCTGTTGGGAGACAGATGGTAGCCTCCCGTCAAGGCCCTCCAGCGTGTTCTTTAACGTGCACAGGGTATGGCTCTCCCGCACACGGGGCCACGGCTTAACGTCCCATCCGACGGACGGCGGCCTTTCCAAGCCCATCGGTGTCCCCTACTGACCGTGGGCAGGGCGGGGAATTTTGCGGAGATAAATCTCAACGCTGACCCAGTTGGGACTCGAACCTGGGAACTGCAGATTACGAGCCTGGCGCGCTACCGTCTGAGCCACCCCCGCCCCAATAGGAAAAAGACTATTCTTGAAGAGCCAATAGGAAAAAGACTATTCTTGAAGAGCCAATAGGAAAAAGACTATTCTTGAAGAGCCAATAGGAAAAAGACTATTCTTGAAGAGCCAATAGGAAAAAGACTATTCTTGAAGAGCCAATAGGAAAAAGACTATTCTTGAAGAGCCAATAGGAAAAAGACTATTCTTGAAGGGCCATTATGAAAACAAATTAGGTTTTTAAGAGCCACGTGAAAAAAAAAAATGTTTTTGAAAATCCACTTGGAAAATATACGTTCTTGAAGAGCCAGTAGGAAAATAAAATACATTCTTGAAGAGACACTTTGGAGAAAAATATATTCTAGGAGAGCCACTAGGAAAAAATTATATTCTTGAAGAGCCATTAGAAAAAAGATTATATTCTTAAGGAGTCACGAGGGAAAATCCTTCTAGAAGAGACACTAGGGAAAAATTGTATTCTTGAAGAGCCAGTTTGAAAAAAATATTCTGGTACAATCACTAGAAAAGAAAACCATCTAAAGAGCCAATTGGAAAAAATATTCTTGGAGAGCAATTAGAAAAAATCATATTCTGGAAGAGATATTAGGAAAAAAATTATATTCTTGAAGAGCAATAGGAAAAAAACTTCTAGAAGAGACAATAGGAAATAAAATATATTCGTAAAAATCCACTAGGAAATAAAATATATTATAGAAGAGCCACTAAAAAAAAGCGTATTCCTGAAGATCCACTAGGTTAAAAATTACATTATAGCACAGTGGTTCTCAAACGTTTATGCTTCAGGTACCCCCTGGAAATGTGTATGTAACTGGCGTACCTCTTGTATAGATAGATAAAAGTATAGTTATATTATAACAATGGAAATAAAATAAAACAAATATATCAGTGGTTCTCAACCTTTTATGCCCCCTGGAAATGTGTATGTAATTGGTGTACCCCTTGTATAGATAGATAAAACTATAGTTATAGTATAACAATGGCAATAAAATAAAACAAATATATCAGTGGTTCTCAACCTTTTATGCCCCCTGGAAATGTGTATGTAATTGGTGTACCCCTTGTATAGATAGATAAAAGTATAGTTATAGTATAACAATGGGAATAAAATAAAACATATATATCAGTGGTTCTCAACCTTTTATGCTTCACGTACCCCTTGTATAGATAATTAAAACTATAGTTATAGTATAACAATGGGAATAAAATAAAACATATATATCAGCGATTCTCAACCTTTTATGCTTCACGTACCCCCTGGAAATGTGTATGTAACTGGCGCACCCCTTGTATAGCTAGATAAAACTATAGTTATAGTATAACAATGGGAATAAAATAAAACATATAAATCAGGCGTTCTCAACCTTTTATGCTTCACGTACCCCCTGGAAATGTGTATGTAACTGGCGTACCCCTTGTATAGATAGATAGAACTATAGTTATAGTATAACAATGGGAATAAAATAAAACATATATATCAGTGGTTCTCAACCTTTTATGCTTCACGTACCCCTTGTATAGATAATTAAAACTATAGTTATAGTATAACAATGGGAATAAAATAAAACATATATATCAGCGATTCTCAACCTTTTATGCTTCACGTACCCCCTGGAAATGTGTATGTAACTGGCGTACCCCTTGTATAGCTAGATAAAACTATAGTTATAGTATAACAATGGGAATAAAATAAAACATATAAATCAGGCGTTCTCAACCTTTTATGCTTCACGTACCCCCTGGAAATGTGTATGTAACTGGCGTACCCCTTGTATAGATAGATAGAACTATAGTTATAGTATAACAATGGGAATAAAATAAAACATATATATCAGTGGTTCTCAACCTTTTATGCTTCACGTACCCCTTGTATAGATAATTAAAACTATAGTTATAGTATAACAAAGGGAATAAAATAAAACATATATATCAGCGATTCTCAACCTTTTATGCTTCACGTACCCCCTGGAAATGTGTATGTAACTGGCGTACCCCTTGTATAGCTAGATAAAACTATAGTTATAGTATAACAATGGGAATAAAATAAAACATATAAATCAGGCGTTCTCAACCTTTTATGCTTCACGTACCCCCTGGAATTGTGTATGTAACTGGCGTACCCCTTGTATAGATAGATAGAACTATAGTTATAGTATAACAATGGGAATAAAATAAAACATATATATCAGTGGTTCTCAACCTTTTATGCTTCACGTACCCCCTGGAAATGTGTATGTAACTGGCGTACCCCTTGTATAGATAGATTAAAGTATAGTTATAGTATAACAATGGGAATAAAATAAAACATATATATATATAACATATATCTTGCAACCTTTGAGCTCTCACGGCGTACCCCAAAAATTTTTACCGCGTACCCCACGTTGAGAACCCCTACCCTAGAAGATCCAGTAGGAAAAAATTACATTTTAGAAGATCCACACACGGAAGAAATTGCAAAAAGAGCCACCAGGAAAAAAACCTTCTGGAAGAGAGACTAGAAAAAAAATATTCTTGAAGAGTCACTAGAAAAGAAAACCGCATAAAGAGCCAATAGAAAGGAATATTCTTGGAGAGTAACTATAGGAAAAAAATTATATTCTTGAAGAGCAACTGTGAAAAAAACTATATGCTTGAAGAGCAACTGGGAAAAAATTATATTCTTTAAGAGCAACTGGGAAAAAATTATATTCTTGAAGAGCAACTGGGAAATAATTATATTATTGAGGAGCAACTGGGAAATAATTATATTATTGAGGAGCAACTGGGAAAAAAGCATATTATTGAAGAGCAACTGGGAAAAAATTATATTATTGAAGAGCAACTGGGAAAAATTATATTATTGAAGAGCAACTGGGAAAAAATTATATTATTGAAGAGCAACTATGAAAAAATTATATTATTGAAGAGCAACTGGGAAAATATTATATTCTTGAAGAGCAACTGGGAAAAAATTATATTATTGAAGAGCAACTGGGAAAAAATTATATTATTGAAGAGCAACTGGGAAAAAATTATATTATTGAAGAGCAACTGGGAAAATATTATATTCTTGAAGAGCGACTAACAGAAACAAATATTCTATTGAAGAGCCCTTAGGAAAATAAATATTCTCTTTTTTTTTTAGAATATAATTTTTATTCATAACAGTAAAAAATACAAATACATTTACACTTTGACCCGCAAAGCTAAATAGCTTATCTGCAGGAAAATGAATAAATTACATTAAACATAGGACATTCAACCACAAAAATGGTGTACATCAAATAAAGCCACAAAACACAACACATAAAAATCAGCTAACTAGAAAATACCAAATAATTTTTTAATTCCATTTTAAGTCTTCTAAAAGAATCTATATTTAGTAATTCTTTTGGAATAGCATTAAATATAAGTGGTACTTGATATTCGGAGGTATGTTTCCCGTAATTATTTCGAAAATTTGGCAATTTGTAATAACCTTGGTTTTGAAGTCTTGTATTTTTATTGTTGAATTTTTAGTTTGTAAGTTTCGTCAAAATATTTTTTAATTATTACATTATATTTATATAAATTGCTGTAGGATAAAAGATTTAAAAATTTCAATCTATCGGTAGAAGTTTTATAAATCTTTTGCAAATGAGACGGAATAATATTTTTAGTTATTATAGACTGCAGTTTTTCTATTTTATTTATGTTAGTTAAGTTAGTTGTTCCATGCACAATTATTCCATAATTTAAAATAGATTCGCATATTGCTTTATAAAATAGTACACGTTTCCGTATTTAATACGTATTTCAATTTTTAAATTTTTATCGCCGATATTCTCAAGCTTTCACATATGTGGGATATATGGGCATTCCATCTAAAATATTCATCAAAAATGATTCCTAAATAATTTATTTTATTTACTTGCTCAACAAGTGGGCAACTGCATAATGATTCATAATTTGAAGCATCCTTTTTTCTGCAATTTATTTTATGAGTTTTGATAAAGAGGTTTTGATGAATATGAAATCCTGGTGAATGAATAATCATCAGTTTTGATTTTTTTCTCATTTAAATAGATTTTATTATAATTTAACCATCTAATAATATTATTGTAATCTGTTTGAACCTCTGAAATGCTATCACTTAAATATTTCTGACTGTTTATTAAAACAATGTCGTCAGTCTGAGGAAAATAAATATTCTCTTGAAGAGCCCTTAGGAAAATAAATATTCTCTTGAAGAGCCCTTAGGAAAATAAATATTCTCTTGAAGAGCCCTTAGGAAAATAAATATTCTCTTGAAGAACCATTAGGAAAAAATTACATTCTAGAAGAGACACCAAAAAAAAATTATATTCACTAGGGGGGAAAAAACATTCTAGAAGAGGCACTAGGAAATAAAATTATTCTTGAAAATCCGCTGCTGGTAAAATATAGTACAGAAGAGTCACTAAAAAGAAAAAAATTTATTCTTAAAAACAAATCCATATTTTAGAATAAAAAAGTAATATTCTTGAAGAGTCACTAGAAAAAAAAAAGCCGTTCTAAAAAGCCACGAAGAAACAAAAACTTTCTAGAAGAAGCAATAAGAAAAAATATTCTTGGAGAGAGCCACTAGGAAAAATAAAATGCATTATTGAAAAGTGAATGGGAAAAATGAAATGCATTTTTGAAAAACCACGAGTGAAAAAATATTCTTGAAGAACAGCTAAGAAAAAATTATATTATTGAAGAGCCACTAGGAAAAAAAGAAATAAATTCTTGAAGAGAAAAGAGTAAAAAAGATATTCCCTTGAAGAACCACTACGAAAAAATTACATTCTAAAAGCGCTATAGAAAAAAAAAAAACATATTCCTCTATATCCACAAGGGAAAAAATATATATTCTTGAAGAGACAAACATTAGGGAAAAAATTATATCTTTAAAGAACCGCAGGAAAAATTCTCTAATTAAAAAGAAAAACGTATTTTTAACGTGTAACGAAAATAAAATTTTTTTTAAAGGAATGAAGAAAAATTCTATAAAAAATGCATATTTTAATTTCTTAGTAATTACTATGAATTGGGTAGCGCGCCAGGCTCGTAATCTGTAGATCCCAGGTTCGAGTCCCAGCTGGGTCAGCGTTGAGATTTATCTCCGTAAAATTCCCCGCCATGCCCACGGTCAGTAGGGGACACCGATGGGCATGGAAAGGCCGCCGTCCGTCGGATGGGACGTTAAACCGTGGCCCCGTGTGTGGGAGAGCCACACCCTGTGCACGTTAAAGAACACGCTGGATGGCCTTGACGGGAGGCTACCATCTGTCTCCCAACAGCTGTTCCAGTGGGTCCCCTCCCCCAACCTTCTCTGAGCCTTCGGAGTCCATGTGACCTGGCCATTTAGCCCATGGTGTGCAAAAAAGTGCCTTGGATAAAACAACCCAACCCAACTGTGAATTGGCAAAATCGTTTACTGATGCACCTAAAAGTACTTGGACAAAAGATTGGAAGAAATGAACCAGATTCAAAATATTGATTATTTGTTTGTGTGAGCCGCAAATGTTGTTCTGCAATGAGCTGCGGGTTGGAGGTGCCTGGTCTATTCCATTTCTAAATAAACTTCCATCTACCCTCGGGAATACGAGTATCAGATTGAAAATAATTCCTACTGTTACAAGTCCTATTGTTACAAGCCTTTTATCTCACTGCAAACCTATAGAACTAAGAAGGGAACTATTTTCTTGTCTGTGAATAACACCTCATTGAATTCAGACGCATTTTCCCTATTACACTTTCGCCCGTATATATGATCTCCTCCTTTAAGAGAGGAGATCAATGCTTGGAAAAGCACTAGGACCAGATATAGCAGATGTAAAGAAATCATCCTCTCTGAAAGCTATCCAACCGAGGAAAATCAAAATCTGGGATGTTTTCTTCGAAATCCTTTTCTCGAATTCGCTATTCGAAATCGAGATGTTTTCTTTTACGATTGGAATGGAAACAAACTGAGGATAGGATATCTGAAAAAAATTGAAGATGGGTTGGGTTGTTTTACTTCTGAGCGGCACTTTTTTGCACACCATGGGCTAAATGGCCAGGTCACATGGACCCCGAAGGCTCAGAGAATGTTGGGGGAGGGGACCCACTGGAACAGCTGTTGGGAGACAGATGGTAGCCTCCCGTCAAGGCCATCCAGCGTGTTCTTTAACGTTGAGTTGTTTTGCCTCTGAGCGGCACTGCTTTGCACACCATGTGCTAAATGGCCAGGTCACATGGGCCCCGAAGGCTCAGAGAAGGTTGGGGGGAGTGGGACCCACTGGAACAACTGTTGGGAGACAGATGGTAGCCTCCAGTCAAGGCCATCCAGCGTGTTCTTTAACGTGCACAGGGTTTGGCTCTCCCGCACACGGGGCCACATCTTAACGTCCCATTCCGACGGACGGCGGCCTTTCCAAGCCCATCGGTGTCCTCTACTGACCGTGGGCAGGGCGGGGAATTATGCTGAGATAAATCTCAACGCTGACCCAGCTGGGACTAGAACCTGGGAACTACAGATTACGAGCCTGGCGCGCTACCGACTGAGCCACCCCCGCCCCATTGAAGATGGAGAGCGGAAAGAAAAAGAGGACCGAAGAGCAAAAGCAGTAATCCTTAGGCTTAGTGAAATGAGAGGAGAAATTCAATGCAGGTGGAAGTCGCAAATCTACACGCCAGGAAGGGAATTTCTCCGAACTTTCAACTCTCGGACTTGTAGTGAGAGTTAGTGGCAGTGACAGTCGCTCTGAATGGTCGTGATTGATGATGTTGAGCTTGTTCGATATTCTTTTGTGTCAGCTGTTTTACGCGTCACGATCGAGGAGGAACAGAGGCTGGAAAGAACGTCTTCCCTTTCAAAGTATATCCCCGGTTATGCTCGCTCTTATCTCCATGCTGGGGAAGAATGCAATTAAGCATGATCTAAAACTAGTGAGTTGGGTTGTTTTTACCTCTGAGCGACAATTTTTGGCACGTAACGAGATAAATAGCCAGGTCAGAAGGCCAGAAGGTTAGGGGAAAGGGTTGGGTTGGGTTGTTTTACCTCTGAACGGCACTTTTTTGCACACCATGGGCTAAATGGCCAGGTCACAAGGACCCCAAAGGCTCAGAGAAGGTTGGGGGAGGGGATCCACTGGAACAGCTGTTGGGAGACAGATGGTAGCCTCCCGTCAAGGCCATCCAGCGTGTTCTTTAACGTGCACAGGGTATGGCTCTCCCGCACACGGGGCCACGGTTTAACGTCCCATCCGACGGACGGCGGCCTTTCCAAGCCCATCGGTGTCCCCTACTGACTGTGGGCAGGGTGGGGAATTTTGCGGAGATAAATCTCAAAGCTGACCCAGCTGGGACTCGAACCTGGGAACTGTAGATTACGTGCCTGGCGCGCTACTGATTGAGCCGTCCCCGCCCCTAGGGGAAAGGGATCGATTGGAACATTGTTGGGAGACAAATCGTAGCCTCTCGTCAAGGTCACCCAGCGTGTTCCTTAACGTGCACAGGGTATGGCTCTACCACACACGGAGCCACGGCTTAACGTCCCATCCGACGGACGGCGGCCTTTCCAATTCCATCGGTGTCCCCTACTGACCGTGGGCAGGGCGGGGAATTTTGCGGAGATAAATCTCAACGCTGGCCCAGATGGGAGTCGAAACTGGAAATTGCAGATTACGAGTCTGGGGCGATACCGACTGAGCCACACGGCCCCCTCAATCTTTCATAGTTTTTATGGCCTCGAGTTCTCAACGCTGCACAGGAAAAATAAAACCTAATAACTAATTTAATTTTCACCTTTAAAAGTAAAAGCGGAACATAATTCGCTATTATTAAGAATTGCAATGACAGATAATTTATACAAGAGAGGAATTCCCAAAGCCTCCTGAATGTCACCACAAAACTCCCCGTCCTGCCCACGGTCGGTAGGGGATACCGATTGGCTTAGACATACTGCCGTCCGTCGGATGGCACGTTAAGCTGTGGACCCGTATGCGGGAGAGAGCCATATCCTGTGCATGTTAAAGATCACACTGGGTGGCCTTGACGGGAGTCTATCATCTGTCTCCCAACAGCTTGATCCCCTCCCCCAACCTGCTGAGCCTTCGGGGTCCTTGTGACTTGATCATTTAGGCCGTTGTGTGCAAAAAAAGTGCCGCTTAGAGGAAAAACAACCTAATCTGAATGTCATGCTTTTTTTATCACCAAGAAAAAACAAGATTTATTTCACACTCTTGTTCCCAATTCGACTCAAATCTGGTGTGGGGCTGGCTCAGTCGGTAGCGCGCCAGGCTCGTAATCTGTAGTTCCCAGGTTCGAGTCCCAGCTGGGTCAGCGTTGAGATTTATCTCCGCAAAATTACCCGCCCTGCCCACGGTCAGTAGGGGACACCGATGGGCTTGGAAAGGTCGCCGTCCGTCTGATGGGACGTTAAGCCGTGGTCCCGTGTGCGGAAGAGCCATACCCTGTGCACGTTAAAGAACACGCTGGATGGCCTTGACGGGAGGCTACCATCTGTCTCCCAACAGCTGTTCCAGTGGGTCACCTCCCCCAACCTTCTCTGAGCCTTCGGGGTCCTTGTGACCTGGCCATTTAGCCCATGGTGTCCAAAAAAGTGCCGCTCAGAGGTAAAACAACCCAACCCACTCAAATCTTCGCCTTCATTAAAAACATTTCATTAGAGTAATTGAACCAACTTTCGTAAGAACCCTTAATACTCCTAAACACAACATCCCAATCACAATTAAAAAACATTACCCAAATCCTACCGAGTCATTATCTGAAATAAAGCTATTACACAGAACACCCTCGTTACATCCTCGAACCCCATGCTCCCCGTTAATTTATCCTTTGCCTTCAGAGCGAGAGTCGCGCGCCATAATTTGTATACACATTTCCTTCCCACCGACTTCCGCATTCACATTTTTGAACCGCTTCCAAAACTCCCGCATGCAGATGGCGTTCCCTCCGTTTTATGCTCCGACATATTTATAAACGCGACTCGCGACATCGTGTTAACTCTCTCTCTTGGCACGCTGCCTGCATCCGCAAGGAAACAAGTCCCTTCGTTACAGCCTCTTGCAATTCCTTTCAGCCTCAGTTTACTTCATCACCAATTGCATGCAAGTCTCATTTTCCAGTCCCTGTTGGATGTCTAGTTCTGGCGCAACGAAGTTTCGTGTTTTTCTCTAGATTTGAAAAGTGCACTCTGGTGCGATGAATAGGGAGACATTACGAAGAATATTTCTCTTTCCTCTTTGGTTTTTTACTACTTTTTGTTTTCGTCCATCAAGAGAATGGAAATGAGTTTTGATTTTTGTTTTTCACCAGCGAGAGGATAGAAATAAGTTGCGATTTTTGGCTTTGTGTTTCTTGGTTGAGTTGAGTTTAACTTCGGAGGAAAGATAGTTTTCTGAGGGAGGCTAATCAGGGTTGGTTGTTTAACCTCAGAGCGGCACTTTTTTGCACACCATGGGCTAAATGGCCAGGTCACAAGGGCCCCCGAAGGGTTGGGTTGTTTTACCTCTGAGCGGCACTTTTTTGCACACCATGGGCTAAATGGCCAGGTCACAAGGACTCCGAAGGCTCAGAGAAGGTTGGGGGAGGGGACCCACTGGAACAGCTGTTGGGAGACAGATGGTAGCCTCCCGTCAAGGACATCCAGCTTGTTCTTTAACGTGCACAGGGTATGGCTCTCCCGCACACGGACCACGGCTTAACGTCCCATCCGACGAACGGCGGCCTTTCCAAGCCCATCGGTGTCCCCTACTGACCGTGGGCAGGGCGGGGAATTTTTGCGGACATAAATCTCAACGCTGACCCAGCTGGGACTCGAACCTGGGAACTACAGATTACGAGCCTGGCGCGCTACCGACTGAGCCACCCCCACCCTTAGAGACGAGTTTCTCCATACTTCTATAATAAATTACATTGCATGATAATCATTATTGACATATTTTAATTACTTTGAACTCACGTTCAGTGCCTATCCGTTTTAAAATCCACAACAATATAAAAAAGATCAATCCAAATGCAGAATGATTTTAATACTATTTCTGCTTGTTTTCTGAACGCTAAAAAAGCGGTGGGGGGAATTCTTTTCCAAAATTACAAACACAAAGGGGAAACAATATTCAAAAAAGGAATTCAAAACAAATGTTCTCAAGGAAACAATGGGACTTTTCGTCCCAAAGAAGTTGGACGCAACAAAAGAAATCAAGACTAACAACCGACAACACAAAAAGATGACCACTTCTGTTAATAGTAACAATACTTTCCCGTGCATGCTTGAGGGTAGATTGGAGACGAAAATATAAGGCAAAGTATCGTTCAGTTACGATGCGAACGTGGAGCAACAGCCCGAGGGAAATAATCGAAAAAACAAAAATCGAAGTTCTGTTATGAAGCGTCTCTGTGGAAGAAACTTGTTTCTTCTGAGAGGAACACCCAACTCTAGTTGAATACTTCAAGACACAATTGGAGAAATAACTGCATACCTGAGAATGTAACGGAATAGATTAATTCCGAGTTCTTCCACTTCTAGATGTGAAGTGAACTTTGAAGAAATGTTAAAAACAAACAGGCATTACTTTCGAAGAAGCTGTATTTTATAATAATTACGGACGAAATTCCAAAGAATATCAAATTCAATACCTATTTAACTTGCTTCCTAGAGAAATAGTTAACTTAAAAAAAATGTGTGATGTTAAAGAAAAATTATTTCAGTGATTGATGAAAAAGTGATGTTTTTATTTGGAAACTTTCATCTTTTTGTCGGTTGTCTTTCTCATTTATTCCTTTTTTCTCTCCTTCATTTTTTGTACTATTGAGGCAATCTAGATCATACCTGTAAAAACATATATGTACATTCCCGCTGATAAGCTTCGGCTTAGTGGGATTTTTTATGTAATATAATTATAGATAATACTAATTGAAAATTAATTTTAATTTGAAAAAATAGTTCATTTGATTTAGAATAAATGTTATACAGAACACCAAACATTTTATTCATTTCCTTGATATGTTAATGGGGAACTGAATTCGAAGACTTAAGAGCGGGGTAGCTCAGTTGGTTGTGGGCCAGGCTCGTAATCTGTAATTCCCAGGGTCGAGTCCCAATTGGATTGTTTTACCTCTGAGCGGCACTTTTTTGCACGCCATGGGCTAAATGGCCAGGTCACAAGAACCGCGATGGCTCAGAGAAGGGTTGGGGGAGGAGACCCACTGGAACAGCTGTTGGGAGACAGATGGTAGCTTCCCGTCAAGGCCATCCAGCGTGTTCTTTAACGTGCACAGGGTATGGCTCTCCCGCACACGGAGCCACGGCTTAACGTCCCATCCGATGGACGGCGGCCTTTCCAAGCTCATCGGTGTCCCCTACTTACCGTGGGCAGGGCGGGGAATTTTGCGGAGATAAATCTCAACGCTGACGCTGCTGGGACTCGAACCTGTGAACTACAGATTACGAGCCTGATGCGCTACCGACTGAGCCACCCCCGCCCCTTTGATGTCTGGAGACGAATAGATAGACTATAAAGTAAAAATATTATCTGGTAGTGTTTTTGTGTTTTTGAAAGAAGAACATAAATAGGTGCGATTAAAACATCATTTTGGTAGAAGTCGCTCTCACACCATCGGCTATTTCATAAAATCAATTTTGTGTCGAAGTAACATATGGTAGAAGCTATTCTTTGCATTCTGGTACACGCGGCTTTTGATGCTTTTTTTTTTTTTTGGGGGGGGGGGGTGTTACTGCACGCCTCCTAAGTGCAGTATCTCTCCTTTCTTTAGGTAAGTTATTAAAATAGAATCATTAATTTTATTATAATTACGTTGCAAAAAATGATGAAAAAATTTATTTCGCACTACAGCCGTCATATTGGGTAACATTAAATTATCATTATTTTGTTTCCTTTATCTTTTCAGAAGGGGAAATGTTTAATTCTGTTGTTTTACCTATGATAGGCACTATTTTGCTCGCATTGGGCTAAATAGCAAAGTCACAAGAACCCCAAAGGGTTGTTGGGTTGGGTTGTTTTACCTCTGAGCGGCACTTTTTTGCACACCATGGGCTATAATGAAAAAAAATGATATGAAGGCTACCTGGCTATTAATATATGAAATATTAGAAGGAAAACAGAAAAAATCATCGGACGATGTAATAATTGACAATATGGCCAAAAAGAAATTATCAGTGGAAGAAATAGCAAATAATTACAATGACATTTATAATACACTAATTTTACAGATAAGAAATACAAATCACCAAGACGATATAAATTATGTTGCAACCATGATACAAAGAGTTTTGAAATCTATCTATATACATGAAATCACTGAAAAACAAACTGATGAAATAATTACTTCATTAGACACCAATAAATCACCTGGTTACGATAATGTTTGCATTAAACATATAAAATTTAATAAAGAGACACTACTTAATATTATATCAAAAATTATAAATCAGATTATATTTACTGGGAACATACCTACTGAACTCAAAACAGGTATTTTAAGACCTATTTTTAAAGGTGGTATTAAGGAGGATTTTTCTAACTATCGACCAATAACAATTCTGCCTATTTTTTCGAAAATAATGGAAAAATATATTTATAATACTGTTTTTAACTTTTTACTTAAACACAGCATAATTAATGAAAATCAGTTTGGCTTTCAAAAAGGAAAAAACACAATTCAACTAATTTCCAAAATTGCAAATAATATTAATAAATCATTGAATAATAGGGAAAAAATTGTAACTATGTTCTTAGATTTAAAGAAAGCCTTCGATACAATAGATCATAGCATTTTACTAAATAAATTGGAAAATTACGGTATTCGCGGTATATTGTTAGATTGGTTTGGAAATTATTTATCAGACAGATACACAATTACTAAAATAAAAAACTGCTACAGCAGAAAAGTAATTACACGATGTGGAATTCCCCAAGGCTCAATTTTAGGTCCTTTATTGTTCCTAGTGTACATAAATGATTTGTTCAATACAAAATTAAATAGTGCTATTTATCTATATGCTGACGACATTGTTTTAATAAACAGTCAGAAATATTTAAATGATAGCATTTCAGAGGTTCAAACAGATTACAATAATATTATTTGATGGTTAAATCATAATAAAATCTATTTAAATGAGAAAAAACAAAACTGATGATTATTAATTCACCAGGATTTCATATTCATCAAAACCTCTTTATCAAAACTCATAAAATAAATTGCAGAAAAAAGGATGCTTCAAATTATGAATCATTATGCAGTTGCCCACTTGTTGAGCAAGTAAATAAAATAAATTACTTAGGAATCATATTTGATGAATATTTTAGGTGGAATGCCCATATATCATACATATGTGAAAGCTTGAGAATATCGGTGATAAAAATTCAAAAATTGAAATACGTATTAAATATGGAAACATGTGTACTATTTTATAAAGCAATATGCGAATCTATTTTAAATTATGGAATAATTGTGCATGGAACAACTAACTTAATTAACATAAATAAAATAGAAAAACTGCAGTCTATAATAGCTAAAAATATTATTCCGTCTCATTTGCAAAAGATTTATAAAACTTCTACCGATAGATTAAAATTTTTAAATCTTTTATCCTACGGCAATTTATATAAATATAATGTAATAATTAAAAATTTTTTTGACGAAACTTACAAACTAAAAATTCAACATAATAAAAATACAAAACTTCAAAACCAGGGTTATTACAAATTGCCAAATTTTCGAAATAATTACGGGAAACATACCTCCGAATATCAAGTACCACTTATATTTAATGCTATTCCAAAAGAATTACTAAATATAGATTCTTTTAGAAGACTTAAAATGGAATTAAAAAATTATTTGGTATTTTCTAGTTAGCTGATTTTTATGTGTTGTGTTTTGTGGATTTATTTGATGTACACCATTTTTGTGGCTGAATGACCTATGTTAAAAAACTTTATTCATTTTCCTGCAGATAAGCTATTTAGCTTTGCGGGTCAAAGTGTAAATGTATTTGTATTCTTTACTCTTATGAATAAAAATTATAATCTAATTAAAAAAAAAAATGGCCAGGTCACATGGATCCCAGAAGGCTCAGAGAAGGTTGGGGGAGGGGACCCACTGGAATAGCTGTTGGGAGACAGATGGTAGCCTCCCGGCAAGGCCATCCAGCGTGTTCTGTAACGTGTACAGGGTATGGCTCTTCCGCACGCGGGGCCACGGCTTAACGTCCCATCCGACGGACGGCGGCCTTTCCAAGCCCATCGGAACCCCAAAGGGTCAGAGAATGTTGGGGGAAGGGGACCCACTGGAACAGCTGTTGGGAGGCAGATGGTAGCCTCCCGTCAAGGCCATTCCAGCGTGTTCTTTAACGTGCACACTGTGCCACGGCTTAACGGACGAAGACAGCGGCCTTTTTAAGCGATTCAGTATCACCTTTCAGATGAAAGGCAGGATCCACGTTTCATCAGTCATCATCAGTTTATTATAATAATAAGATTACAAAGAGCATATATTTGAAATACTCTTATTAACCCAAGAGATCTAAGCTCATGTAGGTTAACTTACAAATCATTTAAATGCATAATTTTGGCAACATTGACACTCAACTTTACATAAAGAAATAATAAACAAAAACAATACAGGATTTATAAAAACGAATTAATTTTTTTTACTTTAACACTGAAAACAGGCTGTCAGCATTAGTAACGGTCATTAGATAATTAGCAGTGAGAGATCTGAAATGCATAAAATTAGTTTCATTCCGAATAATAATCGGTAAAGAATTAAAAATAATCAAAACGCTTGTGCATAATTTCATTTTTTGCAAGTGGCAACAGAAACCTTTTCCCATCATCTCGCATAGAATAATTTGTATAATGCAGCACTGCATTATTGTTTTTAAAGAAGTAATTTAATGTTCTATAAACAAATAAGAGTCTCAGTGGAAATACACCTGAAATGGTATACTTACAAAAGATGGTAACAGTTTTATATTTATTTGGTAATATTTGAAATATAAATTTATTTTGCATTGAAATCAGATACCTTAATGATGAAATGTACGTTTCTCTTCAATATACCTTACTGTAGGGGTTCTCTGGGGTACGCGGTAAAATTTTTTGGGGTAGCCGTGAGAGCTCAAAAGCCGCTATATGTTACATACATATATGTTTTATTTTATTCCCATTGTTATATTATTAGTTTTATCTATCTATCTATCTATTATCTATGCCAGTTACATACACATTTCCAGGGGGTACGTGAAGCATAAAAGGTATACTGTATATATAATATATAAACCACTGCTTTACTGTATAGCATATTGGACCCAAGATTTATATAACATTATTAACATTTTATTACTGAGGATTTTTTTTTAATAATAAAATTTATAAAACATGTCTAAGTGCTAGTCCAGGTGTGACTCGAACCTGGGAACTGTAGATGAGGAGCGACCAACTCAGTCATCCAGAACAATGAGATATCAGAAAAATGCAGTGGTTAAGCGCCCCGAGCTTCTGTAAGTGGTGGTGGATTGAAAAAAAAAAGTTTTCTCTCAACGCTGGGTCAGAGTTGAGATTTATCTCCGCAAATTCCCCGCCCTGCCCACGGTCTGTAGGGGACACCGATGGGCTTGGAAAGGCCGCCGTCCGTCGGATGGGACGTTAAACCTTGGCTCTGTGTGCGGGAGAGTCATACCCTGTGAACGTTAAAGAACACGCTGGATGGCCTTGACGGGAGGCTACCATCTGTCTACCAACAGCTGTTCCAGTGGGTCCCCTCCCCCAATCTTCACTGAGACTTCGAGGTACATGTGACTTGGCTATTTAGCCCATGGTGTACAAATAAGTTCCGCTCAGAGGTAAAATAACCCAAAGTCCCTGCCCTCGGTGAGTAGGAGCTCTCGATAGGCTTAGAAAGGCCGTTGTTCGTCGGATGGGAGGTTAATCCGCAGTTCAATGTGCGGGTTGGGTTGTTTACCACTGAGCCGCAATTTTTTGCACACCATAGGCTAAATGGCTAGGTCACAAGGACCCCGGGGGCTCAGAGAAGGTTGGGAGAGGAGACCCACTGGAACAGTTTTTGGGAGACAGATGGTAGCCTCCCGTTAAGGCCATCCAGCGTGTTTTTTAAAGTTCACAGGGTATGGCTCTCCCGCACACGGTGCCACGGCTTAACGTCCCATCCGACGGAAGGCGGCCTTTCCAAGTATATCGGTGTCCCCTACTTACAGTGGCAGGGAGTTTTGCGGAGATGAGTCTCAACGCTCACCCAGTTGGGACTCGAACCTAGGAACTACAGATTACGAGCGTGGCACGCTCTTGACTGAGCCACTCCCGCCCCCAATCCAGCATATAACCGAGACCTTGATATCTACTGAAATGTATACGTCTTCGCAGCAGATTACAAAATACGATGCGTTATTGAAATTTATTTCAGAAATTTCTCCTTTCTGAACAATTATTGTGTTGGGTTGTTTTACCTCTGAGCGGCACTTTTTTGCATACCATGGGCTAAATGACCAGGTCACATGGACCCCGAAGGCTCAGAGAAGGTTGGGGGAGGGGACCCACTGGAACAGCTGTTGGGAAACAGATGGTAGCCTCCCGTCAAGGCCATCCAGCGTGTTCTTTAACGTGCACAGGGTATGGCTCTCCCGCACACGGGGCCACGTCTTAACGTCCCATCCGACGGACGGCGGCCTTTCCAACACCATCGGTGTCCCCTACTGACCGTGGGCAGGACGGGGAATTTTGCGGAGATAAATCTCAACGCTGACTCAGCTGGGACTCGAACCTGGGAACTACAGATTACGAGCCTGGTGCGCTACCGACTGAGCCACCCCCGCGCCGAACAATTATTGCAACAGATCATTATTTAAATTATGATTCGCCATCATTCCATTTTTATTCTGAATAGTCGCTGTTTGCATTTCAATCAGAAACTGTTTCTGGAATTCCACTTTTTCTAACAAAAAATAAACGATATTTTCAATGTAGACTTATTTTTAAACTTGCAGTAATGAGGACTGTTCTCAAAAGCTTTAACAGAATCAAAGATCTCTCTCTCACCTTAAGCAATAAATTCTTTTCCCTTATGAGGAATGCGGATCAGTGTGTCTGAGATCAGGAAGGTATCAACATATTTATGTGCAAAGCTTTTCCAAAACGGAAGTTAAATCCTATTTATGGAAATTTTTTTCATTCTGCATAGAGAATGATGACTTGGTAATCTGTTGAATTTATGAGTCGACAAAAAGACATTTTAAAAAATGATTTCTTGCAGAATTTAAAGGAAGAATAAAAATAATGATGGGAAACTATATTTGTAGGATTGGGTAGTTTTATTTTTCACTCTCAGCTTTTTGCCCACAATGGGCTACATGGCCTGGTCACAAGGACCCCGAGGGCTCAGAGAAGGTTGGGTAGAGGGGACCCACTGGAACAGCTGTTCGCGATGATAGCCTTCAGTCAAGGTTTGCTTGAGATTTATCTCCGCAAAATTCCCCGCCCTGCCCACTGTCAGTAGGGGAACCGATGGGCTTGGAAAGGCCGCCGTCCATCGGATGGGACGTTAAGCCATAGCCCCGTGTGCGGGAGAGTCATACCCTGGGCACGTTAAAGAACAGTGGATGGCCTTGATGGGAGGCTACCATCTGTCCCCCAACCTTCTTTGAGCCTTCGGGGTCCATGTGCCATTTAGCCCATGGTGTGCAAAAAAGTGCCGCTCAGAGGTAAAACAACCCAACCCCGGTTAAGGTGGGGGTAGCTCAGTCAATAGCGAGCCAGGCTCGTAATCTGCAGTTCCCAGGTTCGAGTCCAGTTGAGCCAGCGTAGAGATTTATCTCCGCGAAACTCCGTGCTCTCGGTCAGTAGGGGACTCATGGGCTTGGATTTGGGTTGTTTTACCTCTGAGCGGCACTTTTTTGCACACCATGGGCTAAATGGCCAAGTCACATGGACCCCGAAGGCTCAGAGAAGATTGGGGGAGGGGACCCACTGGAACAGCTGTTGAGAGACAGAAGGTAGCCTCCCGTCAAGGCCATCCAGCGTGTTCTTTAACGTGCACAGGGTATGGCTCTCCCGCACACGGACCCACGGCTTAACGTCCCATCCGACGGACGGCGGCCTTTCCAAGCCCATCGGTGTCCCCTACTGACCGTGGGCAAGACAGGGAATTTTGCGGAGATAAAACGCAACGCTGACCCAGCTGGGACTCGAACCTGGGAACTACAGATTACGAGCCTGGCGCGCTACCGACTGAGCCACCCCCGCCCCCCTAACACCATGGTTGATTACAGAATTCAGAAAAAATATCTGGCAACGATTATTTTTTGAAATTAGTGATCTGGCAACCTTCGTGTCAGGTTGCCAGATCACTAATTTCTAAAAAAAATCGTTGCCAGATATTTTTTCTGAATTCTGTAATCAACCGTAGTGTTAGGATATTTTTTTGAGCGACTGTAGTATTCTTCTACTTCGTGATATCGACCCTCCTGGTGCTGTCACATTACTATCTTCAACATCTAATTGAACTTTGCTCTCGTCGTAAAGAATCGGGGGGAGGAATCAACTTCTTCCCTCCCACAATGTTCCCTATCTCGAGCCACTGAACTCTCAAAATCCTGAAGCTCATGCAACAGCTTCTGATTCAGTCCCCCGCACAGCTCGCGAACTCAAGATATCGAAGACTAATTCGCCGCCTACTTCTCCCAGGGGGTTGTAAATTCGGAGCCTGCTAATGGAGACCGGTCGAATTCTTTTCTTCTCTGAGGGAGACTGGTACACTTTCGTGGGAATCGGCTTTCGAGTCCTTGCCAAAAGAGATACCATTCAAAGTGATGCCCTCTACCTATCGAGCAATTGAAAACATTCGGGGAAAAGTTTTAAACTTGTTTTGAAGTCTACTAAGGAGAAATCGTTTTATGAATAAAAGACGGAGATGATTTATTTAAGGAAGCCTTTCGTATTTGAAAGTTCCTTTCTCTTTTTCTGTCAGAGTGCGGGGCGGGAGTGGCTCAGTCCCTACCCAAGATCAGTAGAGGACAGCTATGGGTTTGGAAAGACCGCCGTCCGTCTGATAGGACGTTAAGACGTGGTCCCGTGTGCGGGGTTGGATTGTTTTACCTTTGAGAGGCACTTTTTTGCACACCATGGGCTAAATGGCCAGGTCACAAGGACCCCGAAGGCTCAGAGAAGGTTGGGGGAGGGGACCCACTGGAACAGCAATTCGGAGACAGATGGTAGCCTCCCGTCAAGGCCATCCAGCGTGTTCTTTAAGTTGGAAAGATTATGGCTCTGTCTCGCACACAGAAACACGGCTTAATGTCCCATCCGACCGAAAGCGCCCTTTCATAGCCCATCAGTGTCCCCTACTGACCGTGGGCAGGGCGGGGAATTTTGCGGAGATAAATTTCAACTGTGGCCCATTAGGGTTTCGGGTGCCACCAGCAAATCAAATAACATGCTGGAGTGTCTATAAGTCACATTAGCTGAGATGGGTTGGATTGTTTTACCTCTGAGCGGCACATTTTTCCACACAACGGGCTAAATGGCCAGGCCACATGGACCCCGAAAGCTCAGAGAAGGGTTGGTGGAGGGGACCCACTGGAACAGCTGTTGGGAGACAGATGGTAGCCTCCTGTCAATGCCATCCAGGGTGTTCTTTAACGTGCACATGGTATAGCTCTCCCGTACACGGTGCCACGGCTTAACGTCCCATCCGACGGACGGCAGCCTTTCCAAGCCCATCGGTATCCCCTACTGACCGTGGGCAGGGCGGGGAGTTTTGCGGAGATAAATCTCAACGCTGTCCCAGCTGGGACTCGAACCTGGGAACTACAGATTACGAGCCTGGCGCGCTACCGACTGAGCCACCCCCGCCCCCACATTAGCTGAAGGTTAGGCGCTGGTAGTGTAGTGCTCAGCATGTCTGGCATGTTACTGGGATCTGGAATTATTACTGTTTACTGGAATCGCACACGCACGGGATAACTACATTTTTTCAGCTGTTTCCTAAGTCCCATGTCTATAGGACATCTCCTGTGATATTTTCTTACTGAATCATAAATCACATTGTCGTATGAAGTGTTGGAAATGCTCACCATATTCAAAAATGCATGCAGTGACTCTTTTTGCCCTGTTTGATGGTGAGGGAGGAATTGGCTCAGTCGGTATCACGCCAGGCTCGTAATCTGCAGTTTCCAGGTTCGAGTCCCAGCTGCAACAGCGTTGAGAATTATCTCCGCAAAACTCCCCACCCTGCCCACGGTCAGTAGAGGACACCGATGGTTTGAAAAGGCCGCCGTCCGTCGTACAGGATGTTAAGCCGTATGCGGGAGAGCCATACTCTGTGCACATTACAGATGAAGCTGGATGGACTTGACGGCAGACTACCGTCTGTCTGCCAACAGCTGTTCCAGCGGGTCCTCTCCCCGAACCTTCTTTGAGTCTTCGGGATCCTTGTGGGTTGGGTTGTTTTACCTCTGAGCGGCACTTTTTTTTTGCACACCATGGGCTAAATGGCCAGGTCACACGGACCCCGAAGGCTCAGATATGGTTAGGAGAGGGGACCCACTGGAACAGCTGTTAGGAGAAGATGGTAGCCTCCCGTCAAGGCCATCCATTTTGCCCAGTGTGTGTAAAACGTGTGCCTAAGAACTTCAACAACCTGACAAGCTTATATCAAATTTCTTTAGCAAGCTGCTACTTAAGGTTCAATATTTTATTTTTTTTTATAACGGGAAGTATTTTTTAATCAAAAGTTGATTTATCGAACGCAGGGAAAAAAGTTACGATTGAGAGAGAGAATAATTTCATCGAGTTCCACGGACATTCTGACCCTAAGTGACCCTCTGGTTTATTTTTCTATCACGTTTGAACCTTGAGTATTTTGTCATTTTAATTTAGATGAAAATTACTCTCGCACAGTGTGTTTAATGATTGGGTTGGGTTGTTTACCTGGGCTAAATGGCCAGGTCACAAGGACCCCGAAGGCTCAGAGAAGGTTGGGGGAGGAGACCCACTGGAACAGCAGTTGGGAGACAGATGGTAGCCTCCCGACAAAGCCATCCAGCGTGTTCTTTAACGTGCACAGGGTATGGCTCTTCCGCACACGGGGCCACGGCTTAACGTCCCATCCGACGAACGGCAGCGTTTCCAAGCCCATCGGTGTCCCCTACTGACCGTGGGCAGGGCGGGGAATTTTGCGGAGATAAATCTCAACGCTGACCCAGCTGGGACTCGAACCTGGGAACTACAGATTACGAGTCTGCGCGCTACCGACTGAGCCACCCCCGCCCCAGGTGTAACAAAGAGATCCAATGGTAACACGAAGAGAAAGAGTGGTAAACAATGATAATCAGAAATAAAAGAGCCAGTGGTAAAACTATATTCAGAGGTACAATAAAGTAAACAGTTCAAAATGGATATTCGGGAATACAATAAAAAAAAAGCCAGTAGTAAAACGAATGTGCAACAAAAAGAGCCAGTGGTAAAACCAAGAGATTCAGGGATAAAAGAGCCAGTGGTAAAAACGAAGATATTCAGGGATAAAAGAGCCAGTGGTAAAAACGAAGATATTCAGGGATAAATGAGCCAGTGGTAAAAACGAAGATATTCAGGGATAAATGAGTCAGTGGTAAAACGAAGATATTCAGGGATAAATGAGCCAGTGGTAAAGCGAAGATATTCAGGGATAAATGAGCCAGTGGTAAAACGAAGATATTCAGGGATAAATGAGTCAGTGGTAAAACGAAGATATTCAGGGATAAATGAGCCAGTGGTAAAGCGAAGATATTCAGGGATAAATGAGCCAGTGGTAAAACGAAGATATTCAGGGATAAATGAGTCAGTGGTAAAACGAAGATATTCAGGGATAAATGAGCCAGTGGTAAAACGAAGATATTCAGGGATAAATGAGCCAGTGGTAAAACGAAGATATTCAGGGATAAATGAGCCAGTGGTAAAAACGAAGATATTCATTGATAAATGAGCCAGCGGTAAAAACGAAGATATTCAGGGATAAATGAGCCAGTGGTAAAAACGAAGATATTCAGGGATAAATGAGTCAGTGGTAAAACGAAGATATTCAGGGATAAATGAGCCAGTGGTAAAGCGAAGATATTCAGGGATAAATGAGCCAGTGGTAAAACGAAGATATTCAGGGATAAATGAGTCAGTGGTAAAACGAAGATATTCAGGGATAAATGAGCCAGTGGTAAAACGAAGATATTCAGGGATAAATGAGCCAGTGGTAAAACGAAGATATTCAGGGATAAATGAGCCAGTGGTAAAAACGAAGATATTCATTGATAAATGAGCCAGCGGTAAAAACGAAGATATTCAGGGATAAATGAGCCAGTGGTAAAACGAAGATATTAAGGGATAAATGAGACAGTGGTAAAACGAAGATATTAAGGGATAAATGAGCCAGTGGTAAAACGAAGATATTCAGGGATAAATGAGCCAGTGGTAAAAACGAAGATATTCAGGGATAAATGAGCCAGTGGTAAAAACGAAGATATTCAGGGATAAATGAGCCAGTGGTAAAAACGGAGATATTCAGGGATAAATGAGCCAGTGGTAAAAACGAAGATATTCAGGGATAAATGAGCCAGTGGTGAAACGAAGATATTCAGGGATAAATGAGCCAGTGGTAAAAACGGAGATATTCAGGGATAAATGAGCCAGTGGTAAAAACAGAGATATTCAGGGATAAATGAGCCAATGATAAAACGAAGATATTCAGGGATAAATGAGCCAATGGTAAAAACGGAGATATTCAGGGATAAATGAGCCAGTGGTAAAAACGAAGATATTCAGGGATAAATGAGCCAGTGGTAAAACGAAGATATTCAGGGATAAATGAGCCAGTGGTAAAACGAAGATATTCAGGGATAAATGAGCCAGTGGTAAAAACGGAGATATTCAGGGATAAATGAGCCAGTGGTAAAACGAAGATATTCAGGGATAAATGAGCCAATGATAAAACGAAGATATTCAGGGATAAACGAGCCAGTGGTAAAAACGGAGATATTCAGGGATAAATGAGCCAATGATAAAACGAAGATATTCAGGGATAAATGAGCTAGTGGTAAAACGAAGATATTCAGGGATAAATGAGCCAGTGGTAAAAACGAAGATATTCAGGGATAAATGACCCAGTGGTAAAAACGAAGATATTCAGGGATAAATGAGCCAGTGGTAAAACGAATATATTCAGGGATAAATGAGCCAGTGGTAAAAACGAAGATATTCAGGGATAAATGAGCCAGTGGTAAAACGAAGATATTCAGGGATAAATGAGCCAGTGGTAAAAACGGAGATATTCAGGGATAAATGAGCCAGTGGTAAAACGAAGATATTCAGGGATAAATGAGCCAATGATAAAACGAAGATATTCAGGGATAAATGAGTCAGTGGTAAAAACGGAGATATTCAAGGATAAATGAGCCAATGATAAAACGAAGATATTCAGGGATAAATGAGCTAGTGGTAAAACGAAGATATTCAGGGATAAATGAGCCAGTGGTAAAAACGAAGATATTCAGGGATAAATGACCCAGTGGTAAAAACGAAGATATTCAGGGATAAATGAGCCAGTGGTAAAACGAATATATTCAGGGATAAATGAGCCAGTGGTAAAACGAAGATATTCAGGGATAAATGAGTCAGTGGTAAAACGAAGATATTCAGGGATAAATGAGCCAGTGGTAAAACGAAGATATTCAGGGATAAATGAGCCAGTGGTAAAACGAAGATATTCAGGGATAAATGAGCCAGTGGTAAAAACGAAGATATTCATTGATAAATGAGCCAGCGGTAAAAACGAAGATATTCAGGGATAAATGAGCCAGTGGTAAAACGAAGATATTAAGGGATAAATGAGACAGTGGTAAAACGAAGATATTAAGGGATAAATGAGCCAGTGGTAAAACGAAGATATTCAGGGATAAATGAGCCAGTGGTAAAAACGAAGATATTCAGGGATAAATGAGCCAGTGGTAAAAACGAAGATATTCAGGGATAAATGAGCCAGTGGTAAAAACGGAGATATTCAGGGATAAATGAGCCAGTGGTAAAAACGAAGATATTCAGGGATAAATGAGCCAGTGGTGAAACGAAGATATTCAGGGATAAATGAGCCAGTGGTAAAAACGGAGATATTCAGGGATAAATGAGCCAGTGGTAAAAACAGAGATATTCAGGGATAAATGAGCCAGTGGTAAAAACAGAGATATTCAGGGATAAATGAGCCAATGATAAAACGAAGATATTCAGGGATAAATGAGCTAGTGGTAAAACGAAGATATTCAGGGATAAATGAGCCAGTGGTAAAAACGAAGATATTCAGGGATAAATGACCCAGTGGTAAAAACGAAGATATTCAGGGATAAATGAGCCAGTGTTAAAACGAATATATTCAGGGATAAATGAGCCAGTGGTAAAAACGAAGATATTCAGGGATAAATGAGCCAGTGGTAAAACGAAGATATTCAGGGATAAATGAGCCAGTGGTAAAAACGGAGATATTCAGGGATAAATGAGCCAGTGGTAAAACGAAGATATTCAGGGATAAATGAGCCAATGATAAAACGAAGATATTCAGGGATAAATGAGCCAGTGGTAAAAACGGAGATATTCAGGGATAAATGAGCCAATGATAAAACGAAGATATTCAGGGATAAATGAGCTAGTGGTAAAACGAAGATATTCAGGGATAAATGAGCCAGTGGTAAAAACGAAGATATTCAGGGATAAATGACCCAGTGGTAAAAACGAAGATATTCAGGGATAAATGAGCCAGTGGTAAAACGAATATATTCAGGGATAAATGAGCCAGTGGTAAAAACGAAGATATTCAGGGATAAATGAGCCAGTGGTAAAACGAAGATATTCAGGGATAAATGAGCCAGTTGTAAAAACGGGATATTCAGGGATAAATGAGCCAGTGGTAAAACGAAGATATTCAGGGATAAATGAGCCAGTGGTAAAACGAAGATATTCAGGGATAAATGAGCCAGTGGTAAAAACGAAGATATTCAGGGATAAATGAGCCAGTGGTAAAAACGGAGATATTCAGGGATAAATGAGCCAATGATAAAACGAAGATATTCAGGGATAAATGAGCTAGTGGTAAAACGAAGATATTCAGGGATAAATGAGCCAGTAGTAAAACGAAGATATTCAGGGATAAATGACCCAGTTGTAAAAACGAAGATATTCAGGGATAAATGAGCCAGTGGTAAAACGAAGATATTCAGGGATAAATGAGCCAGTGGTAAAATAAAGAGAAACCAGTAATATAATAAAGGGAACGTATCACAAAGAGAACAAATAATAAAAAAAAAGAGATTCAGAGATACCAAGAAGAGAAACATTGGAGAAATAAAAGTCCAGTGGTAAAAGCAGTCTCTCCTCCAAAGCAAATCAAGTGGTCACTGATCACACCTCTGAAATTCAGTATTTAAAAAATATCTTCATGATTCTGCCTATAAGCAACAGATCCCAGCACATTCCTAAATCCCCCCATTTTTTTTTTTAATTTTTCTAAAACGATATCACTTCATCGATTCGCATATCTCGACCAGAGCGAGCCGCGTGCTTTTGGGCCAGAATTAGCTTGCTATCTGCCCCCTGACTCGCGATGCACGTTCGCCTAGTCGAAAGAGCTGCATAAGCGAGCACGTAAATCATCTGGCACTTGCAACGCACGTGCGAAGCATGGAAGCCAATTGAATTTATCTCTTTAAAAAGGAATCATACGATAGGTGCAGTTTAAACTGTCTCCCGTATTCAATTTCGATTACCCAATAAAGCAATATCTTTCTTAACGGCTCTTTGATAAGGATTTCCGATTTTTGTTTACGTACAACTAGAGGCGAGGAAATTTTCATATCGTTTCTGTTCGCATTATCTCGCTAGTTTCTGCTGATATATATTTTTTTTATCTTTCTATGCATACCTAGTGGTTAAAAAATCAAATGCTTAATTTTCGTTTGAGTTGGGTTGTTTTACCTCTGAGCGGATTAGTGATCTGGCAACCTTCGTGTCACGTGACACGAAGGTTGCCAGACCACTAATTTCAAAAAAAAAATCGTTGCCAGATATTTTTTCTGAATTCTGTAATCAACCATGGTGTTCGGATATTTTTTTGAGCGACTGTACCTGAAGTAGGTCATAGACTCTTTAAAATGAATCTGACTTTAAAAAAAGGACATTGACTGTGATACAGTGCTAAAATGACACCTTCATGAAACAGTAAAAAACTTTCATAGAACGCTACGGTGATATCATCTGCATGACCACATACTATTTCACCTAGATGGAAATCTATATTGCGTCTACATTTCACTTTTTCTATGTATGTTTTGAAGCGATATATGTATATTTGTGCATGCGTAGCAAAAATCTCTTTATTTTCATTATAAAGGGAAAAATAATATTCCAAATATAAGTTTCACACAAACGAATGTTACGTAGCAATAACGAAAATAAAAATAAGATTCCCATTACATACCAAAAAAGAGACACATTATATACTTAATTTCCCGCCCTGCCCACGGTCAGTAGGGGACACCGATGGGCTTGGAAAGGCTGCCGTCCGTCGGATGGGACGTTAAGGCGTGGCCCCGTGTGCGGGAGAGCCATACCCTGTGCACGTTAAAGAACACGCTGGATGGCCTTGACGGGAGGCTACCATCTGTCTCCCAACAGCTGTTCCAGTGGGTCCCCTCCCCCAACCTTCTCTGAGCCTTCGGGGTCCTTGTGACCTGGCCATTTAACCCATGGTGTGCAAAAAAGTGCCGCTCAGAGGTAAAACAACACAACACATAGAAAAAAGAAAAATAAGAACCACAACGCATAGAAAAAAGAAAAATAAGAACCACATTGCATAGAAAAAAGAAAAATAAGAACCACATTGCATAGAAAAAAAGAAAAATAAGAACCACATTGCATAGAAAAAAAGAAAAATAAGAACCACATTGCATAGAAAAAAAGAAAAATAAGAACCACATTGCATAGAAAAAAAGAAAAATAAGAACCACATTGCATAGAAAAAAGAAAAATAAGAACCACATTGCATAGAAAAAAGAAAAATAAGAACCACATTGCATAGAAAAAAAGAAAAATAAGAACCACATTGCATACAAAAAAAGAAATATAAGAACCATATATTGCATAGAAAAAAGAAAAATAAGAACCACATTGCATACAAAAAAGAAAAATAAGAACCACATTGCATACAAAAAAGAAAAATAAGAACCACATTGCATACAAAAAAGAAAAATAAGAACCACATTGTATATAAGAAATTAAGAACCACATTGCACATAAAAAATTAGAACCACATTGTACAAAAAAGAAAAATAAGAACCATATATTGCATCCACAAAAGAGGAAAAATAAAAAGCTCTTTGTAAACTAAAAAAAATAACAAGCAGAAAAAATTATTAAATGATCCACCTGTTGCCAGACCTGGTTTAGATCATTCCATATTCTTAGAAAAGCATTTATCCATACAAAATCTAATTTAAAATTCAATTTTTTTCCCAATCTGAAGAAACCTTATTCCCATCTCAATTTTAATCTACTGATCGCATTTCGATATTTATGGAATTCGTTTGATATTTCTCCAAATGACAGAGTTCCCATTCAACACGGCCGGGCCTTTTGTTGACAACGCATAATGGCACCGAGGATGACCAAGGTAACAATGACAGCATAGAGTCCTACAATGCCTCAACAAACAGTCTGTCAGAGGTATTGTTACGAAAACGTCACAATAAAGAACTGCTTTTGTGATCTAAGAGAGAATAAGTAATTGTTTTCTGTCTATATCCAATTCTGTTTAACACTTGGACAAAACACATTCTTCAGTAAGGGATAGCAGGAATTCCCATTGCGAGGATCTTTTATCATAAATAATGCATGATCGTGAATTTAAAGATTGCTTCACATAAAAGGTAATACTGAAACTTTCTTATTTCGGATCGTTTTTAATAAATTGAACACGATAATGTAATTCATAAAAGAGGTAAATATTGATAGATGCATTTGATTATACAAATTAAAACTCGAATCTCTGTTTCTCGACCTATTCGTAAAGAATACAGGAGAATAATTTACGCGAAAGCTTCTTTTCTGATTTCAGCCACATGATCATTATCGTGCTTAAAACTTATTACTGTTGACGAACTTACGACCTATCTCCATATACAGTCTTATAACTTACTTCCACTGTGAGCTTACAATTTACTTTCATTACGAGCCTTCGTCTCCTGGTTTACACGAGTCGGTAGGGCTCCAGTCTCGTAATCTGCAGTTCCTAGGTTCGAGTCCCACGTGGGTCAGCAGGTGACACCGATGGGCTTGGAAAGGCCGCCGTCCGTCGGATGGGACGTTAAGCCGTGGCCCCGTGTGCGGGAGAGCCATACCCTGTACACGTTAAAGAACACGCTGGATGGCCTCGACGGGAGGCTATCATCTGTCTCCCAACAGTTGTTTCAGTGGGTCCCCTCCCCCAACCTTCTCTGAGCTTTCGGGGTCCATGTGACCTGGCCATTTAGCCCATGGTGTGCAAAAAAGTGCCGCTCAGAGGTAAAACAACCCAACCGCAAAACTCCCAGCCCTGCCCAGGGTCAGTAAGTGACATCGATGGGCTTGAAAAGACCGCCATCCGTCGGATGGGACGATAAGCCTTGGCGCCATGTGAGGGCGGTCCATATCCTGTGCACATTAAAGAACACGCTTACTGGCCTAGACGGGAGGTTACCATCTGTCTCCAACCAACTTCCCAGTGGGTTCCCTTCTCCCAGGGGCGGGGTGGCTCAGTCGGTATCGGGCGAGGCTCATAATCTTCAGTTCCAAGGTTCGAGTCCCAGGTGGGTCAGCGTTGAGACTTATCTCCACAAAACTCCCCGCCCTGCCCACGGTCAGTAGGGGACACCAATGGGCTTGGAAAGGCAGCCGTCCGTCGGATGGGACGTTAAGCCGTGGCCCAGTGTGTGGGAGAGCCATACCCTGCGCACGTTAAAGAACACGCTGGATGGCCTTGACGAGAGGTTACCATCTGTCTCCCAACAGGTCTTCCAGTGGGTACCCTCCCCCCAACCTTCTCTGAGCCTTCGGTGTCCTTGTGACCTGGTCATTTAGCTCATTGTATGCAAAAAAAAGTGCCGTGAAACAACCACCTGGATCGTCTAAACGGGAGGCTACCATCTGTATCCTAACAGCTGTCCAATGGGTCCCCTCCCTCAACCGTCTCTGAGCCTTCGGATTCCTTGTGACCTGCCATTCATCTACAGATATTAAATAAGAAAGTTTTGTGATTTTACCTTCTTATAATAACCAAGTGAGCATTCATATGTCTTCTCAGAAAATGTTCGCAGATTCAACGAATATATGAATAATTATTGGTGAGTGAAAATTGCTTCAGTAACGCCCTCTATGAGTTTGTACTTCGACCCAGAACGTTTCCACTCGTCAATACGGGTTGGGTTGTTTTACCTCTGAGCGGCACTTTTTTGCACACCATGGGCTAAATGGCCAGGTCACATGGACTCCGAAGGCTCAGAGAAGGTTGGGGGAGGGGACCCACTGGAACAGCTGTTGGGAGATGATAAATTGAATGATAATTGAAGGGAAACAAAGTCAGATAATCAGCCCGAGACGATGCGTAAATTTCCTATGGATACGAGTCCGTATTGACGAGTGGGGGCGGGGGTGGCTCAGTCGGTAGCGCGCAGACTCGTAATCTGTAGTTCCCAGTTTCGAGTCCCAGCTGGGTCAGCGTTGAGATTTATCTCCGCAAAATTCCCCGCCCTGCCCACGGTCAGTAGGGGACATCGAAAGGCTTGGAAAGGCCGCCGTCCGTCGGATGGGACGTTAAGCCGTGGCCCCGTGTGCGGGAGAGCCATACCCTGTGCACGTTAAAGAACACGCTGGATGGCCTTGACGGGAGGCTACTATCTGTCTCCCAACAGCTGTTCGAGTGGGTCCCCTCCCCCAACCTTCGGGGTCCATGTGACCTGCCCATTTAGCCCATGGTGTGCAAAAAAATTGCCGCTCAGAGGTTAAACAACCCAACTTTGTCATACCATTTGTTTTGGCATTGGCCATATTCATGCAGGTGTCATTTTAGCACTAAATCATATTCAATGTCGTTTTCAAAGACAGGTTCATTTTAAAGCAGGCGTGTCCAAACTTTTAACTTCCCTGGGCCACATTGAGTGAAGATGAAGTGTTTTGGGCCGCACATAAAATATAAAATATAATTAATGAATATGAATAATAAAACTTCATTTATTTTCTTATGTTTTCTATTATAAAATAAAAAAGGGCAATATAAAACTAGTGGGATATCAAAAACTCGATGAAAATTCAGCGAGAGGAAAGCCAACGGGTCGGATCGATTTGGCGAACTTTCGCGAACGTTCGATGGCCCCTTTTTCTGTGAAGGGCTCCCTTGGCCAAAAGGATTAGGAAATCAAAATACAATGCAATATACTGCATACAAATATTGTAATTCTTCAAAAAATTCGCCGTCGAGTAAACATCACATAATTCGACAACAAAACACACATAATTCGAAACGTAAATTCTCATGGCATACTAAGATGTTTTTATTTAAATTTTTATTTCAAAATAAATGTCAACGAATCGATTATATATGAAAAATATTGCAAACATTTATTTTTTTAATAAAAATGTGTAAATTTAAATATTTTCATAATTTGCGTTTGGGCCGCATTTTAAAGGCTTTTGGGCAGCACTTTAGACAAGCATGTTTTAAAGAGTCTATGACCTCCCTCAGGTGTTACCCACACACGGTGCCTCGGCTTAACGACCCATTCGACGGATGGCGTCCTGTCCAAGTCCATCGGTGTCTCCTACTGACCGTGGACAGGGTGGGGAGTTTTGCGGAAATAAATTTCAACACTGATCCAGCTGGGACTCGAACCTGGGAATTGCAGATTACGAGTCTGGCGCACTACCGACTGAACCACTCCCTCTCAAAGGTTGGGTTGGGTTGTTTTACCTTTGAGCGGCACTTTTTTGCACACCATGGGCTAAATGGCCAGGTCACATGGACCCCGAAGGCTCAGAGAAGGTTGGGGGAGGGGGACCCACTGGAACAACTGTTGGGAGACAGATGGTAGCCTCCCGTCAAGGCCATCCAGCGTGTTCTGTAACGTGCACAGGGTATGGCTCTCCGGCACATGGGGCCACGGCTTAACGTCCCATCCGACGGACGGCGGCCTTTCCAAGCCCATCGGTGTCCCCTACTGACCGTGGGCAGGGCGGGGAATTTTGCGTAGATAAATCTCAACGCTGACTCAGCTGGGACTCGAACCTGGGAACTACAGATTACGAGCCTGGCGCACTATCGACTGAGCCACTCCCTCTCAAAGGCAAAATAATCCAACATATAAATACGACACGAAAGAATTTTATTTAAAACATAAATGACTGCAACGTAAAGAAGTGAATTTCGCCCATAAACAAAACAGATGTAAAAAGTGTCACCTAAAGAACTGTGGGGAAAAGTTTTATTTAAATGATTGTTCATCTTCTCCGAGTCCTTCTCAGCATCACCACGTGCTCCTTCCTCCTCAGCAGATCTCCGCTTCACGGCCCCGCACCATCACTTCGTCTCCGGTCTCAGCCAAGCCCACATCGGAGTGTCCATTAGCAGAATGAATCCTTTAAATTCACAGGCGCAGTGCCATTAAAGCAGAAAGACAGGCAAAGAACAGAGGCAGTTGCGACAGCGGCAATTTCGGTGTCTGGTTCGCGGACACGTTTCTTTTAAGTGGAGCTGGACGTCGAGGACGTAGGGGAGTGACGTTTCGAGGAAGAGTGCATGCAGCGATCCTGGCGATTTGATCTAGCTAAGTTGTCGACTTGTTTACACTTTTTGCTTAAGAGTCGAGAGAAACTTGGCCTAGTGGTTGGGGAGGAGTTTTTTTTTACCTCTGAGCAGGCACTTTTTTGCACATATTGGGATAAATAACTAGGTCACCAGAACCTCGAAGGCTCAGAGAGCGTTGGAGTGGGGGGGGGGAACCCATTGGAGAGTTGTCTGGAGACAGATGGTAGCCTCGCATCAAAGCCATCCAGCGTGTTAACGTGCATAGGGTATGGCTCTTCGGCATTCGGGGCCACGGCTTAATCTCCTATCTGATGGACAGCGGCCTTTCCAAGACCATCGGTGTCCCTACTGACCGTGGGCAGGGCGGGGAATTTTACAGAGATAAATCTCAACGCTGACCCAGCTGGGACTCGAACCTAGGAACTACAGACTTACGAGCCTGAAGCGCGCTACCGACTGAGCCACCCCTGCCCACCCTAAGAGCGATTGCTGGCTCATCCCATAGTGCATCAGACTCGAAACCTGCAGTTTCCAGGTTCGAGTCCCACTTGAAAAAACTTTTAGATTTATCTACGCAAAACTACTGTCCTGGTCAGTAGGGGACACCGATGGGCGTGGAATGGCCGCTGTCGGTAGAATGGGACCTTAAGCCGTGGGCTCATTAAGAATGTTAAAGTTGGGTTTGTTTTACCTCTGAGCGGCACTTTTTGGCACACCATGGGCTAAATGGCCAGGTCACATGGACCCCGAAGGCTCAAAGAAGGTTGGGGGAGGGGACCCACTGGAACAGCTGTTGGGAGACAGATGGTAGCCTCCCGTCAAGGTCATCCAGCGTGTTATTTAACGTTGGGTTGTTTTACCTCTGAGCGGCACTTTTTTGCACACCATGGGCTAAATGGCCAGGTTACATGGACCCCGAAGTCTCAGAGAAGGTTGGGGGAGGGGACCCACTGGAAGAGCTCAAATTCAAATTTATGGTAAATTCCAATTAACAGACTGCTACTTCATACGAAGACTGACAATTGCTTGAGGGTGGATTCTTCTAATAACACTGATGGTAAAAACTGAATTGCATGCTTATAAAATAATGACAATAAGAATAAACAATTCAGTCATTCTTTCACTTTTAAAATGCGTATTGTTTTAACTACATCCACAATCCTTGTTCTAATCTCTCCCACTGAAGGGATTAAGGTTTCCCTTTGTCTCTTCTGCCTGCTTCGTAAATTGTTATTTTTTTTTTCAGCTTCGTCGAGTTCAGTGTCGAGTACGAAAACCGCGTTTGTGTCGCTTCATTATCTCCAAGGGACGCTAAATTGCGTTTTATTTTTTTCCGGCGGAGGAAGAAAGAGAAAGCTGTGAGCTGGCTCGCCCTCCGCGAACCGACTCTGCCACTTCCGATCGATTCGTCGACCAAGCTAATTCCCCTACTGTGCGACATAAAGCCCTCCAGTGACTGAACCCAGAATCCACTCTTAATCACTTTACGGGAGGGTGCTCGGAGTCATCTACATTCGCACTCTCGCTCGTTTCCCCATCCTCCCTCTCGTCTGCATTCAGTTGGGATCGTAGGAAGTGCAGCCAACAATCGTAAGTCCGTCACTGCGGCTCGTTGAACATCAAATTCGCTGGAAAGTTCAAACCTAATTTTGAAGTAACGACATAAACAATTTGTGTCGGTTTTCCTTTTCATTTTCCTTAAAGCATTTTTTTATTGTGCTGGAAGTGGGTTCTTTTACTTCTGAGAGACATTTTTCTTTCATAAAGGTCATAACAGTGTTATAAATGGGCAGGTTGCAAGGACCCCAAGGGTTCAGAGACGGTTCCGAACGAGGGTTGGGTTGCTTTATCTCTGAGCGGCACTTTTTGCACACCATGGGCTAAATGGCCAGGTCACATGGACCCCGAAGGCTCAGAGAAGGTTGGGGGAGGGGACCCACTGGAACAGCTGTTGGGAGACAGATGGTAGCCTCCCGTCAAAGCCATCCAGCGTGTTCTTTAACGTGCACAGGGTATGTCTCTCCCGCACACGGGGCCACGGCTTAACGTCCCATCCGACGGACGGCGGCACCAGGTCACAAGGACCCCGAAGGCTCAGAGAAGGTTGGGAGAGGGGACCCACTGGAACAGTTTTGGGAGACAGATGGTAGCCTTCCGTCAAGGCCATCCAGCGTGTTCTTTAACGTGCACAGGGTATGGCTCTCTCGCAGACGGGGCCACGGCTTAACGTGGCCCCGTCTGCGAGAACGTGGCACCGGCGTCCTTTCCAAGCCCATCGGTGTCCCCTACTGACCGTGGGCAGGGCGGGGAATTATGTGGAGATAAATCTAAACGCTGACCCAGCTGGGACTCGAACCTGGGAACTACAGATTACGAGCCTGGCGCGCTACCGTCTGAGCCACCCCCGCCCTACACCACCATGGATCTCCAAGAAAACGCAGCCTCATTTAGAACACAACGTTATGGACTTCCTGAACACGACATATTGTCCCTCCTGGAACGTTATATTACGGCACTCTTGGAATACAATATTATGGCTCTCCCGGAACATGACACCACAGCAACAGCGCCCCTCTTTGAACTTGAGAACAGAGTCATCGGAGGGTATAACATTGTGGCTTTCCTTGAATAAGATTCCACAGTGCTGTTGAAAAAAGAGATCACTGCCCTCCTGGAACCCAATAGTAGGGCAAGACAGCCCTCTTGGAACACAAGGCTAGTGCAAAGCAACCTTCTTAGACAAAACACTACTTCATGACAGCCCTTCTGGAATGCAATGCTACAGCAAGATCCTGGGAAAATTCTGGGGTTGCATTTTTAGAACACAATAATTACAGCACCTGGAACACAACATTATGACATAACAGCCCTCTTGAAACACAAGACTATGGTATGAAACCCTCTTGAAATACAACATTGCAACATAGCAAACTTTCTGAAACAAAAGAATGGCAGCTGGCTCGAAACGTAACAACTAAGGCATGATAGCTCTCCTGGAACACAACACAACATTATGACATAACAGCCCTCTTGAAACACAAGACTATGGTATGAAAGCTCTCTTGAAATACAACATTGCAACATAGCAAACTTTCTGAAACAAAAGAATGACAGCTGGCTCGAAACGTAACAACTAAGGCATGATAGCTCTCCTGGAACACAACACAACATTATGACATAACAGCCCTCTTGAAACACAAGACTATAGTATGAAAGCCCTCTTGAAATACAACATGGCAACATAGCAAACTTTCTGAAACAAAAGAATGACAGCTGGCTCGAAACGTAACAACTAAGGCATGATAGCTCTCCTGGAACACAACACAACATTATGACATAACAGCCCTCTTGAAACACAAGACTATAGTATGAAAGCCCTCTTGAAATACAACATGGCAACATAGCAAACTTTCTGAAACAAAGGAGAGTACAGCCCTCATGGAACACAACATTAGGGTGAGTCAACAGTACAGCCCTCATGGAACACAGCATTAGGGTGAGTCAACAGTACAGCCCTCTTGGAACACAACATTCGGGTAAGAAAACAGTACAGCCCTCTTGGAACACAGCATTAGTGTAAGAAAACAGTACAGCCCTCTTGGAACACAACATTAGGGTAAGAAAACAGTACAGCCCTCTTGGAACACAGCATTAAAGTAAAACAACAGTCTTAGGCCTAGACGATCAGAGCTACAATCACCAAACTTCTTCGTCTACAGCTTCATCTGACGGCAACTTCAGCCCTGTAAGATGTTGGGCCCCAGTGAATCAGGCCCCACTGTGTTGTTATATTGCGATACCACTGCGCAATATCCAGTAAATTCGTCATCAAGGTATTGTTGGAAATAAAGGTAACTTCTAGAACTGTTACTAAATTCCGATATTATCAAATTAACTCTAACGAGAGCGGAAAAAGGAACAAAAATCATGGAATGATTTCTTTTTAATATTTCGGTGTTTAGTTTCTGGAATGGGGGCGGGGGTGGCTCATTCGGTAGCGCGCCAGGCTCGTAATCTGCAGTTCCCAGGTTCGAGTCCCAGCTGAGTCAGCTTTGAGATTTATCTCCGCAAAACTCCCCGCCCTCTCCACAGTCAGTAGGGGACTCCGATGGGGTTGTAACGGCCGCCGTCCATTGACAGGGACGTTAAACGTTGGCTCCGTGTGCGGGAGAGCCATACCCTGTGCAGGTTAAAGAACACGCTGGATGGACTTGACGGGAGGCTATCATCGGTCTCCCAACAGTCGTTCCAGTGGGTCCCTCCCCCAACCTTTTCTGAGCTTTCGGAATCCATGTGACCTGGCCATTTAGCCCATGGTGTACAAAAAAAGTACCGCTCACATGTAAAACAACTCATCCCAAGTTTCTGGAATGGTTTGAAGTATAGCAGGATTTATTTAGACAAGGCGCAATTCTTTGAGAAAAGTAATAAATTTCTTTTCCAAGAAAATCAGTTGGAAAACGAAAACATTCAACGAAGCATTTTACATGAAACAATTGCACGAAGCATTTTAATAAATAAAGGTTATGAAATTATACTCCACTGAAATGGAAAATGGAAGAACAAATGGAAACGATTACGACAAAACAGATCGATTCCAGACAGGAGGTGACGTCACAACTCGAAATTCTGGACAGAACCGAAAGAAATCGGAGATATATTTTGATGAAATGTAATTTTCGGTTATTCCACTTACAATTAGAAGAAAAATATATCGCATTCGGTTGGGTTGTTTTACCTCTGAGCGGTACTTTTTTTGCACACCATGGGCTAAATGGCCAGGTCACAAGGACCCCGAAGGCTCAGAGAAGGTTGGGGGTTGGGTTGTTTTACCTCTGAGCGGCACTTTTTTTGCACACCATGGGCTAAATGGCCAGGTCACAAGGACCCCGAAGGCTCAGAGAAGGTTGGGGGTTGGGTTGTTTTACCTCTGAGCGGCACTTTTTTTGCACACCATGGGCTAAATGGCCAGGTCACAAGGACCCCGAAGGCTCAGAGAAGGTTGGGGGTTGGGCTGTTTTACCTCTGAGCGGCACTTTTTTTGCACACCATGGGCTAAATGGCCAGGTCACAAGGACCCCGAAGGCTCAGAGAAGGTTGGGGGTTGGGTTGTTTTACCTCTGAGCAGCACTTTTTTTGCACACCATGGGCTAAATGACCAGGTCACAAGGACCCCGAAGGCTCAGAGAAGGTTAGGGTTGGGTTGTTTTACCTCTGAGCGGCACATTTTTTTGCACACCATGGGCTAAATGGCAGGTCACAAGGACCCCGAAGGCTCAGAGAAGGTTGGGGGTTGGGTTGTTTTACCTCTGAGCAGCACTTTTTTTGCACACCATGGGCTAAATGACCAGGTCACAAGGACCCCGAAGGCTCAGAGAAGGTTAGGGTTGGGTTGTTTTACCTCTGAGCAGCACATTTTTTTGCACACCATGGGCTAAATGGCCAGGTCACAAGGACCCCGAAGGCTCAGAGAAGGTTGGGGGTTGGGTTGTTTTACCTCTGAGCAGCACTTTTTTTGCACACCATGGGCTAAATGACCAGGTCACAAGGACCCCGAAGGCTCAGAGAAGGTTAGGGTTGGGTTGTTTTACCTCTGAGCGGCACATTTTTTTGCACACCATGGGCTAAATGGCCAGGTCACAAGGACCCCGAAGGCTCAGAGAAGGTTGGGGGAGAGGACCCACTGTCACAGCTGTTGAGAGAAAGATGGTAGCTCCCGTCAAGTCCAGGGGATCTCCTCCCTCAAGGCCATCCAGAATGTTCTTTAAAGTGCGGATGGCCTTGACGGCGGCCTTTTGAAGCCCATCTGTGTCCCCTATTGATCATGGGCAGGGCGGGGAGTTTTGTGGAGATAAATCTCAACGCTGACCCAGCTGGGACTCGAATATATCGCATTCGCGATTTGTACTTCGTTCCAACTTGAGTACAGAGTCATCGGAGTCAGTGACGTCCAAATGTCTTTTTTCTTGTTACAACGTACAATTAGCTCTCGATTTAAGGGAATTTTAATTAAAGAGTTGGGTTGTTTTACCTCTGAGCGGCACGTTTTTGCACACCATGGGCTAAATGGCCAGGTCTCATTGACCCCGAAGGCTCAGAGAAGGTTGGGGAGGGGACCCACTGGATAGCTGTTGGGAGACAGATGGTAGCCTCCCGTCAAGGCCATCCAGCGTGTTCTTTAATGTGCACAAGGTATGACTCTCCCGCACACGGGACCACGTCCATCCGACGGACGGCGTCCTTTCCAAACCCATCGGTGTCCCCTACTGACCGTGGGCAGGGCGGGGAATTTTGCGGAGATAAATCTCAACGCTGACCCAGCTGGGACTCGAACCTGGGAACTACAGATTACGAGCCTGGCGCGCTACCGACTGAGCCACCACCGCCCCATTTAATTAAAGTTTTGGAATAATGCAGTCGTTGTATATAAGCCTTTATTTTAATTACGTTGTCATATTTTTGTGGACTAATACAGTTTGTGTTGAACACCAAACAAAATTTGGGTGCACCGCTGGCGACTATTAGGTAGGACAGAAATATGGAAACAGTTGAATGTTATCTCAGCAGAAAATCACAAAAAGAGTTTAATAACTTCTTTAGTATAATTCGTAATGAAAAATGTGTCTAGAGGAAAGTTAAAGATCTCAATGAAATCTGTCTAAATCTCGGCTTTAAACGATATTTGTTCAGTATTCAAAGCGTTATGAATGTTGGAATATATTTAACAGACTACAAAAATATTTGCTCCAAAATTTAAGGGGCGGGGGTGGCTCAGTCGGTAGCACGCCAGGCTCGTAATCTGTTGTTCCCAGGTTCGAGTCCCAGCTGGGTCAGCGTTGAGATTTATCTCCGCAAAATTCCCCTCCCACGGTCAGTAGGGGACACCGATGGGCTTGGAAAGACCACCGTCCGTCGGATGGGACGTTAAGCCGTGGCCCCGTGTGCGGGACAGCCATACCCTGTGCACGTTAAAGAACACGCTGGATGACCTTGACGGGAGGCTACCATCTGTTTCCTAACAGCTGTTCCAGTGGGTCTCCTCCCCCAACCATCTCTGAGCCTTCGGGGTCCATGTGACCTGGCCATTTAGCCCATGGTCTGCAAAAAAGTGCCGCTCACAGGTGGAACAACCCAAATAACCCAAATCCAAAATTTAATTGAAACAGTTTAAGAGAGAGGCCTGGGGTCGTTTAGTCGGTAGCGCGCCAGGCTCGTAATATGCAATTCCCAGGTTCGAGTCCCAGCTGGATCGGCGTTGAGATTTATCTCCGCAAAACTCTCCTGGCAGTAGAGGACACTGATGGGCTTGGAAAAGGCGCCGTTCGTCGGATGAGACGTTAAGCCGTGGTCCTATGTGCGGGAAAGCCATACCCTGTGCACTTTAAAGAACACGCTGAATGGCTTTGACGATAGGCTACCATCTGCCCAGGGGGGTTTCTTCCCTATACCTTCTCTGAGCCCTCGGGGTGTTTGTGACCTGGCCATTTATGATCTCTGATCTCAACCTGTTTTAATTAAATTTTGAATTAAGTTTTTTAAACGTGTTAAATATTCCAGCTTTCATACCACTTTGAATACTGAACAAATAGTGATTGAAATCGAGATTTAGGTAAAGGGGTTTATCAAAATAATGGAAAGACGTCCTGTTTGTAGAGAACATTTTATTAATAAGCTGTAGACTCACTTCGGGCGTTCAGAACAGACGCAATTCGACGTGGAATAGACTTATACACGTCTTCCATGTACGGCAATGGATTGTGGTACCATTCTTCCTGTAAAATATGGCCCAACTATGCCAGTGATGCTGGAGGTGGAAAGTGTGATCTGACTTGCGCTCCAGCTATCCCACAAATGTTCAATAATATTGACGTCTGGAGATTGAGGTGGCCAGGGTAGCTGATGTACCTCATCTTCATGCTCTAGAAACCACAACTGGACACGTTTCGCACAATGCATGGATGCATTATCCGCTTGAAAAAAAATGACGGTCATTAGGGAACAATGCCTGCAACATTGGGTGCAGGTGGTTCGCGAGAATGGATTCGTACGTTGCGGATGTGACACGACCCTGCAGAATAACTAATGGCCCTAAGGAATGCCATGATATGGCACCACACAGCATCAGGGATCCACCTCAATGCTTCACAGTCGGAATCAAACAGTCAGTGTGGTACGCTTCTGCAGATTTTCGCCAGATGTACACTCTACTAGTGGTGGGTAACAATGTGTAGCACGATTCATCAGACCAGTTGACACGTTGGGTTGTGTTGTGTTGTTTTACCTCTGAGCGGCACTTTTTTGCACACCATGGGCTAAATGGCCAGGTCACATGGACCCCGAAGGCTCAGCGAAGGTTGGGGGAGGAGACCCACTGGAACAGCTGTTGGGAGACAGATGGTATCCTCCCGTCAAGACCATCCAGCGTGTTCTTTAATGTGCACAGGGTATGGCTCTCTCGCACAGGGGCCACGGCTTAACGTCCCATCCGACGGACGACGGCCTTTCCAAGCCCATCTGTGTCCCCTACTGACCGTGGGCAGGACGGGGAATTTTGCGGAGATAAATCTCAACGCTGACCCAGCTGCGACTCGAACCTGGGACTACAGATTACGAGCCTGGCGCGCTACCGACTGAGCCACCCCCGCCCCTTCACTCTACTAGTGGTGGGAACAATGTGTAGCACGATTCATCAGACCAGTTGACACATTGCCAGTCTTTAGCATCCCAGTTTTTATGCGCTTTGCACCTCCTTACACGTTTTGTTGCATTGATGTTGGTAATTAGAGTTTTGGGGATCGCAGCACGTCCATAAATACCGGCACATTTAAGTTCCCGACGAATGGAATCATTTCGACTGGTCTTCAACTCTGCTGCTATTTGCGGTGCTGTGGTCTTGTGCTTCCGTTGTAAATCCGTGCCAACATTCGCCTATCCCTATCTAACAAGTTCGCATGGCGTCCACAATTTGTACGTTTGGAGGCAACGCCTGTCCTTTTGATAGGTAGTCATAATCTTCGATACAGTTCCTTGTGTTATATCTACTATTTCCGCCATTTTGGTTACTGAAGCTCCTGCAAGACGCGCACTAATGATCATGTCTCTTTAATAGTCACCGAGATCTGACATTGTTGATAATTACAACACAACATCTGTTTCACCAAACGCCTGTGGCATTGCTACGTGATAGCCGACATCGTACTTCACCCGTTTATATATCACCGATGGGCTTGGAAAGACAGCCGTCCAACGCATGGGACGTTAAGCTGTGGTTCCGTATGATGGAGAGCCATACCCTGTGCACGTTAAAGAACACGCTGGGTGGCCTTGACGGGAGGCTACCATCTGTCTCCCAACAGCCATTACAGTGGGTCCCCTCTCCCAACCTTCTCTGAGCCTTCGGGGTCCATGTGACCTAGACATTTAGCCCATTGTGTGCAAAAAAGCGCCGCTCAGAGGTAAAATAACCAAACAACCAATTCCTTTATATACGTCACATCGCAGGTGACGTCGTCCCTGTGATATGCATACGGCACATTGCGTATACGCCAATCGCCGTCGATGTTTCCATTATTTTGATAAACCCCTGTAGATTAAAAATGAATTAAAGATATCAATCAAGATACATTTTCCATTAAAAACCATATTGAAGAAGTTATTGAGTTTTGAATGTGATTTTTCTATTGAGATAACATGCAACGTTTCCCATTTTTCTGTTAGTATCCGTAGTTGAATGTTGTCGGCGGGGAACGAAATTAAACACAAGCATCGCACGTGAAGGCTTCAAATTAGCCGTGCCACGGGCAAAGTCCAACACGCTCACCGCAACAATAACAGTCTTACCTCTGAGAGACGGTCTTATTATCAATTTATGCAATCTGCACTCTAGGGCGAGCAGGGTTGGCTTGGTCGGCAGCGCACCAGACTCGTAATTTGCAGTTGGGTTGGGTTGTTTTACCTCTGAGCGGCACTTTTTTGCACACCATGGGCTTAATGGCCAGGTCACATGGACCCCGAAGGCTCAGAGAAGGTTGGGGGAGGGGACCCACTGGAACAGCTGTTGGGAGACAGATGGTAGCCTCTCGTCAAGGTCATCCAGCGTGTTCTTTAACGTGCACAGGGTATGGCTCACCCGCACACGGAGCCACGGCTTAACGTCGCATCCGACGGACGGCGGTCTTTCCAAGCCCATCGGTGTTCGGAGATAAATTTTTCGGAGATAAATCTCAATGTTGACCCAGCTGGGACTCGAACCTGGGAACTGCAAATTACGGGGGGCGGGGTGGCTCAGTCGGTAGCGCGCCAGGCTCGTAATCTCCCTGACCACGGTCAGTAGGGGACACCGATGGGTTTGGAATTGATGGATGGCCTTGATGGGAGGCTACTATCTGTCTCTTAATAGCTGTTCCAATGGGTCCACCCAACCTACTCCGAGCTTTCGGAATATTTGTAACCTGACCATTTAGCCCATTGTGTTCATAAAAGTGCCGCTCAGAGATAAAACAACCCAACCTATTGTGTCCAAAAAGGTAGCGGTCACAACTAAAATAACCAAACAGAAAAAGAATTTTTTAATTTTCTCTTAAAATGAAAAAAAAGAGTTGATATCTACAGACGGACAGACAGACGCAAAGCGAAAGCATGAGAAAGTTTTTTTTTTTTGAAAACGAGCTAAAAATGGCTGCTTTTTTTACAACTCAAATAACACACTCTCGAAGTTAAAGCCGTCTTGTGCTTTGCTACTGAAAAGGAAAAGAGAGTAGAAAATTTTGGCGATTACTTCAGAAACATATCTTAAATCACTTAAATGTCAATAACTTCCGACCCGAAAAGCGAGCAACTTGATTTCAAAGAATGGAACCCAAAGAACTGAGATTTGAATTTGAACGGAACAGACTATATGGAAAGTGCTTTGAGCAGAACATTGTATATCGTTTAATTGAAAATTATGACTTTGGTTGTTTTACCTTTGAGCTGCACTATTTTGCACACAATGGGCTAAATGGCCAGGTCACAAAGACTCCGAGATGGTTGTGGGAAGAGGTTCCACTGGGCTGCTTTTAGGAGACAGATGGTAGCATCCTGTCAAGGCCACTAAGCGTATTCTTTACAGGGTATGACTCTCCCGCACACGGGGCCACGGCTTAACATCCCATCCGACAGACAGCGGCTTTTCCAAGCCCATCGGTATCCCCTACTGACTGAGGGCAGGGAGTTTGCGGAGATAAATCTCAACGCTAGCCCAGCTGGGACTCGAACCTGAGAATCGCAAATCTAGGGTTTGTCTCTGTTGCACACACCGATGGGCTTGGAAAGATCGCCGTCCGTCGGATGGGACGTTAAGTCGTGGCCCCATATGCGGGAGAGCCATACACTGTGCACGTTAAAGAACACGATGGATGGCCTTGACGGGAGGCTACCATCTGTCTCCCAACAGCTGTTCCAGTGGGTCTCCTCCCCCAACCTTCTCTGAGCCTTCGGGGTCCATGTGACCTGGCCATTTAGCCCATGGTGTGCAAAAAAGTGCTGCTCAGAGGTAAAACAACCCAACTCTACCGCACTTGGGGCTACAGCTTTTCGTGGGTAGGTAGCTAGTGAGAAAGATAGATTCCCGGCAATCCTCTGTGGCTATCAGTTTATTAAACCATGAAAAAGGTTTTCTTGGAAACATTGGCCTACTTATTATCCAGCTTTAAAAAACGTTATCACCAATGATCGTTAATAATTTAACGCCGTATTAACTGATCTCATAACCGCACTAGAAACACTTTGAATACTTGTACCTAAAATTTCTGATTCGGTAGTGTTGTCGATTGTGTTTACTGCGTATGTATTCCATTGAACGTGTGCGGGAGAGCCATACCTTGTGCACGTTAAAGAACACGCTGGATGGCCTTGACGGGAGGTTACCATCTGTCTTCCAACAGCTGTTCCAGTGGGTCCCCTCCCCCAACCTTCTCTGAGCCTTCGGGGTCCATGTGACCTGGCCATTTAGCCCATGGTGTGCAAAAAAGTGCTGCTCAGAGGTAAAACAACCCAACCCAAATCCGAAAGACACTTTTATGCAAATAATGGGGCAAATGAAAAGGAACCCCAAGGGCTCAGAGTTGGGTTGTTTTATCTCTGAGCGGCACTTTTTTGCACACAATGGGCTAAATGGCCAGGTCACATGGACCCCGAAGGCTCAGAGAAAGATGGGAGAGGGGACCCACTGGAACAGCTGTTGGGAGACAGATGATAGTCTCCCGTCAAGGCCATCCAGCGTGTTCTTTAACGTGTACAGGGTATGGCTCTCCCGCACACGGGGCCACGGCTTAACGTCCCATCCGACGGACGGCGGCCTTTCCAAGCCCATCGGTGTCCCCTACTGACCGTGGGCAGGGCGGGGAATTTTGCGGAGATAAATCTCAACGCTGACCAAGCTGGGACTCGAACCTGGGAACTACAGATTACGAGCCTGGCGCGCTACCGACTGAGCCACCCCCGCCCCAAAGGAGGGGGGAGGAGACTTACTGAACATCTGTTGGGAGACAGATGGTACCTCTCATCAAGACTATCCAGCGTGTTCTTTAACTCGCACAGGCTTTCCAGCACACGTGGCTACGGCTTAATGTCGCATCCGACGGACAGCAGCTTTTCCAAGCCGTTCGGTGTCACCTACTTATCGTTGGCAGGGCGGGGAGTTCTTATGGAGATAAATCTCAACGCTGGCCCAGCTGGTACTCGAACCAGGAGCGACCAACTGAACCATTCCCGTCCCGATGGATAAAGATAAGGGATCCACTGGATAGCTGTTAGAAGAGAGATGATAGCCCCCTCCCCATCAAGGCCATTCAATATTTAAGTAGGACAGGGTAGGTGGGTCATTTTGCCTCTCAGCAGCCCTTTTTTGCACACCATGGACTAAATGGCCAGGTCACAAGGACCCCGAAGGATCAGAGAAGGTTGGGGGAGAGGACACACTGGAACAGCTGTCGGGAGACAGATGGTAGTCTCCCGTCAAGCACATTCAGTGTTTTTTTTTTAACATGGAAGTGTATAGCACTGCTGCATACAGAAAAAGTGGTTAATGGCCTATCCGATACACGTCGGGCATTTCCGAGAGCAGAGAGGGAGCTTAGCTGACATTAATCGCAACGCTGCGTCGAACATTGAAACCGCAGATTACGAGCCTGACCCCGATTGAGCACCTCATTATGTGGAAGGCATAAAAACAAGAAACAACTGATCTGATTAGTTTACAACACGGTGGTTTTTCGTGATGTAAACTTTCAGTATGTTAGAGTGCACGAGTTATTTCTCAGCGGTGGAAACGAAACCAAACCTATGTAGGCGAAAAACGCATTAGGGTTGGGTTGTTTTACCTATGAGCGGCACTGGGACCCACTGGAATAGCTGTTGGGAGACAGATGGTAGCCTCCCGTCAAGGTCATCCTTTCTTTAACGTGCACAGGGTATGGCTCTCTCGGTTTAACGTCCTATACAACGGACGGAGGCTTTTCGAAGCCAATCGGTGTTGGGGTTGTGGGTTGTTTTACCTCTGAGCGGCACTTTTTTGCACACCATGGGCTAAATGGCCAGGTCACAAGGACCCCGAAGGCTCAGAGAAGGTTGGGAGAGGGGACCCACTGGAATAGCTGTTGGGAGACAGATGGTAGTCTCCCGTCAAGGCCATCCAGCGTGTTCTTTAACGTGCACAGGGTATGGCTCTCCCGCACACGGGGCCACGGCTTAACGTCACATCCGACGGACGGCAGCCTTTCCAAGCCCATCGGTGTCCCCTACTGACCGTGGGCAGGGCGGGGAATTTTGCGGAGATAAATCTCAACGCTGACCCAGCTGGGACTCGAACCTGGAAACTACAGATTACGAGCCTGGCGCGTTACCGACTGAGCCACCCCCGCCCCACTGGACAGGAGGTTACTGTACGGGAGGCTACCCTACATCGCCAGTGTCCAGTGGGTCCCCAATCACCTGGAGTCATGCGAAGATTTAGTATTATAGAAAATGATATCTTTATCATAATATTTAAATTAAATTTACAAGGCTAATTTGCCATTTGGGGAACTAAAGTTTAACTATCAAAGATGTATACTTTTTATCCATAGCATTTTATTGCATCACAAAGTGTTAATATAAAATATAAGGTTGGAAGTACCCCAACTTTCTCTGAGCCGTTGGGGTACTTCCAACCTTACCATTTTGCGCATTATGTGCAAAAAAAATGGGCTGTTCAGTGGTAAAACAATCCGACCGGGACATGTGGGATGTTCGTTTAGAAAGAGAATTAAGTTCTTATTTTCCATATTTTTCCATCTCTGACAGTGGCAATTCGAATTAATGGTTAATAGCGAAAATATATGTAGTAATATTTTATTGCTGTGTAGAGAGAAATTTTTCGTTTACGCCTTATACCGAACAACAAGGGGCGGGGTGGTCAGTCGGTAGCGCGCAGGCTCCTAATCTGCAGTTCCCAGGTTCGAGTCCCAGCTGGGTCAGCATTGAGAGTTATCTCCGCAAAATTCCCCGCCCTGCCTACGGTTAGTAGGAGACACCGATGGGCTTGAAAAGGCCGCCGTTCGTCGAATGGGACGTTAAGCCGTGGCCCCGTATGTGGGAGAGTCATACCCTGTGCATGTTAAAGAACACGTTGGATGGCCTTGACTGGAGGCTATCATCTGTCTCCCAACAGGTGTTCCAATGGGTCCCCTCCCTCAACATTCTCTGAGCCTTCGGGGTCCTTGTGACCTGTCTATTTACCCCGTGGTGTGCAAAAAATTGCCGCTCAGAGGTAAAACAACTCAACAACACACATTTCTTTTTTTAATACCCAAAACCGACATTAAATACAACTTTTCGCTTCATTCAAATCCCTGCGCATGCGCAATGTCGATAGGTTGTTTCCTCCTTGATTAACTACGACGTCACCGTAGGGTTGCCGTGGTTACGGAAGGGAAGTCCATTTCCTTGACGTTTTGTCCCAAGGCAACATGGGAAGGGAAACTGTACGAGAAGTGGGGAGGGGTTGGGAGAAAGAAGAGGAGGGTAAACATGGAAGATGGAAAGAGAGTCCGTAATTATTTTGATTGCATCCCGCATTTTCGGACGATGCTTGTGTAATGGAGAAAATGCAGCAGCCATGTCAAAGGCACGGTTTATTCCGAATCTACCAATCTGATCTTTTGAAATTGTCAATATAGATATTGCTGCTTTGATTCAGACACATTTTATATTTTTGGATTGTTTATTTTCGTCGTACAAGTAAATATCAAGATCAATAATATCACTATTCGCATTTTCCAAAAATAATAATAGGGATAATAACTCTCTCTAACGGTGGAAACATTTTCAAAATACCGCAGCGGTATTTTGAAAAAGTTGAAAATGTTTCCATTTTCAAAGTACCCGCTGCCATTATAATAATGGCAGCGGGGGTGGCTCAGTCGGTAGCGCGCCAGGCTCGTAGTCTGCAGTTCCCAGGTTCGAGTCCCAGCTGGTTCAGCGTTGAGAGTTATCTCCGCAAAACTCCCCGCCTTGCCCATGATCAGTACGGGACAACGATGGGCTTGGAAAGACCGCCGTCCGTCGGATGGGACATTAAGCCGTGGCCCGTGAGAGGGAGAGCCATACCCTGTGCACGTTAAAGAACACGCTGGATGGCCTTGACTGGAGGCTACCATCTGTCTCCCAACAGAAGTTCCAGTGGGTTTTCCCAACCTTCTCTGAGCCTTCGGGGTTGGGTTGTTTTACTTCTGAGCGGCACTTTTTTGCACACCATGGGCTAAATGGCCAGGTCACATGGACCCCGAAGGCTCAGAGAAGGTTGGGGGAGTGGACCCACTGGAACAGCTGTTGGGAGACAGATGGTAGCCTCCCGTCAAGGCCATCCAGCGTGTTCTTTAACGTGCACAGGGTATGCCTCTCCCGAACACGGAGCCACGGCTTAACGTCCCCTCCGACGGACGGCGGCCTTTCCAAGCCCATCGGTGTCCCCTACTGACCGTGGGCAGGGCGGGGAATTTTGCGGAGATAAGTCTGAACGCTGACCCAGCTGGGACTCGAACCTGGGAACTACAGATTACGAGCCTGGCACGCTACCGACTGAGCCACCCCCGCCCCAGCCTTCGGGGTAAGTGCAGCTCAGAGGTAAAACAACTCTACCCAACGCATAGTGGAAATGATCGACTTAAGATAGAAATAAAAAATTATGGCGGTGCAAGTGAAGAGTTTTAACAGGCGATTTTTTTTTTGAAAATACCGAAGTTTTCAACGAATATTGCACACCATGCATTTAGGTTAGAAATGCCTAATTTTTGTCGTACAGGTGGAAATCAAGAGCTCTAATATTATGATCTGTGTAAATGGTAGCTAGGTAGTCAGTGGGAGGCGAACTAGATACCAATCCCCTGTGATGATGAAAAGAATCGGCCAGACCTAGTAACTAATGTCCGACCCCGCCTTCACATGGTGCAGACCGTTAGTACCTTCAAAAGAGATTTGGGTTGTTTTACCTCTGAGCGGCACTTTTTTGCACACCATGGGCTAAATGGCCAGGTCACATGGACCCCGAAGGCTCAGAGAAGGTTGGGGGAGGGGACCCACTGGAACAGCTGTTGGGAGACAGATGGTAGCCTCCCGTCAAGGCCATCCAGCGTGTTCTTTAACGTGCACAGGGTATGGCTCTCCCGCACACGGGGCCACGGCTTAACGTCCCATCCGACGGACGGCGGCCTTTCCAAACCCATCGGTGTCCCCTACTGACCGTGGGCAGGGCGGGGAATTTTGCGGAGATAAATCTCAACGCTGACCCAGCTGGGACTCGAACCTGGGAACTACAGATTACGAGCCTGGCGCGCCCTTCAAAAGAGATACTCTCTTGTGGAAGTGAACAGAAAAAGAGGGCTGCCAGATTAGTGTGGCCTACTGATCTGGACGACTATGGCTACTTTTCTTTTTTTTTCTACTCTGCTGAGGAGTGGTCAACCACACAGGGTCCTGGTGCTGACCATATAAACCCACTGGACTGGACAGATATATGGCTCTGAGCTTGATTATGGATCCTGATTTTGCTGCACTGGTGGGCTTCTGTGGAGGGATAATCTTCCGCTGTGTTTTCTGTTTGTTTGTGGGTTGACAGCCCCAAGTGAATAGATTCACAAGATATGTTTATCAGCTGGTGGATAATCCTGAGCAGAGGTCATCGCAGGCACCTGAACTCTTTGCTTCTATTGGCATCGTCAAATTCTACATTGGAGGAAGTCTTCCAGTGTAGATGGCTTCAGCCTTTAGTGGTAGGGGAACGGGTCTTTGCCCCATGTCTGCGATTAGGGGGCTGTTTGATATTGTCGGCATTCCCTCTCTCAATAAACATAGTTTCTTTAAACATCCCACTAACCATTTTCTCTCCATAAGTAGTTGGAATGTGAGCACTCTGCACAGAGCTTTTTCTCTTGATGTCCTCACACAAGAATTCCACCATTATAATTTAGATATTCTCGGCTTGCAAGAGACCAGATGGACAGATAAAGGTCAGATTCTTAAAAATAATCTTAAATTTCTCTTTTCAGGGAGGGACGAAATAAATATCTTCAAGGCATAAGTGTGCTTCTCAGCAGACACGCTAGTGATGCTCTTCTAGGATACGAGTGCATTAATGAAAGGTTTCTTACAGCAAAATTTCAGACAAGCGTTAAAGACTTGAATGTTATCTGCTGTTATACCCCCACTGAGGATGCCGATGAGAAGGATAGGTTTTATGGACAACTTCAGGATATTTTGAATTCTGTCAAGAAAGGAGATATTACCCTTCTTCTAGGTGACTTCAATGCCAAAGTTGGTACTGACTCTGTTTTTTGGGGAGGAGTAATGGGCCCTTTTGATATTGCTAGCTCCAATGGCAATGGGCAACATCTCCTACAGGTAAGCCAATAACTGTTTCAGAATAACTAACACTTATTAGAAACACCACGACATACATAAGTATATATGGGATTCATAAGAATATGATTGATTATATATTAATTAACGTGGGGTACGCGTACCCCACGTTGAGAACCCCTATTCTAACCAATTGTTACTTTGTTACATGTTGCTTGTTCCCATTATTAGTTCTACTCCCATTGTTTGTAATGATGATAGATGCATTGGCAGCTTTAGTATTGGCCCTATAACACAATCTGAAGTTATTTTGGCTATTTCTAAACTTAAACTTCATAAATCCCCAGGAGTAGATGAAATTACTACGGAAATGCTTAGAGCTGGGAATGTTTCGGTTACCACTTCGATGACTGAAATTTTGAGAATCTTTTATGATAAAGGCATGGTCTCTAAGGATTTTACCAGAGCTATTATTATCCCTATTTTTAAGAAAGGTTGATCGCAGTTCTGGTGATAACTATAGGGGTATCAGCCTACTCTCCGTTCCAGGTAAAGTTCTTTCCATGATTGTGCTTAATAGAATTAAGAATCTGGTTGACAGTCAATTGCGTGATGAGCAATGTGGATTCAGAAGTGATAGGGGATGTGTAGATCAAATATTTTAACTCATGAAGATTTTTAAGAAATGTTTAGAGTTTCAGAAACTTGTAGTTACAAGCTTTGTAGATTTTAAAAAGGCTTTCGACTCTGTTGATCGTCATAATTTGTGGTTGTGAGATCATATGGTATACCAGACAAGTTAATTAACATAACGAAAGCTCTCTATAATAATACTGAATCGTGTGTAATCGTGGTAAGGCTTGTAGCAATTGGTTTAGCATTACGTCTGGTGTTCGACAAGGGTGCATTGTGTATCATTTTCTCTTTAGTTTGGTTATTGATTATGTTATGCGAAATTCACTGCAAGGGAAAGATTTTGGCCTTAAATGGGCTGGAGATACGAAAATTTCTCATGTAGATTATGCTGATGATTTAGCCGTTTTGGCAAATGATGTGGATGAGATGAACTCTTTCATTTGAACTGTTGATGAAACTGGCACTAGAGAAGGTTTGGTTATAAACAGAGAGAAAACTAAAGTGATGAAAATAGGTCAGGCAGGCTGTGATTCAGTTCATCTGAATGCTTGCAGTCTTGAGCAGGTGTCACAGTTTAATTATCTTGGGAGCTATGCAACAGATGCTGGTGATGTGCGGCATGAGATTAACAGACGAATAGGGATTGCTGCCGGGAGTTTTAAGAATCTATGGAGATTGTGGAGAAATAGGCGTATACACCTAAAGACTAAAATTAGACTGTATAATAGTTTGGTTCTTTCTAAGGTTAGTTATTGTAGTTAAACTTGAACACTTTGTAACAAGATAACAGGAAACTAGATGCTTTTGATTCTAGATGCTTACGCAGTGTCTTGGGCATTAATTGGTTCAACTTTGTAACTAATGATGAGGTTAGGCAAAGGAGTCGGCAACCTCCTTTAAGCAGCATATTATGCAGAGAGAGACTCCGTTGGTTTGGCCATGTAGCCCATATGGATAATTATAGATTAACAAAAATAAGGTTATGAACAGTGTGCCTGAAGGCCTCAGAAGGAGGGGGAGACCTAGGATGCGATGGGCAGACAATGTCATACAGGACCTTGTTAGAATTGGTGTGCAATGGCCAGATGCAGCAGATGTAGCTCAGGACAGATATGCTTGGAGAACTAAATTTAACGGTATGGTTGTACCTCTGTAGCGCTTGGCTGCTTGATTGTGATGATTTTCGGAATCTTCCAATAGGTTTAATTGCGTTTTCTAAGGATGAGAATATTTGGAAATTACTGAGATTTTCAGCGAATAATGCGGATGATCTATTTAGGCTAGAAATTGCGATTTATGGCAGTATGGGAAAAGATTACAGCTTTAACATTACGATTCGCATTTTTCAAATCTTCTAATAGGTATAATAGGTATATACACCGAAGAGCCGAAACATTATGACCATCTGTCTAATATGATGTTTGTTCTCCAAGTGCCGCCAAAACAGCTCTTACCCGGCGAGGCATGGATGCTACAAGATTTCTAAAGGTGTCTTATGGTGTCTGGTACCTACACATTACCAGCAGATTCTTTGACTCTTGTGTTGCGTGGTTTAGCCGCGTCGCAGATCGGATATGCTGTTACAACACAAATCACAGATGCACGATTGGATTGATGTCTGGGGTTGGGTTGTTCTACCTCTGAGCGGCATTTTTTGCACACCATGGGCTAAATGGCCAGGTCAGAAGCACCCCGAAGACTCATAGAAGGTTCGGGGAGGGGACCCACTGGACAGCTGTTGGGAGACAGATGGTCGTTTCCCATCTAGGCCATCCAGCATGTTCTTTATCGTGCACAGGGTATGGCTCTCCCGCACACGGGGCTTCGGTTTAACGTCCCATCCGACGGACGACGGCCTTTCAAAGCCCATCGGCGTCCCCTACTCACCATGGGAAGGGCGGGGAATTTTTCGGAGATAACTCTCAACGCTGACCCAGGTTGGACTCGAATCTGGGAACTGCAGATTACGAACCTGGCGAGCTACCGACTGAGCCACCCCCGCCCCTTGATATCTGGGGAATTTGGAGGCCAGATCAATACCTGGAAGTCTTCCTCATGTTCTACGAACCATTCTCGAATAATCTAGTCAGTGTGGCATGGCGCATTATCCTGCTGAAAGAAGGCACTACTAGAGGGATATACCATTGCCATGAAAAGATATACCTGGTCTGCAATGATGTTTAGATAGGTGATAGACGTCATAGTTTGCTGCATATGAATGACTAGACCCAGGATTTCCTGGAAGAACATTGCCCAAAGCATCACACACACAAAATCACGCACAGTTGATAAGATGATTAGACTCATAAAAGAAGCATACCAAGAAATTAATGCCAATAATGAATTTTGTGTCAAAGTGTGCTTGAGTGTAAATCTAGATTACAGCAATATCGGAACTTTACTGCTGCTTAGAAAGAACGAAGACTTTCAGTTATGATACTCGCCTTAAGAACAAGATCATGTTGCCCCTTTATAAGAAATCTATAGGCCAGAGATCAATACGGTACATTGGCATTAAGATTTGGAATGAAGAGATACCAGAGGATACTGCTGCAATGGAACAATATAGAACTTTTAAATTTAAATATAAACTACACTTATTATCAAGTCAATGATAGAGTCAGACCACAAAAATTCATGTGCTCAAATAAATGTATAAATGTATAAATTAAGGTCACCTGCATTGTTTAAAATTTAAGTGTATTTCAGGAAACATTTATTCAAAAGCTACCGCTTATTATGTTCTCCTTTTTCACCTGTGAACTTGTCTGTGTTTTACCTACCAATATATGTATGTTTGGGTGAAATAAACTTATCAATTCAATTCAAATAGTGAGGGCCGCCAATTTGAGCATGTAAGAGATTATATTTAATTGTTTTGTTATTGAATAAAATATTATTTAAACTTTATACCTATTATTATATTTACCTATTATTTAAACTGTCTACCTACTTCTGCACCCCCCTGTATATAGATTACCCCGCTGAGCCTTATGGCTTTTCAGCAGTATTCCTTTCAATCGCATGAAAAGCTAATTAAAGAATAAGACTTGTGTTATGGAAAATAAACACAATTAAAAATAGAAAATAAAACAACAACGAAAAGAAAAACATGAATTAAAACACAAACGTGGAAAATTAAACACGTTTATAAAATAAACCTATAAAATTACTGATTATAACATGTCTTGCACAAAAATATCACCTATTGTATAAGTCATCGTTTCACACTAATATTGCAGTTCCTTAAAACAATACCAAATACAGGATATGACTTTTTAAACATTACTTTTTAAATATTCACATTTAATTACCATTTCGAAACTTTAGTTTTAATTTCTAGATAGGTGCTGAGGCATAACAAATCTCTCGGTAGAGAATTAAAAATCTTTGGTATTTGAGATAATATTCTGGTTTTACCATAATTATTGTGAAAAACTGGTTCGACAAAATAATTATCACACTTTCACCTTATATTGGTCACATGCAAATTTTTCTCCACGTCTTCATTTTTAAAGTAATCGTTTAAACCAGGCATGTCAAACTCGTTAACCACCGAGGGCCATATTAAGTATTAAATATTAAATCGCGGGCCGCAAAACAAAAAAAAACCAGATGAAAATTGTTATGTGCAAACTAGAACGCAGTTTTCGTACACTGACTGCTAACGAATAGCTTCCGACTCTACTGGCATTTCGTGACTCATTGCCATGCGCAAAGTACGTACATTTGAATGACCTCGAGACATGTTTGTACATGTCGGAGCCCGATCGTAGAATTGCTGATATCATGAAATGCCACTATTTCATGAAATGATCGGGCATTTCATGATATCAGTAATTCTACGATCGGGCTCCGACATATACATCTATGCGCAATAGTTTCCCTTATATATAAATGGAAATGTTTTCTGAAATACATTTATTTAATTCATGTACCGTGTACGTACTTATAATTTTAATTAAAGAATCCAGTGTTGTCAAAAGTTAAATAAACGTATTGGTTACCAATCTTGGCGGGCCGCGTGTTTGACATGCCTGGTTTAACTCATAACAGTAGCCGTCCCGTGGCCGAATCATTCTAACTCTGGCCTCCAAATTCCCCAGATATCAAGGGGCGGGGGTGGCTCAGTCGGTAGCGCGCCAGGATCGTAATCTGCAGTTCCCAGATTCGAGTCCCAGCTGGGTCAGCGTTCAGAGTTATCTCCGAAAAATTCCCCGCCCTGCCCACGGTCAGTAGGGGACACCGATGGGCTTGGAAAGTCCGTCGGATGGGACGTTAAACCGAAGCCCCGTGTGCGGGAGAGCCATACCCTGTGCACGATAAAGAACATGTTGGATGGCCTTGATGGGAAACTACCATCTGTCTCCAAACAGCTGTCCAGTGGGTCCCCTCCCCGAAACTTAAACCAATCATTTTAATGTAACTGAAATCTCTGTGTATTAGAAACGATCACTTTATTGTAATCCAAATTATTTGAATCATTCGCAGAAGTAATCAGTTACAGCCATAATTTGGCCTCAGTTTGTATTACCCAGTTTTATCAACAACATGTTATGTCACACATTAAGAATCTGTAATAGACTCTGTACTCAATTTATGGATGGCAGGTTTACACAAGCTCCCTTGATCTGTAGAGTCAAATGTCGTCCAACCTCATTTCTCCACTCCAATTCCACGTAATCCTGCTTTATTACACACTGTCAAAAATAAACTTGAAATATGCGTTTTATTTAGAAAGTAATTTTACGGTTTATATCCGAAAAGACAAATTAGCTCTACTCATTACTCATTAGCAATCTCCTAGGAAGGTTCCCACCTTCCTAGTGGAGGGGGGTAGTGGGAGGAGGGGGGGGGGGTAAGTGTTCCGGTACTAACAGCATTTTAACCACAGATGTGTCTGGGTGCTTGATCTTACGTTACGGGATACAACTCCTTCATTAGTTGTACACGTACATCTCTCCTTCGCAGCCAGCTAATGAGTTATAATTACTCCGATAAATTCTGGAAAATGAACAACCCTCTTGCCAAGAGCAGAGAACAGAATGATAACAACGAGCAATTACTCCTTTCTCTAGGTTTATAGGGGGGGGGGGGGGGCGTGACAACAAGCGATCGCTTGCAGTGCAAAACTTTGATTTTCCTTAAGAAGCAAGTGCTGTTCAAAACTGAAGCCTACCAGTATTTTAAAAGCATCTTGTTTTTAAACTGAAGCCTACCAGTATTTTAAAAGCATCTTGTTTCTAAACTGAAGCCTACCAGTATTTTAAAAGCATCTTGTTTCTAAACTGAAGCCTACCAGTATTTTAAAAGCATATTGTTTCCAAACTGAAGCCTACCAGTATTTTAAAAGCATCTTGTTTCTAAACTGAAGCCTACCAGTATTTTAAAAGCATCTTGTTTCTAAACTGAAGCCTACCAGCATTTTAAAAGCATCTTGTTTCTAAACTGAAACCTACCAGTATTTTAAAAGCATCTTGTTTCTAAACTGAAGCCTACCAGTATTTTAAAAGCATCTTGTTTCTAAACTGAAGCCTACCAGTATTTTAAAAGCATCTTGTTTCTAAACTGAAGCCTACCAGTATTTTAAAAGCATCTTGTTTCTAAACTGAAGCCTACCAGTATTTTAAAAGCATCTTGTTTCTAAACTGAAGCCTACCAGCATTTTAAAAGCATCTTGTTTCTAAACTGAAACCTACCAGTATTTTAAAAGCATCTTGTTTCTAAACTGAAGCCTACCAGTATTTTAAAAGCATCTTGTTTCTAAACTGAAGCCTACCAGTATTTTAAAAGCATCTTGTTTCTAAACTGAAGCCTACCAGTATTTTAAAAGCATCTTGTTTCTAAACTGAAGCCTACCAGTATTTTAAAAGCATCTTGTTTCTAAACTGAAGCCTACCAGTATTTTAAAAGCATCTTGTTTCTAAACTGAAACCTACCAGTGTTTTAAAAGCATCTTGTTTCTAAACTGAAGCCTACCAGTATTTTAAAAACATCTTGTTTCTAAACTGAAGCCTACCAATTACTTGAATACTAGCATTTAAAAAGCCTTTATTTCTAAAACTGAAGCCTAGCACCATTTAAAAGTCCGTGTTTCTAAAGCTGAAATTTTCCAATTTGTTTCCAAATTAAATCCTGTCAGTACACCTTGTTTCCAAATTAAATCCTACCAGTACACCTTGTTTCCAAATTAAATCCTACCAGTACACCTTGTTTCCAAATTAAATCCTGTCAGTACACCTTGTTTCCAAATTAAATCCTACCAGTACACCTTGTTTCCAAATTAAATCCTGTCAGTACACATTGTTTCCAAATTAAATCCTACCAGTACACTTTGTTCCCAAATTAAATCCTGCCAGTACACATTGTTTCCAAATTAAATCCTACCAGTACACCTTGTTTCCAAATTAAATCCTGCCAGTACACCTTGTTTCCAAATTAAATCCTACCAGTACACCTTGTTTCCAAATTAAATCCTGCCAGTACACCTTGTTTCCAAATTAAATCCTACCAGTACAATTTGTTTCCAAATTAAATCCTGTCAGTACACCTTGTTTCCAAATTAAATCCTGTCAGTACACCTTGTTTCCAAATTAAATCCTGTCAGTACACCTTGTTCCCAAATTAAATCCTGTCAGTACACCTTGTTTCCAAATTAAATCCTACCAGTACACCTTGTTTCCAAATTAAATCCTGCCAGTACACCTTATTTCCAAATTAAATCCTGTCAGTACACCTTATTTCCAAATTAAATCCTCCCAGTACACCTTGTTTCCAAATTAAATCCTGTCAGTACACCTTATTTCCAAATTAAATCCTACCAGTACACCTTGTTCCCAAATTAAATCCTGCCAGTACACCTTGTTTCCAAATTAAATCCTGCCAGTACACCTTGTTTCCAAATTAAATCCTGCCAGTACACCTTGTTTCCAAATTAAATCCTGCCAGTACACCTTGTTTCCAAATTAAATCCTGCCAGTACACCTTGTTTCCAAATTAAATCCTGTCAGTACACCTTGCTTCCAAATTAAATCCTACCAGTACACTTTGCTCCCAAATTAATCCTGCCAGTACACCTTGTTTCCAAATTAAATCCTACCAGTACACCTTGTTTCTAAACTGAAGCCTACCAGTACTTGAATAGCACCTTGTTTCTTAAATGAAGCGTATCCTGCTTAAAAGCCTTTGTTTCCAAAACTGAAACCTTCCAGTCGATCGAAAGGGTGCTTGTCTGCTGATAAAAGGGACCTGGTTTGGAACTCTGGGTAATGTATGGATGCTTGTATTGCCTTTCTGCTGAGGTCTCGCCTCACTCACTTATCTTTTCCAGGGAGTATTATATTCACAGGATACTGTATCTGTGACAAGCAGCTACTTGAGAGGGTATTTTGTCTTCACTTCTGAACAGGGCCTGATCTAGCGGAGGGGTCCCTTCCCCTTTCAGAATGCTAGTAAGGGTAAAAGAGCCAAAAAATCATGAAATTGATTAATATTTAATGCATTTTTCAAGAAATATTTTTTAAAAATTTTTAAAACGCATTGTGAAATGTTACACTGCATGGGAAATGCAATGCCGTGGCTCCTCCTTTTACATTTTTCTGGTTCTATTGTGTTTCTTAACCCCCCCCCCCCTTTCGACTTTTCTAGTTCCCGGCTTGCTTCTGAGTAACATTTTCTGTATACAGTGGCGTAAACAACCAGGTCACAAGGACCTGAAAGAGTCAGAATTGGGTAGAGACTCACTAGACAATGTGACAGAATTTGGTAGAGGTCACTAGTCAGAATTTGGTTTTGGGTAGAGAGAGTTTGGTAGTTGGGTAGAGGTCACTAGTCCGAATTTGGTAGAGGACTCACTAGACAACGTGAGAATTGGGTAGTGAACTCGCTAGACAAGCTGTTAGGAGGCAGATGGTAGCCTCCCGTCAAGGTCATCCAGAGGGTTCTTTAACGTGCACAGAAAGCTCTCCCTTACACGGGGGCTTAACGTTTCATCCGATGAACGGTGGTGGCCTTTCCAAGTCCATCGGTGTCCCCTACTGACTATGGACAGGGCGGGGAGTTTTGCGGAGATAAATCTCAACGCTGACCCAGATGGGTCTGTTAATCAGTGTTATTCTTGTTCTTCAGATGGGAAAAGTAGCCGTTGGTTGGTTGGTTGTTTTACCTCTGAGCGGCACGTTTTTGCACACAATGGGCAGGTCACAAGGACCCCGAAGGCTCATAGAAGGTTGGGGAAGAGGACCCACTGGAACGGCTGTTATGAGACAGATGATACGCTCCAGTCAAGGCCATCCAGTGTGTTCTTTAACGTGCATAGGGTATGGCTCTCCCGAACACGGAGCCACGACTTAATGTCCCATCCGTCGGAAGGCGGTCTTTTTAAGCCCATCGGTGTCCCCTACTGACCATGCGCAGGGCGGGGAGTTTTGCGGAGATAAAAATCAATGCTGAACTAGCTGGGTCTGTTAATCCGTGTTATTCTTGTTCTTCAGATGGGAAAGGCAGCAGACTTAAGTGAGTTTGTCAAAGGACAATTGTAATGGACAGACACTGGGTCATAGTATTTCCGAGATGGCAAGGCTTGTGGGGTGCTCACTGTCAACAGTGGTTAGTATCTTCAAAAAGTGGTCTGAGCAGGGAAAAACCATGAGCCGCCGACAAGGTGTGGGCCGACCACTGCTCATCGATACTAGAGGTGAGCGAAGCTATTCTGTATGATACGAGCCAACAACAGAAGGGATACTATGGCGCAACTCGCCCGTAATTTGAATGCTGGTGACGGGAGTAATGTGTCACAAAACACAATACATCGAACCCTGTTAAAAATGGGACTGTGTAGCCACAGGCCTCTCCGAGTGCCTATGCTAACCTCGATTCACCGTCGAAAGCGCCTACAATGGGCACGTGAGCATCAAAACTGGACCTTGAATGATTGGAAGAAGGTCGTCTGGTCCGATGAATCTCGTTTCCTGTTGCACCATGTGGACGGCCGGGTATGTGTGCGTCGTTTACCTGGAGAAGTGTAGGTACCAGGATGCACCATGGGACGAAAACAAGCCAGTGGAGGAAGTGCAATGCTTTGGGCAAAGTTATGCTGGGAAGCCCTGGAGTCCAGTCATTCATGTGCAGGAAACTATGAGGTCTACCACCTACCAAAACATCATTGCATACCAGGTAATCCTTTCACGGCAACGGTATTACACCTCTAGTAGTGCCTTCTTTCAGCAGGATAATGCGCCATGCCATACTGCCCGGATTGTTCGAGAATGATTCGTAGAACATAAGGAAGACTTCCAGGTATTGCCATGGCCTCCAAATTCCTCAGACATCAATCGAACATCTGTGTTTTGTGTTGGAACAGCACATCCAATCTGCGGCGGCTCAACCACGTAACTTACACGAGTTAAGAGATTTGATTGTAAACTATTGATACTAGATACCACAAGACCCTTTAGAAAATTTGTAGCGTCCATGCCTCGCCGGATAACAGCTGTTTTGGCGGCACGTGGAGGACCAACATCATATTAAATAGGTGGTCATAATGTTGGACTCTTCGGTGTATATTAGATGCATTTCGGCGGTGCGTTGGCCGCGATTTTCATTTCACAGCAAGTCGTGGCTATAAATCCTTTTGAACGATTCTGTTACAAATGAAAGCTTTGCCGAAATATCTTCAGCGTGCAAAAACCAAGTAAAATCCTGATTTATGGTTTTAAAAACGTGATGTTCATTGGAGAGGAAACACTTACACATGAGAAGCAGTAAGGTTTCTTTCTTAATAAGATTCTTTCAAATTACTGTTCGAAACAAACCCTAAACAACACCTAAGTTCTGGGGCGGGGGAGGCTCAGTCGGTAGCGCGCCAGGCTTGTAATCTGTAGTTCCCAGGTTCGAGTCCCAGCTGGGTCAGCGTTGAGATTTATCTCCGCAAAACTCCCCGCCCTGCCCACGGTCAGTAGGGGACACCGATGGGCTTGGAAAGGACGCCGTCCGTCGGATGGGACGTTAAGCCGTGGCGCCGTGTGCGGGAGAACCGTACCCTATGCACGTTAAAGAACACGCTGGATGGCCTTGACGGGAGGCTACCATTTGTCTCCCAACAGCTGTTCCAGTGGGTCCCCTCCCCCAACCTTCTCTGAGCCTTCGGGGTCCATGTGACCTGGCCATTTAGCCCATGGTGTGCAAAAAAGTGCCGCTCAGAGGTAAAACAACCCAACAACAACCCAACATCTAAGTTTAGTTTGTTTTACACGTGTTGAGTTTGTTTTATCTCTTAGTCGCACTTAATTTACATATAATGGGCTAAATGGCCAGGTCACAAGGAGCCCAAGGGTTCAGAGATTGTTGCAGGAGAGGACCCACTATACAGCTGTTAGGAGACAGCTGGTAGCATAGATCTTCACATAATTTTTATGAAAAAGCGAACACGAAATCTTCAAAGTTTAAATTTGTTTCCACCAAAACGCCTTTCCCCCCCATCAGCTTCACTGGATTAAAGCATCCAGGAAAATGCAGATACTGACATTCCTCCTTCCTTATTTAATCTCTGCTGGGAAGTTTAATTTTACATTGTTCAAGACACGACTGTGTGCTTCGACTCTACCTGGTTCCCTCTTTTGTCTAAAGTAGAGGAGAATCTTGACTGAATGCCGGAGATAATTTCTTTCGATTGGAAGCAGCACAGCTGAAGACCCTTAATTGCTTTCGATGCGCGTGATAAATTCGTCGAAATCACCAATTCTGATTAGGCAGATTATCTAGAAACCTTTTCTAGTTTAAAACTGGCATTGAGAAAATTTACTTCTCTGTCAAGATTCTTGAGTCGATCTAAAACTAAACTCAGAACTTTTGTAATTTGTATAGAAAGGTTTTGACGAAGCATAAATGTTACTCTCTGCTTTTCCAGTTTCATTTTAATTAATTTTATTTTCAAATTTTGGAACATTGGAGATATATTCCAGTAATAACTACACTACATTATTTTAGATTACGGGTGCTAGCAGATTAGGCGCAAGGCTCGTAATTTGCTAGTTTCCAGGTTCGAGTCCCACCTGGGCCAGCGTTGAGATTTATTCCGCAGAACTCCCCTCCTTCACCTTAGTCAGTAGGGAATACTTATAAGCTTGGAAAAGCTTCAGTCCTTCGGGTGGGACGTTAAGCCGTGTCCCTGTGTGCAGGAGAGTCCATACCTTGTGCACGTTAAAGAACACACTGGATGGCCTTGACGAGAGGCTACCATCTGTCTCCCAACAGCTGTTCAAGTGGGTCCCCTCACCCAACCTTCTCTGAGCCTTCGGGGTCCTTGTGACCTACCCATTTCGCCCATGGTGTGAAAAAAAGCGCCGCTCAGATGTAAAACAACACAACCCAACTGAATAAGTCGAATAATTTTCTGATAACGCTAATCGCAACGATCAGTAAACAGAAATAAAGCATTAGTTGATGAAAACCATTTCTAAATTAAATGATAAAAAAAAAATCAAATCCCAAAGACGTTTTCCATTTATTAACTGCCAAAATCATAAATCGCAAACTTTCTCCGATAAAACATTTTTCTGCATTTAAAAAAATCCCATTTTGAGAACCACACAATCCGCGAACTGCGTGCCATTGCCGAATAGAGCGGAAGACGCTGATACGAAACAGAAACCTGATTCCCGGCACAATCTTTCTTATACGAAACTCGAACATTCGGTTTCTCCACCATGGCGTTTTAATGTTACTTGAGGTAAATACGATGCGATTTGTCTTTACCAAAAGCCCCCACGAGGAATGTTGACTTGGTATTTGTTTACACTCCTTCACAAATGTTTGGGCTGCGTCTCGTGCCTTGGTGCTTCGAGGAGGATCAAATGTTGCTTTCAAAGATTCTGGAAAATGTTTCCTCGGTCTGTAGGAACTGTTGCCATTTCAAGTTTCTAGAGATATTAAAAAAAAGATTTACAACTTCTCCAAGTCCCGCATTTTCATCTTCGATATTTTTCTTCCAGGGAAAAATGCGTTTTCAAATCACATTCGATGTGAACTTTCAAATCATTGAATGTTATTTTTTTTTCTTGTTGGAATGAAAATTTTATACTTTATGGTTGTCTGTTCTAATGCAGTAATTCCCAATCATTTCGCTGAGATCGACCTCCTGCGAATTCTCATTTTTTCCTTCTGACCCCCTAAAGAAGTCTAATTTTTTCTGCGGTCCCGCTGAAAAGTCTCTGCGGACCCCTTAAAGAAGTCTCATTCTTTCTGCGGACCCCTAAAGAAGTCTCATTCTTTCTGCGGACTCCCTAAAGAAGTCTCATTCTTTCTGCGGACCCCCTAAAAAGTCTCATTCTTTCTGCAGACCTCCTAAAGAAGTCTCATTCTTTCTGCGGACCTCTAAAGAAGTCTCATTCTTTCTGCGGACCTCTAAAGAAGTCTCATTCTTTCTGCGGACCTCTAAAGAAGTCTCATTCTTTCTACGGACCCCCTATGAATTCCCATTCTTTCTGCGGACTCCTAACAAATTCTCATTCTCTCCTTAGACTCTCTATGAATTCTCATTCTTTCTTCAGACCCATAATTTCTTTCTGCATACTCCATGCGATTCTCAATCTTTCTGCGGAATCAGTACGAATTCCGATTCTTTCTGTGACCCAATATGATTTCTGATTCTTTTGACGTCCTCCTATGAATTTTCATTATTTCAGGAAACTCTTCAAGAATTCTAGTTCTTTATAAGGTCTCGCTATGAATTTTTAATTCCTTCTTTGTGTAGGTTAAAGAGATTACGCTCTAAGGCCATGATGGAGCTTGCTTCCATCTATGTCTTAAGAGCTGCTCAATGGTTCCTTTTCCTCCAACCGTCTCTGAGCTCTCGGGGTCATTGTGACCTGGCCATTTAAGTCTACTGTGGGCAAAAAATGACGTTCAGAGGATTGTTGGGTTGTTTTACCTCTGAGCAGCACTTTTTTGCACATCATGGTCTAAATGGCCAGGTCACATGGACCCGAAGTCTCAGAGAAGGTTGGGTGAGGGGGCTCACTGGAACAGCTGTTAGGAGACAGATGGTAGCCTCCCGTCAAGGCCATCCAGCGTGTTCTTTAACGCGCACAGGGTATGGCTCTCCCGCACACGGGGCCACGGCTTAACGTCCCATCCGACGGACGGCGGTCTTTCCAAGCCCATCGGTGTCCCCTACTGACCGTGGGCAGGGCGGGGAATTTTACGGAGATAATTTACGGAGATAATAGCTGGGACTCGAACCTGGGAACTACAGATTACGAGCCAGGCACGCTACCGACTGAGACACCCCCGCCCCAACGTTCAGAGGTAAAATAGCCCAATAACAGGAAAAAAAAACAAGACATTGGTGACTCGTGTTGCAAAACGAAGAAATTTTGATATCTTTGAAATTCATCCCCGCATTGCGGTCAAAATAAGAACGAGACACGCACAACTCGTGATACTAAGTAGCGATCTTCGAAAACTTTGAAATTTTTTTCCACACCTCGGGCAAGAATGAGACACCGGTGACTCGTGGTGCGCAACCAGAAGGATTTTTAGAAATTCACTCCGCAATGAGAACGAGGCACCGGCGAATCGTAATAATCAGGAGTGATCTTTGAAATTGCGTCTAACAACACAAGTAAGATAATAACGAGACACCGATGACTCGTAGCACAAAATTAACCTGTTTTTGTTTTTAAAACTTTGAAATTCGCTCTAATATTGTAAGTAAGAACGAGGCACCGGCGAATCGTAATAATCAGGAGTGATCTTTGAAATTGCCTCTAACACCACAAGTAAGATAATAACGAGACACCGATGACTCGTAGCACAAAATTAACATGTTTTTGTTTTTAAAACTTTGAAATTCGCTCTAATATTGTAAGAACGAGGCACCGGCGAATCGTGGTAATCATTAATGATCTTTGAAACTTTTGAAAAAATTTTCCACACCTCGGGTAAGAACGAGACACCGGTGACTCGTGGTGTGCAACCAGCAGGTTTTTTTGAAATTCACTCCCGCATTGCAGATGAGAACGAGGCACCGGCGAATGGTAATAATCAGGAGTGATATTTGAAATTGCAAGGTAAGAACGAGACACCGATGACTCGTAACACAAAATTAACATGTTTTTGTTTTTAGAACTTTGAAATTCGCTCTAATATTGTAAGTAAGAACGAGGCGCTGGCGAATCGTAATAATCAGTAGTGATCTTTGAAATTGCCGCCCATACCGCAAGTAAGATAAGAACGAGACATGGATGATTCGTGGTACAAAATTAGAATGATTTTGTTTTTAAGTCTTTGAAATTCTCTCTAATAATGCAGGTAAGAACGAAACACCGGCGAGTAGTGATAATTTTTTTAATAATAATAAAAATTTTATTTCCATTCTCATTTACAGTAACATTACAACTCAAAAATTAATCAAGTTTGGATGGAAACTGCAAAGGAAATAATATAAACGTTTTCAAAATAAAAAAAATAAAAAACTGACAGAAACATACACTTAACAAGTATCTCTGTGAAATCTAGGAGTTGTATAACAACTCTTACAGATTACAAAAACAAAATTCTACTGTAAACGAAAATCTCAGGCAATGGGGAAAAAAAAAAAACTAAGAAATTACATAAAAAGTTTCTTTAATATCATCAATATTTACCAAATAAAATGTTTTTTTCTTAAAATTACATTCACTTTTCTTTTATACTATTAAAGAATTATATGTTTTTGGTGCAATAAAATTAAAATGCTTCTGCATGATTTCTTTCCTTGATTTCACAACACGAAATCCGTTTGCTGAACATCTGGTATCGTATGGGATGATCCGCTTTTCGAGCCAATTGTTGTTTTTATGTAGAAATAAAAGACTTCTATACAAATATGACTTTCTCAAGGGTAATATATCATTGCTTATGTAACGATAATTTACATTGCTAATATTGATGTTTGAAACTAGTTTTACAATTTTGTTTTGTAATTTCACTAAAGGGAGTAGGTTTGATACATAATCTCCCCCCCCCCCCCCAACAAATGATTCTATAGCTTAAAATTGAATGAACCCAAGCGAAATAAACTAAAATTTTTTAACAACTTGTTATGAGAACATGATTTATATAACTGGTACAAAATGAATCTTAATTTTTTATAACCTGTATTTATGTGTTTCTTTCATTTTAGATTTTGTTCAACATAAATGCCTAGATATTTGACACATTCTACATGTTCAGTAGTTTTACATACACATCCATTTACCTAATTACAACCAGAATTAAGTATTTTATGAAAATCTCTTTACTTATATTCATTAAGCCAAAATAGATTTAGTTTTATCCACATTTATTCCAGTTTATTTCTACCAAACTATTCTCTTATACTTTTTAAATCATAGTTAATCTTAAACAATGTGTAATCCGCATAAGCAGTGTTTTGCCGAATAAATTTAAATTGCAAAAAATATTCATCATCATCTTCAATCAGCCATGGTCTACGGAGGTCCAACCAGGTCGTTAAGTTTAGTTCTCCAAGCATATCTGCCCTGAGCTACATCTGCTGCATCTGGCCACTGCACACCAATTCTAACAAGGTCCTGTTTGACATTGTCTGCCCATCGCATCCTAGGTCTCCCCCTCCTTCTGAGGTCTTTAGGCACACTGTTCATAACCCTATTCGCCAATCTATATTTATCCATACGGGCAACATGGTCAAACCAACGGAGTCTCTCTCTGCATAATATGCTGCTTAAAGGAGGTTGCAAACTCCTTTGCCTAACCTCATCATTAGTTACAAAGTTAAACCACCTAATGCCCAAGATACTGCTTAAGCATCTGGAATCAAAAGCATCTAGTTTCCTGTTATCTTGTTCACACAGCGTCCAGGTTTCACTACCATAACTAACCCTAGAAAGAACCAAACTATCATACAGTCTAATTTTAGTCTTTAGGTGTATACGCCTATTTCTCCACACTCTCCATAGATTCTTAAAAGTCCCGGCAGCAATCCCTATTCGTCTGTTAATCTCATGCCGCACATCACCATTATCTATTACATAGTTCCCAAGATAATTAAACTGTGACACCTGCTCAAGACTGCAACCATTCAGATTAACTGAATCACAGCCTGCCTGACCAATTTTCATCACTTTAGTTTTCTCTCTGTTTATAACCAAACCTATTGTACTACCAGTCTCATCAACAGCTCGAATGAAAGAGTTCATCTCATCAACATCATTTGCCAAAAGGGCTAAATCATCAGCATAATCTAAATCAGAAATTTTTGTATCTCCAGCCCATTTAAGGCCAAAATCTTTTCCTCGAAGTGAATTTCGCATAACATAATCAATAACCAAGCTAAGGAGAAAAGGAGACAAAATGCACCCTCGTGGAACACCAGAAGTAATGCTAAACCAATTGCTACAAGACTTACCAACTCTTACACACGACTCAGTGTTATTATAGAGAGCTTACATTATGTTAACTAACTTGTCTGGTGTGCAATACGACCTCACGATCAACCACAAATTATGATGATCAACGGAATGAAAGACCTTTTTGAAATCAACAAAGTTAGCAACCAAAGGTTTCTGAACTCTAAACATTTCTCAAGAATCTACCTGAAAGAAAATATCTGATCTATACATCCCCTACCACCTTTCAAGCAATTGACTGTCAATCAGATTCATTAAGATTATTTAAGATCATTAAAGATATTCCTCCATGTGGTATCGAAACATTCCCAGCTCTAAGCATTTCCGAAGTAATTTCGTCTACCCCTGGGGATTTATGTAGTTTAAGTTTAGAAACAGCCAAAATAACTTCAGACTGTGTTATGGGGCCAACATTAAAGTCAGTAATGCGTCTATCATCGTTACAAACAATGGGACTGTTTACTGGTCCAAAAATAGAACCTTGTGGTACACCGCCATTCAAAACAAGCATATTACTTTCTAGTTTACTTATAGCCACATACTATTTCCTGTTTTGAAAATATGTTGTAAAACAACTGAATGCAAGTCCCCTTATTCCTATTATAGTTAATTTCTGCATTAAAATTTCATTATTTATTGTGTCGAAAGCTTTTTTATGTCAATAAATAAGGCTAAAGTTTTTCTGTGTTCATTTACAGTGTTATAGATGTTGCCGGTAAGTTGTAACATAACATGTTCTGTACCATTTTATCTCTAAATCCAAACTGTTCATTTGATAAGAAATTATATTTCGATAGAAATTTAATTAATCTCTGTTTCATTAGATTTTCAATTATTTTTGAAAAGATAGGGATTATGGAAATTGGTCTATAATTATTAAAATCCGTATTTTTACAATTTTTGAAAAGTGACTTGACTTTAGCAATTTTTAAAGCATTTATGAACATTCCAGTTGAAAATGACAAATTAACATTTTTTACAAAAATATTGAGGTTGATATTTAAAAACAATTTTTAACATATGGGCATTTATTTCATCATAACCACAAGGATTATTATTATTCAATTGCGATATTATATTTTTTAGTTCCATTTGATCTGCTCCAAACAGAATCATTGAGTTGTCTATATGATTTACATATTTGTTAATTTTAGTACTGAAATTATTTGTAGTATATTGATAACCCTGATTAACTTCTTTGAAATGTGTATTAAATTTATTTGCTAAATCTTCATCAACATCTTTTGAAACATATACCTCAGGATTTTTTTCAATCCCTAAAATATTATTTATTGTTGCCCATTGCTTTTCACATCATTATTACAATTATGGAACTCTTTTAAATAATGAAATTTTTTGGCATACCTAGTTTTTTTGTTACTTGAGTTCTTATTGATTTATATTGGATTTCAAGGGATTTGTCAAACGGGCGTTTTTCATATTCGTTGTATAATTTTTGCTTTTGTTTGTGGAAAATTATAATTTCATTTGTTATCCATTTGTTTTTGCTCCTCTGAGTATGACCCAAAACAATATTATTTTTAGAAACGTAAGTTGGTTTGTTTTACCTCTGAGCGGCACTTTTTTGCACACAATGGGCTAAATGGCCCCCGAAGGCTCAGAGAAGGTTGGGGGAGGGGACACACTGGAACAGCTGTTGGGAGACAGATGGTAGCCTCCCGTCAAGGAAATCCAGCGTGTTCTTTAACGTGCACAGGGTATGGCTCTCCCGCACAAGGGGTCACGGCTTAACGTCCCATCCGACGGACGGCGGTCTTTCCAAGCCCATCGGTGTCCCCTACTGACCGTGGGCAGGGCGGGGAATTTTAGAAACGTAAGTACTTACTGCCTTGGCCTCGTTTATCATATATATGAATTTATCATATAATACATTTACATCATCAGTTTTATCGCTTTCACTGTTCCATTTATATTAACATATTTCTCAAATAAATTATAATTTATACAGCTTTTCACTAATGGGTTTTTGGTTAAAAATCTTTGAAAGTGCCCCACACACTTTAGTTAAGACAAAAACGAGACACTGGTGACTCGTGGCACAAAATTAGCATGTTTTTAGACCTTTGAAATTCGCTCTAATATTGCAGGTAAGAATGTAAGGACGAGACACCGATTATTCGCGTTATCTAGTAGAGATATTAAAATTTCTCCCGCTTCTCTGGTAAGATAAGAACGAGACGCCGGTGACTCGTGACGCAGTAAACGCTTTAACAAATGAAATAATGTATCATCTTTATATACCTAATCTTTCGCTGATATTCTTACTTGTAAAGCTTTTCTTAACAAATTGAACAAAACAATTTAACAAATTGAATCGTTTCAACCGTAAATTGAAAGAACCGTTTCCCTCATCGAAGTTAATAATGCAAGAAAAAAAGTCTTAATTGCAAGAAAATATTACTAAGTATTCAAAATGTTATGAAAAGAATTCTCCAGTATCACTTATGAGGATAGGAAGAGCTTAGTACAGGGAAGCATTCTTTCATCAAAATGTAATCCTCTGCATCTGATAATTAAGTTTCAACCTTTTTTGTTGTTACAATGATCAACCTCAAATTGATGTCACAGAAAAAACTACATCCAGCTTCGTTTAAAAACGCGAGCCATAAAAATAACATAAGCAGTAAATCCTTATTAAACTTTTAATAGAGAATGTCATTTTGGGAATTTTTTTCTGTGCACGTGAGCTCTTAAGGCATTTTGTTTAATCTGTCGTTTTCTTTCTCAGTTTTCGGTCGTGTAAGTTTATTACGTCACACAAAATGTCCCTCCCCCCAGCGCAATTTACTCCCTCTATCCATCAACTAAGTTTGCATTAAGTCACTTAATATGTGGAGAAATACTTAACTTATCAACGACAAGTTTGCATAGAAAAAAATCGAAAAAAAGAAAGTATTTTATGCCACTTCCTGCAATTCTGACATCAGGATGAAATCGAGCTTTGAATATTTTCGTCTGGTGGTTGAAATTATAGTAAGTACCTCGTTTCTGTCATTAAGCGATTTCTTTCATTACTTCCAAAATATAAAAAATCGATGTTTTTTTCTGTCTCTTTGTTATGGAAGCAGCAAAATATGCAAGATCTCTTCTGAGATTTTCTTCATGGGTAGTCTTAATGAGATGCTGATAATAAAAAGTCTCCCCGGTCAATGTATTATCGTTAGTTGATGTAAAGGGAAAAATTAACTCAGCTTAGAGGAAAGGTTGTGCACTTGTGAGGTAATAGGATTAAAAAAGTGTAGCTCTTCTGAAGAATTTGAAAAAGATGAAGTTTTTTGAAAGGGATGGTATTCACTTCCTCTACCTTTCCTATCGATGGAACTCAAAGCTTCTTAGCACAGCCGCTCCCACGATGTTCGGAACTGGGCTGCCCGAGAAGGGAATGCCGGGCGGCTAAAGGGAGCCTTTGATGCCGAAATGGAGAGTGATTAGTGAGGTCAGCGGAGGTCACCTGATCTATGGTCGCTAGCTGCCGCCACGGGTTGGGTTGTTTTAGCTCTGAACGGCACTTTTTTTGCACACCATGGGCTAAATGGCCAGGTCACAAGGACCCCGAAGGCTCAGAGAAGGTTGGGGGAGGGGACCCACTGGAACAGCTGTTGGGAGACAGATGGTAGCCTCCCGTCAAGGCCACCCAGCGTGCTCTTTAACTTGCACAGGGTATGGCTCTCCCGCACACGGGGCCACGGCTTAACGTCCCATCCGACGGACGGCAGCCTTTCCAAGCCCATCGGTGTCCCCTACTGACCGTGGGCAAGGCGGGGAATTTTGCGGAGATAAATCTCAACGCTGACCCAGCTGGGACTCGAACCTGGGAACTGCAGATTACGAGCCTGGCGCGCTATCGACTGAGCCACCCCCGCCGCCACGGAACTTTAGAGCAGATTGAAAGTTGTACTCGGCTACAGCAGTCAAGTCAGGTTGTGTTTGCTGTTTTACCTCTGAGCGGCACTTTTTTGCACACCATGGGCTAAATGGCCAGGTCACATGGACCCCGAAGGCTCAGAGAATGTTGGTTGAGGGGACCCACTGGAACAGCTGTTGGGAGACAGATGGTAGCCTCCCGTCAAGGCCACCCAGCGTGTTCTTTAACTTGCACAGGGTATGGCTCTCCCGCACACGGGGCCACGGCTTAACGTCCCATCCGACGGACGGCAGCCTTTCCAAGCCCATCGGTGTCCCCTACTGACCGTGGGAAAGGCGGGGAATTTTGCGGAGATAAATCTCAACGCTGACCCAGTTGGGACTCGAACCTGAGAACTACAGATTACGAGCCTGGCGCGCTACCGACTGAGCCACCCCCGCCCCAAGGTCAGGAGGAGTAATTGTTTACGTTAAAGAAGGATGGGAAGTGAACCAGATTTTTTCTGATTTTAAAACTGCTGACTTAGTGGAATTGCATATAAAAGTATTCAATTACGAACTTGGCCTTGTTGCAATCTATAGAGCGCATGAATTCAGCAAATTAGAATTTATTGATGAATTCGCAACATGGCTTAACTGTGTTAAACGAAATAGTATAATAATGACAGGAGATTTTAATTTGGATTTATTATCTGATGATCCACACAAAACAAATTTTTTACAAATGATAAATTCAAATGGTTTCTATTCCTGTCATGCTTCTGTTACTAGGGTAAGTAGTAAAACCTGCCTAGATCATCTTCACATTAGAAATTTTAGATTAGATACTGTAATTACATATATTGTTAAAATTGACATCTCAGATCATTTTTTTGTTGGAAGTAATATAAAGTGTGGTTTTTATAGAGATGGTTCTATAGAAAAGCTTTCTACAAATTTTACTAAGATTCAATATACTAAATTGAAAAAGTTATTGTCAGAAAAATCATGGGATCATGTCGAGAGACAGGTAAATGTGAATTTAGCATTTGATGCATTTCTAAGGGAATTAACTCTATTAATTAAAGATGCGAAGATTAAGTACTCTAAAAAAAATTAAAAAACTCAAACCTTGGATAACAGAAGCTATTGTTAATTCAATCAATTTTAAAAGAATTTCTAAGATTCTTGAAAAAAATTGTTAACTTTCGGGATATGCACAATTTATTTGTCCCAAACCAATTTGGATTTCGAAAAGGTTTGAATACTCAAACTGCGATTTAGAAATGATTATGCAAATTTACAGAAATTTAAATCAAAATGTTAAAACAGTTGTTTTTTTTTTTGGATTTGAAAAAAGCTTTTGATTCAGTGAATCATGACATATTATTAGAAAAGGTAAAAACCAGTGGTGTTAGGGGAAATTTGCTTTCATGGATTAGGAGCTATTTAATAAATAGGAAGCAAAAAGTAAAAATTGAAAAATATATTAGTGAAGAAACAAATGTTCCAGTTGGTGTCCCTCAGGGTTCTGTTTTGGGACCTTTATTTTTTTACTTTATATAAATGACTTCTGCACATTGGATTTGAATTGTAAAATAATTTCATTTGCAGATGATGCTGCACTAATATATTCTGGAGAGGAAAAGCAAATTTTAGAGAGTATAAATAGTGACTGGATAGAAATAGGAACGTGGCTAAAATTTAATAAACTCTTTTTAAATACAAAGAAGACGAAATATGTTTTTATTAAACCAAGAGAAAATCAGATTGATTTCTTTTTGTGACAGGATCATTTTCCACTCTGAAGTTTGAGCTGGAAAAAATTGAAATTGTGACAAAATTGAGGGGGTTGAATGCTATAAATATTTGGGTAATTTTATTGACAGAAAGATGTCCTGGAAAATATAAATATCTGATGTTGTTAAAAAGATTAACTGCATTATACCTAAAATTTATTATATCCGGAAATTCGTAAATTTATCTTTATTGGAAATTATTTACTTTTCTTGGATTAAATCTTATTTGCTCTAAGGTTTATTATCGAGGGGTGGAGTCTATTTGACAACAATCAAACCGTTACACTATGTGCAGAATCACATAATTAGATGCATGATGAAACTAAGAAAATTTGAAAGCGTTGCAAATGTATACAATGAATTAGGTACTTTACAAATAAGGAAATTATATGTATTTCAGGCACTGAAACACATAAGGATGAATTTTAAAGTTCAAACTTTACGGACATTTGAAAAGAATACTCGACTGTCAAAAAACCTTTTCTTACTTTATTTAAAAGCGAACAAAACTATTGTTAAAAAACATTGTTTATTTGGCGCCAAAGTTTTTTAACTGCTTACCAGAGTACATCAAAGAAATAAGGAATAACGTTTTCTATAAGGAATTAAGAAAATGGTTTTTAAATGTGGTAATTATTGAGAGTATGTTCATTTTTTTCATTTATTCTTAATGATAATTTTCCAACTTATAAATTAGTTAAATATTTACTTAGATTTTTTGATCAAGCTAGCAAAGAGTGAGGAAATGTTAAACTGAGGCATGTTGCCTTTTCATTTTATTAGAAGATAACTGTTAAATTTCTTCCACAAGCGAGTTTTTACTCTCGTGGAAGACTCCACATATTTTCTCAGACTTTTACTGAAAAATGTAGGAAAATTATAAAACACTAATGAAATATAATATTAAGATTTTCCATATATATGGTATGAATAAATATATGATTTTTATTGGACAAACTATGTATAAAGAAGAATATGTATTAGAAAATTTAATACTTTAAAATTGTGTATCTGAGAAATACAACATTATATATATTTCATTATAACTTCAGTTCTAAGGTAAAAACATGCAAATGTAAAGTACTGCATATTCTGAGAATAAATTATCTATCTATCTATCTATCACATTTTTTCGAGAGTTTGTCTCTCTTCCTGTTTCGACAACTCCTCCTAGATGATTAGAACAAGTTCCAAACTTCTACAACTTAACCTCACTGTAATTTAGTCTACGTAAAAGGTGGAAATAAAATTAAATCCTCCCTCTAAAGCCGGCCACGAAACGCCTGGCTTCATAACTTTGCGCATTGGAAACGTACTACACCATTCATAACTTTCAACTCCCCATTCATAAGGTTGGTTCTAGTCGACAGCAGAGCCACCAGACATTTCGGAACTTCCCGTTGGTTTAATCTCGAACCACAGCAGCTAGGATCTAGGATCATGGACCCTCCCCCCTCATTTGGTACGTCTTTGTATAGACGGATAAGGGCAAAATTAGACTTAATCGAACTCTTCATACAGGTTTAAAAACCTCAAATCGTGTTTAACTGCCGTACACGTGTTCTTGCTGAGAAACTACATTGCAGTTTTTAAGAGAGTACGACAAGAAAGGAATGCCGCAACCATATTATTGAGTTGTTTTACCGCTGAGCGGCACTTTTTTGCACACCACAGGTCACAAGGACCCCGAAAACTCAGAGAAGGTTGGGGGAGGGGACCCACTGGAACAGCTGTTGGGAGACAGATGGTAGCCTCCCGTCAAGGCCATCCATCGTGTTCTTTAACGTGCACAGGGTATGGCTCTCCCGCACACGGGACCACGGCTTAACGACCCATCCGACGGACGGCGGCCTTTTTAAGCCCATCGGTGTCCCCTACTGACCGTGGGCAGGGCGGGGAATTTTTGCGGAGATAAATCTCAACGCTGACCCAGCTGGGACTCGAATCTGGGAACTACAGATTACAAGCCTGCGCGCTACCGACTGAGCCACCCCCGCCCCCACGTATTCAGGAGAACCACACCATTTGCACGTTAAAGAACGTGCTGGATGACCTTGATTTCAGGTTTATATATGACCAGTGGATTTCTTTACCCAACCTTCTCTGAACTATTGGGCCATTGTGACTTGGAACATTCAAGGCCATTTCATGAAAGAAAAAGTGCCACTCAGAGACAAAACACAAAAACGGGCTCACAATCAGCAATTCCCAAAGATCTGCCCTTGGCCGGCGTTGAGATTTATCTCTGAAAAACTGCTCATCCTGTCCACGGTCAGTAGGGGACACAGCTGGGATTGGAAAGCCGCCATCCATCGGATGGGAGGTTAAGCCGCGGCCCTGTGTGAGTGAGAGCTATACCGTGTGTTAGTAAAAGAACACGCTGGACATTAGCCTCCTAACAGATGTCCAGTGGGTTCCCTTCCCCCAATCTTCTCTGAGGGGTCCTTGAGACCTGGCTATTTAGCCCATTGTGGGCAAAAAAGTGCTGCTCTGAGGTAGATAACTAAATATCATAATAAAACGCATCTAAATCTTGATTTTTTTGTTAAAAAATATACACTTCGCATTTAAACAACTATGGCAGCTAGAATATTTCACAACAGTAATGCTTCGTAAGAATTCACCACAAAAATGAATTAAAACTTAAATATTTTTTATTGTTTCAAATCATTTAATAAAGACATTTCATAAGTCTGCGTAATGATTATTCCAATATTGTACAATTATGAATGATTAAAAAATATTATTTAACGATCAATTATTTTCGATAGCTTTTTAAAAGCTGAACAAATATTGTTGTGAATACAGATTTAAATAGTTTGAATATGATCTTTATCTTAAATCAGATTTCCTCATTAAACGCATATTTAAAAAATTATATTCCCTTTGTAATAACAGGGAAATATAATAGAAAACCCTAATCAAAGATAACGCAGATTCCTAGAATATAGGGCAGAGGTGGCTCAGTCGGTAGCGCGCCAGGCTCGTAATCTGTACTTCCCAGGTTCGAGTCCCAGCTGGATCACCGTTGAGATTTATCTCCCCAAAATTCACCGCCCTGCCCACGGTCAGTAGGGGACACCGATGGGCTTGGAAAGACCGGCGTCCTTCGGACGGGACGTTAAGCCGTGTTCGTGTGCGGGAGAGCCATACTCTGTGCACGTTAAACAACACGCTGGATGGCCTTGACGGGAATCTACCATCTGTCTCTCAACAGCTGTTCCAGTGGGTCCTCTCCCCCAACCTTCTCTGAACTTTCGGGGTCCTTGTGACCTGGCCATTTAGCCCATGGTGTGCAAAAAAGTGCTGCTCAGAGGTAAAAATTTGGGTTGTTTGGGTTGTTTTACCTCTGAGGTGCACTTTTTTGCACACCATGGGCTAAATGGCCAGGTCACAATGGGCCCCGAAGGCTCAGAGAAGGTTGGGAGAGGGGACCCACTGGAACAGCTGTTGGGAGACAATGGTAGCCTCCCGTCAAGGCCATCCAGCGTGTTCTTTAACCTGCACAGGGTATGGCTCTCTCCCACACGGGCCACGGCTTAACGTCCCATCCGACGGACGGCGGCCTTTCCAAGCCCATCGGTGTCCCCTACTGACCGTGGGCAGGGCGGGGAATTTTGCGGAGATAAATCTCAACGCTGACTCAGCTGGGACTCGAACCTGGGAACTACAGATTACGAGCCTGGCACACTATCGACTGATTCACCTGCACCCCAAGATTGAAGGGAGAATACCCATTGGCCAGTTATTATGAGACAGAAATAGACTTCCCTCAAAGTTCTTTCCAAGCCAAACTGCTAAGGGCAGTGTGGGATTGGATTTGATTGTTTTACCTCTGAGCGGCACTTTTTTGCACATCATGGGCTAAATGGCCAGGTCACATGGACCCCGAAGGCGCAGAGAAGGTTGGGGGAGGGGACCCACTGGAATAGCTGTTGGGAGACAGATGGTAGCCTCCCGTCAAGGCCATCCAGCGTGTTCTTTAACGTGCACAGGGTATGGCTCTCCCGCACATGGGGCCACGGCTTAACGTCGCATCCGACGGACGGCGGCCTTTCCAAGCCCATCGGCGTCCCCTACTGACCGTGTGCAAGGCGGGGGAATTTTGCGGAGATAAATCTCAACGCTGACCCAGCTGGGACTCGAACCTGGGAACTACAGATTACGAGCCTGGCGCGCTACCGACTGAGCCACCCCCGCCCCCAGAGGTAAAAACAACCCAACCAAGAATACATTTCTTTACAATAAACTTCAACATATTAGCGAAGACCTTAAAAGGAATCTCTGTACTAGATATGATTACGCCCAAGTATTGAAAGCAATATCCCATTACTGTCATTCATAGCTAAATCCATATCCAGCAGTTATAATTGCAGTCCTCATAGTAAATCTCTTTACCAGCCCTGCCAGCAAAGTATTAACTGAAGCATCTGTTGCTCTGGAGTCATAAATTGGGAGAAGCTTATACGAGAAATCCGTGCTCTCTGAACAATGTTAATGAATACTTGATGAACTGGAAGTGGTTGAAAAGTTTGGAGTAGAATTTCCCTTGCGGATTGAAAGCTGACGAGTCCGGAGAGGGAGTTACAGCGATATGGGCTCGAGGCTTGTCGACTTGGTGCGTGCAGGAGAGGTCTCCGCCCAAAGGAGGGAGCGTGTTGCGGCTGAGCCACACCTTACGTCTCCGTCCACCCTGGGGAAATAGTTCGCTTCTGAAGCCGATTATGATTGTAAATGAAAACGGTGAAAGGCTGCAGGCTCAGAGGTAATGTATTCGGAGAGTGGCTCGTGTCGTTGCCCTATCAAAACATCAGAGAATTTCTATGCTATGTCAGTAGAAATCTAACTTTGATGCTTTATAACTTTTCAAATATCCTTTTAATGGAAAAATGTGACTGAAGATTAATTAAAGATCGAAAATCTATTTAATTCTCTATTTTTCAATAGTATTCAGTCAGTAATTAAAGATTTTTTGGGTTGTTTCACCTCTGAGCGGCACTTTTTTGCACACCATGGGCTAAATGGCCAGGTCACATGGACCCCGAAGGCTCAGAGAAGGTTGGGGGAGGGGACCCACTGGAACAGCTGTTGGGAGACAGATGGTAGCCTCCCGTCAAGGCCATCCAGGGTGTTCTTTAACGTGCACATGGTATGTCTCTCTCGCACACGGTGCCACGGCTTAACGTCCCATCCGACGGACGGCGGCCTTTCCAAGCCCATCGGTGTCCATTACTGACCGTTTGCAGAGCGGGGAATTTTGCGGAGATAAATCTCAACGCTGACCCAGCTGGGACTCGAACCTGGGAACTACAGATTACGAGCCTGGCGCGCTACCGACTGAGCCACCCCTGCCCCTCAAATAGAGAAGAGAGATCTTGACAATCTGTCATGCGTCTTAAGAATTTACCTAAGAAATTAATTAAAATTTAAGTAAGGTTTGTTTTTAAATAATTTAGTAAAAAATACATTTTAGAAATTAGTTTAATAATTTGTTGAAAAAATTTGGTTATCTTGAGTGAAATTCGAACTCACGTCTTCCAGCTACATTCCGGGCTTCATACCATCTAGACCATCGGAACCTATGATGTCCGGCATGCAACTGGATGAGGTGGGTTAAAAATCCACTTAAGAATACCAAATTTGTTTCAAATAATTATTTGAAGTGTTTCTTGTCTAAAGGACGCTTTTTTATGGTACTTTATTTTGGAATACATTTTAGATGTTTGCGCAATGAATACAAGCCGTCCCGTGGCCGAGTGGTTAGCGCGCCCTGGCTACTGATCTAAGGGACATGGGTTCGAGCCCTGGGTAAGGCATGGATGTATGTCTCGTTTTTCTGCTGAGGTCCAGCCATCCTCTCAGACCTTCTAATATGACCCCTGTGGCAAGCAGTGGCTTGAGGGTTTTTTCAATATTTTTTTAATTTATAATCGATATTTAAATGTTTCACAATTATGAATGATTTTAATAAAACAAGATCATTTATTGTTAAATATTCTATCCTCTATGTCTCTTTAAATACTTCAAGAATATTGTTGAAAATCGAGATTTCAACAAGTTTGATTATGATCTTTAAATTATCGTCAGTCCCATTTTACCATTTAAATGCATCTTTAGAAGTTAGAACTTCGAAGTTAGATTACCATTAAAAAACCTACTAGTCTGGTAGTTTTATTAATAAAACTATCGAATCGGCATCTCTTGATTAAATATTACGTTTAATGAACGACACTTCACCTTGGGGCAGTGGATTAATTAAATATGCTATATGCATATTTAATTAATCCACTGCCCCACAGAGAACATCCAGTCACACATTCCAGGTATATGGCTGTATAAATATACAGTCGTATCAGAATAATATGACCACCTACCATACATATACTATGGTAGATGGGGCGGGGGTGGTTCAGTCGGTACGCGCAAGTCTCGTAATCTGTAGTTCCCAGGTTCGAGTCCCAGCTGGGTCAGCGTTGAGATTTATCTCCGCAAAATTCCCCGCCCTGCCCACGGTCAGTAGGGGACACCGATGGGCTTGGAAAGGCCGCCGTCCGTCGGATGGGACGTTACGCCGTGGCCCCCATGTTCGGGAGAGCCATACCCTGTGCACGTTAAAGAACACGCTGGATGGCCTTCACGGGAGGCTACCATCTGCCTCCCAACAGCTGTTCCAGTGGGTCCCCTCCCCCAACTTTCTCTGAGCCATCGGGGTCCATGTGACCTGGCAATTTAGCCCATGGTGTGCAAAAAAAGTTCCGCTCAGAGGTAAAACAATCCAACTATGGTAGGTGGTCATATTATTATGATACGACTGTATATATGTACAATAACCTTTCCAATAATTTCTACCGATCTGACTTATCGTTTAACATAAAAGACAGAAAAGCACTCTGCGAAGCAAAAAAGTATCATTTTTATTTTTTAATATCCTTTTAACTCGTTTAATAAAAAATGCTAATGCTTTCATTTTGTCATATGTCTGCAGATACTTTTTTTACCTTATAGAGGAAAATTAAAAAAATGTTTTTTTGACTGTACGGGTATTGACGAATTATTACGATTCGCTTTTCCATATCGAAGCGGATTTTGCACACAATGGACTAAATGGTCAGGTCACAAGGACCCCAAGGGGTCAGAGAAAGTTGGGGGGGGAGGGGACTAGACCGCAGTTGGGAGTTGGGTTAGGTTGTTTTATCTCTGAGCGGCACTTTTTTGCACACCGTGGGCTAAATGGCCAGGTCACATGGACCCCGAAGGCTCAGAGAAGGTTGGGGGAGGGGACCCACTGGAACAGCTGTTGGGAGACAGATGATAGCCTCCCGTCAAGGCCATCCAGCGTGTTCTTTAACGTGCACAGGGTATGTCTCTCCCGCACACGGGGCCACGGCTTAATGTCCCATCCGACGGACGGCGGCCTTTCCAAGACCATCGGTGTCCCCTACTGACCGTGGGCAGGGCGAGGAATTTTGCGGAGATAAATCTCAACGCTGATCCAGCTGGGACTCGAACCTGGGAACTACAGATTACGAGCCTGGCGCGCTACCGACTGAGCCACCCAAGCCCAACAGTTCGGAGACAGATGGTAGACTACCGCCAAAGCGATTCAGTGTGTTCTCTAACATGCACAAGGTATGGCTCTCCCGCACGCGGCGTAACGTCTCATTCGAAGGACGGCACCAATTTCCAAGTCCATCGGTGTCCTCTACTGACTGAGGGTAGCGAAAAGTTATAGGAAGATTGGTAAAAATAGCCCAACAAAAAATGCTTTTTTTCGCCAAAATATTTAAAGCATTTTTTTTCTGAAATAACATCAGATTTTCACAAATCATTAACTCGCCGCGCAATCTCATGATCTCTTTGCTAGAAATATCAAGTGATAAATATGCAATCTACTCTTAGTATCTCCATTGTCATCCTCCTGTATTGGGTAATTGCAACCTTGAAAAATGTGCCCTTTGCCACTTTCAGTTATTGCCTAAAAAATCATTTTTAATAAAAAAAAATAATTCGCTTTGATTCTTTTAAAAGTAGCTTATTATTTGATTGAAAGGATTCTATCGTTTCGTTGTTGGACTACCCTAAATTATTAACAATGCCGATTATTGAAACGCATTGTTAATAATTGGGGGTAGCCTTCAGTCATTCTTAGAAAGCTTCCATTACCATTTTTCTTTTTCTATAGTTTAAATTCAATGCCGATTTCCCACCTATTCGTGGGGCGGGGGTGGCTCAGTCGGTAGCGCGCCAGGCTCGTAATCTGTAGTTCCCAGGTTCGAGTCCCAGCTGGGTCAGCGTTGAGATTTATCTCCGCAAAATTCCCCGCCCTGCCCACTGTCAGTAGGGGACACCGATGGGCTTGGAAAGGCCGCCGTTCGTCGGTTGGGACGTTAAGCCTTGGCACCCTGTGCGGGAGAGACATACCCTGTGCACGTTAAAGAACACGCTGGATGGCCTTGACGGGAGGTTACCATCTGTCTCCCAACAGCTGTTCCAGTGGGTCTCCTCCCCCTACCTTATCTCTAGTCTTCGGGGTCCATGTGACCTGGACATTTAGCCCATGGTGTGCAAAAAGGTGCCGCTCAGGAATAAAACAACCCAAGCCTTCAGTCATTCTTAAAAAGCTTCCATTACCATTTTTCCTTTTCTATAGTTTAAATTCAATGCCGATTTCCCACCTATTCGTAACTCTGACCCAACTGGTAAGGAATTAAAGATGGCGGAAAACAAAAGAAAGATCAAACAGAGCAAGTTTTACAGATGTTGCTGAAAATGACACAGAACTTCATTCATTATAGGAAACATCATTGGACGACGCGGATGGCGTTTGGTTTCAGTCGTAAACCGAAACCATGAAGTAATGAGCATCCCAAAATACATTCTTTTCTGGGAAAAACTGCATCATTATCGCTAAATTCTCGCATTTCTGTTGTCTGGGAACAAGTTCTTTACATTGATTTTAAATATTGAGAGTCACGTGGTCGATTCTGTAAGAAATCTTTACAATGTAGGAACGAAAAGAGAAGAAGAATGAACGAAAAGAGAAGAAGAATGAACGAAATGACGAAGAATAATTCTACTATTGGGAAACTTTTCACGAATAAATCTTTCAAAATCAGAGGTTTGAAACTAAATATAATGAAAAATAAAAATAGATTCTTTTGATGAAAATGCACGAATGAATTCTGTATAACTGTTAACATAATAATCTCAATTAGCAAACCATGAACTACATTATCTACGAATAACCTCGTTCCTACGACGATCTATTCTCTTTTCAGCACCCGCTAACTACTCTCTTTTCAGTCCCCGTGAACTACTCTTTTCAGCCCCCGCGAACTACTCTCTTTTCAGCCCCCGCGAACTACTCTCTTTTCAGCTCCCGCGAACTACTCTCTTTTCAGCCCCCGCGAACTACTCTCTTTTCAGCCCCCGAGATCTATTCTCTTTTCAGCCCCCGCGAACTACTCTCTTTTCAGCCCCCGCGAACTACTCTCTTTTCAGCTCCCGCGAACTACTCTCTTTTCAGCCCCCGAGATCTATTCTCTTTTCAGCCCCCGCGAACTACTCTCTTTTCAGCCCCCGAGATCTATTCTCTTTTCAGCCCCCTAGATCTATTCTCTTTTCAGCCCCCCGCGAAAAACTCTCTTTTCAGCCCCCGTGAACTACTCTCTTTTCAGCCCCCGAGATCTATTCTCTTTTCAGCCCCCGAGATCTATTCTCTTTTCAGCCCCCGCGAACTACTCTCTTTTCAGCCCCCGAGATCTATTCTCTTTTCAGCCCCCGCGAACTACTCTCTTTTCAGCCCCCGTGAACTACTCTCTTTTCAGCCCCCGAGATCTATTCTCTTTTCAGCCCCCGCGAACTACTCTCTTTTCAGCCCCCGCGAACTACTCTCTTTTCAGCCCCCGAGATCTATTCTCTTTCAGCCCCCGAGATCTATTCTCTTTTCAGCCCCCGCGAACTACTCTCTTTTCAGCCCCCGTGAACTACTCTCTTTTCAGCCCCCGAGATCTATTCTCCTTTCAGCCCCCGCGAACTACTCTCTTTTCAGCCCCCGAGATCTATTCTCTTTTCAGCCCCCCGCGAACTACTCTCTTTTCAGCTCCCGTGAACTACTCTCTTTTCAGCCCCCGAGATCTACTCTCTTTTCAGCCCCCGTGAACTACTCTCTTTCAGCTCCCGCGAACTACTCTCTTTTCAGCCCCCGAGATCTACTCTCTTTTCAGCCCCCGCGAACTACTCTCTTTTCAGCCCCCGAGATCTATTCTCTTTTCAGCCCCCGCGACCTACTCTCTTTTCAGCCTCTGAGATCTATTCTCTTTTCAGCCCCCGCGACCTACTCTCTTTTCAGCCCCCGAGATCTACTCTCTTTTCAGCCCCCGCGACCTACTCTCTTTTTAGCCCCCCGCGAACTACTCTCTTTTCAGCCCCCGAGATCTATTCTCTTTCCAGCCCCCGCGAACTACTCTCTTTTCAGCCCCCGAGATCTATTCTCTTTTCAGCCCCCGAGATCTATTCTCTTTTCAGCCCCCGCGAACTACTCTCTTTTCAGCCCCCGTGAACTACTCTCTTTTCAGCCCCCGAGATCTATTCTCTTTCCAGCCCCCGCGAACTACTCTCTTTTCAGCCCCCGAGATCTATTCTCTTTTCAGCCCCCGAGATCTATTCTCTTTTCAGCCCCCGCGAACTACTCTCTTTTCAGCCCCCGAGATCTATTCTCTTTTCAGCCCCCGCGAACTACTCTCTTTTCAGCCCCCGAGATCTATTCTCTTTTCAGCCCCCGAGATCTATTCTCTTTTCAGCCCCCCGCGAACTACTCTCTTTTCAGCCCCCCGCGAACTACTCTCTTTTCAGCTCCCGTGAACTACTCTCTTTTCAGCCCCCGAGATCTACTCTCTTTTCAGCCCCCGCGAACTACTCTCTTTTCAGCCCCCGCGAACTACTCTCTTTTCAGCCCCCGTGAACTACTCTCTTTTCAGCCCCCGAGATCTATTCTCTTTTCAGCCCCCGCGAACTACTCTCTTTTCAGCCCCCGAGATCTATTCTCTTTTCAGCCCCCGAGATCTATTCTCTTTTCAGCCCCCGCGATCTACTCTCTTTTCAGCCCCCCGCGAACTACTCTCTTTTCAGCCCCCCCGAGATCTACTCTCTTTTCAGCCCCCGCGAACTACTCTCTTTTCAGCCCCCGCGAACTACTCTCTTTTCAGCCCCCGAGATCTACTCTCTTTTCAGCCCCCGCGAACTACTCTCTTTTCAGCTCCCGTGAACTACTCTCTTTTCAGCTCCCGTGAACTACTCTCTTTTCAGCCCCCGAGATCTACTCTCTTTTCAGCCCCCGCGAACTACTCTCTTTTCAGCCCCCGAGATCTACTCTCTTTTCAGCCTCTGAGATCTATTCTCTTTTCAGCCCCCGCGACCTACTCTCTTTTCAGCCCCCGAGATCTACTCTCTTTTCAGCCCCCACGACCTACTCTCTTTTCAGCCCCCGAGATCTACTCTCTTTTCAGCCCCCGCGACCTACTCTCTTTTCAGCCCCCGCGAACTACTCTCTTTTCAGCCCCGCGCGACCTACTCTCTTTTCAGCCCTTGCGAACTACTCTCTTTTCAGCCCCCGAGATCTAATCTCTTTTCAGCCCCCGCGACCTACTCTCTTTTCAGCCCCCGCGAACTACTCTCTTTTCAGCCCCCGAGATCTAATCTCTTTTCAGCCCCCGCGAACTACTCTCTTTTCAGCCCCCGAGATCTAATCTCTTTTCAGCCCCCGCGACCTACTCTCTTTTCAGCTCCCGTGAACTAATCTCTTTTCAGCCCCCGCGACCTACTCTCTTTTCAGCTCCCGTGAACTACTCTCTTTTCAGCCCCCGAGATCTACTCTCTTTTCAGCCCCCGCGACCTACTCTCTTTTCAGCCCCCGCGACCTACTCTCTTTTCAGCCCCCGTGAACTACTCTCTTTTCAGCCCCCGCGAACTACTCTCTTTTCAGCCCCCGCGACCTACTCTCTTTTCAGCCCCCGCGAACTACTCTCTTTTCAGCCCCCGCGATCTATTTTCTTTTCAGCCCCCGCGACCTACTCTCTTTTTAGCCCCCGCGACCTACTCTCTTTCCAGTCCCCGCGACCTATTCTCTTTTCAGCCCCCGCGATCTACTCCCTTTTCTGCCCCCTCGACCTACTCTCCAATTTCGCGACCTGCTCTCTTTTCAATCTTGCGATCTACTCTCTTTTCAATCTTGCGATCTACTCTCTTTTCAATCTTGCGATCTACTCTCTTTTCAATCTTGCGATCTACTCTCCGTTCAACCTCGCGATCTACTCTTCGTTCAACCTCGTTATCAACTCTCGTTTCAATCTCGCGACCTACTCTCTTTTCAATCTCCCGATCTACTCTCTTTTGAATCTAGCGATCTACTCTTTTTGAATCTTGCGACCTACTCTCTTTTCAATCTCGCGACCTACTCTCTTTTCAATCTCGCGATCTACTCTCTTTCCAACCTCGTTATCTACTCTCTTTTCAACCTCGTTATCTACTCTCTTTTCAACCTCGTTATCTACTCTCTTTTCAACCTCGTTATCTACTCTCTTTTCAACCTCGTTATCTACTCTGTTTTCAACCTCGTTATCTACTCTCTTTTCAACCTCGTTATCTACTCTCTTTCCAACCTCGTTATCTACTCTCTTTTCAACCTCGTTATCTACTCTCCTTACAATCTCGTGTCACATGAGGTCTCCTGAAGATGATACAAAAGGAATGAAATTTGACCACGAAGAGACGGAAACAACTCAACGAAATCCCCCTGTTTTGCGTTTGACATATTAACATTCTAAAATCGTTTCCGGAAAATGAAGCAACAATTTCTAGAAACATCGCATGAAAGGGAATGAGGCTGAATACATTTCCTGAATTCGTGGAAGCAATTGCACTAAAAGCAAAACAAAGAGAACGAGGTCCTCTCTAAAAGTCTAACTGAATAATTTCGACAACTCTTTCATTACTTCACAGGACTATTTCAGGATTGAATTACGCGAAAACTACGATTTGAAATGCCTTAGGCCATATCCATTCACTAGATTCACGCAGAGCTGACCCCATTTTAGTCTGCGGTGTTTTCCTTAGTTTGATTTCATCACCATTTCTATAAAGAAGATATCTCTTAGTTGTGAATGATAAAAGAAGTTTCCCACTAATGATTCTAGACCCGCGCGATCGTTATTAAAAGGATGAATCCTGCAACGTCTCCTCCCCGCAGAGACAGAAAGGGATCTCGCGCCTCGTCGGTGTCACTAGATCACAGTGCACCACTGCAGCTGCAACGCCTTGACTACCAACGCCCCCAGGTGAAAACGTCGCCGGAGTGCGAGATGGTAGCTAATTATTGTCGGACATGTTAAGTGCATTTCTCTTTGATGCGTAGGGGTTTAGGAGGGGGGGGGTGAAACATGGAAATATCAACGAGGAACGTGGTTTAATGAGCCAAGCGCAGAGGGTCATTTGTTTGCAGATTCTAGAGAAATGGAAGGTGAGATAATGGCTAGTTATTTTCATTTTTAGTGACAGCTGCAAACAGACCTCGCTCGCTTCGAGATGGCAGTAACTCGATTTGCATTAGGAACAGAGAATTTCGAGTTGGAGGGGACATCCTTTTAGGTTAGTAGCCGTCTTTGTAAGGTTAGGAGCAGGAAGATTAAAGACTGCAAATGGATTTCAAAACATAACATTTCTGTTTCGTTTTGGAGTTGAGGCACGTACTCTTTGGTGGTTGCCCAAGGAAGCAGGAAGATCAACAATGGGAATGGATTTCAAAATGAAACTTCTCTTTTTCGCTTTTCAGTTGGAGGATGCAATTTAGGGATCAGTGATATCAGGATCTGGAATTAAATTCAAATAAATCTTTAATTTTTTTTATTTGGAGTTGTAGCTCACATTCTTAGTGGTTACATAAGGATTAAGAAGGTCAAAAATGGAATCTCTTTAAAATTTCTGTTGTGACATACACTTTTAGTAGTTTAAGTTGGGTTGGGTTGTTTTACTTCTGAGCGGCACTTATTTTGCACACCATGGGCTAAATGGCCAGGTCACATGGACCCCGAAGGCTCAGAGAAGGTTGGGGGAGGGGACCTACTGGAACAGCTATTGGAAGAAGATGGTAGCCTCCCATCAAGGCCATCCAGCGTGTTTTTTAACGTGCACAGGGTATGACTCTCCCGCACACGGGGACACGGCTTAACGTCCCATCCGACGGACGGTGGCCTTTCTAAGCCCATCGGTGTCCCCTACTGACGGTGGGCAGGGCGGGGAATTTTGCGGAGATAAATCTCAACGCTGACCCAGCTGGGACTCGAACCTGGGAACTACAGATTACGAGCCTGGCGCGCTACCGACTGAGCCACCGCAGCCCAAAGAGCGTCTTGGGGAAACCGTGGTAACATTAGAACCATGTACTGGTAGCCCGATGTGAAGAAACCTTAAAAAATTGCACTAGATAAAATTAGATTCAAGTAGTGGAGAAATTATCGGCTGTAGCATTGAAAACGTTCCCAGAAAGAAATTATAGAGTGGGACTCTGAAGTTTAAGCATACCCAATGAAAGCAATGACTTAATTGTTGACTTATTACTACAAAGAAATCTTCCTAATTTAACTATCATCCATGATGATGCTGTTTTGCATACTGTATTTTTCTCATTCGTTCTAAAAGCTTTTTTTTTTGGCTTCAGAAAACTGAAATCCAATATAGAGCCACGGCAGACAAACATTGACACTCTAACTTGCTACAACTTAGCTTTAAGTTCATTCTCAACGAAATTGTAGTGAAGCAAATTGTTTTTTGTTCGGTTGGGTTGTTTTACTTCTGACCCAGCTGGGACTGGGGGCTGCTTCAGTCGGGAGCACCCCAGGTTCGTAATCTGCAGTTCCCAGGTTCGAGTCCCAGCTGAGTCAGCGTTGAGATTTATATCCGCAGAACTCCCCACCTTATCCACGGTCAGTAGGGGACACCGATGGGCTTCGAAAGGCCGCCGTCCGTCGTATGGGACATTAAGCCGTGACCCCGTGTACGGGAGAGCCATACCCTGTGCACGTAAAGAACAAGTTGGATGGCCTTGACGGGAGGCTACCATCTGTCTCCCAACAGCTGTTTCAGTGGGTCCCCTACTCCAACCATCTCTGAGTCTTTGGGGTCCATGTGACCTGGCCATTTAGCCCATGGTGTGCAAAAAAAAAGTGATAAATCTCAACACTAATCCAGCTGGGACTCGAACCTGGGAACTGCAGATTACGAGCCTGGCGTGACTCCCAACTGAGCCACCTCCACCCCAATATTTAGTAGTATTTCTTTATTAAATTTTATATGTTTAATATAAACATTATCGTAATCAGGTGATTTATTGGTGTCTAATGTATTAATTATTTTACCAGTTTATTTTTCAATAATTTCAGGTATATAAATAAGAGTCCAAGATTGTTTGTCTCCTGGATGGAACATAATTTACATCGTCTTGGTGATTTGAATCTCTCCTATTCAGAATTAGTGTATTACAAATGCTATTGTAATTATTTGCTATTTCTTCCACAGATAATTTCTTTTTGGTTTGTTTGTTTTACCTCTAAGCGGCACTTTTTTGCACACCATGGGCTAAATGACCAGGTCACACGGACCCCGAAGGCTCAGAGAAGGTTGGGGGAGGAGACCCACTGGAACAGCTGTTGGGAGACAGATGGTAGCCTCCCGTCAAGGCCATCCAGCGTGTTCTTTAACGTGCACAGGGTATGGCTCTCCCACACACGGGACCACGGCTTAACGTCCCATCCGACGGGCGGCGGCCTTTTCAAGCCCATCGGTGTCCCCTACTGACCGCGGGTAGGGCGGGGAATTTTGCGCAGATAAATCTCAACGCTGACCCAGATGGGACTCGAACCTGTTTCGTTTTGGACATATTATCAATTATTACATCGTCAGTTGATTTTTATGTTTCCCTTCTCATATTTCATATATTAATTGTCAGGTAGCCTTCATATCAGCTTTCTTCATTATTAGTTTATTTCTATAAAAAAAAGTGCCTCTGATTTCCAACCTTACTATTAATTATATTTCTTAACTTTTTATAGCTATTTTTATAAGCATGACTTTTATCATTGTTTTTAAAATTAATCCAAACTCTATTAATTATATTTCTTAATTTTTTATAGCTATTTTTTATAAGCATCACTTTTATCACTGTTTTTAAATTTAATCCAAGTTTTATTCTTTTCTCAATTAACTCTATTCAAGTTCGGTGTTACTCATTTTTTGCTATAATTTCTTTTTACTTTTCCTACACTCCTCATATATACTCTATTTTTTCTTAAAATTCCATCATAAATTCTTTAAATACTTTATACAGGTTTAATTCTTCCATTGGGTTGTGGGGGCGGGGGTGGCTCAGTCGGTAGCGCGCCAAGCTCGTAATCTGTAGTTCCCAGGTTCGAGTCCCAGCTGGGTCAGCGTTGAGATTTATCTCCGCAAAATTCCCCGCCCTGCCCACGGTCAGTAGGGGACACCCATGGGCTTGGAAAGGCCGCCGTCCGTCGGATGGGACGCTAAGCCGTGGCCCCGTGTGCGGGAGAGCCATACCCTGTGCACGTTAAAGAACACGCTGGATGGCCTTGACGGGAGGCTACCATCTGTCTCCCAACAGCTGTTCCAGTGGGTCCCCTCCCCCAACCTTCTCTGAGCCTACGGGGTCCATGTGACCTGGCCATTTAGTCCATGGTGTGCAAAAAAGTGCCGCTCAGAGGTAAAACAACCCAACCCATTGAGTTGTCTTCACAATTTTCAAAGTTCCAAATCATTTCAGAGATAGATTTGTATATCTTGCTATGGCCAAACAACCAATATTTATTTCCTTGGCCGGTTTTAGTATAATTAGTTCTATTCAAATTATTTTTGGTATTGCTAATCAATGCTAAAATCATATAGTGATCTGCTATTTTGCTTGTTTCAATTTGTTTTTTTATCTGAGACAGTTTTTGGCACACAATGGGCAAAATGACCAGGTCACAAGGACCCCAACGGCTCAGAGAAGGTTGGGGGACAGATAGTAACCTCCCGTCAAGGCCACACAGCGTGTTGTTCAACAACACAGCGTGTTATACAGGATATGACTCACCCTCACACGGTACTACGGTTTTACGTCCCATCCGATGGACGGTGACCTTTCCAAGCCCATCGGTGTCACCTATTGATTGCGGGCAGGGGAATTGACTGCGAACCTGGGAGCTACAGATTAGAGCTTGGTGCGTTACCGACTGAGGCAAACCCGTTTCAAATTCTATGAGGATTTCATAATGGCAAGCTAAAAAAAGAATGCCTATCTACTTTTATTAAATCTAGTTATTTAATTATTCATTTTTTATAATTGCTTCATGACATTAATGCACTTAAAAAGACGTAATCGTATCGTAAGCGGGGAGAGAATTTAATTTTGGAAGGGGAGAATTTATTTCCGGAAGAGGAGAGAGAATTTGGTTTCGGGGCGTGGGGGAGAGAGATTCGATTTGGGAAGGGGACAATTTTGTCTTGATAGAGGGAGAACTTAATTTCAAAAAGGAGAGAGGATTTAGTTTTAGGAGGTGGGAGAATATGATTTCGGAAAGGGGAGAGAATTTAGTTTCAGATGAAAGGGAGAGAATTTAATTTTGGGAGAGGAAGAATTCATTTTCGGAACGGGGATAGAATTTAGTTTCTTAGGAGGAGAGAATTTAGTTTCGGAAGGTGGGGGGAGAAATTCATTTTGGGAAGGGGGATAATTTAATTTTCGGAGGGGGAGATAATTTAGTTTTGGGAGGTTGGGAAAGGGAATTTCGTTTTGGGAGAGGGAGAATTTAATTTCTCCAGGGGACAAAAATTTGATTTCGGGAGCTGTGAGAGAGAAATTTGATTTGTGAAGAGGGAAAATTTGGAGAGGGGGAGAAAAATTAATTTTGCGAGGGATAGAATTTTATTTTGGAAGGTGAGAAATTAATTTTGGGAGAGGGTTGGAAATTAGTTTCAGGAGTGTGGAGAATTAACTTTTTGAAGGGAGAGAATATTTAGTTTCCGGAGGTGGAGGAAATTAATTTCGGGAGAGGGTTGGGTTGTTTTACCTCTGAGCGGCAATTTTTTGTCCACCATGGGCTAAATGGACAGGTCACATGGACCCCAAAGGCTCAGAGAAGTTTGGGAGAGGGGACCCACTGGAATAGCTGTTGGGAGACATGTGATAGCCTCCCGTCAAGGTCGTCCTGTGTGTTCTTTAATGTGCACAGGGTATGGCTCTCCCATACACGGGATCACGGCTTAAAATCCCATCCGATGGACGGGCCTTTTCAAGCCCATCGGTGTCCCCTACTGACCGTGGGCAGGGCGAGGAATTTTGTGGAGATAAATCTCAACGCTGACCCAGCTGGGACACGAACCTGGGAACTACAGATTACGAGCCTGGCACGCTACCGACTGAGCCACGCCCCCCCCCCCCGCCTTCGGGTTGGGTTGTTTTACCTCTGAGAGGCACTTTTTTGCACACCACCCCCCTTCGGGAGAGAATTTAGTTTTAGAAAGGGGGAAATTTAATTTCTGAACGGGGAGAGAATTTACTTTCGGGAGGTTGGCGAGAGAAATTCGTTTTGGGAAGGGGTAGAATTTAATTTTTGAAGGGGGGAGAATATTTAGTTTCTGGAGGTGGAGAAAAGTAGTTTTGAGAGGGGGAGAGAATTTAGTTTCGGAAAGAGATCCTTTTTGCGAAGGGGAAAATTAAATTTTTGAATTGGGGGAGAAAATTTAGTTTCGGAAGATGGGGAAAATTAAATTTTTGAATTGGGGGAGAAAATTTAGTTTCGGAAGATGGGGAAAATTAGATATTTGGAGGAGGAGAATTTAATTTTTCAAGGGGGGGGGAAGAATTCAGTTTTGGGAGAGAGATAATTTAATTTCGGAAGGGGAAGAAAATTTATTTTCTGAAAGGGAAGAGAATTTAGTTTTCGGAAGGAAAATTTTGTTTGGAGGAAGAGAGAATTTAATTTCGGGAGAGGGAAGAAAAATTAGTTTTGAGAAGGGGAGAATTTAATTTTTGAAAGGGAGAGAAAATTTTGTTTTGCGAGAGGGGAAATTTAATTTCGAAAGAGAGCGAGGATTTAGCTTTGGGAAGTGGAGGAGAGAAATTAATTTTGGGAAGGGGAAAAGAATTTAGTTACGGAAGTGGAGAGGAGAGAATTTATTTTCTGAAGGGAGGAATAATTTCATTTCTGATGGGGGAGAATTTTGTTTCGGGAGTTGGGATAGAGAATTCGTTTTGGGAAGGTTTAGAATATAATTTTTGAAAGGGGAGAAAATTTTGTTTCGGGAATAGGAGAATTTAATTTCGAAATGGGGCTGGGATTCAGTTGCGGAAGGGGGGAGATTTTAATTGTGGTAAGAAGGGGAGAGATACGTTTTGGAAAGGGGGAGAATTTAATGTTTGAAATGGGGGAGAAAGTTTAGTTTTGGGAAGGAGGGAAGAATTTTTGTTTTGGGAAGGGGGAGAGAATATAGTTTCGGGAAGGGTGAGAAAATTTTGTTTTGGGAAGGGGGAGAGAATTAGTTTTGGGAAGGGGGAGAGAATTAGTTTTGGGAAGGGGGAGAGAGTTTTGGGAAGGGGAGAAAATTTAGTTTTGGGAAGGGGAGAAAATTTAGTTTTGGGAAGGGGAGAAAATTTAGTTTTGGGAAGGGGGAGAGAATATAGTTTTGGGAAGGGGGAGAGAATATAGTTTTGGAAAGGAGAAGAGAACTTAGTTTTGAGGAGGAGGAAAGAATTTTTGTTTTGGGAAGGATGAGAGAATACAGTTTCGGGAAGGGTGAGAGAATTTTGTTTTGGGAAGGGGGAGAGAATTAGTTTTGGGAAGGGGGAGAGAATATAGTTTTGGGAAGGGGGAGAAAATTTTGTTTTGGGAAGGGGGAGAGAATACAGTTTGGGGAAAGGTGAGAGAATATAGTTTTGGGAAGGGGGAGAGAATATAGTTTTGGGAATTGGGAGAAAATTTTGTTTTGGGAAGGGGGAGAGAATTAGTTTTGGGAAGGGGGAGAGAATTTTTGTTTTGGGAAGGAGGAGAGAATAGAGTTTCAGGAAGGGTGAGAGAATTTAGTTTTGGGAAGGGGGAGAAAATTTTGTTTTGGGAAGGGGGAGAAAATTTTGCTTTGGGAAGGGGGAGAGAATTAGTTTTGGGAAGGGGGAGAGAATTAGTTTTGGGAAAGGGGAGAGAATTAGTTTTGGGAAGGGGGAGAGAATTAGTTTTGGGAAGGGGAGAAAATTTAGTTTTGGGAAGGGGAGAGAATATAGTTTTGGAAAGGAGAAGAGAACTTAGTTTTGAGGAGAAGGAAAGAATTTTTGTTTTGGGAAGGAGGAGAGAATACAGTTTCGGGAAGGGTGAGAGAATTTAGTTTTGGGAAGGGGGAAAGAATATAGTTTTGGGAAGGGGGAGAGAATTAGTTTTGGGAAGGGGGAGAGAATATAGTTTTGGGAAGGGGGAGAAAATTTGTTTTGGGAAGGGGGAGAGAATTAGTTTTGGGAAGGGGAGAGAATATAGTTTTGGGAAGGGGGAGAAAATTTTGTTTTGGGAAGGGGAGAGATTTAGTTTTGGGAAGGGGGAGAGAATATAGTTTTGGAAAGGGGAAGAGAACTTAGTTTTGAGAAGGAGGAAAGAATTTTTATTTCGGGAAGGGGGAGAGAATATAGTTTTGGGAAGGGGGAGAAAATTTTGTTTTGGGAAGGGGAGAGATTTAGTTTTGGGAAGGGGGAGAGAATATAGTTTTGGAAAGGGGAAGAGAACTTAGTTTTGAGAAGGAGGAAAGAATTTTTGTTTCGGGAAGGGGGAGAGAATATAGTTTTGGGAAGGGGGAGAGAATATAGTTTTGGAAAGGAGAACTTAGTTTTGAGGAGGAGGAAAGAATTTTTGTTTTGGGAAAGAGGAGAGAATATAGTTTCGGGAAGGGTGAGAGAATTTAGTTTTGGGAAGGGGGAAAGAATATAGTTTTGGGAAGGGCAGAAATTTTGTTTTGGGAAGGAGGAGAGAATATAGTTTAGGGAAGGGTGAGAGAATATAGTTTTGGGAAGGGGGAGAAAATTTTGTTTTGGGAAGGGGGAGAGAATATAGTTTTGGGAAGGGGGAGAGGATAGAGTTTTGGAAAGGGGAAGAGAACTTAGTTTTCAGAAGGAGGAAAGAATTTTTGTTTTGGGAAGGAGGAGAGAATATAGTTTCGGGAAGGGGGAGAGAATTAGATTTGGGAAGGGGTAGAGAACTTAGTTTTGAGAAGGAGGAAAGAATTTTTGTTTTGGGAAGGAGGAGAGAATTAGTTTTGGGAAGGGGGAGAAAATTTTGTTTTGGGAAGGGGGAGATAATTAGTTTTGGGAAGGGGGAGAGAATATAGTTTTGGGAAGGAGGAGAGAATATAGTTCCGGGAAGGGTGAGAGAATATAGTTTTGGGAAGGGGGAGAAAATTTTGTTTTGGGAAGGGGGAGAGAATTAGTTTTGAGAAGGAGGAAAGAATTTTTGTTTTGGGAAGGAGGAGAAAATTTTTTTGGGAAGGGGGAGAGAATTAGTTTTGGGAAGGGGGAGAGAACTTAGTTTTGAGAAGGAGGAAAGAATTTTTGCTTTGGGAAGGAGGAGAGAATATAGTTTTGGGAAGGGGGAGAGAATATAGTTTTGGAAAGGAGAAGAGAACTTAGTTTTGAGGAGGAGGAAAGAATTTTTGTTTTGGGAAGGATGAGAGAATATAGTTTCGGGAAGGGTGAGAGAATTTAGTTTTGGGAAGGGGGAAAGAATATAGTTTTGGGAAGGGGGAGAAAATTTTGTTTTGGGAAGGGGGAGAGAATTAGTTTTGGGAAGGGGGAGAGAATATAGTTTTGGGAAGGGCAGAAATTTTGTTTTGGGAAGGAGGAGAGAATATAGTTTAGGGAAGGGGGAGAGAATATAGTTTTGGGAAGGGGGAGAAAATTTTGTTTTGGGAAGGGGAGAGATTTAGTTTTGGGAAGGGGGAGAGAATATAGTTTTGGGAAGGGGGAGAGGATAGAGTTTTGGAAAGGGGAAGAGAACTTAGTTTTGAGAAGGAGGAAAGAATTTTTGTCTTGGGAAGGAGGAGAGAATATAGTTTCGGGAAGGGTGAGAGAATTTAGTTTTGGGAAGGGGGAGAGAATATAGTTTTGGGAAGGGGGAGAGAATATAGTTTTGGGAAGGGGGAGAAAATTTTGTTTTGGGAAGGGGGAGAGAATTAGTTTTGGGAAGGGGGAGAGAACTTAGTTTTGAGAAGGAGGAAAGAATTTTTGTTTTGGGAAGGAGGAGAGAATATAGTTTTGGGAAGGGGGAGAAAATATTTTTGGGAAGGGGGAGAGAATTAGTTTTGGGAAGGGGGAGATAATTTTTGTTTTGGGAAGGAGGAGAGAATATATTTTAGGGAAAGGTGAGAGAATATAGTTTTGGGAAGGGGGAGAGAATATAGTTTTGGGAAGGGGGAGAAAATTTTGTTTTGGGAAGGGGGAGAGAATTAGTTTTGGGAAGGGGGAGAGAATTTTTGTTTTGGGAAGGAGGAGAGAATAGAGTTTCAGGAAGGGTGAGAGAATTTAGTTTTGGGAAGGGGGAGAAAATTTTGTTTTGGGAAGGGGGAGAGAATTAGTTTTGGGAAGCGGGAGAGAACTTAGTTTTGAGAAGGAGGAAAGAATTTTTGTTTTGGGAAGGAGGAGAGAATATAGTTTATTGAAGGGTGAGAGAATATAGTTTTGGGAAGGGGGAGAAAATTTTATTTTGGGAAGGGGGAGAGAATTAGTATTGGGAAGGGGGAGAGAACTTAGTTTTGAGAAGGAGGAAAGAATTTTTGTTTTGGGAAGGAGGAGAGAATATATTTTAGGGAAAGGTGAGAGAATATAGTTTTGGGAAGGGGGAGAGAATATAGTTTTGGGAAGGGGGAGAGAATATAGTTTTGGGAAGGGGGAGAAAATTTTGTTTTGGGAAGGGGGAGAGAATTAGTTTTGGGAAGGGGGAGAGAATTTTTGTTTTGGGAAGGAGGAGAGAATAGAGTTTCAGGAAGGGTGAGAGAATTTAGTTTTGGGAAGGGGGAGAAAATTTTGTTTTGGGAAGGGGGAGAGAATTAGTTTTGGGAAGCGGGAGAGAACTTAGTTTTGAGAACGAGGAAAGAATTTTTGTTTTGGGAAGGAGGAGAGAATATAGTTTCGGGAAGGGTGAGAGAATATAGTTTTGGGAAGGGGGAGAGAATATAGTTTTGGGAAGGGGGAGAAAATTTTATTTTGGGAAGGGGGAGAGAATTAGTATTGGAAAGGGGGAGAGAACTTAGTTTTGAGAAGGAGGAAAGAATTTTTGTTTTGGGAAGGAGGAGAGAATATAGTTTAGGGAAAGGTGAGAGAATATATTTTTGGGAAGGGGAGAAAATTTTGTTTTGGGAAGGGGGAGATGATCGAGTTTTGGAAAGGGGAAGAGAACTTAGTTTTGAGAAGGAGGAAAGAATTTTTGTTTTGGGAAGGAGCAGATAATATAGTTTTGAGAAGGGGGAGAGAATATAGTTTTGGAAAGGGGAAGAGAACTTAGTTTTGAGATCGAGGAAAAATTTTTGTTTTGGGAAGGAGGAGAGAACATAGTTTCGGGAAGGGTGAGAGAATTTAGTTTTGGGAAGGGGGAAAGAATATAGTTTTGGGAAGGGCAGAAATTTTGTTTTGGGAAGGAGGAGAGAATATAGTTTAGGGAAGGGTGAGAGAATATAGTTTTGGGAAGGGGGAGAGAATATAGTTTTGGGAAGGGGGAGAAAATTTTGTTTTGGGAAGGGGGAGAGAATATAGTTTTGGGAAGGGGGAGAGGACAGAGTTTTGGAAAGGGGAAGAGAACTTAGTTTTCAGAAGGAGGAAAGAATTTTTGTTTTGGGAAGGAGGAGAGAATATAGTTTCGGGAAGGGGGAGAGAATTAGATTTGGGAAGGGGTAGAGAACTTAGTTTTGAGAAGGAGGAAAGAATTTTTGTTTTGGGAAGGAGGAGAGAATTAGTTTTGGGAAGGGGGAGAAAATTTTGTTTTGGGAAGGGGGAGATAATTAGTTTTGGGAAGGGGGAGAGAATATAGTTTTGGGAAGGAGGAGAGAATATAGTTCCGGGAAGGGTGAGAGAATATAGTTTTGGGAAGGGGGAGAAAATTTTGTTTTGGGAAGGGGGAGAGAATTAGTTTTGAGAAGGAGGAAAGAATTTTTGTTTTGGGAAGGAGGAGAAAATTTTTTTGGGAAGGGGGAGAGAATTAGTTTTGGGAAGGGGGAGAGAACTTAGTTTTGAGAAGGAGGAAAGAATTTTTGCTTTGGGAAGGAGGAGAGAATATAGTTTTGGGAAGGGGGAGAGAATATAGTTTTGGAAAGGAGAAGAGAACTTAGTTTTGAGGAGGAGGAAAGAATTTTTGTTTTGGGAAGGATGAGAGAATATAGTTTCGGGAAGGGTGAGAGAATTTAGTTTTGGGAAGGGGGAAAGAATATAGTTTTGGGAAGGGGGAGAAAATTTTGTTTTGGGAAGGGGGAGAGAATTAGTTTTGGGAAGGGGGAGAGAATATAGTTTTGGGAAGGGCAGAAATTTTGTTTTGGGAAGGAGGAGAGAATATAGTTTAGGGAAGGGGGAGAGAATATAGTTTTGGGAAGGGGGAGAAAATTTTGTTTTGGGAAGGGGAGAGATTTAGTTTTGGGAAGGGGGAGAGAATATAGTTTTGGGAAGGGGGAGAGGATAGAGTTTTGGAAAGGGGAAGAGAACTTAGTTTTGAGAAGGAGGAAAGAATTTTTGTCTTGGGAAGGAGGAGAGAATATAGTTTCGGGAAGGGTGAGAGAATTTAGTTTTGGGAAGGGGGAGAGAATATAGTTTTGGGAAGGGGGAGAGAATATAGTTTTGGGAAGGGGGAGAAAATTTTGTTTTGGGAAGGGGGAGAGAATTAGTTTTGGGAAGGGGGAGAGAACTTAGTTTTGAGAAGGAGGAAAGAATTTTTGTTTTGGGAAGGAGGAGAGAATATAGTTTTGGGAAGGGGGAGAAAATATTTTTGGGAAGGGGGAGAGAATTAGTTTTGGGAAGGGGGAGATAATTTTTGTTTTGGGAAGGAGGAGAGAATATATTTTAGGGAAAGGTGAGAGAATATAGTTTTGGGAAGGGGGAGAAAATATAGTTTTGGGAAGGGGGAGAAAATTTTGTTTTGGGAAGGGGGAGAGAATTAGTTTTGGGAAGGGGGAGAGAATTTTTGTTTTGGGAAGGAGGAGAGAATAGAGTTTCAGGAAGGGTGAGAGAATTTAGTTTTGGGAAGGGGGAGAAAATTTTGTTTTGGGAAGGGGGAGAGAATTAGTTTTGGGAAGCGGGAGAGAACTTAGTTTTGAGAAGGAGGAAAGAATTTTTGTTTTGGGAAGGAGGAGAGAATATAGTTTATTGAAGGGTGAGAGAATATAGTTTTGGGAAGGGGGAGAAAATTTTATTTTGGGAAGGGGGAGAGAATTAGTATTGGGAAGGGGGAGAGAACTTAGTTTTGAGAAGGAGGAAAGAATTTTTGTTTTGGGAAGGAGGAGAGAATATATTTTAGGGAAAGGTGAGAGAATATAGTTTTGGGAAGGGGGAGAGAATATAGTTTTGGGAAGGGGGAGAGAATATAGTTTTGGGAAGGGGGAGAAAATTTTGTTTTGGGAAGGGGGAGAGAATTAGTTTTGGGAAGGGGGAGAGAATTTTTGTTTTGGGAAGGAGGAGAGAATAGAGTTTCAGGAAGGGTGAGAGAATTTAGTTTTGGGAAGGGGGAGAAAATTTTGTTTTGGGAAGGGGGAGAGAATTAGTTTTGGGAAGCGGGAGAGAACTTAGTTTTGAGAACGAGGAAAGAATTTTTGTTTTGGGAAGGAGGAGAGAATATAGTTTCGGGAAGGGTGAGAGAATATAGTTTTGGGAAGGGGGAGAGAATATAGTTTTGGGAAGGGGGAGAAAATTTTATTTTGGGAAGGGGGAGAGAATTAGTATTGGAAAGGGGGAGAGAACTTAGTTTTGAGAAGGAGGAAAGAATTTTTGTTTTGGGAAGGAGGAGAGAATATAGTTTAGGGAAAGGTGAGAGAATATATTTTTGGGAAGGGGAGAAAATTTTGTTTTGGGAAGGGGGAGATGATCGAGTTTTGGAAAGGGGAAGAGAACTTAGTTTTGAGAAGGAGGAAAGAATTTTTGTTTTGGGAAGGAGCAGATAATATAGTTTTGAGAAGGGGGAGAGAATATAGTTTTGGAAAGGGGAAGAGAACTTAGTTTTGAGATCGAGGAAAAATTTTTGTTTTGGGAAGGAGGAGAGAACATAGTTTCGGGAAGGGTGAGAGAATATAGTTTCGGGAAGGGTGAGAGAATTTAGTTTTGGGAAGGGGGAGAAAATTTTGTTTTGGGAAGGGGGCGAGAATTAGTTTTGGGAAGGGAGAGAGAACTTAGGTTTGAGAAGGAGGAAAGAATTTTTGTTTTGGGAAGGAGGAGAGAATATAGTTTAGGGAAGGGTGAGAGAATATAGTTTAGGGAAGGGTAAGAGAATATAGTTTTGGGAAGGGGGAGAAAATTTTGTTTTGGGAAGGGGGAGAGAATTAGTTTTGGGAAGGGGGAGAGAACTTAGTTTTGAGAAGGAGGAAAGAATTTTTGTTTTGGGAAGGAGGAGAGAATATAGTTTATTGAAGGGTGAGAGAATATAGTTTTGGGAAGGGGGAGAAAATTTTGTTTTGGGAAGGGGGAGAGAATTAGTTTTGGGAAGGTAGAGAGGATAGAGTTTTGGAAAGGGGAAGAGAGTTTTGAGAAGGAGGAAAGAATTTTTGCTTTGGGAAGGAGGAGAGAATATAGTTTTGGGAAGGGGGAGAGAATATAATTTTGGGAAGGGGGAGAGAATTAGTTTTGGGAAGGGGGAGAGGATAGAGTTTTGGAAAGGGGAAGAGAACTTAATTTTGAGAAGGAGGAAAGAATTTTTGTTTTGGGAAGGAGGAGAGAATATAGTTTCGGGAAGGATGAGAGAATTCAGTTTTGGGAAGGAGGAGAGAATATAGTTTCGGGAAGGGTGAGAGAATTCAGTTTTGGGAAGGGGGAGAGAATTTTTGTTTGGGAAGGAGGAGAGAATTTAGTTTTGGGAAGGGGGAGAAAATTTTGTTTTGGGAAGGGGGAGAAAATTTTGTTTTGGGAAGGGGGAGAAAATTTTGTTTTGGGAAGGGGGAGAGAATTAGTTTTGGGAAGGGGGAGAGAATATAGTTTTGGGAAGGGGAAGAGAACTTAGTTTTGAGAAGGAGGAAAGAATTTTTGTTTTGGGAAGGAGGAGAGAATATAGTTTCGGGAAGGGTGAGAGAACTTAGTTTGAGAAGGAGGAAAGAATTTTTGTTTCGGGAAGGAGGAGAGAATATAGTTTCGGGAAGGGTGAGAGAACTTAGTTTTGAGAAGGAGGAAAGAATTTTTGCTTTGGGAAGGAGGAGAATATATAGTTTCGGGAAATGTGAGAGAACTTAGTTTTGAGAAGGAGGAAAGAATTTTTGTTTGGGAAGGAGGAGAGAATTTAGTTTTGGGAAGGGGGAGAAAATTTTGTTTTGGGAAGGGGGAGAGAATTTTTGTTTTGGGAAGGTGGAGAGAATATAGTTTTGGGAAGGGGGAGAAAATTTGTTTTGGGAAGGGGGAGAGAATATAGTTTTGGGAAGGGGGAGAGAATATAGTTTTGGGAAGGGGGGATTTGGGTTGGGTTGTTTTACCTCTGAGCGGCACTTTTTTGCACACCATGGGCTAAATGGCCAGGTCACATGGACCCCGAATGCTCAGAGAAGGTTGGGGGAGGGGACCCACTGCAACAGCTGTTGGGAGACAGATGGTAGCCTCCCGTCAAGGCCATCCAGCGTGTTCTTTAACGTGCACAGGGTATGGCTCTCCCGCACACGGGGCCACGGCTTAACGTCCCATCCGACGGACGGTGGCCTTTCCAAGCCCATCGGTGTCCCCTACTGACCGTGGGCAGGGCGGGGAATTTTGCGGAGATAAATCTCAACGCTGACCCAGCTGGGACTCGAACCTGGGAACTACAGATTACGAGCCTGGCGCGCTACCGACTGAGCCACCCCCGCCCCAGGGAAGGGGGGGAGAGAATTAGTTTTGGGAAGGGGAGAGAATATAGTTTTGGGAAGGGGGAGAAATTTTGTTTTGGGAAGGAGAGAGAATTAGTTTTGGGAAGGAGAGAGAATATAGTTTTGGGAAGGGTGAGAGAATTTAGTTTTGGGAAGGAGGAAAGAATTTTTGTTTTGTGAAGGAGAATATAGTTTTGTGAATGGGGAGAATTTAATGTGTGAAATGGGGGAGAAAATTTAGTGTTGGGAAGGGGGAGAGAATACACTTTTGGAAAGTGGAAGAGAACTTAGTTTTGAGAAGGAGGAAAGAATTTTTGCTTTGGGAAGGGGGAGAGAATTAGTTTTGGGAAGGAGGAAAGAATTTTTGTTTTACAAAAGGGTAGAGAATTAGTTTTGGGAAGGGGGAGAGAATTTAGTTTTAGGAAGGAGGAAAGAATTTTTGTTTTATGAAGGAGAATATAGTTTTGTGAAGGGGTAGAATTTAATGTGTGAAATGGGGGCAAAATTTAGTTTTGGGAAGGGGGAGGGAATATTGTTTTGGAAAGGGGGAGAGAACTTAGTTTTGAGAAGGAGGAAAGAATTTTTGTTTTGGGAAGCGGGAGAGAATTTAGTTTTAGGAAGGAGGAAAGAATTTTTGTGTTGGGAAGGGGGAGAGAATTTAGTTTTAGGAAGGAGGAAAGAATTTTTGTGTTGGGAAGGTGGAGAGAATTTAGTTTTAGGAAGGAGGAAAGAATTTTTGGTTTGGGAAGGGGGAGAGAATTTAGTTTTAGGAAGGAGGAAAGAATTTTTGTTTTATGAAGGAGAATATAGTTTTGTGAAGGGGTAGAATTTAATGTGTGAAATGGGGGAAAAATTTAGTTTTGGGAAGGGGAGAGAATATTGTTTTGGAAAGAGGGAGATAACTTAGTTTTGAGAAGGAGGAAAGAATTTTTGTTTTGGGAAGCGGGAGAGAATTTAGTTTTAGGAAGGAGGAAAGAATTTTTGTGTTGGGAAGGGGGAGAGAATTTAGTTTTAGGAAGGAGGAAAGAATTTTTGTGTTGGGAAGGGGGAGAGAATTTAGTTTTAGGAAGGAGGAAAGAATTTTTGTTTTGGGAAAAGGGAGAGAATTTAGTTTTAGGAAGGAGGAAAGAATTTTTGTTTTGGGAAGGGGGAGAGAATTTAGTTTTAGGAAGGAGGAAAGAATTTTTTTTTGGGGAAGGGGGAGAGAATTTAATTTTAGGAAGGAGGAAAGAATTTTTGTTTTGGGAAGGGGTTGAGAATTTAGTTTTAGGAAGGAGGAAAGAATTTTTGTTTTATGAAGGAGAATATAGTTTTGTGAAGGGGTAGAATTTAATGTGTGAAATGGGGGAAAAAATTTAGTATTGGGAAGGGGGAGAGAATATAGTTTTGGGAAGGGGGAGAAAATTTTGTTTTGGGAAGGGGGAGAGAATTAGTTTTGGGAAGGGGGAGAGAATTTTTGTTTTGGGAAGGAGGAGAGAATAAAGTTTCAGGAAGGGTGAGAGAATTTAGTTTTGGGAAGGGGGAGAAAATTTTGTTTTGGGAAGGGGGAGAGAATTAGTTTTGGGAAGCGGGAGAGAACTTAGTTTTGAGAAGGAGGAAAGAATTTTTGTTTTGGGAAGGAGGAGAGAATATAGTTTCGGGAAGGGTGAGAGAATATAGTTTTGGGAAGGGGGAGAGAATATAGTTTTGGGAAGGGGGAGAAAATTTTATTTTGGGAAGGGGGAGAGAATTAGTATTGGGAAGGGGGAGAGAACTTAGTTTTGAGAAGGAGGAAAGAATTTTTGTTTTGGGAAGGAGGAGAGAATATATTTTAGGGAAAGGTGAGAGAATATAGTTTTGGGAAGGGGGAGAGAATATAGTTTTGGGAAGGGGGAGAAAATTTTATTTTGGGAAGGGGGAGAGAATTAGTATTGGGAAGGAGGAGAGAATATATTTTAGGGAAAGGTGAGAGAATATAGTTTTGGGAAGGGGGAGAGAATATAGTTTTGGGAAGGGGGAGAAAATTTTGTTTTGGGAAGGGGGAGAGGATCGAGTTTTGGAAAGGGGAAGAGAACTTAGTTTTGAGAAGGAGGAAAGAATTTTTGTTTTGGGAAGGAGCAGAGAATATAGTTTTGAGAAGGGGGAGAGAATATAGTTTTGGAAAGGGGAAGAGAACTTAGTTTTGAGATCGAGGAAAAATTTTTGTTTTGGGAAGGAGGAGAGAACATAGTTTCGGGAAGGGTGAGAGAATATAGTTTCGGGAAGGGTGAGAGAATTTAGTTTTGGGAAGGGGGAGAAAATTTTGTTTTGGGAAGGGGGCGAGAATTAGTTTTGGGAAGGGAGAGAGAACTTAGGTTTGAGAAGGAGGAAAGAATTTTTGTTTTGGGAAGGAGGAGAGAATATAGTTTAGGGAAGGGTGAGAGAATATAGTTTTGGGAAGGGGGAGAAAATTTTGTTTTGGGAAGGGGGAGAGAATTAGTTTTGGGAAGGGGGAGAGAACTTAGTTTTGAGAAGGAGGAAAGAATTTTTGTTTTGGGAAGGAGGAGAGAATATAGTTTATTGAAGGGTGAGAGAATATAGTTTTGGGAAGGGGGAGAAAATTTTGTTTTGGGAAGGGGGAGAGAATTAGTTTTGGGAAGGTAGAGAGGATAGAGTTTTGGAAAGGGGAAGAGAGTTTTGAGAAGGAGGAAAGAATTTTTGTTTTGGGAAGGAGGAGAGAATATAGTTTTGGGAAGGGGGAGAGAATATAATTTTGGGAAGGGGGAGAGAATTAGTTTTGGGAAGGGGGAGAGGATAGAGTTTTGGAAAGGGGAAGAGAACTTAATTTTGAGAAGGAGGAAAGAATTTTTGTTTTGGGAAGGTGGAGAGAATATAGTTTCGGGAAGGATGAGAGAATTCAGTTTTGGGAAGGAGGAGAGAATATAGTTTCGGGAAGGGTGAGAGAATTCAGTTTTGGGAAGGGGGAGAGAATTTTTGTTTGGGAAGGAGGAGAGAATTTAGTTTTGGGAAGGGGGAGAAAATTTTGTTTTGGGAAGGGGGAGAGAATTAGTTTTGGGAAGGGGGAGAGAATATAGTTTTGGGAAGGGGAAGAGAACTTAGTTTTGAGAAGGAGGAAAGAATTTTTGTTTTGGGAAGGAGGAGAGAATATAGTTTCGGGAAGGGTGAGAGAACTTAGTTTGAGAAGGAGGAAAGAATTTTTGTTTCGGGAAGGAGGAGAGAATATAGTTTCGGGAAGGGTGAGAGAACTTAGTTTTGAGAAGGAGGAAAGAATTTTTGTTTTGGGAAGGAGGAGAATATATAGTTTCGGGAAATGTGAGAGAACTTAGTTTTGAGAAGGAGGAAAGAATTTTTGTTTTGGGAAGGAGGAGAGAATATAGTTTCGGGAAGGGTGAGAGAACTTAGTTTGAGAAGGAGGAAAGAATTTTTGTTTCGGGAAGGAGGAGAGAATATAGTTTCGGGAAGGGTGAGAGAACTTAGTTTTGAGAAGGAAGAAAGAAATTTTGTTTTGGGAAGGAGGAGAATATATAGTTTCGGGAAATGTGAGAGAACTTAGTTTTGAGAAGGAGGAAAGAATTTTTGTTTGGGAAGGAGGAGAGAATTTAGTTTTGGGAAGGGGGAGAAAATTTTGTTTTGGGAAGGGGGAGAGAATTTTTGTTTTGGGAAGGTGGAGAGAATATAGTTTTGGGAAGGGGGAGAAAATTTTGTTTTGGGAAGGGGGAGAGAATTAGTTTTGGGAAGGGGGAGAGAATATAGTTTTGGGAAGTGGGGAGAGAATTAGTTTTGGGAAGGGGAGAGAATATAGTTTTGGGAAGGGGGAGAAATTTTGTTTTGGGAAGGAGAGAGAATTAGTTTTGGGAAGGAGAGAGAATATAGTTTTGGGAAGGGTGAGAGAATTTAATTTTGGGAAGGAGGAAAGAATTTTTGTTTTGTGAAGGAGAATATAGTTTTGTGAAGGGGGAGAATTTAATGTGTGAAATGGGGGAGAAAATTTAGTGTTGGGAAGGGGGAGAGAATACACTTTTGGAAAGTGGAAGAGAACTTAGTTTTGAGAAGGAGGAAAGAATTTTTGCTTTGGGAAGGGGGAGAGAATTAGTTTTGGGAAGGAGGAAAGAATTTTTGTTTTACAAAAGGGTAGAGAATTAGTTTTGGGAAGGGGGAGAGAATTTAGTTTTAGGAAGGAGGAAAGAATTTTTGTTTTATGAAGGAGAATATAGTTTTGTGAAGGGGTAGAATTTAATGTGTGAAATGGGGGAAAAATTTAGTTTTGGGAAGGGGGAGGGAATATTGTTTTGGAAAGGGGGAGAGAACTTAGTTTTGAGAAGGAGGAAAGAATTTTTGTTTTGGGAAGCGGGAGAGAATTTAGTTTTAGGAAGGAGGAAAGAATTTTTGTGTTGGGAAGGTGGAGAGAATTTAGTTTTAGGAAGGAGGAAAGAATTTTTGTTTTGGGAAGGGGGAGAGAATTTAGTTTTAGGAAGGAGGAAAGAATTTTTGTTTTATGAAGGAGAATATAGTTTTGTGAAGGGGTAGAATTTAATGTGTGAAATGGGGGAAAAATTTAGTTTTGGGAAGGGGAGTGAATATTGTTTTGGAAAGAGGGAGATAACTTAGTTTTGAGAAGGAGGAAAGAATTTTTGTTTTGGGAAGCGGGAGAGAATTTAGTTTTAGGAAGGAGGAAAGAATTTTTGTGTTGGGAAGGGGGAGAGAATTTAGTTTTAGGAAGGAGGAAAGAATTTTTGTGTTGGGAAGGGGGAGAGAATTTAGTTTTAGGAAGGAGGAAAGAATTTTTGTTTTGGGAAAAGGGAGAGAATTTAGTTTTAGGAAGGAGGAAAGAATTTTTGTTTGGGGAAGGGGGAGAGAATTTAATTTTAGGAAGGAGGAAAGAATTTTTGTTTGGGGAAGGGAGAGAGAATTTAGTTTTAGGAAGGAGGAAAGAATTTTTGTTTTGGGAAGGGGTTGAGAATTTAGTTTTAGGAAGGAGGAAAGAATTTTTGTTTTATGAAGGAGAATATAGTTTTGTGAAGGGGTAGAATTTAATGTGTGAAATGGGGGAAAAAATTTAGTTTTGGGAAGGGGGAGAGAATATTGTTTTGGAAAGGGGGAGATAACTTAGTTTTGAGAAGGAGGAAAGAATTTTTGTTTGGGGAAGGGGGAGAGAATTTAGTTTTAGGAAGGAGGAAAGAATTTTTGTTTTGGGAAGGGGGAGAGAATTTAGTTTTAGGAAGGAGGAAAGAATTTTTGTTTTGGGAAGGGGGAGAGAATTTAGTTTTAGGAAGGAGGAAAGAATTTTTTTGTTGGGGAGGGGGAGAGAATTTAGTTTTAGGAAGGAGGGAAGAATATTTGTGTTGGGAAGGGGGAGAGAATTTAGTTTTAGGAAGGAGGAAAGAATTTTTGTGTTGGGAAGGGGGAGAGAATTTAGTTTTAGGAAGGAGGAAAGAATTTTTGTTTTGGGAAGGGGGAGAGAATTTAGTTTTAGGAAGGAGGAAAGAATTTTTGTTTTGGGAAGGGGGAGAGAATTTAGTTTTAGGAAGGAGGAAAGAATTTTTGTGTTGGGGAGGGGGAGAGAATTTAGTTTTAGGAAGGAGGAAAGAATTTTTGTGTTGGGAAGGGGGAGAGAATTTAGTTTTAGGAAGGAGGAAAGAATTTTTGTTTTGGGAAGGGGGAGAGAATTTAGTTTTAGGAAGGAGGAAAGAATTTTTGTGTTGGGGAGGGGGAGAGAATTTAGTTTTAGGAAGGAGGAAAGAATTTTTGTGTTGGGAAGGGGGAGAGAATTTAGTTTTAGGAAGGAGGAAAGAATTTTTGTTTTGGGAAGGGGGAGAGAATTTAATTTTGGGGAAGGATAGGAATAGTTAAAATGTCATACTCTATGAAATAAAATTTTATAGTTAATTTTTGATTCTATATTTAATTTTGGACATATTACCATTGGGTTGAAATAAAAATATACAAAGAGAATTATTTCGGATTTCGAATAATTACCTTTTGTAGTATTATAGTGTGTGTTTGTAGATATATATATATAGGCATGATGTATGTATAACATAGCCTATATGAGATGTAAATGAAATTGAAAGAAAACACAATATATGGTTAATTAAAAATTTTATAAAAAACTTTGAGAGGCTTTTTTGGTTTAATATTCCAGCTGACCCTTTGGATAATGGATTCTGTTACACAGCTAACTAAAATTTAGTGGTAATCTCGTCACACTAAATAATGAAACTAAACTGGAGTGTTGGGTTGTTTTACCTCTGAGCAGCACTTTTTTGCACACCATGGGCTAAATGTCCAGGTCACAAGGACCCCGAAGACTCAGATAAGGTAGGGGGAGGAGACCCACTTGAACAGCTGTTGGGAGACAGATGGTAACCTCCCGTCAAGGCCATCCAGCGTGTTCTTTAACGTGCACAGGGTATGGCTCTCCCGCACACGGGGCCACGGCTTAACGTCCCATCCGACGGACGGTGGCCTTTCCAAGCCCATCGGTGTCCCGTACTTACTGTGGGCAGGGCGGGGAATTTTGCGGAGGTAAATCTCAACGCTGACCCAGCTGGGACTCGAACCTGAAAACTACAGATTACGAGCCTGGCGCGCTACCGACTGAGCCAACCCCGCCCCTAAACTGGAGGAAGTTGCATTACATTTTGCTATAACTGATATCTCACGCGTCTTTCAGAAAAAAAAAAAATCATTCGTTAGAACGCACTGCAGTAAAGAACAATTTTTAAACGGAAACTATTTTCACCAAAAGGAGACTTTTCAGCGAAACCCGATGTGCAGACAAATATCTGGAATTGTACCAAATGTTTCCCTCTGCTTAGTTTTTCGTGCGAAGATCAGGATTTTCATTTCGTCACTGGGAAATTCTTTTTGCCTCAAATGCGAGGGGGAAAATTATAGCTGGATTATTTATACATACATCACAGGTGGAAACTATATACTTCCAGGGGCGGGGGTGGCTCAGTCGGTAGCGCGCCAGTCTCGTAATCTGCTAGTTCCCGGGTTCGAGTCGCAGCTGAGTCAGCGTTGAGTTTTATCTCCGCAAAATTCCCCGCCCTGCCCCCGGTCAGTAGAAGACACCGATGGGCTTGGAAAGGTCGCCGTCCATCGGATGGGACGTTAAACCGTGGCACCGTGTGCGGGAGAGCCATACCCTGTGCATGTTAAAGAACCCGCTGGATGGCCTTGACGGGAGGCTAACCAGAGGGTTCTTTAACATGCACAGGGGCACAAACTCTAACAAATTTCTGTTTCGTATTATCAAACACTCTAGTCCTGTGACTTTTCCTGACTTGCTTAGGTTTTCTCTACCTCTGAGTGGCACTTTTGCGCACACAATGGGCTAAATAGCCAGGTCACAAAACCCCAAAGACTCAGAAAAGGTTGGGGGAGGAAACCACTGAGATAGCTGTTGGGAGACAGATAGTAGCCTCCCATCAAGGCCATCCAGAGTGTTCTTTAACATGCACAGGATATAGCTCTCCCACATATGGGGCCACGGCTTAACGTCTCATCCAACGGACGGCGGCCTTTCCAAGCTCATCTGTGAAACCTACTGACCGTGCGCAGGGCGGGGAGTTTTGCGGAGTTTTTCTACCTCTGAGTGTACTATGTTGCAGGTCCTCCAAGGACTCAAGAGAAGGGGGTGGGAGGAAGGGGCCCCATTGGGCAGCTATTAGGATACTGAAGCCTCGCTTTCAAAGCCATCTAGTGTGTTTTTTAAAATGCACACTATATGATTTTCCTGTACACTAAACCACAACTTAACGTCCCCATTCGGGGGAAGAGTAACCATTGGACAGGTGTAAAGTGACAGATGGTAGTTCACCTTACATCTATTGAGCATGTTCATTAATGTGTCATGTGCCACGGCTATTCAGCATGTTCCTTAACTTGCACAGGGTATGACGCTACCGCCCACGGAATGGCGGTTTAATGCCTCATGCGACGGACGGCTGCCTTTCCAAGCCCTTTTATATCCCCCACTGACTGAGAACAGGGCGCTGTGATGAATCACAACGGTGGCATATTTGGGTTGGGTTGTTTTACCTCTGAGCGGCACATTTTTGCACACCATGGGCTAAATGGCCAGGTCACATGGACCCCAAAGGCTCAGAGAAGGTTGAAGGGAGGGGACCCACTGGAACAGCTGTTGGGAGACAGATGGTAGCCTCCCGTCAAGGCCATCTAGCGTGTTCTTTAACGTGCAAAGGGTATGGCTCTCCCGCACACGGGGCCACGGCTTAACGTCCCATCCGACGGACGGCGGCCTTTCCAAGACCATCGGTGTCCCCTACTGACCGTAGGCAGGGCGGGGAATTTTGCGGAGATAAATCTCAACGCTGACCCAGCTGGGACTCGAACCTGGGAACTACAGATTACAAGCCTGGCGCGCTACCGACTGAACCACCGCCGCCCCAGGCATATTTGGGACTTTCAACAAGCCCTACCCTAAGTCTTGTAGGTATACTGCTCATAGCTCTATTGTGTTTGAGGCCAGGGGTGGCTCAGTCGGTAGCGCGCCAGGCTCGTAATCTACAATTCCCAGGTTCGAGTTCAAGCTGGGTGAACGTTGAGATTTATCTCCGCAAAACTCCCCGCCCTGCCCACGGTCAGTAGGGGACATCAATGGGCTTGGAAAGGCCGCCGTCCGTCGGATGGGACGTTAAGCCATGGCCCTGTGTGCGAGAGAGCCATACCATGCGCACAAAAAACACACTAGATGGCCTTGACGAGAGCCTACCATCTGTCTCCAAACAGCAGTTCCAATGGGTTCCCTCTCCCAACCTTGTCTGAGCCTTCGGGGTCCATGTGACCTGGCCATTTAGCCCATGGTGTGCAAAAAAAGTGCCGCTCAGAGGTAAAACAACCCAACCCATCTACAACAGCATATGAGGCGGGGGTGGCTTAGTCGGTAGCGCGCCAGGCTCGTAATCTGTAGTTCCCAGGTTCGAGTCCCAGCTAGGTCAGCGTTGAGATTTATCTCCGCAAAATTCCCCGCCCTGCCCACGGTCAGTAGGGGACAACGATGGGCTTGGAAAGGCCGCCGTCCGTCGGATGGGACGTTAAGCCGTGGCCCCGTGTTCGGGACAGCCATACCCTGTGCACGTTAAAGAACACGCTGGATGGCCTTGACGGGAGGCTACCATCTGTTTCCCAACAGCTGTTCCAGTGGGTCCCCTCTCCCAACCTTCTCTGAGCCTTCGGGGTCCATGTGATCTGGCCATTTAGCCCATTGTGTGCAAAAAAGTGCCGCTCAGAGGCAAAACAACCCAACTATTGTATGTAAAACAGTAATAACAAAAAAAAACAATGACGCGAAACATTTCTTCACTGCTACATAAGCACTTTTTGTCATTACAGTGAGTGGGAATGCCGCTGGTAAACAAGCATTCCACTCCAGAACTCAAAGCGAACAATTAGATGCTTGACCAGTCACGATGGTAGAAATGAATGTGGGCCACTTGGTAACGATGATTTATAAAACACTCAGTGGCTAAAATGTTATTTTTCTCAGAATTTTATCCTGATGTGGCTGGATTATTAGTTCTTATAAAAGAATTCTTAAACAAATGCTAACTAATACATGAAAGATTTAGAGGAAGGTTCATATGGGAGCGTTGATCTTTCTGGAAAATGCTCTAATGGCAATTTTTTCTTGAAAGTTGTGTCTCGGTTGTTTTACCTCTGAACGTCAGTTTTTTGCACACAATGGGCTGAATAACTAGGTCACAAGAACCTCAAAGTAGATTTTAGGAAGGGGAATCATTGGTCAGCTGTTAGGAGACAGATGGATGCTTCTCCATTAAGGCCATCTAACTTGTTCGGTAATTTGCACAGGGTTGTTTGGTTTGTTTTACCTCTGAGCGGCACTTTTTTACACACCATGGGCTAAATGGCTAGGTCACGTGGACCCCGAAGGCTCAGAGAAGATTGGGGGAGGGGACCCACTGGAACAGCTGTTGGGAGACAGATGGTAGCCTCCCGTCAAGGCCATCCAGCGTGTTCTTTAACGTGCACAGGGTATGGCTCTCCCGCACACGGGGCCACGGCTTAACGTCCCATCTGACGGACGGCGGCCTTTCCAAGCCCATCGTTGTCCCCTACTGACCGTGGGCAGGGCGGGGAATTTTGCGGAGATAAATCTCAACGCTGATCCAGCTGGGACTCGAACCTGGCAAGTACAGACACCCCCGCCTCTTTTGCACAGGTTATGGCTCTCCTTATTGTATAGAACTTTTTTTCACACAATGGTCTAAATGGCTAGGTCACAGGGACTCCAGGAACCTCAGAAGGTTGAGGAAGGGCCCACTGGATATTTGTTAGGAAACGCATGGTAGACTACCATTAAGACCATTCAGCGTGTTCTTTAACGGCTTTCCTAAACACGAAACCACGGCTTAATGTCTCCTCCAACAGGCGGCGACTTTCCTTAAGCTCATCGGGGTCCTTATTCTCGCCGAGGGAAGATGAAAGGGTTAGTGGGGATGAATTACAACGCACGCGCTGTTGGGAATCGAATCTGGAAATTGAAGATTACGAGCCTGGCCACTTTATTAGATGCAGTTCCATATTATATCACTAGTAACCTCTGATACAGGTCTGTAAGTTGCGGGGACGGCTTAGTTGGTGACGCGCCAGTCTCACCAGGACCAGCACTGAGGTTTGTCCATGCTGACCACCTCCCTGCTTTCTGTAAGAAGGGGATGCTGATGGTTTGGAAAAGCTGCCGTCCGTTGATGGGCGTAAAGTAGCGGTCCCGTGTGCGCGAGAGCCATTTTTAATGTGATGTTAAAGAACACTCTGGATGGCCTCGACTGGAGGCTACCATCTGTTTCCTAACAACTGTCTAGTGGGTCTCCTCCCCCCAACATTCCCCGAACCCCCTCGGGGTCCTCGTGACCTGGCCTTTAGCCCATTGCGGGCACAAAAAGTGCCGCTCAGATGTAAAATAACCCAACCAAGAACTCGGTAACTTCTTAAATAAGCTGTTTATGTAAAAATGTGACTAAAGATAACTGAAATATGTCAATCAGATTTCTTTCAATATCAGTTTTTCAGCAGTATTCGCTCAGTATTCAGATAGTTACGAAAACTACGACATTTAACAGCGAGAATATCAATTTAAATAATTGCTCTTATTAAAAAGTTACTGAATACAAATTAAAACGGAAGCAATAATCGTTAGACTAAATTTTACTAGCTAGAGCTGGGTTGGGTTGTTTTACCTCTGAGCGGCACTTTTTTGCACACAATGGGCTAAATGGCCAGGTCACATGGACCCCGAAGGCTCAGAGAAGGTTGGGGGAGGGGACCCACTGGAACAGCTGTTGGGAGAGAGATGGTAGCCCCCCGTCAAAGCCATCCAGTGTGTTTTTTGTGCGCAGGGTATGGCTCTCTCGCACACAGGGCCACGGCTTAACGTCCCATCCGACGGACGGCGGCCTTTCCAAGCCCATCGGTGTCCCCTACTGACCGTGGGCAGGGCGGGGAGTTTTGCGGAGATAAATCTCAACGCTGACCCAGCTAGGACTCGAACTGGAAACTGAAGATTACGAGTCTGGCGCGCTGCCAACTGAGCCACCTCCGACCCACTAGATAGAGCATTTTTTAACAGTTCGCGTAATAATTATACTAATTTTTCCCCATTTTGAATGTTTTTTTGCGGAAAAGACAACTTTCTAAACGTTTCAGCTTACACAACTCTTCCAATTTATTAATAATCAAATTAATCATCCTTCAAGTAGCTGCTTGCCACGGAGGTCTGACAGGAGCCTGTCAGTTTAATACGTCATGGAAAACATCTGTGAAGATGGAGAAACTCTTTTAGAAAGACAAAAGAGGAACATCTATACATTATCCAGGTCTCGAACCCAGGTTCCTTTGATCAGTAGCCAAGCACGCTAACCACTCTGAAACCAGAACTGGAACTCTTTAAATTCTGAATGTATATTGTTCGAAATCGAGATTTAAAGATCTTAATCAAATTGATTCAAATTTCCTTATGTCACATTTTTTCAAAAAGACCTTTACCGAGTTCTTAAAATCGCCACAAAGACTATCTTTATTGCTATTGACATAATTACGGAAATGTATGTAATAAAGTTGTTCCTGAGAGTATTTACAGATATTTTTTTTTAAAAAGTTCCACATTTGTATTACTTCCTTTTTATTTACTAAATACTTTAATTTTAGAACCAAAATGATAAGTAAATAATGAGTGAATTTAAAGTATATATCAACTATCAAACATCATCACATACTGCTGTACGTACTGCAGTAATCTTTTTAAACTGTCAAAATAATGAATACTGAATATTTCTTTCAGCTAGCCTATATGCAAATGATATTCAAAACATCTTAGATTCATTAAAAAATAAAACACATGTGAGTAAGACATCATTAAAGTGTGATAAATAATTGGTCAAAATCTCACTTTTGGGAACAATGCAGTAGACTCATCAAATATTGGGCTTACCAAATGTACAGACAAAAATACGTTTAGAAATATAAAATATCAGACTTCAGTTAATTTAAATATCATCCGTATGAATAAATTTTGTTCATCTTAGTTCTTAATATTGTAATACAAAATATTAGGACTTAATACGTGTGGGAGTTAACATGATAAAAAAAATCCACAGGATTCTGCATTATTTTCCAAAAACTCGGCCATTAATCAACAACAAAAAATGACTTACTTAATTATTCCTAGGTGACGTCACGAAAGGGAAATGCCGACTCTGAATCCTGTATTCCTCGGCAGCTGTGTTTGTGAATAAATTATCCGCTTTTTTGGAAAGCACACTACATTAAAGCATTGCTGAAGAATTCAGTTATCCGCTTTGGGTAATTCGCTCGATATCAGAGTTGTGAATGTTCGTAGCGATTAGTTATCATTGAAGCACTCATCACAGGCAAACAATACCGCAAAACATTCCCATTAGGCGACATAAAGACACCTCATTTCAGTGAGCAGAGACAGTTAGATGTAAAGTAAGCATTCCACTGGAGAATCCATCCCAGAGCTGCGAGATGCCGAACCAGCCATGCGGCAACAATGCTAGCCGAAGCTCGCAGCGTGCTTCCCGGCGCCAGTGAGGTACGTTGGGAGCGAGGCACGATGCTACGGCATTAGCTATTGGCCGTTTTGGACGCTCCTGATAGCAGTGTTGGGATTGGCTGCGAGAAAGGAGAGACGAGCGCCAAGAACGAAATGAAAATTCGCTATGCTGTTGCAGATGGGTTGGGTTGTTTTACCTCTGAGCGGCACTTTTTTGTACACCATGGGCTAAATGGCCAGGTCACATGGACCCCGAAGGCTCAGAGAAGGTTGGGAGAGGGGACCCACTGGAACAGCTGTTGGGAGACAGATGGTAGCCTCCCGTCAAGACCATCCAGCGTGTTCTTTAACGTGCACAGGTTATGGCTCTCCCGAACACGGGGCCAAGGCTTAACGTCCCATCCGACGGACGGCGGCATTTCCAAGCCCATCGGTGTCCCCTACTGACCGTGGGCAGGGCGGGGGATTTTGCGGAGATAAATCTCAACGCTGACCCAGCTGGGACTCGAACCTGGAAACTACAGATTACGAGCATGGCGCGCTACCGACTAAGCCACCCCCGCCCCTTATGCTGTTGTAGATGGGTTGGGTTGTTTTTACCTCTGAGCGGCACTTTTTTTGCACACCATGGGCTAAATGGCCAGGTCACATGGACCCCGAAGGCTCAAAGAAGGTTGGGGGAGGAGACCCACTGGAACAGCTGTTGGGAGACAAATGGTAGCCTCCCGTCAAGGCCATCCAGCGTGTTCTTTAACGTGCACAGGGTATGGCTCTCCCGCACACGGGGCCACGGCTTAACGTCCCATCCGAAGGACGGCGGCCTTTCCAAGCCCATCGGTGTCCCCTACTGACCGTGGGCAGGGAGGGGAATTATGTAGATGAGTTTAAAAACTTCGTACAAATTAGTTTTTAGGTTAAAAGTTGTTGGTTGTTTTACCGATGACTTGCACTTTTTTGCACACCATGGGCTAAATGGCCAGGTCACATGGACCCCGAAGGCTCAGAGAAGGTTGTGGGAGGGGACCCACTGGAACAGTTGTTAGGAGCAGATGGTAGCCTCCCGTCAAGGCCAGCCAGCGTGTTCGTTAACGTGCACAGGGTATGGCTCTCCCGCACACGGGGACAAGGCTTAACGTCCCATCCGACGGACGGCGGCCTTTCCAAGCCCATCGGTGTCCCCTACTGACCGTGGGCAGGGCGGGGAATTTTGCTAGGTTAAGAGCGATTTATGGTTTATAAGGTGATTCAGGTTGACATTAAGTTCGATTTGCTGTTGTATTATTTAAACAAATTAGTGAGGCAAGCAGAGCTTCAAAAGAAAAATAACACACATTGCAAAGAAATCATCCATTTATGAATAAGGTGTGAATTTTTTCACGTTAAGAACATAACACTACGGGTTATTCGGGAGAGGATATAATTATTGGGCAAAAAAATATTCTTCCAAAATATGTTGAAAGAGGGTTGCAAAAATATTTATTCAGTGACGTTTCTCAAATTCTGGAAGAAATCGCATAAAAAAGAACATTTATCGAATGTTGTTTTTTCTCAAATTCGGGTTGAAATCGGGTAAAAAGATATATAATCGAATGTTTTTTCTCAAATTGGGAAAGTGTTGTTGTTTGTGTTGTTTTACCTCTGAGCGGCACTTTTTTGCACACCATGGGCTAAATGGCCAGGTCACATGGACCCCGAAGGCTCAGAGAAGGTTGGGGGAGGGGACCCACTGGAACAGCTGTTGGGAGACAGATGGTAGCCTCCCGTCAAGGCCATCCAGCGTGTTCTTTAACGTGCACAGGGTATGGCTCTCCCGCACACGGGGCCACGGCTTAACGTCCCATCAGACGGACGGCGGCCTTTCCGAGCCCATCGGTGTCCCTTACTGACCGTGGGCAGGGCGGGGAATTTTGCGGAGATAAATCTCAACGCTGACCCAGCTGGGATTCGAACCTGGGAACTACAGATTACGAGCCTGGCGCGCTACCGACTGAGCCACCCCCGCCCCCAATTGGGAAAGAAATCGGGTCGCAAAAATAATACTTAAATGTCGTTTTTCGAATTCAGGTGAAATAGGGTAAAAAAAAATCCAATGTAGTTTCTCAAATTCTGGAGAAAATAGGCTGGAAAAAATAATATCATTGCGACAGATGAACGTGCTACAATGAACTTGTGATTTGATGTGTCACATTGATGCTCGCATGTACTTCAGCGCGCGAATTACGTCACTAACTACTTCGAGAGTTGAACCAACTTAAAAATAAGAAACAAGGAAGTTGTAATTAGGAAAAATTTGTGTGAAGGAAAACGTAAATTTAGTCTGTGTATTGTAGTATAAAGAAGAAATGTTTTTATTTGGTGAGTGCGTGGGAGGTTAAATAAGTTTATTAGTGTGGATCTTGTTAGTGGACGAGTAAGAAAAAGAAATCATCGTCTTGGGCGTGGTGATCAACGACTGAAAAGAATTGGTTCTGATAAACCAGTATACTTAGCCAAAGTTTTGGAGAACTTGATGACTAAAACTTAGAAGGAAGTCCTTTGGTGTATAGTTATTTAAGTTTGTTTAGGAATTGGTAAGGTTATTCTTGATAGATTGTAGGTTTGTTCAAAAATATGATTGGGCAACTTATCGAGTGTTGTAAAAAAGCCTTATTTTATTCTCTGAGTGGAGAGAGTAAGAATTATAAAGGAAACAACTGTTTGTGGAATAGAGATAAGGTGATATGTTCTTCTGAAGGTTTCTTTTTATACTGATGAAGATTTGTGCTGGTTGAATTTAGTTTATATAAATGTATTCATTCATACTTTTGTAATAAATTATTATTACAAAATTATTTTATTAACAAAAATATTATTACAAAAATATTTTTAAAATATTTTTGGAATAATATTTTTACATTTGGTATTTATTTTGGTAATATTTTTGTATAATATAATTAATATTTTTAGATAAAATTTTGTAATAATATTAAAAAATATTATTACAAAAATATTTTTAAAATATTATTTTAGAATTATAATTGTTAAATGCAATTTTTTATATCACGCTCAGTTTCCATCCATTAAATTCATAGCAATATTTTAAAGTTGCTTTTTAAATTCTAGTTGGAAACGGTTAGGAAAAATAAGATTACAATGTTGTTTCTCAACTTAAGGTACAAATTGGATGGAAAAACAATAATTCAACTTGGTTCCCAAATTCGGGTAGGGATCGGGTCGAAAAAAATAATCAAATGCTGTTTCTGAAATTCGATTTGAAATCGAGTCGAAAAAATAACAATCCAACGTTGTTTCTCAAATTCGGGTCGAAATCGGTGGGAAAGTAATAATTTAATGTTGTTTCTTAAATTACTTTTGGAATCGGTACAAAAAATAACAAAAACAATAAAGAAATATTGTTTCTCAAATTCGAGTGGAAATCAGGTCGATAAAATATAAACCAAATGTTGTTTCTCAAATTCGAGTGGAAAACACGTCGATAACATATAAACCAAACGTTGTTTCTCAAATTCGAGTGCAAATCAGGTCTATAAAATATAAACCATATGTTGTTTCTCAAATTCGAGTGGAAATCACGTCGATAAAATATAAACCAAATGTTGTTTCTAAAATTCGAGTGGAAATCAGGTCGATAAAATATAAACCAAATGTTGTTTCTCAAATTCGAGAGGAAATCAGGTCGATAAAATATAAACCAAATGTTGCTTCTCAAATTCGAGTGGAAATCAGGTCGATAAAATATAAATCAAATGTTGCTTCTCAAATTAGAGTGAAAATCAGGTCGATAAAATATAAACCAAACGCTGTTTCTCAAATTCGAGTGGAAATGAGGACGATAAAATATAAACCAAATGTTGTTTCTCATATTCGAGTGGAAATCAGGTCGATAAAATGTACACCAAACGTTGTTTCCCAAATTCGAGTGGAAATCAGGTCGATAAAATATAAACCAAATGTTGTTTCTCATATTCGAGTGGAAATTAGGTCGATAAAATATAAACCAAATGTTGTTTCTCAAATTCGAGTGGAAATCAGGTCGATAAAATATAAACCAAATGTTGTTTCTCAAATTCGAGTGGAAAGAAGTCGATAAAATGTAAACCAAATGTTGTTTCTGAAATTCGAGTGGAAATCAGATCAATAAAATGGAAACCAAATGTCGTTTCTCATATTCGAGTGGAAATCAGGTCAATAAAATATAAACGAAATGTTGTTTCTCAAATTCGAGTGGAAATGAAGTCGATAAAATATAAACCAAATATCCTTTCGCATATTCGAGTGGAAATCAGGTCGATAAAATATAAACCAAATGTTGTTTCTCAAATTCGAGTGGAAATGAAGTCGATAAAATGTAAACCAAATGTTGTTTCTCAAATTCGAGTGGAAATTAGGTCGATAAAATGTAAACCAAATGTTGTTTCTCAAATTCCAATGGAAATCAGGTTGATAAAATATAAACCAAACGCTGTTTCTCAAATTCGAGTGGAAATGAGGTCGATAAAATATAAACCAAATGTTGTTTCTAAAGTTCGAGGGGAAATCAGATCGATGAAATATAAACGAAATGGTGTTTCTAAGATTCGAGTGGAAATCAGGTCGATAAAATATAAACCAAATGTTGCTTCTAAAATTAGAGTGAAAATCAGGTCGATAAAATATAAACCAAACGCTGTTTCTCAAAATCAAGTGGAAATCAGGTCGATAAAATATAAACCAAATGTTGCTTCTAAAATTAGAGTGAAAATCAGGTCGATAAAATATAAACCAAACGCTGTTTCTCAAAATCAAGTGGAAATGAGGTCGATGAAATATAAACCAAATGTTGTTTCCCATATTCGAGTGGAAATCAGGTCGATAAAATATAAACCATACGTTGTTTCTCAAATTCGAGTGGAAATCATGTCGATAAAATGTAAACCAAATGTTGTTTCTCCAATTCGAATGGAAATGAAGTCGATAAAATGTAAACCAAATGTTGTTTCTCAAATTCGAGTGGAAATCAGGTCGATAAAATATAAACCAAATGTTGTTTCTCAAATTCGAGTGGAAATGAAGGCGATAAAATATAAACCAAATGTTGCTTCTAAAATTAGAGTGAAAATCAGGTCGATATAATATAAACCACACGCTGTTTCTCAAATTCAAGTGGAAGTGAGGTCGATAAATATAAACCGAATGTTGTTTCCCATATTCGAATCAGGTCGATAAAATATAAACCATACGTTGTTTCTCAAATTCGAGTGGAAATCATGTCGATAAAATGTAAACCAAATGTTGTTTCTCAAATTCGAGTGGAAATGAAGTCGATAAAATGTAAACCAAATGTTGTTTCTCAAATTCGAGTGGAAATCAGGTCGATAAAATATAAATCAAATGTTGCTTCTCAAATTCGAGTGGAAATCAGGTCGATAAAATGTAAACCAAACGTTGTTTCTAAAATTCGAGTGGAAATCAGGTCGATAAAATATAAACCAAATGTTGTTTCTCAAATTCGAGTGGAAATGAAGTCGATAAAATGTAAACCAAATGTTGTTTCTGAAATTCGAGTGGAAATCAGGTCGATAAAATATAAACCAAATGTTGTTTCTCAAATTCGAGTGGAAATGAAGTCGATAAAATGTAAACCAAATGTTGTTTCTGAAATTCGAGTGGAAATCAGGTCGATAAAATATAAACCAAATGTTGTTTCTCAAATTCGAGTGGAAATGAAGTCGATAAAATGTAAACCAAATGTTGTTTCTGAAATTCGAGTGGAAATCAGGTCGATAAAATGGAAACCAAATGTCGTTTCTCATATTCGAGTGGAAATCAGGTCAATAAAATATAAACCAAATGTTGTTTCTCAAATTCGAGTGGAAATGAAGTCGATAAAACATAAACCAAATGTTGTTTCTCAAATTCGAGTGGAAATGAAGCCGATAAAATGTAAATTAAATGTTGTTTCTCAAATTCGAGAGGAAATCAGGTCGATAAAATATAAACCAAACGCTGTTTCTCAAATTCGAGTGGAAATGAGGTCGATAAAATATAAACCAAATGTTGTTTCTAAAGTTCGAGTGGAAATAAGGTCGTTGAAATATAAACGAAATGTTGTTTCTAAGATTCGAGTGGAAATCAGGTCGATAAAATATAAACCAAACGTTGTTTCTCATATTCGAGTGAAAATTAGGTATATAAAATGTAAACCAAATGTTGTTTCTCAAATTCGAGTGGAAATGAAGTCGATAAAATATAAACCAAATGTTGCTTCTCAAATTCGAGTGGAAATTAGGTCGATAAAATGTAAACCAAATGTTGTTTCTGAAATTCGAGTGGAAATCAAGTCGATAAAATGCAAACCAAATGTTGTTTCTAAAATTCGAGGGGAAATCAGATCAATAAAATATAAATCAAATGTTTTTTCTCAAATTCTAGTGGAAATCAGGTCGATAAAATATAAACCAAACGTTTTTTTCTCATATTCGAGTGAAAATTAGGTATATAAAATATAAACCAAACGTTGTTTCTCAAATTCGAGTGGAAATCAAGTCGATAAAATATAAACCAAATGTTGCTTCTCAAATTCGAGTGGAAATCAGGTCGATAAAATATAAACCAAATGTTGTTTCTCATATTCGAGTGGAAATCAGGTCAATAAAAAATAAACCAAATGTTGCTTCTCAAATTCGAGTGGAAATCAAGTCGATAAAATGTAAACCAAATGTTGTTTCTAAAATTCGAGTGGAAATCAGGTCGATAGAATATAAACCAAACGTTGTTTCTCATATTCGAGTGAAAATTAGGTATATAAAATATAAACGAAATGTTGTTTCTCAAATTTGAAATCAAGTCGATAAAATGCAAACCAAATGTTGTTTCTCGTATTCGAGTGCAAATTAGGTCGATAAAATATAAACCAAATGTTGTTTCCCAAATTTGTTTTGAAATCGGTCGAAAAAATTATTAACCAATGTTTCTCAAATTCTAGTGGAAATCAGGTCGATAAAATAAAAAACCAATGTTGTTTCCCAAATTTCGTTTGAAATCGGGTCGCAAAAAATCCAATGTCCTTTCTCAAATTCGGGTGCAATGAAAATAATCAAAATTTTCCGGAATTGCCTAATAATTTAATTATTTGCATAAAATATCGTTTGATAATATTTCCTAAGTACAAACTTTTCCGTCTAATTCTTTAAAGTTCACTACCGATATTCATCTACAAATGATGCTTTTAATATTAATATATAAGTTTTTGCTATTTTTTTTGCGTTTTTGTTTCTGTTATTTTACTTCTGAGCGGCATTTTTCTGCACACAATGGGCTAAATGGCCAGGTCACAAAGACCAAAGTGCTCAGAAAAGGTTGTGGGATTGGGTTGGATTGTTTTACATCTGAGCGGCACTTTTTTTGCCCACCATGGGCTAAATGGCCAGATCACATGAACCCTGAAGGCTCAGAGAAGGTTGGGGGAGAGGACCCACTGAAACAGCTGTTGGGAGAAAGATGGTAGCCTCCCATCAAGGCCATCCAGCGTGTTCTCTAACGTGCACAGGGTATGGCTCTCCCGCACACGGCGTCACGGCTTAACGTTCCATCCGAAGGACGGCGGCCTTTCCAAGCCCATCGGTGTCCCCTACTGACCTTGGGCATGGCAGGGAATTTTGCGGAGATAAATCTCAACGCTGACCCAGCTGGGACTCGAACCTGGGAACTACAGATTATGAGCCTAGCGCGTTACCGACTGAGTCACTCCCGGTCCAGGTTGGGGGAAGGGGACCCACTTTAGCAGCTGTTGTGACACAGAGAGTAGCCTCTCGTCAAGGCCATCCAGTATTCCTTTAATGTGCACATGACATGATCCTCCTGCACATGGAACCATGGATTAACGTCTCATCCGAAGGACGGTAGCCATTGGAAGTCGATCGATATTACCTTTCTGACTGCGGGGTGATGGGGTTTTTTCGGAGATAAATCTCAAAGGTGGTCAGTGTCATCTTGCATCAGTTGTGTGCGTGCACTGCCACGTAACAAAATCCTTATTAATGACAATTCGTTCAATCGGTAACGCTCCAGACTCGTAATCATTAGTTCCCAGGATCGAATCATACCTGGCCATAAATATATCTTATGAAACATTCCTTTAAAATTTTGGCAATTTCCACTTCTTTTTCCGCCATCTTTAGAAGATGCTGTTCTGAAAATGCAAATGGTAATATTTTATCGAAACGTATCCAACCGAAAAAAGAATTTTTATCTTTAAAAGCACAAAAAAAAAAAGGTTGAATCGTTACATACTGAAAGACAAAGTACAAATCGCAAATAATAAGAAATATTTTCTCAAGCAGCTGCTTGCCACAGAAGTCTGACAGGAGCCTGTCAGTTTAAAGTCCATAGTAGAAAATCTGTGAGAATTGCAGGGCCTCAGCAAAAAAGACAACACAAACATTCATGCCTTATCCGGACTCGAACCCAGGTACCTTCAATCAGTGGCCAAGCATGCTAACCACTCGTCCACAGAACGGCTGTGGTGGGGGTGGCTCAGTCGTTAGCGTGCCAGGTTCGTAATCTGCAGTTCCCAGGTTCGAGTCCCAGCTGAAGCAGCGTTGAGATTTATCTCCGCAAAACTCCCCGCCCATCCCATGTTCAGTAGGGGACACCGATGCGCTTGGAAAGGCCACCGTCCGTCATATGGGAACGTAAAGCCGTGATCCCGTGTACGGGAGAGTCATACACTGTGCACGTTAAAGAACACGCTAGATGGCCTTGACGGGAGACTACTATCTGTCTCCCAACAGCTGTTTCAGTGGGTCCCCTCCCCCAACCTTCGCTGAGACTTCGGAGTCATTGTGATCTGGCCATTTAGCCCAAGCTCTCCCATGGACGAGTGGTTAGCGCACTTGGCTACTGATCTAAGGGACCTGGGTTCGAGCCCCGGGTAAGGCATGGATGTATGTGACGTTTTTCTGATGAGGTCCTGCCATCTTCTCAGACCTTCTACTCCGGCATAAAAACTGACAGGCTCCTGTCAGACCTCTGTGGCAAGCAGCTGCTTGAGGGGATATTTATTTTTATTCATTTGCAAAAAAGTGTCGCTCAGAGGTAAAACAACCCAACCCAACGGAACGACTCATAGTTTCAAAAATGAGATAAAAAGAATTGCGATAGAAGATTTAGATTAAGAGATAAGAAGATTGACACTTTTAAAGTGCAAAACCATATCGAATAGGACAAAACCAACCAACCAAACATTTTTTTCATCATCATATACAATTTACAACATGGAAATTTATGAATCAACCCACTAACCATATGGTTTGTCTGGGCCACTAAAGGAAATTAATACAAAAATCAATAACGACTTACTCACTACAAAGATCACAAGTAATAAGAGACATTTTTTCAATATATGTACAATACAATTTCTGTTTTGCACTTGATTACTTAACAAAGGCACAACATCTTCCAAAGAAAAGAGTTGTTGAGTTGAGTTGTTTTACCTATGAGCGGCACTTTTTTGCACACCGTGGGCTAAATGGCCAGGTCACAAGGACCCCGAAGGCTCAGAGAAGGTTGGGGGAGGGGACCCACTGGAACAGCTGTTGGGAGACAGATGGTAGTCTCCCGTCAAGGCCATCCAGCGTGTTCTTTTACGTGCACAGGGTATGGCTCTCCCGCACACGGGGCCACGGCTTAACGTCCCATCCGACGGACGGCGGCCTTTCCAAGCCCATCGGTGTCCCCTACTGACCGTGGGCAAGGCGGGGAATTTTGCGGAGATAAATCTCAACGCTGACCCAGCTGGGACTCCAAAGAAAAGAGAAAGCTTTTCAAGTTCTGCTTGAACATATTAAATTTTTTTTCACTTCTAATTTCAAGAGGCAACTAATTGAAGATTTTAGGTGCAATATACGAATAATGCTTATGAGCAATTTGTTTTTTATCAAAGGAACTGAGAGTTCTGAACCTTTCTCTCTGAAGCTGTATAAATTGGGCTGAATGTGAAAATTAAAGCAATTTTGCTTGAAAAATATCATCGCTCTAAAAACTAATATATGTCTAATAACTAGAATTTTTGGCATAGAGTAAGGACTGAAATTGTTTAAAACATCAGTTTTGTTTTTTGTAATTAATTGAATAATTTTGCTTTGTAGCGACACCAGAGGTTTAAAAACGAGACATAAGTTCCACCCCAACAAACTATAAAATAAATAAAATAAATACCCCCTCAAGCAGCTGCTTGCCACAAAGGTCTGACAGGAGCCTGTCAGTTTATATGCCATAGAAGAAGGTCTGAGAAGATGGCAGGACCTCAGCAGATAAACGACACATATATCCATGCCTTACCCGGGGCTCGAACCCAGGTCCCTTAACCGTATTGAAATGCCGCTTCTATCCATGAGAAGTACAATGTTCGCAGCATATTAAGATTAACTTTGTATTTCAAGTGGTGTACTTTAAGGAAGTTTGTAACGTGCTTTACCTGTGATGTAGTTAATATGTTTTTTTCATTTTAGATTATTATCTGTGGAAATACTTAAATATTTAATGCTCGCAATTGTTCTATGTCATTACAACGGCAATCAATATATAGCTTTGAAGCGAATGCAGTTTAATGACAAAAGTATATACAGAATTTTGGTTATTTTTCAACTTGTTGAAAACAAATTTAGTTTTATTCTTATTAATTGAGAGTTTATTATTTTCGAATCACATATTAACTTTCTCAAGAATATTATTGACTGTCATGTCCCTCGAATTTTACATTTATTTATTTATTTATTGTATATTTTTGTTGTATTAAATTGTTGTATATTTTTTATGTGTTCTTGGAAATGTTTGCGCTGGGATGACTCACTGTTGTTGTTTTTCGGGTCTGAAGCTGTTCCGTGTCAGTAGTGACGAATGCCAGAAGTTGTTTATGCTGTATTTGAATAACTAGCCCGTGGCGCGAAAGTTCGCGCACGAGGCTAGGGGAAGGAGTTGGAAGAATGAGTCTGTGCGTTAGCTGTCAAGCGAAGACACGCGTCAAAAGGACGCCGCCTTTCTCAATAGTAACCCTTGGAGTGAGTGAGGGTGCGATTCCAAGAGGGAATCCAGATTCTTGGAGAATCTTGTCTCTTGTTCTTGTGGTTCAGGAGGAGCCACAGTGTCGGCAAAGGTTGGTTATCCTTTCGCCAAGTTTTAGGTCTGTAAAGTGAGAAATTGCAGAATGTGCAATTCTCCACCTCATTTTAGTAATATTTGCAGTAGCAAAGCAGCAAAAGCTCACGTAGTTGAGCGGTGAATTTGACAGTAGTTTTGTGGATTCAGAAAGAACCACAGTGTGAAGCAGCAAAGGCCCACGGAGTGGAGTTCATTCCCAGCACGTAGCTGTATATAGTGTGAATAAAAATTGTGTCGTCCCTATATAACTCTCGTGCAGTAATTGATGGACCATTGTTATTTTTCATTCAACGCAGCAAAGTTGAGGCATATAGTGGCACGGGCATAAAAACCCGCGAACCTGAAGTTTCGCCGAAGTGAATTAAATAATTTCATCATCGTCCCTCTCTCCTGTGTGGACTGGGTCATCACATCTGTCACAGTCGGACATGATCCGAACAACGGGTCATGACATCTGTCACAGTCTGACAGGATCCAACCCAAGGGACATCACATCTGGCCCAGTCGGACAGGATCCGAACTAGAGGTCACGACATTGACATTGGAGATTAAATCTGTAATAGTTTGGTTACTAAAAGTTAATGCAGTATCATCTGTAAAGGTATTAATATTACAATTAATTTTCATTTCAGAGAGGTTATTAATATACGTAAATATTAAACAATAAGGGACCAAGAACAGAACTCTGGGGAATGCCATATTTGGTTTGTTTCGGAATGCTGAGGCAGAGTTTTAATTTAATTGAGTTCTATTTGTTAAGTAACTGATAAACCATTCTAGAGAAATCCCACTCATACCCAAATGCTGCAGTTTTTTAAAAGCAATGAATGAGTTATGGTGTCAAAAGCTTTTTTAAGATCTAGAAAAACTGATAGAGTTAAATTTCCTTGGTAAATTGATTTATAAATAAAATTAGTAAATGACAATAACGCATAATCAGCGCCTTAGCATCAGTGAACTAAACTGATTTATCGAAAAGATACATATTTTATTTAAATAACTCAATACTCTGATGGGCGCGGGTGGCTCAGTCGGTAGCGCGCCAGGCTCGTAATCTGCAGTTCCCAGGTTCGAGTCCCAGCTGGGTCAGCGTTGAGATTTATCTCTGCAAAATCCCCGCCCTGCCCACGGTCAGTAGGGGACACCGATGGGCTTGAAAAGGCCGCCGTCCGTCGGATGGGACGTTAAGCCGTGGCCCCGTATGCGGGAGAGCCATACCCTGTGCACGTTAAAGAACACGCTGGATGGCCTTGACGGGAGGCTACCATCTTTCTCTCAACAGCTGTTCCAGTGGGTCCCCTCCCCCAACCTTCTCTGAGCCTTCGGGGTTCATGTGACCTAGACATTTAGCCCATGGTGTGCAAAAAAGTGCCGCTCAGAGGTAAAACAACCCACTCACTGTAATGACAAAAAGTGCTTATGTAGCAGTGAAGGAATGTTTTGCGTCATTGTTTTTTTTGTGATCAGTGTTTTACATACAATAGTTGGGTTGTTTTACTTCTGAGCTGCACTCTGTTTTGCCTCTGAGCCCAATACTCTGAATTTTAGTAGTTTTTCAAATATTTTGGAAAAAACAAGCAAAAGCGAGATCGGTCTGTAGTTTGAAAGACAGTTTTTATTTCCCTTCTTGTAAATCGGAAGTGCAATATAAATTTTGAGATCGTCTGAAAGATATAGACTGAGAGATGAATAATGAAATTTTTACATTTTTTTAATGTAATTACTGAAATTTCATCGATTCCTGGGCATTTGTCTTTTATTAGATTTATAAAGGTCTTATCTAATTCTTGTACGGTTATAGGAGTGGAAAAGAAAGAGCTTTCTGTTTTATAGTAATTTTTATAATATTCGTATTCAGTAGGTTTATCATTAAGTATTTTGCTAGGTAAATCGATAAAATAAGAATTAAATTCCTTTGCTGCATCTCTAATTTCGCTGAACTTTAAGTCACGAATATAAGTATATAATTACCACTTTCCCTCAAACAATAGAGGTGGCTCAGTTTTCTAGTCATTCATTAATTCGAATTTTCATCATTAGAGGGGGCGGGGGTGGCTCAGTCAGTAACGCGCCAGGCTCGTATTCTGAAGTTCTCAGGTTCGAGTCCCAACTGGGTTAGCGTTGAGATTTATCTCCGTAAAACTCCTGCCCAGTATTAGGCACCGATGCGCTTAGAACTGCTGTCGTCCGTCGGATGGGACTCTAAGCCGTGGTCCCGTATGCGTAGAGTCATACCTTCTGCACGTTAAAGAACAGGATGCATGGCCTCGACGGCAGGCTACCATCTAACAGCTGTTCAGTGGGTCCCCCCCCCCCAAACTTCTCTGAGCCTTCGGGGTTCTTGTGATCTGGCCATTTTGTGCAAAAATGTCGCTCTGAGATAAAATAATTAATCCTAGATGGAATATACTGATTTAGCGCTACTTTTGCGTACAATTCACGACACGTCTGGAAATATTCTTCCCCGCCCTGCCCATGGTCAGTAGGGGACACTGATGGGCTTGAAAAGGCCGTCGTCCGTCGGATTGGACGTTAGTCGTGGCCCCGTGTGCGGGAGAGCCATACGCCGTGCACGTTAAAGAACAGTTGGATGGCCTTGACGGGAGGCTACCATCTGTCTCCCAACCGCTGTTCCAGTGGGTCCCCTCCCCCAACCTTCTCTGAGCCTTCGGGGTCCTTGTGACCTGGCCATTTAGCCCACGGTGTGCAAAAAATGCGAGTAGAGGTCAAATCATCGAATTATATAATAGTCATCATTCCAAGCGAACAAGAGCGACGTGATTGAAGTCAGAATATTCCAGTTCCTTGTAGTTCCGTGGCTACTTCTGCGATCGGTTCCAAATTTGGTGTGCTGGTTCCACTTAGTTATATGTAGCTCTGTTAGGGTAACACACCGGTTCCTAGTTTCCGTGGGTGGGGAGTGATCGCGTAAAGTATCCGAAATTTCTGGTCGGTAGCGCGCCAGGCTCATAATCTGTAGTTCCCAGGTCCGAGTCCCAGCTGGGTCAGCGTTGAGATTTTTCTCCGCAAAAACTCCCCACCCTGCCCACGGTCAGTAGGAGACACCGATGGGCTTGGAAAGGCCGCCGTCCGTCGGATGGGACGTTAAGCCGTGACCCCGTGTGCGGGAGAGCCATACCCTGTGCACGTTAAAGAACACGCTGGATGGCCTTGACGGGAGGCTACCATCTGTCTCCCAACAGCTGTTCCAGTGGGTCTCCTCCCCCAACCTTCTCTGAGCCTTCGGGGTCCATGGTGTGCAAAAAAGTGCCGGTCAGAGGTAAAACAACCCAACCCAACCCGAAATTTCTGGGGCGCTGCAGTCGCCTACCGTGCTAATGGAGTAATACGTTGTGAGTAGGACGTGTGGTAAGCTGTGATTGATGTAAGAACCAAACTTTTGACAGGATTTGACTGGTTCTAAAAAGTAGTAGAGCAGATGCAGTGATCGTCAATAGTGAAGACCTAGTTGGCGTGATACTCAGATTCATTTGGAAGAATTCTCTTTCACACTCGCTTGTAGAAATTGGTACCAAATCCTGTACGTTCTGAACAGTGGCGTAAGGGAAAATCTATGCGCTCTCCCCACAAGAGAAATCTCCGGGGTGGGAGGGGTGGCCTTTTACTTTCATCAACTGTGTACGTACCATCATACATTTCAAATTTTAACATTTTGAAAACGTACATAATAAATATCTGACATTTATTTCGGATTTCGAAAACAGACATTTGGACATAAAATTCGACATTTTGGAATGAATTATTTTTACATCTTTCCTTTGTGAAATGCTCATAACCCCTAATAAAATCTCAGCTTCATCACCCCCGTAAATGAACTTAGGTTCAGCCCTCTAAAATTGATTCAGTGCCCTACATAAAAATCCTAAATTCAGACCCCTTATAAAATCTTAGGCTCAGCACCATCCCCTAAAAATATTAAGCTCAGACCCAACCCCTGAACATTTAATTAATTATTAATAAAAATAAATGAATTATTAATTTGCATTAAAAAGCTTATATAGTTTCAACTAAATTATTTGAATATTTTTCATTTTCCCACTTGTTGCAAAAATGATATAAGAGCAGAAAAGGAATAGGTAAATTTAAAAAAATTAGAGATAATATTAGAAACATTTCTGATCTTCATAAACAGTTTTCATGTATCCAGAGAAATTGTTAATGAAACGGAAAAAATGGCATCACCCACGGATATCATGGCGTTATATTAAGGGCGGTGCAAAGAGGATATCATGGCGTTATGTTAAGGGCGGTGCAAAGAGGATATCATGGCGTTATATTAGGGGCGGTGCAAAGAGGATATCATGGCGTTATATTAAGGGCTCTGCAAAGAGGATATCATGGCGTTAGCTAGGTAGTCACTGGAAGGAGAGCTATGCACCAATCCCCTGTGATGATGCATAGAACCGGCCAGGCCTAGCACCTAATGTCCGACCCCGCCTTCTCGTGGTGCGGACCGTTAGTAACTTTCAAAAGAGATACTCTCTTGTGGAAGTGAACGGAAGGGGAGGGCTGCCAGATTAGTGTGACTGATCTGGACAACTATGGCTACTTTTTTTTTCTACCCTGCTGAGGAGTGGTCAACCACACAGGGTCCTGGTACTGACCATATAAACCCACTGGACTGGACAGATATATGGCTCTGAGCTTGATTACGGATCCTGATTTTGCTGCACTGGTGGGCTTCTGTGGAGGGAAAATCTTCCGCTGTGTTTTCTGTTTGTTTGTGGGTTGACAGCCCCAAGTGAATAGATTCACAGGATATGTTTATCAGCTAGTGGATAATCCTGAGCAGAGGTCATCACAGGCACCTGAACTCTTTGCTTCTATTGGCATCGTCAAATTCTACATTGGAGGAAGTCTTCCAGTGTAGATGGCTTCAGCCTTTAGTGGTGGGGGAACGGGTCTTTGCCCCATGTCTGCGATTAGGGGGCTGTTTGATATTGTCGGCATTCCCTCTCTCAATAAACATAATTTCTTTAAACATCCTGCTAACCATTTTCTCTCCATAGGTAGTTGGAATGTGAGGACTCTGCACAGAGTTTTTCTCTTGGTGTCCTCACACAAGAATTCCACCATTATAATTTAGATATTCTCGGCTTGCAAGAGACCAGATGGACAGATAAAGGTCAGATTCTTAAAAATAATCTTAAATTTCTCTTTTCAGGGAGGGACGACAATAAGCATCACCAAGGCGTGGGTCTGCTTCTCAGCAGATACGCTAGTGATGCTCTTCTAGGATATGAGTGCATTAATGAAAGGTTTCTTACAGAAAAATTTCAGACAAGCGTTAAAGACTTGAATGTTATCTGCTGTTATGCCCCCACTGATGATGCCGATGAGGATGAGAAGGATAGGTTTTATGAAAAACTTCAGGATATTTTGAATTCTGTCAAGAAAGGAGATATTACCCTTGTTCTTGGTGACTTCAATGCCAAAGTTGGTACTGACTCTGAGCTTTGGGGAGGGGTGATTGGCCCTTTTGGTATTAGTAGCTGCAATGGCAATGGGCAACGTCTCCTGCAGGTAAGTAAACTCAATGGTTTCAGAATAACTAACACATATTACAAACATCGCGACATACATAAGTACACATGGGTTTCACCTGATGGGCTGCATAGGAATATGATTGATTATATATTAATTAACAGCAAATGGGCTAGTTCTGTTAGAAATACCAGGCCATATAGGGGAGCGGAAATTGGATCTGACCATTACCTTGTTAAAAGTGTCTTGCAACTTAAACTTAAAAAATGTTTTGCTAGGGTTAAAAAATTTGCTTTTAATACTGAAGCTCTGAAAGACCCAGTTATAGCCAAAGCTTACCATGATAGGTTACTTAGTCATTATGACAGTCATGGTTTGCTTACTACTGAAGTTGAGGAAGAATGGGATCATTTTAAACAGGCTTTTTTGGACACTAACAGTACTCTTTTAGGAAAAAAGGAGCAGAAGGGACAGAATTATCTGAGTGATAAGGCACTTGAGCTTATTTCGGAAAGAAAGAACTGCAGGAATGTCCTTAATCAATACCCTATTAGTCCTAATAGAAAGTATTACAGAGAACGTAATAAACGTGTAAAAGATCAGTTAGCTACTGATAAGAATCTTTGGCTTGATGGTTTGGCTGACAAAGCCAAGGAAGCAGTTAGACAGCACAACAGCAGAGAGCTGTACCAGATAGTTAATATTTTGTGTGGTAGAAAACGGACAGGTATACAGGGATTGAAGGATAAACAAGGTAAGGTTATAGAAGGGGAGGATTCTGTCATGGCTAGGTGGGCTGAGCATTTCAGTGATATTCTAAACAATGCGGTTAGTTCTATTCCCATTGTTTGCAATGATGATAGATGCATTGGTGGCTTTAATGTTGGCCCTATAACGCAATCTGAAGTTATATTGGCTGTTTCTAAACTGAAACTTCATAAATCCCCAGGGGTAGATGAAATTACTGCAGAAATGCTTAGAGCTGGAAATGTTTCGGTTACCACTTGGATGACTGAAATTCTGAATATCTTTTATGATAAAGGCATGGTTCCTAAGGATTTTACCAGAGCTATTGTTATCCCTATTTTCAAAAAAGGTGATCGCAGTTTTTGTGATAACTATAGAGGTATTAGCCTACTCTCTGTTCCAGGTAAAGTTCTTTCCATGATTGTGCTTAATAGAATTAAGAATCTGGTTGACAGTCAATTGCGTGATGAGCAATGTGGATTCAGAAGTGGTAGGGGATGTGTAGATCAGATATTTTCACTTAGGCAGATTCTTGAGAAATGTTTAGAGTTTCAGAAACCTTTGGTTGCTAGCTTTGTTGATTTCAAAAAGGCTTTCGACTCTGTTGATCGTCATAATTTGTGGTTGATTGTGAAATCATATGGTATACCAGACAAGTTAGTTAACATAATGAAAGCTCTCTATAATAACACTGAGTCGTGTGTGAGAGTTAGTAAGGCTTGTAGCAATTGGTTTAGCATTACTTCTGGTGTTCGACAAGGGTGCATTTTGTCTCCTTTTCTCTTTAGCTTGGTTATTGATTATGTTATGAGAAATTCACTTCAAGGGAAAGTTTTTGGCCTTAAAGGCCTGGAGATACGAAAATTTCTGATGTAGATTATGCTGATGATTTAGCCCTTTTGGCAAATGATGTTGATGAGATGAACTCTTTCATTCGAGCTGTTGATGAGACCTGGTAGTAAAGTAGGTTTGGTTATAAACAGAGAGAAAACTAAAGTGATGAAAATTGGTCAGGCAGGCTGTGATTCAGTTAATCTGAATGGTTGCAGTCTTGAGCACACAGTTCAATTACCTTGGGAGCTATGTAACAGATACTGGTGATGTGCGGAATGAGATTAACGGAGGAATTGGGATTGTTTCAGGGACTTTTAAGATTCTATGGAGAGTGTGGAGAAATAGGCGTATACACCTAAAAACTAAAATTAGACTGTATAATAGTTTGGTTCTTTCTAGGGTTAGTTATGGTAGTGAAACTTGGACACTTTGTAAACAAGATAACAGGAAACTAGATGCTTTTGATTCCAGATGCTTACGCAGTATCTTGGGCATTAGGTGGTTTAACTTTGTAACTAATGATGAGGTTAGGCAAAGGAGTTTGCAACCTCCTTTAAGCAGCATATTGTGCAGAGAGAGACTCCATTGGTTTGGCCATGTTGCCCGTATGAATTATTATAGATTGGAGAATAGGGTTATGAACAGTGTGCCTAAAGGCCTCAGAAAGAAGGGAGATTTAGATAGAGAGATGTAGATAGAGAGAGAGATAGAGATAGATTTAGATAAGAGAATTTTAACAAAATAAATTACCTAAAAAATTGGATGGATGGGGAAATGGAACTTAGCTCCTGGACCTCGAGATACCTTTGAATGTCCATGTTAGCGAAGTTCACGATCAAGGTCAGGCTTTTAGACAATGAGTTCTGGCCCACAGGAAGCAAGGAGAGGAATTTCTTGTGAGGAAAACTAAGATGATTGTTCAAAGTCTGTTATTATTCGTTCAAAGCAATAAAAATATTCTGAGCGATTCCGGGGCGGGGTTGGCTCAGTCGGTAGCGCGCCAGGCTCGCAATCTGTAGTTCCCAGGTTCGAGTCCCAGCTGGGTCAGCGTTGAGATTTATCTCCGCAAAATTCCCCGCCTTGCCCACGGTCAGTAGGGGAAACCGATGGGCTTGGAAAGGCCGCCGTCAGTCGGATGGGACGTTAAGCCGTGGCCCCGTGTGCGGGAGAGCCATACCCTGTGCACGTTAAAGAACACGCTGGATGGCCTTGACGGGAGGCTACCATCTGTCTCCCAACAGCTGTTCCAGTGGGTCTCCTACCCCAACCTTCTCTGAGCCTACGGGGTCCATGTGACCTGGTCATTTAGCCCATGGTGTGCAAAAAAGTGACGCTCAGAGGTAAAACAACCCAACTGAGCGATTCCTTTAAATAGTTGTATATCGAGTTTCAGCATAATTTTTGTAAATGTTTTCAGGGTTCCCCGCTAATCGTTCCCCTCTCCCGACCGTCGGGGGTTGCGGGGTCTATCATTATACCTCTGATTCTGAAAGGAGAACAGAGTAGACAGTACTATCTTTTCCTGCAGATATTCGGGACATCCTCTGAGTATGTCTTTTATTTAAACTAAATCTCTTACTTTTACTAAAATAATAGGCTCTCTGTGCTCGTATTTTTTAAAACATATTATCCATTATAACTGTTTTTTTTATATTAACCAGTTAACTACCAAATGTTTTTTAATGACTTATTAATTTATTTTCCTTTACTTAGGGGAAAAGTGTTTTTGACAAATGAGTAAATACATTAGAAAAAAAAAAAGATTTTATAGGAAATTTTGATTCGAAAATGGGGCTTCTAATGTTCAGAGAAGGTTGGGGGAGGGGACCACTGGAACAGCTGTTAGGAGACAGATGGTAGCCTCCCGTCAAGGCCATCCAGTGTGCTCTTTAACGTGCACAGGGTATGGCTCTCTCTCACACGAGGCCACTGCTTAACGTCCCATACGACGGACGGCGGCCTTTCCAAGCCCATCGGTGTCCCCTACTGACCGTAGACAGGGCGTACCCTGTGCTCGTTAAAGAAGACGCTGGATGGCTTTGATGCAAGAATTCCACGATTTAGCTACAATTGATTACATATGATGATGATGATGATGATGCGAACGATAGTAACAAGAAAGAGAAACAAATAACAAGGAAATATGGTTAAAGAACGTTTCGCATTGTAAGATATTATTTAATTTCTGAAAATGAGTTTTTAAAAATCTCTTTGATTTTGTAGCTTTCATGTTTCTATCCACGGATCAACGTGAATTCTTTTCACTGTTCCTGAGCACCATCATCATCAATATCATCATCCTCAAGCAGCCATGCACTACGGAGGTCCAACCAGACCGTGCAATTTAGTTCTCCAAGCAAATCTATCCTGAGCTACATCTACTGCATCTGGCCACTGCACACCAATTCTAACAAGGTAAGCATCTAACAAAGGTGTGCACCATCAGTACCTAAAAACCGATAATTAATTCCCCAGAGATGCCGAAGTTCGGCCACCATCAGTTTCTTCAACGAATGCTGAAGCTAGGTTCTTTGCTAGAAGTTAAATATTTAGTTAGTCTTCGTCAAAGAAATCATATTTTCTGTCTTCCACGTCTAATAGCGCGTGCTGTCTGTCTTCAAACAAATTATGCCAATCGGCTTTAACGACGATAAAAAATTTATTTAATAAAAACAAAATAAATATATCGAAAATCAGATTCCAGATATGAAAGATAGGATTGTAATGAATTTAACCACGTTATTTTTTTGCACATGAACTAGTCACCATGGAAACTGCGACCTTTCTAGATCTTCACTCATCATCGGAAATGGAAAGCTAAATATCAAAGGTTATTTTATTCGAAAACTGTTTGCTCAAAAAAATAATGAAGTAGAAAACAAACATTGCGAGACTGCAGATGTTTTGATTATGAAGTTGAGGTTGATCAAACCATCAAGATTTGAAGAAATTTGCTTTACAGATGATGCAGTCACATTCATCCAATTTCTGTTTGAACTAAAGTTAAACATATTGATTATGTGTTGTGTTTGTGTGTTGTTTTACCTCTGAGCGGCACTTTTTTGCACACCATGGGCTAAATGGCCCGGTCACATGGACCCCGTAGACTCAGAGAAGGTTGGGGGAGGGTTGGGTTGTTTTACCTCTGAGCGGCACTTTTTTGTACACCATGGGCTAAATGGCCAGGTAACATGGACCCCGAAGGCTCAGAGAAGGTTGGGGGAGGGAACCCACTGGAACAGCTGTTGGGAGACAGATGGTAGCCTCCCGTCAAGGCCATCCAGCGTGTTCTTTAACGTGCACAGGGTATGGCTCTCCCGCACACGGGGCCACGGCTTAACGTCCCATCCGACGGACGAAGGCCTTTCCAAACCCATCAGTGTCCCCTACTGACCGTGGGCAGGGCGGGGAATTTTGCGGAGATAAATCTCAACGCTGTCCCAGCTGGGACTCGAACCTGGGAACTACAGATTACGAGCCTGGCGCGCTACCGACTGAGCCACCCCCGCCCCTTTGGGGGAGGAGATTCACTGGAACAGCTGTTAGGAGACAGATGGTAGCCTCCCGTCAAGGCCATCCAGCGTGTTCTTTAACGTGCACAGAGTATGGCTCTCCCGCACACGGGGCCATAGCTTAACGTCCCATCCGACGGACGGCGGCCTTTCCAAGCCCATCGGTGTCCCCTACTGACCGTGGGCAGGGCGAGGAATTTTGCGGAGATAAATCTCAACGCTGACCCAGCTGGGACTCGAACCTGGGAACTACAGATTACGATCCTGGCGCGCTACCGACTGAGCCACCCCCGCCCCGTATTGATTATGTTTTTTAAGCTTTGTTTTACTTTTGAGTGGCGTTTTTTGCCAAAATGAGCCAAAATGGCTAGGCCGCAAGAACCCCGAAGGCTCAGAGAAGGTTGGGAAGGGTACAGAGTGTTCTTCAAGGTACAGAGGGTGTAGCTCTCTTGCACACGGGGCCATGGCTTTATGTCCCAACAGACGGATTTTACCAAGCCAATAGGTCTTACCTTTATGTTTGATGATAGGGTGAGAGATTCGCGGAGATAAATCCCTACGCTATCAAAATTGGGACTCGAAATAGGAAATTGCAGATTACAAGTCTGGATCGTTAACAACTTAGCTCTATCTCCAGAGAAAATTACGACTTGTTCGAGAGGAAATGTAATTGGGATCCTTTGCAAGGGAGACTATTGTGACTCGGCCTAAGAGAGAAAATTGAGACTCACAGCAAGGAGAAATTTGTGGCTCATAGAATTAGAGAAAAATTGAGATTCATAGGAGAGGAAAAAATGAGTTCTGAAAATGACTTTTTAAAAATCTCTTTGATTTTGTCATTTGATAAAAAAGTCATTTTTAGTAACAAATTGTGCCTCATATCATAAGGGAAAATTTTACATCATAGCACGAGAGAAAAATTGTACCTCACAGCATGAGAGCAAATTGTACTTCCTAGTATATCACAGCATGAGAGCGAATTGTATCTCATAGCATGAGAGCAAATTGTACCTCACAGCATGAGGACAAATTGTACCTCACAGCATGAGGGCAAATTGTACCTCACAGCATGAGGACAAATTGTACCTTCTAATATATCATAGCATGAAATCGAAATGTATCTCAGCATCGAATTGTATCTCAGCGAATTGTATCTCAGCAATTGCATCTCAGCGAATTGTATCTCAGCAATTGTATCACAGCGTGAGAGCAAATCATACCTCACAGCATGAGGGCAAATTGGACCTTCTAGTATATCATAGCATGAGGACAAATTGGACCCTCTATTATATCACAGCATGAGAACGAATTGTGTCTCATAGCATGAGAGCAAATTGTACCTCACAGCATGAGGGCAAATTGTACCTCACAGCATGAGGACAAATTGTACCTTCTAGTATATCATAGCATGAAATCCAATTGTATCTCAGCATCGAATTGTATCTCAGCAATTGTATCACAGCATGAGAGCAAATTGGACCTCACAGCATGAGGACAAATTGTACCTTCTAGTATATCACAGCATGAGAACGAATTGTGTCTCATAGCATGAGAGCAAATTGTACCTCACAGCATGAGGGCAAATTGTACCTCACAGCATGAGGACAAATTGTACCTCACAGCATGAGGGCAAATTGTACCTCACAGCATGAGGACAAATTGTACCTTCTAGTATATCATAGCATGAAATCGAAATGTATCTCAGCATCGAATTGTATCTCAGAGAATTGTATCTCAGCAATTGTATCACAGCGTGAGAGCAAATTGCACCTCACAGCATGAGGGCAAATTGGACCCTCTAGTATATCTCAGCATGAGAGCAAATTGGACCTCACAGCATGAGGGCAAATTGTACCTTCTAGTATATCACAGCATGAGGACAAATTGGACCCTCTAGTATATCACAGCATGAGAACGAATTGTGTCTCATAGCATGAGAGCAAATTGTACCTCACAGCATGAGGGCAAATTGTACCTCACAGCATGAGGACAAATTGTACCTTCTAGTATATCATACCATGAAATCGAAATGTATCTCAGCATCGAATTGTATCTCAGAGAATTGTATCTCAGCAATTGTATCACAGCGTGAGAGCAAATTGCACCTCACAGCATGAGGGCAAATTGGACCCTCTAGTATATCTCAGCATGAGAGCAAATTGGACCTCACAGCATGAGGGCAAATTGTACCTTCTAGTATATCACAGCATGAGGACAAATTGGATCCTCTAGTATATCACAGCATGAGAATGAATTGTGTCTCATAGCATGAGAGCAAATTGTACCTCACAGCATGAGGGCAAATTGTACCTCACAGCATGAGGACAAATTGTACCTTCTAGTATATCATAGCATGAACTCCAATTGTATCTCAGCATCGAATTGTATCTCAGCAATTGTATCACAGCATGAGAGCAAATTGTACCTCACAGCATGAGGACAAATTGTACCTTCTAGTATATCATAGCATGAAAGCGAATTGTATCTCAGCGAATTGTATCTCATAGCATGAGAGCAAATTGTATCTCACAGCATGAGGGCAAATTGTACCTTCTAGTATATCATAGCATGAAAGCGAATTGTATCTCAGCATGAATTGTATCTCAGCATCGAATTGTATCTCAGCGAATTGTATCACAGCATGAGGGCAAATTGTACCTCACAGCATGAGGGCAAATTGTACCTTCTAGTATATCATAGCATGAAAGCGAATTGTATCTCAGCATGAATTGTATCTCAGCATCGAATTGTATCTCAGCGAATTGTATCACAGCATGAGGGCAAATTGTACCTCACAGCATGAGGGCAAATTGTACCTCATAGCATGAGGGCAAATTGTACCTCACAGCATGAGGGCAAATTGTACCTTCTAGTATATCATAGCATGAGGACAAATTGGACCCTCTAGTATATCACAGCATGAGAACGAATTGTATCTCATAGCATGAGAGCAAATTGTACCTCACAGCATGAGGGCAAATTGTACCTCACAGCATGAGCGCAAATTGTACCTTCTAGTATACCATAGCATGAAATCGAATTGTATCTCAGCATCGAATTGTATCTCAGCGTATTGTATCACAGAATGAGAGCAAATTGTACCTCACAGCATGAGGACAAATTGTACCTTCTAGTATATCACAGCATGAGAGAGAATTGTATCTCACAGCATTAGAGCAAATTGTACCTCACAGCATGAGAGAAAATTGTATCTCACAGCATTAGAGCAAATTGTACCTCACAGCATGAGAGCAATTTGTACCTCACAGCATGAGGGCAAATTGTACCATTTAGTATATCATAGCATGAAAGTGAATTGTATCTCAGTATCGAATTGTATGTCAGCGAATTGTATCTCAGCAATTGTATCACAGCAAGAGAGCAAATTGCACCTCACAGCATGAGGGCAAATTGGACCCTCTAGTATATCTCAGCATGAGAGCAAATTGGACCTCACAGCATGAGGGCAAATTGTACCTTCTAGTATATCATTGCATGAGGACAAATTGGACCCTCTAGTATATCACAGCATGAGAACGAATTGTGTCTCATAGCATGAGAGCAAATTGTACCTCACAGCATGAGGGCAAATTGTACCTCACAGCATGAGGACAAATTGTACCTTCTAGTATATCATAGCATGAAATCCAATTGTATCTCAGCATCGAATTGTATCTCAGCAATTGTATCACAGCATGAGAGCAAATTGTACCTCACAGCATGAGGACAAATTGTACCTTCTAGTATATCACAGCATGAGAGAGAATTGTATCTCAGCGAATTGTATCTCATAGCATGAGAGCAAATTGTACCTCACAGCATGAGGGCAAATTGTACCTTCTAGTATATCATAGCATGAAAGCGAATTGTATCTCAGCATGAATTGTATCTCAGCATCGAATTGTATCTCAGCGAATTGTATCACAGCATGAGGGCAAATTGTACCTCACAGCATGAAGGCAAATTGTACCTTCTAGTATATCATTGCATGAGGACAAATTGGACCCTCTAGTATATCACAGCATGAGAACGAATTGTATCTCATAGCATGAGAGCAAATTGTACCTCAAAGCATGAGGGCAAATTGTACCTCACAGCATGAGCGCAAATTGTACCTTCTAGTATACCATAGCATGAAATCGAATTGTATCTCAGCATCGAATTGTATCTCAGCGTATTGTATCACAGCATGAGAGCAAATTGTACCTCACAGCATGAGGACAAATTGTACCTTCTAGTATATCACAACATGAGAGAGAATTGTATCTTACAGCATTAGAGCAAATTGTACCTCACAGCATGAGAGAGAATTGTATCTCACAGCATTAGAGCAAATTGTACCTCACAGCATGAGAGCAATTTGTACCTCACAGCATGAGGGCAAATTGTACCATTTAGTATATCATAGCATGAAAGTGAATTGTATCTCAGTATCGAATTGTATGTCAGCGAATTGTATCTCAGCAATTGTATCACAGCAAGAGAGCAAATTGCACCTCACATCATGAGGGCAAATTGGACCCTCTAGTATATCTCAGCATGAGAGCAAATTGGACCTCACAGCATGAGGGCAAATTGTACCTTCTAGTATATCACAGCATGAGGACAAATTGGACCCTCTAGTATATCACAGCATGAGAACGAATTGTGTCTCATAGCATGAGAGCAAATTGTACCTCACAGCATGAGGGCAAATTGTACCTCACAGCATGAGGACAAATTGTACCTTCTAGTATATCATACCATGAAAGCGAATTGTATCTCAGCGAATTGTATCTCAGCAATTGTATCTCAGCGAATTGTATCTCAGCAATTGTATCTCATAGCACGAGAGCAAATTGTACCTCACAGCATGAGGGCAAATTGTACCTCACAGCATGAGGACAAATTGTACCTTCTAGTATATCATACCATGAAAGCGAATTGTATCTCAGCGAATTGTATCTCAGCAATTGTATCTCATAGCACGAGAGCAAATTGTACCTCACAGCATGAGGGCAAATTGCACCTCATAGCATGAGGACAAATTGTACCTTCTAGTATATCACAGCATGAGAGCGAATTGTATCTCATAGCATGAGAGCAAATTGTACCTCACAGTATGAGGAAAAATTGTTCCTCACAGCGTGAGGGCAAATTGTACCTTCTAATATATCATAGCATGGGATCAAATTGTATCTCATAGCATTAGAGCAAACTGTACTCCACAGCATGAGAGCAATACCACATATCATAAGGGCAAATTGTACCTCATAGCATGAAGGCAAATTTTACCTTCTAGTATATCATAACATGAGAGTAAATTGTATCTCGCAGCATGAGAGAAAATTGTACCTCATATCATGAGAGTAAATTTTACTTCATAGCATGAGAGAAAATTTTACCTCATATCAGGAAAGCAAATTGTACCTTACAGCATGAGAAAAAATTGCACCTCATATCAGGAGAGCAAATTGTACCTCACAGCATGAAAATAAAGTGTACAACAGCAGGATAGAAAATTGTGACCCACACGATTTTCTCCCATACTATTAGTATGGGAGAAAACTTTGATTCAGAGCTAGGGAGAAAAATGGACACATAATAGGTGGAAAAAATTGCTAAAACAGTTGGGATTCTAACTGCAGATTACGAACATAACTATGTTCGTAATCTGCAGTTAGAATCCCAACTGTGTTAGCAATTTTTTTTAAATACGAGGAACTTGGAACTTTTTCTCTAATGACAAGGAACATGAGGTGCACTCGATAAAGACTAGAAATGTTATGATAACGCACCCGACTGCGACTAAAAAGTTGATGATGATGCACTCGATGGCGACTAGAAAGATGATGGTGATGCATTGGATAGTGACCTGAAAGATGATAGTGATGCACTGCTGGATAGTGACCTGAAAGATGATGGTGATGCACTGCTGGTAGTGACCTGAAAGATGATGGTGATGCACTGGATAGTGACCTGAAAGATGATCGTGATGCACTCGATGATGACTAGAAAGATGATGGTGATGTACTAGATGATGACTAGAAAGGTGATGGTGATGCACTCGGTGATGACTAGAAAGGTGATGGTGATGCATTCGATATTTAATGACGGGAAAAATGATGATGATTCACCCTACAATAACGAAAGAAGATGATGTCCTAGCTAATTCTAGAAAGATGATGGTGATGCATTATAACGGCGAGAAAAGTTGATGATGCGCTTTGTAATGACGATAACAATGCGTTGATGATGATGTACTCTATAATGATGAGAAAGATGATGATAATAGAAGCAATCATATTGACTTGAGGAATAAATGTTCAGTTGGGTTGGGTTGTTTTACCTCTGAGCGGCACTTTTTCGCTCACCATGGGCTAAATGGCCAAGTCACATGGACCCCGAAGGCTCAGAGAAGGTTGGGGGAGGGGACCCACTGGAACAGCTGTTGGGAGACAGATGGTAGCCTCCCATCAAGGCCATCCAGCGTGTTCTTTAACGTGCACAGGGTATGGCTCTCCCGCACACGGGGCCACGGCTTAACGTCCCATCCTACGGACGGCGGCATTTCCAAGCCCATCGGTGTCCACTTCTGACCGTGGGCAGGGCGGGGAGTTTTGCGGAGATAAATCTCAACGCTGACCCAGCTGGGACTCGAACCTGGGAACTACAGATTACGAGCCTGGCGTGCTACCGACTGAGGCACCCCCGCCCCTAAATGTTCAGTAGAAATAAAATTAATTTTCCCCCAACCTTCTCTTCCACTAAAATAACAAAACAATGCTTTATTTAATTAAAAAAAAAACGATATTAACCACCAAAAGATTCGGCTTATATTTCTTTTCAAGCACTTCATAAATGAAAACGAGAAGACAACGCAAAGTTCGGAGCAAGCGACACTCCGCAGGAAAGAGCAAGACAAACAAAAGGGAATTTACGGTCTCGTGTAGGGACAAATGTAGGGAAATAACGGAAGCCGAGGAGAACAGCGAGAGCAACCAACCAGCGGCGGGTTTAAAGATCGGATGCTCAGTTCCATGTGGAGATGGTGTGGAGAAGGGGAGCCCGTTCCAGTTACCCAGAAAGAGAGAACGGGAAAGGAGGAGAGAAGAGAGCATACATACACACAAGGATAAAGGATGAGGAGATGAGAAACCAGTGATCGGTGACAGGATGAGGGAAGGATCTGAGAGTTGGAGGGAATTCCAGAGAATCATCTTCGTGTCTGGTGCTCGGAATCATGGCGGGAATATCGGCGTATTGGAAAGAGGCCAGACTACTGCGATAGATGCTTCTATGGACAATTGATAACTAAAGAAAGGAGAGATCGGTTAAGGAGGACTGGCAACACGGACGCCGTTTCACGTGGACCACGGTGGGGTAAGTTCATCACATGATGATTATTTATTGTTATGTAGATAAATTGCTGAAAAGTGTGCTGTGCTTTGTTGTGCTGGGAAGATTTTTAAACAGGAAATAATTGAGATGTTGAACAGGATTTTATATTACGGCACTGATTTTTATATCTTCAAGACTTGTGGCTCCCTTGTCAATAAAGAAACCCCCCACCAAAAAAATCAGTTGTTTGGGGTGTTTCACCTCTGAGCGGCACTTTTTTGCACACCATGGGCTAAGTGGCCAGGTCACATGGACCCCGAAGGCTCAGAGAAGGTTGCGGGAGGGGATCCACTGGAACAGCTGTTGGGAGACAGATGGTAGCCTCCCGTCAAGGCCATCCAGCGTGTTCTTTAACGTGCACAGGGTATGGCTCTCCCTCACACGGGGCCACGGCTTAACGTCCCATCCGACGGACGGCGGCCTTTCCCATCCCATCGGTGTTCCCTACTGACCGTGGGCATTGAATTTTGCGGAGATAAATCTCAACGCTGACCCAGCTGGGACTCGAACCTGGGAACTACAGATTACGAGCCTGGCGCGCTACCGACTGAGACACCCCCGCCCCATACAAAAAAAAAATGAGAATTAGACTATCTATTCAAGCTATTGTTCAAATACAATACAGGTACAGTGGCTCAATCGGGTACAGTGGTACGTGGCTCAATCGGTAGCGTGCCAGGCTCGTAATATGTAGTTCCCTGGTTCGAGTCCCTATTATGTCAGCGTCGAGATTTATATCAGCTAAACCCTGCCCTAGGTGACAAAGGGGGCACCAATAGGCTTAGAAAGTCCGTCGTCCGTCATATGAGATGTAAAGACGTGGCCCCATGTGCAGGATAGTCATACTCTCCAAACTTCTCTGAGACTTTGGGATTCTTGTGACTCTGGCCATTTAGAAAATTTTGTGCACAAAAAGTGTCCCCTCTGCTTAATAATTCTAGTATGGCTAATAATAATTAATAAATAATAAATAAGGCTTCATAATTCTATATACAAGCAGAAGTGAGAAGTCTATATACGTGCAGGTTAAAGAACACATTGAATGAAAATCTGTCTCCTAAGAGTTGTCCAGTGATATCTCCTATGAGAGGAAGGTGGGGGGATGGCTCAGTCGGTAGCGCACCAGATTTGTAATCTGTAGTTCTCAGGTTCGAGTCTTATCTGAGCCAGCGATGAGCTTTATCTTTGCGCCCTGCCGTCTGACAGTAGGAGATAATAACGGGCTTGGAAAGGCAAACGTCCGTCGGATGTGATGTTAAGCCGTGGTCCCTTATGCGGGAAAGCCATATGACGTGCACGTTAAAGAGCATCCTGAATGACCTTGACGGGAGGTAACCATTTGTCTCCCAACAGCTGTCCATTGGGTTCCTCCCCCAACCTTCTCCGAGCCTTCGGAGTCCTTGCGACCTTGTCATTTAGGGGCGGGGTGGCTCAGTCGGTAGCGCGCCAGGCTCGTAATCTGTAGTTCCCAGGTTCGGGTCCCAGCTGGGTCAGCGTTGAGATTTATCTCCGCAAAACTCCCCGCCCTGCCCACGGTCAGTAGGGGTCACCGATGGGCTTGGAAAGGCCGCCGTCCGTCGGGTGGGACGTTAAGCCGTGGCCTTGACGGGACGCTTGATGGCCTTGACGGGAGGTTACCATCTGTCTCTCAACAACAGTTCCAGTGGCTCTTCTCCCCCAACCTTCTCTGAGCTTTCGGGTTCCATGTGCCCTGGCCATTTAGCCCATGGTGTGCAAAAAAGTGCCGCTCAGAGGTAAAACAACTCAACAACCCAACCCTTGTCATTTAGCCCATTGTGTGCAAAAAAAGGTGTCCGCTCAGAGGTAAAACAACCCAACCCAATCAACCATCTGTCTCCCAACAGATGTCCATTAGGTCCCCTCCCCCAACTTTCTCTGAGCCTTCGGAGTCCTTGCGACCTGGTCATTTAGCCCATTGTGTGCAAAATAGGTGTCCCTCAGAGGTATAACAACCCAACCTCCTCTGAGCCCTTCTTGTCCTTGTGACCTGGCCATTTAGCCCATTGCGTGCAAAATGTGTCACCCATAACTAAAACAACCCAAACTGTATGCTGCCTGCATCACGAATACGTGAATATACGTATTTCGCCATTCTGGGGGCATGAGTAGGATTTCAAACTAAACTATCCACCTCTTCAGGAAGCCGAAACTTAAGTTCCAAAGAGCATACCAATATCCGAGTGATTAGAGTGCTTAGTTGCGGATTAAAGGGAACCGGGTTCGACCCTTGCGTGCCGAGAGCCAACCACGCCCCCAATTTTCGGTGTCTGAAAATTGCATTTCATGAATTCGAGAACCTTTATGTGTAAACAAAAGCTTCCATGTATTTCGTAATGTTGCGATATCCCAACCAGGGCGATAATTGCAATACATCACAAAATACACGAATTTCGAACTATAGCATCCTCTTCTAATGCCTTTCTACATTATTTAGCGTGGGGCGGTGGTGGTTCAGTCGGTAGCGCACCAGGCTCATAATCTGTAGTTCCCAGGTTCGAGTCCCAGCTGGATCAGCGTTGAGACTTATCTCCGCAAAACTCCCCGTCCTGCTCACGTTCAGTAGGAGACACCGATGGGCTTGGAAAGGCCGCTGTCCGTCGGATGGGACGTTAAGTCGTGGCTCCGTGTGAGAGAGAGCCATACCCTGTGCACGTTAAAGAACACGCTGGATGGCCTTGACGGGAGGCTACCATCTGTCTCCCAACAGCTGTTCCAGTGGATCCCCTGCAAAACCTTCTCTGAGCATTCGGGGTCCTTGTAACCTGGCCAATTTAGCCTATGGTGTGCAAAAAAGTGCCGCTCAGAGGCAAAACAACCAACCTATTATTAAGCGTGTGATTGCGTCAGCGTCGTAAAGTTCGTGCATCCCATCAGAAAAAATAATTGGCCATCCCCTTCCTGCCAAAGAGAATGAGGAATAGGATCATGCTTCACCGTAAGGGACTTTTCAGTTGCCTCTAACATCCCGCAGAGCGAGGTTTTCTGCCGACACTCTTTCCACTAGCGATAAAATGAAAGATCTGACAAAGACAAATTGGCGCCAAGCACTTAACTGACAGCTGACAGTAGCGCTAGCAGGAACGCATTCTGTGGGCTCACTTCAAAATTTCCTTGCTTCACTGCTGTTTTCGAAAAACCATTTTATTTTTCATCAAATTTAAATCGGAGTAACAGCACTTTAAAAAGAAACGAGAAAAAAAATATAAATAATAAGATATAAACAATAAAAAGAAATAAAAGTAATAAAATAATATTATATATATGCAATTATTATATAATATATATATTGTTACAACAAATGAATGTACTACAATGAACTTGTGATGGATGTGTCGTCTTGATGGGGGTAGGGGTGGGGTGGCTCAGTCGGTAGCGCGCCAGGCTCGTAATCTGTAGTTCCCAGGTTCGAGTCCCAGCTGGGTCAGCGTTGAGATTTATCTCCGCAAAATTCCCCGCCCTGCCCACGGTCAGTAGGGGATACCGATGGGCTTGGAAAGGCCGCCGTCCGTCGGATGGGACGTTAAGCCGTGGCCCCCGTGTGCGGGAGAGACATACCCTGTGCACGTTAAAGAACACGCTGGATGGCCTTGACGGGAGGCTACCATCTGTCTTCCAACAATTGTTCCAGTGGGTCCCCTCCCCCAACCTTCTCTGAGCCTTCGGGGTCCATGTGACCTGGCCATTTAGCCCATGGTGTGCAAAAAAGTGCCGCTCAGAGGTAACCCAACGTAATAGACCCCTATCTCTGACTTTGAAGCGACACCTATTTCATCTTGAACTTGAGTAAGGATTACAAACTGCTTAGCATTTCTGAGTTGTATGATCCCATTACCTGTGAACTGATTTTTAACTGTTTAACAATGGCATATCGAAGTTTAACCTTTGACACCCAAGTACAGTCGCTGAAAAAAGTATCCGAACACTATGGTTGATTACAGAATTCAGGAAAAATATCCGGCAACGATTCTTTTAGAAATTAGTGATCTGGCACTAATTTGATCTTTTAACTGATCGTGTCACGTGACACGAAGGTTGCCAGATCACTAATTTCTAAAAGAATCGTTGCCGGATATTTTTCCTGAATTCTGTAATCAACCATAGTGTTCGGATACTTTTTTGAGCGACTGTACTCTCCAGATCTCACATTTCACAAAGTTTCTGCGATCTACGAAAGACCCGAAATATCTCCAGACACGAATTTGTAACTTTCTAGTACTGGTAGATCTAAATTTCACCTCTGACCTCAAAGAACTTCCCCTCCCCCCCCTCACTACCTGAAAGGTCATAACTCTTCTGTTATTTTTGTGCGACTTGAACCATCCCCAGGCCCCAATGTATACGCTTCTAGCACTTTCAGATGAAAGTTTGACCTCTACATGACTTCTTTTTGACCTTAGAGGTCACATCAGAGGTCAAATTTCGGATTTTCCCCTAGATCTACGAACCGGATTTTCGCCATCCCTAGGTGCAAATTTTCAGATTACTCATACTAGAAACCAAACGATGCCCTCGGCACCTTTTGATTTCTAGTCAGTCACTCTCACCTCTATTTGACCTCGAATGCGACACTGCATTTGAAAATCACTCGTTTCTGAATTGTACTACCGGAAATAACCCTATTCACCAATTTGTAGCTCTGGAATATAAGGATTTGACCTTTGACCTCGAAGACCCATTACATTTCAAAAATTGACGTAATTTCTCAGACCTCCGACTCAAAATGACTCCAGTCACCAATTTTTTCTCTCTACCACTCGTAGATTCGAAGGAACCACCACAACCAAAATTCAACCATTCCGAGATCAACAACCCCAAAAATACCCCCAGGAACCAATTTGTAGCTCTCTAACATCGATAGATCTAAATTTGACCTTTGACTTCCGACCTCCCCCAACTCCAAAATTTCTTAACGTTTCCTACATCTACCGCCTGAAACACCCACAGACGCCAATTTCCACGTTTCTAATACTCTTAGATCAAAGTTCGACCTCTATTTGACATCTACTTGACCTTGTCAGAGGTCAAATTTTTTATTTTTTCTGGAATCTACGATTCGGATTACTAATATGCGTGGAGCGGGGGTGACTCGGTCGGTAGCGCGCCAGGCTCGTAATCTGTAGTTCCCAGGTTCGAGTCCCAGCTGGGTCAGCGTTGAGATTTATCTCCGCAAAATTCCTCGCCCTGCCCACGGTCAGTAGGGGACACCGATGGGCTTGGAAAGGCCACTGTTCGTCGGATGGGACGTTAATCCGTGACCCCGTGTGCAGGAGAGCCATACCATGTGCACGTTAAAGAACACGCTGGATGGCCTTGACGGGAGGCTACCATTTGTCTCCCAACAGCTGTTCCAGTGGGTCCCCTCCCCCAACCTTCTCTGAGCCTTCGGGGTCCATGTGACCTAGCCATTTAGCCCATGATGTGCAAAAAAGTGCCGCTCAGAGGTAAAACAACCCAACCCAACTAATATGTGTTAATTTTCATACGATTTATACATCCTACGATTTCTGCATCATAATTAGAATTGGGGTTATCCCCTGTCAGTCAGCTGTTAATCATTCACAAACGTCTCTCTCTCTATATGTATGAGATATACAGGGTGTCCCTGAATTCATGGCCCAAACATGAGGGGATGGTAGTACACACCGAACCCACCAATATTCGCCATAGAATATGCGGCCGCAAACGCAGTGAGGAGTCGGAAATGAAGGACAGACACAGAGGTTTCCAGAGTGACATTTATTGGAGATCATTACAACAAATGCTCAAACGTCCGCCACCAGGCGGCACAACGGCGGAGTAGTGATCGGCGTACCTGCTCGAAACACCGAGCTTGTCATGCAAATCGGCGGCTGCGACGGACAGTCGGGGTACCAGATCCTCCGCAGACTGCACGGGCGTCTCGTACACGACACTCTTCAAATGTCCCCATAGACAGAAATTGATACAAGAAAGAATGGGAGATCTGGGGGGCCATGGGATGGGACCACCGTGCCCAATCCATCGGTTCCCAAATGTGGTATGAAGATGCTGAAATGGGCGGGTGCCCCATCGTGCTGGAACCACATACGGGCGCGGATTGCGGCTGGAACATCCTGAAGCAATTCCGGCAAAACCTGTTGCAGAAAAATAAAAAAAAAACGCTGAGAATGCTGGGGTTTGTCCAATCCAGCGGCTCGTCTGTGCCCTCTACCGCCACCGGACTGCGTTTGCAGCCGCATATTCTATGACGAATATTAGTGGGTTCGTTGTGTACTGCCATCCCCTCACGTTTGGGCCAATTCAGGGACACCCTGTATATATACATGGGGAATCTGAAAAAGTGGGCAAAACTTTATGCGGTGGTAGAACGCAGCTATACGAGCAATATTCGTCATAGAATGTATGGTCGGAACGCAAACAGCGAGCCGCTAGGTGGCGTTGGAAATGGTATAAAAGGGTCGGTCCTCGCACCCAACGGCATTTCTACCGTGGATTGCCGAGAGGATGGCTGGTTATACTAACCACGAAATGGCGGATATGCACTTTGTGTACGGTGCGGCGGACGGGAATGCAAGTGAGGCACAGGGTATCTCCTCTCCTTCTTGTGTTCATTCTTTAAATGTGACAGTGGAACACTACCTTTTAACTTCTCACCGCTAGCGTTCTGACCATACATTCTATGACGAATATTGCTCGTATAACTGCGTTCTACCACCCCGTAAAGTTTTGCCCACTTTTTCAGATTCACCCTGTATATATGTTATACAGGTATTGTGCAAAAGAAAAAAAAAACGCGACCACCGCGTGAGTCTAGCACAGCCAGTATACGTCATGGCATAGAGTCTACCAGTGTCTGAAAATCAGTAGGAGGGATAACATACCATTCACCCACAAGAAATGTGATCATTTCCTGCTTCTCCGATGGAGCTATAAAACGTTGCCTGAAACATTGATCATGAAGTTACCATAGATTTTCCAGTGGGTTTATATCTGGTGATTGTGGTGGCCATGGATGTGAAAACATTCAGTCTCATGCTCCTCAAACCACTGGGTGATCCATATGCTCTGTGGATGAGAGCACTGTCATCCTGAACGACAGCTTCATGAAAGAAACGCTGTACCATTGGATGAAGGTGGACACTGAGGACTATCAAATAGTGATTGGCATTAATCTTGCGTTCTAACGGAATGAGTGAACCCAAACCATGCCACAAGGAAGATCCCCACACCATTGCAGAACCGCAAGATAACTGTAGGAAGCAACAACCAGGTCTTATCGTTAAGTTTCATTTTGTCATTAAGTCCATTTGTCTGAAACAAAGTGTAAGATGATTCCTCAGACATATTACATTTCTTCACTGCTCAAGTCCTCACTGCTTGTGCTATTTGCGCTATTGGACACGAATTACATGTCACGTATGCACACCATGGGATAAATAGCCAGGTCACAAGGATCCGAAGGCTCAGAGAAGGTTGGGGGGAGGGGACTCACTGGAACATCTGTTGGGAGACAAATGGTAGCCTCCCGTCAAGGCCATCCAGCGTGTTCTTTAACGTGCATAGGTTATGGCTCTCCAGCACACGGGGCCACGGCTTAACGTCCCATCCGACGGACGGCGGCCTTTTCAAGCCCATCGGTGTCCCCTAATGACCGTGGGCAGGGCGGGGAGTTTTGCGGAGATAAGTCTCAACGCTGACCCAGCTGGGACTCGAAACTGGGAACTACAGATTACGATCCTGGCGCGCTACCGACTGAGCCACCCGCGGCCATGTTGGAGAGCATTCAGCAGGAGCTCCGTTCACTAAGACAGCTGAACTCGCTAATATTTCATGAAGAAAGATCTTCAAGGTCATGTCTGGATGGGTTGGGTTGTTTTACCTCTGAGCGGCACTTTTTTTGCACACCATTAGCTAAATGGCCAGGTCACAAGGACCCCGAAGGCTCAGAGAAGGTTGGGGGAGGGGACCCACTGGAACAGCTATTGGGAGACAGATGGTAGCCTCCCGTCACGGCCATCCAGTGTGTTCTTTAACGTGCACATGGTATGGCTCTCCCGCACACGGGGCCACAGCTTAACGACCCATCCGACAGACGGCGGCCTTTCCAAGCCCATCGGTGTCCCCTACTGACCTTGGGCAGGGTGGGGAATTTTGCGGAGATAAATCTCTACGCTGACCCAGCTGGGACTCGAACCTGGGAACTGCAGATTACGAGCCTGGCGCACTACCGACTGAGACCCCCCCACACACACTGAAATGGCAGTTGATATATTGTTAAAATGCTGAGACTTGAATGGTGGTTGAGATATAATTCATTGGATTACTTTTCATCATGTATGCTTGAAAACAATGAAATAACATTAAAAAAAAACGTTATAAAAAAGAAATTTGTTGAGAATGTCGGAGACAGAACTAAATCCTCCGTAAAATAAACTTTTTTTCCCTAATATATTTTTATAATCGAATAAATTTCCGAGAAAGTCAGTTAAGGTTCAAAATCTCCTCGCCTATTTTTGTCGCTTGGCAGCCAGGAAATTATTCAGAAGATGGAGTGAATTCCAAAATAAACAAACAAAATAAACAACGAAGCAGCCTCGACTAACAAACGACCCTAGGGACGTTGCGTGAGTCGTGACGGCTCCGCGAAGCTTCTCTTTTCCATGTATTATCCTTCATTCGCCATTCTCAGTAAATATAAGTCTTGTATAAATTTCCACGGCTCAGCCTTTTCCTAAATATTCTGACCTTATTTGTCGCTGAGCGTTTTATCTTTTTTCGTGCTGCTGAAAGAAATGGGGGTCTTTTTAAGCAAAAACTGCGCAGGCGCAACACATTCCAGAGTAAGAAAAAATTAAATTAAGGGCTTTGGTGATAATTGAAAGCCGAAAACGCTATACCTTAAAATTCCTACCTCAAACCCATAGTAATTTCACAAGTTCTTTAGTGGGCGGGGGTGGCTCAGTCGGTAACGCGCCAGGCTCGTAATCTGTAGTTCCCAGGTTCGAGTCCCAGCTGGGTCAGCGTTGAGATTTATCTCCGAAAAAATTCCCCGCCCTGTCCACGGTCAGTAGGGGACACCGATGGACGAAGCACACGGAAGCCGTGGGCCCGTGTGCGACAGAGCCATACCCTGTGCACGTTAATGAACACGCTGGATGGCCTTGACGGGAGGCTACCATCTGTCTCCCAACAGCTGTTCCAGTGGGTCCCCTCCCCCAACCTTCACTGAGCCTTCGGGGTCCATGTGACCTGGCCATTTAGCCCATGGTGTGCAAAAAAATGCCGCTCAGAGGTAAAACAATCCAACCCCCCCCAACCTTCTCTGAGCCTTCGGGGTCCATGTGACCTGGCCATTTAGCCCATGGTGTGCAAAAAAGTGCCGCTCAGAGGTAAAACAACCCCCCCCCTCAACCTTCTCTGAGCCTTCGGGGTCCATGTGACCTGGCCATTTAGCCCATGGTGTGCAAAAAAGTGCCGCTCAGAGGTAAAACAACCCCCCCCCCCTCAACCTTCTCTGAGCCTTCGGGGTCCATGTGACCTGGCCATTTAGCCCATGGTGTGCAAAAAAGTGCCGCTCAGAGGTAAAACAACCCCCCCCCTCAACCTTCTCTGAGCCTTCGGGGTCCATGTGACCTGGCCATTTAGACCATGGTGTGCAAAAAAGTGCCGCTCAGAGGTAAAACAACCCCCCACCTCAACTTTCTCTGAACCTTCGGGGTCCATGTGACCTGGCCATTTAGCCCATGGTGTGCAAAAAAGTGCCGCTCAGAGGTAAAACAACCCCCCCCTCAACCTTCTCTGAGCCTTCGGGGTCCATGTGACCTGGCCATTTAGCCCATGGTGTGCAAAAAAGTGCCGCTCAGAGGTAAAACAACCCCCCCCCTCAACCTTCTCTGAGCCTTCGGGGTCCATGTGACCTGGCCATTTAGCCCATGGTGTGCAAAAAAGTGCCGCTCAGAGGTAAAACAACCCCCCCCCCCTCAACCTTCTCTGAGCCTTCGGGGTCAATGTGACCTGGCCATTTAGCCCATGGTGTGCAAAAAAGTGCCGCTCAGAGGTAAAACAACCCAGAACCCAACCCACAAGTTCTTTTCTTCTAAGGGGTAAAGTTTCAGCTGTTTTCCACCCCCTCCCCCCAAAAAAGCGAGTTACAAAAGCAATCAATCATGTTTGAAAGAAAAAATGAATTTCAGCTTGTAATGTTTGCTTGTTCGATACTTAGATTTTTAAAATTAAAGAGATGACAAAATATCACGATCTGCAAAAACCTTTCGGTATCTATATAATAAAAGAAGATGTCTGTCTGTCTGTCTGTGGCAGCCATAACTCATCGGAAAATCAACGTACGCCCTCCAAATTTTCAGAGAACGTTTCTGGTTGTAGTCCGAATTGCAGTGCCAAATTTCATGTCGAAAGTCCCAGAGGGGGGCTTGCTGGAACCAAAAATATTCACCATGCTATTCCTACGTGAAACGAGAATCGCTGTCAAATTTACTGTTGCCATTTTCTGCTCCCTAACTATGAAAGTAAAGATTTAAAATAGCATTTGAATGTTCCGCTGCAAATCTGATGCCATTGCCAGATTCCCCACATTTCCAAAAGCCTTATTTAGGGGTTCCATTGCAGCTAGGGACCTGATATTCTAACCAAATATGGGGTCGAGCACGGGGAACCCGCCTGCGAATTTTGGGACCTTTCGGTGATGTACGTCGGGAATTACAGAATGCCAAAATCTGACGAAATAAAAATAACTCGATCGTTTGCCACGGGCTCTGAGAATCGCGCGCCGAGTCAGCAATGACCTTTGCAACACCGAGAAATTCTTCGTGTTCAAACTGTGATAAAATATCGTGGGGGGGGGGAGATATTCACCAACCTTTGGTGCAGGAAACAACAGAATATGCAGATTAAAAGTGAGATACGAGCTGTCACAATTTGAGTAGGAACGAAGCCACGGGCCAAGTGAGAACCTGATTTTTAAACCACCGGGCCACAGGGGGAAGCAGTGCAGGAAATTTGGACCGTGGGAAAAAGCAGGCAGGAAATTTGCATGCAGTGCAGGATAATTGGAACGAATATCACGGGAGCTATAGGGCGGCAAAATCTGTGGTAGCGGAAATAAAATCTCGATAGCTTACACAGAAACTAAGTCACGGGCTATGAGGGGTGCTCGCTGATGTCAACAACAATCCGGGCAAATTTATTCATGTTGAAAATCTGTGCTAAAGTACCGTGTGTGTCTGGGGGTGGGGTTACAAAATTTACCTTTAATACAGTGAAAATAAGAATATACAGGTTAAAAGTGATACCTGGGCAGCCCGGGTAAGTTCAGCTAGTTTAAAATAAATAATCAATATAATTCTCTCCAATAATCAAAAAATCTTCCAATGTTTTGATCAAACATTTTTAGATGCACGGCTGAAGGATTTTGCCAATTAATAGTACTTGTTAATAAAAAAGCATATTTTTGTTTTTTAACCAAGATATTTTCTTGGTTCTTTAAAAATAGAGTTTTTTTTTTTCAATTCATTACTTATTAGAAATGCTTTGCTGTTTTTAAGTAGATATTTTTCCCGCGGTTCTTTAAAATTTAATATTTTCCAAGTGGCTCTTTAAATATATAGTTCGTTTTCAAGTGGCTTTTGACGAATATAGGAACTTGGGAAAAAAAACTATATTCTGAAAGTGCCAGTTGAAAAAAAAACTATATTTTGAAAGAGCCACTTAAAAAACGTATTCTTAAAGAGCCTCTTAAAAAAACGATATATTTAAAAAGCCACTTGGAAGAAAAACAATTATATTCTTCAAAAGCCACTTGAAAAAACTGTTCCGAAAGGGCCACTTGAAAAAATATATTCTTAAAGAGTCACTTGAAAAAAAAAAGAAACGATATAATTGCAAGTGACTCTTTAAGAATATATTTTTTGTCATTCAATTAGGTTCATTCGACGTTTCGCAATACTGATTTGTAATTCAGAGAAATTAGAATTCATCAGTTGACGAAGATACCTCCAGGCAGACAAATGATAAAGCACGTTAATAGCCCTCTTTAATAATACAATGTCTATGGTGGAATTATTTATTCACGTGTTTACTTTGCAGGTGAAACGCCAAATGACGGCAAAGCGTGCGTAAAGGTAATTAATGTGATGGTAATTACATTTATACAGAGAAAGGCTAAAGACCAGATGCCGAAGTCAGTTTGAGTGAGGTACTGGTTACAAATTAAAATTGTAAAACTCTGATGTATTTTTTTGGAACAACATTACTTATTGTTATGACAATAAAACATGGTTTTAGAAGAAAATAATGGGGGAAGAAAAAAGGGGAGGGTAGGAGCAAGAATCTCGATAGAGCGTGGAAAAAGTAACCAAGGACATTTCCCACCGAAATTTGCAAATCTTTAATTTTTTTTTAAAAACGAATGAAATGTGCACAAGTTTAAGTGTTATTTTTGCCTCTGTTACCTTTTCTATCATTCCAGAGGGGGGGGGGGGTAGGATCCTTGTCTTCCCCCCAGATTAAGGTCCTTCCTACAATATGTTTAAGAGCTGATCATGAGATCATTGAAGGTTATCGTTAAAATTTCAAGACTTATTCAGTTGCACCGCAGCAGGCTTGAAATGGATATATGAATTCATATTGTTAGGCTTTACCTTCATCAGACTATGGAGTGAGGGTCGATACCTCGCTAAGCTCCTAATCTGCAGTTCCCTGGTTCGAGTCCCACCTAAGCCAGCGTTGAGATTATCTCTGCTAACGTCCATACTGCCCTAGATGAGAAAGGGTTGGGTTGTTTTACCTCTGAGCGGCACATTTTTGCACACCATGGGCTAAATGGCCAGGTCACATGAACCCCGAAGGCTCAGAGAAGGTTGGGGGAGGGGACCCACTGGAACAGCTGTTAGGAGACAGATGGTAGCCTCCCATCAAGGCCATCCAGCGTGTTCTTTAACGTGCTCAGGGTATGTCTCTCCCACACACGGGGTCACGGCTTAACGTCCCATACGACGGACGGCGGCCTTTTCAAGCCCATCGGTGTCCCCTACTGATCGTGGGCAGGGCGGGGAAATTTTGCGGTGATAAATCTCAACGCTGACCCTGTGCACGTTAAAGAACACTCTAGATGGCCTTGATGGGAGACTACCATCTGTCTCCCAACAGCTGTTCCAGTGGGTCTCCTCCCCCAACCTTCTCAGTTCGGGGTCCTTGTGACCTGGCCATTTAACCCGTTGTGTGCAGAAAGGTGCCGCTCAGAAGCAAACTAAAGCCGGAAAGTTTGCCATTAAAGAACACACTGGATGACTTTGACGGGAGGCTCCATCTGTTTCCTAACAGCTGTACAGTGGAGACATCGGTTGGGTTGTTTTACCTCTGAGCGGCACTTTTTTGCACACCATGGGCTAAATGGCCACACAAGAACCCTGAAGGCTCAGACAAGGTTGGGGAAGGGGACCCACTGGAACAGCTGTTGGAAGACAGATGGTAGCCTCCCGTCAGCGTGTTCTTTAACGCGAACAGGGTATGGTTCTCCCGCACACGGGGCCAGGGCTTAACGTCCCATCCGACGGACGGCGGCTTTTACCAAGCCCATCGGTATCCCTTACTGACCATGAGCAGGGTGGTGAGTTTTTCGGAGATAAATCTCAACGCTGACCCAGCTGGGACTCGAACCTGGGAACTGCAGATTACGAGCCTGGCGCTCTACCGACTAAGCCACCCCCGCCCCCACATCATATCGGTAATCTCTTTTATTATCTTGACATTAGTCAGTCCAAGTTCTTTTCAAGCTCTTAACACAAACGAGCTTTTCCTTTGCTTCTCTTTATCTAAAGTGCAATTCAGAAAAGACAAGATCTTGTCGTGTCTGAAAAGAAATAGCGAACGGTTTTTCCGAAACGCAGCCATGGCTGGTATTCGTTTCTAAAGAAAAAATAGTGGATGTCAACAAACAAAAAAATTACACCGGCAGAATGAAAAAAATAAATAAAAAAAAAGGCCTATGCTTGGATCACTTTAGAATAGAATGCCAGCTGGGATTCCCCCTTCCTGTCGAAGTGCAGGAGGGCGAAGTTGTGAGCCCGGACTGAGTAGTTGAACAGAGAGAAAGGCGAAATAAGATATTGAAGCCAAAAGTGGAAAGGAACTGGAGGAGAGTTGGAACTGAAAGGCTTCCGAAGCTTTCAAGTTCGCCCCAGGGCCTCCAATGGGAGAGCAATAACTAGGCCTTCACGAATAGAATCAACTGGCTTTCCAGAGCCACTGGCTACACAGAGGAACTCCCTGTCAAAATATCAATAAATCTATCGAACTGAAGAAAGGAATCTCTCTCTCTCTCTTTTTATTGTATTCTCTTCTAGGCACTTAAAAGTAGCTTCTGCAAGGAAGGCATCCAAAGTCTCTGCAAACGTTGAAAGGCAGAAAAGACTAACAATGAGCAGTTTGAATCCACTTTTTGTTTTGATGATAAACAGATTGTTAGAGTGCGTTTTTTCCCCCTAACAAAGTTTAGTGGAAATTTGGACTTTCTGGACTTGGAGAGAAGAATGGATGAAATCTAAACAATCTAGGGGCGGGGGTGGCTCAGTCGGTAGCCCGCCAGGCTTGTAATCTGTAGTTCCCAGGTTCGAGTCCCAGCTGGGTCAGCGTTGAGATTTATCTCCGCAAAACTCCCCGCCCTGCCCACGGTCAGTAGGGGACACCGATGGGCTTGGAAAGGCCGCCGTCCGTCGGATGGGACGTTAAGCCGTGGCCCCGTGTGCGGGAGAGCCATACCCTGTGCACGTTAAAGAACACGCTGGATGGCCTTGACGGGAGGCTACCATCTGTCTCCCAACAGCTGTTCCAGTGGGTCCCCTCCCCCAACCTTCTCTGAGCCTTCGGGGACCTTGTGACCTGGCCATTTAGTCAATTGTGTGCAAAAAAAAGTGCCGCTCAGAGGTAAAACAACCCAACAACTAAACAATCTAATAGGTTAATCTAAACACTGAGCAGACGGTCGGGTTCTACTGGACTGATCTATGAAAGTCTAATATGGCGTTATTTAACACTAATTTCATACACTACCCTACCAAAATATTAGAGTTAGGTTGACTATATATATATACACATATTTAATGAAATTTGTGCTGAATATAATTGCCTTTTTTACTACGTAAAAATAATTAACAGGAAAATGGGACTGAAGATAAATTAAAGATCATAATGAAATGTATCTGAATCTTGATTAGAACAACATTCGTTCAGTATTTAAAGAGTGCCGTTTCGTGGCCGAGTGGTTAGCGCGCTTGGCTACTGATCTAAGGGACCTGGGTTGAAGCCCCGGTTAAGGCATGGATGGATGTTTGTGTTGTTTTTCTGCTGAGGTCCTGCCTTCCTCATGGATCTTCTAATATGGCACATAAATTGATAGGATCCTGTCAGACCTCTGTGGCAAGCAGATGCTTGAGAGGTATTATTTAAGTATTTATTTAAGAGTCAGAAATATTTGTGATCTGACTCTTAAATAAATACGAGAGAATAAATTACGAGAGAATTATTAAGATCTGATACTTAAATAAATACGAGAGAGAGTATTTATTTAAGAGTCAGAAAAATTTGTGATCTCCCATGCATTCTTCCCCTCTAAAAAAAAAGGGGATTTTCCATGCATTCTTCTCCCCTAAACTGTTTGTTCCTCTATCTCTCCTGGGGCGGGGGTGGCTCAGTCGGTAGCGCGCCAGGCTCGTAATCTGTAGTTCCCAGGTTCGAGTCCCAGCTGGGTCAGCGTTGAGATTTATCTCCGCAAAATTCCCCGCTCTGCCCACGGTCAGTAGGGGACACCGATGGGCTTAGAAACGCCGCCGTCCGTCGGATGGGACGTTAAGCCGTGGCTCCGTGTGTGGGAGAGCCATACCCTGTGCACGTTAAAGAACACGCTGGATGGCCTTGACGGGAGGCTACCATCTGTCTCCCAACAGCTGTTTCAGTGGGTCCCCTCCCCCAACCTTCTCTGAGACTTCGGGGTCCTTGTGACCTGGCCATTTAACCCATGGTGTGCAAAAAAGTGCCACTCAGAGGTAAAACAACCCAACGTTAAAGAACACGCTGGATGGCCTTGACGGGAGGCTACCATCTGTCTCCCAACAGCTGTTTCAGTGGGTCCCCTCCCCCAACCTTCTCTGAGCCTTCGGGGTCCTTGTGACCTGGCCATTTAACCCATGGTGTGCAAAAAAGTGCCACTCAGAGGTAAAACAACCCAACGTTAAAGAACACGCTGGATGGCCTTGACGGGAGGCTACCATCTGTCTCCCAACAGCTGTTCCAGTGAGTCCTCTCCCCCAACCTTCTCTGAGCTTTCGGGGTCCTTGTGACCTGGCCATTTAGCCCACGGTGTGCAAAAAAGTGCCACTCAGAGGTAAAAGAACCCAACTCAAAGCCATTCTGATATTTATCCTGTGGTATGTCTCTGGCAGAATTAACTCATTGCGAAACTGCAGTAGATGGTTCGAAACGGGTTGGGTTGTTTTACTTCTGAGCGGCACTTTTTTGCACAACATGGGCTAAATGGCCAGGTCACATAAACCCCGAAGGCTCAGAGAAGGTTGTGGGAGGGGACCCACTGGAACAGCTGTTGCGAGACAGATGGTAGCCTCCCGTCAAGGCGATCCAGCGTGTTCTTTAACGTGCACAGGGTATGGCTCTCCCGCACACGGGGTCATGGCTTAACGTCCCATCCGACGGACGACGGTCTTTCCAAGCCCATTGGTGTCTCCTACTGACCGTGGGCAGGGCGGGGAATTTTGCGGAGTTAAATCTCAACACTGAACCAGCTGGGACTCGAACCAGGGAACTACAGATTACGAGCCTGGCGCGCTACCGACTGAGCCACCCCGCCCCGTTCGAAATGGGAGTTCACTGCTAACAAAATGTTGTGTTGAAGGAGAATCAAAACTCTGATTTCATGGATTAAAAAAATCCTGATTTTATTGCAATTATTTTAGGTCTATATCTTTATTTTGATTTCGTAATATCGAAACCCCGATATTAATTTCTTATGATCGAAATTCCCGTTTCAATTTGTGACCCCAATCACTGACGCTTTATGTGAAGAATGAATGTTTTCGATCACGAGTGATCATGATCATTAATTCTTCTCACAATCATTAATTCTTCTCTGCGCTGAGTCACCCACCCACTGAGGAGCGCGAAAACGCCCTCACAGCGCTCACTCTGTTAAACGAAGAGAAAAGAAATGGCGGTAGAGTAAAATGGAAGACCTACTAAAGAATGGGGGATGATAAAGGCGGGAGATGTCGTCAAGGTAACAGATCTTGGAAGAAAACGTGGAGCAAGAGAGATGAAATGGAGAAAGTAGAATCGAGGTGATCGTGAGGAGAAAGGAAGATTCTGGAGATGAAGAAAATAAAGATGAAGCGGGGGTATAGAAGGGGGAAGAAGTGAGATACTTATTGAAGTCTTTAAATGAAAAGACATCGAAAAAGAAAAGCTTTTAGAATCCAGATCCTTTTCAGTGGGAATGATTTGAGTATCTTTTCTCATTCTTGCTGGGCGGGGGTGGCTCAGTCGGTAGCGCGCCAGGCTCGTAATCTGTAGTTCCCAGATTCGAGTCACAGCTGGGTCAGCGTTGAGATTTATCTCCGCAAAATTTCCCCGCCCTGCCCACGGTCAGTAGGGCAGTCGCCTGCCCACGATCAGTAGGGGACACCGATGGGCTTGGAAAGGCCGCCGTCCGTCGGATGGGACGTTAAGCCGTGGCCCCGTGTGCGGGAGAGCCATACCCTTGCACGTTAAAGAACACGCTGGATGGCCTTGACGGGAGGCTACCATCTGTCTCCCAACAGCTGTTCCAGTGGGTCCCCTCTCCCAACCTTCTCTGAGCCTTCGGGGTCCTTGTGGCCTGGCCATTTAGCCCATGGTGTGCAAAAAAGTGCCGCTCAGAGGTAAAACAACCCAACCCAACTCATTCTTGCTTATCCTATTTCGAGTGGGAATTACAGTTCTTTCAAAATGGAAATTTTGGAAACTTTTCACTAACATTTCTTATCGATTAAGAAGGGTTGGGTTGGGTTGTTTTACCTCTGAGCGGCACTTTTTTGCACACCATGGGCTAAATGGCCAGGTCACATGGACCTCGAAGGTTTAGAGAAGGTTGGGGGAGGGGACCCACTGGAACAGTTGTTGGGAGACAGATGGTAGCTTCCCGTCAAGGCCATCCAGCGTGTTCTTTAACGTGCACAGGGTATGGCTCTCCCGCACACGGGACCACGGCTTAACGTCCCATCCGACGGACGGCGGCCTTTCCAAGCCCATCGGTGTCCCCTACTGACCGTGGGCAGGGCGGGGAATTTTACGGAGATAAATCTCAACGCTGACCCAGCTGGGACTCGAACCTGGAAACTGCAGATTACGAGCCTGGCGCGCTACCGACTGAGCCACCACCGCCCCCCATTAAGAAGGGGATGCGATTTTTCCCTAAGAAGAAAATAATGAAGTGTTTTCTTTCCATATGTGATGTATATAATGGAAGGTTTGATTTTTTTTTTAAATGGAATGATTCTCAAAAAAAAATCGTAAATTTGAACTTTTGGGAATATTTTCGTGATGATGAAATTTTAACCAATGTATAGTTTTAATTTTTATATTTCATTATTTTATATTGTCAGAAGTTTCATTTGCACATATACAGAGGGGGGCGGTATTACAATAGACAATTTATTTTTAGGTCGTACCAAAAAGGTTAGGTGATGAGTTGACTTAGTCGTGCCATCGCGCCAGGCTCGTAATCTGCAGTTCCCAGGTTCGAGTCCCAGCTGGTCAGCTTTGAGATTTATCTCCGCAAAACTCCCCGCCCTGCCCACGGTCAGTAGGGGACACCGATGGGTTTGGAAAGGTCGCCGTCCGTCGGATGGGACGTTAAGCCGTGGCACCGTGTGCGGGACAACCATAACATGTGCACGTTAAAAACATCCTGGATAATCTTGACGGGAGGCTACCATCTGTCTCCCAACAGCTGTTCCAGTGGGTCCCCTCCCCCAACCTTCTCTGAGCATTCGGGGTCCATGTGACCTGGCCATTTAGGCCAATGATGTGCAAAAAAGTGCCACTCAGAGCTAAGACAACCCAACCTTATACTCTGCACAGAGCTATACTCTATGCACATTAAAAAACCCACTGGGTGGCCTTGACGGGAGACTACCATCGGTTTCCCAACTGCTGTTCCAGTGGGTTCCCTCCCCCAACCTGTTCTGAGCCTTCGGGGTCCTTGTAACCTGGCCATTTAGCCCATGGTGTGCAAAAAAAGTGTCTCTCAGAGGTAAAACTACCCAACCTACACAGAGCTATACCCTGTGCACGTTAATGAACACGGCGGATGGCCTAAAGCTAAAAAAAGGGATTCTATTCTCCAACTTCCACCGAGCCTTGGGTCGTTATGATTAAAAATGATGAGCGTATATTTTCTGTCTTCTTTCTGTAGATATTAAAATTTTTATGTTTTTTAGAGATAATTTTAAAATTCTTTTTGCGTTGGACAAGTGCTGATAACTATGTATTACGATTCGCATTTTCTGAATTTCTCAACAGCTTAAATGGCATCCTCTGGTTGCTGAAAATGGTGGAAAGTGGCAATGATTTCAAACTCATATTGCAAACGATCTATTGACGATAAAACTTTGAGATTTTGGTACTAGGTTGGGTTGGGTTGTTTTTCCTCTGAGCGGCACTTTTTTGCATACCATGGGGTAAATGGACAGGTCATATGGACCCCGAAGGCTCAGAGAAGGTTGGGGGAGGGGACCCACTGGAACAGCTGTTGGGAGACAGATGGTAGCCTCCCGTCAAGGCCATCCAGCGTGTTCTTTAACGTGCACAGGGTATGGCTCTCCCGCACACGGAGCCACGGCTTAACGTCCCATCCGACGGACGGCGGCCTTTCCAAGCCCATCGGTGTCCCCTACTGACCGTGGGCAGGGCGGGGAATTTTGCGGAGATAACTCTCAACGCTGACCCAGCTGGGACTCGAACCTGGGAACTACAGATTACGAGCCTGGCGCGCTAGCGACTGAGCCACCCCCGCTCTTGTTTCTTCGTAGTTGACGACACGGTGGCGTGCATTTTAAATTGCTTTGTCTGCTCCCTACATCTCAACAATCGAAATTCGGTTAACTCAGACGGCAACAGCCAGGCTCGTCATCTCTAGTACCCAGATTCGAGTTGCATATGTGCCAGCGTTCACATTTATATCCGCCAAACCGGTACCTTGCCCTCCGTCAGAAAAGCAACACCGATGGGCTTGGAAAGGCGTCGAATGCGACATTGAGCCGTGATTCACTGTGAAGAAGAGCCGTGCGATGTACACCTAAAACAACACGTTGGATGTCCTTGACGGAAGCTTACCATCTATCTCCTGACACCTGTCCGGTGGGTCCCATTCCCCCAATCTTCTCTAAGTCCTGGAGGTCCTTGTGATCTGGGGGCTGGGGTGGCTCAGTCGGTAGCGCGCTAGGCGAGTAATCTGTAGTTCCCAGGTTCGAGTCCCAGCTGGGTCAGCGTTGAGATTTATCTCCGCAAAAATTCCCTCCTGCCCACGGATGGGTTTGGAAAGGCCGCCGTCCGTCGGAATGGAATGTTAAGTCGTGGCACCGTGTGCGGGATAGCCATACCCTGTGCACGTTAAAGAACACGCTGGATAGCCTTGACGGGAGGCTACAATCTGTCTCCCAACAGCTGTTCCAGTGGGTCTCCTCCCCCAACCTTCTCTCAGCCTTCGGGGTCCATGTGACCTGGCCATTTAGTCCATGGTGTGCAAAAAAGTGCCGCTCAGAAGTAAAACAACCCAACCCTTGTGATCTGGGTGCTGGGGTGGCTCAGTCGGTAGCGCGCCAGGCGAGTAATCTGTAGTTCCCAGGTTCGAGTCCCAGCTGGGTCAGCGTTGAGATTTATCTCCGCAAAAATTCCCGCCTGCCCACGGATGGGCTTGGAAAGGCCGCCGTCCGTCGGAATGGAATGTTAAGTCGTGGCACCGTGTGCGGGATAGCCATACCCTGTGTACGTTAAAGAACACGCTGAATGGCCTTGACGGGAGGCTACCATCTGTCTCCCAACAGCTGTTCCAGTGGGTCCTCTCCCCCAATCTTCTCTGAGCCTTCGGGGTCCTTGTGACCTGGCCATTTAGCCCAAGGTGTGAAAAAAGTGCCTCTCATAGGAAAAACAGCCCAACCCAACAACCTTGTGATCTGGCCATTTATTCCATCCAAAAAAAGTACCGCTCAGAGGTAAAACAACCCAAAGTTGCCACTACATTTGAAGGAGAGGGATTCAAATCTTTATAAGCTGAGGGTAGCTAGTATTGAAAGTTTAGAAACCACAGTCAGAGACAATTTGCGATCGTGGCGTGATATTTATATGATATCACCTTTCCAAATATCTGGCGTCTCGAAAATTAAAAACCATTGTTTTATGATAAGACATTGAAGTGCCATTGAATTAGGGATAGGAGACGTTATTCAAATTCAGTACCGCAAGTCCCGCATTTGTGCGCATGCGTGGCTGAAACCTTTGTCATATCTGTCAATTTTGGCTTCCCTAAGCATTTGTCATGAGAAGCATAATGGGAAAGGAGTGGGTTTAGATGCATTTGGCAGGTTGGGTTGTTTTACCTCTGAGCGGCACTTTTTTGCACACCATGGGCTAAATGGCCAGGTCACATGGACCCCGAAGGTTGGGGAAGGGGACCCACTGAACAGCTGTTGGGAGACAGATGGTAGCCTCCCGTCAAGGCCATCCATGGCCATCAAGGCCATCAAGGTCTATGAACATGCGGTTCTTTAACGTGCACAGGGTATGGCTCTCCCGCACACGGGGTCACGGCTTAACGTCCCATCCGACGGACGGCGGCCTTTCCAAGCCCATCGGTGTCCCCTACTGACCGTGGGCAGGGCGGGGAATTTTGCGGAGATAAATCTCAACGCTGACCCAGCTGGGACTCGAACCTGGGAACTACAGATTACGAGCCTGGCGCGCTACCGACTGAGCCACCCCCGCCCCTCATTTGGCAGTGGGCAGATCGTAGGTGCCCGACGGATGGGACACTCGATTTCCGAAATTGTCAACGAACTTGGATTTTCTCGTACGACAGTTTCAAGAGTGTTCCGGGAATATGAAAATTCCTGCAAAAAAAAAGCACCCGGACAAAATGCAAAGAACAACCAGCCTGGAATCATCGCGGGCTTCACTGTCTGGCCCGTATCGTACGAACCGATAGGGACCAGATATTATCTGAAATCACCTCCCATCTGAACATGGATTCCGGCCGGGAAGTCAGTGCATAGACCGTGCAACGCTCACTTTCATTGTCTCGGCTTCGGGAGTCGCCGACCTATGAGAGTCCCATTTCTATTGAATCACGATAGCAGACTCAATGCCTTGCCTGGGCTAAAGAACATGGAAACTGAACCATCGGAAATTAGCAACGGATAGCCTGGAGTGATGAATCCCGATTTAAACTTCATCACGCCGATGGGAGACTGAGGGTATGGCACAAACCCCATGAAGCCATGGATCCTGCATGTCAGGTCGGAACAGTACAAGCTGGTGGTGGCTCAGTGATGGGCTGGGGTGTCTTCAGTTGGACGTCTGTGGGACCTTTGGTTCGTGTATGCATCCCGGTACGTAGAACTCATGGCTGACCATTTACACCCATTTATGGCCATCATGTATCCCAAAGGAGATGGCGTCTACCAGCAAGACAACTGCTGATCTCACATGTCCAGGTTGGCTACTGCATGGTTGCAGGAGCATTCTACCGACTTCGAAATAATGAATTGACCACCTAGAAGCCCGGATTTAAATCTCATTGAAAATCTTTGGGATACCGTGGAGCAGAATGTTCGGGCCCGTGTCCCATCAGCGATGACCTTGAGACAATTGTGGATAGCTCTGGAGGACGCATGGGTCGCCATACCTGTAGAACATTTACGCAAGCTTGTGGAGTCCTTGTCTCGTCGTGTGGCAGCCGTTATCAAGGGCAGAGGGGATCCAACACATTACTAGGTTGCTATCCCTAATTCAATGGCACTTCAGTGTATACAATCGTTCAAAAAAATATCCGAACACTATGGTCGGTTACAGAATGTAGAAAAAATATCTGGCAACGATTTTTTTTAGAAATTAGTGACCTAGCAACCATCGTGTCACGTGACACGAAGGTTGCCAGATCACTAATTTCCGTTTTTGAGCGACTGTACTTCAATTCGATGGGGCGGGGGTGGCTCAGTCGGTAGCACGCCAGGCTCGTAATCTGTAGTTCCCAGGTTCAAGTCCCAGCTGGGTCAGCGGTGAGATTTATCTCCGCAAAATTCCCCGCCCTGCCCACGGTCAGTAGGGGACACCGATGGGCTTGGAAAGGCCGCCGTCCATCGGATGGGACGTTAAGCCGTGGCCTCGTGTGCGGGAGAGCCATACCCTGTGCACGTTAAAGAACACGCTGGATGGCCTTGACGGGAGGATACCATCTGTCTCTCAACAGCTGTTCCAGTGGGTCCCCTCCCCCAACCTTCTCTGAGCCTTCGGGGTCCATGTGACCTGGCCATTTAGCCCGTGGTGTGCAAAAAAGTGCCGCTCAGGTGTAAAACAACCCAACCCAACATCAATTCGAATGTCCATTGAATGAATGTGCTAAAAGTGAAAAAAAAAAAACTTAATTCTCTTCGAAGAAGTGCCTCGGATACATACACAATTTCGAAATTCGTTTCGTGTTCGAGAAAATTCGCATTTTTCCACTGAATAAAAACAATGAAGTGTTAAAAAAAACCTGACAATTCAAAAATCTGTGTAAAACGAATCCGAAAATTCCATCAGAATTTGCTCTCCGTGCGGAAATGAAAAAAAAAAAGAAAAGGAACTTTCGAAAGTAAAGGTGTGGAACGAATAATGGAACCGAGCTCTTTATTTCCTTGCTGACTTCAAATCTGACTCTTTTTCCTCTCAGACAATGAGGAGCGATCTCCCTTGATTAAATTTCTTTAGTGCGGCGGAGAAAAGGCAAAAATGAAAAGAAAAAAAAAGTTTCTCTGCCATTCCGATTCCTTCGAAAACATCTGTCGAATGTCATAATTGAATTTTTCTGTCTTTCGCCCTGCAATTTGAACAATGAACTGTTAGAAAGCCAAAATATTATTAGCGGTGAACTCTATTACGTATAAAAAAATTTAACTTTTTTTTATCGCTCAGACTTTATTATCTGATTCGATAAAACGTCCCCTGGTTGCAGAAAAAGTGTTCTTTCCTCGTACGTCACATCTGAAAAGGAATTTTTAGATGTGCTTGTTTATTTTTAATCTCATTCGTTCTTAATTTCATTCGGAAGGAGGGGCGGGGGTGGCTCAGTCGGTAGCACGCCAGTTTCGTAATCTGTAGTTCCCAGGTTTGAGTCCCAGCTGGGTCAGCGTTGAAATTTATCTCCGCAAAATTCCCCGCCCTGCCCACGGTCAGTAGGGGACACCGATGGGCTTGGAAAGGCCGCCGTCCGTCGGATGGGACGTTAAGCCGTGGCCCCGTGTGCGGGAGAGCCTACCCTGTGCACGTTAAAGAACACGCTGGATGGCCTTGACGGGAGGCTACCATCTTTCTCCCAACAGCTGTTCCAGTGGGTCCCCTCCCCCAACCTTCTCTGAGCCTACGGGGTCCATGTGACCTGGCCATTTAGCCCATGGTGTGCAAAAAAGTGCCGCTCAGAGGTAAAACAACCCAACCCCTGGTTGCAGAAAAAGTGATCTTGTCCTCGTACGTCACATCTGAAAAGGAATTTTTAGTTGTGCTTGTTTATTTTTAATCTCATTCGTTCTTAATTTCATTCGGAAACATTCAGAGTTTCAAAGCCGGAACGTCTAAAAGTCTGTAGAAGTATCAAGGAACGATATTTGACAGGATTATTTATTTTAACTGCATTCACTGCGCTTATATTTTTGCTGTTATAATTTCGCCGACATGCCGGCATTCTCGGGAACTTTCAGAAATAATCCCTTCGTTATGTACAACAGAAAACAAAGATACGTTTCGAGGTACAAATGCTTGGCATTAAACAGAATTTGAAATGTTTAATGTGGATGGCATTGTAGCAAAGCTTCAAGGGGCATCAATTTAATAATATTAACTTGTTTGAAATGTGGACGACGTTGAAGATGAAAACGAGGTTGTGGTAGTGCACGAGGATAGAAAGGAGCTTAAAGTAGAGGCATGAATATAGATGTCAATGAGAATGTCCTAGCGACATATGTTATTGATATGAATATGAGAATGGATACAGGAAAAAGACATGGAGGTAACAATGTGCTTGATGTAGCTGCACGAGGTAATATGAGCATGCAGTAGCATCTTGAATATAACAATGTGCTTGATGTAGCGGAATGAGGTAATAAGAACATGCGGTAGCATCTTGAAGATAACGTGTTTGATGTAGCTGCACGAGGTAATAAGAACATGCGGTAGCATTTTGAAAATAACAATGTGCTTGATGTAGCGGAATGAGGTAATAAGAACATGCGGTAGCATCTTGAAGATAACAGTGTGCTTGATGTAGCTGTACGAGGTAATATGAGCATGCAGTAGCATCTTAAAGATAACAATGTGCTTGATGTAGCTGCATGTGGTAATATGAGCATGTGGTAGCATCTTAAGGATAACAATGTGCTTGATGTAGCTGCAGGAGGTAATATGAACACTAGGTAGCATCTTGAAAGATAACAATGTGCTTGATGTAGCTGCACGAGGTAATAAGAACATGCGGTAGCATTTTGAAAATAACAATGTGCTTGATGTAGCGGAATGAGGTAATAAGAACATGCGGTAGCATCTTGAAGATAACAGTGTGCTTGATGTAGCTGTACGAGGTAATATGAGCATGCAGTAGCATCTTAAAGATAACAATGTGCTTGATGTAGCTGCATGTGGTAATATGAGCATGTGGTAGCATCTTAAGGATAACAATGTGCTTGATGTAGCTGCAGGAGGCAATATGAGCATGTGGTAGCATCTTAAGGATAACAATGTGCTTGATGTAGCTGCAGGAGGTAATATGAACACTAGGTAGCATCTTGAAAGATAACAATGTGCTTGATGTAGCTGCACGAGGTAATAAGAACATGCGGTAGCATTTTGAAAATAACAATGTGCTTGATGTAGCGGAATGAGGTAATAAGAACATGCGGTAGCATCTTGAAGATAACAGTGTGCTTGATGTAGCTGTACGAGGTAATATGAGCATGCAGTAGCATCTTAAAGATAACAATGTGCTTGATGTAGCTGCATGTGGTAATATGAGCATGTGGTAGCATCTTAAGGATAACAATGTGCTTGATGTAGCTGCAGGAGGTAATATGAACACTAGGTAGCATCTTGAAAGATAACAATGTGCTTGATGTAGCTGCACGAGGTAATAAGAACATGCGGTAGCATTTTGAAAATAACAATGTGCTTGATGTAGCGGAATGAGGTAATAAGAACATGCGGTAGCATCTTGAAGATAACAGTGTGCTTGATGTAGCTGTACGAGGTAATATGAGCATGCAGTAGCATCTTAAAGATAACAATGTGCTTGATGTAGCTGCATGTGGTAATATGAGCATGTGGTAGCATCTTAAGGATAACAATGTGCTTGATGTAGCTGCAGGAGGCAATATGAGCATGTGGTAGCATCTTAAGGATAACAATGTGCTTGATGTAGCTGCAGGAGGTAATATGAACACTAGGTAGCATCTTGAAAGATAACAATGTGCTTGATGTAGCTGCACGAGGTAATAAGAACATGCGGTAGCATTTTGAAAATAACAATGTGCTTGATGTAGCGGAATGAGGTAATAAGAACATGCGGTAGCATCTTGAAGATAACAGTGTGCTTGATGTAGCTGTACGAGGTAATATGAGCATGCAGTAGCATCTTAAAGATAACAATGTGCTTGATGTAGCTGCATGTGGTAATATGAGCATGTGGTAGCATCTTAAGGATAACAATGTGCTTGATGTAGCTGCAGGAGGTAATATGAACACTAGGTAGCATCTTGAAAGATAACAATGTGCTTGATGTAGCTGCACGAGGTAATATGAGCATGCCGTAGCATCTTGAAGATAACAATGTGTCTGATGTAGCTGCATGAGGTAATATGAGCATGCGGTAACATCTTGAAGATAACAATGTGCATATGGTAGCAGCCTGATGATAACGATCAATATGTGGTAGCATGAAGATAACGATGAGACAACAATGATTTGCAGTAGCAGCATGAACACAACAATAATTTTGTGGAAGCATCATGAACACAACAATGATTCTGAGGTAGCATAATGAAGATAACAATTGAGCATGTAATAACTGAAGAAAGATAACAAAGAACGTATGAGCAGCAAGAAGACACAATGATTTCGCAGCAGCAGCAGAATGAAGACAACAATGATTCTGCAGCAGCAGGAAGACAACAATGATTTTGCAGTACCAGCAACATGAAGACAACAATGATTTTGCAGTAGCAGATTAAAGATAATGATTTTTGGTACCAGCACGAGGAAAGAACACATGGCAGTAGAATATGTATAAAGGTAATAATGAGCAGATGGTAACAGCGTGAAGGCAACAATGAGCGTGTGGTAGCATGAACACAATGATTTTGAGGTAGCAGCATGAACACAACAATTGAGCATGCAGTAACTGAAGAAAGATAACAAAGAACATATGGTAGTAGCAAGAAGATAACAATTAACATTTGATAGCAGCATGAAGATATCACTGAGCGTGTGGTAGCAGTATTAACATGACAGTGATCATGTAGCATCATGAAGATAATTATGAGCATGTGATAAAGTGAACTTGTGATAGAAGTATGAAGATAATAACGAGCCCGTTGTAGCAGCAGGAAGATAAAACGATTTTTTGTACCAATATGAAGATAATGATTCTATCAATACCAGTTTGAAGATAACATTGATTTGTTTCAGTACCAATATAAAGATAACTGTGATTTAATCGATACCAGTGTGACGATAATGATTTTATCAGTACCAGTATGAAGATAACAATGATTTTTTACGGTAGCAGTATGAAGATAAAAATGATTTTATCGGTGCAATATATCGGTGAAGACAATACCTGCTATAATAATTGATAAGATAGCAATGATTTTCATCTGTACCAGTAGGAAGATAATGTTTTTTTCATTACCAGTATGAAGAGAACAATGATTTTGCTCTAGAACCATGAAGATAACAATTGATTTTTTTTGGTAGCAGCACGAAGATAACAAATGAGCATGTAGTAACAACAGAAAGATGGCAATGAGCATTTAATAACACCATGAAGATAACAATGAGCATTTGATAACACCATGAAGATAACAATGAGCACATAGTAGTTTCGCACCATGATTTTGAGCTTTTTAATTTTATATGCTAAGGGAAATTTTTTCCTTATCCTCTCTTCCCATTTAATTGAACTAACACAGCTGTAAGCAATTTTCATTTTCTTATTCCAGACCTACTGAATGTAGAGCGATAATCTTAGTGAAAATTAGTGGGGCGGGGGTGGCTCAGTCGGTAGCGCGCCAGGCTCGTAATCTGTAGTTCCCAGGTTCGAGTCCCAGCTGGGTCAGCGTTGAGACTTATCTCCGCAAAATTCCCCGCCCTGCCCACGGTCAGTAGGGGACAACGATGGGCTTGGAAAGCCGCCGTCCGTCGGATGGGACGTTAAGCCGTGGCCCCGTGTACGGGAGAGCCCTACCCTGTGCATGTTAAAGAACACGCTGGATGGCCTTGACGGGAGGCTACCATCTGTCTCCCAACAGCTGTTCCAGTGGGTCCCCTCCCCCAACCTCCTCTGAGCCTTCGGGGTCCATGTGACCTGGCCATTTAGCCCATGGTGTGCAAAAAAGTGCCGCTCAGAGGTAAAACAACCCAAACTTACTGAAAATTAGCACCACCTTTTACAGAGTTCATGAAATATTCGAAAAACTGTCCACACGTATTTACCACGAGACAGATATTAGGAGAATAACATGTAGAGAGATCAAGAAAAGTTAATGTTATTTGCATAAGCTTTGATTGAAACTAATTTTTAATAAACACACTATAATTTATTAGAATAGAGGCCTTCCCCTGGTTGTTTTGTTGTCGTATTTATCCAATATTGAATTAATGCATAGAAAAAATTCTTTGAACTGTGACCTTCGGGGACTATCCTTCATACCCACCTCTCTTTAAGAAGGGGTGGCTTAGTGAACAGTAGTGGACCAGGCTCTAGGTTCGAGTCCCACCAGGCTAAAGTTCAGATTTATCTCCGAAAAACTCCCCGCCTGCCCACGGTCAGTAGGGGACAGCTATGGGCTTGGAAAGGCCGCCGTACGTCGGATGGGACGTTAAGCCGTGGCCCGGTGTGCAGGAGAGCCATACCCTGTGCACGTTAAAGAACACGCTGGATGGCCTAGACGGGAGTCTACTATCTATCTCCTAACAGCTGTCTAGTTTGTCTCCCCCAACTTTCTCTGAGCCTTTGGGGTCCTTGTGACCTGGCCATTTAATGCATTGTGGGCAGAAAAGTGCCACTCAGACGTAAAACAACCAACCAATCACAAAGTCTATAAACTTTGATACTCACCTATACAACAGATGCTGAACTGCATTTCAAATTTACTGACAAAGCAGAATGCTTTACCGAAGGCTTAATATGAACTAGCGAGAAGAGTTGGGTTGATGTATTACCTCTGAGCGCCACTTTTTTGCACACCATGGGCTAAGTGACCAAGTCACATAGACCCCGAAGACTCAGAGAAGGTTGGGGGAGGGGACCCACTGGAATAGCTGTTGGGAGACAGATGGTAGCCTCCCGTCAAGGCCATTCATTGTGTTCTTTAACGTGCACAGGGTATGACTTTCCCGCAAACGGGAACACGGCTTAACGTCCCATACGACGGATGGCGGCCTTTCCAAACCCATCGGTGTCCCCTACTGACCGTGGGCAGGGCGGGGAATTTTGCGGAGATAAATCTCAACGCTGACCCAGCTGGGACTCGAACCTGTGAACTACAGATTACGAGCCTGGCGCGCTACCGACTGAGCCACTCCAGCCCCTAGCGAGAAGAAAACTAAAGTCAATAATTTAGAAGAAAAAGAAGCAAGGTAATAATGCAGCATCCCATCCATGTAACTGCCAAGATCACATATCTTCTTTATTGATTCTCATGGCACTCTCGTGAATTTATCATTTTTTTACGTCAAGAGAATAAAAATTAAACCCGGACGGATCAAAATCTGAACTTTCGTGCAGCTTCCCATGCCGATCGTTATAGTTATTTTTCATCCCTTTTCGACACTTAAATTTGCTCCATGGTCGGACATGTCCATCGAAATTAGTTTTAAAACTTTGGCTGTAAACATGTAAGCTCGGGAAAGCTTTGACAGTTTGCCGTTATTAAGTTTTAAAGTTTGCCTAAGAGCATTCGGCGACGTCTTCGTAGTATGAAGATGGTTTGCAATATTAGTGAAAAAAAAAAACATTTTTTTTCTGAAATATTTTCGCTATAGATTTAGTTATTGCTTGCAAATTGTTAGAAACTGTTTTTTTTTAATCTGAAATATAATTTAGATTGTTTAACAGATACTCAGCTTAACATTTGGCTTATTTATACAGTTTAATTTTGAGACCCACGGAGGGTTATAATTTATTCATCACATAGTTTATTGATAATACTCCCTAAAACTGTGGTGCGAAGCTCAGTAGGTAGTGCGCCAGGCTCGTAATCTTCGGTTCTTAGGTTCGAGTCCCATTGGGGTAGGGGGCCGCGTTGAGATTTATTCTATGAAACTCTCCGCCCTGGGTCAGAGGGCTTATAAAGGACGCTGTTCGTCGAATGGCTTATAAAGTCAAATGGTTTATAAACCCATGGGCTTATAAAGATCACTGTCCGTATAATGGAACTTTAAGCCGTGGCTCCGTGTGCGGGAGAGCCTTCCCCTGTTCACGTTAAAGAACACACTGGATGGCCTTGACGGGAGGCTATCATCTTCTCCCAACAGCTGTTCCAGTGGGTCTCCTCCCCCAATCTTCTCTGAGTCCTCGGGGGCTCTGTGACCTGGCCATTTAGCCCATTGTGTGCAAAATGTGCAGCTGCAAAAATGTGCAGCAGAGGTAAAACAACTCAACCCTATCTCTGATTCTTTGGGTGTCCTCATGACTTATTTATTTGGATCATTGTACTTGGGTTCGAGCCTCGGGTAAGGCATGGTTGTGTATGTTGTTTTGCTGCTGAGGTCCTGCCATCCTCAGAGACCTTCTACTATGGCATATAAAGTGACAGGCTCCTGTCAGACCTCTGTGGCAAGCAAATTGTTTGAGGGGGAATTTTTTTTTATTTTATACGAAGTAGTACCCCTCAGAGTAACATTAGATCACTTACACGATCTTTTTTTTTCATTAATTAATATTTTCGTTTTGGAACTTGATAAACAATCTGCTATTATAATAATATCCTAACTCCTTAACTGTGTGGGGCGGGGGTGGCTCAGTCGGTAGCGCGCCAGTCTCGTAATCCCAGGTTCGAGTCCCAGCTGGGTCAGCGTTGAGATTTATCTTCGTAAAATTCCCCGCCCTGCCCACGGTCAGTAGAGGACAAGGATGGGCTTGGAAAGGCCGCCGTCGGTCGGATGGGACGTTAAGCCGTGGCCCCGTGTGCGGGAGAGCCATACCCTGTGCACGTTAAAGAACACGCTGGATGGCCTTGACGGGAGGCTACCATCTGTCTCCCAACAGCTGTTCCAGTGGGTCCCCTCCCCCAACCTTCTCTGAGCCTTCGGGGTCCATGTGACCTGGCCATTTAGCCCATGGTGTGCAAAAAAGTGCCACTCAGAGGTAAAACAACCCAACCCAACCTTAACTGTGTAACGTAGTCCAGTTGCCAGATCGTCAAAAGCAACTATAAGTCAAAATGTGTTTGACAAATTTACGAGAAGATTAGTTTTCTTTGAATGGCAACTTCACCGTCACAGTAAACAGTTCGTATGTTACCTTCGTATTGCTCTATTTTGATAACGTTTTTGCAACATTCGAAATTTTAAAGTAAGGTACTAATAACTTTTGAATTAAAGTGCATCGAACCAACGAAAGAGTGAATTATAATGAAATATACGAAAGTGTGCTGCGAAATGTTTGCCGTAATAGCTGCCTCAAATGATCATTATTGGGGCAGTGGTGGCTCAGTCGGTAGCGCGCCAGACTCGTAATCTGCAGTTCCCAGGTTCGAGTCCCAGCTGGGTCAGCGTTGAGATTTATCTCTCGCAGAACTCCCCGCACCTGCCCACAGTCAGTAGGGGACACCGATGGGCTTGGACAAGGCCGCCGTCCGTCGGGTGGGACGTTAAGCCGTGGCGCCGTGTGCGGGAGAGTCATAACCTGTGCATGTTAAAGAACACGCTGGATGGCCTTAACGGGAGGCTACCATCTGTCTCTCAACAGCTGTTACAGTGGGTCTCCTTCCCCAACCTTCTCTGAGTCTTCGGGGTCCTTGTGACCTGGCCATTTAGCCCATGGTGTGCAAAAAAGTGCCGTTCAGAGGGTTGTTGTTGGGTTGTTTTACCTCTGAGCGGCACTTTTTTGCACACCATGGGCTAAATGGCCAGGTCACATGGACCCCGAAGGCTCAGAGAAAGTTGGGGGAGGGGACCCACTGGAACAGCTGTTGGGAGACAGATGGTAGCCTACCGTCAAGGCCATCCAGCGTGTTCTTTAACGTGCACAGGGTATGGCTCTCCCGCACACGGGGCCACGGCTTAACGTCCCATTCGACGGACGGCGGCCTTTCCAAGCCCATTGGTGTCCCCTACTGACCGTGGGCAGGGCGGGGAATTTTTCGGAGATAAATCTCAACGCTGACTCAGCTGGGACTCGAACCTGGGAACTACAGATTACGAGCCTGGCGCGCTACCGACTGAGCCACCCCCGCCCCGCCGTTCAGAGGTAAAACAACCCAACCCAACAGTCCGAAGCGATGCATAAACCTCCTTAAAACGTCCCTTAAGGACCTCTCCTCCTCAATGCGAGCGAAGGTGATGTTATTATCCCTGGCGTGTACAATAAACAGCGACGTGACACCGGACTGCTTCGCGGATCAGGCGCGTCTTCTTCTACCTAGTATAATGACGACAAGGAATGTCACTACCCTGAGTGTAGAAATTGGTGCTGTGTCAGACTAAATTGGTGTCGCGTCTGTAGAGGAATGTCGCACGACAGACAACCATCCTTTCTGCATCCAAAGAACCACTACGACATATCGAGTCACGGATGTTGAAGCTTTACGGAATTTAACGGTTTCGTGCAGGGGGGGGGGACTCCGATTCGTTTACTCGCAGCGCATTAGCATGTGACAGCTTGCATTAACTGATTATGTCGTGCGGCATTCCTTCCACAGGGAATTGCAGAGATGCTAAATTTATTACTCCAGTCCAGGGAATCATGGGAATGCTGAAGACACATCTGGATCGTTTCTGTGAGTTATTTGAATAGAGGCTTTGCATCTTTCCGACTCAATGTTAGTTTCCCGTGTTATGTATAGAGGTATGTTGTGAGTCGAGACAACTTTGCTCCGAATGAAATCATGTACCGCTTAAAAATGAGTGCTGGAGAATTCGAAGCAGTTTTACGTATTCAATAAGTGACACATGTACCAAGAAATGAAAATAAAACAGTAAAGACCTAATGATGAATATATGGTAACTGGTAAGTTGAGTTGTTTTATCTCCGAGCGGTTTTTTTTGCACACAATGGGTTAAATGGCCAGGTCACAAGGTTGGGTTGTTTTACCTCTGAGCGGCACTTTTTGCACACAATGGGCTAAATGGCCAGGTCACATGGACTCCGAAGGTTCAGAGAACCTTCGGAGTCCATGTGACCTGGCCATTTAGCCCATTGTGCTCAGGGGATGCTCAGGGGATGTGCTGGGGAGGGGACCACTGGAGGGGACCACTGAACCACCCATTGTGCTGGGGGAGGGGACCCACTGGAACAGCTGTTGGGACACAGATGGTAGCCTCCCGTCAAGGCCATCCAGCGTGTTCTTTAACGTGCACAGGGTATGGCTCTCCCGCACACGGGGCCACGGCTTAACGTCCCATCCGACGGACGGCGGCCCTTCGATGTCCCCTACTGACCGTGGGCAGGGCAGGGAATTTGCGGAGATAAATCTCAACGCTGATCCAGCTCGGACTCGAACCTGGGAACTACAGATTACGAGTCTGGCGCGCTACCGACTGAGCCACTCCCGCTTCCAGGTCACAAGGACCCCGAGGAATCAGAGAAGGTTGGGGAGAAGGGACTCACTGGAACAACTGTTAGGAGAGAGATGGTAGCCTCTCGTCAAGGCCATCCAGCGTGTTTTTTTAACATGCACATGTGACCACGGCTTAAAATCTCATCCGACGGACGGCGGTCTTTCCAAGCCATCAAATGTAGAACGTTTCTTCTTACAAAGCAATGAAACCTTCTTCTATGTATCAGTGTAATATGTCTCATAACCATTTGACCTTTTATACTATTGAATTATTGTACTATTTGAATTATTGTATACATTACTGTTGTCATAATTGAACTAAAGGAAATAGGATTTCATTAACTAAAAATAAGCGTCAGCTTACTATGCTCTCCTTTTTTGTTTCGCCTTTCCTATTAAACACCAATATTTAATATGATTGTTATTTACCTTTTCTGATGCAACTGATATTTCTCAGCTAGTTCACTTCTCAATTTTTCTCATGTATATATTAATTGTTATTAGATAATTATGCTATGTAAATGTATATTGTATTGACTGGCGGAATAAAATAAAGATTATTATTATTATTATTATTATGTCCCCTACTGACCGTGGGCAGGGAGGGGGCTTTGCGGAGATAAGTCTCAACGCTTGCCTAGGAGGGTCTCGAACATGTCAATTGCAGATTACGTATTTGGCACGCTATTGACTGAACCATCCCTGCCCCTAGAAACTAATAAGTTAAAAAAAATGAAAAGTGAAGATCTAATGATGAATATAAGAAAAGTGATAAGTATTTTCATGATTCAAAGTAATATTATTTTGGAAATTTGAGGAGGTAGGTTGGTTTATCAGTAGCGCGCCAGGCTCGTTTGTGAACCCCGAAACTGTGAACTGGAGATTTCCAGTTCACAGTTTCGGGTGCAATTTGGAACAACATTGACTCCGCAAAATCCTCATCCTGACTAGGGGGGGGGGGGGGCTCAGTCGGTAGCGCGCCAGGCTCGTAATCTGCAGTTCCCTGGTTCGAGTCCCAGCTGGGTCAGTAGAGGACACCGATGGGCTTGGAAAGGCCGCCGTCCGTCGGATGGGACGTTAAGCCTTGGCCCCGTGTTCGGGAGAGCCATACCCTGTGCACGTTAAAGAACACGCTGGATGGCCTTGACGGGAGGCTACCATCTGTCTCCCAACAGCTGTTCCAGTGGGTCCCCTCCCCCAACCTTCTCTGAGCCTTCGGGGTCCATATGACCTGGCTATTTAGCCCATGGTGTGCAAAAAAGTGCCGCTCAGAGGTAAGACAACCCAACCCAACCTGACTAGGGGACACCGATGGAGTTAGAAAGGCCGCAGTCTGTCGGATGGAGCGTAAACCCGTGGTCCCGTGTGCGGTAAAACCATACCCTTTATATGTTAAAGAAAACGCAGGATGGCCTTGACGGGAGGCTACCATCTGTCTCCTAAGAGTTGTTCAGTGGGCTCCCCCAAACCTTTTCTGACCCTTCAGGGTCCTTGTGACTTGGCCATTTAGCCCATTGTGTGAGCAAAAATGCACTATAGAGGTTAAACAAATCATTTTGTTATTCCCTAAATCATAAAAAAACTTATTTATCTCAAGATTTAATTTTCACCATTTTTCTCCAGAACTCGTTCATTAGAATGAGGTGTATCGGTGATAAACGGCAAACCCCTGAGCTTGAAAACGTCCGTCGGATGGGACGTAAAGCCATGGCCCCGTTGTGCAGGAGAGCTATACCCTGTGTGCGCGTATAAGGGGAAAGGACACGCTGAATGCCCTTGAAGAACACTTCCATCTCCTTCCTAATAGCGTTGGGTTGTTTTTCCTCTGAGCGGCACTTTTTTTGCACACCATGGGCTAAATGGCCAGGTCACATGGACCCCGAAGGCTCAGAGAAGGTTGTGGGAGGGGACCCACTGGAACAGCTGTTGGGAGACAGATGGTAGCCTCCCATCAAGGCCATCCAGCGTGTTCTTTAACGTGCACAGGGTATGGCTCTCCCGCACAAGGGGCCATGGCTTAACGTCCCATCCGACGGACGGCGGCCTTTCCAAGTCCATCGGTGTCCCCTACTGACCGTGGGCAGGGCGGGGAATTTTTGCGGAGATAAATCTCAACGCTGACCCAGCTGGGACTCGAACCTGGGAACTACAGATTACGAGCCTGGCGCGCTACCGACTGAGCCACCCCTGCCCCTCCTAATAGCTTTACAGTGGATCCTCTTCCAACTCTGAGCCCTTCGGGACCTTGTTGGATCCTTGTAATCCAATTTTCCCTGTGAAAGGTTAGGGATCATAGTATGGGATTTTTATCTCTGTATAGTATTAGAAAAAGGATATGAAGAGAGAGTGAGAGATGACGGAAACAACTTTTCATCCCCAATCTGGGGTGGGGGTGGCTCAGTCAGTAGTGTTCAAGGCTCATAATGTGTAGTTCTGAGGTTCGAGTTCCACCTGGGTCAGCGTTGAGATTATCTTCGCAAAACTCTCCGCCCTGCCCACGGTTAGTAGGGTATATCGATGGGCTTGTAAAGGCCTCCGTCCGTCGGATGATATGTTAAGCCGTGACTCCGTGTGCGGGAGAGCTATATCCTGTGCACATTAAAGAATACACCGGACAGCCTTGACAGGAGGCTACAATCTGTCTCCCAACAACTGTAACAGTGGGTCCCCTCTCCTAACTGGGGCGGGGTGGCTCAGTTGGTAGCGCCCAGGCTCGTAATCTGTAGTTCCCAGGTTCGAGTCCCAGCTGGGTCAGCGTCGAGATTTATCTCCGCAATATTCCCCGCCCTGCCCACGGTCAGTAGGGGACACCGATGGGCTTGAAAAGGCCGCCGTCCGTCGGATGGGACGTTAAGCCGTGGTCCCTTGTGCGGGAGAGCCATACCCTGTGCACTTTAAAGACACACTGGATGGCCTTGACGGGAGGCTACCATCTGTCTCCCAACAGCTGTTCCAGTGGGTCCCCTCCCCCAACCTTCTCTGAGCCTTCGGGGTCCATGTGACCTGGCCATTTAGCCCATGGTGTGCAAAAAAGTGCCGCTCAGAGGTAAAACAACCCAACCTCTCTCCTAACATTCTCCAAGCATTCGGAGTCCTTGTGACCCGGCCATTTAACCCATGGTGTGCAAAGGGCGCCGCTCAGAGGTAAAGCAACCAAAACCAATCTCCCAACCTTTCGGGAGGAGACTTTCTTGCGAGTCACCAAAGCATCGGGAAATAGGATCTGCCACACGAGGGAAGAAATTAAAAGTCGGGTGATGTGTGCTGGTCGTTTCAATTCATCGCTGACACCGATATTCTGGCTAAGGCAAAGGAGTCAGATTCTCTCAGTGCATTGTCTTTTTAAGGAAGTGAACGACGGAGAACGAGAGGGGTTGTCATGGAGATGATGCTCGGGAACGAAAGGAGATTTGAAACATGACTCGAGTGATGTAAGAGTCAATTAGGGAGTTCAAGAAGAAAAACATCGACTGCTCGTGACGTGCTCGCATTCACTAACTACTTTCAGCATCACACGAAAAGTATGTCGTTTAGTTTTGTTTTACTTCTCAGCGCTTTCCTTTCTTTTGCACACACTGGACAAAATGGGGGGAGTGGTGGCTCAGTTGGTAGCGCACCGGACTCGTAATCTGTAGTTCCCAGGTCCGAGTCTCAGCTGGGTCAGCGTTGAGATTTATCTTCGCAAAATTCCCCGCCCTGCCCACGGTCACTAGGGGACACCGATGGGTTTGGAAAGGCCACCGTCTGTCGGATGGGACGTTAAGCCGTGGCCCCGTGTGCGGGATAGCCATACCCTGTGCACGTTAAACAACACGCAGGGTGGCCTTGACGGGGGCTACCCTCTGTCTTCCAACAGCTGTTCCAGTGGGTCCCCTTCCCCAACTTTCTCTGAGCCTTCGGGGTCCACGTGGCCTGGCCATTTAGTCCATGATGTGCAAAAATGTGCCCGTCAGAGGTAAGACAACCCAACCAAACTGGACAAAATGACCAGGTCACAAGGATCCCAAAGGTTCACGGAAGGTCGAGAAAGATCTTATTAACTTAATGTAGGGTTACCATAAGTCCTCCTAAAAGAATACATGTCCTCCTTTTCTATCTCGTGTCCTCCTGGAATTTAAAATAATATGAAATGTCCTCCTTTTAATTTTAAACTCATAATATATTTTAAATTAAGGCTCTCTCTTTTTTTCACTTTTTTTAATATTTGAATTCGTGACTAGAATATCATTTACACTTAACCGTGAAATAATATACCGTAAACGCCAATCGTGAGCGCTGAATTAATTATATTATTGCAAAAGTTACTATTTTCTGTAATCTCAATATGTGCAATTTATTGGCCAGATTGAAACGCTATAAAAATTCCATGAAATTTTATTTCCGCTCACCGATAATTGGAGCTATGAATGTTATCACCAGTTTGGTTTTCTTATTTGCAACACATAAGGACAGCAAAAGAATTAAAGAACTATTCCTGGTGTGTACACACCTTCTCATACAAGAGCATACCCCAGCAAGAACGAGGTCACTGCTGACCACTACCTCAGTTATAGTTAAGGGAAAGCCTTCTCATACAAGAGCATACCCCAGCAAGACCGAAGTCACTGCTGACCACTACCGCAGTTATAGTTAATAGGAAGCCTCCTCATACAAGAGCATATCTCAGCAAGACCGAAGTCACTGCTGACCACTACCATAGTTAAGAGAAAGCATTCTCATACAAGAGCATACCCCAGCAAGACCGAAGTCACTGCTGACCACTACCTCAGCTATAGTTAAAAGAAAGCCTTCTCATACAAGAGCATACCCCAGCAAGACCGAAGTCACTGTTGACCACTTCCTCAGTTATAGTTAAGAGAAAGCCTTCCCATACAAGAGCATACCCCAGCAAGACCGAAGTTACTGCTGACCACTACCTCAGTTATAGTTAAGAGAAAGCCTTCTCATACAAGAGCATACCCCAGCAAGACCGAAGTCACTGTTGACCACTTCCTCAGTTATAGTTAAGAGAAAGCCTTCCCATACAAGAGCATACCCCAGCAAGAAAGAGGTCACTGCTGACCACTACCTCAGCTATAGTTAAGAGGAAGCCTTCTCATACAAGAGCATACCCCAGCAAGAAAGAGGTCACTGCTGACCACTACCTCAGTTATAGTTAAGAGAAAGCCTTCCCATACAAGAGCATACCCCAGCAAGACCGAAGTCACTGCTGACCACTACCTCAGTTATAGTTAATAGAAAGCCTTCCCATACAAGAGCATACCCCAGCAAGACCGAAGTCACTGCTGACCACTACCTCAGCTATAGTTAAGAGGAAGCCTTCTCATACAAGAGCATACCCCAGCAAGACCGAAGTCACTGCTGACCACTACCTCAGTTATAGGTAATAGAAAGCCTTCCCATACAAGAGCATACCCCAGCAAGACCGAAGTCACTGCTGACCACTACCTCAGTTATAGTTAATAGAAAGCCTTCTCATACAAGAGCATACCCCAGCAAGACCGAAGTCACTGCTGACCACTACCGCAGTTATAGTTAATAGAAAGCCTCCTCATACAAGAGCATACCCCAGCAAGACCGAAGTCACTGCTGACCACTACCTCAGCTATAGTTAAAAGAAAGCCTTCTCATACAAGAGCATACCCCAGCAAGACCGAAGTCACTGCTGACCACTACCTCAGTTATAGTTAATAGAAAGCCTTCTCATACAAGAGCATACCCCAGCAAGACCGAAGTCACTGCTGACCACTACCTCAGTTATAGTTAATAGAAAGCCTTCTCATACAAGAGCATACCCCAGCAAGACCGAAGTCACTGCTGACCACTACCTCAGTTATAGTTAATAGAAAGCCTTCTCATACAAGAGCATACCCCAGCAAGACCGAAGTCACTGCTGACCACTACCTCAGTTATAGTTAATAGAAAGCCTTCTCATACAAGAGCATACCCCAGCAAGACCGAAGTCACTGCTGACCACTACCTCAGTTATAGTTAATAGAAAGCCTTCTCATACAAGAGCATACCCCAGCAAGACCGAAGTCACTGCTGACCACTACCTCAGTTATAGTTAATAGAAAGCCTTCTCATACAAGAGCATACCCCAGCAAGACCGAAGTCACTGCTGACCACTACCTCAGTTATAGTTAATAGAAAGCCTTCTCATACAAGAGCATACCCCAGCAAGACCGAAGTCACTGCTGACCACTACCTCAGTTATAGTTAATAGAAAGCCTTCTCATACAAGAGCATACCCCAGCAAGACCGAAGTCACTGCTGACCACTACCTCAGCTATAGTTAAAAGAAAGCCTTCTCATACAAGAGCATACCCCAGCAAGACCGAAGTCACTGTTGACCACTTCCTCAGTTATAGTTAAGAGAAAGCCTTCCCATACAAGAGCATACCCCAGCAAGACCGAAGTTACTGCTGACCACTACCTCAGTTATAGTTAAGAGAAAGCCTTCTCATACAAGAGCATACCCCAGCAAGACCGAAGTCACTGTTGACCACTTCCTCAGTTATAGTTAAGAGAAAGCCTTCCCATACAAGAGCATACCCCAGCAAGAAAGAGGTCACTGCTGACCACTACCTCAGCTATAGTTAAGAGGAAGCCTTCTCATACAAGAGCATACCCCAGCAAGAAAGAGGTCACTGCTGACCACTACCTCAGTTATAGTTAAGAGAAAGCCTTCCCATACAAGAGCATACCCCAGCAAGACCGAAGTCACTGCTGACCACTACCTCAGTTATAGTTAATAGAAAGCCTTCCCATACAAGAGCATACCCCAGCAAGACCGAAGTCACTGCTGACCACTACCTCAGCTATAGTTAAGAGGAAGCCTTCTCATACAAGAGCATACCCCAGCAAGACCGAAGTCACTGCTGACCACTACCTCAGTTATAGGTAATAGAAAGCCTTCCCATACAAGAGCATACCCCAGCAAGACCGAAGTCACTGCTGACCACTACCTCAGTTATAGTTAATAGAAAGCCTTCTCATACAAGAGCATACCCCAGCAAGACCGAAGTCACTGCTGACCACTACCGCAGTTATAGTTAATAGAAAGCCTCCTCATACAAGAGCATACCCCAGCAAGACCGAAGTCACTGCTGACCACTACCTCAGCTATAGTTAAAAGAAAGCCTTCTCATACAAGAGCATACCCCAGCAAGACCGAAGTCACTGCTGACCACTACCTCAGTTATAGTTAATAGAAAGCCTTCTCATACAAGAGCATACCCCAGCAAGACCGAAGTCACTGCTGACCACTACCTCAGTTATAGTTAATAGAAAGCCTTCTCATACAAGAGCATACCCCAGCAAGACCGAAGTCACTGCTGACCACTACCTCAGTTATAGTTAATAGAAAGCCTTCTCATACAAGAGCATACCCCAGCAAGACCGAAGTCACTGCTGACCACTACCTCAGTTATAGTTAATAGAAAGCCTTCTCATACAAGAGCATACCCCAGCAAGACCGAAGTCACTGCTGACCACTACCTCAGTTATAGTTAATAGAAAGCCTTCTCATACAAGAGCATACCCCAGCAAGACCGAAGTCACTGCTGACCACTACCTCAGTTATAGTTAATAGAAAGCCTTCTCATACAAGAGCATACCCCAGCAAGACCGAAGTCACTGCTGACCACTACCTCAGTTATAGTTAATAGAAAGCCTTCTCATACAAGAGCATACCCCAGCAAGACCGAAGTCACTGCTGACCACTACCTCAGTTATAGTTAATAGAAAGCCTTCTCATACAAGAGCATACCCCAGCAAGACCGAAGTCACTGCTGACCACTACCTCAGTTATAGTTAATAGAAAGCCTTCTCATACAAGAGCATACCCCAGCAAGACCGAAGTCACTGCTGACCACTACCTCAGTTATAGTTAATAGAAAGCCTTCTCATACAAGAGCATACCCCAGCAAGACCGAAGTCACTGCTGACCACTACCTCAGTTATAGTTAATAGAAAGCCTTCTCATACAAGAGCATACCCCAGCAAGACCGAAGTCACTGCTGACCACTACCTCAGTTATAGTTAATAGAAAGCCTTCTCATACAAGAGCATACCCCAGCAAGACCGAAGTCACTGCTGACCACTACCTCAGTTATAGTTAATAGAAAGCCTTCTCATACAAGAGCATACCCCAGCAAGACCGAAGTCACTGCTGACCACTACCTCAGTTATAGTTAATAGAAAGCCTTCTCATACAAGAGCATACCCCAGCAAGACCGAAGTCACTGCTGACCACTACCTCAGTTATAGTTAATAGAAAGCCTTCTCATACAAGAGCATACCCCAGCAAGACCGAAGTCACTGCTGACCACTACCTCAGTTATAGTTAATAGAAAGCCTTCTCATACAAGAGCATACCCCAGCAAGACCGAAGTCACTGCTGACCACTACCTCAGTTATAGTTAATAGAAAGCCTTCTCATACAAGAGCATACCCCAGCAAGACCGAAGTCACTGCTGACCACTACCTCAGTTATAGTTAATAGAAAGCCTTCTCATACAAGAGCATACCCCAGCAAGACCGAAGTCACTGCTGACCACTACCTCAGTTATAGTTAATAGAAAGCCTTCTCATACAAGAGCATACCCCAGCAAGACCGAAGTCACTGCTGACCACTACCTCAGTTATAGTTAATAGAAAGCCTTCTCATACAAGAGCATACCCCAGCAAGACCGAAGTCACTGCTGACCACTACCTCAGTTATAGTTAATAGAAAGCCTTCTCATACAAGAGCATACCCCAGCAAGACCGAAGTCACTGCTGACCACTACCTCAGTTATAGTTAATAGAAAGCCTTCTCATACAAGAGCATACCCCAGCAAGACCGAAGTCACTGCTGACCACTACCTCAGTTATAGTTAATAGAAAGCCTTCTCATACAAGAGCATACCCCAGCAAGACCGAAGTCACTGCTGACCACTACCTCAGTTATAGTTAATAGAAAGCCTTCTCATACAAGAGCATACCCCAGCAAGACCGAAGTCACTGCTGACCACTACCTCAGTTATAGTTAAGAGAAAGCCTTCTCATACAAGAGCATACCCCAGCAAGACCGAAGTCACTGCTGACCACTACCTCAGTTATAGTTAATAGAAAGCCTTCTCATACAAGAGCATACCCCAGCAAGACCGAAGTCACTGCTGACCACTACCTCAGTTATAGTTAATAGAAAGCCTTCTCATACAAGAGCATACCCCAGCAAGACCGAAGTCACTGTTGACCACTACCTCAGTTATAGTTAATAGAAAGCCTTCTCATACAAGAGCATACCCCAGCAAGACCGAAGTCACTGCTGACCACTACCTCAGTTATAGTTAAGAGAAAGCCTTCTCATACAAGAGCATACCCCAGCAAGATTGAAGTCACTGCTGACAACTACCTCAGTTATAGTTAAGAGAAAGCCTTCTCATACAAGACCATACCCCAGCAAGACCGAGGTCACTGCTGACCACTACCTCAGCTATAGTTAAGAGAAAGCCTTCTCATACAAGAGCATACCCCAGCAAGACCGAAGTCACTGCTGACCACTACCTCAGCTATAGTTAAGAGGAAGCCTTCTCATACAAGAGCATACCCCAGCAAGACCGAAGTCACTGCTGACTACTACCTCAGTTATAGTTAATAGAAACGCACCAAGTTTGCCTCCTGCAACAGCAGATAGTTACTAATCACCATGCCACTTAAGGCCAAACAACCCTTTCTTTGCTTATCAAATACAAATAAAAATCCATAGTCATATATTTTGGAAGTGTACTGAAGAATTAGAAATATGCCGTTTTCTGACTAAACTGTTAGTACTTGAAATAAGACTTGGTATGGAAAAAAAAATTTTTTTTAACAAACTGAAAACATGTCTTCCTTTGTCTTCCATTTCTACCTTTTCTGTCCTCCTTGGTCCTCCATTTCTACCTTTTCTGTCCTCCTTGGTCCTCCATTTCTACATTTCCACTCTCCTTTGTCCTTCATTTCTACCTTTTCTGTCCTCCTTGGTCCTTCATTTCTACCTTTTCTGTCCTCCTTTGTCCTCCATTTCTACCTTTTCTGTCCTCCTTTGTCCTCCATTTCTACCTTTTCTGTCCTCCTTGGTGCTTCATTTCTACCTTTTCTGCTCTCCTTGGTCCTCCATTTCTACATTTTCTGTCTTCGTTCTTTCATTTTTACCTTTCCTGGTCTCCTTTGTCCTCCACTTCTGCCTTTTCTGTCCGCCCGTCTCCTCCATTTCTACCTACTTTGTCCTCCATTTCTAACTTTTCTGTCCTCTCTTTAGAAAACTGTCATCTGGCAACCCCAGGAAAGGGCCACTGTACAGCTATTGAGAGATTGAAGCTTCGCATCTCAAGGCAAATTAAATAAATCCAGCGTGTTCTTTAACATACATTAAGTGTAGCTTTCCTGAACTCGGAGCCACGGCTTAACGCCCCATCCGAAGGAAAGACAGTCTTTATAAACCAAAGCAAGAGAGGGGAGGGGGGGTCAAAAGGAAATAAATTCCAACTCAGGTACAGTTGGGACTCGAAACTGAAACTGTAGATTAAAAGTCTGACGCGATACTGACTGAACCAACTTCTGTACCCTTCCCCCCCCCCCAACAAAAAAGTGCAAAGTTACACGGGAGTTTTTTTTTTATGGAGAAGTGTGTCATATCTCTCTAAGTTATTTATTTATATTTGTCATTATATTTTTATTGCATTTTTGTTGTTGTAAATATATATCTGTATTAAGTGTGTTTGTGAAAGTGCTGATGTGGGGATATGACTCATGGGCTTTGTTCGGGTCTGAGCTGGCTGACTTGCGGATGCTCACAAGTTGAAAAGCACTTTTACGACTATCCACTGGCGCGAATGCTAGCTGGAGACAAGCATGGCAATAATAATAAGCAGGAGTGGGAGCATCGCTGTCAAACTGAAAGGATGTTTAAAAACTCGTCAAGGCTCTGCTCTTGCTCAAAAACAAACCCTTAGGGAGAGGGTTCGGTTCTGTGTGAACCAGAGTTCAGTTCTGTGTGAATTGAGATACGGTTCTGTTTGAGTTGGGTTGGGTTGTTTTACCTCTGAGCGGCACTTTTTTGCACACCATGGGCTGGTCAAAAGGACCCCGAAGGCTCAGAGAAGGTTGGGGAGGGGACCCACTGGAACAGCTGTTGGGAGACAGATGGTAGCCTCCCGTCAAGGCCATCCAGCGTGTTCTTTAACGTGCACAGGGTATGGCTCTCCCGCACACGGGGCCACGGCTTAACGTCCCATCCGACGGATTGCGACCTTTCCAAACCCATCGGTATCCCCTACTGACCGTGGGCAGGGCGGGGAATTGTGCGGAGATAAATCTCAACGCTGACCCAGCATGGACTCGAACCTGGGAACTACAGATTACGAGCCTGGCGCGCTACCGACTGAGCCACCCCCGCCCCACCACTGTCGGTGAAGGAAAGTGATGGACTTGAGAAGTTCGGTGTTGGTGATATGGTACGTAAAGGCGTGGTCCCGTATGAGAAATAACCATATCCTGTGCACGTTAAGGTGAACGTACTATCTCCCAAAAGCTGTTCCAGTGAGTCCACTTCACCAAATTTTTCCGAGCCCTCGGGTTTCATATGACCTGGCCATTTAACTCATTATGTGCACTAAGTGGCTCGAAGTTAATCCATTCTTAAATCCGTGCATGTAAACACATGTACGGATTCATTGTTACTAACAATAAACACTACAAGAGTAAGAAATGTTTGTTCTTCAACAATGTAAACGAATCTGTTGTTGTAATGAAAAATGCAGTTTTATTGACTGTTAATTAACAAAGTACACCTGCAGCGCAAGAGAAATAATAATTTTTTCTATCATAACACTAGCAAGTAATTAGGCAACAAATGCACAAAATACCCGGGATTCAAAGTCATGAGGGACGAGCGTCGTCCGTCGGATGAGACGTTAAGCAGTGGGTCCCTGTGCGGGAAAACCATACCCTGTACACGTTAAAGAACACGCTGGATGGCCTTCAAGGGAGGCTGCCATCTGTCTCCGACCCGCTTGGAAAGGCCTCTGTCCGGCGGATGGGATATTAAGCCGTGGTCCCGTGTGCGGGAGAACCATACCCTGTGCACGTTAAAGAACACGCTGGATGGCCTTCAAGGGAGGCTGCCATTTGTCTCCGACCCGCTTGGAAAGGCCTCTGTCCGGCGGATGGGATATTAAGCCGTGGTCCCGTGTGCGGGAGAGCCATACCCTGTGCACGTTAAAGAACACGCTGGATGGCTTTGACGAGAGGCTACCATCTGTCTCCCAATAGCTGTTCCAGTGGGTCTCCTCACCCAACCTTCTCTGAGCCTTCGGGGTCCTTGTGACGTGACCATTTAGCCCATTGTGTGCAAAAAAGTGCCGCTCAGAGGTAAAACAAAACAAACCAAAATCCATCTGTCTCCTAGCAGTTGTCTAGTGGGTCCTCTCCCCCGATCTTTTCTGAGCTCTCGGGGTCCTTGTGACCTGGCCATTTAGCCTACTGTGTGCAAAAAATTACCGCTCAGAGGTAAAACAACTGAACCCATGAGGAACTAGTTCTAAAATAGTGACAAGATCGCTTATCGACAGCTGGCAAAGCCGAACTCTGAGATTATATTTGAAAGAGTTTTTAGCTCAAACAATAAAGTCAGCAAAAAGGAATATAATTTATTTTGCAGTGCGAGTTTTAAGAGAAAAGTCAATCCCAGTGGCATCATGATTGTAATAGGAATCGAATGTGATTTAAATCTGACGATCATCATCCTGAAGCTTTTGGCTTTCTTTCGTTTGATTGTTTGGCCAGCAGAGAAAAAAAAGAGGTTCAGAGAAGTGGAGGAAAAAGAAACCACGCAGCGAAAAACGCGGAGGAAAAATAACGAGTCGAAAAAGTCGGAGGAAAATACTTTGCGTCGATTTTGTGTGTCTGAAGTTTTGATGTCGCAGGGACTAACAAATAACAAGCCAAGTGTGCAAGTGAAGCAGAAAGTTATAAGAGGAAAAACATTGTTGACGTCAAAGCCAAAAAAAAGTACGAAGAAAAGAAATTTCTCGAAGTAAAACAAAGAAAGATGTTTACAAAGGTTTAAGGATTGGAATAGGAGAGGAACTCTTTTGTGTTATGCAAGGGCACAGCTAACCCTGTCGGGTGGCTAATGCATTTTGGGGCGGGGGTGGCTCAGTCGGTAGCGCGCCAGGCTCGTAATCTGTAGTTCCCAGGTTCGAGTCCCAGCTGGGTCAGCGTTGAGATTTATCTCCGCAAAATTCCCCGCCCTGCCCACGGTCAGTAGGGGACACCGATGGGCTTGGAAAGGCCGCCGTCCGTCGGATGGGACGTTAAGCCGTTGCCCCGTGTGCGGGAGAGCCATACCCTGTGCACATTAAAGAACACGCTGGATGGCCTTGACGGGAGGCTACCATCTGTCTCCCAACAGCTTCTCCAGTGGGTCCCCTCCCCCAACCTTCTCTGAGCCTTCGGGGTCCATGTGACCTGGCCATTTAGCCCATGGTGTGCAAAAAAGTGCCGCTCAGAGGTAAAACAACCCAACCCATCTATACAAGTAAGGGTCGGGTTGTTTTACTTCTGAGCAGCACTTTTTCTTTTTTGCACACAATAAGCTAAATGATCAGGTCACAAGGACCCCGATGGTTCAGAGCAGGTTGCGGGGAGGGAATCCACTGGACAGCTGTTGGGTGACAGATAGTATCCTCCCGTCAAGGTCATTCAGCGTGTTCTTTAACGTGCACAGCATATGGCTCTCCCGCACACTGGGCCACGGCTAAACGTAATATCCGATGGATGGAGGCCTTTCCAAGCCCATCGGTGTCTCTACCGCACGAGGGCAGGAGGAGAGGTTTTTGCGAAGATAAATCTCAACGCTGGTACAGGTGGGACTCGAACCTCAGAACTGCAGATTATGAGACTGTCGAGCTACCGACTGAACCATCCTAAAAAATCGAAGAGTCAGAATCCGTTTTCATTGAATTGTTTCGTCATAAGTACAACCGATTTGTAGCTTTTTTGGGCGGATGAGTGGAGTCGGAGGAGGAGGAGGAGAGGGGGAGGAGGTCAGGGAACAATTTTGAGCATTAAAGAGCCGACGGAAGTGAACTGTTCCGCTCCGTTCTTCTGTTCCTTAATGAACAGGTGGCTGGGCAAAAGAGCGATTGATTGTCACGCCCATATGCACTCCAATGGGAGCACACAGTTGCTGCCGAAATGCTTTTCGGATAAAGCTTTTTGCCGACGTCAATAAGGTCGCTGGGGGTAGGGGAAGGGGGGTAGGAAGAAGTAATGGGCACGCGCACCGCTCGACGCAGTAAGAGGAGGAATCGGGCGGGAGAGAAAATCGAGAATCGTTTTTGTGACGTTACCTTGTCACGAGAAAATGAAGATTGAAGTTGGTCGAATTACGATTCGTTTTATGTGATGATTGAAATTCAGTTTTTTTTTTTACCAAAACAAGTCGCCTAGAAACGATTTGTTTTTTTGTCTCTGATAGAGAGAAGGTGAGAGAAATAATATCACTAGTTTGAAAAAAAAAATAAAAAAAAAATTAAATCATTTATCATCGTTTTCTTTCCCCTTACAGTCATATTCGTTGCTTATGCTGATTGATTCATCTGTCTCACAAAGAACAAAACATTGCTCTTAATCTCGCTTTCACTCAGTCGGTAGCGCGCCAGGCTCGTAATCTGCAGTTTCCAGGTTCGAGTCCCAGCTAGGTCAGCATCGAGATTTATCTCCGCAAAATTCCCCGCCCTGCCCATGGTCAGTAGGGGACACCGATAGACTTGGAAAGGCCATCGTCCGTCGGATGGGACGTTAAGCCGTGGTCCGTTGTGCAGGAGAGCCATACCCTGTGCACGTTAAAGAACACGCTATACAGCCTTGACGGGAGGCTACCATCTGTCCCCCAACAGCTATTCCAGTGGGTTCCCTCCCCCAACCTTCTCTGAGCCTTCGGGATCCATGTGACCTGGCCATTTAGACCATGGTGTGCAGAAAAAGGCCGCTCAGAGGTAAAAGATCCCAACGTTAAAGAACACGCTGGATGGCCTTGACGACAGGCTACCATCTGTCTCCCAACAGCTGTTCCAGTGGGTCCCCTCCCCCAACCTTCTCTGAGCCTTCGGGGTCCATGTGACCTGGCCATTAACCCATGGTGTGCAAAAAACTGCCGCTCAGAGGTAAAACAACCCAAAGTTAAAAAACACGCTGGATGGCCTTGACGACAGGCTACCATCTGTCTCCCAACAGCTGTTCCAGTGGGTCCCCTCACCCAACCTTCACTGAGCCTTCGGGGTCCTTGTGACCTGGCCATTTAGCCCATGGTGTGCAAAAAAGAGCCGATCAGAGGTGAAACAACCCAACACAACACAAAAAAAATCTCGAAGAACACAAATTGCCTCTGACTCCCATGGGAATATCGTTTTCAAGCAAAATGAAGTTTTTAGTTCTTAAAAAGTTTCAGTGCCAACTCCTTCACTCCTCGATACTTTTAATTCAAACTAATGAATGATGGGAGAAACGCAAAAAAAAAAATAATATTGTTAATGAGTTATTATTAATTAGCTCGTAAAACCAAAAAGTTGCGTTTTTGGTTTTAATTTTAATTTAATTTTAATCAATTCATCTTTGACAATGGAAATTTAATGATTTTCAAATTCCACCACCGAAACATGTCAAATTTCTAGCGTGAATAGATTACCAAAATATTTTAACGAATAATGCATTATGCAAATTTTTTCAACGAGACCACAAATTATAGATTTTGAGAGTTTGAGAAAGTCAGAATTTTAATATTTCAATGATACCTAGCCGTCCCATGGCCTAGTGGTTAGCGCGCTTGTCTACTGATCTAAGGGACCTGGGTTCGAGCCCCAGGTAAGGCATGGCTGTTTGTGTTGTTTTTCTGTTGAGGTCCTGCCATCCTCTCAGACCTTCTACTATGGCATATAAACTGACAGGCTCCTCTCAGACCTCTGTGGCAAGCAGCTGCTTGAGGGGGATTTATTATTTAATGATACCGATCAAACTCTAAAAGATTTTTAACCTATTTCTGAAAACGAAAAATGTTCGATATTTTCGGACGGACAGACAGATGAGAAAGTGGGCACGTTATTTCTTGAAAACGAGATAAATCCGAGGTAATGTTTTCATTTTGTCGTCTGTCTGTCCGTCTGTAGACATCCACATTTTTATGTTTAGAGCTAAATAAAAAAACAAATTTTTTATTGGATACGTATCGTTGAAATATTACCATTCGTATTTTCGGGATCACACAAAAAATATAAAATTTAAACATATAAAAACTATTTTCTTTTACTTTTCATTTTATTGCTCTGTGAGATTTTAGAATTTTGCGACTCTTAGAAGGTTTTTCTACATCACAATGCGTGTGATGAAGTTCAGTGAAACGTTAAAAAAGTGTGTTTTTTATTCCTTTAGTCGTAAATAAAGCACATTTGTATGGAAAAATTTTTTCTGAAAGGGGCCTTTTCAAAACAAGAAATGCTTGAACAGTTTTCTAAAAGTACGCTACAGGGAACTCCTAAACTTAAAAACATGTTACGGTTGGGTTGGGTTGTTTTACCTCTGAGCGGCACTTTTTTGCCCACCATGGGCTAAATGGCCAGGTCACATGGACCCCGAAGGCTCAGAGAAGGTTGGGGGAGGGGACCCATTGGAACAGCTGTTGGGAGACAGATGGTAGCCTCCCGTCAAGGCCATCCAGCGTGTTCTTTAACGTACACAGGGTATGGCTCTCCCACACACGGAGCCATGGCTTAATGTCCCATCCGACGGACGGCGGCCTTTCCAACCCATCGGTGTCCCCTACTGTCCGTGGGCAGGGCGGGGAATTTTGCGGAGATAAATCTCCACGCTGACCCAGCTGGAACTCGAACCTGGGAACTACAGATTACGAGCCTGGCGCGCTACCGACTGAGCCACCGCCGCCCCGACCCGTGTACGAGAGAGCCATGTCGTAGCACGTTAGAGAGCATGCTCGATTGTCTTAATGGGAGACTATTATCCTAACAGCTGTCCCTCAACCTTCAACCTTCTGCGAGCCTTCGGGGTTTTTGTGACCTGGCCATTTAGTCCATTGCGTGTAAAAAAAGCGCAGCTCAGAAGTAAAACAACCGAAAGCCCATGAAAGGGATTCGAACCTATGCTTCCCAGTTAAATGCCAGACGTGCTGACCACTACACCAGCAGCGGCAAAGCTTTTTTCAGCTAATGTGACTTATAAACTTTTATATACATAAAAAAATTTACAAAAGTATATAAATCACTCATGAACAGGATGTAACTGGGAAGAGGTGGGTTCGAATCCCACTCAGAGCGGAATTAAATTTTTCTAGCTGTTTTACGAACCCCCATATCGATAGGACATCTGTGATATTTCATTATGTGTATTAATTTTCATAACATTTCTTAAATTCAGCAACAGCCAAACATAAAATTTAAATTTCCAATCACTTAACGAAGCAATAACATATGATTTGGGTTGTTTTACCTCTGAGCGGCACTTTTTTGCACACCATGGGCTAAATCGAAAAGTCACATGGACTCCGAAGGCTCAGAGAAGGTTGGGGGAGGGGACCCACTGGAACAGCTGTTGGGAGACAGATGGTAGCCTCCCGTCAAGGCCATCCAGCGTGTTCTTTAACGTTGGGTTGTTTTACCTCTGAGCGGCACTTTTTTGCACACCATGGGCTAAATGGCCAGGTCACATGGACCCCGAAGGCTCAGAGAAGGTTGGGGGAGAGGACCCACTGGAACAGCTGTTGGGAGACAGATGGTAGCCTCCCGTCAAGGCCATCCAGCGTGTTCTTTAACGTGCATAGGGTATGGCTCTCCCACACATGGGGCCACGGCTTAACGTCCCATCCGACGGACGGCGGCCTTTCCGAGCCCATCGGTGTTCCCTACTGACAGTGGGCAGGGGGGGGGGAATTTTGCGGAGATAAAATCTCAACGCTGACCCAGCTGGGACTCGAACCTGGGAACTACAGATTACGAGTCTGGCGCGCTACCGACTGAGCCACCCCGGCCCCCACAGAGAAAGCATCCTTTTAGTTATTCCTAAGATTAAAAAAAATGACGTTTAGAAGTAAGAAAAGTTGCTGTTAGAAACATCGTTGCCTGTTCACCCCAAGAAGAATGATTCAGAAACATAAAGTTGACACTCCAGTCTTGAATTTGGCCTCTGAAGCCATTGCGATGAGGAATGGTGCGTGTTTGAATTGTGATGTCGTGGCTCAAAGTCATCAAGAAAGACAAATGAAAACACAAGAAGTAGTTACTTCTTCCTCCATTTGCATAAACCTTCCCAGAGGATTCACTCGCTGTTAAAGGAGGCTGAATTACGCCGTTTGAATTCGCCAAGCAGGAAAACCGAAAATCGACCTGACATTAGGATGACCTCGGTGCTTCTCGACATACGATATCAGGTGCGCAAATCACGTGCGCAGTTATTGCGCTCTTCCATCGATACTAACAAGATACACGTTGGCTCAGTCACGAAAAGAATGTGAAAAAGAATTGACTGCGAATTAAAAGAAATGGGAAAAAATAATTCTAAGTTTTGAAATCGGGTTCTATTATGAGCAGGGAGGTGAAGCTTTTAGGCAACAAATTTTGTATTGAAATTCAAAGGATTCCTTCACTTCCTTTACTCTATCAATGAAGTGGGCATAGGTTTGCTCAGCCTTTAGACCGATGGGATTGGAAAGGCCGCCGTCCGCCTGATGGGAAGTTAAGCCGTGGCCCCGTATATGGGAGAGCCATACCATGTGCACGTTAAAGAACACGCTGGATGGCCTTGACGGAAGGCTACCATCTGTCTCCCAACAACTGTTCCAGTGGGTCCCCTCACCCAACCTTCTCCGAGCCTTCGGGGTCCTTGTGACTTGACCATTTAGCCCATTGGGTGCAAAAAGTGCCGCTCATAGGGTTGGGTTGGGTTGTTTTACCTCTGAGCGGCACTTTTTTGCACACAATGGGCTAAATGGCCAGGTCACATGGACCCCGAAGGCTCAGAGAAGGTTGGGGGAGGGGACCCACTGGAACAGCTGTTGGGAGACAGATGGTAGCCTCCCGTCAAGGCCATCCAGCGTGTTCTTTAACGTGCACAGGGTATGGTTCTCCCGCACACGGGGCCACGGCTTAACGTCCCATCCGACGGACGGCGGCCTTTCCAAGCCCATCGGTGTCCCCTACTGACCGTGGGCAGGGCGGGGAATTTTGCGGAGATAAATCTCAACGCTGACCCAGCTGGGACTCGAACCTGGGAACTACAGATTACGAGCCTGGCGCGCTACCGACTGAGCCACCCCCGCCCCACCGCTCATAGGTAAAACAAACTAACGTTAAAGAACACGCTGTATGGACTTGACGGGAGGTTACCATCTGTCTCCCAATAGCTGTTCCAGCGGGTCCCCTCCCTCAACCTTCTCTGAACCTTCGAGGTCCTTGTGACCTTGCCATTTAGCCCATGGTGTTCAAAAAAGTGCCGCTCAGAGGTAAAACAATCCAACCCAACTCAGTCTTTAGCTCGCCAAGCTCGTAATCTGCATTTTCCAGGTTCGAATCGCAAACGTGCCAACCCTGAAATTTATCTCCGCTAATCTCCCCCTCTGCCCTCGGGAAGACAGGGAGCATCGATGGGTTTGGAAAGGCTGCCGTCCGATGGATGGGATGTTAAGCCGTGTTTAGGAGAGTCGTGCCTTGTAAATGATGAAGAACATACTGTATGGCTTCCATCTGTCTCCTGACAGCTGTACAGTAGGTCAACTCTTCTACCCCACTCTGAACCATGCGACCTGGCCATTTAACCCATTATGTACAAAAATCCGCTTAAAATAATAAAAAAAAACTCCAACCCATCTATCTCCTAAGAGCTGTACATTCCCTGCCCGAAGCTTTGAATCCTAGTGGGTTGGGTTGTTTTACCTCTGAGCTGCACTTTTTTGCACACCATGGGCTAAACGGCCAGGTCACATGGACCCCGAAGGCTCAGAGAAGGTTGGGGGAGGGGACCCACTGGAACAGCTGTTGGGAGACAGATGGTAGCCTCCCGTCAAGGCCATCCAGCGTGTTCTTTAACGTGCACAGGGTATGGCTCTCCCGAACACGGAACCACGGCGTAACGTCCCATCCGACAGACGGCGGCCTTTCCAAACCCATCGGTGTCCCCTACTGACCGTAGGCAGGGCGGGGAATTTTGCAGAGATAAATCTACCCAGTTGGGACTCGAACCTGGGAACTACAGATTACGAGCCTGGCGCGCTACCGACTGAGCCACCCCCGCCCCAAGAGTCCTAGTGGTCGTTGTAACTTGACCATTTATCTCATTCCGCGAAAAGCAAGCAACGATCAGAAATAATACAGCTTAACCGAATTCTTAATCATAAAATATTTAGAAATATTAAATAATCAAAACATTAAAGATAGAATACAAATCAGAATAACAATATTCAAAAATGTTGCTAACACAGACTGATAGACTGATTGCTTTAACAAGATGTCAGTTCTCCTCAAGATATCCTTTTCTTTATGCTTTTGACCTTTAACAAAATGATTTATTTCCCATTCGCTTTATGACTTAAAGACTCATTTTGGGGGCACTCACGATGATTATACCGGATAATTGCCAAGTTCACTGCGTACGAATCTTGTCGGGAAAATCCTATTAATAACGAACATATTTTTCTGTTAATTAATGAGTTCTGCGGTTTGGAAAAATCCTTCTTTCCCTTTGGAGTCCGAGGCAGCTCTTCGTTACCAACCTCAGAGGAAGATGGAGATGAAGGAACAAAGAGAGAGAGAGAGAAAGACAATAAATCATTCCTTGATTTGTGTGTGTGGGAATTCCCATTTCAGTGAGTTCTAAATAATGAGAAGCAGACAAAGTTTGATGTCGTCTGTGCTCGAGGATGAACGTGAAACTTATGACGAAAGGAGAAGTTCCTTTGAATTCCTCTGGAGAAATGATAAGGACGTGTTCAGTTTGTTCGTTACGACCAGAAAGATCCAAGAAAATCTGAAATATTGGCAACTGAGTATCTGAATATAAAATCAGAAACATCGCATTTCGGCAGTATAGAGAAACAATCGTTTAAACTTTTTTTACTCAGGGTTGGGTTGGATTGTTTTACGTCTGAGCGGCACGTTTTTGCACACCATGGGCTAAATGGCCAGGTTACATGGACCCCGAAGGCTCAGAGAAGGTTGGGGAGGGGACCCACTGGAACAGCTGTTGGGAGACAGATGGTAGCCTCCCGTCAAGGCCCTCCAGCGTGTTCTTTAACGTGCACAGGGTATGGCTCTCCCGCACACGGGGCCACGGCTTAACGTCCCATCCGACGGACGGCGGCCTTTCCAAGCCCATCGGTGTCCCCTACTGACCGTGGGCAGGGCGGGGAATTTTGCGGAGATAAATCTCAACGCTGACCCAGCTGGGACTCGAACCTGGGAACTACAGATTACGAGCCTGGCGCGCTACCAACTGAGCCACTCCCGCCCCATTTTTTTTTTACTCAGGGCTCCCCTCTGTTTCTCCCTCTATGTTTTACAGGTTTTAAAAACTTCTTGAAAATATACGAAATAAAATAATAAATAAATACCCCCTCACGCAGCTGTTTTCCACAGAGGTCTGACAGGAGCCTGTCAGTTTGTATGCCAGAGTAGAAGGTCTGAGAGGATGGCAGGACCTCGGCAGAAAAACGACATATACATCCATACCTTGCCCGGGCTCGAACCCAAGTCCCTTAGATCAGTGGCACCTTATTAACATTCTGAAGGGGAGCGGGGGGGCGGGGTAAGGGCTCCGTGATCCCCTAGACTGGGGCGGGGGTGACTCAGTCGGTAGCGCGCCAGGCTCGTAATCTGTAGTTCCCAGGTTCGAGTCCCAGCTGGGTCAGCGTTGAGATTTATCTCCGCAAAATTCCCCGCCCTGCCCACGGTCAGGCTTGGAAAGGCCGCCGTCCGTCGGATGGGACGTTAAGCCGTGGCCCCGTGTGCGGGAGAGACATACCCTGTGCACGTTAAAGAACACGCTGGATGGCTTTGACGGGAGGCTACCATCTGTCTCCCAACAGCTGTTCCAGTGGGTCCCCTCCCCCAACCTTCTCTGAGCCTTTGGGGTCCTTGTGAACTGGCCATTTAGCCCATGGTGTGCAAAAAAGTGCCTCTCAGAGGTAAAACAACCCAACCCAACCCCTAGACCTTACCCTGGTCGGAAGTATGGGGGTGAATGGTAGTAAAATTCCTTATAACATATAACTTTTGCAAAATGGCCCCTAGACTCAAATCACTTGTTCATCTGGTATTAGACCGGAGAAATAAAGATGAGTTTTCAGGATGTGTCCTGTAGACATGGAACTCATGAAATAATAAACTGAAAAAACGGTTTTGCAGTGAGTGGGATGAAAAGCTAGATAAAAAACTGGTTGTGTTGGACTTATTGAGAGGCGGTATGTCAGTCTCCAGCATTGCGCGTAAATATGGCTGGAAAGGCATTAAATACTGCTGTAAGACATGAACAGTATACGTGTGCCTACTGATGGCAACACTTTGGGAAAAAAAAAGATTCTTAGCCTTTATGCGCTCTTTAAACCTACCTCCATTTTTAAAACCTCCGTCATTATACTGTAGAGCAACTTATAGAACCAAACTTCGCATAAGATGCGGTTCCACTGTATTGAAAACAATATATATATATGCGAGAAATTCAAAATATTAGTGTTAGAATGTGATGTTAAAGTAGAGTAAATTGGCAACAATGGTTCTCGTCTGTGTAATAAAACAAACTGCGGAAAAAAGTAGAAAATACAAAAATTTTAACGAATATTTCAAACGATCTGTTTATGCGAGATATTTAAAACATTAGTCGTAAAAGATCCTTCTCTGAATTTGGGCATCCATCCCAAAACAGTGCCATATGAACAGGCATGATCCTCATATACTTAGATAGATAGATAGATAGATAGATAATTTTTATTTCAGATAATGTTTTACAGTATACAAAAACTTTTGAAGTCTCACAAGAGCAGGCTCGTTCGTGAGATCTCAATATAGAAACAATTTCAATTGAAAACATCAGTCGTCACATTGAATAATACACAAAAAAAACGAAAACAACTCAAAACAAAAAATTTCTAGTAATCCAGAAGTGTGAAAGTCAGAAATATTCAATATCCATGTTACATATAACAGTTATAGTAGATTAATGCAAAAAAGTTTCCACGTCATCCAGTTTCAAAATGTATTTCTTGAGAACTTTAGAAACAAATTATAATTCGTGATATTTTTCATGCTGACTGGGAGAGAGGAAAGAAATTTCGGTGCTAAATACTAATAATAGTGCCTAAAAATTTCCTTATGCAATGCAGGAATTTCATAATTTATGTTTTTATCTCGTCGTAATTGGTAATTATTCGTGTCAGTTTTAATGCTATCATTTCTAAAGTAAAAGTATTTAATTATTTCGAAAAAATAATCATAGCATAAAGGCAAAATTCCTGCTTCTCGAAACAAAGGTAATGAAGGTTGCGTTTTTGGGCTTTTAGTTAATAAGCGAATAAATCTCTTTTGCAGCACTAAAAGTTGTTTAAAATTATTGAAATACATGCCTAAGATTGAGAATGGATTAATGCATAATGTACTGTACACATAAATTTAAATGAAACTAAATGTCTTACAAGATATAAGCGGGCCAGGTTACGGATGACCTTTCTTTTTACCCATGTTACATACACTTTCCAAGTTAGGCCTGCATCAATCCAAATACCTAAATATTTCACTGACGACACAAAAGAAATTTGAGGCTAATTACAGTGGCTTTTCAATGAACAATTTCTATGATGATATTTTAATTTATTGCGGTTCAAAATAAGTCTTATCTGTAACAGAACTATTTTTTAGGTAGAAATAAACTGTATTTGTCTTTTTCAGATTTATTGTTAAAAAATTACTTGTGGTCCAGTTTCTAATTAATTCTAGATCACTATTTGCTTGCTTAAAAATAATCGGAGAATCAGAACCGGAATATGTCAGACAAGTGTCGTCAGCAAAAATAGTTAATTTACCTATTAGGTTAATGGAATATAAATCATTAATGTAAACAATAAATAATAAGGGACCCAGAACAGATCCCTGGGGCACTGCGTATTGAACTTTAGTCCAAGCACTGTATGTATCTTTTATTTTTACTCTTTGCCTTCTGTTAGCTAAATAACTGCGAAACCAATTCAATGCCACTCCTCTAACTCCAGCAGCTTGTAATTTTTGTATTAATTTTTGATGATTTACCGTATCGAATGCTTTTTTAATGTCCAGAAAGATTGTTAATGCATGATCACTGTTATTCCTAACTGTGTAAATCGTATTTGTTACCTGCAATAATGCATCATCCGTACCCATTTTTTCTCTAAACCCAAACTGATTGCTACTGAGAAAACATTTTTTTTCAGATATTCATATAATTTATTTTTCACTATTTTTTCAAAAATTTTAGATATTACTGAGAGTAATGCATTTGGTCTATAATTCCCTAATTCCTTTGGGTCACCGTCTTTAAAAATAGGAACAATAGTAGCTTTTTTCAAAACATCAGGGAAAATTCCTTGCTCAATGGATCGATTAAATAGATTTACAAGTATTTCGATAAATTTTTCTCCCAACAGATGAATTATTTCTGCTGTCAAAACCTGGAGAATTATTTTTTGGTAGAAGTATAATTTGAGTCCTAATATCTTTAGCTATTATGGGCGTTAAGAAGAAAGAATACCGCAGTTGATGATTTTCCGTCTCCTTCCCAATCAGCATTTGTTTGAACTAAATCTTTGTTCAAATTTCGTGCAATTCCAGTAAAATAAATCGTTGAACAAATTTGCAAATTTACAAGAGTCATCATTATATTTAATTAACTCGTTTTTACATTTAATTGTACGGGGACAGTTTTCTTTCTCTTTAAAGTTACCACATATTTCATTTATCACATTCCACTGCTTTTTCTGGTTTTTACCTACTTTGGAAAATTTATTAGTAAAGCATCGTGTTTTTGTTTCCCTTATGGCACTAGTGACAAAATTTCTGTATCGGGAAAATGACAGTTTAAGCGACATATCTGAAGGATTCTTCTTCATTTCCTTATACAGAGTGTTACGATAATTTATTAAAATTGCTAATTCATTTGTCATCCACGGTTTAATTTTCTTAAAACGTTTTTTCTTTACTTTCGTTGAATCATCAATTAAATTTTTAAAAGAAGCATTAACAGAGCCGTCAATATATATATCATCCCATTTATATTTGCAATTAAGTTCGCTAATCTTTTTAAATCCATCATTTTTATTTCATCATTTTTTAATTTTCACTTTTTATATTGTAATATCTAAATTAACCTTAACTAAGCAGTGGTCTGTAATTCCAATGTCATCCAGAAATATATTACAATTTATATAAATCTTTGGTTCTAAGAAATACATGATCAATACATGTAGACGAGTTCTCCGTAATTCTGGTTGGCTCTTCTATCATATTAAGTAAACCATTTTCTGCTAATAGTCCTAGATATTCATCAGTGTTTGTGTTGTCATTTAATAAGTTAATATTAATATCTCCAAGATAGAGAACATTAAGGGTGTGAAGTGATTCTAGGATTCCGTTTAATTCGGAAATGAAATTAAATACATTTTCAGAAGGAGATCTGTATACAGCCATTAATGTCCACTCTTTGTTATCAATTTCAAGTTTTAAAACCGCAATGTCTGCGCAATTCATTGTGATTGGTTGCTGTATAGCATCGATGTCGCAGCTAACATAAATTAAACTCCACCTGATCTATAATCATCCCTACAAAATGAGAAGCACTTGTAACCGTCTATCTTGTACAGTGAGACTTCCCAGGAGTAGATCGAAATTTCTGTCAATATAATTAATCTAGGTCTTTCCTGAAAAGTCCCCAAGTACGTCAAAAATTCATCAAAATGTGCTCTAGCACTGCATATATTTAACTGAATAAGAGAAAAATTACCAACAAACATCACAGAGAAAAAGAAATAAATGCAAAAATACAAATCGGTAACTATCAAACCTGAATAGCATTTAGGTCTTCTAAGAATCTAACACGTATTGCAGGGTTAGTATCACTACGTCGCAAAAATATTTTGCAATCCCTAGTCCACACGTATTTGAATTCATTCGCTCGTTGACACTTTTTAGTTTCATATAACATATGTGATCAATCATCGGGAATTTTTTTTCTCGTCGATCCCAAGCTGCATCCTTGGGAAAATGCAAAATCTTTCCCCTTCTTTAGTAGGCTCCAGAGCAACAACGCAAAAATTTCGGAGAGTTGGGTTGTTTTACCTCTGAGCGGCACTTTTTTGCACACCATGGGCTAAATGGCCAGGTCACATGGACCCCGAAGGCTCAGAGAAGGTTGGGGGAGGGAACCCACTGGAGTAGCTGTTGGGAGACAGATGGTTGCCTCCCGTCAAGGCCATCCAGCGTGTTCTTTAACGTGCACAGGGTATTGCTCTCCCGCACACGGGGCCACGGCTTAACGTCCCATCCGACAGACGGCGGCCTTTCCAAACCCATCGGTGTCCCCTACTGACCGTGGGCAGGGTGGGGAATTTTGCGGAGATAAATCTCAACGCTGACCCAGCTGGGACTCGAACCTGGGAACTACAGATTACGAGCCTGGCACGCTACCGACTGAGTCACCCCCGCCCCAAAAATTTCGGAGACCGAAATCCAAGTGTTGCCAGCGAAGAGAGAAATGATGATAAAGTCTTTGTTTTTAACACCTAATGACAAGTTTAGACAAGCTTTCAAACAAGTCGTAGCTAATTAACTTTGGATAAATGAGTGGAAATCTACAGATACGTTTCAAAAACTTTTTAAATGCCCCCCCCCCCTCCACTAATAGGTGAGATATAAGTAGAGTAAATTGGTAGCAATGGTTGTCATCTGTGACACATTTTGAAATAGTCCATTTAACACAACACACCTAAAGAAAAAAGCCAATTTTTTTGCTCTATTTTAAAAATTCCAATTCCAATATATTTAAAAAATATATATAATGAACTCAATATTTGATAAAAAAAAACATAATATAAAAGGAATTATAAAAATGCAAACAACTTTCAAGAATTCTTGCGTTTCGTAAATTTTCGCATTACCGTATACCGAGAATCACTGCTCCAGAGATTTACATTTGGCAGCAACTATTTTACTCCCTGACCACAAGGAGACACATCCCTTCCGCAGAAGATTTTACCCTTACCACAAGGAGACATCCCTTCCGCAGAAGATTTTACCCTTACCACAAGGAGACACATCCCTTACGCAGAAGATTTTACCCTTACCACAAGGAGACACATCCCTTCCGCAGAAGATTTTACCCTTACCACAAGGAGACACATACCCTTCCGCAGAAGATTTTACCCTTACCACAAGGAGACACATCCCTTCCGCAGAAGATTTTACCCTTACCACAAGGAGACACATCCCTTCCGCAGAAGATTTTACCCTTACCACAAGGAGACACATCCCTTACTCAGAAGATTTTACTCCCTTACCACAAGGAAACACATCCCTTACGAAGAAGATTTTACTCTCTTAACACAAGGAGGCATGGAAACGCAACTTACTTCTTTAAGGAAATAAATGAAAAACTCTTTTTATTTTTTAAAGCAGGCCTGTCCAGCTCGCTGCTCATAGAAACACGAAATGTTGCGACTCATAATCCAAATGTAAATAATAATAATAAAAAAATTGCAATTCATAATAATAATAATAACTTGTGACTCATGAAAAATAAAAAAGACTTGCGACTCATAATAATAATAACTCGTGACTCATCAAAAGAAAAAAAGACTTGCGCCTCATAAAAAAAAACTGCGACTCATAATAATAATAACTTGTGATTCATCAAAAAGAAAAAATAAAGGACTTGCGACTCATAATAATAATAATAGGTAAAACAACCCAACCCAACCGCTATTAGAGGGTGCAAAACCAAGTCCACCTAATAATAAACACAAGGCCTGGACAGCTGTTCAGGAAAAAGAGAAAAAAACAATAAGAATAAAAATTGAAATTAACTCTAAATAAAATCTATTTATTTTTTAAATTATATAAAATATAATAATATACTTATTATGGCTACATTAAAATATCAATGAACATTTTAAAATTAATTACCAGATTTTTAAAAATTAGTACAGGGGGATAAACCATTAAATTAGGGAGGCTTAAAGGAAGATCAGCGGTCTCTTGTGCAATTTTTGGGTATTGGTCACGTGATTTTTAGTATGGGCATTATTGTCTACTTTTCCCCCAGGGTTGGGTTGTTTTACCTCTGAGCGGCCCTTTTTTGCACACAATGGGCTAAATGGCCAGGTCACATGGACCCCGAAGGCTCAGAGAAGGTTGCGGGAGGAGACCCAATGGAGCAGCTGTTGGGAGACAGATGGTAGCCTCCCGTCAAGGCCATCCAGTGTGTTCTTTAACGTTGAGTTGTTTTACCTCTGAGAGGCACTTTTTTGCACACAATGGACTAAATGGCCAGGTAAACAAAGACCCCGAAGTCTCAGAGAAGGTTGGGGGAGGAGACCCACTGGAGCAGCTGTTGGGAGACAGATGGTAGACTCCCGTCAAGGCCAGCAAGCGTGTTCTTTAACGTGCACAGGGTATGGCTCTCCCGCACACGGGGCCACGGCTTAACGTCCCATCCGACGGACGGCGGCCTTTCCAAGCCCATCGGTGTCCCCTACTGACCGTGGGCAGGGCGGGGAATTTTGCGGAGATAAATCTCAACGCTGACCCAGCTGGAACTCGAACCTTTGAACTACAGATTACGAGCGTGGCGCGCTACCGACTGAGCCACCCCCGCCCCTTTCCCCCAGGACTTTAGTTTTATTCACTGCAGGGCTCTGCTGGAGATTCTCAACGGAAACTATCAGTCATTTTTGAGTTTCGACCTACAGAAACGGTACAGTCGCTCAAAAAAAATCCGAACACTGTGGTTGATTACAGAATTCAGAAAAAAATATCTGACAATGATTTTTTTTAGAAATTAGTGATCTGGCAACCTTCGTGTCACGTGATTACAGAATTCAGGAAAACTATCTGGAGCGTGTACAGCAACTGTACACGCTCCAGTTACCGTTCACAGCAAACTGGCAGTAACTGCAGTAACTGCACACGCTCCAGTTTGCTGTGAACGGTAACTGCACACGCTCAATATTTCCGTGAGTGAGCCCACACGATCTAGTATAAAAAAATAATATGACCACCTACAGTCGCTCAAAAAAATATCCGAACACTGTGGTTGATTACAGAATTCAGAAAAAATATCTGACAATGATTTTTTTAGAAATTAGTGATCTCGCAACCTTTGTGTTGTAACGTACACTTGCAAGTACATGTACGTACACGAAGTTGCGAGATCACTAATTTCTAAAAAAATTGTTTCCAGATATTTTTTCTGAATTCTGTAATCAACCATAGTGTTCGGATATTTTTTGAGCGACTGTAGAATTAAGCCTGCTATATATTTAAAATTAAGTCTTTTGTTACTACACCGTCCTGGCAAAAAAAAATAAACTTCATTCTCTTTGAAAACGGGCAGCCCGTATTTGCCCGAAGGCGTCGTATTATTCTTCTACATAGTTCATATCTACTCTTATGAAATGGGGCGGGGGTGGCTCAGTCGGTAGCGCGCCAGGCTCGTAATCTGTAGTTCCCAGGTTCGAGTCCCATCTGGGTCAACGTTGCGATTTATCTCCGCAAAATTTCCCCGCCTTGCCCACGGTCAGTAGGGGACACCGATGGGCTTGGAAAGGCCGCCGTCCGTCGGATGGGACGTTAAGCCGTGGCGCCGTGTGCGGGAGAGCCATATCCTGTGCACGTTAAAGAACACGCTGGATGACCTTGACGGGAGGCTACCATCTGTCTCCCAACAGCTGTTCCAGTGGGTCCCCTTCCCCAACCTTCTCTGAGCCTTCGGGGTCTATGTGACCTGGCCATTTAGCCGATGGTGTGCAAAAAAGTGCCGCTCAGAGTTAAAACAATCCAATCCAACTCTTATGAAACCGTCTGCTTTCGTCCGACTGTCATGTCAATTAAAGTGGAATGTTTTCTCGAAAGCATATTCAAGGCGATGAGCTCCTAGTCACTGATAAATTCAGAATGGATTATTTTAATCTCCCCCGGCGATTCATCATTAAGCATTTCCAGCTTCAAAAGCTCCACTAATAATTATTGACTTCATCTCCAAAGCATTCACTGGAGGAAGAGCAGCTCATTAGTAAAATCGAAGGCTGGTGCTTTTAAATATATCTTGATATTTCGGCTCCGTTTCTCTCTTCTGCGGAATAGTTCTCATCACATTAATCAGAAAATGAGTCCAAATGCCATCTTGAATATCTTTATTTGAAAATCTTAAGTTATAGGAATAGGTTTGGGTTGTTTAACTCTGAGTGGCACTTTTTTGCACACCATGGGCTAAATGGCCAGGTTACATGGACCCCGAAGGCTCAAAGAAGGTTGGGAGAGGGATTGGGTTGGGTTGTTTTACCTCTGAGCGGCACTTTTTTGCACACCATGGGCTAAATGGCCAGGTCACATGGACCCCGAAGGCTCAGAGAAGGTTGGGGGAGGGGACCCACTGGAACAGCTATTGGGAGACAGATGGTAGTCTCCCACGAAGTCCATCCAGCGTGTTCTTTAACGTGCACAGGGTGTGACTCTCCCGCACACAGACCACGGCTTAACGTCCATTCCGACGGACGGCGACCTTTCCAAGCCCATCGGTGTCCCCTACTGACCGTGGGCAGGGCGGGGAATTTTGCGAAGATAAATTTCAACGCTGACCCAGCTGGGACTCGAACCTGGGAACTACAGATTACGAGTCTGGTGCGCTACCGACTGAGCCACCCCCGCCCCAATTTATAGGATTAATAAGTTTTAATTGTTCTTATAGCAAAACTTTCTTATTATTGCTCTGCCAAAATATCCGACAATTTCCATGTTATATCAATGGGTATCTAACTTCGAAAATCTATTATACTTCTGAAATACAGTTCCCAGGTTCGAGTCCCAACTGGGCCAGCGTTGAGATTTATCTCCGAAAAACCCCCCGCCCTGCCCTAGGTCAATAGGAGACACCGAATGGCTTGGAAAGGACACCATCCGTCTGATGGGACTTTAAGCCGTGTCCCGTGTGCGGGAGAGCCATACCCTGTGCATGTTAAAGAGCACTGATGCTGGATGGACTGATGCTACCATCTGTCTCCCAACAGCTGTTCCAGTTGGTCCCGTCTCCAAACCTTCTCTGAGCCTTCGGGGTCCATGTGACCTGGCCATTTACCCATTGTGTGCAAAAAAGTGCCGCTCAGAGGTAAAACAATCCAGCAAACCCATTACGGTAAAAAATTAGTTTAATGTTTGAGGGAAAAAATGACTCAATTTGCTTTTATAGTTACTATACCGGAATTGTAGAAAAAAATTAAATTTCTTTCACACCTTTCGTTTTAACCCTTTCACGACTAAGGGAAACATTTTTCCCATTTTAAAGTTGGTGATTGTCGTATTTAATTATAACCTTATCTGCATTTTTTATACAGAATGTCAAAATAGAACGTATGCCGAACGCAATTACGTAAACGGGAACGTTTAGAAAACTTAAACAGAACTGTCAGGACGCATAATATATGTACTATGTGCAATGTCCATCTTTGCCTCACTACCAAAAGAAATTGCTTCGCAGAATATCATAATTAGCACATCGTTTTGTATAGTAATTTTATTTCATAATTTTGTATTATTTTAGTTAACATTTTGTTCTAATAAACCAATAAATAAATGACATTGCATAATAAGCCTAACTATAATTTGTGTTACCTTTATAGTCCATTGGGAAAAATATTTCCCATAAAAATCCAAAAAAACTACACATTGTTATGTATTTTTCTTATGATTTTTATTTATTTTACGTCTAAACAAACTAAAATAAACAGTTACATACTAATATTTACTCTTAGAAACCTTATGGTCCTGAAAGGGTTAAGACTAACTATTTACAAAAAAAAAAGCGCTGTTTTCTTCTTAATGAAATATAATAATACCAATATAAATAAAAAAGCTTTTACCTTTCGTAAATCTATAATCTGAAATTAATGAACTTTTGAGACTTTTTCATTGTCATTGTGTTGATAAACATTTTTTCGCTCGATCTTTTTTTGTGCTCTTTAGAATATTCTTATTGTAAGAGTCGGAGCAAAAAATTCTAAACTCGATCGGAGAGTTAATATTAATGAAGAGGAAGACTTGTGCCGCTTTTAATTAAGACGATATCAACCTTTTGTTGGTGAAGAAGTCGAGATTATCTTTTTTCAAACAAAATTCAAGAGTACACCAGTTAATGAGTTTCTACATTGGTGCTAAGAATTCCAAGTAAAACAGATTAAATTTCTTCTCTTTAGGGTCTGCCAGAGGTCTGAAACTAAATTCGAGAGGGCGCCTTCATTGCACACGACAGTTTTTTTTAACTTAAATGCATTCCAGAACCTCTTAGGTATTTGAAAAAAATTGTAGTTTAAATTTTTTGTCGCAATTTTACTTGTTGTTGGCCAATGTCTCTCAATGCTGATCTGTTCGCAATTCTGCGTAAGGGCAGTCTTCAGGCTACTACCTTATTCACAGTCCTCAAGTTTCAAGCCCGACTAAACAGTCTCCAAATTCGCAGACCACCACTGAGCACAGTCTGCAAATTCCGAAAACCTCTTACACAGTCTTCAATCTCCAATGTTCCTCTTACGCACACTGCCCAAGTTCCGAGCCACATTAGGACAGTCTCTAAGTTCCGAGATCATTTTAAGTTGAGGCTCAAAGTTCCGAGACCGCTTTAAGTTTTAGTCTGCAAATTTCGGGACAATTTTAAGTTTAGTCTCCAAGTTCCGAGACCATTTTAAGTTTAATCCGCAAGTCCCGAGACAATTTCAAGTTTAGTCACCAAATTCTGAGACCACTTTAAATTTAGTCTCAAAGTTCCGAAACTCTCTTACACATTCTCCAAGCTCCAATGTCCGTTATATGCACAATCCCCAAGTTCCGAGACACAGGGGCGGGGGTGGCTCAGTCGGTAGCGCGCCAGACTCATAATCTGTAGTTCCCAGGTTCGAATCCCAGCTGGGTCACCGTTGATATTTATCTCCGCAAAATTCCCCGCCCTGCCCACGGTCAGTAGGGGACACCGATGGGCTTGGAAAGGCCGTCGTCCTTCGGATGGGACGTTAAGCCGTGGCCCCGTGTGCGGGAGAGCTCATACCCTGTGCACATTTAAGAACACGCTGGATGGTCTTGACGGGAGGCTACCATCTGTCTCCCAACAGCTCTTCCAGTGGGTCCCCTCCCCCAACCTACTCTGAGCCTTCGGGATCCATGTGACCTGGCCATTTAGCCCATGGTGTGCAAAAAAGTGCCGCTCAGAGGTAAAACAACCCAATCCGAGACACATTAAAGACAGTCCCCAAGTTCTGAGACAATCTTAAGCACAGTTTCCAAGTTTTCTGCCAAGCAAAAAAAAAAACTACTATTCAAATACAAAAGGCTGCTCTTTCCCAGAAAAAATTTGCATTTTTCAATTTCTCACATTGATAGGAAAAGATAAGTTTTTTTTTTGTTTCCAGCCATCGGCTTTTACTGCTAGTGACTGGAAGAAAGATGAATCAATCATCAAATAATCCCAGCAGGTTAAAGGACAGACTTTAATGAGATAACATCCAGCTTAGTTTTGAGTATGATTACCCATCAGGCATTTCAGATGTTCCTGGATGGATATCGTAAAGCAAAGAAAGATATATAGAGAGAAATGAGCAAAATATGGAAAGTTGGTTATTGAAAAAGGGTGAAATTGGATTGAAGGATAAAGATTGAGAAGAAAGATTTGAGCGAAATTTATTCTGAAGGGAAAGAAAAACTCCCGGGCAATTCACGAGAGTGGTGAATGTGTGGGTGAATTGTTTTAGAAGCGCATCAGAAAGAATCACACAGACGCTACACTAACCTACTCAAACGTTAGCGTTGTTGGGTTGGGATGTTTTACCTCTGAGCGGCACTTTTTTGCACACCATGGGCTAAATGGCCAGGTCACATGGACCCCGAAGGCTCAGAGAAGGTTGGGGGAGGGGACCCACTGGAACAGCTCTTGAGAGACATATGGTAGCATCCCGTCAACGCCATCCAGCGTGTTCTTTAATGCACACATGGTATGGCTCTCCCGCACACGGGACCACGGCTTAACGTCCCATCCGACTGACGGCGGCCTTTCCAAGCCCATCGGTGTTCCCCTACTGACCGTGGACAGGGCGGGAAATTTTGCGGAGATAAATCTCAACGATGACCCAGCTGGGACTCGAACCTGGGAACTACAGATTACGAGCCTGGCGCGTAACCGACTGAGTCACCCCCCGACCCTGAAAAAGGGTGAAATTGGATTGAAGGATAAAGATTGAGAAGAGAGATTTGAGCGAAATCTATTCTGAAGGGAAAGAAAAACTCCCGGGCAATTCACGAGAGTGGTGAATGTGTGTGTGAATTGTTTTAGAAGAGCATCTAGAAAGAATCACACAGAAGCTACACTAACCTACTCAAACGTTAGCGAATTTCTATGCAAGTTCAATGAGAATCGAATTTCGAAGCTCTATAACTTCTAAAATAGGGGCGGGGGTGGCTCAGCCGGTAGCGCGCCAGGCTCGTAATCTGTAGTTCCCAGGTTCGAGTCCCAGTTGAGTCAGCGTTGAGATTTATCTCCGCAAAATTTCCCGCCCTGCCCACGGTCAGTAGGGGACACCGATGGGCTTGGAAAGGCCGCCGCCCGTCGGATGGGACGTTAAGCCGTGGCCCCGAGTGCGGGAGAGCCATACCCTGTGCACGTTAAAGAACACGCTGGATGGCCTTGACGGGAGGCTACCATTGTCTCCCAACAGCTGTTCCAGTGGGTCCCCTCCCCAAAGCTTCTCTGAGCCTTCGGGGTCCATGTGACCTAGCCATTTAGCCCATGGTGTGAAAAAAAGTGCCGCTCAGAGGTAAAACAACCCAACAACCCGCACATGGAACCACGGCTTAACGTCCCATCCGACGGACGGCGGCCAATCCAAGTCCATCGGTGTCCCCTTCTGACCAAGGGCAGGGCAGGAAGTTTGTGATTGGGGAAAAGCTAGTATAGCTGGAAATTCGATTCTGTGAATCTGCGTCCTGTTGCACTAAAGAGCTCGGGCATTTCATGTCACGTGATTGGGATGACCCTTTCAAAGCACCATAACTTCGAAAGTATGCTTTTTACGGTAAGAAATCACCGGACAAGAATTATAGACCTCGGTGAAATCTCTCGCTAAATCCTGTTTTTTCAAATATTCTTCTAATATTTGAAAACATGGCGTGAGGGCCCTCTCATGTTATAAGAGCATCAGACTGATGTTTGTAGGTTCGAGACCCGATTTTGCGTGCATTGAAAGCATTCTCCTGTACCAGATTTGTAGTCTTGGGTGAAAGGAGATTGCGATTGGTTTAGAAATGATATCCAAGGATGGGACGATAAGCCGTGGTTTGATGTACTAAAAAGATCAGGGAAAGAGGGTTGGGTTGGGTTGTTTTACCTCTGAGCGGCACTTTTTTGCACACCATGGGCTAAATGGCCAGATCACATGGACCCCGAAGGCTCAGAGAAGGTTGGGGGAGGGGACCCACTGGAACAGCTGTTGGGAGACAGACGGTAGCCTCCCGTCAAGGCCATCCAGCGTGTTCTTTAACGTGCACAGGGTATGGCTCTCCTGCACACGGGGCCACGGCTTAACGTCCCATCCGACGGACGGCGCCTTTTCAAACCCATCGGTGTCCCCTACTGACCGTGGGCAGGGTGGGGAATTTTGCGGAGATAAATCTCAACGCTGACCCAGCTGGGACTCGAACCTGGGAACTACATATTACGAGCCTGGCCCGCTACCGACTGAGCCACCCCCGCCCCAGTCTACAGAGAACCAAATGAGAGAAAGTACTGATTCAGAAACTGAACAAACTTAATTCTATCAAAAGTCCGTGGTGTACTTTTGCGGAAAGCTCCAGAATTAAACTGGCAACTGCATTCCACGAACGTGACCACAATATCAAGAAGTTAAAATCCCTCTAATTTACTCCATTGTTAATTTCTAGCTTCAGAAAGCGTTCGCGCTTTTCAACTTGCGATGCTCAAAGCAATGCTATCTGATCGGTCACTCTGAGCAACGATAAAGCGATTTGCTCACTGTTCGTGTACATCAGTAACACTTCCTGTGGCGAACGTGCAAAGCCAACCTTGGAGATGGATTTAAAACGGTCCGTGCACACGAGCTCCTGAAATGCTTTAATGATTCGACTGTCTCATTAAATCTGGGACGTTGCATCCGCTGTTGCCATTCAGAGAACAGTAATTAAACGAGTAGTATGAGGCGTGATGTCGGTGTCTCGACTGTAGTCCAACTACAGTTGGTATCGATTTCAAGGAGAGTCAGTTTCCGACCTCTCTTTTAACCCGAAAATCCAAAGGGAGGCTGGGAAATCGAGGGTTGAGTCTGCCATCGTTGTGAAGTGGCTGTTAGGGTTTCTAGAGATTTCCTGAATTTCATTAGCATGGCTGATTAGGAAAGACAAACACGACGTTAACGGGATTCAAACGTGCAAATGGAATTTGGAATATTGCAACGCGAAACCTTTGAGTTCGTTAACGATTTACGTTACGTTGCGGACTGCTTGCTAATTTCTCGCAAGATTCGAGGTTTTCGAGTCTCATTTGGTTGAATATTTATTGGAAGAGTGTTTGGATTGCATCGATTCCACTTGTTTTACCTCTGAACGGCACCTTTTTGCACACCATGGACTAAATGGACAGATCATAAGGACCCCGAAAGCTCAGAGAAGGTTGGGGGAGGGAACCCACTGGAACAGCTTTTGGGAGACAGATGGTAGCCTCCCGTCAAGTCCATCCAGCGTGTTCTTTAACGTGCACAGGGTATGGCTCTTCCGCACACGGGGTCACGGCTTACAGTCCCATCCGACGGACGGTGGCCTTTCCAATCCCATAAGTGTCTCCTACTGACCGAGGGCAGCGCGGGGAATTTTGCGGAGGTAAATCTCAATGCTGACCCAGCTGGGACTCGAACCTGGGAACTACAGATTACGAACCTGACGCGCTACCGACTGAGCCACCCCCGCCGCTGCCTGCTACCGACTGAGGCAACTCTCATCGTAGTTTATTCAGTACGTTGGAATCTATTTGATCTTGTTTAGACCACTTTCGTCATCCATTAACATCCATTGATTCTATGGTTGAGTGGTTTTTAGCTTAGGATAACAACTGCGAACTTATTAATGATCAGAAAATTAATTTCGTCGTCTTCGGAGAAATAAAGACTTTTTTTTATTAAAATACTTGATATCGAAATTGACTTGAATACGAAATGCAAAATAGAAAGTTGTTCCCGTGTTTCAGCTTTCTTGGAATTCTTGGAAGGAGACTGTTGCGTCATAATAATGAAATTTTCTGTTCCTGTTGTCGTTGGTGTGTGTTCTCGAGAGCCGCAGCTGTTGCAATATTCTTGCTCGAAAATTCGATTGTTTCTTCTGGGAGCAACGCTACAGCTATTTTTCGCAACCTTTTCGAAACGCTGCCCGCTAAGATGCAGCTCACGTAATAGCATTTGTAGGTGAAATACTTCTGCGGTAAGGTTGCCTTTTTTGACTAAGTTATGCACAAGTTTTTGTCGAATTTTTCATTTTTTTACTTTAACTATTACTATTTTATATACTACGGAATAAAAACAAAAACTTTGAAACTCCTAAAAGGAAATTCTAACTTGAATTCATTTGAATTTTTTTTGCGAGAAACGCCAAAAGAACGCCTGAGTCTGAGGCCAAAACTGATAGAGATCCAGTTAGAATGTTTATATCCCTGAGACAAGAAGATTATGGCATATCGGAAAGAAGATGGGGTAGCAAGTGGGTTGGGGGCGGCGAGGTAGCAAGTGATGGGGGTGGCGAGGTAGCAAGTGGTGGGGGAGGCGAGGTAACAAGTGGTTTGGGGGATGTAGCAAGTGGGTTGGGTTGGGGACGATGTAGCAAGTGGGTTGGGGGCGAGGTAGCAAGTGGGTTGGGGGCGATGTAGCAAGTGGTTTGGGTTGGGGGCGATGTAGCAAGTGGTTTGGGTTGGGGGATGTAGCAAGTGGGTTGGGGGCGAGGTAGCAAGTGGGTTGGGTTGGGGGATGTAGCAAGTGGGGTAGGAGCGATATAGCAAGTGGGTTGGGGGCGAGGTAGCAAGTGGGTTGGAGGCGAGGTAGCAAGTGGGTTGGGGGCGAGGTAGCAAGTGGGTTGGGTTGGGGGGGATGTAGCAAGTGGGTTGGGGGGGATGTAGCAAGTGGGTTGGGGGCGATGTAGCAAGTGGGTTGGGGGCGATGTAGCAAGTGGGTTGGGTTGGGGGAATGTAGCAAGTGGGTTGGAAGCGACGTAGCAAGTGGGTTGAGGGCGAGGTAGCAAGTGTGTTGGGGGCGATGTAGCAAGTGGGTTGGGAGCGATGTAGCAAGTGGGTTGGGGGCGATGTAGCAAGTTGGTTGGGTTGGGGGCGATGTAGCAAGTGGGTTGGGTTGGGGGATGTAGCAAGTGGGTTGGGGGCGATGTAGCAAGTGGGTTGGGTTGGGGGATGTAACAAGTGGGTTGGGTTTGTAGCAAGTGGGTTGCGGGCGAGGTAGCAAGTGGGTTGGGGGGAGGAGGTTCGAAGAGAAACAGGAATAAAAACGTCTCAGTAATCATCTTAAAATATATTGCACCCGTTGCAAATAGAGACACAATCGTAAATAAGAAAATACGACATTCAGACAAAAAGCGGAGCCATAAATTTTCCGTGTTGGAGAAGAATCGACTTGATAGCTCGTTCTCGAAAGGAGGAAACGATAAAAAATATATATTTTGCGCTCGTTATTAAACTTTAATCTTCATCGAGAAATATAAACCCCTTTTCAAGCATGGAATCACCGCTTGTGGTCTGAAAGAGAAATGGAAAATGGATGTAAGTTGATTATCATCCCTTTCATGTAACAAAAGGATGATAAATATATATTATGTATCGTTTGAGATGTGTGAGGAAAAATGATCTCTCGTTCAGTAGTAAATAATCACAGGATAAGTCCTGTAGACATGGAACTCATGAAATGATGAGCTGAAAACAATTTGGTTTTGCCATTTCGGATATCTCGTTGTTTGAACATCGAAGAAATATCTTTTTTTTTATATGGGGCGGGGGTGGCTCAGTCGGTAGCGCACCAGGCTCGTAATCTGTAGTTCCCAGGTTCGAGTCCCAGCTGGGTCAGTCTTGAGATTTATCTCCGCAAAATTCCCCCGCCCTGCCCACGGTCAGTAGGGGACACCGATGGGCTTGGAAAGGCCGCCGTCCGTCGGATGGGACGTTAAGCCGTGGCCCCGTGTGCGAGAGAGCCATACCTTTGCACGTTAAAGAACACGCTGGATGGCCTTGACGGGTTGGTTGGTTCGTTGTTTTACCTCTGAGCGGCACTTTTTTGCATACCATGTGCTAAATGGCCAGGTCACATGGACCCCGAAGGCTAAGAGAAGGTTGGGGGAGGGGACCCGCTGGAACAGCTGTTGGGAGACATGGTAGCCCCCCGTCAAGGCCATCCAGCGTGTTCTTTAACGTGCACAGGGTATGGCCCTCCCGCACACGGAGCCACGGCTTAACGTCCCATCCAACGGACGGCGGCCTTTCCAAGCCAATCGGTGTCACCTACTGACCGTGGGCAGGGCGGGGAATTTTGCGGAGATAAATCTCAACGCTGACCCAGCTGGGACTCGAACCTGGGAACTACAGATTACGAGCCTGCCGCCCCCGCCCCTGGCCACCCCCGCCCCAGGCCTTGACGGGAGGCTGCCATCTGTCTCCCAACACCTGTTCCAGTGGGTCCCCTCCCCCAACATTCTCTGAGCCTTCGGGGTCCATGTGACCTGGCCATTTAGGCCATGGTGTGCAAAAAAGTGCCGATCAGAGGTAATACAACCGAACCGAAATCTTTTTTTTTATATCACTTTTAATGTCCATTTCGAGAATTGTCACGACCATATCTCATGTGTATATAGGCCGTGGGCATATAGGAAGTAGTTTTAGCGATTCAGCTCTATGAACTTTTAAAAAGGTTTTTGGCGTGTTAAAGCATTTCAGAGTAACTGGAGCTCTTGCAACCTACTGGAGTGAGTGCTAGTTAACCATGGTCCAGTTAGTTTTGTAGCTGCTTTCGTTGTTTGGATTGTTTCACTTCTGAGAGACCATTTTTTTTTCATATAAAATGGGTTGGGTTGTTTTACCTCTGAGCGGCACTTTTTTGCACACCATGGGCTAAATGGCTAGGTCACATGGACCCCGAAGGCTCAGAGAAGCTTTGGGGAGGGGACCCACTGGAACAGCTGTTGGGAGACAATGGTAGCCTCCCGTCAAGGCCATCCAGCGTGTTCTTTAACGTGCACAGGGTATGGCTCTCCCGCACTCGGGGCCACGGCTTAACGTCCCATCCGACGGGCGGCGGCCTTTCCAAGCCCATCGGTGTCCCCTACTGACCGTGGGCAGGGCGGGGAATTTTGCGGAGACAAATCTCAACGCTGACTCAGCTGGGACTCGAACCTGGGAACTACAGATTACGAGCCTGGCGCGCTACTGACTGAGCCACCCCCGCCCCCGTATAAAATGGACTAAAGGGCCTCATCACAAGGACCCCGAAGGCTCAGAGAAGGTTGGGGGAGTGGATCCACTGGAACAGCTGTTGAGAGACAGATGATAACCTCCCGTCAAGGCCATCTAGCGTGTTCTTTATCGTGCACAGGGTATGGCTGTTCGGCACACGGGGCCACGGCTTTATGTCCCATCCGAAGGACGGCTGCCTTTCCAATCCATCAGTGTCTCCTACTGACCGTGGGTAGGGTGGGGAATTTTGCGGAGATAAATCTCAACGCTGACTCAGCTGGGACTCGAACTTGGGAACTACAGATTACGAGCCTGGCACACTACCGACTGATTCACCTGCACCCCAAGATTGAAGGGAGAATACCTACTGGCCAGTTATTATGAGACAGAAATAGACTTCCCTCTGAGCGGCACTTTTTTGCACACCATGGGCTAAATGGCCAGGTCACATGGACCCCGAAGGCTCAGAGAAGGTTGGGAGAGGGGATCCACTGGAACAGCTGTTAGGAGACAGATGGTAGCCTCTCGTCAAGGCCATCAAGCGTGTTCTTTAACGTGCACAGGGTATGTCTTTCCCGCACACGGAGTTGGGTTGGGTTGTTTTACCTCTGAGCGGCACTTTTTTGCACACCATGGGCTAAATGGCCAGATCACATGGACCCCGAAGGCTCAGAGAAGGTTGGGGGAGGGGACCCACTGGAACAGCTGTTGGGAGACAGATGGTAGCCTCCCGTCAAGGCCATCCAGCGTGTTCTTTAACGTGCACAGGTTATGGCTCTCCCGCACACGGGGCCACGGCTTAACGTCCCATCCGACGGACGGCGGCCTTTCCAAGCCCATCGGTGTCCCCTACTGACCGTGGGCAGGGCGGGGAATTTTGCGGAGATAAATCTCAACGCTGACCCAGCTTAGACTCGAACCTGGGACCCGCACACGGGGCCACGGCTTAACGTCCCATCCGACGGACGGCGGCCTTTCCAATCCCATCGGTGTCCCCTACTGACCGGGGGCAGGGCGGGGAATTTTGCGGAGATAAATCTCAACGCTGACCCAGCTGGGACTCGAACCTGAAAACTGCAGATTACGACCCTGGCCAGCTACCGACTGAGCAACCCTTTGAGGTGAGAAAGTGGAAAAATAAAGCCCTCTAGATCGGAGTTCTGGACCATTCCGGATTAGTCCGGTTCTTAGTCTACCCCCACGTACTTCCGTCGTGTTGGAGTGTGAGGAATCCATCTTGCTGTCTTCGGATTTGAACAATGGATAGCCAGAATGACTTACAAGATTTTATCTATTGATCTACTTCAGCCCAGGGAAAATTCAATTTATTTGCACAATATTTAAATACGTAGCTAATACACAGTAAAGTTCCACAAGAGTTAAATACTAACTTGCAAGTAGATGTTTACAAAACATATGCAACTGAAGTGGAAGAAATATATCATAATTAAAAAATATCTAAAGTGAAAATAAGCAACATAACTCTATTAAAATTAATTATTTTAATAAGAAATCGCTTCTCCGAATTCTTCTATAATTCTTTTTCTCTTTTTTTCCCCGCCCTGCCCACGGTCTGTAGGGGACACCGATGGGCTTGGAAAGGCCGCCGCTCGTCGGATGGGACGTTAAGCCGTGGTTCCGTGTGCGGGAGAGCCATACTCGTGCACGTTAAAGAACCAGCTGGATGGCCTTGACGGGAAGCTACCATCTGTCTCCCAACAACTGTTCCAGTGGGTCCCCTCCCCCAACCTTCTCTGAGTCTTCGGGGTTCTTGTGACCTGGCCATTTAGCACATGGTGTGCAAAAAAGTGCCGCTCAGAGGTAAAACAACCCAACGTTAAAGAACACGGTGGGTGGCCTTGACGAGAGGCTACCATCCGTCTCCTAACAGCTGTTCCAGTGGGTCCCCTCCCCCAACCTTCTTTGAGCCATCGGGGTCCATGTGACTTGGCCATTTAGCCCATGGTGTGCAAAAAAGTGCCACTCAGAGGTAAAACAACCCAACGTAACCCCTCTTCTCTCTTACAAATTTTATTTGACATCAGTGGCTCGTGGGCCTTAGTCTGTCCAGAATATATCCAGTGTACGTTAAAGAACATTCTTAATAATCTTGACGGGAGGATACCATCTGTCTCCTAACAGCTGTCCAGTAGGTCTCCTCCCAACATTCTCTGAACCTTCGGGTTCCTTGGGACTTGGTCATTTATCCCATTGTGTTCACAAAAGTGACGCTAAGAGGTAAAACAACCTGCAACACAACCATGAGAACTTTTAGAGACCCAAGTCTCATTTCTACTGCGGGAGGGGGGGTGGCTCAGTTGGTAGCGCGCCAGGCTCGTAATCTGTAGTTCCCAGGTTCGAGTCCCAGCTGGGTCAGCGTTTAGATCTACCTCTGCAAAATTCCCTGCTTTGCCCACGGTCAGTAGGGGACACCGATGGGCTTGGAAAGGCCGCCGTCCGTTGGATGGGACGTTAAGCCGTGGCCAGTGTGCGGGAGAACCATACCCTGTGCACGTTAAAGAACACGCTGGATGGACTTGACGGGAGGATACCATCTGTCTCCCAACAGCTGTTCCAGTGGGTTCCCTCCCCCAACCTTCTCTGAGCCTTCGGGTTCCATGTGAACTGGCTATTTAGCCCATGGCGTGCAAAAAAGTGCCGCTCAGAGGTAAAACAACCCAACCTTCATTTCTACTAACTCTTACATCTCCTTCGCATCCTGCTAATGAGTTATAATCACTCCGATAAATTCTGGAAAATGAACAACCTTCTTGACAAGAGCAGAGAACAGAATGACAGCAACGAGCAATTACTCCTTTCTCTCGGTTTATAGGGGGGGGGGGGGGGTGACAACAAGCGATCGCTTGCAGTGCAAAACTTTGATTTTCATTAAGAAGCAAGTGCTGTTCAAAACTGAAGCTTACCAGTATTTTAAAAGCATCTTGTTTCTAAACTGAAGCCTACCGGTATTTTAAAAGCATCTTGTTTCTAAACTGAAGCCTATTGGTATTTTAAAAGCATCATGTTTCTAAACTGAAGCCTACCGGTATTTTAAAAGCATCTTGTTTCTAAACTGAAGTCTACCGGTATTTTAAAAGCATCTTGTTTCTAAACTGAAGCCTACCGGTATTTTAAAAGCATCTTGTTTCTAAACTGAAGCCTACCGGTATTTTAAGAGCATCTTGTTTCTAAACTGAAGCCTACCGGTATTTTAAGAGCATCTTGTTTCTAAACGAAGCCTACCGGTATTTCAAGAGCATCTTGTTTCTAAACTGAAGCCTACCGGTATTTTAAGAGCATCTGGTTTCTAAACTGAAGCCTACCGGTATTTTAAGAGCATCTGGTTTCTAAACTGACGCCTACCAGTATTTTAAGAGCATCTGGTTTCTAAACTGACGCCTACCGGTATTTTAAGAGCATCTGGTTTGTAAACTGAAGCCTACCGGCATTTTAAGAGCATCTTGTTTGTAAACTGAAGCCTACCGGCATTTTAAGAGCATCTTGTTTGTAAACTGAAGCCTACCGGCCTTTTAAGAGCATCTTGTTTGTAAACTGAAGCCTACCGGCCTTTTAAGAGCATCTTGTTTCTAAACTGAAGCCTACCGGCCTTTTAAGAGCATCTTGTTTCAAAACTGAAGCCTACCGGCATTTTAAGAGCATCTTGTTTCAAAACTGAAACCTACCGGCATTTTAAGAGCATCTTGTTTGTAAACTGAAGCCTACCGGCATTTCAAGAGCATCTTGTTTCTAAACTGAAGCCAACCGGCATTTCAAGAGCATCTTGTTTCTAAACTGAAGCCTACCGGCATTTCAAGAGCATCTTGTTTCTAAACTGAAGCCTACCGGTATTTTAAGAGCATCTTGTTTCTAAACTGAAGCCTACCGGTATTTTAAGAGCATCTTGATTCTAAACTGAAGCCTACCGGTATTTTAAGAGCATCTTGTTTCTAAACTGAAGCCTACCGGTATTTTAAGAGCATCTTGTTTCTAAACTGAAGCCTACCGGTATTTTAAGAGCATCTTGTTTCTAAACTGAAGCCTACCGGTATTTCAAGAGCATCTTGTTTCTAAACTGAAGCCTACCGGTATTTCAAGAGCATCTTGTTTCTAAACTGAAGCCTACCGGTATTTCAAGAGCATCTTGTTTCTAAACTGAAGCCTACCGGCATTTTAAGAGCATCTGGTTTCTAAACTGAAGCCTACCGGCATTTTAAGAGCATCTGGTTTCTAAACTGAAGCCTACCGGCATTTTAAGAGCATCTGGTTTCAAAACTGAAGCCTACCGGCATTTTAAGAGCATCTGGTTTGTAAACTGAAGCCTACCGGCATTTTAAGAGCATCTGGTTTGTAAACTGAAGCCTACCGGCATTTTAAGAGCATCTTGTTTGTAAACTGAAGCCTACCGGCCTTTTAAGAGCATCTTGTTTGTAAACTGAAGCCTACCGGCATTTTAAGAGCATCTTGTTTCTATACTGAAGCCTACCGGCCTTTTAAGAGCATCTTGTTTCAAAACTGAAGCCTACCGGCATTTTAAAAGCATCTTGTTTCTAAACTGAAGCCTACCGGCCTTTTAAGAGCATCTTGTTTGTAAACTGAAGCCTACCGGCCTTTTAAGAGCATCTTGTTTCTAAACTGAAGCCTACCGGCATTTCAAGAGCATCTTGTTTCTAAACTGAAGCCAACCGGCATTTCAAGAGCATCTTGTTTCTAAACTGAAGCCTACCGGCATTTTAAGAGCATCTGGTTTCAAAACTGAAGCCTACCGGCATTTTAAGAGCATCTGGTTTGTAAACTGAAGCCTACCGGCATTTTAAGAGCATCTGGTTTGTAAACTGAAGCCTACCGGCATTTTAAGAGCATCTTGTTTGTAAACTGAAGCCTACCGGCCTTTTAAGAGCATCTTGTTTGTAAACTGAAGCCTACCGGCCTTTTAAGAGCATCTTGTTTCTAAACTGAAGCCTACCGGCCTTTTAAGAGCATCTTGTTTCAAAACTGAAGCCTACCGGCATTTTAAAAGCATCTTGTTTCTAAACTGAAGCCTACCGGTATTTTAAAAGCATCTTGTTTCTAAACTGAAGCCTACCGGTATTTTAAGAGCATCTTGTTTCTAAACTGAAGCCTACCGGTATTTTAAGAGCATCTTGTTTCTAAACTGAAGCCTACCGGTATTTCAAGAGCATCTTGTTTCTAAACTGAAGCCTACCGGTATTTCAAGAGCATCTTGTTTCTAAACTGAAGCCTACCGGTATTTCAAGAGCATCTGGTTTCTAAACTGAAGCCTACCGGTATTTTAAGAGCATCTGGTTTCTAAACTGAAGCCTACCGGTATTTTAAGAGCATTTGGTTTCTAAACTGACGCCTACCGGTATTTTAAGAGCATCTGGTTTCTAAACTGACGCCTACCTGTATTTTAAGAGCATCTGGTTTCTAAACTGAAGCCTACCGGCATTTTAAGAGCATCTGGTTTCTAAACTGAAGCCTACCGGCATTTTAAGAGCATCTGGTTTCTAAACTGAAGCCTACCGGCATTTTAAGAGCATCTGGTTTCAAAACTGAAGCCTACCGGCATTTTAAGAGCATCTGGTTTGTAAACTGAAGCCTACCGGCATTTTAAGAGCATCTGGTTTGTAAACTGAAGCCTACCGGCATATTAAGAGCATCTTGTTTGTAAACTGAAGCCTACCGGCCTTTTAAGAGCATCTTGTTTGTAAACTGAAGCCTACCGGCCTTTTAAGAGCATCTTGTTTCTAAACTGAAGCCTACCGGCCTTTTAAGAGCATCTTGTTTCAAAACTGAAGCCTACCGGCATTTTAAGAGCATCTTGTTTCTAAACTGAAGCCTACCGGTATTTTAAAAGCATCTTGTTTCTAAACTGAAGCCTACCAGTATTTTAAAAGCAACTTGTTTCTAAACTGAAGCCTACCAGTATTTTAAAAGCATCTTGTTTCTAAACTGAAGCCTGCTGGTCTATTAAGCATATTGTTTTGAAACAGCTGCCAAAAGTGATCGATGGTTTTTCATGTTTTTTTTTGTGATTTATCTGCAATTTGGATTGTTTTACTTGTGAGCAGCACTTTTTTGCACACAATGAGCTAAATGATTGTTGTGTGCTTTTGGTCACAAGAACCCCGAGCACTTAAAGAAGGTTGGAATAGGGGGGGGGGGGGGGAATTTAGTGGGCATCTGTTAGGAGACAGACGAGAGCCTTCCGTCAAGGCCATCCAGCGTGTTCTTTAACGTGCACAGGGTATGGCTCTCTCGCACACGGAGACACGGCTTAACGTCCCATCCTATGGACGGCACCTTTCCCGTCTCGACGGTGTTCAGTTTCTCCCCAGAGTATAGGTTAGTGTAGGTAAGGAGTCGGATTGTTTTACCTCTATGTGACACGTTTTTTCAAATGTTTTTAATTTATATATTTTTCATTCTGAAAACGAGATAAAAGAAAAGCTAGAATAAAACTCTTAAAGGAAACAAAAAACTAAAGAGTATATAATGACAGCGTACCCCCAAAAAATTATTAGCCGAACTGCAATAATAGTTTTTTTTTTATAAAATTGATACGAAATCAGTGTTAAAAATAGACTTTGGATTGGATTGTTTTACCTCTGAGCGGCACTTTTTTGCACACCATGGGCTAAATGGCCTCGTCACATGGACCCCGAAGGCTCAGAGAAGGTTGGGGGAGGGGACCCACTGGAACAGCTGTTAGAAGACAGATGGGAGCCTCCCGTCAAGGCCATCCAGCGTGTTCTTTAACGTGCACAGGGTATGGCTCTCCCACACACGGAGCCACGGCTTAACGTCCCATCCGACGGACGGCGCCTTTCCAAGCCCATCGGTGTCCCCTACTGACCGTGGGCAGGGCGGGGAAATTTGCGGAGATAAATCTCAACGCTGACCCAGCTGGGACTCGAACCTGGGAACTACAGATTACGAGCTGGCGCGCTACCGACTGAGCCACCCCCGCCAATTAAAAAAAAAAAGACAGGATAAAAAAATATAACCACTGAAAAAAAAAACGGAAGAAAATGTAATAAAAAAGTTCCAAATAAAGGTATTAAATTTCCGACCAAATAAATAGCGGAAGGATTTCCTCTCCTATTGCACATCTTTTTTTACCAGCGGTCGGATATCTGCGAACGTTCACGTAAATGGGATCGTTGAAAAGTTGCCTCCATGAGGGAAGAGACAAAGGGCACGTGAGGGAGGGCTATTAATCGCTGTCACCTTTTAGAGCTATTCAAACGAGAGAAAGAGATGTGGGGGATTGATCTTATTTTGCAGGCGCCAGATGCACGTGGGCCTAATGTCCGCCGGAAGCAGATTTGCCGGAAGTTGTGCCTTTGTCGTTTTGCATGCCAGAGCGATGAGAGATGTTAGAGGCAGGGGGACGAAGAGGAACAAGATGGAGAGATGAAGCTTTACTGTGATGTCAGTTGGGATAGAATCATTTGCATAAAAGATGACAAAAATATGTCGCTCGCCTTTTAAGTTTTAGCTCGTTTTAAAAAAGAGCTATTTTTATTTCGATTTTTTTAAAGGAATAATATTTTTACTTTGTCGTCTGTCTGTAGACATCGAACTTTTTTTGTTTTTAGAGATAAATTTAAAGTTCTTTTCGTGTTGGATACGTATCGATGAAACATTGCGATTCACATTTTTCGAATCTCCCAAAGCATATAATTGCGCCCTCTAACGGTGGAAAAAGTTAAAACTCCGAAATTTTAACCGAATATTGCAAACCATGTATTTACTCCAGCAGTTCCAAATTTTGGTTGGGTTGGGTTGGGTTGTTTTACCTCTGAGCGGCACATTTTTGCACACCATGGGCTAAATGGCCCGGTCACAAGGACCCCGAAGGCTCAGAGAAGGTTGGGGGAGGTGACCTACTGGAACAGCTGTTGGGAGACAGATGGTAGCCTTCCGTCAAGGACATCCAGTGTGTTCTTTAACGTGCACAGGGTATGGCTCTCCCGCACACGGGGCCACGACTTAACGTCCCATCCGACGAACGGCGGCCTTTCCACCCATCGGTGTCCCATATTGACCGTGGGCAGGGCCAAATTTTGGTAGTGGAACGTGAAGGTTACGAGGTTTGCATTGGCAACAATATGTTGTATTTTCTCGCCTCGTTAGTGTTGGGTTGTTTTACCTCTGAGCGGCACTTTTTTGCACCCCATGGGCAAAATGGCCAGGTCACACGGACCCCGAAGGCTCAGAGAAGGTTGGGCTAGGGGACCCACTGGAACAGCTGTTGGGAGACTTATGGTAGCCTCCCGTCGAGGCCATCCAGCGTGTTCTTTAACGTGCACAGGGTATGGCTCTCCCGAACACGGGGCCACGGTTTAACGTTCCATCCGACGGATGGCGGTCTTTCCAAGCCCATCGGTGTCCCTATTGACCGTGGGCAGGATGGGGAGTTTTGCAGAGATAAATCTCAACGCTGACACAGCTGCGACTCGAACCTGGGAACTGCAGTGTTGGGTTGTTTTACCTCTGAGCGGCACTTTTTTGCACCCCATGGGCAAAATGGCCAGGTCACACGGACCCCGAAGGCTCAGAGAAGGTTGGGCTAGGGGACCCACTGGAACAGCTGTTGGGAGACTTATGGTAGCCTCCCGTCGAGGCCATCCAGCGTGTTCTTTAACGTGCACAGGGTATGGCTCTCCCGAACACGGGGCCACGGTTTAACGTTCCATCCGACGGATGGCGGCCTTTCCAAGCCCATCGGTGTCCCTATTGACCGTGGGCAGGATGGGGAGTTTTGCAGAGATAAATCTCAACGCTGACACAGCTGGGACTCGAACCTGGGAACTGCAGATTACGAGCCTGGCGCTCTACCGACTGAGGTACACCCCTTAGTGTAAGAAGTAATTTCTTTCGTTTTCATTTTAAGAGATAATTGTTTGCTTATAGCGATAAAATTCGTTTTGTGTTAGATGGGTGTTGATTAAATATCCGATTTGCACTTTTAGAATCACTCAAAATTTTAAATTGTGCTCTCTAAAGTTGGATAAATTTCGAAATTGGAAACTTTCAAACGAATATACTGACTGATGTACAGTCGCTCAAAAAAATATCCGAACACCATGGTTGATTTACAGAATTCAGAAAAAATATCTGGCAACGATTTTTTTTTAGAAATTAGTGATCTGCCAACCTTCGTGTCACGTGACAGAACAGAAAATCGTTGCAAGATATTTTTTCTGAATTTTGTAATCAACCGTAGTGTTCGAATACTTTTTTGATCGACTGTAGGTGGTCATATTATTTTGATACTAGATCGTGTGGGCTCACTCACGGAAATATTGAGCGTGTGCAGTTACCGTTCACAGCAAACTGGAGTGTGTGCAGTAACTGCACACGCTCCAGTTTGCTGTGAACGGTAACTGGAGCGTGTACAGTTGCTGTACACGCTCCAGATATTTTTCCTGAATTCTGTAATCACGTGACACGAAGGTTGCCAGATATTTTTCCTGAATTGTGTAATCACGTGACACGAAGGTTGCCAGATCACTAATTTCTAAAAAAATCGTTGCCAGATATTTTTTCTGAATTCTGTAAATCAACCATGGCGTTCAGATACTTTTTTGAGCGACTGTATTTATGCTAGAAATTTGGAATTTTGATGCTGGAATGTTAATGTCGTGAGGTTTGCATTTGCAATAATAAGTTGCACGCTTACACCTGAAGTGGGGGGGGGGGGGGACGGTAGAGACCTAACTGTTTTGATTTAAGAGATAATTGGAAAATTCTTTTTTAATTCGGATTGGTATTAATGAACAATACCAATCCGAATCTGAGAGTTATAATTAGCATTTTACGTAATTTATATTATTAGAGGGCATTCAATATGGAAAAGGCGAGGCTTTTAACGAATATCGCAAGGGATTTATTTATGGTAGAAATTTGAAGTTTTGGTAGTAGGGTCACTGAGATCAACAATCTTTCCCTTTTTCTCAGAGGGTGTGAGAAAAAAAAACTTTTTAAATTTAAGAAATAAAAAACAAATATTTTTTATGTTTTTATAATTACTGATGAGATACTACTATTTTCATCTTCCCATTATTCATTAGTTCGAATTAAAATATTTAAGAATGAAAAAAGTAGGTAAAGGGTTGTTGGGTTGTTTTTCCTCTGAGCGGCACTTTTTTGCACACCATGGGCTGGTCAAAAGGACCCCGAAGGCTCAGAGAAGGTTGGGGAGGGGACCCACTGGAACAGCTGTTGGGAGACAGATGGTAGCCCCCGTCAAGGCCAACCAGCGTGTTCTTTAACGTGCACAGGGTATGGCTCTCCCACACACGGGGCCACGGCTTAACGTCCCATCCGACGGACGGCGGCCTTTCCAAACCCATCGGTGTCCCCTACTGACCGTGGGCAAGGCGGGGAATTTTGCGGAGATAAATCTCAACGCTGACCCAGCTGGGACTCGAAACTCGGAACTACAGATTACGAGCCTGGCGCGCTACCGACTGAGCCACCCCGCCCCATGCGCCACAGGAGGTTAAGTTCTAGCTTTTCAATTTACCCATCTATAGATATTAAAATTATTTTTATTGTTAGAGATAAATTTAAAATTCTTTTAAGTCGGATATATATAATATTAGTATTCAAACTTTACAAATCTCACAAAAGTTTTAATACCGCACTCTAATGATGGAAATATTTAAATAAAAATTGCAAAATTTTTTACGCACATTACAAACGATCTATTTGGTCTAAAAATTTAGCTGGTGGAGTGTGATATTTAAGGGGTTGTACAGTCGCTCAAAAAAGTATCCGAACACTATGGTTGATTACAGAATTCAGAAAAAATATCTGGCAACGATTTTTTTTGAAATTAGTGATCTGCCAACCTTCGTGTCACGTGATTACACAATTCAGGAAAAATATCTGGAGCGTGTGCAGCAACTGTCCACAGCAACTGTACACGCTCCAGTTACCGTTCACAGCAAACTGGAGCGTGTGCAGTTACTGCACACGCTCCAGTTTGCTGTGAACGGTAACTGCACACAATCAATATTTCCGTGAGTGAGCCCACACGATCTAGTATCAAAATAATATGACCACCTATAGTCGCTCAAAAAAGTATCCGAACACTATAGTTGATTACAGAATTCAGAAAAAATATCTGGCAACGATTTTTTTAGAAATTAGTGATCTGGCAACCTCCATGTCACGTGACACGCAGGTTGCCAGATCACCAATTTCTAAAAAAATCGTTGCCAGATATTTTTTCTGAATTCTGCAATCAACCATTGTGATTGGATACTTTTTTAAGCGGCTGTACTGAACGTTAAAGAACACGCTGGATGGTCTTGACGGGAGGCTACCATCTATTTCTGTCTGATGCAAAAATTCCGCGCCCTATCCTCAGTGGGTTGTGAAGAAATGCAATTTTTTTAGTAAATACACTACAAATTTTTTTGTGTTTTATAGTTACTAACAATTTTTTTTCGCATTTTCCTAATCATGCACTAGCTCGAATTTTTAGTGTAAGAGGATAGCAAAGGCGAAAAATAGAAACCTTTATTCTCTTTGAAGAAAAAAAAGGACACTTTATGAGCAACGATAGTAATCACAAAACTCTCGATTAATTAGAATTAAGGAGAGATAAGTTTTTGGTTCACCTATATTTTATGAACATCGTAAGTAATCACAAAACTCTCGATTAATGAGCATTAAGGAAACATAAGATTCTGATTTATCTGCATTTTAAGACAATGGAAAATAATTCCAAAACTCTAAAATTAATAAGCGTTATGCAGACATAAGATTATTATTTGCCTGCACTTTATTAGCACCGAAATTAATTCACAACTCTCGATTAAAGACCTTTAATGACAGATAAGATTCTGAATTACCTGCATTTTATGAACATCGAAAATAATCCCAGTTGCATTACTATCTCAGCTAACAAACTTTTAATTTTATAGAAATGTTTCACAACTGAAACTGAATTACTTAATTTTATCTTGTAGTAAAGCAGAATGTGTTAGTTCTAACTGAGGTAGTGGTCAGCAGTAACTTCAGTCTCAGTAAGGCATGTCCTTGTATGAAGATGTTGTTGCATTGGCCTAGTAGGTAGTGTGTCAGGTTCGTAATCTGCAGTTTCCTGGTTCGAGTTCCAATTGTACCAGCGTTGTGATTATCCCCGATGGTTTGAAAATGTCGCCATTTCTGAATGAGAAGTAAAGTCGTGGTTCCGGGTGCGGGGTTGGTTTTTTTTCCTCTGATTCACATTTTTTTGCACACCATCGGCTAAATGGCCCTGCCACACTGACCCCGAGGGCTCGGAGAAGGTTGAGGGAGGGGTTGGGTTGTTTTACTTCTGACCAGCACTGTTTTGCAGACCATGGGCTAAATGGCCAGGTCACATGGACCCCGAAGGCACAGAGAAGGTTGGGGGAGGGGTTGGGTTGTTTTACCTCTGACCGGCACTGTTTTGCAGACCATGGGATAAATGGCCAGGTCACATGGACCCCGAAGGCACAGAGAAGGTTGGGGGAGGGGTTGGGTTGTTTTACCTCTGACCGGCACTGTTTTGCAGACCATGGGATAAATGGCCAGGTCACATGGACCCCGAAGGCTCAGAGAAGGTTGGGGGAGGGGTTGGGTTGTTTTACCTCTGACCGGCAGTTTTGCAGACCATGGGATAAATGGCCAGGTCACATGGACCCCGAAGGCACAGAGAAGGTTGGGGGAGGGGACCCAGTGGAACAGCTGTTGGGAGACATATGGTAGCTTCCCGTCAAGGCCATCCAGCGTGTTCTTTAATGTACACAGGTTATGGCTCTCCCACACACAGAGAACCACGGCTTAACGTCACATCCGACGGACGACGATGACCGTGGGCAGGGCAGAGAATTTGAGGGAGAGGACCCGCTGAATAGCTGTTGGGAGACAGATGGTAGACTGCCGTTAAGGCCATCCAGAGTGTTCTCTATCGTGCAGAAGGCCACGGCAGCCATCCCAAGACCATCGGTGTCTCATACTGATTTAGGGAAGGGCGAGGAGTTCTGTTAAGATAAATCTTAATCCTGGCCCAGGCGGGACTCGAACCTGGGAACTTCAAATTACGAGCCAGGCGCGCTACCGTCTGAGCCATCTCATCCCTTCCATGTGCGGTAGAACCAGTGGTGAAAGTAGGCCGATACCAGGCGGTACGCCGTACCGGAAAGAAATTATTTCCTGGTAAAGCATACCGGTACGACATTTTTTCAGTAGTGGAGCAATTAACGATTCTTTTTTTACAATTTAATGCTCTTTCAACCGAACAGTTGATTTGACCTTTGATTAGTCACCGAACCTAGATAACTACGGCAAATGCGAACATAAATTGTTTTCCTTACGGAAATGATGAGGAAGACACGTACATAAGTTTAAGATGGAAAAAAAAAATGGTTTCCTTTTACGTCTTATTGGAAAAATTCAGTCTTTCATCGCTGTTTGGGGCGGGGGTGGCTCAGTCGGTAGCGCGCCAGACTCGTAATCTGCAGTTTCTAGCTTCGAGTCCCAGCTGGGTCAGCGTTGAGATTTATCTCTGCAAAACTCCCCGCCCTGCCCACGGTCAGTAGGGGACACCGATGGGCTTGGAAAGGCCGCTGTCCGTTGGATGGGACGTTAAGCCGTGGCCCCTTGTGCGAGAGAGCCATACCCTGTGCACGTTAAAGAACACGCTGGATGGCCTTGATGGGAGGCTACCATCTGTCTCCCAACAGCTGTTCTAGTGGGTCCCCTCCTCCAACCTTCTCTGAGCCTTCGGGGTCCATGTGACCTGACCATTTAGCCCATGGTGTGCAAAAAAGTGCCGCTCAGAGGTAAAACAACCCAACCCAACCCCTCCCCCAACTTTCTCTGAGCCTTCGGGGTCCTTGTGACCTAGCAATTTAGCCCATGGTGTGCAAAAAAGTGCCGCTCAGAGGTAAAACAACCCAATCCAACTTATCGCTTTTTCTCGATTTTGGGGCGCTACTTACTGTGGGGCACGGACGAAATGCACCCATTTAATCTTCTCTTACGAATGGCCAGCAACATGGGAGCAATAATGAGAACTCCTCCTAGGCACGAAAAATTTGCTCTAAATTTAAAAAATAAGCTGTTTTTTTCTAGCCATTAAAAACAAAACAAACTAGTGATCGTTTCTGCCATCTGTAAACTTCTGAGTGTTCTAAATAGGCATGTATTCAGAGTTACAAGCACACAAAGAGAGAGAAAACACACACTCCTAAATTCTACATAGGAAAAATATTAGAACGATTAAAATTGAATATACAGTCGCTCAAAAAAATATCCGAACACTATGGTTGATTACAGAATTCAGAAAAAATATGTGGAGCGTGTATAGCAACTGTAAACGCTCCAGTTACCGTTCACAGCAAACTGGAGCGTGTGCAGTTACTGCACACGCTCCAGTTTGCTGTGAACGGTAACTGCACACGCTCAATATTTCCGTGAGTGAGCCTACACGATCTAGTATTAAAATAATATGACCACCTACAGTCGGTCAAAAAAGTATCCGAACACTATGGTTGATTACAGAATTCAGGAAAAATATCTGGCAACGATTTTTTTTAGAAATTAGTGATCTGGCAACCTTCGTGTCACGTGACACGAAGGTTGCCAGGTCACTAATTTCTAAAATAATCGTTGCCAGATATTTTTTCTGAATTCTGTAATCAACCATAGTGTTCGGATACTTTTTTGAGCGACTGTACACCGAAATTAGTTTCTTCATTTTTTTTCAATAATTACCTTTTTAGGAGTTTTACTTACATCTAATTATCAACTTTAACAAAAGTAAATAAATATATTAATTCAAATATATTTATGTACTTTTGTTAAAAAATTATTTACTTTTGATAATTTTATTCGAAGACTAAATGAAAGGTGTTACACTTCTATAAAATTTTTTACTTTCTGTTCTCCATCCTTTGCCGATCAGAAGTTTAGATTTAGGTGGGGTTTTGTTTTTGCAATAAAGCCGAAAATCGCTAATAAAACGGAATCAGCAAGTATTTAATCACATTAATATTTATTTCAAGTTAAAAATCCCTAAATCATTCGCTGTTTGTGGAAACCAAAGAGATAAATTAAAAAAAAAAAATGGACATTGTATTATTCATTTATTAGCCCTGTATGATGACTTCAGTAAATCGACAGCCTGTGGTTGATTTTTCCCTACACAGATATGCTTTGAAGAGTGCCGTACAGGATAGAGTTGGGTTGTTTTACCGCTGAGAGGCACTTTTTCTGCACACCATGGGCTAAATGGCCAAGCCACATGTACCCCGAAGGCTCAGAAACGGCTGGTGGAGGGGACAGTTGTTGGGAGACAGATGGTAGCCTCCCGTCAAGGCCACCCAGCGTGTTCTTTAACGTGCACAGGGTATGGCTCTCCCGCACACGGAGCCACGGCTTATGTACCCCGAAGGCTCAGAAAATCTGTATTAATTATATGAAAACTAAATGTATAAATAAATAAATAAATATTTAGTTTTTTATTTATTAAAAATTTCTGATCCTTCGGGGTACAGAAAGCCTTCGGGCTTATGTACCCCGAAGGCTCAGAAACGGCTGGTGGAGGGGACCCACTGGAACAGCTGTCGGGAGACAAATGGTAGCCTCCCGTCAAGGCGCCCAGCGTGTTCTTTAACGTGCACAGGGTATGGCTCTCCCGCACACGGAGCCACGGCTTATGTACCCCGAAGGCTCAGAAACGGCTGGTGGAGGGGACCCACTGGAACAGCTGTTGGGAGACAGATGGTAGCCTCCCGTCAAGGCCATCCAGCGTGTTCTTTAACGTGCACAGGATATGGCTCTCCCGCACACGGAGCCACGGCTTAACGTCCTATCCGACGGACGGTGGCCTTTACCAAGGCCATAGGTGTCCCCTACTGGCCGTGGAGTTTTGCGGAGATAAATCTCAACGCTGAAGTGTGACTCTAATCTGGAAACTACAGATTACGGGCCTGGTGCGCTACCGACTGAGCCATCCCCTACCCACTGGAAAGAAATAACATCCATTTTTACCACTGAGTAGAGCCATACCCTGTTCGCAATAAAGATCACACTGCATGGCCTTGATGGAAGATTTCCTTCTTTTCCTTAACAGCTGTCCAGTATGTCTCCTTCCTCCAATTTTAAAACAATCTGACAATTTTGCATGAAGTTTTGTGTAAACACAACACAGGACCACGAACTTAATGTACTATATGATAGACGGTGACTTTCCGATCTCCTCGGTATCCTCCTTTTGGAACAAAGAACCATTGGTTTACAGAAAACCACTGATTTATAGAGAATCCCTGGTGTACACAGAACCTTTATTATTATTGCACAGATTATTAGACACTATTATTACACAGAACCATAATTTTGTCGATGAAGAGGTTAATAATACATAACTTGAGCGAGCAAGAATATTAATTTATTTCCCTTATCATCTCAGACCAATACGCGCTTTACCTATTTATGTATTGTCAAAATTCCCTTACCTATTATATATTATCGTCGCTACTAGATGGCGACACTATATACATTCTAAAACTGTTAAAATAGTGTCGCCATCTGGTAGTGATGATTGGAGCTGGCTAATAAATAAAAAACTAAATATTTATTTATTTATTTACACATTTAGTTATTTATATAATTAATACAGACATAATTTAGAATCTCTGAAGTAATAATTACGAGTTCCATTTACTAAACTAAATTTATTTAGTAAATGGAACTCGTAATTATTACTTCAGAGATTCTAAATTATGTCTGTATTAATTATTTCGTATGCATAAATTTAGAAAAAAATAAAATTTTTGATAGAGATTTTTCTGTGATGAGAGGAAGCCTTTTGTAAGAGCAAATATATTTTAGAAACATTTTGGGGATGGCTTTTATAAAAGCGAAAATCCTAGAGCTTTTTTCGTAAGAGAGAATAATTATTCATAGGCTGTTTTAAAAGCAAAAATTCATAAAGGACGTTAGATAAGAATAAATATCTTTAGGTTGGAGGATGGTCTTTTGTAAGATCAGAATTTTTTTGGGGAGCTTAGGTAAGAACAAAGCTAAGATATCTTTTGTAGGATTAAATATCCTTAGGTACTTTTTTAATAGCAAAAAAATCATTTTGGGAACTTTTGCAAAATAAAAAATTCCTTGTGGGTCTCTTTTAAAATTCAAAACTTATTAGGGACCTTATTATTAGAGCAAAATTTCCAAGCGAGTCTTTGGAAAAATCGAAATCTTTTAGGACGCATTTTGATCTAGGTGTCCTAGGGGTTTTTCGTAAGAACAATTTTTTTCAAGGAGCCCTTTTTTATGAGCAAAGATATGGGGCCTTTTTTTAAGACTAAAAATTCTTAAGTTCCTTTGCTAGAGCAAAAAGTTCTTTCGGTGCGTTTTGGAAAACAAAAAATTCTTAAGTGGTGTTTTGTATGGGCCAAAGTTCGCGGGGATCGTTTTGTAAGAACAGAGTGTTTTGGGGGGCTTTTTGCGAGAACAAAAAATTTTAGGTCTTTTTTAAACAGCAAGCATTAATGTGGGGCCTTTTGAAATAAAACACAAATTCTTAGGGGCTTTTGAAAAAACACAAATTCTTAGGGGCCTTTGAAAAAAACACAAATTCTTAGGGGCCTTTTGAAAAAAAAAAAAAACAAATTCTTAGAGGCCTTTTGAAAAAACAGAAATTCCTAGGGGGCCTTTTGAAAAAACACAAATTCTTAGGTGCCTTTTGAAAAAAAAACAAATTCTTAGGGGCCTTTTGAAAAAACACAAATTCTTAGGGGGCCTTTTGAAAAAACACAAATTCTTAGGTGCCTTTTGAAAAAAAAACAAATTCTTAGGGGGCCTTTTGAAAAAAAAATTCTTAGGGGCTTTTTAAAAAACACAAATTCTTAGGGGCCTTTTAAAAAACATAAATTCTTAGGGGCCTTTTGAAAAAACCCAAATATTTAGGGGCCTTTTGAAAAAAAAACCCAAATTCTTAGGGGCCTTTTGAAAAAACCCAAATTCTTAGGGGCCTTTTGTAAAAACACAAATTCTTAGGGGCCTTTTGAAAAAACACAAATTCTTAGGGGCCTTTTGTAAAAACACAAATTCTTAGGGGCCTTTTGAAAAAACACAAATTCTTAGGGGCTTTTTGTAAAAACACAAATTCTTAGGGGCCTTTTGCAAGAGTAAATATCACTAGGGAGTCTTCCGTAGAATGAAATGTTTTTAGGAAGCTTTTTTTTTTATAAGCAACGATATGGAAGTTTTCGCAAAGCTAAAAATTCTTAAGACCTTTTGCAAGACCAAAAAAGTTCTTTCGTTGCCTTTTTGTAGAATATGATAACTTTTATACCTTAATTAGTTTTGTATTATAGAAGAGATATATACCTTTGATGCCTATTACTCGCATGAGAGTGACCGTAAGCCTCGAATAAAATCAGGAAAACTCCCCGCCATTCTCACGGTCAGTAGGGGACACCGATGGACTTGGAAAGGTCGCCGTCCGTCGGATGGGACGTTAAGCCGTGGCACTGTGTGCGGGAGAGCCATACCCTGTGTGAGTCAACTCTATCTCGAATGTAAAAAAAGGCACTGCATTTACATAGATGCGGTGCCCGGTACAGTCGCAACGATCGCCACCAAGCCTGCACACATCCCTCCCTTGGGGCTGATATTCTGACATAAAAAAGTAATAAAAATAAAAAAATATAAAATAAAATTTAAAAATATTTGAATGGCTCAGTTGGCAGGCTCATTATCTACAGCTCCCAAGTTGGAGTCATAGGAGTTGAGAGATCCGACACTTGTGGACCTGTGAAGATCTAGAAATCCGACACCTGTGGACTTGGAATGGATGGGACGTGCCATCCTGTATACGGGAGAGTCATACTCTGTGCACGTTAAAGAACAAACTGGGTAGCCTCGATGGGAGGATGGTTGTTGTTGTTTTACCTCTGAGCGGCACTTTTTTTACACACAATGGGCTAAATGGTCAGGTCACATGGACCCCGAAGGTTCAGAGAAGGTTGGGGGAGGGGACCCACTGGAACGGCTGTTGGTAGACAGATGGTAGCCTTCCGTCAAGGACATCCAGTGTGTTCTTTAATGTGCACAGGGTATGGCTTTCTCTCGCTCACAGGGCCACGGCTTAACGTACCATCTGACGGACGGCGGTCTTTCCAAGCCCATCAGTGTCCTCTACTGACCGTGGGCAGGGCGTCTTGACGGGAGGATACCATCTGTTTCGTAACAGCTGTTCCAGTGGGTTCTTCCCCCACCCTTCTTTGTGTCCTCGGGGTCCTTGTGACCAGGCCATTTAGCCCATTGTGGGCGGAAAAGTGCCGCTCAGAGGTAAAACAACCCAAAGCCTTCTCTGAGCCCTTGAGATTTTTGCCATCTGCCCATCGTACGCCAAATAAAAATGCTGGTCAGATGCAAAATAACCCAACTTTAACAAAAGGTAGACTTTCAAATTTCTATCATAAATAGATAGTTTGCAATATTTATTTAAAGTTTTAGAATTTTTGTCTTTTCTCACCTTTACGAGGTGCTATTAAAGCCATTGGGAGATTCGGAGAGTGGAAATTATATTTTCCCCAAAAAGAATATTATTATATCTAAAACTTTTTTTTTTTTTTCCTCTGAACAGCAAATTTTTCGAGCACAAAGGGCTAAATGGCTCTCCCCCAATCTTCTGAGCCCTCGGGATCTTTCAAATTGGCCATTTTAGCCCACTGTGTTTGAAAAACGACACCGAGGGCTCAGATAAGGTTGGAGGGAGGGGAGCCACTGGAACAGCTGTTAGGAGACAGATGGTAGTCTCCCGTCAAGGTGGGGCGGGGGTGGCTCAGTCGGTAGCGCGCCAGGCTCGTAATCTGTAGTTCCCAGGTTCGAGTCCCAGCTGGGTCAGCGTTGAGATTTATCTCCGCAAAATTCCCCGCCCTGCCCACGGTCAGTAGGGGACACCGATGGGCTTGGAAAGGCCGCCGTCCGTCGGATGGGACGTTAAGCCGTGGCCCCGTGTACGGGAGAGCCATACCATGTGCATGTTAAAGAACACGCTGGATGGCCTTGACGGGAGGCTACCATCTGTCTCCGAACAGCTGTTCCAGTGGGTCCCCTCCCCCAACCTTCTCTGAGCCTTCGGGATCCATGTGACCTGGCCATTTAGCCCATGTTGTGCAAAGAAAGTGCCGCTCAGAAGTAAAACAACCCACAACCCGTCAAGGTCATCCAGAGTGTACTTTAACGTGCACATCTCTTCTTCACACAGAGCCATCCGACGTACGGCCGCGTTTACCAAGCCCATCAGTGTATCCTACTGACTTAGGGCAGGGCGTGTAGTTTTGCGGAGGTAAATCACAACGACTGGCCCAGATGGGACTCGAACCTGGGAACTAGCATATTACGAGTTGGGAACTAGCGGATTACGAGTCTGGCACGCTACCGACTGAGATATCTCCTATCTCTAAAAAATGAAAAATGTAAATATCTACAAGGAGATAGGTGGAAAAACCAAACTAGTATTTTTTTTAAATGAAGGTTTATTAATATGCTATTTTAGAAACTTTTTTTAATTTCTTCTTACTTTATTCGCTTAATTCAGTTTTAAAAATTGTATAGCATTTTTTTTTTTGGAAAAAGGAGACGATTTTTAAAAAAATTATCAATGAAAAACAACGTTAAACCTTTTTTGGGGTATTCTATTTTATTTTCATGTTTTAGGAAGCCCCTCTAATTTATACTTTCTTAAGTTACCAGAATAAATAGTTCGCTAACACAATGGGTGCAAGTGTAGAATATAAACGATAAAAAATTCTTCGCAAAATTTGTCCAAGATGCAATCACTAGGTAATATATTCGATTTTAGTCAAAAGATGGCAGCACTAGCAATAAGAGTATAGTGCTATAAGTTTCAAATGTTGGATCCTGGACTGCCATCGCTAAGGGCCATCTAGGCCCACTCCTTAGGAGAAATTCCATTTTAATGATTGATCATAAGCTTTTACTCTGTGATATGATCATCAGATCGGTGATTCTCTATGCTTCACCCATTTGGACGAAAACTACACCCACCAATATTCGTAAGATTCAGGTCTTACAGAACAAGATTTTGAGAACTGCAGTCGATGCCCCCTGGTTTGTCACTAACAGACAATTCCATAAAGACCTGGGCATCGACCATATATATATACACATATAAAACGCATCTGAAAAAGATTTTTTGAGGTTGTAAGCAATAATCCCAATAAGATTATCTCTTCTCAGATTCTGTACGATCATACTGTTTTAAACAAGTACAAGAGGCCTAAAACGGTAGCGTTCTCTGAGGAGACTTACCCGTTTTTGATTTCTTATACAATCTTACTGCTATTTTTAGCTTTTCTTATGTTTGCTCCTTGGGGCCCACCTAAGGGTGGTTCACTTATATATTTTGTTCTTACTCATGCCAAATAGGCATATCTTTCTGATGGAGATGGTTAGGGGGAAAATTATTACCCGGTACATCGAATACGATTATACGATCTACGATCTACGGACTGCCATCGCTAACAATTAAAAGATTTTCGTACGGATTAATACGTGATATTTGGAAACACTGCGATTCCTTAAAGGCATGTAGTAGTGTGTGCAAGTTGAAACACATTGCGATACTGTCGCAAGTAATCAGGACCGAGGCGAGACGATTTGGCGCCTTAGGCAAAGGAAATATTGGCGCCCCTTTCATTGGCATTAATTTTCTTCCATCACAAAAAGTGCTTAGGTTTGAGTAATATATAAAGAATTAAACGATTTCAAATCACACAATTTTAATACATCACAAATCACCAGATACGTACATCACAATGAGGAACGTAAAAGTATGTACGGAAATGTTTGGTTGATCTATTATTTTCAAAAATAAATCACACAAAAATTAAATAAAATGGGCTTAAACGGGGAAAAAAGTATGAATGAGTAAAAACGTTAGAACGGCACTTTTTTGCACACCATAGGTTAAATAGCCAGGTCACAAAGACTCGGAAGGCTCAGAGAAGGTTTGAGGAGGAGACCAACTGGAATGGCTGTTGGGAGACAGATAGTAGTCTCCCATCAAGGCCATCCAGTGTGTTTTTTAATGTGCATAGGGTATAGCTCTGTGCAGGAAATAGGGTTGGGTTGTCTTAGCTCTGAGTGGCACTTTTTTGTACACCATGGGCTAAATGGCCAGGTCACAAGGACCCCGAAGGCTCAGAGAAGGTTGGGGGAAGGGACCCACTGGAACAGCTGTTGGGAGACAGATGGTAGCCTCCCGTCAAGGCGATCCAGCATGTGCCTTAACGTGCACAGGGCATGGTTCTTCCGCACACGGGGCCACGGCTTAACGTCCCAGCCACCCATAAAAAGGGTGCATAAAAGTAAGATTATAAATAACTGAGCAAATATATAAATAGGATCAGGATAATCAGAAGAATTTCCGATATCACATTCGATTGTCAACGTTGCTAAATCTGCTAGTCTTCTTGACTCGTGATAGTTCTTAAGTAGTTTTTTTACAAGTTATAATTTTGAAAAACTTCTTCCAGCACTATCGACAGTTCTTGGTAGTGTCTGCAACCCAACTGCAGTGTTTGGAAAGTTATCCATTTAGTTAGAACATAAATATAGTTTAGAACATCTGTTGGAGCCATATTTGGAGACAAACATAAGCTGGGTCGAAGTCCGATTTTTTAAGTTGTTTTTAACTACATGCACATTTTCTTCATCACCTACTGCAACATAAATGTCACCAAAATGGTTTAGAACCGTTTTTGGGTTCATTTCTTGAATTTTATGTATATTTTACAATATTTGAAAAATATTACTGTTTGTTTAGGGCTGTAAATCGATTTTCTAAAGAACTTATGGTCACATAAAATAAAAATAAAAAAAAAGGTTGGGTTAGGATGTTTTACCTCTGAACGGCACTTTTTTCCATACCATGGGCTAAATGGCCAGGTCACATGGACCCCGAAGGCTCAGAGAAGGTTGGTGGAGGAGAAGGTGGTCAGAGAAGGTTGGTGGCTCAGAGAAGGTTGGTCAGAGAAGGTTATTTCAAATGGAAATAGCTGTTGGAATAGCTGTTGGAATAGCCACTGGAATAGCTGTTGGAAGACAGATGGTAGCCTCCCGTCAAGGCCATCCAGCGTGTTCTTTAACGTGCACAGGGTATGACTCTCCCGCACATGGGGTCAGGGCTTAACAGTCCATTCGACGGACGGGGGCCTTTCCAAGCTTATCGATGTCCCCTACTGAACGTGGGCAGAGCGGGGAGTTTTGCGGAGATAAATCTCAATGCTGACTCAGCTGGGACTCGAACCTGAGAACTACAAATTACGAGCCTGTCGCGCTACCGACTGAGCCTCTCCCCGCCAAAAAAAAAATTAAGAAGTCAACTTTCAATTTTTCATGTGGATCCTCGATAACGTTATCTCTGTAATTCCCAGGTTCGAGTCCCAGCTGGGTCAGCGTTGAGATTTATCTCTGCAAAATTCCCCGCCCTGCCCACGGTCAGTAGGGGACACCGATGGGATTGGAAAGGCCACCGTCCGTCGGATGGGACGTTAAGCCGTGGCCCCCGTGTGCGGGAGAGCCAAACCCTGTGCACGTTAAAGAACACGCTGGATGGCCTTGACGGGAGGCTACCATCTGTCTCCCAACAGCTGTTCCAGTGGGTCCCCTCCCCCAACCTTCTCTGAGCCTTCGGGGTCCATGTGACCTGGCCATTTAGCCCATGGTGTGCAAAAAAAGTGCCGCTCAGAGGTAAAACAATCCAACCCACAACCCGTTCCAAATTACTACGCTGCGTAGAAATTTAAAACACGAGATTTTCTTCAGCTAAGCACTTTATACTGAACTAACATTTACTTATATTTGCTAAAAGTTGCTTTATTTTGAGTGGCCAAAACCTAAATTCTGTCATGGGCGGCAAAATGTTTTGTATCGTCCATGATTAGAACTGAGGACTAGGAAAATGCAAATACTGATATTTCATTAGTAACTGCACAATGGGTGTGCAACTTTTTAAAATAAATTTTCTTTGATTAAGGTGCTTACATTCTACCCCAAAATTTCAAATTTCTGGCATGAATATACATAGTCGTTTGCAATATTCTTTTAAAATTTTGCAATTTTTAAAATAAAGCGAAGTGAAAATATTAGCTTGTTTGTTTCAAATTAGCTAAAAATCTGTTCTATAAAAACTTCTTAGCAATCTAAAGAATGAAGAATGAAAACTTTTTTTATAAGAATTGTAATTTTTTTCAAGTTGTAATTTTTATGAAAAATTATAATTATAGAAGAAATACAAGTTGAAATTGGAAGAAAATTTGAAAACAAAATTATATTTTGTGAATATTGTTCATTTAAATAAAGACATAGTTTTAAAGAAAATTTTCTCTCTCGTATGGAATTCTTATGATTTCTTATTGCTATAGTTGGGTTGGGTTGGGTTGTTTTACCTCTGAGGGGCACTTTTTTGCACACCATGGGCTAAATGGCCAGGTCACATGGACCCCGAAGGCTCAGAGAAGGTTGGGGGAGGGGACCCACTGGAACAGCTGTTGGGAGACAGATGGTAGCCTCCCGTCAAGGCCATCCAGTGTGTTCTTTAACGTGCACAGGGTATGGCTCTCCCGCACACGGAGCCACGGCATAACGTCCCATCCGACGGACGGCGGCCTTTTCAAACCCATCGGTGTCCTCTACTGATAGTGGGCAGAGCGGGGAATTTTGCGGAGTATTGCTATAGTAAATGAATATCCAGAAATCGAAAAGTAGTAAAAAAAAAAAGACACTAGGCTGTTTTTTCATTCTCATTCCTATTCATCCCCAAGATTCTAAAACAGTGAAAAAAATTCAAAGAGTGAAATATAAGAAACTAAATTTTTGAGTGTATTTAGTTGTCTTAAAGCCATTGATCGGTATTATTATTACCCCGCCCCCCCCTCCCGTCGAAAATATTTTCTGGCTGGAAAATAATACTAATTTGTTCAATGAATAAGCTCGGACTATTAAAAAAATGATGTAATGAAATCTTAAAAATCCAAAAATGACGTGATGATTACTATGCAACAGATGCTTCTTCTATCCAAGTAACTAAGGATACCCCAAAGGTTAATTGTTGCAAATGGCTGACACACAACTTCTTAATTCTTAAGATAATCCTCTTCTGACGTCTTCTGCCAATGATGAAGCTGGTATCCAATTTCACCATGATAAAGGGGTCAAGGTCCCTTTTACAACATGGTCCAGTTTTTAAAGAAGGATGTTAAGACTCTCGAACTCCAATATGCTGTATCGTTGCCAGTAAAAACCTAAGTAGGCTATTACTGATGGTAATAGGGGGCGGGGGTGGCTCAGTCGGTAGCGCGCCAGGCTCGTAATCTGTAGTTCCCAGATTCGAGTCCCAGCTGGGTCAGCGTTGAGATTTATCTCCGCAAAACTCCCCGCCCTGCCCACGGTCAGTAGGGGACACCGATGGGCTTGGAAAGGCCCGTCCATCGGATGGGACGTTAAGCCGTGGTAATAGGGGGCGGGGGTGGCTCAGTCTGGTAGCGCGCCAGGCTCGTAATCTGTAGTTCCCAGGTTCGAGTCCCAGCTGGGTCAGCGTCGAGATTTATCTCCCCAAAATTCCCTGCCCTGCCCACGGTCAGTAGGGGACACCGATGGGCTTGGAAAGGCCGCCGTCCATCGGATGGGACGTTAAGCCGTGGTAATAGGGGGCGGGGGTGGCTCAGTCTGGTAGCGCGCCAGGCTCGTAATCTGTAGTTCCCAGGTTCGAGTCCCAGCTGGGTCAGCGTTGAGATTTATCTCTGCAAAATTCCCCGCCCTGCCCACGGTCAGTAGGGGACACCGATGGGCTTGGAAAGGCCGCCGTCCGTCGGATGGGACGTTAAGCCGTGGCTCCATGAGCCGGAGAGCCATACCCTGTGCACGTTAAAGAACACGCTGGATGGCCTTGACGGGAGGCTACCATCTGTCTCCCAACAGCTGTTCCAGTGGGTCCCCTCCCCCAACCTTCTCTGAGCCTTCGGGGTCCATGTGACCTGGCCATTTAGCCCATGGTGTGCAAAAAAGTGCCGCTCAGAGGTAAAACAACCCAACTACTGATGGTAATAACGAATTATTATAAGAATATCTGATATCAGTAGTCTAAAAGCAAATGTGTACGAGTGTGGGTATTGTGAAAGTTAGTGTTGTTTGCAATTATTTAAAGAGCATTTAGTCGTTGCTATAGTTTAGGGGTTCTCACCGTGGGGTATGGGGTAAAATTTTTTGGGGTATGCCGTGAGAGTTCAAAAGTTGCTAGATATAGTAACAAAGTCGCCAAGTTGACAACACTGGTACTGATTTGTTAAATTGTTTATGTCATTTCTTATGTTTATCGACATATGTAATTTAAGAATACAAAATTTAATGTGTATTTATATATGTTTTATTTTATTCCCATTGCTACATTAATAGCCGTTCCGTGGCCGAGTGGTTAGCACGCTTGGCTACTGATCTAAAGGGACCTTGGTTCGAGCCCCGGGTTTAAGGCATGAATGTTCGTGTCGTTTTTCTGCTGAGGTCCTACCATCATCTCAGACCTTCAACTATGGCATATAAACTGACAGACTCCTGTCAGACTTCTGTGGCAAGCAGCTGCTTGAGGAGGTATCTATTTTTCTTATCTATAACTATAGTTTTATCTGTCTATACAAGGGGTACGCCGGGGCGGGAGTGGTTCAGTTGGTAGCGCGCCAGGCTCGTAATCTGTAGTTCTCCAGGTTCGAGTCCCAGCTGGGTCAGTGTTGAGATTTATCTCCGCAAAAATTCCCCACCTGCCCACGGATGGGCTTGGAAAGGCCGCCGTCCGTCGGAATGGAATGTTAAGCCTTGACCCCGTGTGCGGGAGAGCCATACCCTGTGCACGTTAAAGAACACGCTGGATGGCCTTGACGGGAGGCTACCATCTGTTTCCTAACAGCTGTTCCAGTGGGTCACCTCCCCAAACCTTCTCTGAGCCTTCGGGGTTAATGTGACCTGGCCATTTAGCCCATGGTGTGCAAAAAAGTGCCCCTCAGAGGTAAAACAACCCAACCCAAGGGGTACGCCAGTTACATACACATTCCCAGGGGGTACGTGAAGCATAAAAGGTTGAGAACCACTGCTATAGTTTATTCGATAAAATCGTTAGCAAGGCATACCCACTGAATTGTTTAATCTCGGTGGTTTTAAATGCGGAGCTGCCTTTTGATATGGCCGAGTGGTTACGCGCTTGGCTAATGATCTACGGGACCTGGGTTCGAGTCCCGGGTAAGGCATGGATGTATGTGTCGTTTTTCTGCTGAGGTCCTGCCATCCTCTCAGATCTTCTACTGTGGCATATAAACTGACAGGCTCCTGTCAGACCTCTGTGGCAAGCAGCTGCTTGAGGGGGTATTTATTTATTTATTATTTTATAATCCATTCAGAGACAACTGTTCAAAATGATGCAGATTCTTAAACAAGCCACTTGTGTTCCACAATTCCAAAAACATTCGAGACTAAATAATCCAGTTATTAATCCTTATTAACGATATTATGGAATATACTGTTTTAAAGAAAAAATATTCCTGTCGTTACAGACAATGAACACAAATTTACAGAATACCATTAGCATATTATAACTTAAGAAATTACCAAACCAAAACCAAACCAAAAAGTCCTTTTGACCAGGAAATGGTCACGCCCAATTTCGGCTCCGCTGTATGATCTGGTATTCCTAACTGAACTGCCCTTTTTGCTGTTAATTAAAATATAATCTATCATATTCCTGTGCAACCCATCAGGTGAAACCCATGTATATTTATAAATACAACTGTAAAAAAAAAACCACACCGTGCATAAATTGATAATAGTGATTTATTTGATCTAAATATCTAAAGGTAAAAAAAAAACCTTTTCTGTAATCGTTTTTCTAAAAAAGGAACAATGAAACTCCTTCATTTCATTTTTTTTATTATTTTCATGTGGGTAAATCTTAGATAGAATAGCAAATGCGTTTCGAAATATTATGTGACAAGTGCCGCCATCTATGGAGAGAAATTCATAGTATATTTTACATAACCATTTATTAATGATATTTAAAAGCCGAAAGCATTTTAAATGAGCAATAAATTCATTCATTTCGTAAAGCGTCTGGGAATTAAATTCCACCCACGTGACTTTGAGCAACAGATGTGTTGATAAGAAATAAACAATCACGAGGGATTTAAAACAAATGACGGATATAAGTTCTAATGGTAAAATTTAACTTACTAAAATATTATGCATTCACGGGATATACTAAAATATTTTTTATGTAAATATAATGAAATTGCAAACGAATAGAACGATTTTAAACATTTATTACACAAAACCTAGAAATGCAACATCAGGATATCCTTACGTATATTGAGAAAACAGTTGCTAACATTTTTTATGCAATACCGCCCCCACCCCCCAACACACACACACCCGAACAAAAAAAAACGAAGTACATACGCATAGCAAGTGTATATATTCTCAAAAACTTGATTTCCACACAGAAGACTTTTAGGTTCACGAAACTCAGCGACTCAACATTGCCTAGATGATTTCGGGTTCTGTTGGACTTAACATTGCTAAGATGATTCGGGATTTGTTGGACTCAAAATTACGCAGAAAACGTCAGGTTTTGCCGGACTCAAAAATACATGGACGACTTCGGGTTCTATCGAACTCAAAATTACAATGAAGTCATCAGGTTTTTCTGGACTCAAAAATGCGCGTAAGATGTCAGGTATTGCCGGAGTTAAAATTACATGGACGACTTCGGGTTCTATCGAACTCAAAACTACACTGAAATTATCGGGTTTTGCTGGACTCAAAATTACGCGGAAGACTTCGGGTATTGCCGGACTTAAAATTACACATCTTCTACGCGAATTTTTCGTATCCGCCTAGAACTATTCTACATTGCCCTTAGTCCCATTGTCCAACAGTCTGAAGATATGGGGACGGGGGTGGCTCAGTCGGTAGCACGCAGACTCATAATCTGTAGTTCCCAGGTTCGAGTCCCAGCTGGGTCAGCGTTGAGATTTATCTCCGCAAAACTCCTCGCCCTGCCCAGGTTCAGTAGGGGACATCGATGGGCTTGGAAAAGCCGCCGTCCGTCGGATGGGACGTTAAGCCATTACCCCGTGCCCTGTGTACGTTAAAGAACATGCTGGATGGCCTTGACGGGAGATTACCATCTGTCTCCCAAAAGCTTTTCCAGTGGGTCCTTTCACCCAATCTTCTCTGAGCCTTCGGGGTCCATGTAACCTGGCCATTTAGCCCATGGTGTGCAAAAAGTGCCGCTCAGAGGTAAAACAACACAACTGAAGATATGGGAATGGATCTCACTGTGAAACTCAGCAGACAATTCAATTTGAAGTGGTAGAGAACGAGGCAACGTAATTTACCTGCCATGCTGGCTGTTGCAATCCAGGTGAAGACGGATAACTGAACTAATTTGCATAAAGGGGCTCTTCCTTTTGTCTATGCGAAGAAAACAAAAGCCACTATCAACCACGAGGCAAGTGATGTGTCTGGCGCCAAGTCTGAGAATCGGACACAGCGACACTGGATGCCCCAGGGAAATCATCTGGACCCATGCTCGAAAGTTCCCACGTACGGACAGAAGGAGGATAGTCACATAGTTTTCGGACAATGATATTGCAGCAAGAACTGGTCAGACTTTCTTCCTTTCCGACTAGTGGTGGGCGAAACGACTCTTTTTAAAATTTCGATTTATTTGAATCGGCTCACTTAAAAGAGTAGTTCAAAAGATTCAGTCGTTTGATTCTCCGAGTGATTAGAATCAGTTGCTGTTCAGTGTAATCTAGTAGTCTCGGAGTTGTTTGGGTTGTTTTACCTCTGAGCAGCACTTTTTTGCACACCATGGGCTAAATGGCCAGGTCACATGGACCCCGAAAGCTCAGAGAAGGTTGGGGGAGGGAACCCACTGAAACAGTTGTTGGGAGACAGATGGTAGCCTCCCGTCAAGGCCATCCAGCGTGTTCTTTACTTGCATAGGGTATGGCTCTCCCACACACGGGGCCACGGCTTAACGTCCCATCAGACGGACGGCAGCCTTTCCAAGCCCATCGGTGTCCCCTACTGACCGTGGGCAGGGGGGGGGGGATTTTGCGGAGATAAATCTCAACGCTGACCCAGCTGTGACTCGAACCTGGGAACTACAGATTACGAGCCTGGCGCGCTACCGACTGAGCCGACCTGAGAGTTCGGGAGAGCCATACCCTGTGCACGTTAAAGAACACGATGGATGGCATTGACGGGAGGCTACCATCTGTCTCCCAACAGCTGTTCCAGTGTGTCCCCTCCCCCAACCTTCTCTGAGCCTTCGGGTCCTTGTGACCTGGCCATTTAGCCCATGGTGTGCAAAAAAGTGCCTCTCAGAGGTAAAACAACCCAACCTATGCACTGCAGAGCATGGATAAAGTTTTCCTTGCGAATCCTATGTATTGTATTTTGTGTAAAGGTGATGTCGTACTTTATTTGTTAAACGCAATGAATGTTAACGGCGACTCCATGAACAAAATACAGGAAAGATGTTTGTTTATAGTGTCACACTTTTAATTGATCTAAAACATTTTGAACAAACGAAACCATCTTGTTGTTTTCCTTATATAACGCTGTCAATTTCATTTGAAATCTCTTAGTTGCCTCTTTTATCGCAGAGAAAGGGAACGAAACAACAATAAAACACTCTGAAAACACTAAAGCAACGGTGAAGCGATTAACTGAGAAGCGAATATCACGTTTATTAAGTTTCGTGTTTGGTTGGTTTGACGTTAAATAACATTTTTGATCAAAAATTTACTAACTTGACAGGAACTCTCGTTTCCAAAGTCTTTCTAGGTATGCGAAAATGAACATTAAATTTTGAATTTTCTTGAAGTAGAAGAATTAAAATTTGTGTTTCGAAGTGCATTAGTGTCGTAAATGAATTGTAATAAATGAATAATTAAATGATGTGATTTAATAAAAGTTGAAAAGAACTTATTTTTGTTTTGCGAATGTTGAAATCCGCCCCATTTTTATCACATAGGGTTATTACTCATAGTTATGAATATCGTTGAAATTGAATCTAATTGTGGGAATTAACAAATACAGCATATTAAATAAAATGTATGAGTATTATTTTTTTTTTCGTATTTAGTGCATCTATGTTGCCATTCTATATTTTCTAAGATCTAAAAATCTGTCGTTACGTTTATTTTTTTGTATGGCGGCAGAGCATCCAAGAAAAAAATTAAAAAACTAGCATTGCACAAAGTCGTGAATGTTTTTAACTAATAGAAGATATTTCATCAAAGGTCACCGTCCACTGGACTGAATTTAAAGCAGTGGCCCGCGTGCACGAGAGCAATAACAGTGCACGTTAAAGAACACGCTGGATGGCGGATCTCCAAGTGACACTTGGACAGTCGTGTAGTGTGTCAACCTACTCAAACCTACCCTGATGGCTTCGGGTTCTTGTGATCTGGCCATTTAGACCATTGTGTGAAAAAAAAAGAATTCCCCCTCAGATGTAAAACAACTCAACCGAAGAAAAACATTTGGTTTAGCATGATGTTATTCAAAGTGTGTTCTGGGAATCCCCTAGTTCCGAAAGCTTCCATGAATCAGGCAATAATTTGTAATTTGGGTTGGGTTGTTTTACCTCTGAGCGGCACTTTTTTGCACACCATGGGCTAAATGGCCAGGTCACATGGACCCCGAAGGCTCAGAGAAGATTGGGGGAAGGGACCCACTGGAACAGCTGTTGGGAGACAGATGGTAGCCTCCCATCAAGGCCATCCAGCTGGTTCTTTAACGTTGGGTTGTTTTACCTCTGAGCGACACTTTTTTGCACACCATGGGCTAAATGGCCAGGTCACATGGACCCCGAAGGCTCAGAGAAGATTGGGGGAGGGGACCCACTGGAACAGCTGTTGGGAGACAGATGGTAGCCTCCCATCAAGGCCATCCAGCTGGTTCTTTAACGTTGGGTTGTTTTACCTCTGAGCGGCACTTTTTTGCACACCATGGGCTAAATGGCCAGGTCACATGGACCCCGAAGGCTCAGAGAAGATTGGGGGAGGGGACCCACTGGAACAGCTGTTGGGAGACAGATGGTAGCCTCCCATCAAGGCCATCCAGTGTGTTCTTTAACGTGCACAGGGTATGGCTCTCCCGAACACGGGGCCACGGCTTAACGTCCCATCCGACGGATGATGGCCTTTCCTAGCCCATCGGTGTCCCCTACTGACCGTGGGCAGGGCGGGAAATTTTGCGGAGATAAATCTCAACGCTGACCCAGCTGGGACTCGAACCTGGGAACTACAGATTACGAGCCTGTCACGCTACCGACTGAGCCACCCCCGCCCCCAATAATTTGTAATAATAATAATCAAATCAGATATAAATATGTGTAAATAGAAACAATAATCAGAAAAAATATGTGGGAATAAAAATAATAATAATAATCGGGCATAAATTTGGGTGAATAAAAATAGTTAGGCTAAATTTAAATCAATAGGCATAAATTTGAAAATAATAAATTTGTGTAAAAATAAAACTATCAGGCATAAATTTCTGAAAGTAAAAATATTATTCAGGCATTAATCTATGTTAATAAAAATTATAATCAGTCATAAATTTGTGAAAATATAAAGAATAATCAGGCATATTTGTGTAACTAAAAAAATAATGAGGAGTAAAATTTTTTTAAATAACCAATCATATATGTGTGTGTGTAAATAAAAATAATAATCAGGCGTAGATTTGTGTAAAAAATAGCAATTTGGCATAAATCTCTGTTAAAAATAATAATGTCATAAAGTTGTGAAAATATAAAGTAATAATCAGTCATAAATATGTGAGAATAAACACATAATTACTTAGTTTTTTTCGGTATTCTTCATTTTTAATTAATGAATGGCTCTTTGCATTCATAACGACCTTAGTCACGAAATTTTAGTTTCTACTGGAATAGTATTTTTTAATGTATTTCGTTACAAATAGCATTAACATTTTAAATTTGTCAAAAATTAAGATTAATTAATGAATGAAATAAATGTTTAGCGACACGCTAAACTCTAGGTTTAACAACTTCGTCTTTGGAGGGAGTGAATTCGAAATATTGTGCCCGAAATGATCTCTAATAGGTACTAATAAAATATATTATCTGCCCAAGGGAAGCAATAGGCAACCATGTCTATTGCAGCAAAATGAAAAGGGTAATCCCTGGAGAGTAGTTATAAGACAAAGGCTTCCAGTAAAAGCCATCCAGCCTGCTTTTTAACGTACACAGAGCAAAGTAAACAAACTGGAATATTTTATAACTGAGCAAAGCCGTCCCGTGGCAGAGTGGGGCGGGGGTGGCTCAGTCGGTAGCGCGTCAGGCTCGTAATCTGTAGTTCCCAGGTTCGAGTCTCAGCTGGGTCAGCGTTGAGATTTATCTCCGCAAAATTCCCCGCCATGCCCATGGTCAGTATGGGACACCGATGGGCTTGGAAAGGCCTCCGTCTGTCGGATGGGACGTTAAGCTGTGGGCCCTGTGTGCGGGAGAGCCATACCCTGTGCACGTTAAAGAACCCGCTGGATGGCCTTGACGGGAGGCTACCATCTGTCTCCCAACAGCTGTTCCAGTGGGTCCCCTCCTCCAATCTTCTCTGAGCCTTCGGGGTCCATGTGACCTGGCCATTTAGCCCATGGTGTGCAAAAAAGTGCCGCTCAGAGGTAAAACAACCCAAACAACCCGTGGCAGAGTGGTTAGCACGTTTGGCTACTGATCTACGGGACCTGGGTTCCATCCCCGGGCATGGATGGATGTTTGTGTCATTTGTCTGCTGAGGTCCCGCCATCCTCACAGATTTTATGCTTTGGCGTATAAACTGGCAGGCTCCTGTCAGATCTCTGTGGCAAGCATCTGCATGATGGGGTATTTATTTTTTTTTATTTAATGGGATGGATGGCCATATCGCAAAGGCCCCAAAAGCTAAGGGTTGCTTTACCTCTGAGTGGCAATTTTTTGCACATAATGGACTAAATGTCCAGGCCACAAGAACCCCGAGGTCTCAGAGAAAGTTGGGGGAGGGGATCCACTAGATAACTATTAGGGGACAGATTGTAGCCTCCCGTCAGAGTATTCTCTCAGTCAGAGTCCTCCAGTCAGAGTATTCTCTCAGTCAGAGTCCTCCAGTCAGAGTATTCTCTCAGTCAGAGTCCTCCAGTCAGAGTATTCTCTCAGTCAGAGTCCTCCAGTCAGAGTATTCTCTAACGTGCAGAAGGTCTCCGCACACCCATCTGACTGATGGTGACTTTTTGAAGCCCATCAGTTCCCTTACTGACATAGTGCAGGTGGAGAGTTTTGCGGAGATAAATTTCAAAACTGGTCCAGGTGGGACTCCCAACTTGGGAACTGCGATTAGAAGCCTGGCACGCTATCAGTTGAGCCATTCCTCTGTCCCAGTTTAGCTGTTAAATAAAGTTATTACATCAACAGTGGATAAACCTGTACAGCCTTGTCGTGACTGCTTGAACGATTCGTTCTACGTGTAGCATTGAAAATAAAGGAAGCAGTTTATTAGCTTTGTCATATCCAGTAGTGTATACATTGACAGTCTTGCAGAAGTTTTTCCATCGAGGTTTACGATGTCACGTCCATTTCAAAGCCAAGCAAATCGGATTTCTGAGCATCCAATCTCGAGGGGGAAAAAACGCTCAATACAGGAACAACAGAAATGGATTTTACCGTACAATCCATATCCCTTGGGCAGGGATAACCTGGAGATACAGATGGTGCCAGAATCTCTAAAGGCTCTGCTTTGGGTGATGTCATATTGATGCTAGGATCTAGAAACAGAAAAGAAAACTGAGGAGACGATTTGAAGTGAGATTTGTTATCTGCATTGCGTCGATTTCGTATATTGGGTTGGGTTGTTTTACCTCTGAATGGCACTTTTTTGCACACCATGGGCTAAATAGCCAGGTCACAAGGACCCCGAAGGTTCAGAGAAGGTTGGGGGAGGAGACCCACTGGAACAGCTGTTGGGAGACAGATGGTAGCCTCCCGTCAAGGCCATCCAGCGTGTTCTTTAACGTGCACAGGGTATGGCTCTCCCGTACACGGTGCCACGGCTTAACGTCCCATCCGACGGACGGCGGCCTTTCCAAGCCCATCGGTGTCCCCTACTGACCGTGGGCAGGGCGGGGAGTTTTGCGGAGATAAATCTCAACGCTGACCCAGCTGGGACTCGAACCTGGGAACTACAGATTACGAGCTTGGCGCGCTACCGACTGAGCCACCCCAGCCCCTCGTATATTGGGATTATTATGACTGATGCGAAGGCAAAGAACGCATTAAAGTCAGTCGTCAGTATCTAAGAAGAAACTGAAAGAATAACAGATCGGCTCTGGCGAAAATGGGTTGCGTTGTTTTACCTGTGAGATATTCCTCCTCACAATGGGTTAAATGACCAGGTCACAAGGACCCCAAGGGCTCAGAGAATGCTGATGGAAGGAGAAATATTGGACAACTGTTAACAGGCAAATGGAAACTTTCCGTCAAGGCCCTCAGTGTTTCTTTAGCATGTAGAGGGTATAGCTTTCATGCACATGGAGACACGGCTTTACATCCCATACGAAGGATGGCGGTCTTTCTAAGTCGGTCGGTATCCCTTTCTCACTAGGGCAGGGTGGGGGTAAGTGGACATATAACTCAACGCTGGAAAACAGGGACCCTAAAGGTTGGGTCAAGGTCACCCAAGGTCATTCAGTGTAATCTTTAACGAGCACAAGGTATAGTATGGTTTACATGCACCATGAGTTACAGTTTAACGTTTCATTCAAAGCACGGCGGTCTTTCCAATCCCATATATATTTCTTTCCTCGCCAGTTCAAAGTAGGGGTTAGCAAAGATAAATCTCATCGACGCTCAGATTTGGGTTAGATAAGAGGACACACAGGGTTGCTAATTAGGAGACAATCGGGAGCCTCCCATCAAAGCCATCTAGAGCTTTTTTGGTGTGCGTAAAGTATGGCTTTCATGGACAAAGTATCACGACTTAACGTCTCGTCCGACGGATGGTGTCCTATCCAAGTTCTACCCTATGGCCTACTTATTTTATAGACTTCAAAAATTTCCTCAAGTTTCCTAACATGAATAACATGAACAACTCAATCATTTTTGCTGTGCTCATTTTCCCATCGATAAATAGTAAATTCACAGATTTCTAATCTGTAGTTCCCAGGTTCGAGTCCCAGCTGGGTAAGCGTTGAAATTTATCTCCGCAAAATTCCCCGCCCTGCCCACGGTCAGTAGGGGACACCGATGGGCTTGGAAAGACCGCCGTCCGTCGGATGGTACGTTAAGCCGTGGCCCCGTGTGCGGGAGAGTCATACCCTGTGCACGTTAAAGAACACGCTGGATGGCCTTGACGGGAGGCTGCCATCTGTCTCCCAACAGCTGTTCTAGTGGGTCCCCTCCCCAACCTTCTCTGAGCCTTCGGGGTCCATGTGACCTGGCCATTTAGCCCATGGTGTGCAAAAAAGTGCCGCTCAGAGGTAAAACAATCCAATCCAATCACAGATTACTTATTGATGTAAAATAAAATTCAAATAAATACGTATCTGAAAAAAAAAAAGAGTTTTCCGATAGCGCGAGACTCGAACTCAGGCGTCGCCAGATTCATGTCAGAGTATTCTGGCTACTAAACTAACTACCGGCTCATTCATTTATTTTCCCCAAAATGACGAGCCAGTAGTTAGTTTAATGGTTAGAACTCTCTGACATGAAGCCGGGGAAACGTTGGTTCCAGTCACGTGCTATCGGCAAAACCAATTTTTTTCACATATGTATTTCTGAGATTATTTTATTTTTTCTCATTTTACATCAGTCGAGCATATTTTAGTTTCCACAATCGTCCTGTCAACCAGAATCCTTCGATATTTTAGGTAAATTCCCTTGATCAACTCCAACTACTATATTTCCAAACCCATGAAAGTTTTAATAAAACCAAAAGTCTGTTGGATTCGTTCTTAAAAGTTCTACGAAATTCAAATACTTCGCGTATTTTTTTCGCTGTTGCGTTGCTATTGGCTTCTTTTTATTTTCAATTTGAATAAATGTTTTAATCTACTCTAGTGAAAGAGAAAAAATTAACAGAAAATTAAAAAAAAAAAAGACAAATCAAATGTTTCCTCTTCGTAGATGTGACCTCTTTCTTTATAATCTGATTGGCGGTCTTTAATTCGATTTTGTGACTGAAAAATTTCATCGGTTAAGTTTTAATTTCTCTCTTTTTCACTTCAGCTTTTGTGGTTGCTTACAAAACTGTACAAACATGTGAACAAACGGTATGTGAAGAGGGGGGGGGGGGGGGCTCAGTCGGTAGCGCGCCAGGCTCGTAATCTGTAATCTGCAGTTCCCAGGTTCGAGTCCCAGCTGGGTCAACGTTCAGATTTATCTCCGCAAAATTCCCCGCCTTGCCCACGGTCAGTAGGGGACACCGATGGGCTTGGAAAGGCCTCCGTCCGTCGGCTGGGACGTTAAGCCGTGGCCCCGTGTGCGGGAGAGACATACCCTGTGCACGTTAAAGAAAACGCTGGATGGCCTTGACGGGAGGCTACCACCTGTCTCCCAACAGCTGTTCCAGTAGGTCCCCTCCCCCAACCTTCTCTGAGCCTTCGGGGTCCTTGTGACTTGGCCATTTAGCCCATGGTGCGCAAAAGGGTGCCGCTAAGAGGTAAAACAACCCAAGGTATGTGAAGATCAAGAAATAAGAAATGGATTGGAGAAAAATCAAAAGAATTATATGTCAAGGTCATCCAATGAAATCTTTAACATTGGGTTGTTTTACCTCTGAGCGGCACTTTTTTGCACACCATGGGCTAAATGACCAGGTCACAAGGACCCCGAAGGCTCAGAGAAGGTTGGGGGAGGGGACCCACTGGAACTGTTGTTGGGAGACAGATGGTAGCCTCCCGTCAAGGCCATCCAGCGTGTTCTTTAACGTGCACAGGGTTGGGTTGTTTTACCTCGGAGCGGCACTTTTTTGCACACCATGGGCTAAATGGCCAGGTCACATGGACCCCGAAAGTTCAGAGAAGGTTGGGGGAGAGGACCCACTGGAACAACTGTTGAGAGACAGATGTAGTATCCCATCAAGGCCATCCATCGTGTTCTTTAACGTGCACAGGGTATGGCTCTCCAGCACATGGGGGCCACGGCTTAACGTCCCATCCGACGGACGGCGACCTTTCCAAGTCCATCGGTGTCCCCTACTGACCGTGAGAACGGCGGGGAATTTTGCGGAGAGAAATCACAACGCTGACCCAGATGGGACTCGAACCTGAGAACTGCAGATTACGAGCCTGGCGCGCTACCGACTGAGCCACCCCCGACCCCAATCTTTAACAGGTAATAAAGAAATTATCAGTTGATAAATGATCGTTGATCATCCTTGGCGTAAGTCGTGATCAAACTTAGCAATCAGAGGTCAAACTCTCACTTGATGTTTCATACCTTTCGTCGATTCAAGAGATAAAATGCTGAAACATCTGGTTTGGATAGTTTTACTTCTGAGAGGCACTTTTCACGTACAATGGGTTAAATACCGGTCACCAAAACACCAAGGGCTTAGAGAAGGTTGAGCGAAGGGGACCCACTGGATGCTTTTACGAGACAGATGGAAGTCTCACGTTAAGATCATTCAGCGAGTTCTTTAACGTGTACGAAGCATGGTTCTGATGCATAGGGTAACACGGCATAACATCCCATCCAAAGGGAGTCAGGGGCGGCCCAGTCGGTAGAGCGCCAGACCTCGTAATCTGCAGTTCCCATGTTCGAGTCCAAGAGGAGACAGGGTTGAGATTTATCTCCACAAAACTCCCCGCCCTACCAACGGTCAGTAGGGGACACCGATGGGCTTGGAAAGGCCACCGTCCGTCGGATGGGACGTTAAGCCGTCACTCAGTGTGCAGGAGAGCCACATCCTGTGCACGTTAAAGAACACACTGGATGGCCTTGACGGGAGGCTACCATCTGTTTCTCAACAGCTGTTCCAGGGGTCCCCTCCCCCAAACTTCCCTAAGCTTTTGGGGTGCTTGTAACCTCGCCATTTAGCCCACTGTGTAAAAAAAAGCGCCGCTCAGAGGTAAAAGAACCCAACCATCACCCCTTATCCCGACGCATCCGACCCTGGTTACAATATTTGTTTAAAATTTCACATTTTCCGGAATTTTCTGCCTTTACAAGTCGATGCTAAAGCTATCGCGAGATTCAAAAAATATCAGTGGTAATATTTTTCGAATTCCTGTCCAACCCACAGAAAATTTATATTTTTAAATTTATCTCCAAAAAGCAAAATAGCTGAATGTCTACAGGACAGAAAGATAAACAAAGCAAAAGCTTTAGCGGGTTTTTTTCTTTTTGGAAATGAGCAAATGAAACAGGATGCAATTTAAATTTTTTTTTTATTACTCATGATAATCCACTATGGGGTCATTAATAATCCGTTTGTAAACTTTTCAACAACCACACTAACACAATGTGTTTTTCTCCGGCATTTGCTGCTAAATATTATCTCGGGTTTGATGCGAATATTTCTACTTCACATCACCCATCACCCATCTGCCAGACTTGCCTTGGCAGAAGCCACACACATTCCGTGAGAATATTTTATTCTTCTTTCCATTTGATTAAATTTTGCCAAACTAATGGCTTTTTAAAAGACCCCTGTCGTTTCTAATTCGGCGTATAATTCAGCTGTTGCCTTTGCGAATATTTTTAAACTTCATCTGTAAGAATAACAAAAAACGAAAGTAAACTTTTGATCTCTAGATGTGGATGTTATAAATAGAAATTAATATACTTTATTAATATTTCTTCCTTGAACTTTTAAAGATGGTTACAGACTTAAAAAATGTCTGATAAATGCAATGCCACAAAAGAATCATCTCAAGGATTTAGACTTCATACTGTTTCGTTTGCTAGAAATAAAAGTTAGATATCGCCTCCGGCGAATATGAGATGTTCGTTTTCAGAGAGAATGTTTATTCTACGTCTTCAGATCCATCTAACGGTGGGAAGTTTTTACGCCTTTAGTATCGTCGAATTTTTTTTTAGCTTTTAGTACGTTCTAAATGTGGAAGTTTTTATGCTATTAGTATCTATTAACAGTTGGAATTTTTTAACTCTTTAATCCCTTCTAAAGATGCAAATTTTCTATTCCTTTAGTACCTTATTACAGTGAAAAATATGTCTTTATTATCTTCAAACAATGGAAATTTTTACGCTTTTCGTGGCTTTTAAGACTGGGGATATTTAATGCTTTTAGTAGCTTTTAAGAGTGGGGATATTTAATGCTTTTAGTAGCTTTTAAGAGTGGGGATATTTAATGCTTTTAATAGCTTTTAGGAATGGGGATATTTTACGCCTTTAGTAGCTTTTGAGAGTGGTGATATTTAATGCTTTTAGTAGCTTTTAAGAGTGGAGATATTTAATGCTTTTAGTAGCTTTTAAGAGTGGGGATATTTAATGCTTTTAGTAGCTTTTAAGAGTGGAGATATTTAATGCTTTTAGTAGCTTTTAAGAGTGGGGACATTTAATGCTTTTAGTAGCTTTTAAGATGGGGATATTTAATGATTTTAATAGCTTTTAAGAGTGCGGATATTTTACGCCTTTAGTAACTTTTAAGATGGGGATATTTAATGCTGTTAATAGCTTTTAAGAGTGGGGATATTTTACTCCTTTAGTAGCTTTTAAGAGTGGGGATATTTAATGCTTTTAGTAGCTTTTAGGAATGGGGATATTTTACGCCTTTAGTAGCTTTTAAGAGTGGGGATATTTTACGCCTTTAGTAGCTTTTAAGAGTGGTGATATTTAATGCTTTTAGTAGCTTTTAAGAGTGGGGATATTTATGCTTTTAGTAGCTTTTAAGAGTGGGGATATTTTACGTCTTTAGTAGCTTTTAAGAGTGGGGATATTTAATGCCTTTAGTAGCTTTTAAGAGTGGGGATATTTAACGCCTTTAGTAGCTTTTAAGAGTGGGGATATTTAATGCTTTTAGTAGCTTTTAAGAGCGGGGATATTTTACGCTTTTAGTAGCTTTTATGAGTGGGGATATTTAATACTTTTAGTAGCTTTTAAGAGTGGGGATATTTTACGACTATAGTAGCTTTTAAGAGTGGGGATATTTAATGCTTTTAGTAGCTTTTAAGACTGGGGATATTTAATGCTTTTAATAGCTTTTAGGAATGGGGATATTTTACGCCTTTAGTAGCTTTTAAGAGTGGTGATATTTAATGCCTTTAGTAGCTTTTAAGAGTGGGGATATTTAACGCCTTTAGTAGCTTTTATGAGTGGGGATATTTAATGCTTTTAGTAGCTTTTAGGAATGGGGATATTTTACGCCTTTAGTAGCTTTTAAGAGTGGGGATATTTAACGCCTTTAGTAGCTTTTAAGAGTGGGGATATTTAACGCCTTTAGTAGCTTTTAAGAGTGGGGATATTTTACGCCTTTAGTAGCTTTTAAGAGTGGGGATATTTTACGCCTTTAGTAGCTTTTAAGAGTGGGGATATTTAATGCTTTTAGTAGCTTTTTAGAGTGGTGATATTTAATGCTTTTAATAGTTTTTAAGGGTGGTGATATTTAACGCCTTTAGAAGCTTTTATGAGTGGGGATATTTAATACTTTTAGTAGCTTTTAAGAGTGGGGATATTTTACGACTTTAGTAGCTTTTAAGAGTGGGGATATTTAATGCTGTTAGTAGCCTTTAAGAGTGTGGATATTTAACGCCTTTAGTAGCTTTTAAGAGTGTGGATATTTAACGCCTTTAGTAGCTTTTAAGAGTGGGGATATTTAACGCCTTTAGTAGCTTTTAAGAGTGGGGATATTTTACGCCTTTAGTAGCTATTAAGAGTGGGGATATTTTACGCCTTTAGTAGCTTTTAAGAGTGGGGATATTTAATGCTTTTAGTAGCTTTTAAGAGTGGGGATATTTTACGCCTTTAGTAGCTTTTAAGAGTGAGGATATTTTACGTCTTTAATAGCTTTTAAGAGTGGGGATATTTTACGCTTTTAATAGCCTTTAAGAGTGGGGATATTTAATGCTTTTAGTAGCTTTTAAGAGTGGGGATATTTAATGATTTCAGTAGCTTTTAAGAGGGGATATTTAACGCCTTTAGTAGCTTTTATGAGTGGGGATATTTAACGCCTTTAGTAGCTTTTAAGAGTGTGGATATTTAACGCCTTTAGTAGGTTTTAAAAGTGGGGATATTTAACGCCTTTAGTAGCTTTTAAGAGTGGGGATATTTAACTCCTTTAGTAGCTATTAAGACTGGTAATATTTAACGCCTTTAGTAGCTTTTAAGAGGGGGGATATTTAACGCCTTTAGTAGCTTTTAAGAGTGCGGATATTTAATGCTTTTAGTAGCTTTTAAGAGTGGGGATATTTAATGCTTTTAATAGTTTTTAAGGGTGGTGATATTTAACGCCTTTAGTAGCTTTTATGAGTGGGGATATTTAATACTTTTAGTAGCTTTTAAGAGTGGGGATATTTTACGACTTTAGTAGCTTTTAAGAGTGGGGATATTTTACGTCTTTAGTAGCTTTTAAGAGTGGGGATATTTTACGTCTTTAGTAGCTTTTAAGAGTGTGGATATTTAACGCCTTTAGTAGCTTTTAAGAGTGGGGATATTTAACGCCTTTAGTAGCTTTTAAGAGTGGAGATATTTAATGTTTTAGTAGCTGTTAAGATTGGGGATATTTAATGCTTTTAGTAGCTTTTAAGAGTGGGGATATTTTACGCCTTTAGTAGCTTTTAAGAGTGGGGATATTTTACGTCTTTAATAGCTTTTAAGAGTGGGGATATTTTACGCCTTTAATAGCCTTTAAGAGTGGGGATATTTAATGCTTTTAGTAGCTTTTAAGAGTGGGGATATTTAATGATTTCAGTAGCTTTTAAGAGGGGATATTTAACGCCTTTAGTAGCTTTTATGAGTGGGGATATTTAACGCCTTTAGTAGCTTTTAAGAGTGTGGATATTTAACGCCTTTAGTAGGTTTTAAAAGTGGGGATATTTAACGCCTTTAGTAGCTTTTAAGAGTGGGGATATTTAACTCCTTTAGTAGCTATTAAGACTGGGGATATTTAACGCCTTTAGTAGCTTTTAAGAGGGGGGATATTTAACGCCTTTAGTAGCTTTTAAGAGTGCGGATATTTAATGCTTTTAGTAGCTTTTAAGAGTGGGGATATTTAATGCTTTTAATAGTTTTTAAGGGTGGTGATATTTAACGCCTTTAGTAGCTTTTATGAGTGAGGATATTTAATACTTTTAGTAGCTTTTAAGAGTGGGGATATTTTACGACTTTAGTAGCTTTTAAGAGTGGGGATATTTAATGCTGTTAGTAGCTTTTAAGAGTGGGGATATTTAACGCCTTTAGTAGCTTTTAAGAGTGTGGATATTTAACGCCTTTAGTAGCTTTTAAGAGTGGGGATATTTAACGCCTTTAGTAGCTTTTAAGAGTGGAGATATTTAATGTTTTAGTAGCTATTAAGATTGGGGATATTTAATGCTTTTAGTAGCTTTTAAGAGTGGGGATATTTTACGCCTTTAGTAGCTTTTAAGAGTGGGGATATTTTACGCCTTTAATAGCTTTTAAGAGTGGGGATATTTTACGCCTTTAATAGCCTTTAAGAGTGGGGATATTTAATGCTTTTAGTAGCTTTTAAGAGTGGGGATATTTAATAATTTCAGTAGCTTTTAAGAGGGGATATTTAACGCCTTTAGTAGCTTTTATGAGTGGGGATATTTAACGCCTTTAGTAGCTTTTATGAGTGGGGATATTATCGCCTTTAGTAGCTTTTATGAGTGGGGATATTTAATGTTTTTAGTAGCTTTTAAGAGTGGGGATATTTTACGACTTTAGTAGCTTTTAAGAGTGCGGGATATTTAATGGTTTTAGTAGCTTTTAAGATTGGGGATATTTCACGCCTTTAGTTACTTCAAAAATGGAAATATTTACGCCTTTATTACCTTTTAACAGTGGAAATTTGCTATGCATTTTGTACCTTCAACCAATTTAACAGCTTTTTTTTGTCTTCAGTACCTTTTAACAGTCTAACACTTTCACGTTTTTAGCACGTTTTAACAGTGGAAATTTATCTTGAATGATTCAAAAATGCGAAAAATAATATTTTATGAGTACTTATCAAACATACAAAGAATTTTCCATTTTAAAATTAAAACAAAAAAGTTTCTTGTTCCCACTTTACAGGGACCCGTCAGGTGTTAGGATACAGCTAGAAGTTTCCTATTAAGGCCATTCAGCGTGTTCTTTAATGTGCACTGGGTATTAGCATCGTGCACATGGAGCCAAGCTTTACGTCCCATCCGACGTATGACCGCCATCCCAAACCGACCAATGTCCTTTTTCTGACCAAGGCATTGTGGCGGTTTAACGAAGACGAATCACAGTGCTGGCCCAGTTGAGGCTAGAACCTCGGAATTGCAGATTACAAACCTGCCGCGGTACCGAATGAGATGTTATTTCCGCCCCCAAATGACAGAGTTATAAACACAAAAATGACTTCCGTTTGGTGACAAATAATTGCATTGGACCCCTGGTCATATCACCTAAGTGTGGTGGTATCATAGTCATGTGCACCACCATACTTAGGTTGGTTGGATGGTTGGTTTACGAGGTAAAACAACCAACCAACCAACTTTGCACACCATGGGCTAAATGGCCAGTTCACATGGACCCCGAACGCTCAGAGAAGTTTGGGGTTGGTTGGTTGGTTGTTTTACCTCTGAGCGGCCCTTTTTTGCACACCATGGGCTAAATGGCCAGGTCACATGGACCCCGAAGGCTCAGTGAAGCTTGGCGGAGAAGACCCACTGGAACAGCTGTTGGGAGACAGATGGTAACCTCCCGTCAAGGCCATTCAGCGTCTCTCCCGCACACGGGGCCACGGCTTAATGTCCCATCCGACGGACGGCGGCCTTTCCATGCCCATTACTGTCCCCTACTGACCGTGGGCAGGGCGGGGAGTTTTGCGGAGATAAATCTCAACGCTGATCCAGCTGGGTCTCGATCCTGGGAGCTGCAGATTACGAGCCTAGGACGCTCTGACTGAGCCACCCCCGCCCAACCACATTTAGGTGAAGTTTAGTTCAGTAGGTATCATCCCAGGCTTCTAATCTGTAGTTCCCAGTTTCGAGTCCCAACTGTGTCAGCGTAGAGATTTATCTCCACTTACCCCACCATGCTTTCAGTCAGTCAGTAAATAGAGGGGACTTGAAAAGATTGTTGTCCGTTGGATAGGACCTAAAGCCGGATCTTCGTGAGGGGGGAAGCCATATCCTCTGCAAATTATAGAACACTCTGGATGGCCTTGATGGGAGAACTGTCTCCTAACATCTGTCTCCTAACAATTATCCAGTGGTGATCCTCTTCATAACCTTCTCTCAACCCTTAGGGTCTTTGTGACTTGACACTGCTGAAAATGGGTCTCTCGAGAAATGGGCCCCCCTGAAATAAAACAACTTAACGCCTTTCAAAAATATCTCTTCTATATGCGAATTATAGAGAAAGATCTCCACATCGAAGGCATTAAGAAGAAAAAAGCTAAAGCTCTACGGCATCTCCATCAGTTTATTCTTACGAAGCAATAAACTTACCAGACGAATAGCTAAAAAGAGATTGCAGAAACTGCACCTCCAGTTATGCAGAAGAACAAAAATGTTTCTGGCGAACGCACAAATTAAAGTGATTGCGTGTTTCTTGACACGCTAGAAGTAGAAAGTTCAGGTAAACATAAGGAGTTTGTTTTAAATAAGGAGTTTGTTTTAAACAGCAAAAACTGAATTACTCCTTCGCTTCAATATCGTTTTTATAAATGCATGTATGGTGACTGCTGCAGTTCATTTAGGGGGAAGGCATTTAAACACTGCCTTATCAAAATTATTGCAGAATTTTGATATGTAAATGGGAATATAGAGTATGGAGCAGTAAAAATCCTCATACTTTTCACGAACGAGCATTACACGGACGGAAAATTGGTGTTTGGTGTACAATTTCCCGTCGTCGTGTGATAGGACCTTTATTATTTGACTCAACTGTAACTGGTTTAAGTTTATCGTGACCTCATTCAACAGTTTATTGCACTATTCGATGTGAATGAACGAGAGTGTTGGTTTCAACAAGATGGCGTGATAGCCCATACTGCAAATGACACAATGATCACGTTGCAGGAATTTTTTGGTGATCATTTGATTTGAAAAAATTTGTGGCCCCAAGAAATCCATATCTTACTCCTCCAGTTTTTTTCCTTTGGGAATATCTCAAATGTGTAGTGTTTCAAAACAATCCTCATACACTTGAAGACTTGAAGGCTAACATTGAAAGAGAGATTTTAAACATAAGAAAACAAACATTACGAAAGGTGGCTGCAAATGTCATGAAACGGGTACGAACCTGCATCCAAGTTGCAGGAAATCACTTTCAACATGTGTTGTAAAGGTAGATATATGTCTAATTTGCATCTTTTGAAATTTGTGTCTTTTGTCAAGTTTAAATAGAAAAATACAATAGAGGGTTGCGTCCTTTTTGAAACGCCCTGTAAATGAATTCCCAACTACAAAGCGGGAAATTTACACCTTCAACTACTTTTTCCTTTGCAAACATTCTTTATACTGCACTCATTGTTAACTGTAATCGCTCTTTATGTTGCAATCATTTTCACAGCAATCATATTTTATACTGCAATCCTTTTTTCTGCAATCATTCCTTATCATGCACTCATATTTTTAACTGCAATCATTTTTATATTGTAATCGATTTTTACAATGCCCTCATTCTATATATATCATTTATTCTTCATAATGCACTCATTTTTAACTCAAATTTTTTATATTTCAATCATTCTTTATATTGCAATCATCTTTATACTGCATTCATTTTTTATATTGCATCATTATTATACTTCCATTCTTTATATTGGAATAATTCTTTATATTGCAATCATTTTTACATTGCATTCATTCCTTATATTGCAATCATTCTTTATACTGCATCCATTCTTTATATTGCAATCATTCTTTATGCTGCATTCATTCTTTATGCTAATCATTTTATACTGCATTCATTCTTTATATTGCAATCATTTTTACACTGCATTCATTCTTTACATAGCAATCATTCTTTATACTGCATTCATTCTTTACATAGCAATCATTCTTTATACTGCATTCATTCTTTATATTGCAATCATTCTTTATACTGCATTCATTCTTTATATTGCAATCCTTCTTTATACTGCATTCATTCTTTATATTGAAATCGTTCTTCATACTGCATTCATTTTTTATACTGAAAGCGTTCTTCATACTGCATTCATTCTTTATATTGCAATCGTTCTTCATACTGCATTCATTCTTTATGTTGCAATCGTTCTTCATACTGCTATCATTCTTTATACTGAAATCACTTTTTACTCATTCATGTAATAATTATCTCCAAGAGAAGCTTCATGTAATAATATTTTCTAGCTAATTCATCGCTGAACTATTTAACCAATTCTGCCCAGAAAGGAATCAATTTTTTTCCGAGGTGATTTTCTTGAAAACTGAGACGAAACTCAGTGAAGTTAGCGAGCACCGGTGAGAGATTTCCACCAGCAGCGCTACCCATCACCATTTCATGTACCTCTCTCCGTATAGAGGAACCACTTCTTGTCTTGATTCTGCTGCACTTGTTTTTTTTTTCTCTTCTTCGCAGCCAAAGCGAAAGAAGAACGGAATAGTGTGGAAGACAGAGACACATGGGGCCATCGTTAACAGGAGATGGGAACATTCCGTCAATGCTCCTCATCAGGCGCAATAAAAGTCACGTGGAATGGATTTCTCTCTTGTACAAAGTGCAATGGATCCATTTCTCATCCATTGAGAGACATTGGATTGGATCGGATTGTTTAAGTGCTCCGAGAGGCACTTTTTTGCACCCCATGGGCTAAATGGCCAGGTCACAAGGACCCCGAAGGCTCAGAGAAAGTTGGGGGAGGGGACCCACTGGAATAGCTGTTGGGAGACAGATGGTAGTCTCCCGTCAAGGCCATCCAGCGTGTTCTTTAACGTGCATTCATTCACAACGTGCACAAGGTATGGCTCTCCTGCACACAGGGCCACGGCTTAACGTCCAATCCGACGGACGGTGTCCTTTCCAAACCCATCGGTGTCCCCCTACTGACCGTGGGCAGGGAATGAGAGACAAGCACAAGGGAAGGACAATGGACATTGGAAAGGACAGAACTGAATCCGAGAACTTCGTGTCGGGATTTTAACACCTGACAATTTTCACTCATAAAAAAATAACAGCTCTCAGCCAGTTGCTTGCCATACAGCTGTCTTTCCGTTAAGGCTAAATGGTCAGGTCACAAGCACTCCAACACTACGAGAGATTGAACGAAAGAGACGGCAACACCTGTTAGAAGATAGATAAAAGCTTTCCCATCAAGGCCATCAAGAGTGTTCTTTAATGTGCACAGGGTACGTACTCTCCTGCTTAATTTCCCATGCGCAAGACGGCGGCCTTTCCAAGCCCATTGGTGTCCCCTACTGACCGAGGGCAGGGCGAGGAGTTTTGTGGACCAACTGAGGCAATCCCAGCCTCTCGCTCAATGATCTTGACGGGAAGCGTTCATCTATCTCCTAAAAACTGTCTAGTGTATCCCCTTTCCATAGGGGCGGGGGTGGCTCAGTAGGTAGGCGCGCCAGGCTCGTAATCTGTAGTTCCCAGGTTCGAGTCTCAGCTGGGTCAGTGTTGAGATTTATCTCCGCAAAATTCCCCGCCCTGCCCACGGTCAGTAGGGGACACCGATGGCCTTGGAAAGACCACCGTCCGTCGGATGGGACGTTAAGCCGTGGCCCCGTGTGCGGGAGAGAGCCATACCCTGTGCACGTTAAAAAACACGCTGGATGGCCTTGGCGGGAGGCTACCATCTGTCTCCCAACAGCTGTTCCAGTGGGTCCCCTCCCCCAACCTTCTCTGAGCCTTCGCAGTCCATGTGACCTGGCCATTTAGCTCATGGTGTGCAAAAACGTGCCGCTCAGAGGTAAAACTACCCAACCCAACCCCTTTCCATAACCCTCTCTGAATCATTGGGGTCTGTGTGACCCGGGCATTTATCCCTTGTGCGCAAACCCCTTCCGAGATAAAACAACAGAACCTAAATCTTATACATCGTCGATCATTTACTTCCCCAGCTCTAACGATTACACAAAACTCTGAACATCGATGACTCTTTACAAAGACATTATGCAAGATTCTTCTACACCAGTTTACAAATAAGCGCTCTAACTCTCGCATATCGTTTCTGACAATATTTTTGCTCGTGTTGTTGATCTCGCAGCACCCGAATGACATCATTAGCGGCACAGCACATCCGTCGCCTGCGGCATCTGGTTGATTGACTATCGCGCTTCGTGCGTACACCGCTGTTGCTTTTAGTTTCGAACCGTAGTGCTGACTCCAGGGTGAATGTTTTCAAAACGAGGATTTACTTTTGCTTTTCATTACGACATTCGCGGTTCATGGTCGCTGCAGAAATTTCTAATTTAATAATAACATTTCACTGCGTGTTCCGTTAATGGCCTTTTGCAGAGTAAGCGCTTATCGACGGGGGTGGAAAACACAAATGAGAACATTTATCGTTAGAGGGGTTATTTCGATGCGGTGCTGGATGTGGGGCGAGTTCTTCTTTGAGCTCTTTGGAATAAACAGCGATTATGGAGAAACTGTTATTACTGTACAAAATTTCTGCTTTTGGGCAAAAAGGAGAAATTTTATATCGAAACAATTTTTTTTGGCAAGAACATTTGATTTTCAGCAAAATGAGGCTGGGTTGGGTTGTTTTACCTCTGAGCGACAGTTTTTTGCATACCATGGGCTAAATGGCCAGGTCACAAGGACCCCGAAGGCTCAGAAAAAGTTGAGGGAGGGGATCCCTAGAACAGCTGTTGGGAGACAGATGGTAGCCTCCCGTCAAGGCTATCCAGCGTGTTCTTTAACGTGCACAGGGTATGGCTCTCCCGCACACGGAGCCACGGCTTAAAGTCCCATCCGAAGGACGGCGGCCTTTTGAAGCCTATCGGTGTCCTTTATTGATTGTGGGCAGGGCGGAGAATTTTGCGGAGATAAATCTCAACGCAGCGAAATCAGGCTCGTTTATTTCTGGAATGTTTATGGAGTGTCTCAAAAGATAAATTTCGATTTTTATTTTTGTTTAAGAGTTATGCTTGGACATTATCCTCAGGCTTCAGTGGGGCGGGGGTGGCTCAGTCGGTAGCGCGCCAGGCTCGTAATCTGTAGTTCCCAGGTTCGAGTGCCAGCTGGGTCAGCGTTGAGATTTATCTCCGCAAAATTCCCCGCCCTGCCCACGGTCAGTAGGGGACACCGATGGGCTTGGAAAGGCCGCCGTCCGTCGGATTGGACTTTAAGCCGTGGCCCCGTGTGCGGGAGAGCCATACCCTGTGCACGTCAAAGAACACGCTGGATGGCCTTGACGGGAGGCTACCATCTGTCTCCCAACAGCTGTTCCAGTGGGTCCCCTCCCCCAACCTTCTCTGAGCCTTCGGGGTTCATGTGACCTGGCCATTTAGCCCATGGTGTGCTAAATAAGTGCCGCTCAGAGGTAAAACAGCCCAACCCAGGCTTCAGTATCAGAAGAATTTTATTGAAAGATATAGGAGTATTATTTAGATTTCGTCAGATCTGTTAAATAAAACATTTTCATGCACATTAATGCTTTAAAATGAATCGACAATTGAATAAATGTGACTCGAACCTGGGAAGTGCAAATTACGAGCTTGGCGCGCTCCAAATTGAACCAACCCCTGAACCAATACTAAGAAAAAAAAATCCTGTCTAATAAAGGAATGCTCATTTAAGGAATTTAGACTTAGACCTAGAACGATATAGAATGGCAACGTAGATGAACAAAATACGAAAAAAAAAAAAAATAATACTTATACATTTTATTAAATATGCTGCGTTTGTTAATTCCCGCAATTAGATTCAATTTCAACGAAGGTTTATAACTCTGAGTAATAACCGTATGTGATAAAAATGACCTGGATTTCAGCATTCGCAAAACAAAAATAAGATCCTTTCAACTTGTATTAAATCACATTATTTAATTATTCATTACTACAATTCATTTACGACACCAATGTATTTCGAAACAAAAATTTTAATTCATCTACTTTAAGAAAAATCAGAGTTAAAATTTAAAAAATTTAAAATTTAAAGTTTTAAAATTTTACAGTGATACTCTTATTATTCAAAAACTGCAAATGACACAGTGGAATGATAGAGTTGATGAAGACATGAGCACAGAATTGGAATATCAGAAAATATTAAGTAAAATTGATGAAATTCGGGAAAATTCTTCGTTGTTTTAGACCAATTAATAATTATAAAACTAAGAGAATAAGGAAAGAATGGATTACTGATGACATTATTTTAGCAATTAAAAATAGAGATAAATTATGGAAAAGGTATACAGAAAATGTTAATAACAAACAAAATTATGATTTATATAAAATGGGTTGGGTTGTTTTACCTCTGAGCGGCACTTTTTTGCACACCATGGGCTACATGGCCAGGTCACATGGACCCCGAAGGCTCAGAGAAGGTCGGGGGAGGGGACCCACTGGAACAGCTGTTGGGAGACAGATGGTAGCCTCTCGTCAAGGCCATCCAGCGTGTTCTTTAACGTACACAGGGTATGGCTCTCCCGCACACGGAGCCACGGCTTAACGTCCCATCCGACGGACGGCGGCCTTTCCAAGCCCATCGGTGTCCCCTACTGACCGTGGGCAGGGCGGGAAATTTTGCGTAGATAATTCTCAACGCTGACCCAGCTGGGACTCGAACCTGGGAACTACAGATTACGAGCGTGGCGCGCTACTGACTGAGCCACCCTCGCCCCAAGTATATAAAATGGAAAGAAGCAGAGTAATCACCATTATAAGGAACCAAAAATGCATATTGTATTCAAATAAATTAGCAATTAATAAAGATAATAATACGAGGTTGTGGGAATTAATTAATTATATTTTTGATGATAAAAAATGATGTCAATCGATGAAAATGTTGAGACATTTGATTAGAGAAAATACTCCAAAAGAAATTTTAAATAATTTTGTTAAGTTTTTTTACAACTATTCTTAATGAGATCCAACCAGAATTTACGACGATGAATATTAAATCAGATAAGGTTTACGAATTACGTTTTATAAATAAGAATTTTATGTATTTTACACTAGCTAGTAACTTCGATCTTGCCAATATTATAGATTGCTTAAAATACAACTCGTCTCCTGGATCTAACAGCTATGAAAATTGGAATTATTCGTCCGGTATATAAAAGTGGATCAAAAAAGAGTTTTAATAATTATAGATCAATCACTCTATTAACAATTTTTGATAAGATAATGTAAAAATACGTTGCAGATCGCCTGCAAAATTTTTTGAATAAGATAAATTTTCTGTCAAGTCAGCAATTTGGGTTTCGTAAAGATATAGGAACGCAAAGCCTTTTGGAAGATCTTATAAATAATATAAATGTAAATCTAAATATAGGAAAGAAATGCGTCGCGGTATTTATGGAATTAAATAAAGCATTTGATTCCGTTGCATTGACATCTTGCTACAGAAATTATATTTACTTGGTATTAAAGGGAATATTTTTGAATGGTTTAAAAGCTACTTATTACATAGAGAAATACGCTGCTCGACATTGAAAGTGCCCCACCCAGGGACGGGGGTGGCTCAGTCGGTAGCGCGCCAGGCTCGTAATCTGTAGTTCCCAAGTTCGAGTCCCAGCTGGGTCAGCGTTGAGATTTATCTCCGCAAAATTCCCCGCCCTGCCCATGGTCAGTAGGACACCGATTGGATTAAGACACCGATGGGCTTGGAAAGGCCGCCGTCCGTCGGATGGGACGTTAAGCCGTGGCCCCTTGTGCGGGAGAGCCATACCCTGTGCACGTTGAAGAACACGCTGGATGGCCTTGACGGGAGGATACCATCTGGCTCCCAACAGCTGTTCCCGTGGGTCCCCTCCCCCAACCTTCTCTGAGCCTTCGGGGTCCATGTGACCTGGCCATTTAGCCCACGGTGTGCACAAAAGTGCCGTTCAGAGGTAAAACAACCCAACAAAGCCCCACCCAGAAGGACATGTCGAACAAACATGCAAATATAAGGATGGGAATGCGCAGTTGAGATATGCAAACGATGATAATCCGGAGCCAGTGACGTCTGTGGTTCAAGAGATAAAACGTGCAAGAAGGAACAAGAATGGTATTGTGTTTATGCAGTTGGAAGTCGTGCGAATGGTTGAGATTAGGTGGTTCTGCTTGGAAATTCTTCAACGAGAGCCAAAAATGTCTGGTACACGCTATCGGCAGGTTAATCACCATTTGGATGCTTTTGAGAGAGGAAGAATTTTAGGCCTGTGTGAAGCTGGATGGATTACACGTCGTGTCGCTGTCCATGTTCATCGGGATGCAAGAATTGTTGGACGCTGTTGGCAACAGTGGCGAAATGAAAGTTCTAGCTGGTGTTGCAGAGAGAGTGGTACCATTCTACAGACGTCAGAACGGCTTTATAGGCGCATTGTTCGACATGCTCGTTCGTCAGCACAGAGCACTGCAGGTGATATTTGATGGGCTGTGTCAGCAGCTATGGATGTCCCCATAATGACCCGAACGGTAAACCAATGGTTGCATGAGACACGTGCGCTCTAGACAACCATTGTATCGAGTGACATCGACTGCAAACCGTTGCAGTGCTCGTCTGGCTTGATGTCGAAGTTGTACGAGTTGGGTTGTTTTACCTCTGAGCGGCAACTTTTTTCACACCATGGGCTAAATGGCCAGGTCACAAGGACCCCGAAGGCTCAGAGAAGGTTGGGGGCGGAGACCCACTGGAACAGCCATTGGGAAACAGTTGGTAGCCTCCTGTCAAGGCCATCTAGTGTGTTCTTTAACGTGCACAGGGTATGGCTCTCCCACACATGGGGCCACGGCTTAACGTCCCATCCGACGGACGGCGACCTTTCCAAGCCCATTGGTGTCCCCTACTGACCGTGGGCAGATCGGGGAATTTTGCGGAGATAAATCTGAACGCTTCCAGTTGGGACTCGAACCTGAGAACTACAGATTACAAGCCTGGAGCGCTACCGACTGAGCCGACTAAGTTGTGCAAAGTGGGGTCACAAATGGAACATTGTTGTATTTAGTGATGAATCCCATTTCTCTCTGAGTGCTGACGATCGACGGGTAGACTTTGGAAACGAAAGTTCCTGTCAAGTTAGTAAATTTTTGATCAAAAATGCTATTTAACGTCAAACCAACCAAACACGAAACTTAATAAACGTAATATTCGCTTCTCAGTCAATCGATTCACCGTTGTTTTAGTGCTTTCAGAGCGTTTTATTGTTGTTTCGTCCGCTAAACCTGGCGAGAGGACGGATCCAGCTTTTGTTCGCGACCAGCATGCCGCCCATCATCCAGGCATATTGGTATGGGGTGCTATTGGATATCGCAGCAGGCCACCTCTTGTCTGCATCACGAGAACACTGGCAGCTGCACGATACGTTAGCGCGGTTCTGCAGCCCGTTTGTTACCATTCCTGGGATCCCATTTTCCAGCATGGCAACCCCTGTGTACACACTGCTAGAGTCTCCAGACAATGTTTGTAACAAGTTCAAGTATTGCCATGGCCAGCACGATCTCCAGATTTATCCCAAATAGAAAATCTGTGGGGCCACATTTTACGACGTGTGCAAACCTCTCAATGGCCTGCGCAGAATCTTGGTGAATTATGGGAGCAAATCAACGCTGCCTAGTCTGCAATTCCTCAGGACCATATCCGTCGACTGTATGACTCCATGACACCCTGTATTGCTGCCTGTATTGTCGTTCACGGCGGTGCAACCACTTATTGAGGCAAGTCACATTGTGCTGCATTATCTCATCTTCTAACAGCTTTAAATGGCTGCAAATTAAATCATAGTATGCCAATATGTATTGTTATGTGTGTGCTACATTTCACCCCTATCCCCTCACTACTTTTGAGTGGAGCAATTTCAATGTCGTGCAGTGTTGTTATGAAAATAAATGATAATTAGAGTGATAAATTTCATATCAATTTTGGAGTTCCACAAGGATCTATTCTCGGTTTTATGCTATTTCAAATGTACATAAAAGATTTGGCTAATATTAATTTCAATAGTAAAAAATATATATATATATGTTGATGATCCAGTTCTAATCAACTTCCACTCAGATTTAGAATACACTATTTGCAATCTACAAAATTATTTTAATAAAGCAGTTATATGGTTTGCTCTTAACAAACTGAGTTAAGCGAGAAAAAACACTAAATTTTTTTGTATTGGTTTTCAACGACCTACACTTAATAGAAGTAATACTAAACATCCAGTAAGTTGTTTTATGTTGATGGTTTATTATCTGGTATATGCAATTGTCCTAAAATTAAAGAAGTAAATGAAATAATCTACCTAGGCTTGAAAATGAATTCGAAAATGAAATGGAACAAGCGTATTGACTGGATGTGGTCAAGACTACGATCTGTAGCTTTTGAAATTAGGAAACTTGTTTGTTGATATACATTTAACCATTTTAGTATATAAAGCGCTTTTTGAATCTATAATTAGATATGGGATAACAGTTTATGGGACAGCCTATAAGACAGGATTAAATAAAATTAAAAGAATACAAATTAGTCTGCTAAGAGGATTGTGTAATTCAGAAGTTAAAAATTCTCTTACAACAAAAGATGATATATTTATTTTGTTCAAAATTTTATCTATTGAAAGTTTGCATGTGCTTGTTTATGTTATCAATAAATTCTTTAGTAATACCTATAAGAAAAATATTTGCCATAATAAGTTTACTAGAAAAAAGGTTAAGGATTTTTTGAAATAACCAAAATTTTGTAATAATTACGGACGAAATTCCAAAGAATATCAAATTCCTTACCTATTTAACTTGCTTACTAGAGAATTTGCTAATTGAAGTAAAATTTGTGAATCGGAATCATTTATCATTTTATTGGTTTGCTTTTTTACTTATTCTTTTTTTTTCCTCCTTCATTTTATGAAATGATATTGATGTAATCCAGATCATATCTTGTCAAAATCGTATACATTTTCGCTGATAAGCTTCGGCTCAGTGGAATTTTTGGTGTAAAATCATTATAGATAATACTTTTCGAAAATAAATTTGAATTTGATAGTTTACGGCCCTTTCCAAAGACTTTCGCATACCTAGAAAGACTTTGGAAACGAGAGTTCCTGTCAAGTTAGTAAAGTTTTGATCAAAAATGCTATTTAACGTCAAACCAACCAAACACGAAACTTAATAAACGTGATATTCGCTTCTCAGTTAATCGCTTCACCGTTGTTTTAGTGTTTTCAGAGTGTTTTATTGTTGTTTCGTCCCCTTTCTCTGCGATAAAAGAGGCAACTAAAAGATTTCAAACGAAATTGACAGCGTTATATAAGGAAAACAACAAGATGGTTTCGTTTGTTCAAAATGTTTTAGATCAATAAAAAATGTGAGACTATAAACGAACATCTTTCCTGTATTTTGTTCATGAAGTCGCCCTTAACATCCATTGCGTTTAACAAATAAAGTAAGACATCACCTTTAAATAGAATTCGCAAAGGTTGGGTAGAGTTGTTTTACCTCTGAGCGGCACTTTTTTGCACACCATGGGCTAAATGGCCAGGTCACATGGACCCCGAAGGCTCAGAGAAGGTTGGGGGAGGGGACCCACTGGAACAGCTGTTGGGAGACAGATGGTAGCCTCCCGTCAAGGCCATCCAGCGTGTTCTTTAACGTGCACAGGGTATGGCTCTCCCGTACACGGGGCCACTGCTTAACGTCCCATCCGACGGACGGCGACCTTTCCAAGCCCATCAGTGTCCCCTACTGACTGTGGGCAGGGCGAGGAATTGTTGTGCACTGTTATTGCTCTTGTGCACGCAAGCCACTGCTTTAAATTCAGTCCAGTGGACGGTGACCTTTGATGAAATATCTTCTATTAGTTAAAAACATTCACGACTTTGTGCAATGCTAGTTTTTTAATTTTTTTCTTGGAGGCTCTGCCGCCATACAAAAAAATAAACGTAACGACAGATTTTTAGATCTTAGAAAATATAGAATGGTAACATAGTTGCACTAAATACGAAAAAAAAAAATAATACTCATACATTTTATTTAATATGCTGTATTTGTTAATTGATTCAATTTCAACGAATATTCATAACAGTGCGTAATAACCCTATGTGATAAAAATGGGGCGGATTTCAACATTCGCAAAACAAAAATAAGTTCTTTTCAACTTTTATTAAATCACATCATTTAATTATTCATTTACGACACTAATGCACTTCGAAACACAAATTTTAATTCTTCTACTTCAAGAAAATTCAAAATTTAATGTTCATTTTCGCATACCTAGAAAGACTTTGGAAAAACGAGAGTTCCTGTCAAGTTCGTAAAGTTTTGATCAAAAATGCTATTTAACGTCAAACCAACCAAACACGAAACTTAATAAACGTGATATTCGCTTCTCAGTTAATCGCTTCACCGTTGCTTTAGTGTTTTCAGAGTGTTTTATTGCTGTTTCGTTCCCTTTCTCTGCGATAAAAGAGGCAACTAAGAGATTTCAAACGAAATTGACAGCGTTATATAAGGAAAACAACAAGATGGTTTCGTTTGTTCAAAATGTTTTAGATCAATAAGAAATGTGACACCATTAACAAACATCTTTTTTGTATTTTGTTCATGGAGTCGCTCTTAACATCCATTACGTTTAACAAACGGGGGTGGCTCAGTCGGTAGCGCGCCAGGCTGTAGTTCCCAGGTTCGAGTCCCAGCTGGGTCAGCGTTGAGACTTATCTCCCCAAAACTCCCCGCCCTGCCCACGGTTAGTAGGGGACACCGATGTGCTTGGAAAGGCCGCCGTCCGTCGGATGGGACGTTAAGCCGTGGTCCCGTGTGCGGGAGAGCCATACCCTGTGCACGTTAAAGAACACGCTGGATGGCCTTGACGGGAGGCTACCATCTGTATCCCAACAGCTGATACAGTGGGTCCCCTCCCCCAACCTTCTCTGAGCCTTCGGGGGTCCATGTGACCTGGCCATTTAGCTCATGGTGTGCAAAAAAGTGCCGCTCAGAGGTAAAACAACCCAACCCAACGTAGGCTGGAGAATTTTGCACAAGATAAATCTGAACATTGACCCAGGTGGGACTCGAACCTCGGAACACAGATTATGAGTCTGGCGAGCTATCGATTGAGCCGTCCCTGTCAAATATACTGCTCACAAAAATTAGGGGATATTTCGTCGCTTCATATTCATTTTGAAATATCCCCTAATTTTTGTGAGCAGTATACTTTCGATCATGGAAGTGTTAATGAGACAAAACAATGAAAAATAACCAATTGAGAACAAAGAATCGTAAGTGTTAATAACGAAATCAAAAACGAAAATTTACAATGACGTTCAACAAAGAAACAAACTGGAACCAAAAAAACATTTCGAATCGGACGAATCAGCTAACTAAAGAAACGAATATTCAGTTGGATTGGGTTGGATTGTTTTACCTCTGAGCGGCACTTTTTTGCACACCATGGGCTAAATGGCCAGGTCATATGGATCCCGAAGGCTCAGAGAAGGTTGGGGGAGGGGACCCACTGGAACAGCTGTTGGGAGACAGATGGTAGCCTCCCGTCAAGGCCATCCCGCGTATTCTTTAACGTGCACAGGGTATGGCTCTCCCGCACACGGAGCCACGGCTTAACGTCCCAACCAACAGATGGCAACCTTTCCAAGTCCATCGGTGTCCCCTACTGACCGTGGGCAGGGCGGGGAATTTTGTTGAGATATATCTCAACGCCAACCCAGCTGGGACTCGAACCTGGGAACTACAGATTACGGCGGCGAATATTCAGTATTCTCTCTTTAATAAACATTCTAAAAAAATATTACGAAGTTTTTTTTGTTGTTTTACTTTCTGACTTTGTATTCATCGATAAGACAACTGTTTCGTAAAACAAAATTTTCGCGAAAAAAAAAAACAACTACATTTCCAGAATCCCTATTCCAACGAAAACCCAACGTTGCAGAATTTCCATTAACTGGAAAGCAGAAACTACGGCAACGGCAATAAATTACCCTGACATCATAAGTGCAAAAGCAAAACCTAGTAAACCTTATCTGCAGAAACAAATAACGCAAAGAAAACTTATTTAAAAGAGGAGGAAGCCGAAGTCAGCAAGAATTGGAAACGGTGGCCACTTGCTCACGCATTTACCCAAGGGGCAGAGAGTATAGAAAATATGTAATAAAAAATGAACGCTACATATATCCAATGTTGATGACTTACAGTTACCGAGACACTCTGTTCGTTGCTTCCGCCCAGCGTCACTTCCTCAGTAACGGTGTTCCCAACACCGCACGGCGGCGCTGCATGACGAAGTGCCGCTGCCTCCGCTTCTCGTAACCAATTTGTCTTTTTCACGAGAGTAGTAAAGTTGGTTCTGGGAGCGAGGGTAGTTTGTGGGAGAGAGAGTTGTGCATGACCTGACAGCAAGACTTCGGAGACTATAGATTGCCTGGCTGACAGGGACCAAATTAACTCTACCTCAGATGTTGAAAGGAAACAAGTGGTTGTTGTTTGAGACAGAAATACACCACTTCAGGTCTTACCTTTTTTTTTACCTCCAGTTTTGGTTTCGTTGACTTTTGTGGAAAGGTTTTAAGTTGACAGCATCAATGACAGAACTGGACGGCGAGGAATTATTATGACATAATAGCTTACGGAAGACAACTAACAATAGAAACTTCATTAGTGGGTTGTGTTGGGTTGTTTTACCTCTGAGAGGCACTTTTTTGCACACTATGGGTTAAATGGCCAGGTCACATGGACCCCGAAGGCTCAGAGAAGGTTGGGGGAGGGGATCCACTGGAACAGCTGTTGGGAGACAGATGGTAGCCTCCCGTCAAGGCCATCCAGCGTGTTCTTTAACGTGCACAGGGTATGGCTCTCCCGCACATGGAGCCACGGATTAACGTCCCATCCGACGGACGGCGGCCTTTCCAAGCCCATCGGTGTCCCCTACTGACCGTGGGCAGGGCGGAGAATTTTGTGGAGATAAGTCTCAACGCTGACCCAGCTGGGACTCGAACCTGGGAACTACAGATTACGAGCCTGGCGCGCTACCGACTGAGCCACCCCCGCCCCACTTCATTCATGATGTTGAGGTAATTGCAAAGATCTTGCTGCAGGGCAACTGCAAGTTTTGGCTCAGTCAGTAGTGTGGCAGGCTCGTAATCTTCAGTTCCCAGGTTCGAGTACCACCTAAGTTAGCGTTGAGATCTATCTCCAAAAAACTCGCTCCCTTGTCTTGAGTCAGAAAGGCGACACCAATGGGCTTGGAAATGCAGATTGCTTACTCCGTCGGGCACACGAGACCACGGCTTAATATATCATCCTACGGATCGGGGGTTTTCCAACCCATCACTGTCCCTTACTGACAGTAGTCAGGGTGGGAATTTCGCGGAGATAAATCTCAACGCTGGATCAGCTAGGAGTCGAACCCGAAAATTGCAGATTATGTGCGTGACGCGCTACTAACTGAACAACCCTCACCCGTATCCGATTAAATACAACCTCTGCCTTGCCTACCAGAGAGGGGCTGGAGGTGGCTCAGTCGGTAGTGCGCCAGGCTCATAATCTGCAATTCCCAGGTTCTAGTCCCAGCTGGGTCAGCGTTGAGATTTATCTCTGCAAAACTCTCCGTCCTGCCCACGGTCAGTAGGGGACACCAAAGGGCTTGTAAAGGCCGCCGTCTGTCGGGTGGGACGTTAAGCCGTGGTACGTGTGCAGGAGAATCATACCCTGTACACGTTAAAGAACACGTTGGATGGCCTTGATGGGAGGCTACCATCTGTCTCCCAACAGCTGTTCCAGTGGGTCCCCTTCCCCAACCTTCTCTGAGACTTCAGGGTCCTTGTGACCTGGCCATTTAGCCCATTGTATGCAAAAAAGTGCAGCTCCGAGGTAAAACAACCAACCTACCTGAGAGGCAAGGCTCAGAGTAATCGGCATCAGATCTGCCATAGGAGTCAGAGCCATACGAAGTAAAGAAAAAGGGGAAAAAAGGGCGTCGATTAAACGAAAGCTTTTTAAAGGTCAGATGCCACATAAATCACGTTTTAACACTGCCATCATTCTTGTCTTCGTCACGTCTTTAGCCGTCACCTCGAACAGGAAAGGGGAAAAGTCCGGGTAAAGAAAGAAATTGATTCTTCAGTACAAAAAATTTTATTTTGGCATTTTTCTCACGTACAATTTCGTTTGCCCGCTCACTGTTATAATGACTTTGGGTTGTTGGGATGTTTTACCTCTGAGCGGCACTTTTTTTGCACAACATGGGCTAAATGGCCAGGTCACATGGACCCCGAAGGCTCAGAGAAGGTTGGGGGAGGGGACCCACTGGAACAGCTGTTGGGAGACAGATGGTAGCCTCCCGTCAAGGCCATCCAGCATGTTCTTTAACGTGCACAGGGTATGGCTCTCCCGCACACGGGGCCACGGCTTAACGTCCCATCCGACGGACGGCGGCCTTTTCAAGCCCTTCGGTGTCCCTACTGACCGTGGGCAGGGCGGGGAATTTTGCGGAGATAAATCTCAACGCTGACCAAGGGAACTACAGATTACGAGCCTGGCGCGCTACCGACTGAGCCACCCCCGCCCCGTTATAATGACAGTGATGGAAGTATTTCAGCAATTTCCTGTCAGAACAAATAGAGAAATATTCAAGTTTCGAAGGGCTTCTAATTTGATTTCTGCCGAAGGATTTGTTAGATCGGTTGATAAACAATCGCGCGCTTCTTCTCCATTCATCCCCCCCCCCCCCTTTCCTCATGGGCATCAGCAGAATTTTTAAGAAGGAGGGCCGAAAAGAATCGAATTGTAAACAAAAATATTTATGTTTAGCTGTTCAAAAATGTATGCAGTTTCAAACTCAGCACTAATACCATACATCCAGGGCTGGATCTAGAGGGGGACAATGATCGACGTCTCCCCCTTTTGGGCGGGGGTGGCTCAGTCAGTAGCGCGCCAGGCTCGTAATCTGTAGTTCCCAGGTTCGAGTCCCAACTGGGTCAGCGTCGAGATTTATCTCCGCAAAAATTCCCCGCTCTGCCCACGGTCAGTAGGGGACACCGATGGGCTTGGAAAGGCCGCCTCCGTCGGATAGGACATTAAGCCGTGGTTCATGTGCGGGAGAGCCATATCCTATGCACGTTAAAGAACACGCTGGATGACCTTAACGGGAGGCTACCATCTGTCTCCCAGCAGCTGTTCTAGTGGGTCCCCTCCCCCAACCTTCTCTGAGCCTTCGGGGTCCATGTGACCTGGCCATTTAGCCCATGGTGTGCAAAAAAGTGCCGCTCAGAGGTAAAACAACCCAACCCAACAACTCCCCCTTTTAGAATGCTTGTAAAGGATTAGAGACAAAAGTTTTTAAAAGTATGCCTATTCATGTCATTTAACAAAAAAGTTTTTTTGGCAGTTCTCCTTCAGTGTTAAACGATTTGCCATTTTAATCTGTTAATTAGTAATCAGAGTAAACGAAGAAGAAATATTTGTTTATTGATTCCAGATGTTCATCAGTTCCCATAGGTCCATAAACTCATGGGCACAGATGGGTTTGTACTGATTTTTATTTTTGTCCCGCGCTCTAAAAAATTACATTGAAATGATGTTTCTTTTAAAAAAAATACTGAAGTATTAAAATATTTACAAAATTTTTATTGAAATTCCTCTGAACTCTTGGTTTCAAAAAGTGCCCATCTCGTGCCTCTAATAACTCCATATTGCTCACTTATAAAAAAACGACCCTACGGTATTCTCATACTCTGATATTTTGGGAACAGTTTCCTTCAGGAATGAGGTGGGGGTGGCTCAGTCGGTAGCGCGCGTGGCTTGTAATTTGTAGTTCCCAGGTTCGAGTCCCAGCTGGGTCAACGTTGAGATTTATCCCCGCAAATCTCTCCACCCTGCCCTTGGTTAGTAAGGACACCGATGGGCTTCGAAAGGCCGCCGTCCGTCGGATGGGACGTTAAGCCGTGGTCCCGTATGTGGGAGAGCCATAACCTGTGCACGTTAAAGAACACACTGGATGGCCTTGACAGGAGGCTACCATCTGTCCCTCAACAGCTGTTCCAGTGGGTTCCCTCCCCCAAACTTCTCTGAGCCTACGGGGCCCTTGTGACCTGACCATTTAGCCCATGGTGTGCAAAAAAGTGCCGCTCAGAGGTAAAACAACCTAAATCCTTCAGGAATTCGATCAGAAGATCTCCGCAATTGTTGTAAGAATTGGAGGGAACAGAATATTCGGTACGATTAAGTAGAGTGTTAGGCTGAAAATATTGATCGGCCGATTTAATCTATCCCCTGATCAAATACTGCATTTCACCACTCACATGATTTTTGATGTACGTTACTATATCGAAATATTCATGTTATATAAGCACCTCTACATAACAGCACCTCTACTTGGGTCTCACACGGTTAACATTTCAAATGATCCTGGACCCTCACAACAATTAACCATTGTAATGCAACTGAAGTACACTTAGGCTCGCAACAATTAATTATTGAAATACATCAAAATTTACCTTTGGGTTTGACAACAATTGATCCAGTAGTTCGCCTGGACCTACACTTGGACCTCAAAATATTTGTAATGAGTTTCGACCTTCACTTGGGCCATAAACTATAAAATTCTTGCAGTGCGCCAAGATAATTTACTTCGACCTCGCAACAATTAACCCCCGTAATGTGCCTGAACCAACAACTGGGTCTAACAACAATTAACCCTCTTAATGCACCTGGATTTACAACTGATCCTGATAATTGTAAATCCTCTTAATGCATCTCGAACTAAAAATTGCGATCCACAACAATTAACCATCATAATGTAAGATGGCCTAAACTTTAGACTCATAACAGTTAACCCTGAAAATGGTATGGATATACAATTGGGCCTCATAACAATTAACCCTTTAATGCACCTGGACTTACAATTGGGCCTCACAACAATTAATCCTTTAATGCACCTGAACTTACAATTGGGCCTCACAAGAATTAACCCTTTAATGCACATGGACTTACAATTGGGCCTCACAACAATTAACCCTTTAATGCACCTGGACTTAAAATTGGGCCTCACAACAATTAACCCTTTAATGCACCTGGACTTACAATTGGGCATCACAACAATTAACCCTTTAATGCACCTGGACATACAATTGGGCCTCACAACAATTAACCCTTTAATGCACCTGGACTTACAATTGGACCTCACAACAATTAACCCTTTAATGCACCTGGACATACAATTGGGCCTCACAACAATTAACCCTTTAATGCACCTGGACTTCCAATTGGGCCTCACAACAATTAACCCTTTAATGCACCTGAACTTACAATTGGGCCTCACAACAATTAACCCTTTAATGCAACTGGACTTACAATTGGACCTCACAACAATTAACTCTTTAATGCACCTGGACTTCCAATTGGGCCTCACAACAATTAACCCTTTAATGCACCTGGACTTCCAATTGGGCCTCACAACAATTAACCCTTTAATGCACCTGGACTTACAATTGAGCCTCACAACAATTAACCTTTTAATGCACCTGGACTTACAATTGGGCCTCACAACAATTAACCCTTTAATGCACATGGACTTACAATTGGGCCTCACAACAATTAGCACTTTAATGCATCTGGACTTACAATTGGGCCTCACAACAATTAACTCTTTAATGCACCTGAACTTACAATTGCGCCTCACAACAATTAACCCTTTAATGCACATAGACTTACAATTGGGCCTCACAACAATTAACACCTTAATGCACCTGGACTTACAATTGGGCCTCACAACAATTAACACTTTAATGCACCTGAACTTACAATTGGGCCTCACAACAATTAACCCTTTAATGCACCTGGACTTACAATTGGGCCTCACAACAGTTAACACTTTAATGCACCTGGACTTACAATTGGGCCTCACAACAATTAACCCTTTAATGACCTGAACTTACAATTGGGCCTCACAACAATTAACCCTTTAATGCACATGGACTTACAATTGGGCCTCACAACAATTAACACCTTAATGCACCTGGACTTACAATTGGGCCTCACAACAATTAGCACTTTAATGCACCTGGACTTACAATTGGGCCTCACAACAATTAACACTTTAATGCACCTGGACTTACAATTGGACCTCACAACAATTAACTCTTTAATGCACCTGGACTTACAATTGGGCCTCACAACAATTAACCCTTTAATGCATCTGGACTTACAATTGGACCTCACAACAATTAACCCTTTAATGCACCTGGACTTACAATTGGACCTCACAACAATTAACCCTTTAATGCACCTGGACTTACAATTGGGTCTCACAATAATTAACCCTTTAATGCACCTGGACTTACAATTGGGCCTCACAACAATTAACTCTTTAATGCACCTAGACTTACAATTGGGTCTCACAACAATTAACTCTTTAATGTACCTGGACTTACAATTAGGCCTCACAACAATTAACCCTTTAATGTACCTGGACTTACAATTGGGCCTCACAACAATTAACCCTTTAATGAACCTGGACTTACAATTGGGCCTCAAAACAATTAACCCTTTAATGCACCTAGACTTACAGTTGTGCCTCACAACAAAAAAATCCTTTAATGCATCTGAACCCACACAACAATTAACCTTCACAATGCGCTACACTAGGCCTCGCAACAATTAATCATCTTGATGCGTCTGAACCTACACTTGGACAACACAAGAATCCTGGATATACTCAACACACGGATATAACAAACAAAAGTGATAGCATTTGTCTGTTTCGGCCAGTGGGAACAAAAGTAAAGAATAAAGTTTAGAAAATGAGTTAGTGTGTTTTTCGATGATTTAAAAAAGAATCAAAAGTCAAGGAAAGGCTGTAACACACTGATAGTGTTTTCGATCATAAAACGTTGATTCTTGTCACCTTGCTTTTCGCATCTATTTCTGAATGAAAGAAAATACCGTTTTTTGAAACATTTAAACGCAATTCATAGTATTACACACACACAGAGGGTTGGGTTGTTTTACCTCTGAGCGGCACTTCTTTGCACACCATGAGCTAAATGGCCAGGTCACATGGACCCCGAAGGCTCAGAGAAGGTTGGGGAGGGGACACACTGGAACAGCTGTTGGGAGACAGATGGTAGCCTCCCGTCAAGGCCATCCAGCGTGTTCTTTAACGTGCACAGGGTATGTCTCTCCCGCACACAGGGCCACGACTTAACATACCATCCGACGGACGGCGGCCTTTCCAAGCCCATCGGTGTCCCCTACTGACCGTGGGCAGGGCGGGGAATTTTTGCGGAGATAAATCTCAACGCTGACCCAGTTGGGACTCGAACCTGGGAACTGCAGATTACGAGCCTGGCGCGCTACCGACTGAGCCACCCCCGCCCCCACACACACAAAGGAGAAGTAAAACTGATCATTTCAAATTTTAGAGAAAGAATCTCATTACTTACCTTAAAGAATATTTTTCCAGCTCTCTTTTTTTTTCGAAGAGGGATAGAAAGCTCAACTCAGTGCACGGAGAATGATCAGATTGATCAAGTAGAAAGAAATCATCACCCCTTGTACTTGGGAGTGTAGGCTATCAGTTTGGCGGATGAAATTCCAGTGGTCGTCATCTTCACCCAACTCAAACTCTCAACATCAATCTCAGTGAACTTCATTGTAATTCAGTCTCTTCTAACCAATCAGAATTCAGTGCCAGGTTTATGAATAATAACGCATTTTAATATCACCGTGGACTGAATGTTTTAAAATTTTCGGCCCATACCTTCGAACGTTAGCGTTTTAAGATTCATGAATTCAGTTTGGTGAATTCTTTCTGAGAGAAAATAAAATAATCACAACGGATCTGAAGAGGAAACGTCGATGATTTATTTTGATTCAAATGTATAAATAATTATCATTTCCCTTTCCAGTTCAAAGTAGATCGAATCCCGAAAGGAATTCAGTGTGAAGATTCTTATGGCGAAGGAGACATTGCAATCATTGAGACTTGATGAATATTTGTCTATGATGTAGTAATGGAAAATGGATAGCCAGCTTCACGGGAATTCCATTTTACATCACTATATTTGAATTGTTATTAAGTGACAATCATTTTAGCATCTATTTGATAAATATTAAAATAATTATCATTTCATTATTTATGCTAATCATTTTCTTTCCGTTTGTAATTGCATTGGGTTGTTTATATCCCCGAGACCATTCTTTCTTTTTTTTTGCTGTGAAGTTGATAAATATAACAGTGAAGAAACGCTCTAATACTCAAAGAAACTTGTGCTATCACTTTTTCATAAAAAGCACTGCAACTAAAAGAAAGAAAAAAAAATGTAGTGTTTTGATCTCGAATGTGTCGAAATAGTAGTAGTCGAAATAGTAGTAGGTTTTTCCGAATCACAAAAGCTGACTTTCAGATTGTTTTCTACCTGTTTGTTTGTCCGTCTTCTAAATAATCGTTCAATAAGTTTTTCTTTCTGCTGGTTATATGTTTGCCTATCCCTCTGTTTAACTAGATGGTCATATGACATATTTGTCTCACAGATGGTCATATGTTTGTCTTATATCGGCCTGTCCTATTAGTGTCTATACTATCATACGTTTGTCTGTCCGTCCATCCATCTGTTCACCTCTCAGTTTGGCAAGCTGACCAGTGGTATGCTTCTTGATCCATATGTGTCCGGCCATGCTGTCATATGTCTGTCTTGCCCATCGGTCGTATGTCCGTGTGGCCAGTCGGTGGTTTATCTGTCTTTATCTATCTTTCGGTATGACTATCTGTCTATCCATCTTCCCTTCTCTCTTCTTCATGGATGGGCCAGTAGCCCATCCATGAATCCGATTTTCTGTCCCTTTCTGTCTTCTAGCTTCGAACAGTTCAAGTTACCGAGTTGAAATTTTATATTAAGTCTTGTCTCTGCGTCATTACATCCTGACGAAATTTATAGTCTATTTCCCTATCTGTCCGGTCAATAATAAATTACTTTTCATATTAATATATTAATTGATAATTAATATCATTTGCATAATTAAGGATAATGGTGGCCGGATTTTGTGTTTGCAAAATTGCCATTTTCTCGACTACGATTGGAATTTTTTTCAGTTTTTTTCATCATTTTAGTAAGTATCTTAAGCTTAAATTAATCGGAAGTGGGTCACAGGCACTGTTTTACGCAATCTGTATAATCCCCCCCACCCTAAAATGAAATAAAATAAAATATATAATCACCTCTAGCCAAGATTTTATGCAAATTAAAAAAAAAAAATGGAAACAATTGGACTCTGCAATTGATGCAATGGGAGTTCTCATAGGCTATTAGTTAATTGATTGGGGCGGGGGTGGCTCAGTCGGTAGCGCGCCAGGCTCGTAATCTGTAGTTCCCAGGTTCGAGTCCCAGCTGGGTCAGCGTTGAGATTTATCTCCGCAAAATTTCCCCGCCCTGCCCACGGTCAGTACGGGACACCGATGGGCTTGAAAAGGCCGCCGTCCGTCGGATGGGACGGTAAGCCGTGGCCCCGTGTGCGGGAGAGCCATACCCTGTGCACGTTAAAGAACACGCTGGATGGCCTTGACGGGAGACTACCATCTGTCTCCCAACAGCTGTTCCAGTGGGTCCCCTCCCCCAACCTTCTCTGAGCCTTCGGGGTCCATGTGACCTGGCCATTTAGCCCATAGTGTGCAAAAAAGTGCCGCTCAGAGGTAAAACAATCCAATCCAATAGTTAATTGATCTACCAATAATCTGTTAATCGTCCAACGATTGTTAGTTGACTGATGTCAGATGTCAAATTTTCGATTTTCCTCGAAATCTACGACCCGGATAACACCTAGATGTAAATTTTCAGAGCTGTGCTATTCTCATCATAATTAAAATTAAGTGATCGTTATCAATCCGTCAGACGTCATTGAAAATAGTCTGCATATATTAGATGATGATGATGATTGTCTTCGTCGTTGCTCATTTATTCACAACATATAAATAAAAGAAAGGCAACAAAACGTAACTTTCAGAATAAAAATCGTCTCTTTGACAAAAAACATTAATACGAATGAGTTAGAACATATATTCGCTTCTCATCAATATTCTTCTCGTTTCAGTTTTTCTCGATTTTCTTTATATAGACAATAATAATAAAACCTTTTTGTTGTGCAAAAATGAATAATAGTTTCATTTATGTTACCATTTCTTCCTTCGACGTTTGGAAAAGTTTATAAAAGTCATAGGAAACAAAGCAAACGCTGTTTTTGCTTTGTTTCTTTGGTCATAGGAAACAACGCAAACGCTGTTTTTGCTATCATCATGGCTACATTGAGGAAAAATCAAATTAGAATAAAATCAATTATTAAAAAAAATAATATCTTCAGGCAAATCTATTTGTAACACAAGTTAAAAAAATTCAGAAAATTACCGGTGTAAATTTATGTACGTGTATAGTAGTAGTAGCTTAATTAGCTATTAGTGCAGCTAGCAGTAATAAGCAGAAGGGTAGTTTATAATAGCAGAAGCAGTAACGTAGTTTGAGTTAGTAGTAGCGTAGTTTGTGGTAGAAGTGTAGTTTGTAACAGCAGTGAAGTTTGTGGTAGAAGTGTAGTTTGTAACAGCAGTGAAGTTTGTGGTAGAAGTACTGTAGTTTGTAGTTGCAGTAGCGTAGTTTGTAGTAGCAGTGGCATAGTTTGAAGTAGCTAGAGTAGTTTGTGGTAGCGTAGTTTGCAGCAGCAGTAGGGGAGTTTTCAGTAGTAGTAGTAGAAGCAGTAGTTTGTAGCAGTAGTGGGAGGAACAACTTAGTTTGTAATAGCAGTAGCATAGTTTGTAAATATCAGAGACTTTGTAATATTAGTAGCGTAGTTTGCAATAGTAATATCGTTGTCTGTAATAATAGTAACGTAGTAGTTGCATAGTGTGTAATAATAGTATCTAGTTTTAAGAGTAGTTTGTAAATGAAATATAATAATAACTATAATAATAGTGAATAGTTTGTTATTATAATATACTTGTAGTGTAGTTTTAATTGTAATAGTAGTAGTAGATTTTATTTCCACTGATAATTATATATACAGGGTGAATCTGAAAAAGTGGGCAAAACTTTACGGGGTGGTAGAACGCAGCTATACGAGCAATATTCATCATAGAATGTATGGTCGGAACGCAAGAGGTGAGAAGTTAAAAGGTAGTTTTCCACTGTCACATTTAAAGAATGAATACAAGAAGGAGAGGAGATACTTCAGAAAACATTTTATTAACAGGAATGTAATTGAGGTACATGCTCAAAGAAATTGCTCAAAAGATCATATCCACCATTTCGTGGTCAGTATAACCAGCCATCCTCTCGGCAATCCATGGTAGAAATGCCGTTGGGTGCGAGGACCGACCCTTTTATACCATTTCCAACGCCACCTAGCGGCTCGCCGTTTGCGTTCCGCCCATACTTTCTATGACGAATATTGCTCGTATAGCTGCGTTCTACCACCCCGTGAAGTTTTGCTCACTTTTTCAGATTCATCCTGTATATCAGGGGAAATTTCATGCATGCAAAAATTTAATTAGTAGTAGCACAAAATATATCAAAAAACAATAACAAAACTTGAAAGTTATATGTCCGGAATGAATAGATCAAGATGCCAAGCATCACTCTTGTCTGTCTGTAGATTATAAATTATATCTTTATATATTTCATATTTGATAATAGCATTATACTACAAGAAGCTTTCTCAGGTATCGACATTTTTCAGTAATCTTTTCCCGAATTTTCTACTAACATAAAAAGTTCTTTTAGTTGTGAAAATATCGGACTTTTCCATCCCAAGGTTCTTACATAAAAGCCATCTGCACTTCAGCATCAAATAAATAATAAAATTGCAAGTGAAGTTTCCTCCCTTCTTCCACAAACTAGTCAACTGCTGATATTTTTCATCCTAACAATTTCCCGAAATGTACGAAGCGACGTAACAGAATATAAGAAGAAAAACCTGACGAAATAGATGCCGCTGCACATAATATCCTGTTGTCGTTCGGCTCCCAAGAATGGCCAGCTGACTCACGGCCCAGGAAGCGCAAGCTCCTTTCTGGTTTGTGCAACAATCTCAGAGCTTCCTCTTCGCGTTTAGTTGAAAGTGGGGATGGGATGGGGGGAAGCAGCAGCTTCTCGTGCAACGAAATGCTTTCGATTTCGTTGCTGGTGAGCGATTTGTCTTTTCGGCCGAGTTTAGGTGACAGGATATATTTTTCTTTTTCCACATGTCTTTCTCTCCCGGTGCTGCATCTGTGATTGGTGACCAAATGAACCCTTCACAGCTTGAAAAGCTGAAGGAGTTTGAGGCTGGTTGGTAAGAGATGATTGGTAAGCCTGATGATTAAAGTGTGTGTGGGTTAGATTGGATTGTTTGGATTGTTTTACCTCTGAGCGGCACTTTTTTCCACACCATGGGCTAAATGGCCAGGCACAAGGACCCCGAAGGCTCAGAGAAGGTTGGGGGAGGGGACCCACTGGAACAGCTGTTGGGAGACAAATGGTAGCCTCCCGTCAAGGCCATCCAGCGTGTTCTTTAACGTGCACAGGGTATGGCTTGGGTTGGGTTGGGTCGTTTTACCTCTGAGCGGCACTTTTTTGCACACCATGGGCTAAATGGCTAGGCCACAAGGACCACGAAGGCTCAGAGAAGATTGGGGGAGGGGACCCACTGGAACAGGTGTTGGGAGACAGATGGTAGCCTCCCGTCAAGGCCATTCAGCTTGTTCTTTAACGTGCACAGGGTATGACTCTCCCGCACACGGGACCACGGCTTAACGTCCCATCCGACGGACGGTGGCCTTTTCAAGCCCATCGGCGTCCCCTACTGACCGTGGGCAGGGCGGGGAAATTTTGCGGAGATAAATCTCAACGCTGACCCAGATGGGACTCGAACCTGGGAACTACAGATTACGAGCCTGGCGCGCTACCGACTGAGCCACCCCCGCCCTAAGTGTGTGTGTGGGGGAGGGGGAAGCAGTAGTATTCTAGTAGGGCTTTAAATAAAAATGAATATTTCTTTCAAACATATGCAACTTTTAGAATTGGTAATGATAAAATTTGTTATAAATATTTAAAAAAAATAACAATTAACGTTTATTTCTCTTATAGGAAAACTAATGATCAGCGATCAATAAGACTTTTAGTAGTAATAGGAGCAGTAGTTTATAGTAGTAGTTTTTAGTAGTAGTAGGAGTAGCATAGTTTGTAAATAGTAGTAGCATAGTTTGTAATAGGAATTGCATAGTGTGTAATAGCAGAAGCGCAGTGTGTGATTGTAAAATGGGCTAATTTCCAGAAAAACCTTTCTACATTGTTAAATATAAGAATAAAAATTATATTTGGTCAATGTAAAAAAGAGAAAAATGTGTTATTTGAATTGTTTATGTTTTAAGTGATTGTCTATTCTTATATTGAAACTAAAGCATTTTTAGCAGGTTATGTTTTATTTTAGTGTGGCACATTGTCACTGATGTCTTGAAAATTTGATATCTGCTTTGGAAAATATTATTTTAAGAGCTTCGCTTTCTTATTTATTTTATTTAGGGGCGGGGGTGGCTCAGTCGGTAGCGCGCCAGGCTCGTAATCTGTAGTTCCCAGGTTCGAGTCCCAGCTGGGTCAGCGTTGAGATTTATCTCCGCAAAATTCCCGCCCTACGCACGGTCAGTAGGGGACACCGATGGGCTTGGAAAGGACGCCGTCCGTCTGATGGGACGTTAAGCCGTGGTCCCGTGTGCGGGAGAGCCATATTCTGTGCACGTTAAAGAACACGCTGGATGGCCTTGACGGGAGGCTACCATCTGTCTCCCAACAGCTGTTCCAGTGGGTCCCCTCCCCCAACCTTCTCTGAGCCTTCGGGGTCCATGTGACCTGGCCATCTAGCCCATGGTGTGCAAAAAAGTGCCGCTCAGAGGTAAAACAACCCAACTTGTATCAGTTAATTTATCTTGAAGAGTTAAAAATTTGGTAAGAATTTGTAACCAGGTAATTTCTAACAGCAAACTCCTTCTATTTTTTCGGAACGTAATAGAAAGCTTTTTAAACCTCCTAGAAACTGCAATAAGTATGAGAATGTTAAAAGTTAGAATAAAGAGCTTTTGGTTCAAAGAGAAATGCAGTATTGATCGTGGACAACCCAGCGTAACGATTACACGCTGATAATTGCTTCCGAAAGCCATTCCACGTGAAATGATACAATGCAGAACTAACCTGTTACGTTTACAGCTTAATAAATCACTTTCGGTGCATAACAATGCAATTTAAGAGCCTCAATCAATTTTTCAGTTAACAATACTAACAATGGGAGGGAACTTTCTTTTCTCCTTTGTTATGCCATCTATCAGCGGTCAAATATTCATTAAATTTAACGATTTTCTCTTCCTTCCGTTTCTTCTGGGGCCTCGCCATGATTTCCGTCCCTTGCTATGACTTCTCGGCTTTCGGCCTGCTCTTCCTGTCCTCTAACATCCCAGTGCTCTTCCTCTTCTCTTTTACAACCCCGTTTCAGTCGAAGTTGACGGTAATAAATTGAAACTCGCTGACTTCGCAGTGGACAGCCATTTGTTAAGAGTAAGATGCAATCGACAATGCGTCGTTTTAGATAAATTGCTCGACGATTTTCTCTCTCTCGAAAAAAAACACACAAACCAAAATACATGACCTGCAAGAAAGGCTTTTTGATTGTCAGTGCTGCACGAGACTCAGCCGTTTATTTATTCTTGGAAGGCAATTTGATCATCGTGGGGCGGGGGTGGCTCAGTCGGTAGCGCGCCAGGCTTGTAATCTGTAGTTCCCAGGTTCGAGTCCCAGCTGGGTCAGCGTTGAGATTTATCTCCACAAGATTTCCCCGCCCTGCCCACGGTCAGTAGGGGACACCGATGGGCTTGGAAAGGCCGCCGTCCGTCGGATGGGACGTTAAGCCGTGACTCCGTGTGCGGGAGAGCCATTCCCTGTGCACGTTAAAGAACACGCTGGATGGCCTTCACGGGAGGCTACCATCTGTCTCCCAACAGCTGTTCCAGTGGGTCCCCTCCCCCAACCGTCTCTGAGCCTTCGGGTCCTTGTGGCCTGGCCATTTAGCCCATGGTATGCAAAAAAGTGCCGCTCAGAGGTAAAACAATCCAATCCAATGATCATCGTTGTCCGTTTTATAGTTTGTTTCCTGCTGAAAATAAACCCGGTATTTCTAGGTTTTAAAAAAAAACTAATATATATAGAATCCTGTGTCGTAAATCAATTCTATCTATTTCAACTTGAAGGACATTGAAGGTTGGATTGTTACCTCTGTGAAATACTTTTCATTAGTGCAATGGAATAAATAGCCAAGTCACAAGAAACCTAAGTTCTAAAAGAAATTTGGGGTAGACGATGCACTTGCGGCCGTTTAGCATTGGGTTGTTTTGTTTTATCTCTGAGCGGCATTTATTTCCATATAATAGACTAAACGATCAGGTCATAGGGACCCCGAGGGTTCAGAGATAACTGGGGTAAAGGATCCACTAGACGTTCTGGAGACAGATGGCTATCTAGCGTGTTCTTTAACGTGCACAGGGTATGGCTCTTCTGTTGGGTTGGATTATTTTACTTTTGAGCAGAACTTTTTTCACAGAATGAGCAAAATGGCCAGGTCACAAGGACCCAGAAGGCTCAGAGAAGGTTTGGGGACGGGACTCACCGGACAGCTGTTAGAAGATAGTTGGAAACCTCCCCGTCAAGGCCATCCAGCATGTTCTTTAATGTGTACAGGGCAGGGCTCTGTTAAATCGTGGCACACTGGGCTACGGTTTAACGTCCCATCTGGCGGACGACAGCTTATTCAAGCTCATCGGTGTTCCCCATTGACCACAGGAATGCGAGGAATTTTGCAGAGATAAATCTAAACGCTGACTCAGCTGGGACTCGAACCTGGAAACTGCATATTATGAGCCTGAAGCACTACTGACTGAGCCACCCGCGTCTCTGGCTCTCCTGTACACGAGACCAAGGATTAATGTCCCTTCCGACGAACGGAGGCGTTTCCAGGCCCATCGATGTCGCCTTTCTCACCAAAGTCACGATGGAAGTTAGCGGAAAAAATTCTCTACCACAATTCGAGTCCGAACCTGGATTGTGCTGAGTAGTTTTCTCTCTGAGCAGAACTTTGCACACATTGGGTTAAATGACTAGATTCCACTGGACGGCTGATACGAGATATACGGAAGCTTCCCATTAAAGCTATCCAGCATATCTTTTAACGTACATAGGGTATACTTCTCCAGCAAAAGGGGTTGGGTTGTTTTACCTCTGAGCGGCACTTTTTTGCACACCATGGGCTAAATGGCCAGGTCACATGGACCCCAGAGGCTCAGACAAGGTTGGAAGAGGGGACCCACTGGAACAGCTGTTGGGAGACAGATGGTAGCCTTCCGTCAAGGCCATTCAGCGTGTTCTTTAACGTGCACAGGGTATGGCTCTCCCGCACACGGACCACGGCTTAACGTCCCATCCGACGGACGGCGGCCTTTCCAAGCCCATCGGTGTCCCCTACTGACCGTGGGCAGGGCGGGGAATTTTTGCGGAGATAAATCTCAACGCTGACCTAGCTGGGACTCGAACCTGGGAACTACAGATTACGAGCCTGGCGCGCTACCGACTGAGCCACCCCCGCCCCATGTGTGAGGGAGAGCCATACCCTATGCACGTTAAAGAATACCCTGGACGGCTTTGAAGGGAGGGTACCCTCTGTCTCCTAACAGAAATCCAGTAGGTCCCCTCCCCCAACTTTCTCTGAGTCCTCGGTGTTCTTGTAACCTGGCCATTTAGCCCATTGTGCGCAAAAAAGTGGCGCTCAGAAGTAGAACAATCCAACAACCCAATCCTAAAAGCTATCCAGTAGATTCTCTATCCAATCATCTCAGAATACATGGGGTTCTTGTGACCTGGTCATTTATTTCATTGCGAGCAAGAAAAGTACCAATCAGGGATAAAACAACCGAACCTTCAACGGAATAAAGATGAAATACGACACGAACTTCTAATATGTTTATAACCCAAAGACACTAGGATCATAGACATAAGCAAAGAAACAATATAAAACTGACAACAAAACAACGACAACAAATAATATGAAACGGACAACGATGATCAAATTGTTTCCCAAGAATAAATGCCAAACAACGGTTTATTCCATTGCAGCACTGACAATCAAAGAGCCTTTCTTGCAGGTCGGTTTTCCTTTCCACCATTTTTTTTACGAGAATAAAGGGTCCAGTTGGGTTGGGTTGTTTTACCTCTGAGCGGCACTTTTTTGCACACCATGGGCTAAATGGCCAGGTCACATGGACCCCGAAGGCTCAGAGAAGGTTGGGGGAGGGGACCCATTGGAACAGCTGTTGGGAGACAGATGGTAGCCTCCCGTCAAGGCCATCCAACGTGTTCTTTAACGTGCACAGGGTATGGCTCTCCCGCACACGGGGCCAAGGCTTAACGTCCTATCCGACGGACGGCGGCATTTCCAACCCCATCGGTGTCCCCTACTAACCGTGGGCAGGGCGGGGAGTTTTGTGGAGATAAATCTCAACGCTGACCCAGCTGGGACTCGAACCTGGGAACTGCAGATTACGAGCCTGGCGCGCTACCGACTAAGCACATGGGGTTCTTGTGACCTGGTCATTTATTTCATTGCGAGCAAGAAAAGTCATAATAACTGGAGTGTTAACCTTACCCATTTTGTGCAAGAAAGCGGCGCTTTCTTGCACAAAATGGGTTAACTTTCCAGTCACAAGGACCCCGAAGACTCAGAGAAGGCTGGGGAAAGTACATAATGACGGTTGTTGGGTTGGGTTGTTTTACCTCTGAGCGGCACTTTTTGCACACAATGGGCTAAATGGCCAGGTCACATGGACCCCGAAGGCTCAGAGAAGGTTGGGGAAGGGGACCCACTGGAACAGCTGTTGGGAGACAGATGGTAGCCTCCCGTCAAGGCCATCCAGCGTGTTCTTTAACGTGCACAGGGTATGGCTCTCCCGCACACGGGCCCACGGCTTAACGTCCCATCCGACGGACGGCGGCCTTTCCAAGCTCATCGGTGTCCCCTACTGACTGTGGGCAGAGCGGGGAATTTTGCGGAGATAAATCTCAACGCTGACCCAGCTGGGACTCGAACCTGGGAACTACAGATTACGAGCCTGGCGCGCTACCGACTAAGCCACCCCCGCCCCACATAATGACGGTATTTGTTGTGAAATTGTAGTGTCATCATCTACATCTATCTTTGAGAGTGAGCTGCTAAGAGACACTCAAATTATATGATGCTCGAACGGGAGTAGCTCAGTCGGTAGCGCGCCTGGCTTGTAATATGCAGTTTCTAGATTCGAGTCCTAATTGGGACAGGGTTGATATTTATCTCCGTAATACTCCTCGCCCTGCTCTCGGTCAGTAAGAGGCATAAATAGTCTTGGAAAGGCTGCCGTCCGTCGGATGGGACGTGAAGCCGTGGCACCGTGTGCCGGAGAGCCTACTCTGTGCATGTTATAAAACTAGATGGACTCCACACAACCTCAATGTCCAGAATATATCCAGTAGATATCTAAGATGACCAATGGATATCTAGTGGTCATCTTAGATATCTTCTAGAGATTTTCCGGATATTGTGGTTGTTGGGTTGGGTTGTTTTACCTCTGACCGGCACTTTTTTGCACATCATGGGCTAAATGGCCAGGTCACATGGACCCCGAAGGCTCAGAGAAGGTTGGGGGAGGGGACCCACTGGAACAGCTGTTCGGAGACAGATGGTAGCCTCCCGTCAAGGCCATCCAGCGTGTTCTTTAACGTGCACAGGGTATGGCTCTCCCGCACACGGGGCCACGGCTTAACGTCCCATCCGACGGACGGCGGCCTTTCCAAGCCCATCGGTGTCCCCTACTGACTGTGGGCAGGGCGGGGAATTTTGCGGCGATAAATCTCAACGCTAACCCAGCTGGGACTCGAACCTGGGAACTACAGATTACCAGCCTGGCGTGCTACCGACTGAGCCACCCCTGCCCCATATTGTGGTTGTGTAGGAGAGCCTTGACCGGAGGCTACACCATCTGTCTCTTAACAGCTGGTCAGTAGGTTCCCTCCCCCCAATCTTCTCTGAGATTTTGGGGTCCTTGTGACCTGGCCATGTAGCCCATTGCGTGAAAAAAGTGCGGCTCAGAGGTAAAACAATTCAACCCATATACAATGCTGATTCGGTGACGAAACAAAAATTTAATACTTGGAGCTGTTAAAGCAGAGATTACCAAACAATGAGTAACAAAAAATCTGATCACCAATAATTGCAAAAAAAAATAAGAAAAAATATAAAAAAAAAAAACAGCTGGGACTCAAACTAATTACAGATTACGAGCCTGGCGAGCTACGGACTAAAATAATCCCAGATCCTTTTAATCCGTCAGAATTACACGAGAATTAATGAAGTTAATTTTGGCGAGAATTCACAGAGGTAACGTTTAATTGTTACATCACAATTAATTGTGAACGAAATAAGTGTTTTTGGTAATGGGAAAAGCTCTCCCTCTGAGGTATCAAGGTGGCAACAATTTCTATGTCTACAGAGTAAATTGCTTCTTCGGCATTCCGCTGCAGCTACCCTTAGTTAGCGTTCTCCGCGCCACCCTCTCGCCCAGATAGGATTATCACTGTAACACTAAAGGCGACAATGATGTTGCTATGGCAACGCCGAGTTCAATGGAAGCTGTTGAGGAAGTTGGCAGGCGTCGCTGTTCTGTTGTCAACAGCACAATCGATGTCACTTTTTTTTAAAAAAAGGAAGAAATTAGACGATGGTTGGTTTTTTTTGCATCATGTTTCTGGCTCAGACTGATAACATTGGAATGGATCTTTTAAGTTGAGGAATGCAAATGTTCGTCGCGTTTTCAAGAGCGGTTGATATTTATTTCTATATTTATTTGTGAGAGATCCGTGTATAGTTTTCTATGGGAACCTTGTTTTGTAATCTGAGGTCAATTATGTATTCGTGATTTAATGATTATTTATATACAGGGTGTCCGAAAAATAATGGTGAGGTTCAGAGTTTTTGTTGTTGTGTTATCTCTGAGCGGTACTTTTTTGCACAGTGGACTAAATGACCAATATAATCATTCTTTTTTTTTTTGTAAAAAATGCGGGACGTGTATGAATTATATAAAAATTAATAAAAATACAAAGAAATGGCTAGAGTCATAACAGAGGAAGAAGAATAAAAATGTATCGATCAGGTTAGGGTTGTGGATATTTCAATTGCGAATGGTAAAAATTTCCGAATATTTCGCAGATAAATAACAGTATCGAATGCTTCGTAGATTAATTAGAATATCAAAAAATTATTAGATATACTTGGGTGTAGAATATGTTTTAGACTAATTAGAGCATAGAATAATTCTTAGAATAATTAGGGTATTCAATACTTCGTAGTTTAATCAGAGATTCGAATCTTTCGCGGATTAATTAGAGTATCGCAGATTTCGTAGATTAGAGTATCGAATACTTCGTATACTAATTAGAATATAGATCAATTATGAGATATATTAGAGTATAGATTACTTCTTAAATCAATTAGAGCGTAAAATTCTTGTTAGATTAATTAGAGCAGTGATTTTAAACCTTTTATACTTCAAGTACCCCCTGGAAACGTGTGTGTAACTGGCGTACCCCTTGTATAGATTGATAAAACTATAGTTATAATATAACAATGGGAATAAAACTTTGTTACTAGATCTATTTAATTTTGAGCTCTGACGGCGGGGGCGGGGGTGGCTCAGTCGGTAGCGCGCCAGGCTCGTAATCTGTAGTTCCCAGGTTCGAGTCCCAGCTGGGTCAGCGTTGAGATTTATCTCCGCAAAATTCCCCGCCCTACCCATGGTCAGTAGGGGACACCGATGGGCTTGGAAAGGCCGCCGTCCGTCGGATGAGACGTTAAGCCGTGGCGCCGTGTGCGGGAGAGCCATATCCTGTGCACGTTAAAGAACACGCTGGATGGCCCTTGACGGGAGACTACCATCTGTCTCCCAACAGCTGTTCCAGTGGGTCCCCTCCCCCAACCTTCTCTGAGCCTTCGGGGTCCATGTGACCTGGCCATTTAGCCCATGCAAAAAAACCGAAGCAAAAAAGTGCCGCTCAGAGGTAAAACAACCCAACCCAACTCTCACGGCGTACCCCAAAACATTTTACCGTGTATCCCACGTTGAGAACTCCTGATTTAGAGTATCGAATGCTTCGTAAATTAATTAATTAGCCTACGAAGTATTCCATGCTCTAAAACATAGGATAGTTTGTAGATTTATTAAATTGTCGAATACTTCAAAGATTCATTAGAATATAAAATACTTCTAAGATTAATTAGAGCGCAGAATATTTATTAGATTCATCTGAGTGTCGAATACTTCACGGTTGGGTTGGGATGTTTTACCTCTTAGCGGCACTTTTTTGCACACTATGGGCTAAATGGCCAGGTCACATGGACCACAAAGGCTCAGAGAAGGTTGGGGGAGGGGACCCACTGGAACAGCTGTTGGGAGACAGATGGTAGCCTCCCGTCAAGGCCATCCAGCGTGTTCTTTAACGTGCACAGAGTATGGCTCTCCCGCACACGGGGCCACGGCTTAACGTCCCATCCGACGGACGGCGGTCTTTCCAAGCCCATCGGTGTCCCCTACTGACGTGGGCAGGGCGGGAATTTTTGCGGAGATAAATCTCAACGCTGACCCAGCTGGGACTCGAACCTGGGAACTACAGATTACGAGCCTGGCGCGCTACCGACTGAGCCAACCCTGCCCCAAATACTTCACGGAATGATTAGTTTATAGTGCACTTCGGATATTAGAGTACCGAAAGTTTCACAGATTATTTAGAGAGTGGTTCTCAACCTTTTATGCTTCACGTACCCCCTGGAAATGTGTATGAAACTGGCGTATCCCTTATATAGATAGATAAAACTACAGTATAATAATGCCAACTTAGCGACTTTGTTACTAGAGCTAGCGACTTTTGAGCTCTTACGGTGTACCGAAATTTTTTTACAACGTACCCTACGTTGGGAACCCCGGATTTAGAGCATCGGAAACTTCCTAGAATGGCAGTTATATATGTTTCGACAAAAGAAGTTTTGAAATTAATGTATAAACGTAATCGTTTATATTGATATGAATTCAAACAGATGAAAATTTCGCGTGAGTTCAAAAATAACAACTAGTAACAATAAATCTAAAATAATGATTTAATACAAAAGTATGGATAAAAACATGCACATAATCTAAAGATACCAATGTTTATCTTATGTGTGAGCAAATATTTAATCTAACGAGAATCATATATGTGAATACTTGCAATATCTCAAGAAGAACCTTACCAATTCCTAAATAACTAAATAACCATACAAAAAATGACTTCCTTCTTAGGTTTCAATCCTCAAGTTGGGTTGTTTTACCTCTGAGTGGCACTTTTTTGCGCACCATGGGCTAAATGGCCAGGTCACATGGACCCGAAGGCTCAGAGAAGGTTGGGGGAGGGGACCCACTGGAACAGCTGTTGGGAGACAGATGGTAGCCTCCAGTCAAGGCCATCCAGCGTGTTCTTTAACGTTGGGTTGTTTCACCACTGAGCGGCACTTTTTTGCACGCCATGGGCTAAATGGCCAGGTCACATGGACCCGAAGGCTCAGAAAAGGTTGGGGGAGGGGACCCACTGGAACAGCTGTTGGGAGACAGATGGTAGCCTCCAGTCAAGGCCATCCAGCGTGTTCTTTAACGTTGGGTTGTTTCACCACTGAGCGGCACTTTTTTGCGCACCATGGGCTAAATGGCCAGGTCACATGGACCCGAAGGCTCAGAGAAGGTTGGGGGAGGGGACCCACTGAACAGCTGTTGGGAGACAGATGGTAGCCTCCAGTCAAGGCCATCCAGCGTGTTCTTTAACGTTGGGTTGTTTCACCACTGAGCGGCACTTTTTTGCACACCATGGGCTAAATGGCCAGGTCACATGGACTCCGAAGGCTCAGAGAAGGTTGGGGGAGGGTACCCACTGGAACAGCTGTTGAGAGACAGATGGTAGCCTCCCGTCAAGGCCATCCAGCGTGTTCTTTACCGTTGGGTTGTTTTACCTCTGAGCGGCACTTTTTTGCACACTATGGGCTAAATGGCCAGGTCACATGGACCCCGAAGGCTCAGAGAAGATTGGGGGAGGGGACCCACTGGAACAGCTGTTGGGAGACAGATGGTAGTCTCCCGTCAAGGCCATCCAGCGTGTTCTTTAACGTGCACAGGATATGGCTCTCCCGCACACGGCGCCAAGGCTTAACGTCCCATCCGACGGACGGCGGCCTTTCCAAGCCCATCGGTGTCCCCTACTGACCGTGGGCAGGGCGGGGGAATTTTGCGGAGATAAATCTCAACGCTGACCCAGCTGGGACTCGAAGCTGGGAACTACAGATTACGAGCCTGACGCGCTACCGACTGAGCAACCCCGCCCCAATCCTCAAGTACTCCAAAACTGCGGCTAAGTGTATTTGTTTCTCAGAACCAATTCTTTTCAGACGTTGATCACCACGCACATGACGACGAATTCTTCTTCTTTTCCTTTATCAGCTTAACAACACTATCCACACCAATAAACTAATCAATCTTCCGCCCACTCATCATATAAAAATACTTCTTCCCTTTATATACCCATCATGTACATAGTGACACTAACTATGTCTCCTTTCGGATATCTACAACTCCAACATAACAATTCTGTTTTATTTTTCAGATCGGCTCTGTATTCCAATTCGTCGGTTAAATAATTCTCACGCATTAACATACACGAGCGTTCATGACACGTTTATCATAAATTCACTGTAACACGTTTATCTGTCCTAACAATATATATACAGGGTAAACACAGTATAAACTAGTTTTCTACGGAAAAGCATTTGATTTCCATGAAGGGGGAGTCGCTTCTGGAAAGGGTTGGGTTGTTTTACCTCTGAGCGGCACTTTTTTGCACACCATGGGCTAAATGGCCAGGTCTCATGGATCCCAAAGGCTCAGAGAAGGTTGGGGGAGGGGACCCACTGGAACAACTGTTGGGAGACAGATAGTATCCTCCCGTCAAGGCCACCCAGCGTGTTCTTTAACGTGCACAGGGTATGGCTCTCCCGCACACGGTGCCACGGCTTAACGTCCCATCCGACGGACGCGGCCTTCTGGAAAGGAGGGTCCCATGAAGATGGGACCCTCCTTTCCAGAAGACGAAGAACTCACTTTCCAGAACCCACTTTCCAGAAGACGAAGAACCAGAAGAAGAAGAAGACCCTCCTTTTCAGAAGACGAAGAACCCACTTTCCAGAATCCACTTTCCAGAAGACGAAGAACCAGAAGAAGAAGAAGACCCTCCTTTCCAGAAGACGAAGAACCCACTTTCCAGAACCCACTTTCCAGAAGACGAAGAACCAGAAGAAGAAGAAGACCCTCCTTTTCAGAAGACGAAGAACCCACTTTCCAGAACCCACTTTCCAGAAGACGAAGAACCAGAAGAAGAAGAAGACCCTCCTTTCCAGAAGACGAAGAACCCACTTTCCAGAACCCACTTTCCAGAAGACGAAGAACCAGAAGAAGAAGAAGACTCTCCTTTCCAGAAGACGAAGAACCCACTCTCCAGAACCCACTTTCCAGAAGACGAAGAACCAGAAGAAGAAGAAGAAGACCCTCCTTTCCAGAAGGGGAGTCCCATGAAGGGGGAGTCGCTTCTGGATTAATCGCTTCTCTGAAACAATTGGAACTAGGAAATACGATTAATGGCAACACGATGTGGTGTACTTTGTAAAGTGACTAAGAAGAAATCATCGAACAGGCACTGATGATCCAATGAGATGTCTTTTTGCTTCGTCTACACGTGGTGGAAAGAAAAAAACATGGAAAAAAGATTCAGTATCAGAAGATGAGAGATACGAAAAAAAAGGAGGAAATAACATGGTTAGAAACGACATTCTACAGCTTCCTTAATATTGGCTCGCACCCCATTCTATTTTCTGATAGGAGGTTCTGATATGAAGCAGCATTACCACAAAAGGATCGAAAACGTTTTTTTTTTATGTGAATGCAAACGTCATTCGGAAACGAACTTGGTATTCTTGTGAAAAAAAAAGTTAACTTTTATTTGTTTTTTTTTTTTTGCATTTTTCGCTTTCTGGTATAAAATACCATGAGATAAAATCCACACTTCACGTCACGCACAGCAGTGAAAATATGCAACAGCACTCTTCAATAATAATCAATATTTTATAAGAATAGCCGTAATTCGAGCGAATGGTTGGGCGGTCATGTGTGACATTAATGGTGACAGAATTGGCAGTTTCCCAGTGGTTCTGAGGCTACTTAAGCGATCGGTTCCAAATTTGGTGGGGGTGATCCCTCTCAGTTTTACCCGTGTTAGGATAACAGATTGAGTTCCTAGCTGTCGTGGGTTGGGAGGGATTTTTCGAATGTGTCCGAAATACCTACTGGCGACTGTGCGGTTGGCGACCTTGTGAATGGAATTGTTCGTTGTGAATAGTAGGTGAGGAAAGCTGTGAATGGAGTTGTTCGTTTTGAATCGTAAACGATGAAAGCTGTAAATGGAGTTGTTCGTTTTGAATCGTACACGAGGAAAGTTGTGAATGGAGTTGTTCGTTGTGAATCGTAAACGAGGAAAGCTGTAAATGGAGTTGTTCGTTGTGAATCGTAAACGAGGAAAGTTGTGAATGGAGTTGTTTTGATACGAATCATACGCGAGGAAAGCTGTGAATAGAGTTGTTTCGATGTGAATCGTGCGAGAGGAAAGTTGTGAATGGAGTTGGTCATTGTAAATCGTCCGACAGGAAATCTGTGAATGGAGTTGTTTTGATATGAATCATACGCGAGGAAAGCTGTGAATGGGTTGGGTTGTTTTACCTCTGAGCGGCACTTTTTTGCACACCATGGGCTAAATGGCCAGGTCACATGGACCCCGAAAGCTCAGAGAAGGTTGGGGGAGGGGACTCACTGGAACAGCTGTTGGGAGACAGATGGTAGCCTCCCGTCAAGGCCAATCCAGCGTGTTCTTTAACGCGTATGGCTCTCCCGCACACGGGGCCACTGCGTAACGTCCCATCCGACGGACGGCGGCCTTTCCAACCCCATCGGTGTCCCCTACTGACCGTGGGCGGGGCGGGGAATTTTGCGGAGATAAGTCTCAACGCTGACCCAGCTGGGACTCGAATCTGGGAACTACAGATTACGAGCCTGACGCGCTACCGACTGAGACACTCCCTCTGTGAATGGAGTTGTTTCGATGTGAATTGTGCGAGAGGAAAGTTGTGAATAGAGTTGTTTCGATGTGAATCGTGCGAGAGGAAAGTTGTGAATGGAGTTGCTAATTGTGAATCGTGCGAGAGGAAAGTTGTGAATGGAGTTGTTTTCATATGAATCATACGCGAGGAAAGCTGTGAATGGAGTTGTTCCGATGTGAATTGTGCGAGAAGAAAGTTGTGAATGGAATTGTTTCGATGTGAATCGTGCGAGAGGAAAGTTGTGAATGGAGTTGTTCATTTTGAATCGTGCGAGAGGAAAGCTGTGAATGGAGTTGTTTTGATGTGAATCGTGAGAGAGGAAAGTTGTGAATGGAGTTGTTCATTGTGAATCATGCGAGAGGAAAGCTGTGAATGGAGTAGTTTTGATATGAATCATACGCGAGGAAAGCTGTGAATGGAGTTGTTTCGATGTGAATTTTGCGAGAGGAAACTTGTGAATAGAGTTGTTTCGATGTGAATCGTGCGAGAGGAAAGTTGTGAATGGAGTTGCTCATTGTGAATCGTGTGAGAGGAAAGCTGTGAATGGAGTTATCATGGACATACGTTTTGCGCGAACTTTTGGCGGGTATTATTCGTGACTGGAGTAGTACGTTAACGATGGAAAGTTATGAATGAACTAAAAGATGGGAATAGTTAGCAATATGTATCTTGAGTTTAACTAGCAATAATATATTCTCAGTATAATTGAATGCAGAGAACAGCCATTGCTCTTTTTTTCCTTCCCTATTGACTAGGGAGGAGGTTGGCTCAGTTGGTAGCCTTCCTGCTCCTAATCTGTAGTTTCCAGGTTCGAACCTGGGATCTTCAGTTGACGTTCACATTTAATTTCGCTAAGCCCCTTTCTGCAGTCGATTGGAAAGTGTGCCGTGATGGGCTTGAGAAGTCCGCCCTCTGTCGGGATGAGGCGTTAATACGTGGTTTCGAGTACAACCTTCATAGTAATTTTTACATTCACTGCATGCAGTAGTCTGAAAAAATCGGATGCCATTCGAATTTTGGAGAAGAGTATCAGGAATAGCGAAAACGAAATTGACAAGTAATTATGTTTTGAAGGTGTCTTTTTTCTGGCCATAAATGAACAAGAAAAACATACCTTATCAAAATTAAACCAAAAAAAAAAATGCTATTTTTATACAATATATTATATAAGATGTCGCATTTTTAAACAGTTCTTATATATTCATTTTCACATCTTTTTGTGAAATCCAAAAAATGTTCTTGTTTTTCTTTGCTTTATACATTTTTTGCGTATTCTCTTCAGGTCACAAATTCTCTTTATTGGGCTACATGCTTTCGCCATTTGAGTAATTTAACACTCTTATGACAGGTTCGAATCCCTCCAGGGTTGGGTTGTTTTACCTCTGAGCGGCACTTTTCTGCACACCATGGGCTAAATGGCCAGGTCACATGGACCCCGAAAGCTCAGAGAAGGTTGGGGGAGGGGACCCACTGGAACAACTGTTGGGAGACAGATGGTAGCCTCCCGTCAAGGCCATCCAGCGTGTTCTTTAACGTGCACAGGGTATGGCTCTCCCGCACACGGGGCGACGGTTAACGTCCCATCCGACGGACGGCGGCCTTTACAAGCCCATCGGTGTCCCCTACTGACCGTGGGCAGGGCGGGGAATTTTGCGGAGAGAAATCTCAAAGCTGACCCAGCTGGGACTCGAACCTGTGAACTACAGATTACGAGCCTGGCGCGCTACCGACTGAGCCACCCCCGCACCGAATCCCTCCAGTGTCAGCATTGAGATTTATCTTTGAAAAACTCTCCACCCTTTCGGTCAGTAGGGGGATTCTCGATGGGTTTGGAAAGGCAGCTGTCCGTCCGATGGGACGTAAAACCGTTGCTCCATTTGCGGGGGAGAGCTATACCACGTGCACGTTGAAGAACACGCTGGATGATCTCGACGGGAGGCTACCATCTGTCTCCTAGAAGCTGTCCAGTGGGTTTCCTTCCTCCAACCTTCTCTGAGATTACGGGATCCTTGTGATTTGGGTTGTTATATCTCTGAGCGGCACTTTTTTGCACACAATGGACTAAATGGCCAGGCCACAAAAACTCCGAGATCTAAGAGAATGTTGGGGGGAAGGGACACACTGGACACTGGTTAGGAGGCAGATGGTAGGCTCCATTGAAAGCCATTCAGCATGTTCTTTATTATGCAGAAGGTATGGCTCTCCCGCACACGGGGCCACAGCTTAATGTCCCATCCAATGGACGGCGGTCTTATGAAGCTCGATGAGTCTCAGATCTGAATGCCTCAGATGAAGAAGAATGTGATGAAGTCTCAGATTATGAAGGTCAGAGAGTCCTTTACTGACCGAAGTCAGGATGGAGGTTTAGCGAAGATAAATCTCTATGCTGGTACAGTTGGGACTCGAACTGGAAAGTGAAGATTGCGAACCTGGTGCACTACCGACTGAGACAACCCAGTCCCTCATGATCTGACCGTTTAGCCCATTGTGTGCACAAAATACTGCTCACAAATAAAACAACCCATCATTATGAACGTTATCACTGAATACGTGAAATCCGGATGATTGTTTTACTTATGTAAACTCGTTTTTATATAACATCACCCAGTGATATAGCTACCATGATTAAAATAGTCAACTGAACCAGGGCCATTGCTCGATACAATATGTTTATAATTATGTAACGTCATTGATGATACTCATATGAAAATGTTTTATGTAGAAAAGTATAATTAAATTATTACAGAAGATAAATCAGAGGTAAAGATAACCAGGGTAAAGATGTAAGAAAAAAAAAAAGTAATAAAAGAAGTAAATAAGTAAAGAAGTCTTGAACTAGCTTACGGCTTCACGTTACTATGTCACTGACACCATTCAGAAACATTAGTTTAAATAGTCGAATCGATATTCTTATAATTTTGGACATGATTTGTTACAGCTATGAGTTATTTATAATCACACATTTGGCATCCACAAGGAAAGAAGAATTCGATCATTAGGTTACCATGGCAACCAAACTTCTGAAACTGATCTTCGTGATCAGGGACAATGGCAAAGCCAACGATTTCCAATAGATAGTTTGCAAGCACCATGATTATTGATAAAAAAAATTCTGCAATTGCGAATTAGCCTGCAATTTCGATTTCTACTTCAGGTTAAAAATCAATCTTTACAAACTTGCCTCACCAAATACTTGTAATGCGAAAGAGTTGGGTTGGGTTGTTTTACCTCTGAGCGGCACATTTTTGAACACCATGGGCTAAATGGCCAGGTCACATGGACCCCGAAGGCTCAGAGAAGGTTGGGGGAGGGGACCCACTGGAACAGCTGTTGGGAGACAGATGGTAGCCTTCCGTCAAGGCCACCCAGCGTGTTTTTTAACGTGCACAGGGTATGGCTCTCCCGCACACGGGGCCACGGCTTAACGTCCCATCAAACGGACGGCGGCCTTTCCAAGCCCATCGGTGTCCCCTACTGACCGTGGGCAGGGCGGGGAATTTTGCGGAGATAAATCTCAACGCTGACCGAGCTGGGACTCGAACCTGGGAACTACAGATTACGAGGCTGGCGCGCTACCGACTGAGCCACCCCCACCCCTGTAATGCGAAAGATGCTTCAATTTCAGACCGTTTAAGAAATTCACAACATACGAATCGCCAGATTACTCATAGCCCCGTCTTAATTCCTGTTTATTCAATAACTCATCGAGTAGATGCTTGACACTGGGTTGCTTTACCTCTGAGCAACCCTTTTTTTTTTCACACAATTAGCTAAGTAGCCAAGTCACAAGGGCTCCAAAGTTAGGGGAAGGAGACACACTGGGGCAGCTGTTAGAAGACAGACTGTAGCATCCCGTCAAGATCATCCAGTAGGTTCTTTAACTACACAGGATTCACCGGTACGCGCACCTCGGCTTAACGTTCCATACGACGGACGGTAATCTTCCCAACCCATTGGCATCCCCTTTTTCACAGAAAACATGGAGGGGTTTTATGGAGATAAAACTAAATGCTAGCCTAAGTGAGACTCGAACCTGAGAATTGAAGATTACGAGCCTGACATGTTACTGATTGACCCCCCCCCCCAAAAAAAAAAAAAAAAAACGAGTGGGTATTGTCTCAGTCAGTAGGACGCTAAGTTGAGAACCTGTAATTCCCAGGTTCGAGTTCCAGCTATATTTGTGTTGAAATTTATCTTACCTAACTCCCTCTTTATACCCTTAGTGAGAAAGAGAGCGCTAGAGGGTTTAGAAAGTGTCTCTCGGATGGGAGGTTTAAGCTCGTCCCCGTGTGCAGAATAGTCAAGCGCTATGCACCTTAAAGGACACACTGGATGCATTTAACAGAAGCTTCCATCTGTCTTCCAACTGCTATCCAGTGGGTCCCGTTCCGCTTCCCACTCTGTGAGTTTGAAGACCTCATGGCCAGATCATTTATCCCACTATGTACACAAAAGAACATCTCAGAGGTTAAACAACACGAAGACATCTTGCGTATTTATAAATACTACAGAAATAAAAATTCAAGAAAGCAAATTTAAACATTTTGCATTTTTAGATTTGGTAGGTAATTGATTTTACTGCCTCTGTGAGATATACCACTGTTGTTAGAGGCATAAGTTACACTTTAGCTTTGATAAACCACACAGACGACAAGTATCCCAGACCTCAGGCTTGATAGATCACAGAAACAAGTATCCCATATTTAAGTCTTGACAGACCACAGAGACAAGTATCCCAGACTTAGTCTTGATAGACCACAAAAATAATTATCTCAGATTTTAGGCTTGATAAACCACAGAAGCAAGTATCCCATATTTAAGTCTTGACAGACAACAGAAACAAGTATCCTAGACTTTAGTCTTGATAGACCACAAAAATAATTATCTCGGACTTTAGGCTTGATAAACACAGAAACAAATATCTCAGATTTAAGTCTTGATAGACCACAGAAACAAGTATCCTAGACTTTAGTCTTGATAGACCACAAAAATAATTATCTCGGATTTTAGGCTTGATAAACCACAGAAGCAAGTATCCCATATTTAAGTCTTGATACACCACAGAAACAAGTATCCTAGACTTTAGTCTTGATAGACAAGAAAAATAATTATCTCAGACTTTAGGCTTGATAAACCACAGAAGCAAGTATCCCATATTTAAGACTTGATAGACCACAGAAACAAGTATCCTAGACTTTAGTCTTGATAGACCAGAAAAACAATTATCTCAGATTTTAGGCTTGATAAACCACAGAAGCAAGTATCCCATATTTAAGTCTTGATAGACCACAGAAACAAGTATCCTAGACTTTAGTCTTGATAGACCAGAAAAATAATTATCTCAGATTTTAGGCTTGATAAACCACAGAAGCAAGTATCCCATATTTAAGTCTTGATAGACCACAGAAACAAGTATCCTAGACTTTAGTCTTGGTAGACCACAAAAATAATTATCTCAGATTTTAGGCTTGATAAACCACAGAAGCAAGTATCCGAGCTTTAATTCTTGACAGACAACAGAAACAAGTATCCTAGACTTTAGTCTTGATAGACCAGAAAAATAATTATCTCAGATTTTAGGCTTGATAAACCACAGAAGCAAGTATCCCATATTTAAGTCTTGACAGACAACAGAAACAAGTATCCTAGATTTTAGTCTTGATAGACCACAAAAATAATTATCTCGGACTTTAGGCTTGATAAACCACAGAAACAAATATCTCAGATTTAAGTCTTGATAGACCACAGAAACAAGTATCCTAGACTTTAGTCTTGATAGACCACAAAAATAATTATCTCGGACTTTAGGCTTGATAAACCACAGAAACAAATATCTCAGGTTTAAGTCTTGATAGACCACAGAAACAAGTATCCTAGACTTTAGTCTTGATAGACCACAAAAATAATTATCTCAGACTTTAGGCTTGATAAACCACAGAAGCAAGTATCCCATATTTAAGTCTTGATAGACCACAGAAACAAGTATCCTAGACTTTAGTCTTGATAGACCACAAAAATAATTATCTCAGATTTTAGGCTTGATAAACCACAGAAGCAAGTATCCCAGCTTTAATTCTTGACAGACAACAGAAACAAGTATCCTAGACTTTAGTCTTGATAGACCAGAAAAATAATTATCTCAGATTTTAGGCTTGATAAACCACAGAAGGAAGTATCCCATATTTAAGTCTTGACAGACAACAGAAACAAGTATCCTAGACTTTAGTCTTGATAGACCACAAAAATAATTATCTCGGACTTTAGGCTTGATAAACCACAGAAACAAATATCTCAGATTTAAGTCTTGATAGACCACAGAAACAAGTATCCTAGACTTTAGTCTTGATAGACCACAAAAATAATTATCTCGGACTTTAGGCTTGATAAACCACAGAAACAAATATCTCAGATTTAAGTCTTGATAGACCACAGAAACAAGTATCCTAGACTTTAGTCTTGATAGACCACAAAAATAATTATCTCAGATTTTAGGCTTGATAAACCACAGAAGGAAGTATCCCATATTTAAGTCTTGACAGACAACAGAAACAAGTATCCTAGACTTTAGTCTTGATAGACCACAAAAATAATTATCTCGGACTTTAGGCTTGATAAACCACAGAAACAAATATCTCAGATTTAAGTCTTGATAGACCACAGAAACAAGTATCCTAGACTTTAGTCTTGATAGACCACAAAAATAATTATCTCGGACTTTAGGCTTGATAAACCACAGAAACAAATATCTCAGATTTAAGTCTTGATAGACCACAGAAACAAGTATCCTAGACTTTAGTCTTGATAGACCACAAAAATAATTATCTCGGACTTTAGGCTTGATAAACCACAGAAACAAATATCTCAGATTTAAGTCTTGATAGACCACAGAAACAAGTATCCTAGACTTTAGTCTTGATAGACCACAAAAATAATTATCTCGGACTTTAGGCTTGATAAACCACAGAAACAAATATCTCAGGTTTAAGTCTTGATAGACCACAGAAACAAGTATCCTAGACTTTAGTCTTGATAGACCACAAAAATAATTATCTCAGACTTTAGGCTTGATAAACCACAGAAGCAAGTATCCCAGCTTTAAGTCTTGATAGACCACAGAAACAAGTATCCCAGCTATTGTCCCTGAGGCATATACTGGTATTGAAATATGTCTTTTCTAATCCTTCTTAAAATATTATTTTTGACGAAATTATAATATTGTTGCGGATCACAAAAATGGATAGCCACTGAGCGTGAGTATTAAAAGCTATATTTCAAAACCAAATTCAATACAAGGTAAATTGTTACAAAGGAAATATGGATGAAGTATCTTATTAACAAATCAACTATTAACATGCACAAGTCATCAATCTTCCTGCGTAGAGCACACAACATCAGCTCTGTGTATTTTACTAAATACTACCTTTTACTTGATTTACCAGGTCACCCGACGATCTTCACTCGTAAACCAATTCTCGTCCTGTGCTAATAACTTTTCACACACTAACCGAACAAAAAGACAGTCCGTGTAGACATTCGAAGTTAGCCATAAAAGTTCCCACTTTTATACTTCCGCGTATACACAACACATCAAGTTACTTCTTGATACTTAACGATAAAAGATCCCACTTTTATCCTTCCGCGTATACACAACACATCAAGTTACTTCTTGATACTTACGCGCACTGTCTCAGAACAGCTCACCGTCCATTTTCGAACTCTTCGACCGTTACAACACAACGACCGTTAACGCTCCACTCTTCTTCTCCAAATTCTCCCAACGTTCTTATTCGTTGGCTGAAACTTTTTGCTTTCGGTTGCCAGATTCCTTCTGTCGTAACAATATATAAATAACGTATCTTCTATTCAGATGAGTAATATGTCATAATTTGGAACTGGTTAATCTGTCTTCAGAAATGCCATTATTCTGTTTTAGAGCTTTGTGAGAAAATTGGAAAGTGCTAAGGGATTCATCAGGGATGGAAAATGGACAACGGTTGTCTTTTGCGGGTTTCCGAGTTTTGGCTGATGAGAAAAACTATTTTATAAACAAATTGAAGAATGATACCTCTGGCGAAAATGGGAATCTCGTTTTCGAAGAGAATGAAGTATTCTATTGTTCGCCTTCTCTAACATTGTAAATTTGAACTAAATAATGATTAGCAAAACCTAACCATTAGTATTTTATTAGTAAGTATAATGTACTAAATAACGAAAAAAAGTGTATAGTAAATAAAAAAAAGGAAAGTTATAATGCACTAAATAAAAGCATTAAAAAATTCGTTTATCTCACAAAACTATTTTATAAACAAATAAATATTTTTATAAACAAATGCTTCACGTACCCCCTGGAAATGTGTATGTAACTGGCGTACCCCTTATATAGATAGATAAAACTATAGTTATAGTATAACAATGGTCATTTTTACTTTGTTACTAGATCTAACGACTTTTGAGCTCTCAAGGCGTACCCACATAAATTTTACCCCGTACCCCCAAGGGGCGCTTATCCCACGTTGAGAACCCCTACTCTAGTTTATTGGTTTTTACTGACACGTTTTTCCTAGGGGTGGCTCAGTCGGTAGCGCGCCAGGCTCGTAATCTGTAGTTCTCAAGTTCGAGTCCCAGCTGGGTAAGCGTTGAGATTTATCTCCGCAAAATTCCCCGCTCTGCCCACAGTCAGTAGGGGACACCGATGGGCTAGGAAAGGCTGCCGTCCGTCGGATGGGACGTTAAGCCGTGGCCCCGTGTGCGGGAGAGCCATACCCTGTGCACGTTAAAGAACACACTGGATGGCTTTGACGGGAGGCTACCATCTGTATCCCAACAGCTGTTCCAGTGGGTCCCCTCCTCCAACCTTCTCTAAGCCCTCGGGGTCCATGTGACCTGGCCATTAGCCCATGGTGTGCAAAAAAGTGCCGCTCAGAGTTAAAACAACCCAACTGATACGTTTTACCGACAAAATTTCAAATTTATAGGTTAAATTCTCTAATATTTTGCAAGGAACTGAACAAATAAAAGATCCAAAGTTCGAATCGAAATGTTAAGTTCCAATATTTCAGTTTTCACTTTTCGAATAAAAACTCTCAGTTTTGTGTGATTCTCAATAAACTGATTCTATTCATGCAATGCTCTATCAAAATATTAGAGAATTTTTTACGTTATGTCAATGGAAAAGTAACGTAGAGGCTCTACAACTTATAAATTATGCATTTCATTGAGAAATGTGAGTGAATATAAATTAAAGATATGATAATCAAATCTATTTAAATATCGATTTGCCAATTATATTCGTTCACTGCTTAAAGAGTTATGGAAGCTGCAATATTTCAGACAGTCATGCGTTAGAAGAATTTACCTCAGAAATTAAAACTTACATAATAAGCATTATCTGAAAATTTAATAAAATGCACATTTTAGAAGTTTGCGTAACAATTATTTCAATATTGACAGATATGAATGATTTTTATAAAACAATATATTTTATCACTAAATATTCCATCTTCCACAGATCTTTGAATACTGAGCGAATTTTGTTGAAAATCAAGATTTACATAGATTGGATTATGATCTTTAATCTTCAATCAGATTTTTCCATTAGACGAATAGTTTAGAAGTTATAGAATTCGAAGTTCATCATCATTACGTTACTAGTTTAATGGGAAATTCTTATTCAGGCTTTCCCAGTACAATTTTGGAAAAACAAAAAATGGAAAATTTCCATTCAACAATAAATTTCTAAACCCATTGTTTGTTTGTTTTTTTTGCATTTTCTTTCTTTTTATATAAATATAAATACATTTTTTTTGGTTTATTTGTTTTATTTCTTTTTTTTTGAATATATATATATATTATTATTTTTTTATAGTTTATTCCGTAAAGGTGTTGAAAAGAGGAGGTTTCATATTAATTTATAAATTTTGATTTTTGTATCATAAATCGGAAAGTTTAATAGATTTTGTATACATATTTCTTGTATTCCCAATTTTTTTTTAATCTGTAATTAAAAGATTGTTTAGAGTATAAGGTTTAAAAAGATATGATTAGTGTTTTCTGGAAAGTTACAGTTTAAACAGTTTGAAGAATTTAAAAGCTTCGTGTAAAATTTTTGCTATTTAAATTAATTGTGTCTGTTTTTAATCTATAAATTATTTTATTTTCTTTCCTTTGAAAAGGTAATAGTTAGATTCACATTGGCGTAATATAGAAATTGTCTAATATTTTGATAGGGCGGTGAATTTGTGGCAAAATTTTAGGCATGAAAAATAAAGTGTCTTTTCCCAAAGACCTGCAGATAAAAGCTCTGAAGAATTTCTTAGTACTTTTCATAATAAAGTAAAAAAAAAAACCGAATTCCTCAGAGTTATTTTTTTTTATCGAAAAAAAAAACCCTCCCCAGTAGTTTATTTGCAAGGACCACTAGGATAAATTACTTCACGACTCCGGGTTGGGTTGTTTTACCTCTGAGCGGCACTTTTTTGCACACCATGGGCTAAATGGCCAGGTCACATGGACCCCGAAGGCTCAGAGAAGGTTGGGGGAGGGGACCCACTGGAACAGCTGTTGGTAGACAGATGGTAGCCTCCCGTCATGGCCATCCAGCGTGTTCTTTAACGTGCACAGGGTATGGCTCTCCCGCACACGGGCCACGGCTTAATGTTCCATCCGACGGACGGCGGCCTTTCCAAGCGCATCGGTGTCCCCTACTGACCGTGGGCAGGGCGGAGAATTTTGCGGAGATAAATCTCAACGCTGACCCAGTTGGGACTCGAACCTGGAAACTACAGATTACGAGCCTGGCGCGCTACCGACTGAGCCACCCCCGCCACTCACGACTCCGGAAAACGTATTCTATCTGTACTATGCTCGACTTCCTTCAAAGCATCACCTTATAATTTATCATTTTTTTCGGAACCAATCATTTCACCAGAATCTGATCCGTCCTGTAGTTATTTTTTCCCCTTGGAAATTCTCACTGGAAATTGCTCCGAGTTTTTTCTCCACATTTCTTCGTTTCGTTTTACAGTTTTAAGTTTTAGAAATTCTTTACTCGGAGTAAAACTTGAGGAATTTATTTCCGACAGTTTCGATTCCAGTCTTTGAAAGCTTAAGAGATATTTTTAGCCACTTTATTCTTCTCTCAAATACCTTCCTTTGTTTTTGAATGATGCGAGAGACAAGATGGAATGCGTTCCGAAAGTAAAACATCGATCTTCAAGGAATAAAAATAAATTACTCCTTCTGCTTCACAATTCTCCGCTCTGCCCACGGTCAGTAGGGGACACCGATGGGCTTGAAAAGGCCGCCGTCCGTCGGATGTGACGTTAAGCCGTGGCCCCGTGTGTGGGAGAGCCATACCCTGTGCACGTTAAAGAACACGCTGGATGGCCTTGACGGGAAGCTACCATCTGTCTCCCAACAGCTGTTCCAGTGGGTCCCCTCCCCCAACCTTCTCTGAGCCTTCGGGGTCCTTGTGACCTGGCCATTTAGCCCATGGTGTGCAAAAAAAGTGCCGCTCAGTGGTAAAACAACCCAACGTTAAAGAACACGCTGGATTGCCTTGACGGGAGGCTACCATCTGTCTCCCAACAGCTGTTCCAGTGGGTCCCCTCCCCCAACCTTCTCTGAGACTTCGGGGTCCTTGTGACCTGGTCATTTAGCCCATGGTGTGCAAAAAAGTGTCGCTCAGAGGTAAAACAACCCAACGTTAAAGAACACGCTGGATTGCCTTGACGGGAGGCTACCATCTGTCTCCCAACAGCTGTTCCAGTGGGACCCTCCCCCAACTTTCTCTGAGCCTTCGGGGTCCTTGTGACCTGGTCATTTAGCCCATGGTGTGCAAAAAAGTGCCGCTCAGAGGTAAGACAACCCAACGTTAAAGAACACGCTGGATTGCCTTGACGGGAGGCTACCATCTGTCCCCCAACTTTCTCTGAGCCTTCGGGGTCCTTGTGACCTGGTCATTTAGCCGATGGTGTGCAAAAAAGTGCCGCTCAGAGGTAAAACAACCCAATCCCTATTTATATTATTTCTTATGAGAAATTCGTGGATTTCGCCTTAGACAAATGTTTTGAAGAACGCGTCTATCATTTTGGTTGGTGACTGAGTATATATATTGCTATCTCTCACAACGGAGTCTACCGCCCATTTCAATGGGCTTCTTTTGACTTTTAGATGACCTTTCTCTCCGAAAGGGCAAAGAGCGGAAAATTGGGAAATCAAACTGCACGTGTGACAGAATCAGAAGCTACACGTTCAAAGTTCGGATTTTGTCAGATGTAACGCAATATCTGCAGACATCTATCCCTGAGAGAAAACAACAGAAAAAAAAAAACGTAAAGCGATTTACTAAGGATAGTTTTCTTTTTATGTTTGAGTAGTTGTTGACAGAACTGGGAAACGGACCTTATGTAACCGACGTGGGAAATGGTATCAGCGAGGATGGCCTTGGCACAATAGTCAACATTGATGCATTACTTGCCCGGGCTGACCCAGTTCGGCGCTGACTATGTGGAAGCTCTCACAAATATTTACATAGTGTGTGTCGTGTAAAAAAATGAATATCCTTATGGATGGTTTTGATTTTTTTCATCTGCTTTTCGCTCAGGAAAAAATATACGAGTGTAAGTCAGAAAGTATGGGTTATTTGGGTTGTTTTATCTCTCAGAGGAACTTTTTCCACACAATGGGCTAAACGGTCACCTCACAATGATCCCGAAGGCTCAGAGAAGGTTGGGGGAGAGGACCCACTGGAATAGCTGTTGGGAAAAAGATGGTAGCCTCCAATCAAGGCCATCCAGCGTGTTCTTTAACGTGCACAGGGTGTGGCTCTCTCGCACACGCAGCCACGGCTTAACGTCCCATCCGACGTACGGAGGCCTTTCCCAGCGTATCGATGCCCCCTACTGACAGAGGGCAGGATGGCTAGTTTTGCGGAGATAAATCTGAACGCTGGCGCAGCTGGGACTCGAACCTGGGAACTGCAGATTACGAGACTGGCGCGCTACCGACTGAGTCACCCCCGCCCCATCGGGAGTAGAGGGCTGGAAAATTGTTGCCTAGAGATATTTTGAGTCGTAGAAATTTTGTCAAATTTCGGATGCGATTAGACCTTCAAGGTCAAATGTCAAATCTCGATGCTAGAGAGTTGAAAATTAGTGAGGTGGGCCATTTTGGGGAATAGAACTCAGAATAAGAGGAATTTATTTTTAGATTGGCTGTCGAATGTGAAGGGGTTCCCTTCGTGTCACGTGACACGAAGGTTGCCAGATCACTAATTTCTAAAAAAATCGTTGCCAGATATTTTTTCTGAATTCTGCAATAGACCATAGTGTTCGGATATTTTTTTGAGCGACTGTACATATACCAGTTTTATCCGAAACCAATTTTCCTGTTTTTCGATTATCGGAACTACCTACATCCTCGATTATTACCAAAAAATTGAGTTTTTTTTTAATTATTTTAAAGTTCGCATTTTCAAACTATTTGAATTGTTTTAAGTTTTTACCGTTATAGGGTCCTAAAAGTAGAAAATACCAATCTTTAAACAAATATTATAAAATATGCATTCGCTCTAGTAATTTCAAATTTAAAGGTTGAATGTGATAATAGAGGGTTTTACATTAATAACAGCGGTTTTCCAACTTAGGGAGGGGCGGGGTTGTCTTTAGTTGGTATCGTGACTCAAAAAAATATTCGAACACCACGGTTGATTATAGAATTCAGAAAAAATATCTGGCAACGTTTTTTTAGAAATTAGTGACCTGGCTACTAGATCGTGTGGCCTCACTCACGGAAATATTGAGCGTGTGCAGTTACCGTTCACAGCAACCTCCAATTTGCTGTGAACGGTAACTGGAGCGTGTACAGTTGCTGTACACGCTCCAGATATTTTTCCTGAATTCTGTAATCACGTGACACGAAGGTTGCCAGATCACTAATTTCTAAAAAAATGTTGCCAGATATTTTTTCTGAATTCTATAATCAACCGTGGTGTTCGGATACTTTTTTGAGCGACTGTACATTATCTGTAGTTCCCAATTTAAAGTCCCGACTGTTCAGCGTTGAGAATTATCTTCGCTACACCTCCACTTTGCCCTAAGTAGGGGACACCGATGGACTTGGAAAAACCGCCGTCCGTCGGATGGGACGTTAAGCTGTGGCCCGTGTGCGGGAGAGCCATACCCTGTGCACCTTAAAGAACACGCTGGATGGCCTTGACGGGAGGCTACCATCTGTCTCCCAACAGCTGTTCCAGTGGGTCTCCTCCCTCAACCTTCTCTGAGCCTTCGGGGTCCTTGTGACTTGACCATTTAACCCATTGGATGCAAAAAAGTGCCGCTCAGAGGTAAAACAAGCCAACCCACCTTGCCCTAGGTTCCAGTTGTGAGTCAGAAAACAGGTTGGATGCCCTTGACGGGGAGGCTACCATCTGTCTCCTAACAGTCCCCTAGTGGATCCCATTCCCCCACCCTTCTTTAACCCTTTGGAGTCATTGTGACCTGCTCATTTAGCCCACTGGTAAAAAAGCGCACCCATAAGTAAAACAACCCAATCACAATTGGCGTGTAATATGTCATAATAAATTACACACCTTTTTTAATCAGTTGAGTTAGCCACTTTTGAAGATTTACCATACGATTCAAACATCATTGTTTTTCAATAAGTTGACTCAGAATTTCGTCTCAGGTGATTTATTCGTGAAAATATTAATCAGTTGAAAATTTTTGATGTGTTTGGGAACTAAAATCTAATGAGCGTTGATAATAAACCAGCTGCAGAATGCATTACACACCGATGAGTGATCGACTCAGCAATTGTTTACCTTTTTCTGGCCTCTTTGTGAAGAGTCATTATCTGCAAATGACGGTGTGCATAGCGAAACTGGGTCTTAAACGCATCATCGAAAGCCAAAGTCGATTTCCATCAAAAGCGAATAACTGAAAACCTAGAGGAGTAATCTTTTATGTCCGTTGCCGGGGGGGGGGGGGGGGATAGACGTATGTTTGTTCGGTTGCTTTACTTTCGGTGGCACTTTTTTTGCGCACAATGGGCTAAATGGCCAGGTCACAAGGTTGGGTTGGGTTGTCTTATCTCTGAGCGGCAATTTTTTGCACACGATGGGCTTAAATGGCCAGGTCAAATGGACCCCGAAGGCTCAGAATAAATCTCAAAGCTGACCCAGCTAGGACTCGAACCTGGGAACTACAGATTACGAGACTGGTGCGGTACCGACTGAGCCACCCCCGCCCCAGGTCATAAGGACCCCGAAAACTCAGATAAGGTTGGGGTGGGGACCACTGGAACAGCTGTTGGGAGACAGATGGTAACCTCCCGTCAAGGCCATCGAGCGTGTTCTTTAAGTGCACAGGGTATGGCTCTCCCGCACACAGACCACGGCTTAACGTCCCATCCGACGAACGGCGGCCTTTCCAAGCCCATCAGTGTCCCCTACTGACTGTGGGCAGGGCGCGGAATTTTGCGGAGATAAATCTCAACGTTGACCCATCTGGGACTCGAACCTGGGAACTACAGATTACGAGCCTGGCGCGGTACCGACTGAGCCACCCCCGCCCCAGGTCACAAGGACCCCGAAAACTCAGATAAGGTTGGGGTGGGGACCACTGGAACAGCTGTTGGGAGACAGATGGTAACCTCCCGTCAAGGCCATCGAGCGTGTTCTTTAACGTGCACAGGGTATGGCTCTCCCGCACACAGGCCACGGCTTAACGTCCCATCCGACGGACGGCGGCCTTTCCAAGCCCATCAGTGTCCCCTATTGATCGTGGGCAGGGCGCGGAATTTTGCGGAGATAAATCTCAACGCTGACCCAGCTGGGACTCGAACCTGGGAACTACAGATTACGAGCCTGGCGCGGTACCGACTGAGCCACCCCCGCCCCAGGTCACAAGGACCCCGAAAACTCAGATAAGGTTGGGGTGGGGACCACTGGAACAGCTGTTGGGAGACAGATGGTAGCCTCCCGTCAAGGCCATCCAGCGTGTTCTTTAACGTGCACAGGGTATGGCTCTCTCGCACACGGGGCCACGGCTTAACGTCCCATCCGACGGACGGAAGCTTTTCCAAGCCCATCGGTGTCCCCTACTGACGTGGGCAGGGCGGAAATTTTTTCAGAGATAAATCTCAACGCTGGCTCAGCTGGAACTCGAACCCTGGCGACTGCAGATTACAAACCTGACTCGCTACTAAATAAACCAACCCTCGCCCACCTCCGATGCAATTAAATTTCAAAAGATTGTGTTCATTTATTTTTTATCTATTTATCTATCAAAGTGTATACTATGTAGATAATAAATTAACTTGTATATATAATTATAAATATATATATATATAATTAGCATCTCTCACAAATACATTTGATGCCATCTTGAAACAGAGGTCTTAGGCTTTTTCTGTGATTCCTGGTCAAATGTACTAATTAATTTAAATATTTCATTCTTAGTGAAATCTTATTAAATTTTTATATTTATTTACAATACTATCTGTAACATAAAGTGTAATGTTTTTGAAAATGTTTAGATAAATGTTTGAAAAATGTTTTTATTTTCTTGTTTCATAATTCTATTACTCTGTAATGACATTTGACCGAATAAATTATTACTATTATGTATTTATCGTACATCAAATATATAAATACTAGTTAAAATCCCGCCAAAAGTTTGACGCGAAACGTGCATCTATTGATAACTTCATTTTCACTTTCAGGCATACTACTCACACGCACACCTCCGTTCATTAGGGAGACGACTGCAGCGCCCCCTAAAATTAGGGACGCTTTTCAAGAAATTACTCCCGACCCATAACGGCTAAGAGTCTGATCTGTTACCCCCAACAGGGCGAGAACTATAAGAGGGACCACGCTACCAAATTTGGGGCAAATCGCTCAAGTACCCATGGAACCATGGGGAAATCAACGATTTCTGTCCCCGACATTGTCACATGTGTCTACCCACCCCGTTCGTTCATTCTCCCGGATTTACTGCTGTTACATATGTATATAATATGATGAAAGCGGTTGGTTGGGTTGTTTTACCACTGAGCGGTAACTTTTTGCACACCATGGGCTAAATGGCTAGGTCACATGGACCCCGAAGGCTCAGAGAAGGTTGGGGGAGGGGAACTGGAACAGCTGTTGGGAGACAGATGGTAGCCTTCCGCCAAGGCCATCCAGCGCGTTCTTTAACGTGCACAGGGTATGGCTCTCCCGCACACGGGGCCACGACTTAACGTCCCATCCGACGGACGGCGGCCTTTCCAAGCCCATCGGTGTCCCCTACTGACAGTGGGCAGGGCGGGGAATTTTGCGGAGATAAATCTCAACGCTGACCAAGCTGGGACTCGAACCTGGGAACTACAGATTACGAGCCTGGCGCGCTTCCGACTGAGCAACCCGCCCCCAGGTCACAAGGACCCAGAAGGCTTCAGAGTTAGGGGGAGGGGACCCACTGGAACAGCTGTTGGGAGATGGATGGAAGACTCCTGTCAAGGCCATCCAATGTGTTCTTTAACGTGCACAGGGTATGGCTCTCCCGTACACGGGCCACGGCTTAACGTCCCATCCGACGGACGGTGATGAAAGCGAGTTTGTTTTGTGTGTCCGCTGATTCATGGCTCACAGAAAACTGATGTGGGTTGTTTTAGCTATGAGCGGCACGTTTTTAACACAATTAGCTAAATGCGCAGATCACAAGAATCCCGAGGGTTAAGAGAATTGGTTTGGGGAAGGGGGCCCACTAAACAGCTATATAGACAGATGGTAGGCTCCTATCAAGGTCATCCAGCATATTCTTTAATTGCACAGGGTATGGCTCTCCCGCACACGGAACGTCGGTAAAATGTCCCATCCGACGGACGTCGACCCTTTCAAGCCCATCGGTGTCCCCTACTAACCGAAGGCAGGTTGGGTGTCAGCGAAGAAAAATCTCAATGCTAACACAAGTTGGAGATTACGATCCTAGCGCGTTCGCATGAGCCAGAGTACATTGACTCATTAGAACAAATGAGAGATACATTCCTTTCTAATATCTTTCGTAGCTTCAATTAAACAAATATGAATCGTCGCCGCCTTAGCTTAACTTGTAGAGAAACCAAGCTTCAATAACATAGTTCCATTTTGAATTCAGAACATGGGGGCTTGTTCTCAACAAACACAACATTATACAAGGCCATTATGAAAGAATGACCCTATTATTTAGACCTATTAAAGAATTAAATAGCGAAAGGAATTTGGGCACAAAATGTTAAAAAAAACTCTAAAAATTTTGCGTTCAATCAACATCTCCTATAACAGAAAGCCCTTGGACCAAGTTATGACGTCATCGTAAGTAGTCCTATGTGTAGAAAAATTCTTAGAAATTATTTCTTATTTTATTACTGGTGGCTTACTGGTGTCATAATGCTGATGTATACGAATAATATATACCTTCTAAATATAGTATATTTATAAATAAAACGTAATATAAATATTAGTAAAAAAAATCACCGGTAGTAATAATGCAAATAGATATATAAGAATTTTCTAGATTACAGAACTACTAATGGTGACGTCATAACCTATTCCACCGGCCTTCTGTTGTAGGAGTCGTTGGCTCAACAGACTTTAATATATGGATCCACTGCAGGCGATTTTCAAGGTCTGTCCATACTCGAGTCATCATACATGGCATGTTGTTACTTGCCACAGCTGCGGCGATTCCTTAAATGACCTAAATTGCGAACTTTTTCAGAGTAATGATGTTGGTAATGCATCCTTAAAAACTGAAGTCATTAGCGGGAAATCAGGAATTCTCGGGGACACCAACATCGATCTGCCTCTATCACCAATCCAGCGATTTAAAAATTTGGCTGGAGACGGCATTACATGTGACACTAAATCCACGTCATCACACACAGGACTATGCTTGAGTTTCTTGACATTTTGAACACACAATTACATTAGTTGCTTAAATGTAAAGAAACGTACTGCCCTACCACAGCTTTGAGACTTATCTCCGCAAAACTCCCCGCCCTGCCCACGGTCAGTAGCGGACACCGATGGGCTTGGAAAGGACGCCGTCCGTCGGATGGGACGTTAAGCCGTGGCCCGTGTGCGGGAGAGCCATACCCTGTGCACGTTAAAGAACACGCTGGATGGCCTTGACGGGAGGCTACCATCTGTCTCCCAACAGCTGTTCTAGTGGATCTCCTCCCCCAACCTTCTCTGAGCCTTCGGGGTCCTTGTGACCTGGCCATTTAGCCCATCGTGTGCAAAAAAGTGCCGCTCAGAGGTAAAACAACCAACCAACAACCCCTGGAAATGTGTATGTAACTGGCGTACCCCTTGTATAGATAGATAAAACTATAGTTATAGTATAATAATGCCAACTTAGCGACTTTTGAGCTCTCACGTCGTATCCCAAAAATTTGGGGCAAAACTAAAATTCAATACGCAGTGCCCCAGGGATCTGTTATGGGTCCCTTATTATTTATTGTTTACATTAGTGATTTATATTCCATTAACCTAATAGGTAAATTAACTATTTTTGCTGACAACACTTGTCGACGGTCAGTCTCAGGGGTATGCGGTATTAATTTCTAATTGTGTATTGTCTCAGGGGTACGCGGTATTAATTGGTAATATTTACCGCGTACCAATGAGGGGTACGCGTTCCCCACGTTGAGAACTCCTGTTGTACATAATCATTCAATTAATTTTATGTTTATAAATGCAATAACTGTAAAAAAAAAATGCACCTTTCATTTATTGCTATTGAATTAAATTGAAACATATTAATAATATTTTAGTAGAATAGTGTATAACAGTTTAAAATATAGATATTCTTTTTAAAATGACACTGCAGTTATCAAAAAATGAACAATTAAATAAATAAATAAAAAAATCCATAAATCATCTAGTGTCAATGTAATAATCTTTAGGTTTCCTTTTCGAGCGATATACGTCACAGCATATCTCGAGGCTAATACAGAAAAATAAGCGATCGAATAGAGAAATATCTTAACTGAGTTCGCATTAAGTACCTCCCAGTCAACGTTGCCTCGAGCGAAGGAATGTAGCAGCAAATAAAAAATCGCGAAATGGTTCGTTGATACTGTTGCGTGTATTTGCTTAACAAACAGTCCCGCTCCGAATCTTAAACACGATTTCCCATCGATTTCTTGCTAGTCAAGTTGAAATAAGGATTTCTTGACTAGCTTTCCGAGTCCGATGATTATTCGTGATATTTTTCATGCTGACCGGGAGAGAGGAAAGGAATTTCGATGCTAAGTTGGATTGTTTTACCTCTGAGCGGCACTTTTTTGCACACCATGGGCTAAATGGCCAGGCCACAAGGACCCCGAAGGCTCAGAGAAGGTTGTGGGAGGGGACCCATTGGAACAGCTGTTGGGAGACAGATGGTAGCCTCCCGTCAAGGCCATCCAGCGTGTTCTTTAACGTGCACAGGGTATGGCTCTCCGGCACACGGGGCCACGGCTTAACGTCCCATCCGACGGACGGCGGCCTTTCCAAGCCCATCGGTGTCCCCTACTGACCGTGGGCAGGGCGGGGAAATTTTGCGGAGATAAATCTCAACGCTGACCCAGCTGGGACTCGAACCTGAGAACTACAGATTACGAGCGTGGCGCGCTACCGACTGAGCCACCCCCGCCCCCTTCGGTGCTAAGTACGATAATAAGGGACCTAGAACAATATTAATGATTTTTTTCGCTTCGTAAATCGAGGGACTTCGCTGAAGATATAGATAAGATAAATTTTATTTCAGATAATGTTTCACAGCATAAGAAAGCTTTTGAGGTCTCAGAAGAGTGATCTGCATACAGAAACAATTTCAATTGAAAACATCAGTCGTCATATTGAATATAATACACAAAAAACGAAAACAACTCAAAACAAAAAAAGTTCTAGTAATCCAGAAAGTGTGAAAGTCAGAAAGAAAGAAACATTCAATATCTATGTTGCATATATACAATTCTAGTAGTTTAATGCAAAACAGTTTCCACATCATCAAATTTCAAAATGTAATTCTTGAGAACTTTAGAAAATAAATGATAATTCGTGATATTTTTCAGGCTGACCGGAAGAGAGGAAAGGAATTTCGGTGCTAAGTACAGGCGCTCAAAAAAGTATCCAAACACCATGGTAGATTACAGAATGCAGAAAAAATATCTGGCAACGATTTTTTTAGAAATTAGTGATCTGGCAACCTTCGTGACACGAAGGTTGCCAGATACTTTTTGGAGTGACTGTACAAATAATAGTGCCTGAAAATTTCCTTATGTAAATGCAGGAATTTCATAATTGATGTTTTCGTCCCGTCTTAATTGGTAATTATTCGTATCAGTTTTAATGCTTTCATTTCTAAGGCAAAAGTATTTAATAATTTTGAAAAAATAAACGTGGCGTAAAGGCAAAATTCCTGCTTCTCGAAACAAAGGTAATGAAGGTTGCGTTTTTCAGCTTTTAGTTAATAAGTGAATAAACCTTCCTTTTAACCTATGTGACATGCACGTTCCAAGTTAGGCATGCAAATACCAAATACCTAAATATTTCACTGACGACACAAAAGAAATTTGAGGATAATTACAGTGGCTTTTCAATGAACAATTTCTATGATGATATTTTAATTTATTGCGGTTCAAAATAAGTCTTATCTGTAACAGAACTATTTTTTTAGGTAGAAATAAACTGCATTTGTCTTTTTCAGATTTATTGTTAAAAAATTACTTGTGGTCCAGTTTCTAATTAATTCTAGATCACTATTTGCTTGCTTAAAAATAATCGAAGAATCAGAACCGGTATATGTCAGACAAGTGTCGTCAGCAAAAATAGTTAATTTACCTATTAGGTTAATGGAATATAAATCATTAATGTAAACAATAAATAATAAGGGACCCAGAACAGATCCCTGGGGCACTGCGTATTCAACTTTAGTCCAAGCACTGTATGTATCTTTTATTTTTACTCTTTGCATTCTGTTAGCTAAATAACTGCGAAACCAATTCAATGCCACTCCTCTAACTACAGCAGCTGGTAATTTTGGTATTAATTTTTTGATGATTTACCATATTGTCAAATGCTTTTTGATTAATGTCCAGAAAGATTGTTAATGCATGATCACTGTTATTCATAGCTGTGTAAACGTATTTGTTACCTGCAATAATGCATCATCCGTACCCATTGTTCTCTAAACCCAAACTGATTGCTACTGAGAAAACATTTCTTTTCCAGATATTCATGTTTTTTTTTTTCGCTATTTTTCCAAAAATGTTAGATATTACTGAGAGTAATGCAACTGGTCTATAATTCCCTAATTCCTTTGGTCACCGTCTTTAAAAATAGGAACAATAGTAGCTTTTTTCAAAACATCAGGAAAAATTCCTTGCTCAATGGATATATTAAATAGATTTACAAGTATTTCAATAAATTTTTCTCCCAACAGATGAATTATTTCTGCGATTAAGCCGTCAAAAACCTGGAGATTTATTTTTTGGTAGAAGCATAATTTGAGTCCTAATATCTTTAGCTATTACTGGTGTTAAGAAAAAAAGAACTTACTGCAGTTGAGATTTTCCGTCTCCCTCCCAATAAACATTTGTTTGAATCAAATCTTTCTTCAATTCCGTGCAATTCCAGTAAAATAAATTGTTGAACAAATTTGCAAATTTACAAGGGTCATCATTATATTTAATTAACTCGTTTTTACATTTAATTGTACGGGGACAGTTTTCTTTCTCTTTAAAGTTAGCACATATTTTTCGTTTATTATATTCCACTGCTTTTTCTGGTTTTTACCTGTTTTGGAAAATTTATTAGTATTGTGATTTTGTTTCTCTTATGACCCTAGTGACAAAATTTAGGTAACGCGAAAATGGGTACTTAAGCATATATATGAAAGGTTCTTTTTCATTTCTTTATATAGAATGTTACGATAATTTATTAAAATTACTAATTCATTTGTCGACCGTGTTTTTTTTCTTCCTAAAACGTTTTTTTCTTTATTTCCTATCCGACGGATGGCGATTGGGTTGGGCTGTTTTATATACGTAAATGATCAGGTCTTAAGGACCCCGAAGGCTCAGGTCATAAGGAATAGATTGGAGGAGGAGACCCACTGGAACAGTTGTTGAGAGACAGATGGTAGCGGTCTCAACAACTGTTCCAGTGGGTCTCCTACTCCAACCTATTCTGAAACTTCAGGGTCCTTATGACCTGGCCATTCATCTGCGCGAGTGGTCATTTGCGTGTGTGAGACATATGCACATTTTTCTGAATAACTCAGATACGCAACATTCCTATTTGCACCCTTTATTCTATATATCTGCAGTCGCTCAAAAAAATATCCAAACACTATGTTTGATTACAAAATTCAGAAAAAACATCTGGCAACGATTTTTTTAGAAATTAGTTGGTTGCCAGCTCACTATACACGAAGGTTGCCAGATCACTAATTTCTAAAAAAATCCTTGCTAGATGTTTTTTCTAAACTTTTTAATCAACCATAGTGTTCGGATATTTTTTGAGCGACTGTACATGCAGTATCTGTACATAGAGTACAGATACTGAGCGACTGTACATACAGTATCTGTACAATATTTTTTTGAGCGACTGTACATACAGTATGTGCATTTACTGCTCTGACATAATTCACTCTCAGAGACAAATCTCCCCTTGTCTCAGCAGTTACAAACTGTTCCGAACAATATTAAGGCCAACAATATTAGGGCCATAACCCTAACTGAGGCTATGAGCTGGCCTTATCTCATGGCCTCAGTTAGGACGCAGTTCTCGTTCAGCCGGCTCTCTCTGATGAGCCTCGCCACAAGAGTCTCCCCGCTCTTTCCGTATCATCGGGCGAAGCATCACATGGAGGCTCTCACTCCTTGTCACACTCCTTGTCATTCAGCTCTCACTCCTTGTCACAATGATGTGAGGTGTGGCCCGATAGCTCATGCTGACATTAACGACCTTCGTTAAGAGGGCAGCATCCGGGAATACGAGAAGCCGGACACCGTCCACACCATCCAACCTTCATAACACTTCAGCTCCTCCCAACTTGTGAGCGGAGCTGAACGTGCATGCTGTTGCATCTGCGATGGAGACCTCCAGGGGGAGATCACGTCCGAAACCTTCGACCATAACAGTAGCTTCCTGTCAAGGCCATCCAGCGTGTTCTTTACGTGCACAGAATATAACTCTTCCACACACGGTGCCAGGGCTTAACATCCCATCCTACGGATGGCGTTCTTTCCAAGACCATCGGTGTCCCCTGCGGATAGAGGTCAGGGCGGGGAGTTTTGCGGAGAAAAATTCTCAACGCTGACCCAGCTGGGATTCGAACCTGGGAACTACGGATACGGACGGCAGCCTTTTCAAGCACATCTCTGCTGATAGAGGACAGAGTAAGGGTTTAGCAGAGATAATTCTCAGCACTGACACAGGTGGAACTCAAACTTGGGGATTACAGATTACGAGCAAGCTGGTAATTTTCCTGAATATTTAGATTTTAATTTTGGCTGCCACGTTACACAAAATTTAAATAAACATATTACATCCAATTATTCTTCTTACTACAAAGTTAGGTGCAACTTCTTTATATATTACACTTGAATTTATCTCAGTGTAATCAAATTATATGGAATGAATAATAATTAACATATATAATATATATAATTATATGTGTTAAAACAATCTGGAGAAATGAGAAACATTTAAAATTTAAAAAAACAAAACAAAAAAAAAACGAAGTTACATCTAAAAATCGATTTGGAATTTTACATCTAAAAGTCGAAGTTGGGTTGTTTTTCCTCTGAGCGGCACTTTTTTGCACACCATGGGCTAAATGGCCTGGTCACAAGGACCCCGAAGGCTCAGAGAAAGTTGGGGGAGGGGACCCACTGGAATAGCTGTTGGGAGACAGATGGTAGCCTCCCGTCAAGGCCATCCAGCGTGTTCTTTAACGTGCACAGGGTATGGCTTTCCCGCACACGGGGCCACGGCTTAACGTCCCATCCGACGGACGGCGGCCTTTCCAAGCTCATCGGTGTCCCTTACTGACCGTGGGCAGGGCGGGGAATTTTGAGGAGATAAATCTCAAAGCTGACCCAGCTAGGACTTGAACCTGGGAACTACAGAATACGAGCCTGGCGCGCTACCTACTGAGCCACCCCACCCCAAAAATCGAATTAACCCTCCACTAGAATTAAAACTCGCGTGGGGAAGAATTTTGACTTTTCATTTTCCTACAACCTTTATTGACAAATAAATAATATTGGACAATTAGAAGAACGCATACGTCTCTGGCGCTTATGGGAAAATGGTTTTCGAAGAGAATGGAGGTTTTCCTTTGCTTACTTTTTCAGTCTGAAAAAGTAAGCAAAGGAAAACCTCCATAAGATTTTTAATTTCGTTTATCATACAACATAAAAACGTATTTGTCTTTTATTTCTTAAATTTAAAATGCTGCAATTCCCACAACCCTCTGAAAAAAGTGGGTAGATTATTAATTCCAGTGGACTATCTCTTGAACAGTTATAACCGAAATTTCAAATTTTTGTCATATAAAAATCATCTGCAAAATTCGTTAACTGTTTTGCCGTTTCCATATTTAGTGATCGCTAACGATATACGTATATTACAACTGCCTAAGTATTAAAATTAGAGAATTACAATATTTCATTATTTCCAATCCAATTAAGAAAAGAATTTGCCCATCATTCTTTAAGAAAAGAGTTTGCCCATTATTCTTTAAGAAAAGAATTTGCCCATTATTTTTTAAGAAAAGAATTTGCCCATCATTCTTTAAGAAAAGAGTTTGCCCATTATTCTTTAAGAAAAGAATTTGCCCATTATTTTTAAGAAAAGAATTTGCCCATTATTCTTTAAGAAAAGAGTTTGCACATTATTCTTTAAGAAAAGAGTTTGCCATTATTCTTTAAGAAAAGAATTTGCCCATTATTTTTTAAGAAAAGAATTTGCCCATTATTCTTTAAGAAAAGAGTTTGCCCATCATTCTTTAAGAAAAGAGTTTGCGAATTATTCTTTAAGAAAAGAGTTTGCCCATCATTCTTTAAGAAAAGAGTTCGCCCATCATTCTTTAAGAAAAGAGTTCGCCCATTATCCTTTAAGAAAAGAGTTTGCCCATTATTCTTTAAGAAAAGAATTGATCCGTTATTGTTTACGAAAGGAGTTTGTCCATTATTTTTTAGGAAAAAAGTTTGACCATAATTCTTTAGGAAAAGAATTTGCACATTATTCTTTAAGGAAAGAATTTGCACATTTTACTTTAAGAAAAGAGTTTGCCCATTATTCTTTAAGAAAAGAGTTTGCCCATCGTTCTTTAAGAAAAGAGTTTGCCAATTATTCTTTAAGAAAAGAGTTTGCCAATTATTCTTTAAGAAAAGAGTTTGCCCATCATTCTTTAAGAAAAGAGTTTGCCAATTATTCTTTAAGAAAAGAGTTTGTCTATCATTCTTTAAGAAAAGACTTTGCCCATCATTCTTTAAGAAAAGAGTTTGCCCATCCTTCTTTAAGAAAAGAATTTGCCAATTATTCTTTAAGAAAAGAGTTTGCCCATCCTTCTTTAAGAAAAGAATTTGCCAATTATTCTTTAAGAAAAGAGTTTGCCAATTATTCTTTAAGAAAAGAGTTTGCCCATCATTCTTTAAGAAAAGAGTTTGCCAATTATTCTTTAAGAAAAGAGTTTGTCCATCATTCTTTAAGAAAAGAATTTACCCGTTATTGTTAACGAAAGGAGTTTGTCCATTATTCTTTAGGAAAAGAATTTGTCCATTATTCTTTAAGAAAAAATTTTAATTTTAAATTTATGTCATATACAAATCATTTGCAAAATTCGTTAACAGTTTTGCCAATTATTCTTTAAGAAAAGAGTTTGCCAATTATTCTTTAAGAAAAGAGTTTGCCCATCATTCTTTAAGAAAAGAGTTTGCCAATTATTCTTTAAGAAAAGAGTTTGTCCATCATTCTTTAAGAAAAGAATTTACCCGTTATTGTTAACGAAAGGAGTTTGTCCATTATTCTTTAGGAAAAGAATTTGTCCATTATTCTTTAAGAAAAAATTTTAATTTTAAATTTATGTCATATACAAATCATTTGCAAAATTCGTTAACAGTTTTGCCCCTTTTCCATTATTCTTGCCATTATTCCTTAAGAGTTTGCCAATTATTCTTTAAGAAAAGAATTTACCCGTTATTGCTTACGAAAGGAGTTTGTCCATTATTCTTTAGGTAAAGAGTTTGCCCATTACTCTTTAGGAAAAGAATTTGCACATTATTCTTTAAGAAAAGAATTTGCACATTATTCTTTAAGAAAAGAGTTTGCCCATCATTCTTTAAGAAAAGAGTTTGCCAATTATTCTTTAAGAAAAGAGTTTGCCCATCATTCTTTAAGAAAAGAGTTTGCCAATTATTCTTTAAGAAAAGAGTTTGCCCATAATTCTTTAAGAAAAGAGTTTGCCCATCATTATTTAAGAAAAGAGTTCACCCATCATTCTTTAAGAAAGGTGTTTGCCCGTTATTGTTTACGAAAGGAGTTTGTCCATTATTCTTTAGGAAAGGAATTTGTCCATTATTCTTTAAGAAAAGAATTTTAATTTTAAATTTATGTCATATTACAAATCATTTGCAAAATTCGTTAACAGTTTGGCCCTTTTCCATTATTCTTGCCATTATTCCTTAAGAGCTTGCCAATTATTCTTTAAGAAAAGATTTTTGCCCATTATTCTTTATGAAAAGAATTTGCACATCATTCTTTAAGAAAAGAGTTTGCCCATCATTCTTTAAGAAAAGAATTTGCCAATTATTCTTTAAGAAAAGAGTTTGCCAATTATTCTTTAAGAAAAGAGTTTGCCCATCATTCTTTAAGAAAAGAGTTTGCCAATTATTCTTTAAGAAAAGAGTTTGTCTATCATTCTTTAAGAAAAGACTTTGCCCATCGTTCTTTAAGAAAAGAGTTTGCCCATCCTTCTTTAAGAAAAGAATTTGCCAATTATTCTTTAAGAAAAGAGTTTGCCAATTATTCTTTAAGAAAAGAGTTTGCCCATCATTCTTTAAGAAAAGAGTTTGCCAATTATTCTTTAAGAAAAGAGTTTGTCCATCATTCTTTAAGAAAAGAGTTTGTCCATCATTCTTTAAGAAAAGACTTTGCCCATCATTCTTTAAGAAAAGAGTTTGCCCATCATTCTTTAAGAAAAGAATTTGCCAATTATTCTTTAAGAAGAGAGTTTGCCAATTATTCTTTAAGAAAAGAGTATGCCAATTATTCTTTAAGAAAAGAGTTTGTCCATCATTCTTTAAGAAAAGAATTTACCCGTTATTGTTAACGAAAGGAGTTTGTCCATTATTCTTTAGGAAAAGAATTTGTCCATTATTCTTTAAGAAAAAATGTTAATTTTAAATTTATGTCATATACAAATCATTTGCAAAATTCGTTAACAGTTTTGCCCCTTTTCCATTATTCTTGCCATTATTCCTTAAGAGTTTGCCAATTATTCTTTAAGAAAAGAATTTGCCCATTATTCTTTATGAAAAGAGTTTGCCCATTGTTGTTTAAGAAAAGAGTTTGCCCATTGTTGTTTAAGAAAAGAGTTTGCCCATTGTTGTTTAAGAAAAGAGTTTGCCTATTATTCTTTAAGAAAAGAGTTTGCCCATTATTCTTTAGAAAAAGAATTTGCCAATTGTTCTTTAAGAAAAGAGTTTGCCAATTATTCTTTAAGAAAAGAGTTTGCCCATCATTCTTTAAGAAAAGAGTTTGAAAATTATTCTTTAAGAAAAGAGTTTGCCCATTATTCTTTAAGAAAAGAATTTACCCGTTATTGTTTACGAAAAGAGTTTGCCCATTATTCTTTCGGAAAAGAATTTGTCTATTATTCTTTAAGAAAAGAATTTTAATTTTAAATTTATGTCATATACAAATCATTTGCAAAATTCGTTAACAGGTTTGCCCCTTTTCCATTATTCTTGCCATTATTCCTTAAGAGTTTGCCAATTATTCTTTAAGAAAAGAGTTTGCCCATTATTCTTTAAGAAATGAGTTTGCCCATTATTCTTTAAGAAAAGGGTTTGCCCATTATTCTTTAAGAAAAGAGTTGTGTTTTCCACCCCCCGGGAGTAAAGGATCAAGTCATTGTTGTTAATAGGAACTTGGTAATCTTCACATTCCACCACAAAAATTTCAAATTTCTTGCAATATGCGTTCGAAATTTCGGAAATTTCAAATTTTTTCCACCGTTATAAAATGCAATTATAGCTTTTAAGAAAATTAGGAAAGTGCAAATCGTAATATTTCATCAAATATATCGAAGAAAAGAATTTTTAATTTATCGTATAAACAAAAAATATCGATGTCGGACAGACAGACGACAAAGCGAAACTGTTATCTAATTTTATTTAACTTCTTTTATTTTTATTTTCAAAGATAAATTAAAAATTTCTTTGGCTTTGATTGGTATTAATAAATATTAGGATTGGCGAAGAGTTAAAGAAAAAACAATTAAGTTTCGTCATGAATAGGATTCGAACCCACACATCTCAGTTACATATCGGGTGTTTTTGACTTGTGAACTATCACAGGCTAGCTGTTTCTTTAGTTAATGGGACTAAAAACTTAAATTGTTGTTGTTGTTGTTGAACAAATCTCCAAATTGAATCTTCTTGTGTTCATGAAAACTCCCGAACACAAACTCATTCAGAAAAACTTTCTGAGGACAAAGTTAAAAATTACTTGTAACTAATAAGTTAACTGTAAGTCACATTAGCAAAATAAAATAATATCCTTCACTTTCATGCACACAGCACTTGCTGGTTACGACCAGGAATTGCTCTGTGTGAGACTGGAGGTGAGGACAAACAAGTGTTGCGTGCATGAGAGTGAAGTCGATGATTAATGAGTGCTGGATGTATGAGAGTGAATGTGATGACCAGAAAGTGCTCTGTGTATAAGACTGATGATGATGGCAAACACGTTCACATTAACAAAATAAAATAATATCCTTCCCTTTCATGCACACAGCACTTGCTGGTTACGACCAGGAATTGCTCTGTGTGAGATTGGAGGTGAGGACAAACAAGTGTTACGTGCATGAGAGTGAAATCGATGATTAATGAGTGCTGGATGTATGAGAGTGAATGTGATGACCAGAAAGTGCTCTGTGTATAAGACTGATGATGATGGCAAACACGTTCTGTGCGTATGAGAGTGGAAGTGATGACTAACGAGTGCTGTGTTTATGAGAGTGAAGGTGATGACAAACGAGTACTGTATATAAGAGAGTGAAGGTAATGACCAACAAGTGTTGCGTGTATGAGAGTGGAAGTGATGTGTGTATGAAAGAGATGGTGATGTGTGTATGAAAGTGAAGACCAATAAGTTCTGTATGTGTATGAGTGTTATGAATTTGATATTTCAATCAATGCAGAACATAAAAATATTCCAAACAGCACAAAATAATTTATTAGTGCTGTATGTGTCCTTGATGGATCTGTTTTCTCGTTCCTAAGGAAGGAAGGTTGGGAGAATGAAGTCCGAGAGGAAGCGGAAGATGGCGGCAGGTGTGGCCCCGCCCATTCCGCAAAACATGGACCATAAAATTGTACTGCCCGTTTCGGGAGGCGTAATAAAATAAGCTGTAACGCCTTTGGCACACACCTGCTTCAAAAGAAGTGGTTCACAGTGGAGAAGCCCCCCATAAAACTGCACCTGCAAAAACATCCGTAACTAATGGTCAGGAGAATAGACACAAACTGCTCCATCCCGTTTAGTTGGACAGTTTATGGCCTCTACTGTGTGTGGACTGTTTACGTCTCTACAGTGCTGTTGGGTTGTTGGGTTGTTTTACCTCTGAGCGGCACTTTTTTTGCACACAATGGGCTAAATGGCCAGGTCACATGGACCCCGAAGGCTCAGAGAAGGTTGGGGCAGGGGACCCCCTGGAACAGCTGTTGGGAGACAGATGGTAGCCTCCCGTCAAGGCCATCCAGCGTGTTCTTTAACGTGCACAGGGTATGGCTCTCCCGCACACGGGGCCACGGCTTAACGTCCCATCCGATGGACGTTGGCCTTTCCAAGCCCATCGGTGTCCCCTACTGACCGTGGGCAGGGCGGGGAATTTTTGCGGAGATAAATCTCAACGCTCACCCAGCTGGGAATCGAACCTCTACAGTGCTGTAAAACCGGAAAACTTGACGGAGAACCAGCCCCCGTAATTCTAAGAACAAGTGGGTCCTATGCAGAACACTCGACATAAAAACATTATTTTTATTTTCTCTTCTCTCACTGAGATCGGAGTTGCTATGAAGTCGATGCTTTGCACTAGAACTATCTTGCTGATCTACAATGTGCGACTCTCGATGTCCACCACCTGAATCCACAGCCTACAGCTGGAGCCATGAAAGTCGTGCCGCCTCCTCGGCTGTGTCGTGCTTCCCGCTGCCTCTTCTAAGCACCGTCGTACATTGATAGTTCTGCTGACATGTGTAAAGCCCTCGGGATTTCAGACCTCTATTCCATGCTTCCTTGGTATTAGACCTCCAAGGACGAGGTTGAGATAAGATATGAAACGATCTTAATTTGTGACAGCTTGGGTTGGGTTGGGTTGTTTTACCTCTGAGCGGCACTTTTTTGCACACAATGGGCTAAATGGACAGGTCACATGGACCCCGAAGGCTCAGAGAAGGTTGGGGGAGGGGACCCACTGGAACAGCTGTTGGGAGACAGATGGTAGCCTCCCGTCAAGGCCATCCAGCGTGTTCTTTAACGTGCACAGGGTATGGCTCTCCCGCACACGGGGCCACGGCTTAACGTCCCATCCGACGGACGGCGGCCTTTCCAAGCCTATCGGTGTCCCCTACTGACCGTGGGCAGGTCGGGGAATTTTTGCGGAGATAAATCTCAACGCTGACCCAGCTGGGACTCGAACCTGGGAACTACAGATTACGAGCCTGACGCGCTACCGACTGAGCCACCCCCGCCCCCATATTTTTGACAACAAGCATCAGCTCCAACTCACGAGAGAAAGCACATTTCATTGTCTAATACTTTCTCCTCAGCATTGTAAATGTGTTCAATCATCATTAAAACCGTTTTGCTAATGTAGAAAAAATTTGTCTCTATTGAAACTGAATCAAATTTATCTTTAGTGAATTATGTTCTCTGTATATTGAATGAAGTATAAATATTCACGGCCAAAAAAGAGTTTTCTAAATGACAACGCAGATGTACGGATATGAAATTGGAGCTAGTGAACAAATGATCATTCTGCCCCAGCAATATGAGAAGGAAGGTGATCGCCAACCAATTTTCTGTGTTTGAGAGAGTGAAGGTAACCAACAAATCCTGTACATGTACGATAGTGGAGGTGATGACTAACAAGTGCTGCGTGTACGAGAGTGAAGGTGACGACCAACAAGTGCTGCGTGCACGAGAGTGAGGGTGACGACCAACAAGTGCTGCGTGCACGAGAGTGAGGGTGACGACCAACAAGTGCTGCGTGTACGAGAGTGAGGGTGACGACCAACAAGTGCTGCGTACACGAGAGTGAGGGTGACGACCAACAAGTGCTGCGTGTACGAGAGTGAGGGTGACGACCAACAAGTGCTGCGTGCACGAGAGTGAGGGTGACGACCAACAAGTGCTGCGTGTACGAGAGTGAGGGTGGCGACCAACAAGTGCTGCGTGAACGAGAGTGAAGGTGACAACCAACAAGTGCTGCGTGTACGAGAGTGAGGGTAACGACCAACAAGTGCTGCGTGTACGAGAGTGAGGGTGACGACCAACAAGTGCTGCGTGAACGAGAGTGAGGGTGACAACCAACAAGTGCTGCGTGTACGAGAGTGAGGTTAACGACCAACAAGTGCTGCGTGTACGAGAGTGAGGGTGGCGACCAACAAGTGCTGCGTGTACGAGAGTGAGGGTAACGACCAACAAGTGCTGTGCGTACGAGAGTGAGGGTGACGACCAACAAGTGCTGCGTGTACGAGAGTGAGGGTGGCGACCAACAAGTGCTGCGTGAACGAGAGTGAGGGTGACAACCAACAAGTGCTGCGTGTACAAGAGTGAGGGTGACGACCAACAATTGCTGCGTGCACGAGAGTGAGGGTGACAACCAACAAGTGCTGCGTGTACGAGAGTGAGGGTGGCGACCAACAAGTGCTGCGTGAACGAGAGTGAGGGTGACAACCAACAAGTGCTGCGTGTACGAGAGTGAGGGTGACGACCAACAAGTGCTGCGTGCACGAGAGTGAGGGTGACGACCAACAAGTGCTGCGTGTACGAGAGTGAGGGTGGCGACCAACAAGTGCTGCGTGAACGAGAGTGAGGGTGACAACCAACAAGTGCTGCGTGTACGAGAGTGAGGGTGACGACCAACAATTGCTGCGTGCACGAGAGTGAGGGTGACGACCAACAAGTGCTGCGTGTACGAGAGTGAGGGTGGCGACCAACAAGTGCTGCGTGAACGAGAGTGAGGGTGACAACCAACAAGTGCTGCGTGTACGAGAGTGAGGGTGACGACCAACAAGTGCTGCGTGCACGAGAGTGAGGGTGACGACCAACAAGTGCTGCGTGTACGAGAGTGAGGGTGGCGACCAACAAGTGCTGCGTGAACGAGAGTGAGGGTGACAACCAACAAGTGCTGCGTGTACGAGAGTGAGGGTAACGACCAACAAGTGCTGCGTGTACGAGAGTGAGGGTGGCGACCAACAAGTGCTGCGTGTACGAGAGTGAGGGTAACGACCAACAAGTGCTGTGCGTACGAGAGTGAGGGTGACGACCAACAAGTGCTGCGTGTACGAGAGTGAAGGTGACGACCAACAAGTGCTGCGTGCACGAGAGTGAGGGTGACGACCAACAAGTGCTGCGTGCACGAGAGTGAGGGTGACGACCAACAAGTGCTGCGTGCACGAGAGTGAGGGTGACGACCAACAAGTGCTGCGTGCACGAGAGTGAGGGTGACGACCAACAAGTGCTGCGTGCACGAGAGTGAGGGTGACGACCAACAAGTGCTGCGTGTACGAGAGTGAGGGTGACGACCAACAAGTGCTGCGTGTACGAGAGTGAGGGTGACGACCAACAAGTGCTGCGTGCACGAGAGTGAGGGTGACGACCAACAAGTGCTGCGTGTACGAGAGTGAGGGTGACGACCAACAAGTGCTGCGTGTACGAGAGTGAGGGTGACGACCAACAAGTGCTGCGTGTACGAGAGTGAGGGTGACGACCAACAAGTGCTGCGTGTACGAGAGTGAGGGTAACGACCAACAAGTGCTGCGTGAACGAGAGTGAGGGTGACAACCAACAAGTGCTGCGTGTACGAGAGTGAGGGTGACGACCAACAAGTACTGCGTGTACGAGAGTGAGGGTGACGACCAACAAGTACTGCGTGTACGAGAGTGAGGGTGACGACCAACAAGTGCTGTGCGTACGAGAGTGAAGGTTACGACTAACAAGTGCTGCATATGTAAGAATGAAGATGATGACCTACAAGTGCTGTGTGTACGAGAGTGAGGGTGATGGCCAACAAATTTTCTGTGTATATGCGAGGATGAAGGTGATGATTAACAAGTAATGGGTGTATGAGAATGAAGGTAATGGCAAAAGAGTTTTCTGTGCGAAGGTGAAAGTGATGACCAACAAGTGCTGGGTGCATGAGAATAAAGGTGATGACTAACAAATGATGTGTGTACGAGAGTGAAAGTGATGTCCAACAAATTTTCTGTGTATATACGAGAGTGAAGGCGATGACTAACAAGTACTGGGTGTATAAGAATGAAGGTGATGACCAACAAGTGATGTGTATATGAGAATGCAGTTGATGACCAACAAGTGATGTGTATATGAGAATGCAGGTGATGACCAACAAGTGATGTGTTTATGAGAATGCAGGTGATGACCAACAAGTGATGTGTATATGAGAATGCAGTTGATGACCAACAAGTGATGTGTATATGAGAATGCAGGTGATGACCAACAAGTGATGTGTATATGAGAATGCAGGTGATGACCAACAAGTGATGTGTATATGAGAATGCAGGTGATGACCAACAAGTGATGTGTATATGAGAATGCAGGTGCTCTCAAAAAATGCTCTGAATATGAGACTGAAGTTGATGACTAAAAAGTGAAAGTCTAAAGGTGATGCCCAACAAGTTTTTCTATGTATGACACTGAAGAGGATGGTGAAAAAGGCTTCTGTGTGTGAGAGAGAGTAAAGGTGATGAACAGCAATTTCTGTGTGCATCAGAGTCAAGGCTATAACCAACAAGTGTTGTGCATGTACGAGAGTGAAGGTGGTGACTAACAAGTGTCGTGTGAGAGTGAAGGTAATGACCAGCAAGTGCTGAAACTTGCCGAGACGATCAAGAAGACCTCCCAATAAAAAAACAAGAAGCCCAGATGATATCAGCATTGTTGGTAGCCATCTCTAGGCTACGCACGTGCCCGTTTGGCTGGAGATGACTCGTCCAGGAGGCAGACAGCGAAGGATACAGCAGCTGCTCCTCGCGCGCACTCTCGGCACCTTCGCCCGTTCTGCCACTTATCGATTGACGCCATCGGGATCGGTGAGAAGAGGAACGTTCCACTTGATATTTCTTTTTTAACCTCCCTATTTCCCACGTAGGTTGCAGCAACCCTCTAGAGGTTAGAGCTATTTTTAGAACAGCATCCCAGTCAGATAATGGGAGGGATAGCTCTTTTTTTCTTCGGACGTTTCTTTTCCTTATCGTTAACAGGAACGAAATTAGAGTTGAGAGCTTTTAATAGCACTTAAAAGTTAAAGAGTTTTGCTGCTCTCAGGCCTTATAGAGAATAAAATGTCTATGAATAAAATCATTCTTAGAGAGATTGTTAGAAAAATTTTTGTTATCAGTAAATTGTTTTTAAAAACTTTCAGTATGTGAAGAAAGAATATTGAAAAAGAAAAAAGAATATGCGATAGATAAAGTAACGTTGGGGAAATATGCTCAAGAACTACATTTGCACGGCAAAAAAGTCCAAAATTATAGAAATATTTTTAGAATTTTTTTTTATTTTACAGCTAAAAATGTAACAATTGACACTAAGCAGAACAGTATATAGAGAGAAGGGGGGGGGGGGTGCATTAATTAAGAAAAGAAGAGAATTATTATACTAAAATACAAATTCAGTATGCTGGTTATCCCTTCTTTTACTTTTTATCAAGCTCGATTGCGACATTTCCTGCCCTCCCCCTTAATTTTTTTAAGGAAACTTTTTTTCGTGGCCTGAAGTATAGGATGTTTTTGTGTCCCCGAACTTATTTTTAATTATTTTTTTTTATTATTTAACAATCTATCGAAGATGAGGTTGAGGATTATTCTGCCCCTTTATTAATATCTTTCCCTTTTTAAATTATTCCCACGATCCTAATTCACCTCAAGCACTGTACAGAAAATTTGAAGATTAGTAGAATCATTTACGTAGTTTATTTTTCAAGTATAGTACTAATTATAAAAAAATCTATTAACACTACGCCCTTGTTCAATTAATTTTTACGAATAAGCAGGGCAGTACGTACAAAGCGAAATCATTTTTATTTTCAATTAAAACCTGCTATATTATTCTATTAATTTTGCATTTAATTCCTTATAATATTATCATATTCACTTTGTGCTTATGGTAACTTATTCTGGTATTGGATTGGATTGTTTTACCTCTGAGCGGAACTTTTTTGCACACCATGGGCTAAATGGCCAGGCCACAAGGACCCCGAAGGCTCAGAGAAGGTTGGAGGAGGGGACCCACTAGAACAGCTGTTGGGAGACAGATGGTAACCTCCCGTCAAAGCCATCCAGCGTATTCTTTAAGGTGCAAAGGGGTATGGCTCTCCCACACACGGGGCCACGGCTCAACGTCCCATCCGACGGACGGCGGCCTTTTCATGCCCATCGGTGTCCCCTACTGACCGTGGGCAGGGCAGGGAAATTTTGTGGAGTTAAATCTCAACGTTGATCCAGTTGGGACTCGAACCTGGGAACTGCAGATTACGGGACTGGAGCGCTACCGACTGAGCCACCCCCGCCCCACTTATTCTGGTAGTTTATATGATACTATGGTCGCACAGAAATATAATTCTTTCCATACTACTGAAGTGAGATATAGTGTAAATAATAGAAAATAGAGTGAGCATTGAAAACTTACTTTTCTTTCTATTCAAATGAAATTAAAAGTATCACAAATTATGTTTTTATGCAGTTTTTGTACCTGAAACAAATTGCCCTATGAATCCATCTATCATTACATAATGAAAGTCAATGGGGAAAATATGATCCTTTATATGGAAATTGCCATCTCGTGGCCGAGTGGTTAGCGCGCTTGGCTACTGATCTACGGGATCTGGGTTCGAGCCCGGGTAAGGCATGGATGTTCGTGTTGTTTTCTGCTGAGGTCCTGCCATCCTCTCAGATCTTCTACTGTGGCATATAAACTGACAGGCTCCTGTCAGACCTCTGTGGCAAGCAGCTGTTTGAGGGGGTATTTATTTTTATTATTTTATATAGAAATTAATAAATTCCTTTTTTGGACAACTTTCTAGGAAATATCTTTGCATGAATTGAAGTCTATCTGTACAGAGCGTCCGAAATATAGTGGTTGGAGTTTTAGAACCAATATATAGAAACAAATATGCACATTCCAGAAAGTAATATTTTAATTAAATTAATACTAAAATAATGTTAAACATAATTAGTGAATTCTCACATGTTGGTGACCCTGTGTATGTTCAATCAATATTTCACTTCTTGACAGACACATTTCTTGGCAAATCAATTGATGGTTCAATTCTATGGACAACATGGAGCCCTTATTTAACATCCCTTGATATTTTTCTGTGGGGTTTTGTAAAGAATTATGTTTACATGTACAAAATTCTAGACCTGAATCATTTGAAAGCGAGAAAAAGAGAAGCAACTGAGCAAGTAACAAGATATATGCTACAGCGCAGATCTGGCACGATGTGTAACACTGATTGGACATATGAAACCACACAATAGGTCCATATTATATTCAAAATTATTTGAGGTACACTTTCAATTAAAATATTACATTTTCCTTTTTTGTAGGCTACCTGTCATCCTCTCAGACCTTCTACTATGGCATATAAACTGACAGGGTCCTGTCAGACCTCTGAGCATGCAGCTGCTTGAAGGGTATTTATTTTATTTTTACGATTTTTGGTGTGAGTCATAAATTTTTCAAGCCACGTGACTCGCGAGAAGTTATTTATAAAGGTACAGTCGCTCAAAAAATATCCGAACACTATGGTTGATTACAGAATTCAGAAAAAATATCTGGCAAACGATTTTTTTTTTAAATTAGTGATCTGGCAACCTTCGTGACACGTGACACGAAGGTTGCCAGATCACTAATTACTAAAAAAATCGTTGCCAGATATTTTTTTCTGAATTCTGTAATCAACCATAGTGTTCGGATATTTTTTTGAGCGACTGTACCTATTATTCAATATATGAAAGACAAGAAATACTGCTGAGAGCTGGGTATCGCGTAAACACTTCAAAAGACTGTACAGATATGTACAAAATAATGTATTAGCACAGCTACAGTATTTTGCAAATTAACATGCAAAGTCTTCCATCCACTAAGGCCTCGCATTTGACACACACCAAACGTTTCCTCGGGCAAAAAAATCTTGCTTAGGCGCACACAAACTGTGTCGAAAATCACTGGCTCAGTCTGAAAAATCCACTGAAGCCGAACTCTTTTTCCTTGTCGGAGACTGATCTTAAACCTGCAGCATATTCGAAAGCAGAAGACCTCAGACAAACTCTTGAATCTACACTTTTCAACTCGATGACATGGGGTATTTCCCTACACAGGGACCAATAGTGATGGTGATCACCTGTCCCATCTAACTGTCAAGAGAGCAGATTAATGAGCTCATGTGAAGCCTTTCATATTCTAAGGCAAGACATTTATATTTTCTTGGTGCTGGGGAGTCCAACGGTCATCTGTCCCTTACAATATTATTTTAATGGATATTGGTTCTCGAAACCTAGCCATTATTCTTCGCTCACGTTGCATTTGTTTTTTCGACTGCGAATCCGATAAAGTGCGGCATCCTCTTGGGGTTAGAAAGTCTAGTGTTTGGTTATGCTCACACTAAAGAGGGTCTTCGTTCTTTCTTCCCTCCCTGTGGGGGCAGGGGTGGCTCAGTCGGTAGCACGTCAGGCTCGTAATCTCTAGTTCCCAGGTTCGAGTCCCAGCTGGGTCAGCGTTGAGATTTATCTCCGCAAAATTCCCCGCCCTGCCCATGGTCAGTAGGGGTCACCGATGGGCTTGGTAAAGGCCTCCGTCCGTCGGATGGGACGTTAAGCCGTGGCCCCGTGTGTGGGAGAGCCATACCCTGTGCACGTTAAAGAACACGCTGGATGGCCTTGACGGGAGGCTACCATCTGTCTCCCAACAGCTGTTCCAGTGGGTCCCCTCCCCCAACCTTCTCTGAGCCTTCGGGGTCCATGTGACCTGGCCATTTAGCCCATGGTGTGCAAAAAAAGATCCGCTCAGAGGTAAAACAACCCAAATCCCTCCCTGTGTGTGAGTTTTAATCTTTGAGCTAACTTATGATGCCAGAATTGTATTACTCGGTTGCTTAAATAACTGGATTCTACTAATACGTATACTATATATATATATATATATTATATATACAGGGTGTCCCTGAATTCATGGCCCAAACGTGAGGGGATGGTGGTACACACCGAACCCACCCAATATTCGTCATATAATATGCGGCCGCAAACGCAGTTAGGATTCGGAAATGAAGGACAGACACAGAGGTTTCCAGAGTGACATTTATTGGAGATCATTACAACAAATGCTCAAACGTCCGCCTGCCAAAGTTGATACAGGCGGCACAACGGCGGAGTAGTGATCGGCGTACCTGTTGGTTTACACGGGCTTGTCGATGCTGAGAATGCTGGGGTTTGGGCTGATCCAACACTTTTAAGCCGTGCCGCCTCGTCTGTGCCCACTACTGGCACCGGCTGCATTTGCAGCCGCATATTCTATGACGAATATTGGTGGGTTCGGTGTCTACTACCGTACCCTCATGTTTGGGACATGAATTCAGGGACACCCTGCATACACTTTTGTTTGCAGTTGAAATAATACAGTGCACAATCATATAAAGGAACAGCGACTGCTCCCCGGCAAGTCATTAAAATCAAGACAACAGGATTTCCGATTTTGCTCCCCGGTAAATGAACGAAAAAACACCTAAAAAACAGCAGGACTCCCAATTCGCTACACCCCAGCAAGTCACTGAAAAAACAAGATAGCGGGATTCTTAATTCTACTCCTCGACAAGTCACTAAAATCAAGACAGCAGGTTCCCAATTCTACTACTCGGCAAGTCACTAAAATCAAGACAGCAGGATTCCTAATCCTACTCCTGGCAAGTCATTAAAATCAAGACAGCAAGTTCCCAATTCTACTACTCGGCAAGTCACTAAAATCAAGACAGAAGGATTCCTAATCCTACTCCCGGCAAGTCACTAAAATCAAGACAGCAAGTTCCCAATTCTACTACTCGGCAAGTCACTAAAATCAAGACAGAAGGATTCCTAATCCTACTCCCTGCAAGTCACTAAAATCAAGACAGCAAGTTCCCAATTCTACTACTCGGTAAGTCACTAAAATCAAGACAGAAGGATTCCTAATCCTACTCCCGGCAAGTCACTAAAATCAAGACAGCAAGATTCCCAATTCTACTACTGGGCAAGTCACTAAAATCAAGACAGTAGGATTCCTAATCCTACTCCTGGCAAGTCACTAAAATCAAGACAGCAAGTTCCCTCGCCGATCGAGGCTATACACACCTAAACATTATTTAAAAAAAAAAGATTCCCTCTGGCGAATGCAGTAGCTCTTTTCCGAAGAGAATTAAGTTTTTTTTATTTCATTTTCGTATTAGAACCTATAACAGTGTAAATTCGACATAATGGATGATTAAGAAGACGCGAATAATAATATTTATTATTTTCTATAAAAACAAATTAATTTTACTTTATTTCTTAAAACGAAGACGTGTGTGTTTTCCCACTATTTCTTGGAGTTAGAAAAATAAATCATCAAAACCAATGTAAAACCCACCATGCCCAGTACATTTTCTATCAAAATATCAAATTTTTAGCAAAATAGATCATTTGAAATATTATTTTAAAATTGTGGCATTTTCCAAGTTTTCCCACCGTTAGAGGGAGTCATTTAAAGTTTTCCCCTGCACTTTAACATTTTTTAAGAGTGAAAAATGGAACTAGTGGACGATTGAGAAAATGCGAATAGTTGTACTTTTTTAGTAACCATGGAAAAGGGGCAGGGGATTCAGTCGGTAGTCCACCAGGCTCGTAACCTACAGTTCTCAGGTTCGAGTCCCACCTAGACAAGCGTTGAGAATTTATCTCCTCAAAACTGCCCGCCCTCCCTTGATCAGTAGATGACACCGATGGGTTGGAAAGGCTGCCGTCCGTCCGTGGGACGTTAAGCTGTGGCTCTGTGCGTGGGAGAGCCATACCATGCACGTGTTAGGGAACACAATGGATGGCCTTGACGGGGGCTACCATTTGACTCCCAAAGGGGTTTCCAGTGAGAACCCTTTCCCCATAGGGGCGGGGGTGGCTCAGTCGGTAGCACGCCAGGCTCGTAATCTGTAGTTACCAGGTTCGTGTCCCAGCTGGGTCAGCGTTGAAATTTATCTCCGCAAAAATTCCCCGCCCTGCCCACGGTCAGTAGGGGACACCGATGGGCTTGGAAAGTCCGCCGTCCGTCGGATGGGACGTTAAGCCGTGACCCCGTGTGCGGGAGAGCCGTACCCTGTGCACGTTAAAGAACACGCTGGATGGCCTTGACGGGAGGCTACCATCTGTCTCCCAACAGCTGTTCGAGTGGGTCCCCTCCCCCAACCTTCTCTGGGCCTTCGGGGTCCATGTGACCTGGCCATTTAGCCCATGGTGTGCAAAAAAGTGCCGCTCAGAGGTAAAACAACCCAACCCAACCCTTCCCCCATAACCTTCACTGAGATCTCGAGGTCTTTGCAACCTGGCCATTTCGCCTATTGTGGGCAATAAAGTGCCGCTCAGAGGTAAAAACCAACCTAATTAAAAATTTTGTTCCTTATCTCTGAAAAAAGAAAAAAAGTTACGTTTTCACATACCCCTTGGGAATAAGGGAGAAAATCAGTTTCACTACTGAAAACCCCTTTGATTATTATATTTTACCCAAAAATTTCGAATTTCTATCAAAAATAGGTCATTTATAATAATCTCTAAACCTTTAGACATTTTCCAGAGTTAGCTCACACTATGAAAACTTATGTGATATTTTTGCAAATGCAGATCGTAATGTTTCGTTGAAAGCTATACCTTCGGCATGAAAACACCCTTCCTCCCCAAAGAGCATTAGGCATCAATTAATAGGTATCTAGAACCGATAGAGAGGGAATTAACCTTTGACACTGAAGAAAAACCTGATCGTATATTTTGTAACGTTTCTCAAATCTACAATCAGAAACTCTCTCAGACACCAATGTTCTCGTTTCTAGTCCTCGCAGATTAAGGTGCGACCTCTACGTAACCTCTATGCGACTTTGAAGGACACATCGGATATCAAATTTAGGATGTTACTGGAGATCTACGATTCTTCTCAATCTTCAATCAGACACATGCGTCTGCAAATATTATAATAAAAATAAAATAAATACCCCCTCAAGCAGCTGCTTGCCACAGAGGTCTGATAAGGAGCCTGTCAGTTTATATGCCACGATAGAAGATCTGAGAGGATGGCAGGACCTCAGCAGAAAACAACACGAACATCCATGCCTTACCCGGGGCTCGAACCCAGGTCCCGTAGATCAGTAGCCAAGCGCGCTAACCACTTGGCCACGGGACGGCTACTTGTAAATACCAAGGGATTAAACCAAATGAATTGATTAACAATTCTAAATATGCATATGGAGATTGAAGTCACTTCGCATAAGGTTTTAAATAAACTCCAAATGAAACCAAGAGAATTATAATTATTTATTCATTATTGAAAAATATGTAAGTACATGACTTGGTTTTTACTACCAAAAATTTGGTAAATTTCAGTTTTGGGTGACATAATTTTTAAAAATTCAGGAGCTAATAGAGTTGGCTTAGACTGCTCTTGTCAAAGAGTGACTGGCTCCTGTCCCACTTCTTTGGCAAGCACCTGTATTACGGAATTCTTTTTTACAATTACGGTAATACAGAGGTATGTATTTATGATACCGAGGAGGAGATACTGTATAGCATTGTTTCTTGGCTATCCTGGTAATGTTGTTCCACTGCGAAGCTAGTTTCACTACAGTGAAGCCACAATAAAGGGGAAGGCAAGTCGAATAGAAAATTTCAAATTTAAATATTTAAAACCAGTGATGATGGGGGGCGGGGGTGGCTCAGTCGGTAGCGCGCCAGGCATGTAATCTGTAGTTCCCAGGGTCGAGTCCCAGCTGGGTCAGCGTTGAGATTTATCTCCGCAAAATTCCCCGCCCTGCCCACGGTCAGTAGGGGACACCGATGGGCTTGGAAAGGCCGCCGTCCGTCGGATGGGACGTTAAGCCGTGGCCCCGTGTGCCGGAGAGCCATACCCTGTGCACGTTAAAGAACACGCTGGATGGCCTTGACGGGAGGCTACCATCTGTCTCCCAACAGCTGTTCCAATGGGTTCCCTCCCCCAAGCTTCTCTGAGCCTTCGGGGTCCATGTGACCTGGCCATTTAGCCCATGGCGTGCAAAAAAGTGCCGCTCAGAGGTAAAACAACCTAACCCAGTGATGATGACATTGCGATTAACGCTGCCTTGTTCGTATTATGAATGCAATAGAAAATCGTAACTATATGTTTTGTAAACTTACTTTTCTACTAAATTATTGAGAACGGATAAAAGTTTTTCTATTTCAAATATTCAAATTATCCATCTATAGCCGTCCCGTGGCCGAGTGGTTAGCGCTTGACTACTGATCTAAGGACCTGGGTTCGAGCCCCGGGTAAGGCATGGATGTGTGTGTTGCTTTTCTGCTGAGGTCCTGCCATCCTCACAGACCCTCTACTTGGTATATAAACTGACAGGCACGGGTCAGACTTCTGTGGCAAGCAGCTGCTTGAGGGGTATTTATGTTTATTAGCTCTCAAATTGAAAATGGAAGAGAGGATGATATTAACACTGAACTTCATATCATGATGATGTTTATTTTCTTTTTGAATTTACGCTAAAGCATCCCTTCCCAAACATATCCTGTTCAACCCTTTTCAGACATCATTTCAATTCATTTCTCCTACTAAACGAAGCAATCGGAAATCAATGGAACGAATTCAGGAAAATGACGGTTCTGGAAAATCAACTCTGGTTGAAACGGATTTTTGCATTTCTCTCTATTCATACTCTTCCTAAAGATTGCAAACGGTAGTCAAAGGAACCATAGGGAACTGAAAAATCTCACAATAATATCTGTTCTCGAAAATCCGACATTGGTTAAAATGGATTCATACTGGAAACTGAAATAACCGACTTTTTTTTTTTATCAATTCTTGATAAGAGTGGATGTAAATGGAAATCCTTCCACCGAATTAGAGATAAACGATGCAAATTTTCGCTGTGATATTTTCTTGTTTTGTTCGTTGTTCGTTCCATTTCTGATTTCTTCGTTGAGAAAGAAACAACCCTACGAAAATTTGTTTTATTGAAAGTACAGTCGCTCAAAAAGGTATCCGAACACTAGGGTTGATTACAGAATTCAGAACAAAATATCTGGCAACGATTTTTTTTTTAGAGATTAGTGATCTGGCAACCTTCGTGTTACACGTCTTACTGAAAAACCTCACAATAATATCTGTTCTCGATAATCCAACTGTGGTTAAAACGGATTTTTATATTTCTATTCTTTTCTTCTCCTTCCAAACGAAACATTCAGAAGTCAACGAAATTCATTCATCGTGTTACACGAAGGTTGCCAGATAAATAATTTCTAAAAAAATCGATGCCAAATATTTTTTCTGAATTCTGTAATCAACTATTAGTGTTCGGATACATTTTTGAGCGACTGTAGGTGGTAATATTATTTTGGATACTAGATCCTGTGGGCTCACTCACGGAAATATTGAGCGTGTGCAGGTACCGTTCACAGCAAACTGGAGCGTGTGCAGTAACTGCACACGCTCCAGTTTGCTGTGAACGGTAACTGGAGCGTGTACAGTTGCTGTACACGCTCCAGATATTTTTCCTGAATTCTGTAATCACCTGACACGAAGGTTGCCAGATCACTAATTTCTAAAAAAATCGTTGCCAGATATTTTTTCTGAATTCTGTAATCAACTATAGTGTTCGGATACGTTTTTGAGCGACTGTAGGTGGTCATATTATTTTGATACTAGATCGTGTGGGCTCACTCACGGAAATATTGAGCGTGTGCAGTTACCGTTCACAGCAAACTGGAGCATGTGCAGTAACTGCACACGCTCCAGTTTGCTGTGAACGATAACTGGAGCGTGTACAGTTGCTGTACACGCTCCAGATATTTTTCCTGAATTCTGTAATCACGTGACACGAAGGTTGCCAGATAACTAATTTCTAAAAAAATCGATGCCAAATATTTTTTCTGAACTCTGTAATCAACCATAGTGTTCGGATATTTATTTCAGCTACTGTACGCTTGAAGAGAATACTTATAGTTCTACGCGGTTCAGGATACTGTAGTGTATCTTTTTTCATTCGTTTTTTATTCTCTTAGTAAGCAGCGGTAAAATTCTCTACTTTAGAAATGAAAAAAATATATTTTCAATATTTAAAGAGTCGAAAAAAATTATATTTTTACGGTATCATGAAACGGTTGATTGAAGAGCAAAAAGATGCATTTTTAATGAGTACTATTAGTTGACTAAATTGTTTGGTTATGCACCGAAAAATGTCGAATCACAGCAATTGAATAAGTCGCCTTTACTATATTGATAACTGGTTTTATAACAGGTTGGCCAAGACTTATTTGGAAGGAATAGAATTTTAAAGGTATATATCGTACTGAAACGTTCGATTAAAGAAAATATATATTGTTGCGACACATGAAAATGCAACAATTGGGTTGGGTTGTTTTACCTCTGAGCGGCACTTTTTTGCACACCATGGGCTAAATGGCCAGGTCACATGGACCCCGAAGGCTCAGAGAAGGTTGGGGGAGGGGACCCACTGGAACATTTGTTGGGAGACAGAAGGTAGCCTCCCGTCAAGGCCATCCAGCGTGTTCTTTAACGTTGGGTTGTTTTACCTCTGAGCGGCACTTTTTTGCACACCATGGGCTAAATGGCCAGGTCACATGGACCCCGAAGGCTCAGAGAAGGTTGGGGGAGGGGACCCATGGAACAGCTGTTGGGAGACAGATGGTAGCCTCCCGTCAAGGCCATCCAGCGTGTTCTTTAACGTGCACAGGGTATGGCTCTCCCGCACACGGGGACCACGGCTTAACGTCCCATCCGACGGACGGCGGCATTTCCAAGCCCATCGGTGTCCCCTACTGACCGAGGGCAGGGCGGAGAATTTTGCGAAAATAAATCTCAACGCTGATCCAGCTGGGACTCGAACCTGGGAATTACAGATTACGAGCCTGGCGCGCTACCGACTGAGCCACCCCCGCCCCAACATAGTGTGTAAAAAGAATTGATAAGGTTAATCTTGGTAACTTTAGTTATTTCAACAAAGAAACTTTCGTTACTTTTCAAATGTTTAATCATTATTACTTTTGTGTTTTGAGTAAATATTGAAATAATTTCAGTACAAAATATTTGAAGAATAATAAAGAGATGTGAAACACACTTTTTATGGTTTAGCTTCATAGTGATGAAAGGCAATGATTTCTGTTAGTTGAATTTTTTATATATATATATGGTTTAATATATTTTTATAATAAATTAGTTCATTTATAGCATTTGTTGCTAAGTAAGCCGTCCCGTGGCCGAATGGTTAGCACCCTTGGTTACTGATCTACGGGACCTGGGTTCGAGCCCTGGGTAAGGCATGGATGTGTGTTTTTCTGCTGAGGTCCCGCCATCCTCACAGACCTTCTACTATGGCGTATTAAATTGATCAGGCTTCTCTCAGACCTCTGTGGCAAGCAGCTGCTTGAGGGGGTATTTATTTATTTATTATTTATTTATTTATTTATTCTTTTGAACTCACGCTCAACTTTCTATTAAAAATTTCATTCAATATAAATGTTTTACTGAATGTCTGATGGTTTAAATGTTGGCTCTGTCAGTTTCTTGTAGTTTTATCCTTTGAGGCTTATGAATATTTAATCTATTTCAATGAAAACCGGATTTAAGAGAATGGAAATAATATTTTCTGATAGTAAATTCTTTTGGTTACCTGTTACTTTGGTTTAAAAAAAAACAGACTAAAAAAATTCGTTTCAGTTAAATGTCGAATTTCGTATAAATTCTTTAAAAATATTGGCTGTAAAATGAATTTCTTTGATTTTTCGATTATTTCGTTTCAAAGCAGCAGAAATGAATAGAAATATAAAAATCCGTTTCATTCAGAGTCGTATTACCGAGGGTAGATATTAATAAAGTCTGTTTCAGTTTCCTGTATGAATTCATTTGACTTGCAATTTTTTCCTGTAAAAGAAGCAGGCATGAATAGATATATAAATATCTATTCTAACCAGAGTCGTATTATCGAGAACATTTAATAATATGGGCTGTTGCAGTTTCCTGAATAATTTCCTCTGATTTTCGATTGCTTCGTTTGGAAGGAGAAGAAATTAATAGAAATATAGTCTATAAATCCGGTTTAACCAGATTCGGATTATCGAAATGGAAATATCTGCTGTTGCAGTTTCCTTTACGAATTCCTTAGATATCCAATTGTTTCCTGTAGAAGGATCATAAATGAATTTAAATATAAAAATCCATTTTAACCAGAGTCGGATTATCGAGGACAGATGTTAATATGGGCTGTTTCTGTTTCTTTTTTATTTTAGTTGCTTCGATTTTCGATTGTTTACTTGATAATCAAAAGACGCTTAAACGTAAAAAGGAGGTTAAAATAAATCAAAGGAATATTAGAAGCAATGGTATTTAAAAAGTCCGTTTTATTGAAACTGGATTAGTGAGAATACCGATGCATAATACGATAATAATACTAATAAAACGTTTTACCGAAAGTCGGAGCAGTCAGAATGCGTATATCTCGATACAAGAAATAATTTTGTGGAAAAAATGTTTTTTTGGGAGGCGTGGGTTCGAATCCCACTCATCGGGTAAATTTATTTTTGCAAGAAAATTATTTTTTGAATTATATCTCAACAGGTAATGTCTGAATTTATTATTGATCGATTCCTGTAGATTTCTATTTTCTGTTCTGCGTTTTCTCATTTTCCATTGATATCATTAGAAAGGATATATTACAAAAAAAAAAATATCCGTTGTAGTGAAATGTCGGATTACAGAGAGTAGACGTGAATACGTTATTGAATTAAGAATTAGAGGGATTGATCCCAAAATTATCCCATTGCAGTCGTTTGATTTTGGATTATGGATTATTTTATTCGGAAGAAATAGATTTGTTTAGAAATTCGCTTTATTCCAGGTCGGTTTAAACAAAAATTTATATAAATGTCAACTATGCTGATTTTTCAACAACTTCGTTTTGTAGATTGCCGGACTATACTCTTTCAAAAAATGTTGGGCGTTTTGCTCTGCTGGTAGATACATTAGAATTAGTGCTGGTAATTGCAAGTTATCTCTCATCTTTCCCTTTTCCTACCCAGTTGTCGTACTCCCCAATTGTCTGCCATCCAATATCCGTCCACCCAATTGCCGGCCATCGACAGATTTGTCACCAATCCAATTGCTGTCCACCCAATTGTCGCATCCACTCAATTGTCGTCCAACCAGTTATCGTCCACCTAGTTGTCATCCATCCAATTATCGGCCTCACAGTTGTCATCCATCCAATTGTCGGCCTCTCAGTTGTCATCATCCAAATGTCGCTGCGCTCAATTGTCGCATCCACTGAATTGTCGTCATCACAGTTATCGTCCACCGATTTGTCCTCCATCCAATTGTCGGCCTCCCAGTTGTCATCCACCCAATTGTCGCATCCGCTCCATTGTCGTCATTCCAGCTATCGTCCATCCATTTGTCATCCATCCAATTGTCGGCCTCCCAGTTGTCATCCATCCAATTGTCGGCCTCCAAGTCGTCATCCACCCAATTGTCGTATCCACTCAATTGTCACCATCCAATTGTCGGCCTCTCAGTTGTCATCCACCCAATTGTCGCTGCACTCAATTGTCGCATCCACTCAATTGTCCTCCATCCAATTGTCGGCCTCTCAGTTGTCATCCACCCAATTGTCGGCCTCTCAGTTGTCATCCACCCAATTGTCGCTGTGTTCAATTGTCGCATCCACTCAATTGTCGTCATCCCAGTTATCGTCCACTGATTTGTCATCCATCCAATTGTCGGCCTCTCAGTTGTCATCCACCCAATTGTCGCATCCGCTCCATTGTCGTCATTCCAGCTATCGTCCATCCATTTGTCATCCATGCAATTGTCGGCCTCCCAGTTGTCATCCATCCAATTGTCGGCCTCCAAGTCGTCATCCACCCAATTGTCGTATCCACTCAATTGTCACCATCCAATTGTCGGCCGCTCAGTTGTCATCCACCCAATTGTCGGCCTCTCAGTTGTCATCCACCCAATTGTCGCTGTGTTCAATTGTCGCATCCACTCAATTGTCGTCATCCCAGTTATCGTCCACTGATTTGTCATCCATCCAATTGTCGGCCTCCCAGTTGTCATCCACCCAATTGTCGCATCCACTCAATTGTCGTCATCCCAATTATTGTCTACACACTTGTCATCTACGCAACTGCCATCCACCGAGTTGTTATTCATCCAATTGTCGGCATCACAGTTGTCATCCACCCAATTGTCACATCCCCTCAATTGTCGTCATCCCAGTTATCGTCCACCCAGTTGTCATCCATCCAATCGTCGACCCGCTCAATTGTCGCATCCCAGTTGTCGTCAACACAATTGTCGCATCCACTCAATTGACGTCATCCCAGTTATCGTCCACGCAGTTGTCATCCATCCAATTGTCGTCATCCCAGTTATCGTCCACGCAGTTGTCATCCATCCAATTGCCGTCATCCTAGTTGTCGTCCACCCAGTTGCAGCATCCACTCAATTGTCGTCAACCCAATTGTTGTCATCCCAGTTGTCTTCCCATCATTGTTGTGCTCCCAAAGAAAGAGAAGGAATAAGTCAGTAATTTACTTATAAATTGCCGTGGGAATAATAAAGGAATCTGACTGCTTTGAAACCCTGCTTAGCAACCGTTGTCAGCGGCACACAGAGTGATGGTGAAGAGCAGTCAGATCGTCTCCTATGTCAGAATTTGTTCCTCCACTTAGTCGTGGAGGTAGAAGAACAGGGGAATGGATGGTGCTCCTGGGCTTCTCTGGAAACGTGAGAGGTTCGAGAGAGACAGAAGATATTGACCAGAGGGGGGAAGAGAAGTCACGTGCTGAGAAAAGGAAGCTGAAGGGGCAGAAGAGAATTTGAGTCTGTCAGACATAAAAAAAGAAGCAAACATGGTTATGGAGGGGGTTAAGTGGCTGGAAACTGGTTCTTCTGATATTGATTTATTTTACCTGACAGCTAAAGCAGTTGAAGCACCAAACAGATAATTTTTTCTATTAAAATATATAACAAAATATATAAAAATGAAAGCTGTAAATTTTGTGTTTGTTCAATCACTCTTTTCTTTATTTATTTAAGAGAGAAATAAAACATCTGTCTTTAAAGTTTTCTTGTTTTGTTTTTATTCCTTGGCAATCGACGGACTGGATCGATGATTTTGCCACTAAGCCTAGGATAGGTGCAATTGGATTTTGGGGCCCCTTCAGCTGCCAGAAATCAATTATATAGAAGTGGAAAAATAATTTTTTTAAATAAAATTGTTTCACAAAAAATTATTTTGAAAGTTAGAATAGGACTATTTTACCTCTGAGTGGCACTTTTTGCGCACAATGGACTAAATGGCCAGGTCCCATTAGTGGGAAGGGACCCCCTGGATCAGTTGTTGGCAGACAGATGGTAGCCTCCCGTCGAAGCCATCCAGCCTGTTCTTTAACGTGCACAGGGTAGGGCTCTGCAGCACACGGAAATACGGTTTAATGTCCTATCCGACGGGGGGCGGGATGGGGCTCAGTCGGTATCGCGCCAGGCTCGTAATATGCAGTTCCCAGGTTCCAGGGATAATATGCAGTTCCAAGGGTAATATGCAGTTCCCAGGTTTATATTAGCTGGGTCAGCGTTGAGATTTGTCTCCGCAAAACTCCTCGCCTTGCCCACGGTCAGTAGGGGACACCGATGGGCTTGGAAAGACCACCGTCCGTCAGATGGGATGTTAAGCCGTGGCCCCGTGTGCAGGAGAGCCATACCCTGTGCACGTTAAAGAACACGCTGGATGGCCTTGACGGGAGGCTACCATCTGTCTCCCAACAGCTGTTCCAGTGGGTCCCCTCATCCAACCTTCTCTGAGCTTTCGGGGTCCATGTGACCTGGCCATTTAGCCCATGGTGTGCAGAAAAAGGCCGCTCAGAGGTAAAACAACCCAATCTATCCAACGGACGGTGGCCTTTCCAAGCCCATCGGTGTCCCCTATTGACCGAGGGCGGGGGGGGGGGGAGTTTTGCGGAGATAAATCTCAACGATGGAGTAGGCGGGACGGAATCTGGGAACTGCAGATTTACAACCTCATAAACCAGGCATCAGTAGCCTATTGCATGCTGTTTAGATTGGCACATATAAACCGCGGACAATAAAAAATAATAAACGATAAGCAACAACACGAAAAAAAGATAATCAACAAAAACCTTTCCTCTCCTATATTTCCGTGCATTTATTACGTAGCATCAAACCCTAACATGAAATGCTTTCGCAATATTTTGTTTTTAATCTGAATAAAATCCCGTGTAAAAACATTTCTGAGATTTCTAAAGCTTGGATCGAAGCAAAAGGAATAAAGGATCCAAACTACAGAGACATTTATATGCAAAACGAGGTCAATTAAACGTGGAAAAGGACTGGAAATTTTGATTATATTAACACGCGAAGGAAAAAAAAAATAAACTCGGCGATATTCTTTTTTTTTTATTTAAATCTCTAGAATAATCCGTTTTATTCGAAAAGTGTCCCTTGTTAATTATCAAGGCAGACTCTATTTGAGGCTTTAACTGGAGATTTTTACGTAACAATTAAAACGAAGCAACGCAATAAAGAGATTTAAGTCAATTGTCGTAAAAAAGAAATGGCTTCCCGGAGCTAATCTCCATTTATTAAATTATCAACTTCCTTCTCTATTTATTTCGGTATAGTTTTTATTCTTAGCATTAACTGAATTTTTCACTTTTAAAAATAAATTCCAACATAATTAACTTCATTTTTTTTCATTTTTTTCCACCATGTTAGAAGGATAATTTCCGTATCTATATCATGCACTTAAATTTCAGAATGAGCCGTTTTCATCAGACAGTTTTCAATCGAGATTAGAGAAAATCATAAAAAAAAACTAATTCTTTAAGAATTTTACAATATTGTTGAGTACGAAAGCTTCGCTTATAGTTTGTTTTGAAGTATTAGAAATACTGATCACGTGTTAATTTTTACAGTGTCATGGTAAAGATTATCGAACGTATTGCATTTATGTAAGAAGACGCGACACACTTGACAAAATACCATTTTTTTTATTAAATCCAGAGTTGTTGTAATCAAAATATCATTATTCATAGGGGCGGGGGTGGCTCAGTCGGTAGTGCGCCAGGCTCGTAATCTGCAGTTTCCAGGTTTGAGTCCCAACTGGGTCAGTGTTGAGATTTATCTCCGCAAAACTCCCCGCCCTGCCCACGGGTCAGTAGGTGACAGCAAGGGTCTTGGAAAGGCCGCCGTCCGTCGGATGGGACGTTAAACCGTGGCCCCATGTGCGGGAGAGCCATACCCTGTGCACGTTAAAGAACACGCTGGATGGCCTTGGCGGGAGGTTACCATCTGTCTCCCAACAGCTGTTCCAGTGGGTCCCCTCCCCCAACCTTCTCTGAGCCCTCGTGGTCCATGTGACTGGCCATTTAGCCCATGGTGTGCAAAAAATTGCCGCTCAGAAGTAAAACACCCCAACGCATTATTCATAGCTGTCTAATTCCTGTTAATGGTGAAAATGGAGAAAAATAAATATAATAATAATTAATAATAATACGTAATCATTATGTCCGAGTAAGAAGTATCCATCAGTTTTGCGCAGATAATATTTATCATTTTTTTTTACAAAGGAATGTGTTATTCCTTTCGAAATCTTTGCCAGGCTTCGAACCCAGTTTGGGGAAGATTGTCACGAGGGAAGGGTGTACAGTTGGGTCAAATCATTTAGGCACGGACGAGACCGGTCGGAAATGAACCTCACGCTCAGAGACCAAGAACTTCTATCGCTCCAGACGATGTTGCCAGAATTGAGGAACGTATTCTAGAGAGTGGCCGGATAACCTTTCTTGAACTCTCAGAGGAGGCTGGAATTAGTGGTTACATATTAATCACAACATCCACTAGAGCAGTGTGTTTCTAAAGTGTTGGGCCCGAACCCTTGGTTAGAGTTGTTGGGTTGTTTTACCTCTGAGCGGCACTTTTTTGCACACCATGGGCTAAATGGCCAGGTCGCATGGACCCCGAAGGCTCAGAGAAGGTTGGGGGAGGGGACCCACTGGAACAGCTGTTAGGAAACAGATTGTAGCCTCCCGTCAAGGCCATCCAGCGTGTTCTTTAACGTGCACAGGATATGACTCTCCCGCACACGGGGCCACGGCTTAATGTCCCATCCGACGGACGGCGGCCTTTCCAGGCCCATCGGTGTCCTCTACTGACCGTGGGCAGGGTGGGGAATTTTGCGGAGATAAATCTCAACGCGGACCCAGCTGGACTCGAACCTGGGAACTACAGATTACGAGCCTGGCGCGCTACCGACTGAACTACCCCCGCCCCAATCCTTCAATTAGAGTATTTATTCAGTCATTACAATTCATGCGATTTGAAGTTCCACATTACTAACAATAGTTCCTGGTTTTTCACAGTTGGTAACATTGTTAATCTCATTTCTAATTGCTATGTCTACTGTGGCATATAAACTGACAGGCTCCTGTCAGACCTCTGTGGTGAGCAGCTGCTTGAGGGGGTATTTATTTTTTTTTTATGTCTCCCCAGAACGTCTCAACAACTGAGATTCCTTGTCATTGAGCATACATTTTTATCTGGGAGGAGGGGGCTATGAAGTCTTTGTTAAATTGAGGGGGACCCCATTATGAAAGTTTGAAAAATTACTTTCCTAGCAACAGCAGCTCCGGGCTCGATTAAAGATCACAACAGGTTAGACACAACCTCTTAGAGCTCTGTTCTGGAAAACTCGTTTAACAAACAAGAATATGGGCTTACTTTACTGAGTTGAGTAAGCCTTACACACCACGAAAGCTCCCCACTTCTCACCACCTGGTGGATTTTCCGAGAAAAAGTTTTGAGAAAGGTAGCTGCCATTCTTCTACGGGATTTTTCGGACATCAAGCCGAACTGTTCAGTCTTATAGTTTAACTGTTTTCGCTTGTATAGTGGCGGGTTCTTGGATTGTTTATATCTGAGTATGAAGCATTTTTTAACTAAATATTTTAGCACAGTGCACAACTAGTTGACTTCGTTTGGCAGGCTTTGGTTGTTTTACCTCTGAGAGGCACCTTTTTTTTCACACCATGGGCTAAATGGCCAGGTCACTAGGTCCCCAAAGGCTAAGAGAAAGTTGGGAGAGGGGACCACTCAAAAACAGCTGTTGCGAGATAGATGATAGCCTCCCGTCAAAGCCATCCTCGTGTTCTTTAACGTGCACAGGGTATGACTCTCTTGCATACGAGGGCAGGGCGTGAGTATTGAGTTCTTGTACTTTGCAATGCGAAACGTTATTTCCAGTTATTTGGATTACGAAAGCTTCCTGAGCCTTCGGGGTCCTTGTGACCTGACCATTTAGCCCATAGTGTGCAAAAAAAGTGCCGCTCAGAGGTAATACTATTCAACACAACTATTTTCTTTGCATTCTATTTCGAATTAGTTCATTCCTTGTTAGTTTTTTTTATTATTGCGTCGTTTTAATTTTTTACTCGTTCTTTAAAAATAACTATTATTGAGAAATCTCCATACCGTTTTCTCGCGCTTATTAGACAAACAACGAATTTTTCTTTCTCTATAATTAGAAAAGAATATCATAATATTATTTCGCAACACAGCATTCTCTCTGATTCCATTTGGCTCTTTTGTCTACTCATTTGTCTTTTGTCTACGCTTCATAAAAAATAATTAGAAAAATAATCATCGAGTTCGATTAACTGCTTTCGTTTTGGCTGGTCTCACACGAGCGCTGGTCTTGAACAGCGAAATACGGAACAAATTGATAAATGTTTCGGGAGAAAATTCAGTGCTTACATGACACTTCCAAGTATTAATTAGGTCATTAAAACTCATCACTACCTGGCTAATTAAAAAGAGATAGTGATTTCATTTTCATTTGTTAAGTGATCAGCCTCGTATATAGTTAATTAATGGGTATTGTTAGAGAAAGTAGTTTGTTAAGACATCGGCAATATGAATATTTTTAGAGAAGTAAATTAGAGAGTTCCTTTAGGTGAATTGGAACATTTATGTGATGGAAGTCGTTAATTTTATTCTGAATAGCTTTTTTTTTGCATTATATTGGATGAAAAGGTAGACTTAAAGCTTTGATTGCTGAACTACTTGTAGCACCCGTTTTTTGGATATCTAAGCAATTTTCTGGGGTTAACACCCCCACGAATAATTTTCAAAGTGATATTCTGAATTTCCTCTAAGAGTATGGGAACGAAAATTAAAGTGCTGGTCAAGTGAAGAATTAGATTCTTGTGAAAGATATTTTGCTATTTTGAAATAACAAAATAACGAATAACAGCGTTTGGAGCTGTTGTATTGTTCTATTTACATCAATAATATTTACCTGTTTTCTCATAATTATTCCCGTTTCATTAGAATGTTTTTTTATATATGATTTTTAAATATAATTGCTTAATAACAAGGAGTTTAAATTTCGTTTTCTTATGCGGCTAGCGGTAAATAAAATCGATTGGAGAGATTAAACTCGGAGTTGTGGGTCGAAAGACATTTGGTGGATTTGTGGGTTGTTTTACTTATGAGCGGCACTTTTTCTGCACACAGTGATTCACAAGGGCACCATGGGATCAGAGAAGGGTAGGGTAAGGGTTAATAGACAGATGGACACTGGACAGCTGTTAATAGACAGATGGACACTGGACAGCTGTTTATAGACAGATGGACACTGGACAGCTGTTAATAGACAGATGGACACTGCGGTTAATAGACAGATGGACACTGGACAGCTGTTAATAGACAGATGGACACTGCTGTTAATAGACAGATGGACACTGCTGTTAATAGACAGATTGACACTGCGGTTAATAGACAGATGGACACTGGACAGCTGTTAATAGACAGATGGACACTGCTGTTAATAGACATATGGACACTGCTGTTAATAGACAGATGGACACTGCGGTTAATAGACAGATTGACACTGCGGTTAATAGACAGATGGACACTGGACAGCTGTTAATAGACAGATGGACACTGCTGTTAATAGACAGATGGACGCTGGACAGCTGTTAATAGACAGATGGTGACCTCCCCGTAAAGCCATTCAGCCTGTTCTTGAACGTGCACTATGGGTATGACTCTCCCGGACATGAGGCCAGGCCCGAATCTAGAAAAAAATCGAAGGGGGGAGGGAAATAATCAAGTAGGAAAAATGGAAAAAGAGACTGGATTTTCACTGCAGTATTACATTTCCCCCTCATTTTTAAAAGTATTTAAAAAATTTCTTGAAAAAAAAATGCATAATTTTTATATTTTTTCCTCTATTACCTTTAATAGCATTCTAAAGGGGGAGGGGATATGGACCACTTCCCCCCTAGACCATGCCCTGCATGGGACCATGGCTTTATATCCCATCAAATGGACGGCACCCTTTCTAATCCATCGGTGTCGACTTTCTGATCGAGGGTTTTGCGGAGATAAATCTAAACGATGGCATAGGCGAGATTCGAACCTGGGGTTGGGTTGTTTTACCTCTGAGCGGCACTATTTTGCACACCATGGGCTAAATGGCCAGGTCACATGGACCCCGAAGGCTCAGAGAAGGTTGGGGGAGGGGACCCACTGGAACAGTTGTTGGGAGACAGATGGTAGCCTCCCGTCAAAGCCATCCAGCGTGTTCTTTAACGTGCACAGGGTATGGCTCTCCCGCACACGGGGCCAGGGCTTAACGTTCCATCCGACGGACGGCGGCCTTTCCAAGCCTATCGGTGTCCCCTACTGACCGTCGGCAGGGCGGGGAATTTTTCAGTTCAGTTCAGTTCAGTTTTATTATAATAATAAGGTTACAAACAACATATATTTGTAATACTCTTATTAACCCAAGAGCATCTAAGCTCATGTAGGTTAATTTACAAATTATTTAAATACATAATTTTGGCAACACTGACACTCAACTTTACATAAAGAAAAAAAAATATATATATGTATACAAAAACAACACAAAATTTATAAAAACGAATTATTTTTTTTTACTTTAACACTGAAAACAGGCTGTCTGCATTTGTAATGGTCATTAGATAATTAGCAGTGAGAGATCTGAAATGCATAAAATTAGTTTCATTTCGAATTATAATCGGTAAAGAATTAAAAATTTTAGGGGCCAAATAATCAAAATGTTTGTGCATAATTTCTTTATTTGCAAGTGGTAACAGAAACCTTTTCCCATCATCTCGCATAGAATAATTTGTATAATGCAGCACTGCATTATTGTTTTTAAAGAAGTAATTTAATGTTCTATAAACAAATAAATGTCTCAGGGGAAATACACCTGGAATGGTATACTTACAAAAAATGGTAACAGTTTCATATTTATTTGGTAAAACTTGAAATATAAATTTATTTTGCATTGAGATTAGACTCCTTAATGATGAAATGTATGTTCCTCCCCAACTTGTAATACCACACTGTATAGCAGACTGAACCAAAGATTTGTATAACATTATTAACATTTTATTACTGAGGATTTTTTTTAAATAATAAAATTTATATAACATCTGTCTAAGTGTGTTTGTTAGTTTTCCAATATGCATTTTCCAACTTAGGGAGCTATCAATATAAACGCCTAGGTATAGTAGACTTTGAACCTGATCAATTTCTTCACAGCAACAAGCTGAGTAATTATTGCATGAAAATGTATGCAATTTTAATTTAATCAAATTTGGATTGTATGATTTCTTTTTTAGGTTAAATAGAATATACTTAGTCTTTTTCGTATTTAAATGTAATCCATTTAAATCCAACCATTTCATCACACATTTTAGATCAGTGTTCATGTTATAAAGGAGATTTTCCAGAGAATCAGCACATAAAGTTAATGATGTGTCATCTGCAAAAGTGTTAATATAGCTATTTATTTTTAATTTACATAGATCATTTATGAATATCAGAAACAAGGTTGGTCCCAGGACTGAACCTTGTGGTACGCCACACGAAATATGTTTTGGGTTACTAAATGTATTAAAAAGACTAACACATTGCGTTCTGTGCTGTAAGTAGTCTTTAAACCATTTTAATACAACACCACGAATGCCAATATTTTCTAGTTTGCTAATTAAAATTTCGTGATCAACGGTGTCAAAAGCTTTCTCCAAGTCCATAAATACGGACAGAGTAAATTGATTATTGTCCATGGAATGAAACACCTTTGGCGTATAATTCAACAATGCATTTTCTGTACTTCTACCCTTCCTAAACCCAAATTGGTTTTCAGAGAGAAAATTAAAACTGTCTAAAAAATTTATCAGTCTATCATTAACTAATTTTTCTAATATTTTTGAAAATACTGGGAGAAGAGATATCGGTCGATAATTCTTAAAATCATTTTTATTTCCCTTTTTGTAAACTGGAATTACAATAGCTTTCTTCATTAAATCTGGAAAAGTGCCAGTTTCGAAGGATAAATTACAAATGTGAACCAATGGTTGAATCAAGTTAAAAGAACATTTTTTAACAGCAATAATGGAAATATTGTCATACCCAGCAGGTTTTTTATTTTTAAATCCTTTTATAATGTCAGTCAATTCCTTTCTACAAGTTGGAGCTAAAAACATGGATTTGACATTTTTACTGATATGGCTATTTTGATTTCTTACAATCCTATTCTTTGACAGATTTACTGCTATATTTACAAAGTATTCATTAAATTGGTTTGCCAATAACTTAGCATTTTCAGTTGAATCAGAATCACTTTGTAATTCTGGATATTTATTTTCTACCTTCTTCTGATTTATTATCTCTCTTATCAATTTCCACTGCTTCAATATATTACCATCACAATTTTGAAACTGAGTTGCAAGGAAACTGTTTTTTGCATCTCGTATTTTATAATTTATTTGATTTCTGAAGTTTTTAAAGCTACTTTCGTAAGTTTCATTTAAAGGGTATTTTTTGTGTTTTTTATATAGCTTATCTCTTTCTTTTAATAAGTTCAGAATTTCGGAAGTAATCCATGGCTTTGCTGATTGTGATTTATTTCGAATTTTTCTTTCTCTAGTTGAATCTTTAATTATGAGATTAAATGTGGATAAAAATTTATTATAAGCTTCATTGGCATTATTAAGAGTTAATACCTCGTCCCAGGAACATTCACTTAAAAGCCTATTCAATAAAGTATAGTCTATGTAGTGATAAAGAATAGACTCTATATAATTATCACACTGAATATTCATATTATTGTTAAAATTAACTGTTAAGGCAATGGGATAATGATCAGTCACTGCTAATTTAACAATACTACTCTTGAATGAACTTTCGATTTTGCTTTTAACAAAAATGTGATCTAAACAAGTAGAAGATATCATACTTTCTCTGGTCGGTGAATTTATGAAACTTTGAAAGCCATTTGATGACAACAAATTCAGATATTCATTTGTGTAGTGATCATTTCCTAGTATATCTATATTTAAATCACCAATTACAACAACTTCGCTTTTATTATCAAATGATAAGAGTAGTTCCTGAAATTCTACTAGGAATGTGGTAAGTGGGATACAAAGAGATCTATAGATACATACGAAATATTGCTGATAATTTTCCAGATAAATAGCAATATATTCAGCTGAACTTATATCATTAAATGCAATTTGCTTGACTATTAAGTAACTTTTAACGTAGCAAAGTATCCCACCAGATTTATTGTAATCTCTACAACAATGGAACATATGATAACCATCTATTTGATACAAATTTAACTCATGTGGTTTGATCCATATTTCAGAAAGTATTAAAATATCCGTCTTACTATTTAAATATTCAAGAATAGCTTCTAACTGTTCAAATTTATTTCTTAAACTTCAGATGTTAAAATGTAAAATTTTTAAACTTGAAAAATTTCCAGAATTAAAGAAAGACAGTAATTCTTTAATGTCGTTACAGATCACAGAACATGGCATGGGTTCAACAGAACTAAAAGGTGAAATATTTTCAGCAGCCATCTTGTTCATTTAACATATTTAGGTCATTGTCATCTCTGATCCGCCAAATTTTGGATCTTTCACTTTTACGGATAAAAACTTTTCCACCCCCGCCCCATCGAACCTGGGGATTTCAAATTAGAAGCCTGTCGCTTTAGAAATAAATGGCTAAAAAATACCAGTCCCCGCCGATATTGAAATATTTAGAGGCCACATTCCTATCAGCTAGTCATCATGTTGTAAAAATGTGTTTTAGAAGCTAAAACGCTTATGTAACACTTCCGTACCTGCAAGTCACAAAGGAAAAGCTTTCTCCATCATTTCACAAAGAGTAAGTTTTTCTTTGTAAAGCTATATTATTAGTCTTAACATTGCTAATGCAGTTATTTCAATAAATGAGCGTCAGAATCAATCTTATATATTATGTTTGAGCGATGTTGCCTCGAGTGATGCTTTTGACAATTCCGATAACAAGAGTCCGAAGAACATTCAACGGGACATCGATCATTTCTGAAGCTTTTCAAGTGCAAATAGAAGAATTGATCCTTCAAGATCAAATAGAGGTCAAACCTTGATATACGAGGGTTGGGTTGTTTTACCTCTGAGCGGCACTTTTTTGCACACCATGAGCTAATTGGCCAGGTCACATGGACCCCGAAGGCTCAGAGAAGGTTGGGGGAGGGGACCCACTGGAATAGCTGTTGGGAGACAGATGGTAGCCTCCCGTCAAGGCCATCCAGCCTGTTCTTTAACGTGCACAAGGTATGGCTCTCCCGCACACGGGGCCACGGCTTAAGGTCCCATCCGACGGACGGCGGCCTTTTCAAGCCATCGGTGTCCCCTACTGACCGTGGGTAGGGCGGGGAGTTTTGCGGAGATAAATCTCAACGCTGACCCAGCTGGGACTCGAACCTGGGAACTACAGATTACGAGCCTGGCGCGCTACCAACTGAGAAACCCCTGACCCAGGAACACCATGGGCTAAATGGGCAGGCCACATGGACCCCGAAGGCTAAGAGAAGGTTGGGGGAGGGGACCCACTGGAACAGCTGTTGGGAGACAGATGGTAGCCTCCCGTCAAGGCCATCCAGCGTGTTCTTTAACGTGCACAGGGTATGGCTCTCCCGCACACGGGGCCACGGCTTAACGTCCCATCCGACGGACGGCGGTCTTTCCAAGCCCATCGGTGTCCCCTACTGACCGTGGGCAGGGCGGGGAATTTTGCGGAAATAAATCTCAACGCTGACCCAGCTGGGACTCGAACCTAGGAACTACAGATTACGAACTTGTCGCGCTACCGACTGAGCCACCCCCGCCCCTGGGGTGTTTCGGATTGTAGATCTCAGAACCTCTTTTATTTGAAATCGATTATTCCAATTTTCGAATATCAGTATTACCTACATCCCCAATTAATCCTGGGGAACTGGTGGCTCAGTCTGTAGCACACCAGACTCGTAATCTGCAGTTCCCAGGTTCGAGTCCCAGCTTGATCAGCGTTGAGATTTATCTCAGCAAAACTCCCGTACTGCCCTCAATGAGTACGGGACACCGATGGTCTTGTAAAAGCTATCGCCCGTCGAATGGAACGTTAAGCCGTGGTCCCGTGTGCGGGAGAGTCATACGCTGTGCACGTTAAACAACACGCTGGATGGCACTGACAGTAGGCTAACATCTGCTCGTAGCAGCTGTCCAGTGGGTCCCATCCCAATCACCCTTCCCTGAGCACTCGGGGTCCTTGTGATTTGAACGTTTAGTTTAGCCCATTGTGTGACACCCAATTAATCCAGGTAATCGAGTTTTTACTGCACTTTTATCTGGGCTCTTTTGAACAAAGAGGAACTGAAAATATTTCTAATCATTTCTTACTCGAATAGCAGTTTGGGGAGGATGGTGGCTCAGTCGGTAGCGTGCCAGGCTCGTAATCTGTAGTTCCCAGATTCGAGTCCCAGCTGGGTCAGAGTTGAGATTTATATCCGCAACTCAGTCCCAGCTGGGTCAACGTTGAGATTTATCTCCGCAAAATTCCCCGCCCTGCCCACGGTCAGTAGGGGACACCGATGGGTTTGGAAAGGCCGCCGTCCGTCGGATGGAACGTTAAGCAGTGGCCCAGTGTGCGGGAGAGCCATACCCTGTGCACGTTAAAGAACACGCTGGATGGCCTTGACGGGAGGCTACCATCTGTCTTCCAACAGCTGTTCCAGTGGGTCCCCTCCGCCAACCTTCTCTGAGCCTTCGGGGTCCATGTGACCTGGCCATTTAGCCCATGGTGTGCAAAAAAGTGCCGCTCAGAGGTAGAACAACCCAACCCAACCCAACTCGAATAGCAAAAGGAAAGTGCAAAGAACAAAAGTCACACTTCAAGAACATTGTCAAAAACCGGAAAGAAAAATTCAAATTGTTAAAACAATAACTACAGTATTATTGATTCGCTAATGACGGTTACTCTTACCACAATCCAATCAAGCAATTCGTTAAATCCCGTCGGAACTCTTCACTGTCCCACTGCATCCCCCATCCTCTCTACTGCTCCTAATGAGACTTACCAATGAAGTTGTTCTCATTATTTCCTTTTTCTTTTCAGACTCACTTACACAAAACCACACTCGTAATTCTTCATCGACGAGAATGGCTTGAGAGCATTCAAGATACAAAAGCACCGGACATTCCTTCTCTCTCAACTGATCTCAGGCTTCTTTACCTTTTACTGCTATGGTCCATGTTCTGATGCGTGCTCAGAATCATTTCTGCCACCTAAAGGCATTATTGTCCTCTAATGACCGAAGCTCCCCCGCCTCCTTATTGAAACTCCCCCTCGTCCTCACCTAATCGAAACTCCTCTCCTCGTTGAATCTTACCCTCCTTTTCCATCGAAACTTCCCTCCTATTAAAACTTCTCTCCTCCTCATCGAAACCACCCCTCCTCGTTGAAGCTTCTCCTCCTCCTCAGCAAAATCTCCTCTCCGCCGAAATCTTCTCTCCATTGACAGGGAGCCCAATTATTTAGGAGCGAAATGAAGCCGTTCAAACGGGATGTTAACATCAAACAGAACGCAATGTCTTCATTAAATATGATGGAGGCGATCTGCCGATATCCTTTTTGCATGTACTTCGTGGTGTTTTTTCTTTCAAGTTTTTTTTAACCTTATCACTTATTTGGTATCAGCTTCGAATATGTGACTATCGCTATTATCCTGCGTTAAAGGTGACGGCTAATAATTTTCTCATGGGGCACGAAACCGTAGAATAAGAAGAAGGTACGGATATATATGTACATAAAAAATAGAGAAAATTTTTTAACGTTTTTTTTTTACATTACGAGTGGTTAAATTCTGATTGTTTTGCAAAATACATCAGTTCCCACTGATTTTTACAGTTGACACTGCTAGAAAACAATTTTATCATCAGAGATGCCACGAGGTTAGTCTTGAATTATTTAATAAACGAACCCTAGTTCCAGTGCGAATAAATATCTTGGGGAGGTACAGTCGCTCAAAAAAGTATCCGAACACCACGGTTGATTATAGAATTCAGAAAAAAATATCTGGCAACGTTTTTTTTTTAAATTAGTGATCTGGCAACCTACGTGTCACGTGATTACAGAATTCAGGAAAAATATCTGGAGCGTGTACAGCAACTGTACACGCTCCAGTTACCAGTTACTGGAGCGTGTGCAGTTACTGCACACGCTCCAGTTTGCTGTGAACGGTAACTGCACACGCTCAATATTTCCGTGAGTGAGCCCACACGATCTAGTATCAAAATAATATGACCTGGCAAATCTAGTATCAAAATTAGTGATCTGGCAACCTTCGTGTCACGTGACACGAAGGTTGCTAGATCACTAATTTCTAAAAAAATCGTTGCTAGATATTTTATCTGAATTCTGTAATCAACTATAATGTTCGGATACTTTTTTGAGAGACTGTACATTTAACAAATATATAAAGATTATTGAAATTGTTGAAAATCATGTTTTAAGATGTATTTCGAAGTAAAAAAGAAGGGAAATTGTTAGTGAGAGTTATAGATATCTTGGTGGTTTAGAATTACGCAAATTATGCAATAAATTCTTCTTTGATGCATTTAAATGAAAATTGGGATACTGGCAGAATTAGAAAATTTCCTGTCCATACGAGAAAATCTGAAAGCATGTTATTAATTGAAGTACCAGTTAAGAAAAATATTTTTACTAAACATTTCTTTTCTTGGCTTACAGATTGTATAACATGCTGCCAAATTATCTTAAGCTTATACATAATGTTAAAGATTATTCTTTTGCTTTACGAAATTGGATCATTTATGATTTCAAAGTGGAAGACTATTAAAATGCTTCTATGTTTTTCTCAGATAATTATTAATGTTTAAAATTTAATTTGACTCTACTTATAACGTAAATTTTTATTCTTGATTGTAGACACTTTAACTATTAAAATGTTCGTCTTATTACACCACAGACGAGCATTAACTCGGGTGAGATATTGAATCTGAAAATGACTCAAAATTTGAGTCTATGCATTGTATTTTTCACTATGTAATAAACCTTTATCTCTATATAAACATTTTCATTTACGATGTCTTTCTGGTTTTCATTTATGGTGCGATTCGAGACTTTTTTCCCCCCTAACAATATCATTTAATTCTGCATTATTGTTTCTTGAAATTAGTACAGATTGAATCCCATCAGACCTCTGTAGCAAGAATGCTGTCTTTCTGCTGAGGTCTCGCCTCAGCAGAAACTTTATAAACCTTTTCTACGTTGTATTAACAGACTTTTTTCCATCTTGTCACTTAATAAGTTAATAAGTCAATGCAGATTAAATCCTGCCAGACCTCGGTAGAAAGTAGATACTTAAGGAGTAGTTTAAGGTGTAAAATTAATATTATAAAAATTGATTATTTAAAATTAATTGCAATTTTAAAATTAAAGTCCCGTATAAAATCGAGCCCCGGGTAAGGCATGGATGTTTGTGTGGTTTTTCTGCTGAGGTCCTGCCATCGTCTCAGACCTTCTCCTATGACATATAAACTAACAGGCTCCTGCCAGACCTCTGTGGCAAGCAGCTGCTTGAGGGGGTATTTATTTATTTTATTTTATTTATAAAATATTAAAGAAGTCACATCTTATAATACATGTGAACAATCCTCCATTATTTACAATGTTAGCAAACTGCAATTTCTTTCGTATTTTATATTACTCTTTTACACTGAGTGTTAAATGTTTAAAGCACAAACTTAAAGCAACAATCAAAATAATCAATATATTAATATTGAATATATAAGAGTTGTTAGTGAATGGAGAATTTGAATTCTATGCAGTACGCATGCCCTTTGTTCCCCAATCAGAAAAGAGAAACTAGAAGAATAACATATCCCCTACGACGAATTGGGATTCTCATATTTAAAGACAATTAAATTTTAAATTTTCCGCATTTAGCATACTCTCTTAGTGGGAATTCGAAGCAAACGTTGGGTTGTTTTATCCCTGAGCGGCACTTTTTTCACACACTGGGCTAAATGGCCAGGTCACAAGGACTCCAAGTATTCAAAGAGAGAGAGAATGTTCCCTGTAGGGGAACCCACTAGGCAGCTTTTGGGAGACAGATGATAGCCTCCAGTCAGGGCAATCCAGTGTGTACTTTAACGTGCACAGAGTATGGCTCTCCCGTACACGGAGCCAGAGACATCCCATCCGATGGACGGCGTCCTTTCCAAGCCCATCGGTGTCCCCTACTGACCGTGGGCAGGGCGGGAAGTTTTGTGGAGATAAGTTGGGTTGTTTTACCTCTGAGCGGCACTTTTTTGCACACCATGGGCTAAATGGCCAGGTCACATGGACCCCGAAGGCTCAGAGAAGGTTGGGGGAGGGGACCCACTGGAACAGCTGTTGGGAGACAGATGGTAGCCTCCCGTCAAGGCCATCCAGCGTGTTCTTTAACGTGCAAGGATATGGCTCTCCCGCACAAGGGGCCACAGCTTAACGTCCCATCCGACGGACGGCGGCCTTTCCAAACCCATCGGTGTCCCCTACTGACCGTGGGCAGGGCGGGGAATTTTGCGGAGATAAATCTCAACGCTGACCCAGCTGGGACTCGAACCTGGGAACTACAGATTACGAACCTGGCGCGCTACCGACTGAGCCACCCCCGCCCCATTTGTGGAGATAAATTTCAACCCTGACCTCTAAGGAAAAGGGGGCAAATTATTGTTGGTAATTCAAATCTCTTGACTGTCACACCTTTAGCATCATCTGACAGTGGAAATTCGAACTAATGGATGATTATAAAAATGGGAATAGTGATTTTTTTTAATACTTGTATAACATAAAAAAATCTTTTAATCTCTTAAGAGGAAAAAGAGTAGCCTTCTACTACCCATGTTAGGGGTAAGAGCAAAATCAGTGCTGTAAATGTTGATTTCTTGATCACCGCCCTCTACCATCGAAACTTGAAATTTCTATCATAAAAAGATCGATTTGTTTGATATTTTATATTTTCTAACTTATCTCCATTAATAGCGGGCGCAATTTAAATTGTTGAGAAAGTTTCGAAATGTAAATCATAATATTTTATCAATATCTATCAAATTGATAAAGATTTTTTGAATTTATTTCAAAAATTATTTTCGACTCTAAAGCTTATTTCTATCTTTATTCTTCTACTTTTAATCTATCTTTTCAAAAAAATTTCTTTGAAAGCGAGCTAACCATATCTTTGTGTAGATGATCTTCTGGTATCTCTTTTCTTAAAAGAAATTTTTTAAAGTAAATATCAACTTGCTATTGCTCTTTGATATTGTTGTTTTTGCTTTCGATATGAAATTTTCGTTGTCGTTGCTATTGTGATTCCTATTGTTGTTGTGGTTGTTGTTACCGTCGTCATCATTACTACTGTTATGATTATTTTTCATCACTGTTATTGTTTCTCCTGTTGTTGTTGTTGCTGATGTCATCATTGTTATTGTTTCGCTTGTCGTTGCTATTGTGATTATCACTGATGTGATTCATTGTAGTTATGTTGCCATCACTGCTGTTGTTGCGTTTGTTAATGTTATTGTCGTTGCTATTGTGCTTGTCATTGTTGTTGTGGTTGTTGTTGTCGTTGTCGCTGCTATTGTGCTTGTCATTGTTGTTGTGGTTGTTGCTTCCGTTGTCATTGTTATTGTGCTTGTCATTGGTTTTGTGGTTATTGCGGCCGTTGTCGTCACTGCTTCTGTTGTTGTCATTGTTATTGTCGTTGCTATTCTGCTTGTCATTGTTGTTGTGATTGTTTTTTTTTGCCGTTGTAATAGTATTATTCTTGTCGTTGTTATTGTTGTAGCCGTTGTCATTATCACTGTTGAGATTATAGTTGCTGCTATTATCGTTGTTGTTGTGGTCGTTGTGATTGTTGATGGTGACTATTGCTGCCATTGTTGTCTGTCTATATAGAAAAAAAAAAACATTCGCAAAAGTAGTTCTAGGTTGGGTTGTTTTACCTCTGAGCGGCACTTTTTTGCACACCATGGACTAAATGGCCAGGTCACATGGACCCCGAAGGCTCAGAGAAGGTTGGGGGATAGGACCCACTGGAACAGCTGTTGGGAGACAGATGGTAGCCTCCCGTCAAGGCCATTCAGCGTATTCTTTAACGTGCACAGGGTATGGCTCTCCCGCACACGGGGCCACGGCTTAACGTCCCATCCGACGGACGGCGGCCTTTCCAAGCCCATCGGTGTCTCCTACTGACGGTTGCAGGGCGGGGAATTTTGCGGAGATAAATCTCAACGCTGACCCAGCTGGGACTCGAACCTGGGAACTACAGATTACGAGCCTGGCGCGCTACCGACTGAGCCACCCCCGCCCCAGTAGTTCTAGGAAACGTTTACATACAGAAGAGAAATATTGTAAAGGAATTTTTTTCTAATGCAGAGAATTTAAGCTACATTCCTTAAGAGCTGGAATAACTAGGCGTAGCAAATCTGTGTGGGAGCTCGGTAGAAGATTAAATTATGAGCATCGCCCGTTGGAAATCTCCCTTACCACTCCCTATTGTCCCATTTCCTCAACAGATTAAATATCTGTCCATCTCATGGTTAAATTTGAAACCTCATTTAAATAATAGGCTTTTAGGATGCATAGATTTTCAATTATTCAAAATCGAAAAATCGTCGATGTAAGTCGAGATATTTTTTTAAACTTTCCTTTATTCCCACGCAGCTAAATGCTTTCAGCGTTAGAGAGTGAAGCGACACAAGGACGTTGGTGATGCTCAAGTGTCAGAAATTCAAGCTTCAGAGCAGAATTAGATTAATAGTCTGCCCAAAGGAGGAATGAGTCGCCGTATTCCGGCATTTCAACCTCCCACGACTAGGTGATGTCTTCCTTGGTGAAATGTCGTCTCTTTGTTAAGCGATGTTTGCAACTCTCGTAAAGCGAATGCTCGGATTGTATTCAAAAGCTCTTTAGTCGCCAAGATGAAATTTTCCGCCCTGTTCGCGACAGCCTAACTCGAGAGCAGGTTTCGAAGCCGTTTGATAGCGTTCCGGCTCGTGAGCACCGACTTCAGATCACTGTTCGAGTTAGGCTGTCGCGACGACACAGTTAGCGACGACTTACTAACTGTGTTCGAGTTAGGCTGTTCGAGATAGGCTGTCTCGAGAGCAGGTTTCGAAGCCGTTTGATAGCGTTCCGGCTCGTGAGCACCGACTTCAGGTCACTGTTCGAGTTAGGCTGTCGCGACGACACAGTTAGCGACGACTTACTGTGTTCGAGTTAGGCTGTTCGAGTTAGGCTGTCTCGAGAGCAGGTTTCGAAGCCGTTTGATAGCGTTCCGGCTCGTGAGCACCGACTTCAGATCACTGTTCGAGTTCGGGGCGGGGGTGGCTCGTCGGTAGCGCGCCAGGCTCGTAATCTGTAGTTCCCAGGTTCGAGTCCCAGCTGGGTCAGCGTTGAGATTTATCTCCGCAAAATTCCCCGCCCTGCCCACTGTCAGTAGGGGACACCGATGGTCTTGGAAAGGCCGCCGTCCGTCGGATGGGACGTTAAGCCGTGGCCCCGTGTGCGGGAGAGCCATACCCTGTGCACATTAAAGAACACGCTGGATGGCCTTGACGGGAGGCTACCATCTGTCTCCCAACAGCTGTTCCAGTGGGTCCCCTCCCCCAACCTTCTCTGAGCTTTTGGGGTCCATGTGACCTGGCCATTTAGCCCATGGTGTGCAAAAAAGTGCCGCTCAGAGGTAAAACAACCCAACTGTTCGAGTTGATTAAAAAAAACGCAAGTTAATTGTTACGTAAATAAATAATCTGTTGCTGTTCTTATTAGTAGTTAATCAGTAGAGAAAAAATAATAATTTACGAAATAAATGTAGAAAAGTTGTTTCAGTTTATTTCAATTTTTGTCATCTTTAATTCAAAGACACTGGTCAGCTCTTAGGAGACAGATGGCAGCCTCCCGTCAAGGCCATCCAGCGTGATCTTGAACATGCACGGGGGAGTTCTCTTCCGTACACGGACCACGGTTTAACGCCCCATCCGATAGATGGTGCCTTCCCAAGCCCATAACTGTCAACTTTCTGACCAAGGGCAGATTGGATGTTACAAGGTAGAAATTTCAACGCTGGCACATATAGGACAGGAACCTGGGAAATGATGGTGCACGACCATCTGAGTCCCAGTTTGGGAATGGGATCCATTTGGTAGCTATTAGGAGACAGAAAAAAAAAAGTATTCCGTTAAAGCCATTCAGCATTTTATTCAAACTGAACAATGTATGAATATCCTGTACAAGGAACCATGTCTTAAAGTCACATTTGACAGACAGCAGTTCTTTAAAGAGTTCACTTCTAATTGGTCCTTCTATGTACACCATAGTTAACAATAGATAAATGGCCATGCCAAAAGACACCAAGAGCTCAGAACTGAGGATGAACTTTACATGGGGGCATAATCTATTCATCCCCTAGTGTAACCTATCTGATGGTAGAGAGATCTTTTCTCCTGGTGTAAATCTTCTGATCGTGGAGAGATCGATTCTCCTTGTGTAACATACGTGATCGGAGGAGATCTCTTCCCATGGTATAAATATTCTGATCGTGGGGGAGATCGATTCTCCTTGTGTAACATACATGATCGGAGGAGATCTCTTCCCATGGTATAAATATTCTGATCGTGGGGGAGATCGATTCTCCTTGTGTAACATACATGATCGGGGAAGATCTCTTCCCATGGTATAAATATTCTGCTCGTGGGGGAGATCGATTCTCCTTGTGTAACATACATGATCGGAGGAGATCTCTTCCCATGGTATAAATATTCTGATCGTGGGGAGATCGATTCTCCTTGTGTAACATACATGATCGGAGGAGATCTCTTCCCATGGTATAAATATTCTGCTCGTGGGGAGATCGATTCTCCTTGTGTAACATACATGATCGGAGGAGATCTCTTCCCATTGTATAAATATTCTGATCGTGGGGAGATCGATTCTCCTTGTGTAACATACATGATCGGAGGAGATCTCTTCCCATGGTATAAATTTTCTGCTCGTGGGGAGATCGATTCTCCTTGTGTACATACATGATCGGAGGAGATCTCTTCCCATGGTATAAATATTCTGCTCGTGGGGAGATCGATTCTCCTTGTGTAACATACATCATCGGAGGAGATCTCTTCCCATGGTATAAATATTCTGATCGTGGGGAGATCGATTCTCCTTGTGTAACATACGTGATCGGGGGAGATCTCTTCCCATGGTATAAATATTCTGATCGAGGGGAGATCGATTCTCCTTGTGTAACATACATGATCGGAGGAGATCTCTTCCCATGGTATAAATATTCTGATCGTGGGGAGATCGATTCTCCTTGTGTAACATACATGATCGGAGGATATCTATTCCCATGGTATAAATATTCTGATCGTGGGGAGATCGATTCTCCTTGTGTAACATACATGATCGGGGAAGATCTCTTCCCATGGTATAAATATTCGGATCGTGGGGAGATCGATTCTCCTTGTGTAACATACATGATCGGAGGAGATCTCTTCCCATGGTATAAATATTCTGATCGTGGGGAGATCGATTCTCCTTGTGTAACATACATGATCGGAGGAGATCTCTTCCCATGGTATAAATATTCTGCTCGTGGGGAGATCTCTTCACATGGTATAAATATTCTGCTCGTGGGGAGATCGATTCTCCTTGTGTAACATACATGATCGGAGAAGATCTCTTCCCATGGTATAAATATTCTGATCGTGGGGAGATCGATTCTCCTTGTGTAACATACATGATCGGGGGAGATCTCTTCCCATGGTATAAATATTCTGCTCGTGGGGAGATCGATTCTACTTGTGTAACATACGTGATCGGGGGAGATCTCTTTCCATGGTATAAATATTCTGATCGTGGGTAGATCGATTCTCCATGTGTTTTTTTTCCTTTTTTTTTCAATTTCTACAATTTCTTGGACATCCTTCACCCTTGAACTTTCTCCATGTTTCATTGTGGGAAACTTTCCCTCTTGGGCCTAAGTCAAGTTACTTTTGCTCCGTCCCATTCCACCCACACTCAAAAAAAGGGAATAATTGGGCGTCCTTCTCTTTTCATCGTTCCCGTACTTTCGATTATCTCTCCTGATAACCTCTTGCCTCTCATTTTGGTTGTAGTCTAGGACTAGAACCCCGCCTCTTCTTTGGCCCCAGTGCTAGTCCCCCCCCCCCCTGAATTCCCTCACCTGGGGTTCTATCCCAGGTGAGTGGATCCAGGCTCAGTGGAGTCAATGACAGTCTCTGCCACGGCTTTGCCGTTTTCGTTACCATTCTTGCGATTTTATTAACTCTATCATATCACACAGGTGTGGGCTGTCTTAGACGGTACTGTGCTTGCCATGTGCGATCGTTGATCTCTCGTGCGATAATCTTTTGACTTACCCACAGGCCACATAATCCTCAGGCTAGAGCTCTCCTGGCCAAGTGGGAGAAGAAGCCCATTCATAAGACAAATGTCTCTAGATATTTGAGCAGTTGTAGTCATTTCTTCAAACATCCTATCATCTATCAATAGATGACGTCAGATGTTAGATACCCATTGCAGCGATTGCACGGTTGGGTTTGGTTGTTTTACCTCTGAACGGCACTTTTTTTGCACACCATGGGCTAAATGACCAGGTCACAAGGACCCCGAAGGCTCAGAGAAGGTTGGGGGAGGGGACCCACTGGAACAGCTGTTGGGAGACAGATGGTACCTCCCGTCAAGGCCGTCCAGCGTGTTCTTTAACGTGCACAGGGTGTGGCTCTCCCTCACACGGGGCAACGGCTTAACGTCCCATCCAACGGACGTCGGCCTTATCTACGCCCATCGGTTTCCCCTACTGATCGTGGGCAGGGCGGGGAATTTTGCGGAGATAAATCTCAACGCTGACCCCGATTGCAGGGTGCTTATAGGGATTGATTTTACGAATCACTTCCCAACTAAATTTATTAAAATTTAAATCACTTAGAACTACATTATAAAAATAAGGTAAAATCTGAAATATCAGCAGCAAGACCAGCACAGTGGTTCCATTTTGTAAGTTTCAAACTTCCCAACCAATAATAATAAAATGAAACAATCCTTCTAGAGATTTTGTAATGGACGAAATAACAAAAAAAATTTAACGCAAAAAAAAAGTGTTTTTATTGATCCTACACTATTCAGAGAATTTCAATGTGATTTACATTGAAAAAACTTTTAAAATCACAAGAAAACTTTCATTGCAACATATCATGAATAAAAAAATCAACAGTTTTATTTGTTTTATTCAACAGTTTAACACGGATTTAATAAAACTCATTAAAAATAGGTGAAATTGCATGCTACAAAAAATTAGGTGAACTTGCGTCTTATAAAAAAATGTGGAAAACGCATATTTTATATATTAGGCGAAATTCCACTTTATAAAATTAAAATTCTGGGCATGTTTAGGCTTGAAATAGCGGTTACGGTTTTATCATGGTTACTGCTTTTTTTTAATCTAAGAAAATCGTAGCATCAATATTTTCGTTAAGATAACAAAGACTTCGTTAGCAGAAAACACAGTTCTATTTTTATTGGTAACAAATCAAGGAATTCAGAAAACTTCTTAAAAAGTAATTTTCTAATAATTTTGCCTTTATATTTCTTAATTTTTTTTTGTTTTTCTACCTTGCCTACAGCAATGTAGTTACCACTGTACTGGGATTACAATGCAAAAATCTTGAGAAATTTGAATAGTAATTTATTCTGTCAGATATCAGTACAAATTATCGGAAAATGTACACTAAAACCAACTCTCAAACGGACCAAACTTCCTGAGTTGGGTTGGGATGTTTTACCTCTGAACGGCACTTTTTTGCACACCATGGGCTAAATGGCAAGGTCACATGGACCCCGAAGGCTCAGAGAAGGTTGGGGGAGGGGATCCACTGGAACAGCTGTTGGGAGACAGATGGCAGCCTCCCGTCAAGGCCATCCAGCGTGTTCTTTAACGTGCACAGGGTATGGCTCTCCCGCACACGGGGCCACGGCTTAACGTCCCATCCGACGGACGGCGGCCTTTCCAAGTCCATCGGTGTCCCCTACTGACCGTGGGCAGGGCGGGGAATTTTGCGGAGATAAATCTCAAAGCTGACCCAGCTGGGACTCGAACCTGGGAACTACAGATTACGAGCCTGGCGCGCTACCGACTGAGCCACCCCCGCCCCCCAAACTTCCTGATATACCCTGGTGAGTATAAGTTACAAGCCCCTTTTATGTAAATAGCAAACTGAGTTCAAAATTTTGTAGCTTCTAAATTAAGTTTTTTTTTATGGTAAAATGTGACTGAAAATAAAGATTTCATTAAATCGAAATTGAATTATTTCAATGGTTACGGATGCTCGAATATTTAACATCAATTTTTATTACATTTGTGATGCAATAATAAACCTTTTTACCAAATTTCGTTGCATTCCCTTAAAAATACTTCGAGTTATGTACGAATTTATGTAGGGCGGGGGTGGCTCAGTCGGTAGCGCTCCAGGCTCGTAATCTGTAGTTCTCAGGTTCGAGTCCCAGCTGGGTCAGCGTTGAGATTTATCTCCGCAAAATTTCCCCGCCCTGCCCACGGTCAGTAGAGGACACCGATGGGGTTGGAAAGGCCGCCATCCGTCCGATGGGACGTTAAGCCGTGGCCCCGTGTGTAGGAGAGCCATACCCTGTACACGTTAAAGAACACGTTGGATGGTCTTGACGGGAGGCTACCATCTGTCTCCCAACAGCTGTTCCAGTGGGTCCCCTCCCCCAACCTTCTCTGAGCCTTCAGGGTCCATGAGATCTGGCCATTTAGCCCATGGTGTGCAAAAAAGTGCCGCTCAGAGGTAAAACAACCCAATCCAACGAATTTATGCACTATACTTTAATTTTGAGTACTAGTTTATATTAAGACACCAGCTGAACAACACCTAATGCTGCTCGGATCTTACTTTTAATTTACACTGTTTCCATAAATTAAGAAAATCCCTTCGTTAAGTCAATGGAAAGCTAACGTCAAGGCTCTATAACTTTTAAAATACTTTTTTTGTTTTGAAAAATGTGATTGCTGATAAAGATCTCAATCAAATAAATCAATTACTCGATTTTCAAAAATATTCATTCGTTCAGTATTTAATGAGTTATGGGAGTTTGAATATTTAGCGATAACAATGCCAGCCACAAAAATTGACTTCAGAAGTTAATTAAAACTTAGTAATAAGTGTTGTATCAAAGTGTTTAATAAAATAAGTTTGTATTTTAGACTTTGTGTAAAGAATTCTTTTACTATTCTTCAGTTTTGTATAAGAGTCTTAAGACTGGCATTGCTGTTGTTAAATATTCAAACTTCCATAACTCATTAAATACTGAATTAATATTGTTGAAAATCGAGTAATTGATTTATTTGATTGAGATCTTTATCTGGAATCACATTTTTCAAAACAAAAAAAACTTATTTTAGAAGTTATAGAGCTTTCACGTTAGCTTCCCATTCACTTAATATAGGGATTTTCCTTAATTTATGGAAACCAGTGTATTTCAATACATACAATTCTTAAATTATATACATTTGATCAGGAATCACAAAAAAAATACTGCTTGTACAGTCGCTCAAAAAAGTATCCGAACGCTATGGTTGATTACAAAATTCAGAAAAAATATGTGGCAACGATTTTTTTAGAAATCAGTGATCTGGCAACCTTCATGTCACGTGACACGAAGGTTGCCAGATCACTGATTTCTAAAAAAATCGTTGCCACATATTTTTTCTGAATTTTGTAATCAACCATAGCGTTCGGATACTTTTTTGAGCGACTGTACAGCTTGACTAGCCTATGAGCACTGCATGAAGGTGGCATAGAATTTTTGCAAACTGATTTCAATATTTAATTCTTAAGCAATAAAGGACTAAGGATGATACAAATATATTTTTTTAAATCCAAATATTTTGATGGTGCGGCAGATATTCTACATAGCACATGATTAAACCTTTACTCTTAAACAAATTTTGAATATGTCACACAAAACATTTGCAATAAACTTCGCAACAAGTAATAATTTATTTTTGAATAACTTATTGTGTTTTTATACTGAAGAAGAAGTAGAATAATATCTACAAACTGTAAATTATTAATTTATATTTTGGGATCAAATAAATATGTAAAAAGACATATTTTGTTAAACAAATATATGTTTTTCATTCGGTTTCATGTTGATTAACACACTTACACTGATGAGTATTTCCAAATATATTTGTTTAAAGCTGCAATAGATAATATTCACTGAAAAATTAAATGATGATACCCTACTATTTTGTTGGGTTTATAATGCGAAATAGATATTCCCTTATAATTTCCCTTGTTCTGTGTTGCTATCTTGTACTTTCTTTCGTTTGTCTATGATGCTATCTTCTGCTTTCTTTTAACCTATGTTGCTATCTTTACACTTTTTGTTTCACAATGTTGTTGTCATCCGCTTCCTTCCTTTGTCTATGTTGCTCTCTTACCATCTTCCGTTTGTCTATGTTTCTATCTTTTCCCCTTTCTCTTTTCCTATTTTGCTATCTTTACCCTTTTCTTAGGGGCGGGGGTGGCTCAGTCGGTAGCGCGCCAGGCTCGTAATCTGTAGTTCCCAGGTTCGAGTCCCAGCTGGGTCAGCGTTGAGATTTATCTCCGCAAAATTCCCCGCCTTGCCCACGGTCAGTAGGGGACACCGATGGGCTTGGAAAGACCGCCGTCCGTCGGATGGGACGTTAAGCCGTGGCCCCTTGTGCGGAAGAGCCATACCCTGTGCACGTTAAAGAACACGCTGGATGGCCTTGATGGGAGGCTACCATCTGTCTCCCAACAGCTGTTCCAGTGGGTCCCCTCCCCCAACCTTCTTTGAGCCTTCGGAGTCCTTGTGGCCTGGCCGTTTAGCCCATGGTGTGCAAAAAATTGCCGCTCAGAGGTAAAACAATCCAACCCAACTCTCTTACCCACTTTCATTTGCCTATGATGCCATTTCCCCCCCCCCCCCTTTCTCTTTGCAAAGACTTGTATATTTACCCTTTTCTTTTTCTAATGTTGCTGTCTCTACCCTTTTCCTTTGTGTATGATGCTATTGTTACGACAGATGAACGAGCAATAATGAAACCGTGATGTATCATTTTGATACTCGCGTTTACTTCAGCATGAGTATTACGTCACTAACCACTTCGAACGAACTTAGCTTAGAAATAAAAAATAAGTGAGTTGCAATTAGGAATACTTTGTGTGAATGAAACTTAGTTTGCTTTAGTCTGTGCACTAGAGTATAAAGAAGAAATGTTTTTATTTGGTGAGTGCGTGGGAGGTTAAATAAGTTTATTAGTGTGGATCTTGTTCGTGAACGAGTAAGAAAAAGAATTTATCGTCTTATGCGTGGTGATCAACGTCTGAAAAGAACTGGTTGTGAGATAATGTATGCTTCTGCAGTTTTGAAGTACTTGATGACTAAAACCTTTGGTGTATAGTTATTTATGTAGTTTGTTTAGGAATTGGTAAGATTATTCTTGATATATTGCAGGATTGTTCACAAATATGATTGTGCCACTTATCGACTGTTGTAAAAAGCCTTATTTTATGTTTTGAGTGGAGAGAGTAAGAATTATAAAGGAAACAACTCTCTGTAGGAATAGTGATAAGGTGCTAATGTTCATCTGAAGGTTTCTTTTTATACTGAAGAAGATTTGTGTTGGTTGAATTTAATTTATATATATGTTTTCATTCATACTTTTGTAAAAAAATTACATTATTTTGGAATTATTGCTACTAAATATTATTTTAAACTCAATCTCAATTTCCATCCGTCAAATTCATAACACTGTCTTCCACCTCTATTTAATGTTCCTTACGATCTGATAAACCACCTCAGTGCATCATTTTTTTTCAAAATTCCCGTTCAAACGTTAACCATTTTTATTTCTCATTTAGAATCATTGGCCCATAAAATAATACCTTTCACCTACAAAAAAAATTCGAAAGTTTTTTTATCGTGTAATGTGCTGCTTTTCGTCATTATCATTGAAAAAAAAAAGACGATATTAGTGAATTTTGTTATTTTCAGAAAAAAAAATTGTTAGAATACATTCATACTTTTAAAATGAACTTATTACAATATAAACTATTTTATAATATAAAATTCCCATAAATATTAGATGTAAGTGTCCAAAACGAAATGCAAAACAGAAAAACCAATGATAAATATCCCTGATACAGAGCGTCGATCTTCACGTTGTCAACTGCAGAAGCGAAGTCAAATAAAAGCATAAAGAACTCTTTCAAGATCAAGAAATAGAATCATACCATAATATTTCTGAACTACCTTCTTATCTATCGAAGAAAGCCTAAGAGAAAATCTAACATACAATCTTAAACAAGAGCAAAAACGTTCAGTTATATAGATAAGTAAATTATTCGTGACTGAATTTCCTATTTAAACATCACCAATTACTTAATTCATGCTCTTGATGAAATATCTCTTGTACAGTCGCTCAAAAAAGTATCCGAACAATATGGTTGATTACAGAATTCAGAAAAAATATCTGGCAACGATTTTTTTTAGGAATTAGTGATCTGGCAACCTTCGTGTCACGTGATTACAGAATTCATGAAAAATATCTGGAACGTGTACAGCAACTGTACACGCTCCAGTTACCGTTCACAGCAAACTGGAGGTGTGCAGTAACTGCACACGCTCCAGTTTGCTGTGAACGGTAACTGCACACGCTCAATATTTCCATGAGTGAGCCCACACGATCTAGTATCAAAATAATATGACCACCTACAGTCGCTCAAAAAAGTATCCGAACACTATGGTTGATTACAGAATTCAGAAAATATATCTGGCAACAATTTTTGTTAGAAATTAGTGATCTGGCAACCTTCGTGTCATGTGACACGAAGGTTGCCAGATCACTAATTTCTAAAAAAAATTATTGCCAGATATTTTTTCTGAATTCTGTAATCAACCATAGTGTTCGGATATTTTTTAATATATGTAATGCGTATTAATATATAATGCAATGAATATGGAGCGTGTGCAGTTACCGTTCACAGCAAACTGGAGCGGTTGCGGTTAATGTTCACAGCACATTGGATCGTGTGGGCTCATTCACGGAAATATTGAACGTGTGCAGTTACCGTTCACAGCAAATTGGAGCGTGTACAGCACACGCTCCAGTTTGCTGTGAACGGTAACTGGAGCGTGTACAGTTGCTGTACACGCTCCAGATATTTTTCCTGAATTCTGTAATCACGTGACACGAGGTTGCCAGATCACTATTTTCTAAAAAAAATCGTTGCCAGATATTTTTGATGAATTCTGTAATCAACCATAGTGTTCGGATATTTATTTGAGCGACCGTACATTAGAAATTTGACATTTAAAACATGGATGCCAGGTGTTACTTACGTAATACTAACTCTACGCCGTCATATTAAAGAAACTGACAGTTTCTGAAAAGTTTGGGAACATTTTAAAATGCGGTAATTCTATCTTGAATTATTATATCGTAGTTTTCAACTTAATTTTTCTATATTAGACTATATTTATCATTAATATTACTCTCATATACTGTGTTACATAACTTTGTTGAAGATTAAAATAATTTATTTAAAAATAAGTAAACATTAAACAGAATTCTTACCCTTCTTTTATATTTTATTAGCTTTTATCAGCTTAAAGAATTTTTTACACTTTTTATTTTTTATTACCTTTTATTTTTCAGACCTTCAGGTTTTTTTACTGGAATTTGAGTAAATCTGATGTTACCTTTGAACTTTAACTAATGTTTGTTATTTCAAGTTATAGAATAAACTAACAACACAAATTATTTTTATTTCAGGAGAATTGTGATGGTGATAGTCATTTTTCTTTGTGAAATATCATTTTACTTAATCCACAAAATCGATTATAAAGGTGATTTTTTAGAGTGACTTCCTACTACGCAGAACTTATATGTGTGATGTCTACCAGCTTTGATAACAACGATACCATATGAATTATTATCAGGAACATACTTTATTTTTTGACTTCACGCATTGTGAAAATGTGGTAAAATATTTCAGCAATAAAATTTTCTTTTTTTTATTCTTATGATCCTGAAAAACATTTCCTACTAAATAAAATTTACTCTCAGAAAAAATAAAAGTGCAATTTTTTAAAGAATATTTTGCATTTAGTGTTCTAACCTGATTTTGTCTCTTATTTTTATTTTTTTTTATTAACCCAAATGAAAAAAAAACCAGATACGTTTCTCAAGATCTCAACAGAAATAAACTCTTATTTACACCTTCATAAAAAGTGGAATTGTTTTCAATCATTTTCGAAACTGTCGCGAAATCATTCACAAAACCCAAAGGCTCCAGCGATTGTTGGTTTAGTTCTTAACAACGAAAAACCCAATCCTGTCAACAAAACAATTGTCATTCTCTGTACAACAGAAGCGTTTACAACAAGCAATTTCCGATTCTCTATCGACTCTCTGTTGTTCCGTCCACAATTCGCTTTTCAACAGATGGCGCAACAATTCTCTGCTTATTCAACAAAAATTGTTTGTGTGCGTAACAGTAATACAGCAACGTAACAGATAACCGAGACAAAGCTATCTCGTCGCTGCTCCTTAAAGCGTGTGTTGATCATCAAGCTGCAAATGAAGGAGGAAAACAGTATTCTGTGTAGTCAATTACGAGAGATATTCATTCTCTGACTAGGAAGTGTTTGCTGTTAAATAATACCAGAGCAACCACCTGCTCCTTGAAGCGTCAGGCTCGAATCGATTTTTGGTTTAGGCTGCTCTTGCCAAGCACGTGCAATCGGCGATGAACAGAGAGCACGCAGAGGAGCATCTCTTCTCTAGCACGAGGCGATAGCAGCCTCTCTGCGAGACGCACAAACCTCGAGTTAGTCCACTGATAAAACATGGGGATGATTAGAGGGATGAGGGGAGAACACAATGGGAGAGAAGTGTCTTACCTGACCCTTGGCATTGCGAATCTAGGCTGACCTCTCGCCGAATCTGAGTCATCATGGCGGCTTTAGAGGGCAAACCTCGGTCCATCGTTGCCATACGAGGTTCACTGGAAGCTGCAGTCAGGAGCACAGGGATGCAGAATCGTTAGTTCTGGCTGACATGGCGGCGATGATCACGTGGAGAGCCTGCACGCCTGTAGGGAAATGATAGGGAAAACAGGGAATTACTTTTTATGTTGCAACTGTTTTTAAGAGAATGGGCTTTCGAATTAATGCAGAAAAAGAGAAGAAACATTAACGTAAATAAATAAAAATTTTCAATGATGATGATTCAGATTAAACAGAGACATCTTTATACAGTGGAATATAAGACTTTATTGAACGATCACAAGATATATGCTTTAAGCCATTCCCAAGTATTTATACCTACTTTGAATTCTACAATTTAACTTCTAGTTTCATTTTTGTTACAATATATTTCATGTACATATATAAATATTCTCAATCCGGGCTGAGAAATAAATTAGAGGGGAGGGGCATGTTACCCTTCGCCCCTCCCCATCAGAAATGAAAAAATCTCGTTCTATATATGTTATATATATATATACTTTTGTTATAATTGTTCTGGTGTTGAACTAGACTCTAAAGTATAATGGAGGTCTGATGACTCGATTATTTAAAAAAAATATATTCGTACTATTAAAACTATACTTATTAATAAAATTGCTAGCAGTATATATCTTATAATTCTGTACTACGCATAGGTTTACTTAACTATTCAATATGGAGGTTCAATATTCAACTATTCAATATATTTCATTGACTTATGAACATAATATTCATAATTTAACCATTATATACAGAGAAAATTTCGTAATTGTTTTTCATTTCTCGTATGTTAATCCTTTATAAACTATAAACGTTTTTGTGATATTTGACAAATTTATATGTATGTTGTTATTCTTATTAAAATCAAGAGTTTTTTGTCTATAAACTAAATTGTTTATAATATGAGGAAAAAAAAAGGTTTGTTATTTTTAGGTACAACTAGTTAAAAAAATCTGTTTCGCAAGCCACTTTATATATACACTGAAGGACCTTTGAATTATGGATAGAAGAAGTTATCCAAATTCAGTACCGCAAATCCCACATTTGTGCGCATGCGTGGCTGAAACTCTGGTCATATATAGCTGTCAGCTTTGGCTTTCCCAGGCATTCGTCGTGAGAAGCGTAATGGGAAAGGTGCGGGATTTAGATGCATTTGACAGAGGGCAGATCGTAGGTTCCCGAAGGATGGGACACTCGATCTCCGAAATTGTCAACGAACTTAGATTTTCTCGTACGACAGTTTCAAGAGTGTTCCGGGAATATGAAAATTCCTGCAAAAAAAACAAGCACCTGGACAAACTGCAAAGGACAACCAGCTTTGAATGATCATGGGCCCACATCATACGGACCACATCATACGGACAGATAGGGGACAGATATTATCTGAAATCACCTCCCATCTGAATGCGGGTTTCAGCCGGGAAGTCAGTACATGGACCGTGCAACGCTCACTTCATCGTCTCGGCTTCGGGAGCCGTCGACCTACGAGAGTCTCACTTCTAATAGCATGACACCCGGCTCAATGCCTTGCCTGGGATAAAGAACATCGAAACTGGACCATCGAAAATTGGCAACGAATACCCTGGAGTGCTGAATCCCAATTTAAAATTCATCACGCTGATGGGAGACTGAGAGACCAATCCCATGAAGCCATGGATCCTGCATGTCAGGTCGGAACAGCACAAGCTGGTGGTGGCTCAGTGATGGGCTGGGGTGTCTTCAGTTGGACGTCTGTGGGACCTTTGGTTCGTGTAGCGAAGATTCTCAGTGCAACCCAGTACGTAGAACTCATGGCTGACCATTTACACCCATTTATGGCCATCATGTATCCCAATGGAGATGGCGTCTACCAGCAAGACAACTGCTGATCTCACAGGTCCAGGTTGGCTACTGCATGGTTGCAGGAGCATTCTACCGACTTCGAAATAATGAATTGGCCACCTAGAAGCCCGGATTTAAATCCCATCGAAAATATTTGGGATACCGTCGAGCAGAATGTTCGGGCCCGTGTCCCATCAGCGATGACCTTGAGAGAATTTTGGACAGTTCTGGAGAATGCATGGGTCGCCATACCTGTGGAACATTTACGCAAGCTTGTGGAGTCTTTGCCTCGTCGTGTGGCAGCCGTTATCAGGGGCAGAGGGGGTCCAACACATTACTAGGTTGTTATCCCTAATTCAATGGCACTTTAATGTATATATATATATTGCATTGAAATGATTTAAATCTTTTTCCTTACGACACTAAAATGAACCAAAGTTCTCGCTTATTAAAAACCAATATTCACAATATAATTTTACAACCTGTAAGATTAAACGTAACATTTTAGTTCTTGTTATGAAAGCTCAAATGTTTTAAACGTATTTTTAATTTAATGGAAAATGGATAGCTTTCGCTTATTGATGTAGCTAAAGTTTCACACTTTATGTATTTCTATCTGGACGGCCAGACCTCTGTGGCAAGCAGCTGCTTGATGGAGAATTTTTTTTTCTTCAGAAGAAATAATTGTCAGTTGGATTCATGGCGCATTAAGTCTGATCACTGTATTGCTATTTTTGTTTTCAGTATTTAGTGAAATGCTTATGTAATAAATTAAGTTATTAATGTTCAATTTGGGAAATTATAGAGAAATTGCATATATATATGTATATGTTACCGCTAAAGTCCAGAAATCAGTTATTCTACAGATTATCTAGGTATTGTGCAGATTAACTTAAACTGTTAACGTGCGGAAAATTGTTTCATTTCTCAAATTACCTAGGTAATCTGCAAATTACCTGGATAATCTGCACATTACCTACTAGGCACTCGTTAAAGTGAAAATAAGATCTTTGCTGGAACAACAGGAACGTTTCTGTACGCTTAAATTAACATAATGTTATTTATCTAGTGTCCGAGAGTAGAGTTGAAACCAGGGTCATCCCTCTGTCAACATGAATCAGTCGTCCGAATTGTAAAAAACGCCCCCAAAATGAGCAGGCCAAGTGAGAACGAATCATTTTAGTGATTCGTTATCAAGAATGAATCACTTTACCGATTCGTTCTCACTTGGCATCCGCTCATCCGGGGCGTTTTTTATAATGCGGACGAGTGAATCACGTGACACGAAGATTCATATTCAAGAGATTCATCACTATGAGAGAAACAAACTTTTGAACTTTAACGATACGGAAGCCGTTAATGTGCACATTACCTAGGTAAAATGCGGAAAACTCTTGATTCCGCACGTTAACGGAGCAAATCAGTTAATCTGCAGATTAGCTAGGTAATGTGCACATTAACGGCTTTCGAGCTGTAGCGGTAACATATGTACTATGTGCAATGTCCATCTTTGCCTCACTACCAAAAGAAATTGCTTCGCAGAATATCATAATTAGCACATCATTTTGTATAGTAATTTTATTTCATAATTTTGTTCTAATAAACCAATAAATAAAAGACATTGCATAATAAGCCTAACTATAATTTGTGTTACCTTTATAGTCCATTGGGAAAAATATTTCCCATAAAATTCCAAAAAAACTACACAGTGTTATGTATTTTTCTTATGATTTTTATTTATTTTACGTCTAAACAAACTAAAATAAACAGTTACCTACTAATATTTACTCTTAGAAACCTTATGGTCCTGAAAGGGTTAAACATAATTAAAAATTATTTTTTAGTTGGAATAAGAGCTTACCCACGAGAGGGGGTAAGCAACTTTTTTGTTTTTATAGGTAAATTAAAAATTCTTTTTCACTTGCACAGGTATTGGCGAAATATTGTGATTCATATTTTCGGAATCTGTTCACAATACTCAAAACGCACTATAGTTGTGGAAATGGTTAAAAATAGGTGAAATTTAAACGCAATTGGCAACGATCTATTTAAGCTAGGAGTTTGAAATTTTGTTGCTGGATTGTGATTATCAAGAGGTTTACACTGACAATAGCTTCTTACCCACATACAACCGGGGGGGGGGGAGGCTCAGTCGGTAGCGCGCCAGGCTCGTAATCTGTAGTTCCCAGGTTCGAGTCCCAGCTGGGTCAGCGTTGAGATTTATCTCCACAAAATTTCCCCGCCTTGCCCACGGTCAGTAGGGGACACCGATGGGCTTGAAAAGGCCGCCGCCGTCGGATGGGACGTTAAGCCGTGGCCCCGTGTGCGGGAGAGTCATACCCTGTGCACGTTAAAGAACACGCTGGATGGCCTTGACGGGAGGCTACCATCTGTCTCCCAACAGCTGTTCCAATGGGTCCCCTCCCCCAACCTTCTCTGAAACTTCGGGGTCCATGTGACCTGGCCATTTAGCCCATGGTGTGCAAAAAAGTGCCGCTCAGAGGTAAAACAATCCAATCCAATTGGGATAACTTTCGCAAACTTTGGTAAAAAAAAACCAGGTAAGACACTTCTCTCCCATTGTGGTCTCCCCTCATCCCTCTAATCATCCCCATGTTTTATCAGTGGACTAACCCGAGGCTTGTGCGTCTTGCAGAGAGGCTGCTATCGCCTCGTGCTAGAGAAGAGATGCTCCTCTGCGTGCTCTCTGTTCATCGCCGATTGCACGTGCTTGGCATGAGCAGTCTAAACCAACTCTATTAGCTCCTGAATTTTTAAAAATTATGTCACCCAAAACTGAAATTTACCAAATTTTTGGTATTAAAAACCAAGTCATGTACTTACATATTTTTCAATAATGAATAAATAATTATAATTCTCTTGGTTTCATTTGGAGTTTATTTAAAACCTTATGCGAAGTGACTTCAATCTCCATATGCATATTTAGAATTGTTAATCAATTCATTTGGTTTAATCCCTTGGTATTTACAAGTAGCCGTCCCGTGGCCAAGTGGTTAGCGCGCTTGGCTACTGATCTACGGGACCTGGGTTCGAGCCCCGGGTAAGGCATGGATGTTCGTGTTATTTTCTGCTGAGGTCCTGCCATCCTCTCAGACCTTCTACTGTGGCAGATAAACTGACAGGCTCCTGTCAGACCTCTGTGGCAAGCAGCTGCTTGAGGGATTATTATTATTATTATTTTATTTACAAGTAAGTTTTTATTCATCATAACGATCTGCTAAAATGGAGGGGTTTTTTAGGTGCCGTAAAATACTGTACCTTAGTGGATTTTTTTTTATTTGTTTTGATTTCAGATTCTTCTTTGGGTGGGAGTCTGAATCCCAAACCCCTCTACCCCAAATGGATTCGCCCCTATCGACAACAATCTTTTTTTTTCTTTGAAAACCAGAGTCCCACATTTATCGGAGTCGATGTTTCTGTTTCCTCTCTGTATTCTGTTCTACCTAAGTTGAGACCTAACGTAAACAAACTGTAAGGCACAAGGAAAGGTTTCCTCGTGGCTGCAATTGGTTACATTTCGAAGTTTCACTTTTAAGCACAGGATAAACACGTGGGCATGAAACGCAGTACCAGAAAAGTACGATTTTGCAATCTAGTGTTAAATAAAGCCTCTATTTATGTAAATCCTTATGAAAACAATGTGAAAAAACAAATATATTAGCGATAGAAATATTGGAATGAATTTAACTTGAAAATAGAAATGCTATTTCATTCCGCGATTTTCTGTAAATCGCTATGCTCTAATACACTGTTGGCCATTAAAAGTGCAACACCAGGAAAGTTTGGGTTGGGTTGTTTTACCTCTGAGCGGCACTTTTTTGCACACCGTGGGCTAAATGGCCAGGTCACAAGGACCCCGAAGGCTCAGAGAAGGTTGGGGGAGGGGACCCACTGAACAGCTGTTGGGAGACATGATGATGTTGAGATGACTCCAACAGGCTACCATTGGGAGACAGATGGTAGCCTCCCGTCAAGGCCATCCAGCGTGTTCTTTAACGTGCACAGGGTATGGCTCTCCCGCACGCGGGGCCACGGCTTAACGTCCCATCCGACGGACGGCGGCCTTTTCAAACCCATCGGTGTCCCCTACTGACCATTACAACTCTGAAACTGTCTACTGACCATTTACAACGAACATTCCAAAGTATGTTCCGTTAGTCGACTGACACTACACGACAAAGATTGAGTTGCCAGATAAGCAAAAATTATATTGAAGAGCAGTTGCCAGTTTGTCAGAAATCAACTTAGTAGGTAATGTATTCAAAGCTGCAATTTCTTTATCATGTTTTAATTACTTCATTGTAATTTTCAAAGCACCACAGTAATTTATAATTAATATTTAAAATATAAAATTGCAATCTATTTCATAAAATGATGACTTGTTCACGTAAGCATTTATTCTCTCATTCTCTCCCTCATTCTTTCTCTATATATAAATACGATATATATAAATATATATAAATACTGGAACGGAATAAAATTTCACGTGTCCGTTCGTTCATTATTTGAATGACCTTGAAATGTGCTCATTTCCTCATATTTTTTCTTTCTACCCTTCTCTCTTTTTATAAAAACATTTATAAAAAAATTCAATATTACTGTAGCCAAATAAAAAAATCAATATAAAAACCGATATTTTGTTTTCGATTTTCGATTTTTGGGGAATTTTTAAAAACCGGGTTTCAACACTAGTGCAAATTGATGATATAGAAAACACGATATTAACGATCATTTTCTTCAGTGAACTAAATTGTACGAAAAAATTTAAGAAACCCAAGCCAAAAAAAGCACGATATCAAAAAAAGATATTCCCCTTAAGAATACAAGTTAATAGAATGCAAGAACAAAAAAAACTAAAAGAAAAACTTCATCACAAAATTTATTTCCTTTTTTTTTAATAAGCTTTCAACGAGCAATTTAGTTCTCAGTTTCAAGCACGCATGGAAGACCCTGGAAGTGCAGATGACATCACGTGACACCGCGTTCTTCCTCTTAAGTGATGCGCGCACAATGAAGAGAGAGAGTTCGCCCGGCGGTCCGCGAGAGTTCTTCCCTCACACACGAGAGCTCGCATTAAAAACACAGAGCTCAGTTTTTCTTTGACGTCATAATTACCGCGAAGAACGTGCGCTCGACCTTAAAAAGCGTCACCGACTACAGCGGCGAAGTCTTGGTGGCCTTCGCGCTCGACTCTTACGCGTCGTTACTACTAATTGCGTTATTGGCATTATTGAGTTTCGACCTGATTTCGCAGCGATTCCTTTACCCCTCGTTAAGCTTTGCAGATGAATTCTCTCCCTGGAGCTTTCGAATTAAAAACACTGGCACCTGCTAAGAATTTACAACACCTCCCTCAAGCCAATATAACACCCACCTCTAAACGAAAAAAAAAACTACAACTTCTACTCCTGTACCTACTATGAATTAAAAACACTTACCTCTACACCTAGGGTAAGAATTACTTCTACTCAATTCAAAACACATTGGGGCGGGGGTGGCTCAGTCGGTGGTGAGACATTGTCATATCTTCCAGATTTTTATTTCGTGGCCGCGGTTGGTTAAATATACCTATTTAACCAACCGCAGCCACGAAATAAAAATCTGGAAGTTCTGACAATGCTCATTCCAGGCTCGTAATCTGCAGTTCCCAGATTTGAGTCCCCACTGTCCCAGCATTGAGATTTATCTCCGTTACCCTCCATTCTGCTCTCGTTAAGTCGTGGTACATCGATGGGCTTGGAAATATCGCAGTCCGTGGGATGGAACGTAAAGACGTGGCCCATCTTATGCAGAAGAGGCATACACCGTTCACGTTAAAATCAGGAAGCTGTGTCCTAATACTGCCCAGTGGGTTCCCTTCCTCAAACCTTCTTTAAACACTTGGGGTTCCTGTGATTTGGACTTTTACCGCATTATTTGTAAAAAAAAAAAAGCGCTGCTCAGAGGTAAAACAACCCAACCCTGATTTCTTTCCACTTTGGACGAAACAGTATATACGTTTTTTTCTTTTTTTTAGCAATTCTGTTAAGGAAAATAAATTGTGAATTACTCATTTTGTGAAAACCTAGACCATATACCTATCGTTCTTTTTGTTTCGACAGATTTTTTGTAACCATATATAATACTAACAGCCTATGTCCCTTCCAATTCTAAGGAATAAGAAGCATTTGCAATTCCATTGCCAATACATAAGTGTATAGATTTTGCTCTTTGAAAAAGACAATTCTGAAGATCTTGAATTTACGCGACTCACAGTTCTGATAAAAAAAATGTGTATTTTGCAAGTCTCAAATAGTTCTATGCGACGCATTTATTAATTCACTCCCATATTTTTACCAACGGTCGAAAATTTTCCTTAATGTGTTTACTTTTCACATTTCTACTTCTAAACGATTGTGGTACTTATTCCAATACGTGGTTCGGATGAGACGTTAAGCCGTGGCCCCGTGTGCGGGAGAATCATACCTGTGCACGTTAGAGAACACGCTGGATGGCCTTGACGGGAGGCTACCATCTGTCTCCCAACAGTCGTTCCAATGGATCCCTTCCCCAAACCTTCTCTGAGCCTTCGGGATCCATGTAACCTGGCCCATGGTGTGCAAAAAAGTGCCGCTCAGAGGTAAAACAACCCAACCCAACCCAAAAACACTTACCTCTACACCTAGGGTAAGAATTACTTCTACTCAATTCAAAACACATACCTCTTACCAGGAACTAAAAACACCAAGCTATGCACCTAGTACTATACGTATATCTACTACGAATCGAAAGTATCTTCTTCAACTATAAATTGAAGCCGCCTACCTCTACGACGAATTAAAACTAACAGCTTCTACTACGAATAAAAACCCAACTCTACTACGAATTAAAAACACTTACCTCTACAATGAATAAAAACCGAACTCTACTACGAATTTTAAAACACTCACCTCTACACCTAGGGTAAGAATTACTTTTAGTCAATTCAAAACACATACCTCTTACCAGGAACTAAAATCACCAAGCTATGCACCTAGTACTATACGTATATCTACTACGAATCGAAATTATCTTCTTCAACTATAAATTGAAGCCGCCTACCTCTACGATGAATTAAAACTAACAGCTCCTACTATGAATAAAACCCAACTCTACTACGAATTAAAAACACTTACCTCTACAATGAATAAAAACCGAACTCTACTACGAATTTTAAAACATTCACCTCTACTATGAACAAAAACCTAACTCCACTACAATTTTAAACACTTACCTTTACTCTGAATAAAAACCTAACTCTACTACGAATTTGAAACACTTACCTCTACTATGAATAAAAACATAACTCTACTACGAATTAAAAACACCTACCTCTACTACGAATAGGAAAACACACCTTCCCCGATTACGAATTGAAAACTCTTACCTCTACTATGAATAAAAACCCACCTGTACTGTGAATAAAAACCCACCTCTACTACGATTAAAAACACCTATCTCTACTACATGACGCATTTCAGTGTATCCCGTAGAAAGAAATACTTAAGCATGTAAAAAATCAGATACAGAGCCAGATATATATAACTGTTTATTTTCATACTGACTAAATTATCTTTTATGCGAATTGCTTGATACTATTTTTAACATTAAATATCATTTAATAAAATCGTACGGATTTAACCGAAAGGCATGAATGATCCCAAGCTTTCGTTTGGGTTGTTTTACCTCTGAGCGGCACTTTTTTGCACACCATGGGCTAAATGGCCAGGTCACATGGACCCCGAAGGCTCAGAGAAGGTTGGGGGAGGGGACCCACTGGAACAGCTGTTGGGAGACAGATGTAAGCCTCCCGTCAAGGCCATCCAGTGTGTTCTTTAACGTGCACAGAGTATGGCTCTCCCGCACACGGGGCCACGGCTTAACGTCCCATCCGAAGGACCAGCTGGGACTCGAACCTGGGAACTACAGATTACGAACGTGGCGCGCTACCGACTGAGCCCCCCCTCCGCCCCCCCCCAAGCTTTCAGAGAATACCTGTCTTCTAAAAAAAGATTTATTGACTTTTTTTCTATGGTGAGGAGTATTAAAATAGGCTCAGTCATCCAATAAAAAATTCTCTATCTCTGTCCATGTGTAACCTAGTGACGTTGCCATCGGAGAACAATTGACTACATATCGAAATAAATTTTACTAGATTATTACAAAATTAGTTTTCATTGAATGGCAACTTGATTGCACCGTGATAGTAAACAGTTCCTGCGTTATGTCCCAATGGTTATAATCGAGTGAATAGTGGTGCTGTGAAATATTTGCCGGAATAATTGCATTTTTCAATGGAATATTTTGTGTTAAATTATAAACTCTCTTTTCTGTGATGGAAAAACAGATTTGATAACAGTTTGTACAGCATTCGAAAATTTAAATCATTTCTTTATCCATTCTGCAAGTATGAGGACAGATCAGTCACTTCTCTGGAAATATATATATTTTTTTCAGGTTTAAGACCCACCTGGGCCAACGTTGAGATTTATCTCTTCAAAACCTCCTTACCCTGTCTTCTGCCAGTAGGGGGAGGGTAGGGGGGGACTCAGTCGGTAGTGCGCCAGGCTCGTAATCTGTAGTTCCCAGGTTCGAGTCCCAGCTGGATCAGCGTTGAGATTTATCTCTGCAAAATTCCCCGCCTTGCCCACGGTCGGTAGGGGACACCGATGGGCTTGGAAAGACCGCCGTCCGTCGGATGGGACGTTAAGCCGTGGCCCCGTGTGTGGGAGAGCCATACCGTGTGCACGTTAAAGAACACGCTGGATGGCCTTGACGGGAGGCTACCATCAGTCTCCCAACAGCTGTTCCAGTGGGTCCCCTCCCCCAACCTTCTCTGAGCCTTCGGGGTCCATGTAATCTGGCCATTTAGCCCAGGTTGTGCAAAAAAGTGCCGCTCAGAGGTAACCTAATTCAAATCTGCCAGTAGGGAATACCGGTAGGCTTTGAAAAGCCGCCGTTCGTCGGATGGGACGTTAAGCAGTGATTCCGTGAGCAGGAAAATCATACCCTGTCCACGCTCAATGTGGATTTTTTAAAATTTTTAAATTTTAAATTAAACATAAATTTAAAAATGGAATTTTTCCAGCAGTTTTGAAAATAGCAATTATTGTACAAATTCATAAAAGAAAACACGCTGGATGACGCTGACGGAGGCTACCATCTGTCTCCCAACAGCTATCTAGTTAGTCCCCTCCTCTCAGCATTCTCTGAGCCCTCGGGGTCCTTGTGACCAGGCCATTTAACCCCATTGTGTGAAACAAAGTGCCTCTCGATGAGTAAGGGTTCACCGATGGACATAGCAAAGCCGCCGTCCGTCGGATGAGACGTAAAGCCGTGTGCAAAAGAGCCATACCTAGAGTACATTAAAGAACACTCTAAATGGCCTTGATGGGAGGCTACTCTCTGTCTCCTAAGAGCTGCTTAGTTGATCCTCTCCTCTCAGCATTCTCCGAGCCCTCTGGGTCCTTGTGGCCTGGCCATTTAGCCCCATTGTGTGAATAAAAGTTCCTCTCGATGAGTAAGGGGTCACCGATGGTCTTGGAAAAGTCACCGTTCATCGGATGTACTATAAATTAATTATGTGGGAATGACATAGAGAGAAAAATTTTAAATCTAGAAATTAATGATGAGGGGGAGATATACTCTGTGAATAGGAATCCTCGTTTGCTATCAAACCGATTTAATAAGTATTTTAAAGACATTGTTGAAACTTTGGTTAACTCTTCAAGTAGTGATGATACCTTCATATGTGATTTACAGGGACATATAAATAGTAATTTTTTGTCGAATACATTGCGGAACCACAAATTAATGAAGTTATAAATAGCCTAGAAAATGGAAAATCAAGTGGTTTTGATGGCATTACTGCAAAAATTGTCAAGGAAATTTATCCAGAAATAAAAGGGTTTTTTTTTGTTTATTATTGAACAAATCCTTTCAGCAGGGAATTTTTCCAGAAGTTTTGAAAATAGCAATTATTGTACCAATTCATGAATGAGGGGAAGCAAAACGTCTGGGAAATTATAGACCAATATCGTTGTTGTCTATATTCTCGAAAATATACGAAAAACTGGTAAAGCAAAAAAAAATATCTTAGATAGAAATATCTTTATTTCTCCAAGTCAGTTTGGATTCAGAAAAGATACAGGAACAGAAAATGCGGTATTGGAATTGACTTCCACGATATATAATAATAGTCTAAACGAAAACCAAAAATCAGTAATTCTATTTCTAGATATCAAAAAAACCTTCGATACTGTTTCATGTGAAATTTTATTGTGCAAATTACAAGCAGCTGAGTTTAGGGAGAATTATGCTGAAATGGTTTCAAAGCTATTCAATTAACACGAAACAAAGGGCAAGAATTGAAAATAAAATCAGTGTTGAAGTTACATTGCAATTTGGAGTGCCCCAGGGATCTGTATTGGGTTCAGTGCTCTTTTTAATCTATATTAAATGACTTGTGTGATTTACGGTTAAATGGTAAAAATAATTACTTTTCGCAGATGACACAACAATATTTTTTTCTGGTAGAGAAGACATAATAATTAACCAAATAAACGATGATTTATGTAAAAGAGCAGACTGGTTCCATAAGAATAGATTGGTGTTAAACATCAAGAAAGCAAAGTATATGAACATTAGAATTAGGGAAAATGAAACAGATTATTTTAAAGAGAAGCTAAATTATCATCAAAGATCCTGAAGTGCTGATATATGTAGATGGGAAAGTATTGAAGGAGGAGAGAGATATTGCTATTTAGGAATAATTATAGACAGAAAATTAACTTGGAATTTACAAATAAAAAACATCTGTAAAAATCAATGCAGTAATCCCTAAAATGTATTATATCAGGAATTTTGCAGACTTATCTTTATTAAAAATTATTTATAATGCTTGGATTAAATCTTATATCAACTATGGTATTCTCTCACGGGGGAGAGCTTATGACACATATATTAAACCGTTAGAGGGAGTTTAAAACCATATAATTAGGTGCATGCTAAGAAGGAGAAGAAGAGAAAGTATAATTCAGGATTATCATGGGCATCTGGCAAGTGAGAAAACTATATATATTTTTAATGTTATCAAATGTGAAAGAAAACTTGGAATGAACAAAACATCAGAGCCTTGCGGTTAATACTAGATTATCCAAAAATTTATAATTGGAAGAGTTTTTCGCAACAAAGAATATTATTACCAGGCATTACATTTATATATCTCCAAGATTATATAATTTGGAATCAAATTAAATAACGGATGTAAGAAACGTAAATGAATTTGTTAAAGAACTTAAAAAAATGGATATTAGAGCTAAACTTAAAAAATGTTAAATTTTTACTTAAAAAAAAGAATTATATGGAAATATTAAATGTAAAATTATTCCTTAAATATTAAAGATCATGCCAAATGTATGAACATGTTTTTTATTTATAAACCCCACAAACGAATTTTACTCGTATGGAATTCGGAATGCGCTAACAGTTGGTATGTTTTACTTCTGAGCGGCACTCTTTTGCACACAATGAGCTAAATGGCCAGGTCACAAGGACCCCCGAGGGCTCAGAAAAAGTTGGGGGAGGAAACCCACTGTAACATCTGTTGGGAGACAGATAATAACCTCCCGTCAAGGCTATCCAGCGTGTTCTTTAACGTGCACAATGCATAGCTCTCCCGCACACAGGATCACGGCTTAACGTCCCATCCAATGGACGGCGGCCTTTCCAAGCCCATCAGTGTACTCTAGTAACCGAGGGCAGGTTCGAGTGTTTTGCGGAGATAAATCTCAACGCTGATGGGACTCAAAGCTGGGAACTGTAGATTACGAGTCTGGCCCGGTAGCTACCAGCCCCAAACTTTTAAAGATTTCAAACCTTCGTAAAGGAAAAACATAATTCTGTTTAAAAACCAGATTTCCAATATTCTCCAGAATTAATACGCAAAGTGCGGATCTCAACGACCAAGGGTTGGGTTGTTTTACCTATGAGCGGCACTTTTTTTGCACACCATGGGCTAAATGGCCAGGTCACATGGACCCCGAAGGCTCAGAGAAGGTTTGGGGAGGGGACCCACTGGAACAGCTGTTGGGAGACAGATGGTAGCCTCCCCTCAAGGCCATCCAGCGTGTTCTTTAACGTGCACAGGGTATGGCTCTCCCGCACACGGGGCCACGGCTTAACGTCCCATCCGACGGACGGCGGTCTTTCCAAGCCCATCGGTGTCCCCTACTGACCGTGGGCAAGGCGGGGAATTTTGCGGAGATAAATCTCAACGCTGACCCAGCTGGGACTCGAACCTGGGAACTACAGATTACGAGCCTGGCGCGCTACCGACTGAGCCACCCCCGCCCCTCTCAACGACCAAAATCTACATTTGGGAATAAGACTAAGTCCAAGAAAGTAACAAAGGAATCCAATGGAATGAAGTCAGCTGACCTGGATCTCCAGCACCCTCCCGCTTGACGGCCAACCAAGAAAAATTCACGAGGCATTTCATTGTTGCTCGAGTTGTGCGTCGTGTCGCTGCACGTTGATGGGACGAGCTCGTCTTCTTCCCCAATAGCAATGAATCCTGTTACGCTTTGTTCATAGCGATCAACATTTGCGCTTGTCTCTCTTGTGGGGAAGATTGGTCTGACCATCATGTCGATGCCGTGCCATTATCTTGTGTCGGTTGACTTCAAGGAGAATGGCCGAGCAGGTAAATATCCAAAGAAAGACAATAGCGAGCAAGACTTACCTTTATTTGATCGCGAGTGAGTTTTCCTGTTACGTATGGCAATGGATAGCGTTAGAAACTTTGGGGGTTGTTGGGTTGGGTTGTTTTACCTCTGAGCGGCACTTTTTTTACACACAATGGGCCAAATGGCCAGGTCACATGGACCCCGAAGGCTCAGAGAAGGTTGGGGGAGGGGACCCACTGGAACAGCTGTTGGGAGACAGATGGTAGCCTCCCGTCAAGGCCAACCAGCGTGTTCTTTAACGTGCACAGGGTATGGCTCTCCCACACACGGGGCCACGGCTTAACGTCCCATCCGACGGACGGCGGCCTTTCCAAGCCCATCGGTGTCCCCTACTGACAGTGGGCAGGGCGGAGAATTTTGCGGAGATAAATCTCAATGCTGACCCAGCTCGGACTCGAACCTGGGAACTACAGATTACGAGCCTGGCGCGCTACCGACTGAGACACCCCCGCCCTGCTTTGGAAAGGTGTTCGCTTTGTATGTGTGCTGTTTTGAGGCTGTGGCTGATCTGAAAACTGAGAGGCGGTATGGGATAGGTTACTGCGTTCGGCGAGGATTAAATGGCACACAGATAGTCGTAGAAAGGACTCAAGTGTACGGAGAATATTACTTGAAACAAAGCGAGATTTTCAGGCGACGGAAACGCTTCACAGACGGGCCCTATTCCACAGAGGACGATCCAAGGTATGAGCAACCAAGCTTTGCACTCTATACAAATAAGAAAGAAATCACTCTGTCGTCGATTGCATTTTAGAGGAAAATTGTCTGAGAGAAATAGAAGAGTGATCAATTGCAGAGGAAAAATTGTGTGAGACCAATAATAGAGTAAGAAATTGCAGATAAAAAATTGTCTGTAGAAATTGTCTGAAAAATTGTATAGTAGAATAACCAATTGTGGAGAAAAAATTGTCTGAGAACAATAATGGAGCAACAAATTGTAGAGAAAAAATTGTCGGAGACCAATAGTAAAGTAACAAATTGTGGAGGAAAAATTGTCTGAGACCAATAGTAGAAAAATAAATTGTGGAGGTAATATTGTCCCGGCTCAGACAATTTTTCCTCTAATATGTAATCGACGATAGAGTGATTTCTTTCTGGTCTGTTAAATCGAAGCGTGGAGATTTTTCAATTTAACTATTCTCTATATACTCGAATCATTTGCGCGAAAATCTGTGCACCACTTGAAGCCTCTCCGAACACAGTAATGAATCACACACTCAGTTTTACAGATCACACGTAGTCTGCAAAAGATCACACACACATAAAAGGGGCGAGGGCGGCTCAGTCGGTAGCGCGCCAGGCTCGTAATCTGTAGTTCCCAGGTTCGAGTCCCAGCTGGGTCAGCGTTGAGATTTATCTCCGCAAAATTCCCCGCCCTGCCCACGGTCAGTAGAGGACACCGATGGGCTTGGAAAGACCGCCGTCCGTCGGATGGGACCTTAAGCCGTGGCTCCGTATGCGGGAGAGACATATCCTGTGCACGTTAAAGAACACGCTGGATGGCCTTGACGGGGGGGCTACCATCTGTCTCCCAACAGCTGTTCCAGTGGGTTCCCTCCCCCAACCTTCTCTGAGCCTTCGGGGTCCATGTGACCTGGCTATTTAGCCCATGGTGTGCAAAAAAGTGCCGCTCAGAGGTAAAACAACCCAAACCCAACCTTCTCTGAGCCTTGAAGGTCCATGTGATCTGGCTATTTAGCCCATGGTGTGCAAAAAAAGTGCCGCTCAGAAGTAAAACAACCCAACCCCTCCCCCAACCTTCTCTGAGCCTTCGGGGTCCATGTGATCTGGCCATTTAGCCCATGGTGTGCAAAAAAGTGCCGCTCAGAGGTAAAACAACCTAACCTTTAAGGAGTCGTGCTTTGCTACATATCATGTACATAAGAAAATCTAATTCTAACTCAAACCTACTAGAGAACGAACGTTTAATTCTCACTGTGTTATGTGCATTGTTCTCTTCGTTTGAATAAAGATCTCTCACAAACAATATTAATGCCATTCTTGCGCTATACGTAACATATAACTAGATATTTATGTGTGAAACAATAAGAATTATTATTATTCAGAAAAAGGTCTTTTGCTTTATGATAGCTTAGTATTGAGCACCGGACACTACCGAGCCTGATAAAAACTTATTTCTTATGCAGATAGGGATGGAGTCAGGTTTACACGGAAGCACGCGAACCTCGTAATCTGCAGTTCCTAAGTTCGAATCCCAGCTGGGTCAGCGTTGAGATTTATCTCCACACACGCCCTGCCCTCGGTCAGAAAGGGGACACCGATGGGATTTGAAAATCTGCCGTCCATCAGTTGTGACTTTAAGCCATAGCCCATATGTTAGACAGTCATACCCTCTGCACGTTGAAAAATGTGTTGCATGCCTTGAAGGGAGGTTACCATTTGTCACCTAACAGCTGTCCAGTGGGTCTTCTTTCTCAACTCCCCGCCCTCCCCACGGTCAGTAGGGGACACCGATGAGCTTGGAAAAGCCGTGGTTCCGTGTGTATGAGAGCCATAACTCTGTGACGTTAAAGAACAAGCTGGATGGCCTTTACAGGAGTCTACCATCTGTCTCATAACAGCTTTCCAATGGGTCCTTTCCCCCAACCTTCTCTGATGCTTCGGGGTCCTTGTAACCGGAACATTTAGCCCAATGTGTGCAAAAAAGTGCCAAAAAACTCAGTCCTAACATCGCAACTTTTGATAGCTTCCTAACTTGCACTCTCAAAATGTGCCATAACTCGGCAGGAAAGCATTTCTGTCCCCATGTTAACATCAACTTTTTTCATCACTTCGCGCGTGGGACGTGGGGTGGCTCAGTCGGTAGCGCGTCAGGCTCGTAATCTGCAGTTACCAGATTCGAGTCCCAACTGGGTCAGCGTCGAGATTTATCTCCACAAAATTCCCCGCCTTGCCCACGGTCAGTAGGGAACACCGATGGGCTTGGAAAGGCCGACGTCCGTCGGATGGGACGTTAAGCCGTGGCCCCCGTGCGAGAGAGCCATACCCTGTGCACGTTAAAGAACATGCTGGATGGCCTTGACGGGAGGCTACCATCTGTCTCCCAACAGCTGTTCCAGTGGGTGCCCTCCCCCAACCTTCTCTGAGCCTTTCGGGGTCCTTGTGACCTGGCGATTTAGCCCATGGTATGCAAAAAAAGTGCCGCTCAGAGGTAAAACAAACCAAACCATCACTTCGCACAGTAGAACACGTTCTCAAAGTTCGATTAGACCTTTACGAAGAAAAACAACCTGGATAGAATTCATTCAAAACTTTCTTTTAATAAATACGAAACTTTCTTCTCTTGCTACTATAAAAAGAAACCTCCTCAGATAAAGAAAAATTTTTACATTGATGAACGTCATTTCTATTAATGTAAAGAATATCGATCGCTAGAATAACATAAAATGATCAATTATCAGTGAAAGAAAGAACTAAAAAAGTTTGGAGCAGAACTACCAGATTCTAAGAGCCCATAGAGACGTGGCATTTGCGTTTTATATGCTGTTCTGAAGATCGTAACTAGTGGTAATATCTTTCCTTCCACAGTCGTTACATTACGGTCAAGACACCCGTGGGACAAGGAAATTTGACTCCATCCATCCTACAAGAGATTACGACTTCTTCCCCCGAGACGTAGGTCAGAGAGGATGGAAGTCTTGTCCAGCGGCATGCTATCTCTATTAGATTATTAGTGGGGAAGCAGGAGGACACAGTATTCTCAATTATTAATGGTAATGACCTTCTTTTCTGTTGTAAGAGGGTTGAGACAGCGCACTGTAGTGGGAATGGGTGATTGGCTATGAAGAGCTCTTACTCTTTCTTTCTTAACTACTATCGTAAGAATTGTTTCAGCTTTAGGCAGCTCCGAATGGGTACGAATGGAAATAAGAATTGGAAATATAGCCTATCACCTTTGGAGAATATGGGATGATCCTTTTGGAAGAGAATCAAGTTTTTAATTTTACTATTTTTAACAGTGGGTAGGTTGTTTTACCTCTGAGCGGCACTTTTTATACAACTATAACCTGGAAGCCAATAATACAACCAATAATGGCAATAACTGCAACCTGGAAATTGCAGATTATGAGCCTGTTGCATTATTGACTGAATTATTCTCTACACTACGTGACAGGAGGTTACTATTTATCTGTCTCTTAGGACCCCCTTCCGTCAACTTTCTCTCAATCCTTGGGGTCTTGTGTCCTGGTCATTCAGTCCATTATGTGCAAAAAAGTATCCCTCAGAGACCACCCAACCCAAAGCATCAGCGACCTCTAACGACGGAGATTAAAAATTTCTGAAGATTTGGAAAATATAAATAAAAAAATGTCATTTATATCTATTCAACTTAAAAAAAAATGAATTTTTCATTTATGTAGTTGGGTTGGGTTGTTTTACGTCTGAGCGGCACTTTTTTGCATACCATGGGCTAAATGGCCAGGTCACATGGACCCCGAAGGCTCAGAGAAGGTAGGGGGAGGTAACCCACTGGAACAGCTGTTAGGAGGCAGATGGTAGCTCCCCGTCAAGGCCATCCAGCGTGTTCTTTAACGTGTACAGGGTATGGTTCTCCCGTACACAGAGCCACGGCTTAGCGTACCATTCGACGGACGTCGGCCTTTCCAAGCCCATCGGTGTCCCCTATTAGACCGTGGGCAGGCCGGAGAATTATCTCAACGCTGACCCAGCTGGGACTCGAACCTGGGAACTGCAGATTAGGAGCCTCACGCGCTACCGACTGAGCCACCCCCTCCCCCATTTATCTAGTAAAGCGAAGAAAGTTGCATGTCACCCCTATCCCCTAGGGTATCGGGAAAATCGTTGCAGCCAGAGTACACCCTTTCACGATCACCACCCAGGACCAAAAAAATCGTTGCAGCCAGAGTACACCCTTTCACGATCACCACCCAGGACCAAAAAAAATCGTTGCAGCCAGAGTAAACCCTTTCACGATCACCACCCAGGACCCAAAAAAATCGTTGCAGCCAGAGTAAACCCTTTCACGATCACCACCCAGGACCAAAAAAAATCGTTGCAGCCAGAGTAAACCCTTTCACGATCACCACCCAGGACCAAAAAAATCGTTGCAGCCAGAGTAAACCCTTTCACGATCACCACCCAGGACCAAAAAATTCGTTGCAGCCAGAGTAAACCCTTTCACGATCACCACCCAGGACCAAAAAAAATCGTTGCAGCCAGAGTAAACCCTTTCACGATCACCACCCAGGACCAAAAAAAATCGTTGCAGCCAGAGTAAACCCTTTCACGATCACCACCCAGGACCAAAAAAAATCGTTGCAGCCAGAGTAAACCCTTTCACGATCACCACCCAGAACCAAAAAAATCGTTGCAGCCAGAGTAAACCCTTTCACGATCACCACCCAGGACCAAAAAAAATCGTTGCAGCCAGAGTAAACCCTTTTACGATCACCACCCAGGACCAAAAAAATCGTTGCAGCCAGAGTAAACCCTTTCACGATCACCACCCAGGACCAAAAAAAATCGTTGCAGCCAGAGTAAACCCTTTCACGATCACCACCCAGGACCAAAAAAAATCGTTGCAGCCAGAGTAAACCCTTTCACGATCACCACCCAGAACCAAAAAAATCGTTGCAGCCAGAGTAAACCCTTTCACGATCACCACCCAGGACCAAAAAAATCGTTGCAGCCAGAGTAAACCCTTTCACGATCACCACCCAGGACCAAAAAAAATCGTTGCAGCCAGAGTAAACCCTTTCACGATCACCACCCAGGACCAAAAAAAATCGTTGCAGCCAGAGTAAACCCTTTCACGATCACCACCCAGGACCAAAAAAAATCGTTGCAGCCAGAGTAAACCCTTTCACGATCACCACCCAGAACCAAAAAAATCGTTGCAGCCAGAGTAAACCCTTTCACGATCACCACCCAGGACCAAAAAAATCGTTGCAGCCAGAGTAAACCCTTTCACGATCACCACAAAGGACCAAAAAAAATCGTTGCAGCCAGAGTAAACCCTTTCACGATCACCACCCAGGACCAAAAAAAATCGTTGCAGCCAGAGTAAACCCTTTCACGATCACCACCCAGGACCAAAAAAATCGTTGCAGCCAGAGTAAACCCTTTCACGATCACCACCCAGGAATAAAAAAAATCGTTGCAGCCAGAGTAAACCATTTCACGATCACCACCCAGGACCAAAAAAAATCGTTGTAGCCAGAGTAAACCCTTTCACGATCACCACCCAGGACCAAAAAAAAATCGTTGCAGCCAGAGTAAACCCTTTCACGATCACCACCCAGGACCAAAAAAATCGTTGCAGCCAGAGTAAACCCTTTTACGATCACCACCCAGGACCAAAAAAAATCGTTGCAGCCAGAGTAAACCCTTTCACGATCTCCACCCAGGACCAAAAAAAATCGTTGCAGCCAGAGTAAACCCTTTCACGATCACCACCCAGGACCAAAAAAAATCGTTGCAGCCAGAGTAAACCCTTTTACGATCACCACCCAGGACCAAAAAAAATCGTTGCAGCCAGAGTAAACGCTTTCACGATCACCACCCAGGACCAAAAAAATCGTTGCAGCCAGTGTAAACCCTTTTAACGATCACCACCCAGGACCAAAAAAATCGTTGCAGCCAGAGTAAACCCTTTCACGATCACCACCCAGGACCAAAAAAATCGTTGCAGCCAGAGTAAACCCTTTCACGATCACCACCCAGGACCAAAAAAAATCGTTGTAGCCAGAGTAAACCCTTTCACGATCACCACCCAGGACCAAAAAAAATCGTTGCAGCCAGAGTAAACCCTTTCACGATCACCACCCAGGACCAAAAAAAATCGTTGCAGCCAGAGTAAACCCTTTTACGATCACCACTCAGGACCAAAAAAAATCGTTGCAGCCATAGTAAACCCTTTCACGATCACCACCCAGGACCAAAAAAAATCGTTGCAGCCAGAGTAAACCCTTTCACGATCACCACCCAGGACCAAAAAAAATCGTTTCAGCCAGAGTAAACCCTTTCACGATCACCACCCAGAACCAAAAAAATCGTTGCAGCCAGAGTAAACCCTTTCACGATCACCACCCAGGACCAAAAAAATCGTTGCAGCCAGAGTAAACCCTTTCACGATCACCACCCAGGACCAAAAAAAATCGTTGCAGCCAGAGTAAACCCTTTCACGATCACCACCCAGGACCAAAAAATCGTTGCAGCCAGAGTAAACCCTTTCACGATCACCACCCAGGACCAAAAAAAATCGTTGCAGCCAGAGTAAACCCTTTCACGATCACCACCCAGGACCAAAAAAATCGTTGCAGCCAGAGTAAACCCTTCCACGATCACCACCCAGGACCAAAAAAAATCGTTGCAGCCAGAGTAAACCCTTTCACGATCACCACCCAGGACCAAAAAAATCGTTGCAGCCAGAGTAAACCCTTTTACGATCACAACCCAGGACCAAAAAAAATCGTTGCAGCCAGAGTAAACCCTTTCACGATCACCACCCAGGACCAAAAAAAATCGTTGCAGCCAGAGTAAACCCTTTCACGATCACCACCCAGAAAAAAAAATCGTTGCAGCCAGAGTAAACCCTTTCACGATCACCACCCAGGACCAAAAAAATCGTTGCAGCCAGAGTAAACCCTTTCACGATCACCACCCAGAACCAAAAAAAATCGTTGCAGCCCAAAGTAACCCTTTCACGATCACCACCCAGGACCAAAAAAAAATCGTTGCAGCCAGAGTAAACCCTTTTACGATCACCACCCAGGACCAAAAAAATCTTTGCAGCCAGAGTAAACCCTTTCACGATCACCACCCAGGACCAAAAGAAATCGTTGCAGCCAGAGTAAACCCTTTCACGATCACCACCCAGGACCAAAAAAAAAAAAAATCGTTGCAGCCAGAGTAAACCCTTTCACGATCACCACCCAGGACCAAAAAAATCGTTGCAGCCAGAGTAAACCCTTTCACGATCACCACCCAGGACCAAAAAAAATCGTTGCACCCAGAGTAAACCCTTTCACGATCACCACCCAGGACCAAAAAAAAATCGTTGCAGCCAGAGTAAACCCTTTCACGATCACCACCCAGGACCAAAAAAATCGTTGCAGCCAGAGTAAACCCTTTCACGATCACCACCCAGGACCAAAAAAAATCGTTGCAGTCAGAGTAAACCCTTTCACGATCACCACCCAGGACCAAAAAAATCGTTGCAGCCAGAGTAAACCCTTTCACAATCACCACCCAGGACCAAAAAAAATCGTTGCAGCCAGAGTAAACCCTTTTACGATCACCACTCAGGACCAAAAAAAATCGTTGCAGCCAGAGTAAACCCTTTCACGATCACCACCCAGGACCAAAAAAAATCGTTTCAGCCAGAGTAAACCCTTTCACGATCACCACCCAGAACCAAAAAAATCGTTGCAGCCAGAGTAAACCCTTTCACGATCACCACCCAGGACCAAAAAAATCGTTGCAGCCAGAGTAAACCCTTTCACGATCACCACCCAGGACCAAAAAAAATCGTTGCAGCCAGAGTAAACCCTTTCACGATCACCACCCAGGACCAAAAAATCGTTGCAGCCAGAGTAAACCCTTTCACGATCACCACCCAGGACCAAAAAAATCGTTGCAGCCAGAGTAAACCCTTTCACGATCACCACCCAGGACCAAAAAAATCGTTGCAGCCAGAGTAAACCCTTTCACGATCACCACCCAGGACCAAAAAAAAATCGTTGCAGCCAGGGTAAACCCTTTTACGATCAGCACCCAGGACCAAAAAAATCTTTGCAGCCAGAGTAAACCCTTTCACGATCACCACCCAGGACCAAAAAAAATCGTTGCAGCCAGAGTAAACCCTTTCACGATCACCACCCAGGACCAAAAAAAATCGCTGCAGCCAGAGTAAACTCTTTCATGATCACCAACCAGGACCAAAAAAAAAAATTCGTTGCAGCCAGAGTAAACCCTTTCACGATCACCACCCAGGACCAAAAAAATCGTTGCAGCCAGAGTAAACCCTTTCACGATCACCACCCAGGACCAAAAAAAATCGTTGCAGCCAGAGTAAACCCTTTCACGATCACCACCCAGGACCAAAAAAATCGTTGCAGCCAGAGTAAACCCTTTCACGATCACCACCCAGGACCAAAAAAAAAATCGTTGCAGCCAGAGTAAACCCTTTCACGATCACCACCCAGGACCAAAAAAAATCGTTGCAGCCAGAGTAAACCCTTTCACGATCACCACCCAGGACCAAAAAAAATCGTTGCAGCCAGAGTAAACCCTTTCACGATCACCACCCAAGACCAAAAAAAATCGTTGCAGCCAGAGTAAACCCTTTCACGATCACCACCCAGGACCAAAAAAAATCGTTGCAGCCAGAGTAAACCCTTTCACGATCACCACCCAGAACCAAAAAAAATCGTTGCAGCCAGAGTAAACCCTTTCACGATCACCACCCAGGGCCAAAAAAAATCGTTGCAGCCAGAGTAAACCCTTTCACGATCACCACCCAGGGCCAAAAAAAATCGTTGCAGCCAGAGTAAACCCTTTTACGATCTCCACCCAGGACGAAAGTTTGGAGTTTCTAGCCTAAACAGGTCACTTGCATTATTCGTTTAAAGTTTCACGTTTTCGGCATTTAGTGTCTTCTAACGATCGAAACTGAAATCTTCTAGAGTAGGGGTTCTCAACGTGGAGTACGCTGTAAAATTTTTTTGGGTACGCCGTGAGAGCTCAAAAGTAGCTAGATCTAGTAACAAAGTTCTATTCCCATTGTTATATTATAACTGTAGTTTTATTTATCTGTAACTACTCAACAGCACAAGAAAATGGACGGGGGTGGCTCAGTCGGTAGCGCGCCAGGCTCGTAATCTGTAGTTCCCAGGTTCGAGTCCCAGCTGAGTTAGCGTTGAGATTAATCTGTAGTTCCGAGGTTCGAGTCCCAGCTGGGTCGCGTTGAGATTTATCTCCGCAAAATTCCCCGCTCTGCCCACAGTCAGTAGGGGACACCAATGGGCTTGGAAAGGCCACCGTCCGTCGGATGGGACGTTAAGCCGTGGCCCAGTGTGCAGAAAGTCATACCCTGTGCACGTTAAAGAACACGCTGGATGGCCTTGACGGGAGGCTACCATCTGTCTCCCAACAGCTGTTCCAGTGGGTCCCCTCCCCCAACCTTCTCTGAGCCTTCGGGGTCCATGTGACCTGGCCATTTAGCCCATGGTGTGCAAAAAAGTGCCGCTCAGAGGTAAAACAACCCAACCAAAAAATCTATCTGTACAAGGGGTACGCGAGTTACATACACATTTCCAGGGGGTACGTGAAGCATAAAAGGTTGAGAACCACTGGTCTAGAGGAATGTTTTTCAACCGATGTATCGTGAGCATGACCTAGGTGTCCCTCGAAATATCACACCGAAAAATTAGATTTTTTCATTAATTTAAATTTTTAATAATTACTAGCTAAACAGCGTCTCGTTTTTATTCCAATTTTGATTTTAACTGCACTGAAAGTTAGATTTGCCCGTTATTCCTTCTCCTTCCAGTCTTTAGTACAGATGCAACACAAAGAATTGCCAGGCGTTTCCCAGGTGTTTCCCAGGTTGTTGCTGACTTCCAGGTTATTGCTTTATATTTTTAACAGATTTTGGTACAGTCGCTCAAAAAAGTATCCGAACACTATGGTTGATTACGGAATTCAGAAAAAATATCTGGCAACGATTTTTTTAGAAATTAGTGATCTGGCAACCTTCGTGTCACGTGACACGAAGGTTGCCACATCACTAATTTCTAAATAAAAAACGTTACCAGATATTTTTTTCTGAATTCTGTAATCAACCATAGTGTTCGGATACTTTTTTGAGCGACTGTAGGTGGTCATATTATTTTGATACTAGATCGTGTGGGCTCACTCACGGAAATATTGAGCGTGTGCAGTTACCGTTCACAGCAAACTGGAGTGTGTGCAGTAACTGCACACGCTCCAGTTTGCTGTGAACGGTAACTGGAGCGTGTACAGTTGCTGCACACGCTCCAGATATTTTTCCTGAATTCTGTAATCACGTGACACGAAGGTTGCCAGATCACTAATTTCTAAAAAAAAACGTTGCGAGATATTTTTTCTGAATTCTGTAATCAACCGTAATGTTCGGATACTTTTTTGAGCGATTGTACCCTCTGATTTTCGTGATACCCTACGGAAAGGTCCCAAATTTCGCACATGGGTTCCCTTTCAGTGACTTGGTGTTGCGTTCAAAAATCAGGTTTGGACCTCTAATGGGACCAGTTAAAATAATAATTCCTTTAGGAATGTGGAGGATCTGGAAACGGCAGCAGATTCAAATATTATTTTGACTCTTTCGTTCAGAGTTAGTGAGCTGTAAATGGCAACGACGGATTTGGCAGCGATTACTGTTTACCGTAGGATTAGCACGGTAAATAGTTTTGCTTCTATGAAGCCCCGATTTCGCAATTTCGATTTGAAATTTGGCACTGCAACCCAGATAACAACAAGAAACATACTGTGAAAATTGCAAGCGTCTTTCACGATTACTCGATGATTTATGGCTGCCACAGACACACATTACATTATATAAAGGCAAGTCCCAGATGCTCCGGTGGGGCGGGGGTGGCTCAGTCGGTAGCGCGCCAGGCTCGTAATCTGTAGTTCCCAGGTTCGAGTCCCAGCTGGGTCAGCGTTCAGATTTATCTCCGCAAAATTCCCTGCCTTGCCCACGGTCAGTAGGGGACACCGATGGGCTTGGAAAGGCCGCCGTCCGTCGGATGGGACGTTAAGCCATGGCCCAGTGTACGGAAAAGCCATGGCCCAGTGTACGGAAAAGCCATACCCTGTGCACGTTAAAGAACACGCTGGATGGCCTTGACGGGAGGCTACCATCTGTCTCCCAACATCTGTTAAAGTGGATCCCCTCCCCCAACCTTCTCTGAGCCTTCGGGGTCCATGTGACCTGGCCATTTAGCCCATGGTGTGCAAAAAAGTGCCGCTCAGAGGTAAAACAACAACAACAACCCATGATCACCACTACCTACGCCGGGGCAAGACAGTGCCACACAGCTCATCAACGGCTACCTATGGCGAAAAATCCTATAGAAGGAAGGTTCATCCACCGGTCAAAACCTAAATTTAATCTGTTCCCGGGTAGCCACAAAATTGGTATATAGAACCAAGTTGACTCGGATCCCGGGGTGGAGACTCTTCGTTTGGCTTTTCCATCGATAAGCCCGTCGACCGGGGATCCCAAGCCGCGAACCTTCAACTTCGCCCTCTCCATAGTTCCACGGGACGAAGGCCTCCAGCTGCAGTCTTCCGAGCCACAATTTCACCGAGGCTGCGCCGATAAGCCCATTGGACCGGGTTAGCCAAGCCCAGTTCGCAGACCCTCAGCCACAGTCCCTTCACTGGGGCTGCAACCCGGAGCTTCTCAGGGGACAAGTCAATAAGCTCGCTAGATCGGCCCACCCAAACCGATCTGCAGACCTTCAACAGGCCCCTCCACCAGAGGTTACAAGATCTCGTACAAACCACGAATCAACGAACCGTGATCCTACTTCACAGAGGCACCATTCAGCCCCCCCCCCCACCACCACCACATCAAGGTGGTCCTCTATCGGGGGGACCACAGACACACAGACACACATACACAAACACCTTTTATTATTGGGGCGGGGTGGCTCAGTCGGTAGCGCGCCAGACTCGTAATCTGTAGTTCCCAGGTTCGAGTCCCAGCTGGGTCAGCGTTGAGATTTATCTCCGCAAAATTCCCCGCCCTGCCCACGGTCAGTAGGGGACACCGATGAGCTTGGAAAGGCCGCCGTCCGTCGGATGGGACGTTAAGCCGTGGCCCCGTGTGCAGGAGAGCCATACCCTGTGCACGTTAAAGAACACGCTGGATGGCCTTGACGGGAGGCTACCATCTGTCTCCCAACAGCTGTTCCAGTGGGTCCCGTCCCCAAACCTTCTCTGAGCCTTCAGGGTCCATGTGACCTGGCCATTTCGCCCATGGTGTGCAAAAAAAGTGCCGCTCAGAGGTAAAACAACCCAACCCAACCCATCCTGATTTTACGAGCCATTCCTAATATTTATCGTTTCCTAAATATTTATAGAATTGTAGGGGATGATCTGGAAAACGAGCACTGATGTGTGATACGTTACTCTGTTGATCAAAGCTTAAGTGGTACACAGTCAGAAATCACTCAAGTGTATGGAGAATAATGCTTGAAACAAATCACGATTTTCAAGTAACCCAAATTCTTCCCAGACGGGTGCGATTCCGTGGAGGACGACCATAGAACTGGCCAACCAGTCTCCTCTTAATACACTTGGGCCATTTCCGCCATTGTCTGTGGACCACCTAAACCTCACGGAACACAATAAACTATCACATACCGCTGCTCATTTTCAAAACAGCCATAGACTTAAAAACACACACAAACCGTTCTGTGGTTGAGTGGCTAGCGTACTTAGCTACTGATCAAAAGGCCCTGAATTCGAGCCTTGGATAAGGCATAGATGTTTGTGTTATCTTTCTGTTGAAGTGGCGCCATCCTCACAAATTCTTATTTATGGAGTCTTCCTGTTAGACCTCTGTGTAAGCAGTTGCCTGAGGGGGTGAGAAAATGATAGACTGACTTCTGTTATTTGTACTGACTGACTTCTGTTACTTGTACTGAATGACTTCTATTACTTGTACTGAGTGCTGTTACTTTTACTGAATGACTTCTGTTACATGTACTGACTTACTGCTGTTACTTGTACTTATTTACCTGCTACTTGTACTGACTGACATCTGTTACTTGTGCTGACTGACATCTGTTACTTATGCTGACTGACTTCTGTTACTTGTACTGACTGACTTCTGTTGCTTGTGCTGACTGACTTCTGTTGCTTGTGCTGACTTCTGTTGCTTGTACAGGCTGATTTCTGTTATTTGTACTGACTGACTGCTGTTGCTTTTACAGACTAACTTCTGTTACTTGTATTGACTGACTTCTGTTACTTTTATTGATTGACCTCTGTTGCTTGTACTCAATGACCACTGTTACTTGTGCTGACTGAATTCTGTTATTTGTACTGACTGGCTTTTGTTACTTGCATTGACTGACTTTTGTTCCTTGTACTAACTGACCTTTTTTTATTTGTACTGACTGATTTCTGTTACAATACTGGACGTCTCTTACTTGTACTGACTGACTTTTGTTACTTCTACTAACTAACTACTGTTACAGTACTGGACGTCTCTTACTTCTATTGACTGACTTTGTTACTTTACTGACTGCCTTCTGTTACAGTACTGGACGTCTCTTACTTCTACTGACTGACTTTGTTACTTGTACTGACTGACTTCTGTTACAGTACTGGACGTCTCTTACTTCTACTGACTGACTTTGTTACTTGTACTAACTGACTTCTGTTACAGTACTGGACGTCTCTTACTTCTACTGACTGACTTTGATACTTGTACTGACTGCCTTCTGTTACAGTACTGGACGTCTCTTACTTCTACTGACTGACTTTGTTACTTGTACTGACTGACTTCTGTTACAGTACTGGACGTCTCTTACTTCTACTGACTGACTTTGTTACTTGTACTAACTGACTTCTGTTACAGTACTGGACGTCTCTTACTTCTACTGACTGACTTTGATACTTGTACTAACTGACTTCTGTTACAGTGCTGGACGTCTCATACTTGAATTGACTGACTGCATTACTGTTCTGCTTGCGACCGTATCGCAACGTGTCTGAACTTGCACACACTGCTCCTTGCCCTTGAGAAGTCGCCGCGTTGCCACTCCTCGTACGAAAGAGCTGCTAATGGTTGGCGATGGTAGTCCACGAATTAAATGATCCACACTCGTATATAACATGATGGTTATATGTAAGAGATATATCATGCTTTCTAATATATCTGCCTTTCTTTTCTTTTGCAGGTAGACCCTGATTCGTGTTTCCGAAATTTCAAAAATCCTCACCTGAGAAATTTCTAAAGAAAGTTCATCTCTGCGAAATTAAATAAAAAATTCTCTGCGGAATGCCTCAAGAAAGTGTTCGAGAGTATTTCAAGTTGCAGATAATGATCTTCACACACTAAGCGATATGAAACATGAAACATAAATGATGAATATTTTAATGGCTTCAAATAAAACGAGTGTACCGTTTTGGACACAATGATCTAAATGCCAGGTCACAAGGACCCCGAGGGATCAGAGAAGGCTTTAGGAAGCGGACCCACTGGGCAACTATTAAGAGATAAATGTTAGTCTCCCGTCAATGCTGTAGAGCGTGTTCTTTAAAGTGTACAGCGTATGGCTCTCCTACACAGCAGGTCCCGGCTTAAGCTCCCATCCTACGGACGGCGGCCTTTCCAGGCCCATCGATGTCCCCTACTGACCGAGGGCAGAGTGGGGAGTTATGTGAAGATAATCTCAATATTAGTCGACGTGGGTCTTCATCATCATAATCAAATCAGTTTATTCAACAATAACAAAAAAGACGCATTTACATTGCATTTGCTATTACATACCAATAACGCTTATAACACATCGAAAAAAATGAAGAAAGAAGCAAAATTTTGAGCACTAAAAATACATAACTTCCACTCGAGAAAGTACTCACGTGTAAGAACGATGAAGAAAACAAACATTTGTAAATCTCTGCGAAGCCCGATGAGGCTTATCCGCAGGGAATATTGTTGTTGTTGTTGTTTTACCTCTGAGCGGCACTTTTTTGCACACCATGGGCTAAATGGCCAGGTCACATGGGCCCCGAAAGCTCATAGAAGGTTGGGGGAGGGAACCCACTGGAACAGCTGTTGGGTGACAGATGGTAGCCTCCATTCAATGCCATCCAGCGTGTTCTTTAACGTGCACAGGGTATGGCTCTCCCCCACACGGGGCCACGGCTTAACGTCCCATCCGGCGGATGGCGGTCTTTCCAAGCCCATCCGTGTCCCCTACTGACTGTGGGCAGGGCGGGGAATTCTGTGGAGATAAATCTCAACGCTGACCCAGCTGGGACTCGAACCTGGAAACTACAGATTACGAGCCTGGCGCGCTACCGACTGAGCCCCTACCCCACCACCCCCACCCCCGCAGGGAATATAACCTATGCTTGGAAAGAACATAAATCATGGTGTTCGCTCTCTTAGTTATTTTTTTTGCCTTCAAAGTAACCAATTTTTTTAGTAACGGTTTTCGACCAGAGAAGGGCTTAATATTTAATAATTCTCTGGGTAGTTGATCGAAGAGAAAAGGGATCACGTAATGTTTAAAATTATTTCTATAATTGTTTTTCATTTTTGGTATTTTACAAAAAAATTTTTATGTTTTTGTCGTGTACTAATGTCATGATCAATTACAAGTTTATGGTCATGTAAAAAATAATTTTGCACTATTGTAGTGTAAAAATATAAATTTTCATCTGAAAGAATATTATGACGAAGGAATTTATTTTTACTATTTGAAAATCTTGCTTTTTAATGCTGGGATCAATCGATTTTAAAATAGAATTTGGTATAGAAGTTATTTGTTCAAGTAAGTTTGAAATCTATTCGCATAAATTCTTAAGACGAATCGTAAAATAGATTTCGCATTAGATTTGTTAATTAATACGCTGACGCATCTCGGGACGAAAAGCTTTACAAAATAGATTTCCACTGCACAGTGTCTAAGCTTTTCACATAATTTATTTGTATGTTTATTCCATTTTAAATTGGGGCGGGGGTGGCTCAGTCGGTAGCGCGCCAGACTCGTAATCTGTAGTTCCCAGGTTCGAGTCCCAGCTGGGTCAGCGTTGAGATTTATTTCCGCAAAAATTCCCCCGCCCTGCCCACGGTCAGTAGGGGACACCGATGGGCTTGGAAAGGCCGCCGTCCGTCGGATGGGACGTTAAGCCGTGGCCCCGTGTGCGGGAGAGCTCATACCCTGTGCACGTTAAAAAGAACACGCTGGATGGCCTTGACGGATTGGGTTGTTTTACCTCTGAGCAGCACTTTTTTTGCACACCATGGGATAAATAGCCAGGTCACATGGACCCCGAAGGCTCAGAGAAGGTTGGGGGAGGGGACCCACTGGAACAGCTGTTGGGAGACAGATGGTAGCCTCCCGTCAAGGCCATCCAGCGTGTTCTTTAACGTGCACAGGGTATGGCTCTCCCGCACACGGGGCCACGGCTTAACGTCCCATCCGACGGACGGCGGCCTTTCCAAGCCCATCGGGCCTTGACGGGAGGCTACCATCTGTCTCCCAACAGCTGTTCCAGTGGGTCCCCTCCCCCAACCTTCTCTGAGCCTTTGGGGTCCTTGTGACATGGCCATTTAGCCAATGGTGTGCAAAAAAGTACCGCTCAGAGGTAAAACAACCCAACCCATTTTAAATTAGTACAAATTATGATACCTTAGTGTTTTATTTCATGTATTAGTTCTAAATATGGACAAGAACATGGCGAGTTTGATGCCCTTTTATTGTTTAGTCAAAATGAGTCGTGATCAAAGAGAATGGAATTGAAGTGAATCTGCATCCTGTAGAGTGAATATTAATTATTTTAGCTTTATTAATATTTAAAATCAATTTATTATTCTGAAACCATCTGGTGACTGTGTTAGATTGGATTGGATTGTTTTACCTCTGAGCGGCACTTTTTTTGCACACCATGGGCTAAATGGCCAGGTCACATGGACCCCGAAGGCTCAGAGAAGGTTGGGGGAGGGGACCCACTGGAACAGCTGTTGGGAGACAGATGGTAGCCTCCCGTCAAGGCCATCCAGTGTGTTCTTTAATGTGCACAGGGTATGGCTCTCCCGCACACGGGGCCACGGCTTAACGTTCTATCCGACGGACGGCGGCCTTTTCAAGCCCATCGGTGTCCCCTACTGACCGTGGGCAGGGCGGGGAAATTTTGCGGAGATAAATCTCAACGCTGACCCAGCTGGGACTCGAACCTGGGAACTACAGATTACGAGCCTGGCGCGCTACCGACTGAGCCACCCCCGCCCTTTAAAATCTTGTAGCACTTTATAGTATAGTTTATATTATGCGCCTGATTAGGTCTCTGTGACTATATAATAAAACAATGTCGTTCGCATATAGGTATAATTTTTGCAATGTCGTTAATAAGCATTAAAAATAACGTTGGTCCTAGTATTGAGCCTTCAGGAACACCAGAATTTATATAATTAAACTTGCGGGCGTTATTAGTAATTCTTGTTATAACAGAGTGGTTAGTAAGAAAATTTTTGTACCTGTGAAAAGAATGGTCCACGTATTCCCGATTTTTGTAGTTTTTGTAGAAGAATATGGTGATCTAAGATGTCGAAAGCTTTACTAAGGTCTGCGAATATAATGAAAGAGAAAGTGACCTTACTATCATTCATGTTTGCATTGATTTCATCTGTCAATTTTCCGAATTGCTTTTCTGAGATCTGAAGGTTTTAAGTTATGCTTTATTCCCATTTTTATAACCAATTTTTATAACCAATTTTTATAACCCATTTTTATAAATAATTATTTTGATCAGAGCTAGATTTAAGTTAGAAATTTTGTAAGGTGATTGGAAACATGTCGCTCCGTAATTTTCTCAATCACTGGAAAATTGCATTTGGTCTGTAGTTATAAATTTGTTTCTGGTCTCCTGAATTATATAATGGTTTTATGATAGATGTCTTTAACATTGGAGGTATAACAGCAGTAGTATAAATAAAGTTCAAGAGTTTTGCCAGAATTTTAAAGATATCGTTATTTGAATATTTAATGTGGTTAATGTGTATATTGTCGATTCCAGGAGATTTTGTTTGCACTGATTGTTGCCAATATCGAAATCAGTTGGGTGGTTTTACCTCTGAGCGGCACTATTTTTGCACACCATACGACGGACGGCAGCCTTTCCAAAGGCCATCGGCGTCCCCTACTGACCATGGGCAGGGAGTTTTGCGGAGAGAAATCTCAATGCTGACCCAGCTGGGACTCGAACCTAGGAACTACAGATTACGAGCCTGGCGCGCTACCGACTGAGCCAACCCCGCCCTGTGCTGACTGATCCCCAATCGAAATTAGCAATTTCAGCTAAATAAAACTGTAAGGACAATTGGGTTGGATTGTTTTACCTTTGAGCGGCATTCTTTTGCACACCATGGGCAAAATGGCCAGGTCACAAGGACCCCGAAGGCTCAGAGAAGGTTGGGGAGAGGACCCACTGGAACAGCTGTTGGGAGACAGATGGTAGCCTCCCGTCAAGGCCATCCAGCGTGTTCGTTAACGTGCACAGGGTATGGCTCTCCCGCACACGGGGCCACTTCTTAACGTCCCATCCGACGGACGGCGGCCTTTCCAAGCCCATCGGTGTCCTCTACTGACCGTGGGCAGGGCGGGGAATTTTGCGGAGATAAATCTCAACGCTGACCCAGCTGGGACTCGAACCTGGGAACTACAGATTACGAGCCTGGCGCGCTACCGACTGAGCACCACCGCCCCTGTAAGGACAATTGGGAGTTACAGCATTAAAATCGTCTTTAAGAGTAACGAATGTTTTTGGAAAAGGAAGGATCAGTGAAACAGCTTTTGAAGTTGTTTGCTGTTTTCTGATTCGCAAAATCCGAACCCATTTTTATAAATAATTCTTTGATCAGAGCTAGATTTGAGTTTGTTACCCAAAACATCGTTGATAAGCTGCCAAGTCATTTAGGAGTCTCCACGGCCTCCATAAATTTGCTAAAGTAAAACAGTTTTTTAGTGTTTTTAATAAGGTTATTGAAACGATTCTTAACATATTGTTACGACAGATGAGCATGCTACAATATAACCATGATTGATGTGTCCTTGACTGTCGCATGTGCTTCAGTGTGAGAATTACGTCACTAGTAGATTGGAACAGACAAAAACTTGAATATTGAACGATGTTTAAAAAAGGAGAATTGAAAAGTTGTCGGTTGTAGCTAAAAGTGCATATTTTGTGTTAATCTTAGTAAAGGTTATTCAAGAAACTTCGCGGTGAGGGGCGGGAGTGACTCAGTCGGTAGCGCGCCAGGCTCGTAATCTGTAGTTCCCAGGTTCGAGTCCCAGCTGGGTCAGCGTTGAGATTTATCTCCGCAAAATTCCCCGCCCTGCCCACGGTCAGTAGGGGACACCGATGGGCTTGGAAAGGCCGTCGTCCGTCGGATGGGACGTTAAGCCGTGGTCCCGTGTGTGGGAGAGCCATACCCTGTGCACGTTAAAGAACACGCTGGATGGCCTTGACGGGAGGCTACCATCTGTCTCCCAACAGCTGTTCCAGTGGGTTCCCTCCCCCAACCTTCTCTGAGCCTTCGGGGTCCATGTGACCTGGCCATTTAGCCCACGGTGTGCAAAAAAGTGCCGCTCAGAGGTAAAACAACCCAACCCAACAAACGTCGGGACTAAACCCAAGAGGGTTGGGTTGTTTTTCCTCTGAGCGGCACTTTTTTGCGCACCACACCGTTCATTTCTAAAATTTATATGTTTAGATAGGGTAGCACTAGTATAAAGTGGAGGGAACGTGTTTTGATCTATATTATTAAGCTTTACATTTATCGTAATCGCATAATGATCTATAATTTTGCTGGTGTATACTACAGAAAGTGTTCGGAATCGGTAATTTTTTTATCACTATATAATCAATATAAGTACTTGGAAAGTTAGTTCCCGAAACTTTTTCTCGTGTGTATTCTGCAATGGTTTGGACAAATCCAAAGTTACTTAACATATTTTTGTAATTATCCAATCAGACAGAATTGCTACTAAACCAATTTATATTTGTGTATACTGTAACGATAATTGTGTTGTGTTTATCGCCGTGCTCATTTAAAGCCTGAAATTGACAAGGAATAAGGGTAACCCAGGGTTAGGTGAAAGATATGGGTTGTTTTACCTCTGAGCGGCACTTTTTTGCACACCATGGGCTAAATGGCCAGGTCACATGGACCCCGAAGGCTCAGAGAAGATTGGGGGAGGGGACCCACTGGAACAGCTGTTGGGAGACAGATGGTAGCTACCCGTCAAGGCCATCCAGCGTGTTCTTTAACTTTCGCCGGACGTGGCTCTTCCGCACACGGGACCACGGCTTAACGTCCCATCCGACGGACGGCGGCCTTTCCAAGCCCATCGGTGTCCCTTACTGACCGTGGGCAGCCATCCAGCGTGTTCTTTAACGTGCACAGGGTATGGCTCTCCCCGCACACGGGGCCACGGCTTAACGTCCCATCCGACGGACGGAGGCCTTTCCAATCTGTAGTTCCCAGGTTCGAGTCCCAGCTGGGTTAGCGTTGAGATTTATTTCAAAATTCCTCGCGATGTCCACGGTCAGTAGGGGACACCGATAGGCTTGGAAAGGCCGCCGACCGTCGTATTGGACGTTAAGCCGTGGTCCTGTGTGTGGGAGAGTCATACCCTGTTCACGTTAAAGAACACGCTGAATGGCCTTGAATGGAGACTACCATCTGTCTCCCAACAGCTGTTCCAGTTGGTCGCTCTCCCAAACTTCTCTGAGCCTTGGGGGTTCTTGTGACCTGGCCATTTAGCCCATGGTGTGCAAAAAAGTGCCACTCAGAGGTAAAACAACCCAACCTAATCTTTGTTCTAGCTATGCCAGCTTTGAGGTTTCTCTCTGCTAACTTTCAGCGTTCCAGTTTTCTGTGAAAAAAAGAAAGGAGATTCCGATTGGCTTGGAAAGGCCGCCGTCCATTGGATGGGACGTTAAGGCGTGGTGCCGTTTGCAAGAGAGCCATATCCTGTGCACGTTAAGGAATACGCTGTGTGGGTTGGGCTGTTTTACCTCTGAGTGGCACTTTTTTGCACACCATGGGCTAAATGGCCAGGTCACATGGTTCAGAGAACGTTGAGGGAGGAGACCCATTGCAATAGCTGCTGGGAGACAGATGGTAGCCTCCCGTCAAGGCCATCCAGCGTGATCTTTAACGTGAACAGAGTATGGCTCTCCCGCACACGAGGCCACGGCTCAATGTCCCATCCGACGGACGGCGGCCTTTCCAAGCCCATCGATGTCCCCTACTGACCGTGGACATCGCGAGGAATTTTGAAATAAATCTCAACGCTAACCCAGCTGGGACTCGAACCTGGGAACTACAGATTAAGAGCCTGGCGCGCTACCGACTGTGCCACCCCAGCCCCACGTTGTGTGGCCTCAATGGGAGGCTACCATCTGTCTCAACAGCCGCACAGTGGGTCCCCTTCCCCAATCTTCTCTGAGCCTTTGAAGTCGCAGTGACTGGTCATTTAGCTCATTGTGTGCAAAAAAAGTGCCGCTCGGATGTAAAACAATCCAACAAATTGACAGCTTGATAGAGGACGGGGGGGGGGGGGGAGAGAGAGAGAGAGAGGGGAGGGCCTAATTCCGAATTTTTACCTGCGGTAATAAAATGCCTAATTCCGACATTTCTCCTTTAGTTCGTCACGTGATTTTCAGCGTGGCGAACTCAGTAAATCGAGGGAACGTATTATCGAATTTCTCGGTTTACGAAGACCCCCCCCCCCTCAAGCAGCCAACGTCCCTTAAAATAAAATAAATATAAATACCCCCTCAAGCAGCTGCTTGCCACAGAGGTCTGACAGGAGCCTGTCAGTTTATACGCAATAGTAGAAAATCTGAGAGGATGGCAGGACCTCAGCAGAAAAACAACATAAAGCATCCATGCCTTACCCGGGGCTCGAACCCTTACTAATATAAAATTTATTTAGGCAAGAAATGCTTAATTCAACCTGACTAGCAAGAAAGCGATATAAAATCGTCATACCATGTGCACGTTGAATCGATGGGATGATTGCGATATCCTGACGGGAGCTTACCATCTGTCTCCTAACATCTGCACAGTTTTTACACGATACATAAACAATCGGTAAAACTTCTCCAAATTTTCTCTAAGCCCCTGAGGTCCTTGTGACCTGGCCATTTTACTCATTGTGTACACCAAAATGCCGCTCAGAGGTAAAAAAAATAACACTAACTGGTGGATGACTGTGTTCCGAGTTCATCCGATAAAACACAAACAATTTAAAAAAAAACTAACTTGGCTAATTATGTTTGAAACGTAGAATACGGACCTGGCTCGCGTTAAGCTTAGCTTTCAACTTCATTAATTCCGTTAAAAAAAACAGAAAAATCTTTGAGTTGGGTTGTTTTACCTCTGAGCGGCACTTTTTTGCACACCATGGGCTAAATGGCCAAGTCACAAGGACCCCGCAAAATTCCCCGCCCTGCCCACGGTCAGTAGGGGACACCGATGGGCTTGGAAAGGCCGCCGTCCGTCGGATGGGACGTTAAGCCTTGGCCCCGTGTGGGAGAGAGCCATACCCTGTGTAGGTTAAAAGACACGGTGGATGGCCTTGACGGGAAGCTACCATCTGTCTCCCAACAGCTGTTTCAGTGGGTCCCCTCCCCCAACCTTCTCTGAGCCTTCGGGGTCCTTGTGACCTGGCCATTTAGCCCATGGTGTGGAAAAAAGTGCCGCTCAGAGGTAAAACAACCCAACCCATGGTGTGCAAAAAAGTGCCGCTCAGAGGAAAAACAACCCAACCCAACCCATGGTGTGCAAAAAAGTGCCGCTCAGAGGAAAAACAACCCAACCCATGGTGTGCAAAAAAGTGCCGCTCAGAGGAAAAACAACCCAACCCAACCCATGATGTGCAAAAAAGTGCCGCTCAGAGGTAAAACAACCCAACCCATGGTGTGCAAAAAAGTGCCGCTCAGAGGAAAAACAACCCAACCCAACCCATGGTGTGCAAAAAAGTGCCGCTCAGAGGAAAAACAACCCAACCCATGGTGTGCAAAAAAGTGCCGCTCAGAGGAAAAACAACCCAACCCAACCCATGGTGTGCAAAAAAGTGCCGCTCAGAGGTAAAACAACCCAACCCATGGTGTGCAAAAAAGTGCCGCTCAGAGGAAAAACAACCCAACCCAACCCATGGTGTGCAAAAAAGTGCCGCTCAGAGGAAAAACAACCCAATCCATGGTGTGCAAAAAAGTGCCGCTCAGAGGAAAAACAACCCAACCCAACCCATGGTGTGCAAAAAAGTGCCGCTCAGAGGTAAAACAACCCAACCCATGGTGTGCAAAAAAGTGCCGCTCAGAGGAAAAACAACCCAACCCAACCCATGGTGTGCAAAAAAGTGCCGCTCAGAGGAAAAACAACCCAACCCATGGTGTGCAAAAAAGTGCCGCTCAGAGGAAAAACAACCCAACCCAACCCATGGTGTGCAAAAAAGTGCCGCTCAGAGGAAAAACAACCCAACCCATGGTGTGCAAAAAAGTGCCGCTCAGAGGAAAAACAACCCAACCCAACCCATGGTGTGCAAAAAAGTGCCGCTCAGAGGAAAAACAACCCAATCCATGGTGTGCAAAAAAGTGCCGCTCAGAGGAAAAACAACCCAACCCAACCCATGGTGTGCAAAAAAGTGCCGCTCAGAGGTAAAACAACCCAACCCATGGTGTGCAAAAAAGTGCCGCTCAGAGGAAAAACAACCCAACCCAACCCATGGTGTGCAAAAAAGTGCCGCTCAGAGGAAAAACAACCCAACCCATGGTGTGCAAAAAAGTGCCGCTCAGAGGAAAAACAACCCAACCCAACCCATGGTGTGCAAAAAAGTGCCGCTCAGAGGAAAAACAACCCAACCCATGGTGTGCAAAAAAGTGCCGCTCAGAGGAAAAACAACCCAACCCAACCCATGGTGTGCAAAAAAGTGCCGCTCAGAGGAAAAACAACCCAACCCATGGTGTGCAAAAAAGTGCCGCTCAGAGGAAAAACAACCCAACCCAACCCATGGTGTGCAAAAAAGTGCCGCTCAGAGGTAAAACAACCCAACCCAACACACAAGGACCCCGAATACAGAAAAAGCATTCTGCTGTGCAAATATTTTGAAGTGTTGTCTTTTCAATATAACTCGGTTAAATTTTTGTCTAAAAATATCCTAACTTTCTAAGCTCCCAGATTCATTATCCTCTCCTTAAATTATCAGTTACCTTTGCTGATTATATCAGATAAGAATTTCTAAATAACTTTCACTCGTAATTAGATTTTCAACACGAAAGTTTAAAGAAATTTTACGTTATATGGCTTGCGTTGAAAATAATAATGAGGCAATGAGATGTTATTTATTGGAAAAAAATGTCCGAAGATCCAACACAAATTCCAAGTCAGTAAATATTTGATGAAGAAGTTGAATTCGGTCATAATGAGAAAAGAGGTTAGGAAGCTTAAAAAGTGTTCACGAAAGAATGTTTCCGTCGTACCAGTTAATCTGTGAGATAATTCCACTCTGAATAAATCATTATTTAATGCACACAGACAAAATGAAATTTGGACTCTTACATTGGCGCAATATCGGGATTTATGTAGAAGGGGGGGGGGGGGTCAGTCGGTAGGGCAAGGCTCGTAATCTGCAGTTCCCAAGTTCGAGTCCCAGGTGGGCCAGCGTTGAGATTTATCTCCGCAAAATCTCCCACCCTGCCTCCGGTAAGCAGGGGACACCGATGGGCTGGGAAAGGCTGCCTATCGTCGGATGGGACGTTAAGCCGTGGCGCTTTTGCGGGAGAGTCATAAAATGTGCACGTTAAAGAAAACGATGGATGGCCTTGACTGTGATACTATCTGTCTCCCAACAGCTGTCCAGTGGGTCCCCCCCCCCCCCCCGATAGGAGACCACCTTGTCGTGGTGGTGGTGGGGGGGGGGGCTTCGGGCTCAGCAACCGGTCGAAAACTTTGCTGACCGGATTGGGTCCCCGGTTGGACAGAGCCCAGACCAACCGAGGTCGATGGCATCGCTGACCGGTTTAGTGGCCAAGTTGGACGATGCCAAGACCTCAAAATCAGGCGCTCTGGGGAGTAGTTCAAGGGCCCTGCAGAACGGATTGGTTCCCTAATATTAAACGGCCCTTTTCAAAGTCTGGGCCGCACTAAGAGTCAACACCCCGGGTGCCGAGCGAACTTGGATCTATATATCCTTGTTCATGGATAACCGGGTAACAGAGTAAATTTAGGTTTTGACCGATGGATGAGCTTTCCTTCTATAGGACTGATCGCCATAGGATGTCGGAGATGAGATGCATCTGTATGGTGTAGCCTTGCCCCCGACGGTAGATAGTCGCGGCTTTCCATTCAACTTGGTAGTGTCGTGAGACGGAACCGGAGATTGTCGTGGTTGCCGTGACATCTGGCAACAAATAGTACAGTTGTTCAGTGGGTCACCTCCCCCAAATCTCTGAAATCTGGGGTCCTTGAGACCTGGTCATTTAATCCATTGTGTGCCGCTCATAGGTGAAAAAACACAACATGCATAAGGGTCACGCCTTTACATTTCATCTGATGGAGGACAGTTGGGTTGAGTTGGGTTGTTTTAGCTCTGAGCGGCACTTTTTTGCACACCATGGGCTAAATGGCCAGGTCACATGGACCCCGAAGGCTCAGAGAAGGTTGGGGGAGGGGACCCACTGGAACAGCTGTTGGGAGACAGATGATAGCCTCCGTCAAGGCCATCCAGCGTGTTCTTTAACATGCACAGGGCATGGTTCTCCCACACACGGGGTCACGGCTTAACCTCCCATCCGACGGACGGCGGCCTTTCCAAGCCCATCGGTGTCCCCTACTGACCGTGGGCAGGGCGGGGAATTTTGCGGAGATAAATCTCAACGCTGACCCAGCTGGGACTCGAACCTGGGAACTGCAGATTACGAGCCTGGCGCCCTACCGACTGAGCCACCCCCGCCCCATGGAGGACAGAAATGGTAAACTGCAGATTACGAGCCTGGGAATTGAGTTAGTCCCCACTCCACGAGGAAATACCTTGCAAGGCTTTGCTTAACAAGAGCATTAATTTCTTTTACACAACTTATGGGTAAATTGGCTATAAGGAAAGAGTTCCATAATAAAAATGGTGACATTATGCTGCGATTTATGCTTAATCTTTGAAACGCTGTAATAATCTCTTCGTTTAATAAATACAGTGACCTAAAAATATTAATTTACATATTATATCAAAGGGAATGAACTTCGGAGCTCTATAAGTTATAAAAGATGCATTTAATAAAAAAATATGACGAAAGGTAAAGGTCATAATCAAATCTTATTTAAATCTCGATTTTCAGTAATATTCGTTCAGTGTAGGGATTATCAGTTACCCTTAATTAACTTTTTTAATTTTTAATTATTTTAAATTTTAATATCCCTTTTAATATCATGATTTAAGTAACTTTTTATATCATAACAATATATTGCTGCAAGTCACGTGTGTTTAGAGGAAACATTATCTTTAGCCGGCTGGATTGTTGTTGTTGTTTTACCTCTGAGCGGTACTTTTTTACACACAATGGGCTAAATGGCCAGGTCACAAGGACCCCGAAGGCTCAGAGAAGGTTGGGGGAGGGGACCCACTGGAACAGCTGTTGGGAGACAGATGGTAGCCTCCCGTCAAGGCCATCCAGCATGTTCTTTAACGTGCACAGGGCCATGACTTAACGTCCCATCCGACGGACGGCGGCCTTTACAAACCCATCGATGTCCCCTACTGATCGTGAACAGGGTGTGGATTTTTGCGGGAATAAATCTCAACGTTGGCCCAGGAGGGACTCGAACTTTGGAACTGAAGATTACGAGCTTGGTACGCTTCTGACTGGGGCGGGGGTGGCTCAGTCGGTAGCGCGCCAGGCTCGTAATCTGTAGTTCCCAGGTTCGAGTCCCAGCTGGGTCAGCGTTGAGATTTATCTCCGCAAAACTCCCCGCCCTTCCCACGGTCAGTAGGGGACACCGATGTGCTTGGAAAGGCCGCCGTCCGTCGGATGGGACGTTAAGCCGTGGCCCCGTGTGCGGGAGAGCCATACCCTGTGCACGTTAGAGAACACGCTGGATGGCCTTGACGGGAGGCTACCATCTGTCTCCCAACAGCTGTTCCAGTGGGTCCCCTCCCCCAACCTTCTCTGAGCCTTCGGGGTCCATGTGACCTGGCCATTTAGCCCATGGTGTGCAAAAAAGTGCCGGTCAGAGGTAAAACAACCCAACAAAAAGCTGCAATGAAAGGTTCTTTAGTTATAGTTCTACGGTAGCCTCTAGCTGCTGATGCTAAGAGGATGGGGATTAACGTTAACAATAGAGAATAATTGATCAGAAGATAGTAGGTTCGGATCCCAATCGGCTTAAGAAAATATTTCCTCTATACCCACGTCGATTTACAGCATAATAATGTTCAAAACTTGGTAAATATTCGTTCAGCATCTAAAAAGTTATGGAAACTGCAATATCTCAGACAGTAATTCATCATAACGACATAACTCAAAAATTAATTCAAACATATAATTTGTATTTTTAAAATCACGTAATAAAATAAATATACAATTTAGAAGTTTGTGCATAATTATTTTAATATTAGACAATTATGAATGATTTTTGCATTAAAGAAACATAATTTATTTTAAATTGGGTTGGGTTGTGAGCGGCACTTTTTTGCACACCATGGGCTAAATGGCCAGGTCACATGGATCCCGAAGACTCAGAGAAGGTTGGGGGAGGGGACCCACTGATACAGCTGTTGGGAGACAGATGGTAGCCTCCAATCAAGGCCATCCAGCGTATTCTTTAACGTGCACAGGTTATGGCTCTCTCCCGCACACGGGACCACGGCTTAACGTCCCATCCGACGGACGGCGGTCTTTCCAAGACCATCGGTGTCCCTTACTGACCGTGGGCAGGGCGGGGAATTTTGCGGAGATAAATCTCAACGCTGACCCAGCTGGGAACTCGAACCTAGGAACTATAGATTACGAGCCTGGTGCGCTACCGACTGAGCCACCCCCGCTCCAATTTATTTTAAATATTCCAACTTTCTAACTACCGAATGAAAATGATCGAAAATCGAGATTTAAATAGATTTATTTCAAACTCTTTATCTTAAGTTACATGTTCCCCTTAAATGCATATTTTACTAGTTATTTATCTTCGAAGTTAGAATCCATTGACATAACATGGAAATATTCTTCGGTTATTTACAAGATCAAGCAATAATGGTTCTGTGACAATCCACCTCTTGTGTTAACGATAAAACAAAGATTAAAAGATTGCTCTCCTCTCTCGTCCACGCGCACTTCAACGCGAAAACACCCTCCACAAAAGCTCGCGCTTCTTTCTCCAAGAAAGGAGGACGTCCTTCCTGCACCATTTCCGGCCGTGTCTGAGGCGGAAATGCTGCCATCTGATAAAAAAAAGAAACACGAACTATTAACGAAGTTCGCTCCACCAATGACGTCACTAGAGGAGGCGCTTGCAACCCCTCCCCCCCCCCTCATCTTTCTCCCATCTCCTTCTACGCACAACTCGGTAAGGTGCCCCTTCTAGCAGTCTCGCAGAATCAGCCGATAATGATGCTGACTATGAAAGGGATCTTTGCTCCCCATCTTCCTTGTTGTGAGATGGAAAAGAGATGCTTCGGGAAGGAGCAACCGGGATCCCGAAATCGATGTTTCGCTCACACGCGAGATAGTAATCGGATGTAATTTGCGTGGGAAACCCTCCCCTCATCTTCCGCATCCTCCCCCCACTTGTTCGTGAGAGGTTTGCATCTCCTAACAGCTTCAGACAACGACGGAAGAGTTTTGTCATTTCGCGGATGATTAATATCTGTTTCCTTATATTCATTTCCACGAGATGAGGAGCATATCTGAGTGACGTCGTAAGTGATAACGACCAAGCTTGTGATTTTTGGGTTGTTGGGTTGTTTTACCTCTGAGCGGCACTTTTTTGCACACCGTGGGCTAAGTGGTCAGGTCACAAGGACCCCGAAGGCTCAGAGAAGGTTGGGGGAGGGGACCCACTGGAACAGCTGTTGGGAGACAGATGGTAGCCTCCCGTCAAGGCCATCCAGCGTGTTCTTTAATGTGCACAGGGTATGGCTCTCCCGCACACGGGGCCACGGCTTAACGTCCATCCGACGGACGGCGGCCTTTCCAAGCCCATCGGTGTCCCCTACTGACCGTGGGCAGGGTGGCCAAGCTTGTGATGAACCTTTGCAATATCAATAGATAGATTCCTGTTTCGGACTTAGCTGCTTTATATTTGTTCTGATGGCAAGGAAATCGAGGGTTAATTGACTGTGGGTTGTCTTAAGTCTGAGAAACTCTATGTATGATGGATGAATCATATGTAGTTCAATACAAATGCAATTCATATGAGAAGTTTCAGAAATTGATATTAAAGAAACTTAATAGGCTTATAAAAGTAAAGCTCAAGACTTTAGAAAGGACTCCTCAGAAAAGAAAAATATATTTTGCTACTTTATTGAAGTTGTTTTTAATTCTGAGCGGCACTTTTTTTCACACCATGGGCTAAATGGCCAGGTTACATGGACCCCGAATGCTCAGAGGTTTGGGGAGGGGACCAACTGGAACAGCTGTTGGGAACTTGCCTCCAGTCAAGGACATCCAGCGTGTTTTTTACCGTGCACAGGGTATGGCTCTCCCCGCACACGGAGCCACGGCTTAACGTCCCATCCGATGGACGGCGACTTTTTCAAGTCCAGCGGTGTCCTCTACTGACAGTGGGCAGGGCGGGGAATTTTGCAGAGATAAATCTCAACTCTGACCCAGCTGGGACTCGAACCTGGGAACTACAGATTACGAGCCACCCCCGCTCCCTCTATTGAAGTTCAATGTATGTATTGATAAAGTTACGACAGATGAACTGCAACAATAAACCCATGATGTGTCATTTTGTGCCTCGAATGACGCCCTCTCGAATTGCGCCTCAGGGTTACAATTTCGTCACTAATCTATTGGAATAGAAAAAAACTTTTAAAAAATATAACGAGTGAAGGAAACTGGAAATTTCACCTTATTGTAAAGAGTTGAATTGTCTTTTAAGTACAGTTTTTTTTTTAATATTTTCAGTACGAATTAGTGTTATGAAACCTAATTTTAGTGGCAGCAATGTGTCGAAGAAGTCTGCTAGTGGGAAAGGAAAGGAGATTTGGTGCAGGGTAGGTATTTAAGGTAGAGAAATAGAATTGGAAAGGTAAACCTTGGTAACATATAGGTTATTTCACAAAGATAATTGTGTTGCTTGTTTAATGTTGTAAAAAAAATCCCTCTTTGTTTTTGAAAAAAAGTCTGTAAGAATTGTAATGCAACTATTTGAAACATAGTTAAGAATTGTGAAACATTTTTGATGGTTTAACTAAACACTGATGGGAGACAGATTTGTGTTTAGTTAAACTGTTATTTAAAAGTGTTCTAGTTGCCTTTGTAATTAACTTAGTTCATCGTGGCCGAGTGGTTAGCACGCTTGGCTATTGATCTAAGGGACCGGGTTCGAGACCCCGGGTTAAGGCATGGATGTGTGTGTCGTTTTTCTGCTGAGGTCCTGCCATCCTCACAGATCTTCTACTATGGCATATAAACTAACAGGCTCCTGTCAGACCTCTGTGGCAAGCAGCTGCTTGAGGGGGTATTTATTTTATTTTTTTATTATTTTTTTTATCATTTGATTGGTAACCTTTTTTTTGAACTCACGCTCAGTTTCTATTTAAAATTTGCAACAATAAATTAGTTTGAAGTGCGTGTATGCACAGTTGAGGTTTGGTTTGAAGTTCAATGTAGGTATTGTTGAAGTATTAATATGAAGTTAGATGTATGTATTTTTCAAAATTAGCTTTAAAGCCAATACATGTATTAGTAATTAGTATTAAGTGCAATGTTAATACTTTGAAATGCAATATATGTGTTGATAAATTAGGTTGAATTGCAATGTTATTGCTTTGAAGTGTAATACATATATTATGAAGTTTTAGCTTAAAGTTCAAAGTTTGCATTGATGAACTGTTAGCTTGGAGTTTAATGAATGCATTGTTGAAGCATTGGTTTGAAGTTCAATGCAATTACGATTTTAAATTTACCAGCTTTCTTCATTTTTCAAACTCACCATTACTCTTCAAAATAAATATTGTTACGACAGAAGAATCTGGCAACCGAAAGCAAAGTTTCAGCCAACGAATTGAACTTTGGGAGAATTTGGAGAAGAAGAGTGGAGAGTTAACGGTCGTTTTGTATTGTAACGGTCGTTGTGTGTTGTAACGGTCGGTGAGTTCGAAAATGGACGGTGAGCTGTTCTGAGACAGTGCGCGTAAGTATCAAGAAGTAACTTGATGTGTTGTGTATACGCGGAAGGATAAAAGTGGGATCTTTTATCGTTAAGTATCAAGAAGTAACTTGATGTGTTGTGTATACGCGGAAGTATAAAAGTGGGAACTTTTATGGCTAACTTCGAATGTCTACACGGACTGTCTTTTTGTTCGGCTATTGTGTGAAAAGTTATTAGCACAGGACGAGAATTGGTTTACGAGTGAAGATCTTCGGGTGACCTGGTAAATCAAGTAAAAGGTAGTATTTAGTAAAATACACAGAGCTGATATTGTGTGCTCTACGCAGGAAGATTGATGACTTGTGCATGTTAATAGTTGATTTGTTGATAAGATACTTCATCCATATTTCCTTTGTAACAATTTACCTTGTATTGAATTTGGTTTTGAAATATAGCTTTTAATACTCACGCTCAGTGGCTATCCATTTTTGTGATCCGCAACATTTGGTGTCAGAAGTGGGATCATTTAATTGAATGCCTTTCACTAGAAGTATGGATGAATTAGTAAAGTTGATGAATGACATTAAAAGTCAAAATAATGACTTGAAAGCCGACATAGCTGCCCAAAGCGATAAAATAGATGATTTGAAAGCCGATATAACTGCCCAAAGCGATAAAATAGATGATTTGAAAGCCGAAATGGCCGCACGAAATAATGAGTTGAGGAATAAAAGAGGTGATCTGGCCGCACAAAATACTGAGATTAAAGGTGATATAGCTGCCCAAAGCGATAAAATAGGTGATTTGAAAGCCGAAATGGCCGCACAAAATAATGAGTTGAGAACGGAGATAGTTTCTCAAAAAGATGATTTGAAAGCCGAAATGGCCGCACAAAATACTGAGATGAGAGCTGAAGTGGCTTCTCAAGTTGGTAAGATTATTGATCAGTTCAAGGATCATAAAACCGAACTCAATAGACAATGCAATAGTTTAAATGTTGAATTTGTCAGTGAAAAAGATGATCTTGATAGTGTTAAGTTTGATTGTAAACATGGAAAAGAAAAAGAGAAAGGCAACGCATATAAAAATGTGGATCTGCTACTGGAAATCAAGAATCGTAGAGATAGCGCAGATAATGCCTTTGACCACGCAACTACTGGTAATGCATGGCAGAGTGTCTATGTCGCTGGTGACATGTCTAGGAACTGTGAAGAACAATCACACAGATCAGAGAACTGTGAGACTATACAGCACGCTTTGCACTTCAAAATACCTAGGTATACAAGTCTGGCACGATCTGAAGAGAGATCCACACGAAAGGTATTCTATTCCTCGCCGTCAGCAAAATGTGTCATGGACAATTATCGCAAAGGCAGAGTAACGAGTGGTAATGAGGGGGAACGAAACAGAGTTTACGTTTCGCAGAGTGGTCCGAGTAAAGAAGAGGCGTCCATTCATCATAGATACAAAGTGCCATTCGACGTTACTGGGGAAGTCGGAGAGATTTTTCCGAAACATATAGCCACACTCGAATCGTTTATAGAAAAGTTTTATCACGACTACAAGAGCTCTAAAGTGGACAATATCATGTTACAAAACTCGTCGCTGATTTCCAGAATGAACAATTTGGCAATCATGACTGATGTTTCCCTGGCTAATTACAATGAGAGCTCCAAGAAAGTGAATTCCGAAGAAACAGCAACTATGACCTCCTCGGGTCATGTGTTTTGCTGGAGACCCGAGTGGCGCCATCGGATGGTAGATAAACACAGTACAGGAGGTGTCGGCGACAAAGTGAGTCTTGTCTTGGCTCCTGCACTTGCTGCTTTAGGTCTCAAGGTCCCTATGATCTCCGGTCGTGCTCTCCAATTGACGGGAGATACTCTGTACAAATTGGAATCCATCCCTGGCTTCACAGTCGACTGCACTAAAGATAAAATCGAGCAGATGATGGAAGACGTCGGATGCTGCATCGTAGGACAGACAGTGGAGCTGGTGCCAACAGATAAGGAGATTTACCGCTGCAAGGATCTGACGGCTACCGTAGATAGCGTTCCTCTAATGAGATGCTCAATTGTGTCCAAAAAGCTGGCTGAAGGAGTGTGCGCTTTGGTTTATGATGTTGAATTCGGAAAAGGAGCTATTGATCTCATCAGTACAGAAGATGTTGCTGTTGATTTAGTTAAGAAAGTGGTTGCAGCATCACAAGCTCGTGGAATGAAGAGTTTGAGTTGTTCAGCTGTTATCAGCAACATGGATTCACCTCTTGAAAACTCTGTTGACAACTCTCTGGAAGTGATGGAAGCTGTTCAGTGTTTCCTTGGTAACGGATCCTTGGAACTGCAAGAGCTCGTCGAAGAGTTAGGAGGAGAACTTCTGCGTTTGGTGAACATTGTGGATAATAGGGTAGATGAAGCATCACGTGTCTGCAAGGTTCTGCATAACGGCAATGCTTTGAACAAGTTTCGTAACATGTTAATAGAACAAGGAGTATCTGAAGATGTTGCAAGCTGGCTATGTGAAGATAAAACAGAAAAAATATTGCTAGCAGCCCGACACATCACTGATTTCACTTATACAGGAGAAACAGGTAAGGTTGTCGGATTAGAAGCTGCAGTCCTAGCAAGAGTATGGAAGGAGGAGATGGACCGAGGCGCTAAAAAGAATTATGGAGCTGATATAATTGTGAAGCACCTTGGGGATCAAATTGAATCAGGTGAAATATGGCTGAAGGTTCATCACGACAGTTCTGAATTAAGTGAAAGTCAACTGACAAGAGGGTCAGACTGGAGGATGAAACTCCTCCCTAGATTTTATGTCACTAATGACTTTCATTCCTTGTTACTGTTGATAGAAGTAAAAATCCAAAGAAGAAAACTTTCGACAAAGAAGAAAACTTTTTACAGGTTTTGCACGAAAACTCTTAGTCGATTCTTCTCCCTGCGGAGACATAAACGTGTTCACAAGGGCTATAGGCCTTACACGTATTATATTTGTGGACGAGGCTTCAGTCAGAAAAGAAATCTAAGTCATAATGAGATTCGCTTTCATTTTGACACAGACGTGGAATATCGCATTCGTCGACATCCAGCTACAAAGTGCAAGGTGGTTCACGTGGATCGTTTGGCCCCGTTTCATCGAAGAACTGAAGAAGCTTTGGAATCCAGAATTGTTCGGGACGAACAATACCTAGGAAGGGGGCAGTGTTACGACAGAAGAATCTGGCAACCGAAAGCAAAGTTTCAGCCAACGAATTGAACTTTGGGAGAATTTGGAGAAGAAGAGTGGAGAGTTAACGGTCGTTTTGTATTGTAACGGTCGTTGTGTGTTGTAACGGTCGGTGAGTTCGAAAATGGACGGTGAGCTGTTCTGAGACAGTGCGCGTAAGTATCAAGAAGTAACTTGATGTGTTGTGTATACGCGGAAGGATAAAAGTGGGATCTTTTATCGTTAAGTATCAAGAAGTAACTTGATGTGTTGTGTATACGCGGAAGTATAAAAGTGGGAACTTTTATGGCTAACTTCGAATGTCTACACGGACTGTCTTTTTGTTCGGCTATTGTGTGAAAAGTTATTAGCACAGGACGAGAATTGGTTTACGAGTGAAGATCTTCGGGTGACCTGGTAAATCAAGTAAAAGGTAGTATTTAGTAAAATACACAGAGCTGATATTGTGTGCTCTACGCAGGAAGATTGATGACTTGTGCATGTTAATAGTTGATTTGTTGATAAGATACTTCATCCATATTTCCTTTGTAACAATTTACCTTGTATTGAATTTGGTTTTGAAATATAGCTTTTAATACTCACGCTCAGTGGCTATCCATTTTTGTGATCCGCAACAATATTTTTAAATTCACCTTGATCAGTTTTAATAATATAATTTCGAAAACTTTTGGCTACGCTATTGCGAAATACGATTAAGTTGATTCAGTCGCTTAAAAACAAATAGTTCAATACAAAGGTAACCGTATGAGCTACTGAACAAGACACGTCCGAATGGATGTTAATGAATAGATCATTTTTCATATGGGTTGGGTTGGGTTGTTTTACCTCTGAGCGGTACTTTTTTGCACACCATGGGCTAAATGGCCAGGCCACAAGGACCCCGAAGGCTCAGAGAAGGTTGGAGGAGGGGACCCACTGGAACAGCTGTTGGGAGACAGATTTAAGCCTCCCGTCAAGGCCATCCAGCGTGTTCTTTAACGTGCACAGGGTATGGCTCTCCCGCACTCGGGGTCACGGCTTAACGTCCCATCCGACGGACGGCGGGCTTTCCAAGCCCATCGGTGTCCCCTACTGACCGTGGGCAGAGCGTGGAATTTTGCGGAGATAAATCTCAACGCTGACCCAGCTGGGACTCGAACCTGGGAACTGCAGATTACGAGCCTGGCGCGCTACCGACTGAGCCACCCCCGCCCCCAAATGGCCAGGTCACATGGACCCCGAAGGCTCAGAGAAGGATGGGGGAGGGGACCCACTGGAACAGCTGTTGGGAGACAGATGGTAGGCCTCCCGTCAAGGCCATCCAGCGTGTTCGTTAACGTGCACAGGATATGGCTCTCCCGCACACGGGGCCACGGCTTAACGTCCCATCCGACGGACGGCGGCCTTTCCAAGCCCATCGGTGTCCCCTACTGACCGTGGGCAGGGCGGGGAATTTTGCGGAGATAAATCTCAACGCTGCCCAGCTGGGACTCGAACCTGGGAACTACAGATTACGAGCCTGGCGCGCTACCGACTGAGCCACCCCCGCCCCATATTTGGAGATGAGTATCAAAACCATTTTGCCGCTATGCACCTACAAAATAGTACGATTAGGTTTAATCAGATACTTAAACGAAAAAAATATATACTCATTGTAGCATAAATTACACAAGATGAAACAAACAAGAGAACAAGACATCCTCTGGATGGAAAGAAGAAACGACATCCGTTCGAGAAAATTCCTCTCTGGCGTCTCGATATTTTTTCCCTCAGTACAAACATCATCCCTCATCTTTCGGCAATATTCTCCATCCATCTAATATTACACAGAGATCAGCGACTTAAATCTACGCGAAAAGATTTCCAAGGCAAAGAGCATCAGCGGAGAGATCCATTTTTAGCATCTGCTCCGCGATGCGACTCCATTGTCTGTGAGCTCTGCAAGAATGGCACGAGGCGCACGCGAGAAAACTCTCCAGCCACATATCATGCAAAGACACCTGGCTAGTGCTCTGTTAGAGCTGGAAACAGCTCATTTGTAACGAGCCATCAATTTGCGAGAGTTTGTCCCTTCTTGCTGCTTGTATCGCACTCTCGTGCTCTCCGTCTTCCATTCTCTTCTCGCTGTATTTGTCTTCATTCGGCGCACGAGCAGTCTGGGAAACATCAGGCTGACTTGGAAGGCTGTTGTCTGTCATATTGACCATCCTAGGTAATAAAGAGAAGGCATACGGTACGAGCTTGGATGCATTCCCAGTTTGTATATGTACGACTTGAGGAAGATGTTATGCAGCCTTTTGTTTCGGCATTGGTCTTTATCTTGTTTTTGCAATGCTGAATGTGTTCAGAGATGGTGTTCTGCATTCTTATGCGGATGAGGAAAGAAAGATGGTATATATAGAGAGAGAAAGCAAACAATAGGGTACGTCTGCTGAATTTCAATAACGCAAGATGCTTGTAAACAATGCGTTTTCGTACCAATAGACATCTAATGTAGGAATAAATTCTTTTTTTTTTCGGAACAGTCACTCTGTCGGTTGTTTTAGGTTATTTTTACCTTTGAGAGACACTTGATTTTCATGTGGAGTGTATTGCAAGGTCACTAGGACTCCTAGGGCTTAGAAGAAGAGAAACAGTCGTACTGAAAGTTGTCAAGACAAATAGAAGCCACTGGTCAAGGCTACTCAGTTTGCTATTTAAAGTATATGATAGATTAATACACTTTGAAACTTTAGACAAATAGATTCACTTACTTATGAGGAAATATTCTAATATTTCGACCGTGACTGGGGTCGTCATATGAGGTGGATAAAAGAAAGGGGAGAAGGGAAAAGTAAGGGGGAGGAGGAGAAAGAGAAAAAGGGGAAGGAAGTGAAAAGGGAAGGAGGAGATAAAAGAGGAGAAACAGAAGGGAAGGAGAGGGAAGGAAGGAAGACAAGGAGAAAGGAGAAGAAGAAAATGAGGAGAAAAAAGAAAAAGAGGAGGAGGAGGAGAAAAGAAAGGGGGAGAAGGGGAAGAAGGAAAAAATAAAGGGGGAGGAGGAGAAGGGGAAAAAGAAGGGGAGAGGGTGAAAAGGGAAGGAGGATAAATAAAAGGGGAAGAGGAGATAAAAGAGGAGAAACAGAAGGGAAGGAGAGGGAAAGAAGGAAGACAAGGAGAAAGGAGAAGAAGAAAATGAGGAGAAAAAAGAAAAAGAGGAGGAGGAGGAGAAAAGAAAGGGGGAGAAGAGGAAGAAGGAAAAAATAAAGGGGGAGGAGGAGAAGGGGAAAAAGAAGGGGAGAGGGTGAAAAGGGAAGGAGGATAAATAAAAGGGAAGGAGGAGATAAAAGAGGAGAAACAGAAGGGAAGGAGAGGGAAAGAAGGAAGACAAGGAGAAAGGAGAAGAAGAAAATGAGGAGAAAAAAGAAAAAGAGGAGGAGGAGGAGAAAAGAAAGGGGGAGAAGGGGAAGAAGGAAAAAATAAAGGGGGAGGAGGAGAAGGGGAAAAAGAAGGGGAGAGGGTGAAAAGGGAAGGAGGATAAATAAAAGGGAAGGAGGAGATAAAAGAGGAGAAACAGAAAGGAAGGAGAAGGAAGGAAGGAAGACAAGGAGAAAGGAGAAGAAGAAAATGAGGAGAAAAAAGAAAAAGAGGAGGAGGAGGAGAAAAGAAAGGGGGAGAAGGGGAAGAAGGAAAAAATAAAGGGGGAGGAGGAGAAGGGGAAAAAGAAGGGGAGAGGGTGAAAAGGGAAGGAGGATAAATAAAAGGGGAAGAGGAGAGAAAGGAATTAAAAAGGGGAAAAGGAAGGGGGACAGCAACAAAAATAATTTGTTAATAATAATATTTTTATAAAATTAGAAATGCGATATATTCAGAAAAGGAAAGTAGCTCAGAAGCAGTTCTCCTTACAAAGTACGATCCCAGGATCAGTGTAGGTTTTCAATTTACCCTCTCGGAGCCATTGCGATCAAGTGTAACGCATGAGATTCAGATTAACAGAAATTCAGGATAGAAATGATTACACTTAAGAGAAACGTATTTTTTTTTCTAGTTCCTATTCGTGGGCTCTTTTGTTTCGAAATGCTCTCTTTTTAACTGAAGGAGGGCAATAGAACTGCACTATACTACTGGCAAGTAATCTACTATATTGAAAAAAAATAATAAAAAAAATAAATACGCCCTCATAATCTTTTTACGGAAAAATCTGAATAGGGATAAATTGTAGATCTCACCCCAAATCTCTTTAAATGTCAATTTTCAACAATATACTTAAAGAGTTATTGAAGCTGAAAAATTTAACAACAGACGCCGCTATCACCCTCTTCCTAAACATTGACTCCGAATTGATGTAAACCGAAAAAAATATCACACAAACTTCAAATATTCCATTCAAGTTAGTGAACGGTTTTTTATAACAATTATGTTTCACGTTTAGAAATAAGTTTTCTCGAGCAACAAAATTTACAGTAAAATATCTCAGCTTCCATAATTCTTTAAATATTAAATGAATATTGCTGAAAATAGATATTTAGATAGATTTGAGTAAGGTCTCCAATTTACCTCAGTGACATTTTTCAGTAAAAAGTTTATTTTCAAAGTTAGGAAGCTTTGAATGTTTTCCATTTCCATAACATGGAGTTTGGGTTGGGTTGTTTTACCTCTGAGCGGCACTTTTTTGCACACCATGGGCTAAATGGCCAGGTCACATGGACCCCGAAGGCTCAGAGAAGGTTGGGGGAGGGGACCCACTGGAACAGCTGTTGGGAGACAGATGGTAGCCTCCCGTCAAGGCCATCCAGCGTGTTCTTTAACGTGCAAAGGGTATGGCTCTCCCGCACACGGGGCCACGGCTTAACGTCCCATCCAACGGACGGCGGCCTTTCCAAGTCCATGGTGTCCCCTACTGACCGTGGGCAGGGCGTGGAATTTTGAGGAGATAAATCTCAACGCTGACCCAGCTGGGACTCGAACCTGGGAACTACAAATTACGAGCCTGGCGGGCTACCGACTGAGCCATCCCCGCCCCCCAAAGGAAGATAAGACAACTTTCGTTCACGTCACAAATTAGTTTTGGGGAGTTTTCGTTTAGTTGTTTGACCACTGAGTGACGCTTTTCTCGCACACAATGGGCTAAATGTTCACGTTACAGGGATCCCAAGGGCTCAGAGAAAGTTGGGGATAGGAGATCCATTGAACAACTGTGAGGAGATATTACCGTAACCTCTCGTCTAGTCAATCCAGCGTGTTCTTTAACTTGCACATGTTAAATGGCTTTTACCGCACGGGGCCACGGGTTAATGTCCCATCCGACAGACGGCTGTCTTTCCAAGCCAATCGGTGTTCCTTAGTGACTGGAGCAAGGGCGAGGTGTTTTCCAGAGATAAATCTGAAAGCTGGCCTAGCTGGAACTCGAACCTGGGAACTGCAGATTACGAGCCTGACGCGCTACCGACTGAGTGGTCCCGTTTTCATTAATGAATTGCTCTCTATTTTATTAGTAAGTACCAGCTCACAATGCACTCGGTGTTTATAACTCTGTTACTCAAGACCTTTCAGCTTCTATTACTTATATCTAGCATTTTCATTCCAAATAACATCAAGTGTTTAATTTTTTCATCGCATAAATAATTATTTTAAAGATTGTAACAGCGTCTATAGTTTTTATAAACTCTCTGGTGGCTTATCTCTCACAGAGTACAAACTCAGTAATAGGGCGGGGTGGCTCAATCGGTAGCGCGCCAGGCTCGTAATCTGTAGTTCCCAGGTTCAAGTCCCAGCTGGGTAAGCTTTGAGATTTATCTCCGCAAAATTCCCCGCCCTGCCCACGGTCAGTAGGGGACACCGATGGGCTTGGAAAGGCCGCCGTCCGTCGGATGGGACGTTAAGCCGTGGCTCCGTGTGCGGGAGAGCCATACCCTGTGCACGTTAAAGAACACACTGGATGGCCTTGACGGGAGGCTACCATCTGTCTCCCAACAGCTGTTCCAGTGGGTCCCCTCCCCCAACCTTCTCTGAGCCTTCGGGGTCCATGTGACCTGGCCATTTAGCCCATGGTGTGCAAAAAAGTGCCGCTCAGAGGTAAAACAACCCAACAACCCAACCCAGTAATAGCTCTCATAGAAATCACATTCAGTAATTCTCTCTCATGGGGATCACACTCCGTAATTAACTCTCACAGAATTCACACTCAGTATATATCTTATAGGACTCAAATTCAACAGTCATTTCTTACAATGCTCCCACTCAGTAAATAATCTTTCACACGGATCACACTCAGTAATTTGCTCTGATATAGTAAAATAATAATGATGAGGTATCTACCTTAATGATAGGGTAGATGCAATTATATCTCACTGGGCTCAAACTCAGTAATTATCTTTCATAGGATTCACACTCAACAATTATATCTCACGGAGCTCAAGTTCAGTAATTATCTTTCATAGAGCTCCCCCTCATTTAGTATCTTGCACAAGGCTCACACTCAGCAATTATATCACAGGGCTCACATTCAGAAATATTTCTCACGGTGTTCAAATTCAGTAATTTTCTCTCGCAGGGCTCACACCCAATAATTATCTCTTAAAGGGCTCAAACTCAGTGTCCCAGCTGGGTCAGCGTTGAGACTTATCTCCGCAAAATTCCCCGCCCTGCCCACGGTCAGTAGGAGACACAGATGTGCATGGAAAGGCCGTCTTCCGTCGGTTAAGCCGTGGCCCCGTGTGCGGAAGAGCCATACCCTGTGCGTGATAAAGAAACCACTGGATGGCCTTGACGGGAGGCTGCCATGTGTCTCTCAACAGCTGTTCCAGTGGGTCCCCTCCTTCAACCTTCTCTGAGCCTTCGGGGTCCTTGTGACCTGGCCATTTAGCCATTGTTGTGCAAAAAAGTGCCGCTCAGAGGTAAAACAACCCAACCCTAACTCAGTAATTATCTAAATTGTTTGGCTCCGTAATTTGGAGCTTAAGGTGCGAAAATGTGTTTCCGAATTCATCTTTAGCACTCACTGTGGCATTTAAAAAGCAGTGTAGTACGAAAAAATATTTTTTTTGCGTTGTAAAATAAGCCAAGGTATTCTCTTTTTTAAACAATAGTAAATATATTTTCAAAAATATTTGCATCGTTAAATATTTTAAAAATGAAATTTTTTGTTAGTTAAATGTAAAAGAACATTTCGTCTATAAAAAAAAGTGTTAAAAATAGAGCCTAACTAAAAAAGTTAACGTGTTCTCTTTTTGGTTGCAAAGAAAGAGAACGTACTCTCTTATTTGCTAAAAGAAGAGAACATGGTCTCTTTTTGTTGCAGAGAAAGAGAACGTGCTCTCTTTCCCTGCAACGAAAGATAACGTTCTCTCTTATTTGTTAAAAGAACGTGGTCGCTTTTTGTTCCAAAGAAAGAGAACGTTATCTTCCTTTGAAGGAAAAGAGAAAGAAAACGTGCTCTCTTTTCCTGCAAAGAAAGAGAACGTGCTCTCTTATTTGCTAAAAGAAGAGAACATGGTCCTTTTTCGTTGCAAAGAAAGATAAAGTGCTTTCTTATTTGCTAAAGGAATATGGTCTTTTTTTTGTTGAAAAGAAAGAGAAGGCGTCTTTTTTCCTGCAAAGAAATGTTTCGCGCAAAGAAAGATAACGTTCTCCTTTATTTGCTAAAAGAAGAGAACATAGTCTCTTTTTATTGCAAAGAAAGAAAACGTGCTATCTTGTCCTGCAAATAAAGATGACGTGCTCTCTTATTTGTGGGGCGGGGGTGGCTCAGTCGGTAGCGCGCCAGGCTCGTAATCTGTAGTTCCCAGGTTCGAGTCCCAGCTGGGTCAGCGTTGAGATTTATCTCCGCAAAATTTCCCGCCCTGCCCACGGTCAGTAGGGGACACCGATGGGCTTGAAAAGGCCGCCGTCCGTAGGATGGGACGTTAAGCCGTGGCCCCGTGTGCGAGAGAGCCATACCCTGTGCACGTTAAAGAACACGCTGGATGGCCTTGACGGGAGGCTACCATCTGTCTCCCAACAGCTGTTCCAGTGGGTCCCCTCACCCAACCTTCTCTGAGCCTTCGGGGTCCTTGTGACCTGGCCATTTAGCCCATGGTGTGCAAAAAAGTGCCGCTCAGAGGTAAAACAACCCAACCCAACTCTCTTATTTGCTAAAAGAAGAGAACGTGGTCTCCTTTAGTTGCAGAGAAAGAGAACGTGCTCTATTTTTGCTGTAAAAGAGAGAACGTGCTCTCTTTCACATCTCTAATCAATGGCCACCCTCTGGCTCAGATAAAGTTTAGAATAGAAACATTAACCAAGAATACAAACATAGCTGGATGGATAAAAGCATACTTGTCTGTGAATTCATGCACCATATTTAAATAACTACACACACACACACAACCTAACACACAGAAGCGGAATTAATAATTATTCAGAATTTTTTTGCACAGCAAAATAATTTGGACTCTTTTATAACAGAGTGTTGAGCTCTCTCCAATTTGTTAGAGGTTGGGAGTATAGAGACGGATGAAAATAATAAGAACCCACCCAATTCAGATAACGAGGAAAACATCGAATTAATTACGTTGCGTTAAAATTTCTTTCATAGGAGTTCTGCGAGGCCGATCAACTCAGTTTACAAATTGCTCGTTACGCAGTTCACTCTTTGTACCTCTTAAAATTATTTTCATCTGGTCTCAAAGATTCAGTTCGGAAGAAAAAATTTCTAGAGAGAGAAGTAAAACGAAGTCACCATATATAGAAAAAAGCAACACCGTTAATGAAGAAAATTTGACAATGGAAATGGTTTTTGTCCTCAGCAATTAAAAACTTTAGGCTATCCTTTTTTTTTTCTGTGATATACGTATAAAAATCTTGTCGCATAACGAAAAAAAATGCAAAATGGTTCTGTCTCTTTATTTTCACTTCAGGAATTTAATCATAAATGTTTAGCTGAGCCCCCGGAAATTTAATTGATATTTTCTTTTTTTTTTTCCATTTTCATAAAAACTTGGTCAAGCAAATGAGATTCTTTACAAATTAGATGAAAAGAAGTAGTAGTCAGAAGCGCACTCTATGAATCAAATTTAATGTGAGTATGGTCTTCCTTTTGTAGATGGGAGGATGGTCATAGGACTATCAGGTTCTAAACAGGAGTATGGTAATGGTACTATCATGCTCTAAATGGGAGTATGGTGATGGAATATCATACTCTAAATGTGAGCGTTTTCTCCTGATTTTAAGTGAAATAATTTCTCCTAATTATAAATGATCTCCCTCTAAGGGATTTCTCCTAATTCTAAATGATCTCCCTCTAAGGGATTTCTCCTAATTCTAAGTGATCTCCTTCTAAGGGATTTCTCCTAATTCTAAGTGATCATCTTCTAAGGGATTTCTCCTAATTCAAAGCGATCTCCCTCTAAGGGATTTCTCCTAATTCTAAGTGATCTCCCTCTAAGGGATTTCTCCTAATTCTAAGTGATCATCTTCTAAGGGATTTATCCTAATTCAAAGCGATCTCCCTCTAAGGGATTTCTCCTAATTCTAAATGATCTCCCTCTAAGGGATTTCTCCTAATTCAAAGTGATCTCCCTTTAGGGGATTTCTCCTAATTCAAAATGATCTCCTTCTAAGAGATTTTTCCTAATTCTAAGTGATCTTCCTCTAAGGGATTTCTCCTAATTCAAAGTGATCTCCCTCTATGGAATTTCTCTTAAATCTAAATGATCTCCTTCTAAGGGATTTCTCCTAATTCTAAGTGATCTCCCTCTAAGGAATTTCTCCCAAATCTAAGTGATTTCTCCTAATTCTAAGTGATCTCCCTCTAAGGAATTTCTCCCAAATCTAAGTGATCTCCCTCTAAGGAATCTCTCTTAAATCTAAATGATCTCCTTCTAAGGGATTTCTCCTAATTCTAAGTGATCTCCCTCTAAGGAATTTCTCCCAATTCTAAGTGATTTCTTCTAATTCTAAATGATCTCCCTCTAAGGGATTTCTCCGAATCCTAAATGATCTCCTTCTAAGGGATTTCTCCTAATTCTAAGCGATCTACTCCTTAAAGGATTTCTACTAATTCTAGGCGATCTACTTCTTAAGAGATTTCTACTAATTCTAAGCGATAGGAATTCAACTGTAAATATACCTGATACTACGATAAGAGATAATTCCCTGCTTTTACTTTACATATAAAAAAAATTACTGATGCTACACAACTAACTTCAAGTGTGATAACTCATATTGATGAGATAATTAATCAACAAATGGCTAAGCTAAGAAAAGATATGATTTAAATTAATGACAAATCAAAAAATGACCTACTGAAGGAGTTAGCAGAACACAAAAAAAATGTACCATATATTGTTCAGATAAATTGGATGATTATTTAAAAATTATGACGAAATTAACTAAAGAGATAAAGAACATTCAGCTTCAAAACAAACTACTTACTGATGAAAACAAAATGCTAAAAAAAGAAGTGAAAGAATTAAACTGGAGAATCAATGACCTTGAACAACACAATAGGAACACTAATTTAGAGATTATAGGTGTTCCAGAAACATCTAATGAAAATGTCAATGAAATTTTATCAAATATTTCATATGTGATAAAAATAAATACCAATGGTATTAATATACAAAACAGCACGTAGAGTGTCTATTAGAAATAGATAAAAATATAAACCAATTACTGTCGAGTTAGCATCAAGAAAAATGAAACAAAATTGAATAAATGAATGGAAATTAAATAAGGGATTAAATGCTGACGAAATAAATAAATGTCTTTCAGACAGTAAAATATTTATAACTGAACATCCAAACCAGGAAAACAAGACATTACTCTAGGAACTGAAGATGTTGAAACAAGAAAAAGATTACAGGTTTGTTTGGGTTAGATTGGATTGTTTGTTGGATTGGATTGTTTTACCTCTGAGCGGCACTTTTTTGCACACCATGGGCTAAATGGCCAGGTCACATGGACCCCGAAGGCTCAGAGAAGGTTGGGGGAGGGGGACCCACTGGAACAGCTGTTGGGAGACAGATGGTAGCATCCCGTCAAGGACATCCAGCGTGTTCTTTAACGTGCACAGGGTATGGCTCTCCCGCACACGGGGCCACGGCTTAACGTCCCATCCGACGGACGGCGGCCTTTTCAAGCCCATCGGTGTCCCCTACTGACCGTGGGCAGGGCGGGGAAATTTTGCGGAGATAAATCTCAACGCTGACCCAGCTGGGACTCGAACCTGGGAACTACAGATTACGAGTCTGGCGCGCTACCGACTGAGCCACCCCCGCCCCTTGTTTGGGTTAAAGATTCAAAATTTTACATTAGAAAAACAGAAACTTCACAAATATTTAGAATTGAAACTTTTGATAATTTCAGCCTACTACGTGAATAAACAGTAGAGTATAAATAATGATTATCATTTGTTTTTTCAACTGAATGAATGCGTTAGAGGTGAATCTGACTTCATATTGCTGCTCAACATAAAGAATATGCAGTTAAAACAATAGAATGAATTGAAATTTATGATAACGTATTATACAAATGGGGTAATGGTATTAATTTAATTGCAGGTGACAAGAAGTATTAGAAAAAAATTTGGATCATTTCTTGTTGTTTTTAAATTTAATAGATTTTTTTTCCCTGAGATAATAAATTTAACATAAATCTGGATTGGCGATAATAAATTGCATTTATATACCATATCTAATTACAAAGCATACCATAAATGTCAAAACGATAAGAGATTTGGTGGTGTAATTGTTTTCGTTAAACAATATACAACAGCTTATGAATATACTAATATCTTTAATACAGCAAATATGGTCGAAGTTACATTTAAACTGAATAACATACTGCTTGTTTTAATCGCATTCTCTAGATTCACCTGTTATACAAAACAAAGCTTTATTAATGAATTCGAAAATAAATTAGATTCTTTAAATCTTAATAATGTGCTGGTAGTAAGGGATATGAATATTTATTTAAAAGGAAATGACACAAATAAATATGATTATTCACATTTAATTCAATCAAATGGATTCCATGTTTGTCATAATGAAATTACCAGGAGTGATTAAGAAAGCTTCTCGATCAAGTGCTTTTAAGAAATTCAGTAATAAATCATTTAACAACTTATATAATAAAACTAAATATCACTGATCGTTATTTTATTGGTATAAATTTCAAACCTGACTTAACTAAAAGCGTTAAAGATTGCAAAATACATATAAAATGGACGTACAAAAACTAAAAGAATTATTAGAAAAAAAGTTTGGAATGGTATTCAGATAGATAAGGATATAAATATATCGTTTAAATTATTCTTAGAACAATTAAATAAACTAACTAAAATATCGAAATACACTATAAAAATATAAAATAAAACTAAAAAAATTAAAACCATGGATAATTAACGCACTTATAAATTTCATTGAGAAACGAAACAAATTGCATAATTTATTGAAAAAAAACAATATTTTAATATTAAATAAAAAAATCGTTTTAATAAACATCGAAATTTATTATTGAAATTAATTAGGGAAGCAAAAACAGATTACTATACAAAAAGCGTTTTTAAATAATACTGGAAATATAAAACAGTACTGGAATACTATAAATGAATTAACTGGTAAGCATCAAAATACTTCAACATTCCCTAAGGAAATAAAAATTGAGAATCTTATTTTTTTATAACCAAAATCCGATGCAATTAGCTGATATGTTTAATAAATACTTTACAGAAATAATTGAAGACCTAATAAGAGATATTCCTAGTTATAATAATGATGTAGATGATCAGTTGCATATAACGTTGCACCCAATTTTCATTGATTATATAACAGAAGGGGAAATTAGTTTTGTAATCAAAAATTTAAAATTAAACAAAACAAATAAAAATAATGATATTTCCACAAAAGTTTTAAAAGAAATAAAGCTTGAAATTGTAGGGAGACTATGTCATCTTTTAATTTGTCATTACACACAGGTTGCTTTCCTAATATAATAATAAATTCCACTGTGATTCCTATTTATAAAAGAGGTATATATTTCGATATAGGTACACCAACATCTTTATCATATATATATATTATCTTATATTATCCAATATAAAAAATCTTTGAAAAAATTATTAAAAATAAAATTCTAAGTTGAAAAAAATTTTTTTTTTTAAAATCAGCTTGGTTTTGGAATAGGAATAGGAACTGAAGATGCTATATTAAAACAAACATCATTAGTTTATAATGATATCAATGCTAACTATTGTCGTAATATTTTCGATATAAAAAAGCATTTGATTCAGTATCACATAATTTACTACTATGTAAATTAGAATATGCTGGAATTAGAGGTAATAAGTTAAAATGGTTACAAACTAATTTAATAAATAAAACTCAGAAAGTAAAAATAAGAGATTATTAAACAAAGAAGTTTAAATAAAATATGGTGTACCACAAGGTTCAGTATTAGGTCCCCTTTTATATAAAGTATTTATAAATGATCTTTGTGATCAGAATAAAAAAAGGTAAAATAATTACATTTGCTGATGATATAGCACTGGTATATACATCTAAAAGTGAAGGTATTTTAATAACTGACATAAATGAAGAGTTAGAGATAATTAGAAAGTAGTTTATACAAAAATAAATTATTTCTAAATGTGGAAAAAAAATATTTATACTTCAGAATGAAATGCAATATTCCAGATATATTTGAAAATAAATTATTCTATTACTCAATTAAATGTACGGGTTTTGAATGTTTAGCAAACCAATTGAGGATGTTGATAATTATAAATATTTAGAATTGTATATTGATATTTAACTTGGAAAAACCATATTCACTATTTAATAAAAAAGATTAATGCAGTTATACCTAATTTATATTCGAAATTTCGTTAACATTACACTTTTAAAATAAATATATGATGCATGGATTAAATCATATTGGAAATATGGATTACTATCGTGGAGAGTATCATATTACAGTCATATTAAACCAACTATTACTATACAAAATAAAAAAATACATGTATATTGAAAGAGAAAAAAATGACAGTGTTACATCTTATTATAATAATTTAAATATTGTTCAATTAAGTAAACTGTATGTTTATAACATTCTATTATATATATTAGAAAACATTATATAGAAAATAATGTTAGATCCTTTAATCTTAATACGAGATCAAATGATTACAGTAATCTAATTGTTCCACGCCCTAAGTATTACACAGACATATTACATATATGTGGCACCGAAAATGCTTAACAAATTGCAGGGAATAATAAAAAATGAGATTAAAATATATAAATTTTCCAATTTATTAAAAATATGGATTGATGAAATTATTGACATTGAAATAATCCTTAAGGAAAATCATTAAATTATTTTATATTTGATATTATATATGACTGTGATAAATATTGGTGCTATTTATGAATCAATAATCATTATAAATTGTAAAATTTAATTCTCACTTAGAAATAAATATATTTTAAATAATTTATATTTTTATCAAATTACAATTCCACAGGCGAGTTTCATAGTCTTGTGGATGGTTGATATTACAATTATGGCTTATAAAAATAAATAAATGTTTCAGAATATCATTTATTATATTACTTAACAAATGCATAATTAAACAAATAAAAGAATTGTATTATAAAATTTGTACAACTGAAACAAATTAATTTTTTGTTGGATAAACTCAAATTGCATAAAATGTAAATTGTACGAAATGCAAAATGGAATAATAAATTGAAATAGAATTGAATTGTTTTGTGCGCTATATTGATTCCCGAAATTAATAACTTCTTCCTTTTACTGATAAAATTCCGCTAATTTATTAAATTATCACTTAAAATTAGTTTTATTTAGAAAGCGTTGTTATATAACACTAAAATGATACACTAATTTCTGAAATTGATAATTTTTTGCAGTTTGCTCACAATAAAATTCACCTAATTGAATAAATCATTATTCATAATTGATTATACTGCTTTACTAAAATATTATATATTAGCGAAATTTGATGCAAGATCAATTGGAATCTAACTTTGAAGTTCTATAACTTCTAAAATATGCATTTAAGGGAAATGTGTAAATGTAGATAAATTATAGATCACAATCAAATCTATTTAAATCTCGATTTTCAACTATTTTCGTTCAGTACTTAAAGAGTTATGGAAGCTGGAATATTTCATAAGTTGGGTTGGGTTGTTTTACCTCTGAGCGGCACTTTTTTGCACACCATGGGCTAAATGGCCAGGTCACATGGACCCCGAAGGTTCAGAGAAGGTTGGGGGAGGGGACCCACTGGAACAGCTGTTGGGAGACAGATGGTAGCCTCCCGTCAAGGCCATCCAGCGTGTTCTTTAACGTGCACAGGGTATGGCTCTTCCGCACACGGGGCCACGGCTTAACGTCCCATCCGACGGACGGCGGTCTTTCCAAGCCCATCGGTGTCCCCTACTGACCGTGGGCAGGGCGGGGAATTTTGCGGAGATAAATCTCAACTCTGACCCAGCTGGGACTCGAACCTGGGAACTACAGATTACGAGCCTGACGCGCTACCGACTGAGCCACCCCCGCCCCCAAATGTCCAGGTCACATGGACCCCGAAGGCTCAGAGAAGGTTGGGGTAGGGGACCCACTGGAACAGCTGTTGGGAGATAGATGGTAGCCTCCCGTCAAGGCCATCCAGCGTGTTCGTTAACGTTGGTTTGTTTTACCTCTGAGCGGCACTTTTTTGCACACCATGGGCTAAATGGCCAGGTCACATGGACCCCGAAGGCTCAGAGAAGGTTGGGAGAGGGGACCCACTGAACAGTAATTGGGAGACAGATGGTAGCCTCCCGTCAAGGCCATCCAGCGTGTTTTTAACGTGCACAGGGTATTTTTCTCCCACACACGGGGCCACGGCGTAACGTCCCATCAGACGGACGGCGGCCTTTCCAAGCCCATCGGTGTCCCCTACTGACCGTGGGAAGGGCGGGGAATTTTACGGAGATAAATCTCAACGCTGACCCAGCTGGGACTCGAACCTGGGAACTACAGATTACGAGCCTGGCGCGCTACCGACTGAGCCACCCCCGCCCTTCTGGAATATTTCATAATACATTATTTTGTTTTATAAAAATCAGTCATAATTGTCTAATATTAAAATAATCATTACGAAAATTCTAAAACGTGCATTAATTTTATTAAATGGTTTAAAATAATATTTATTATTTAAGCTTTAATTAATTTCTGAGGTAAATTCTTGACGCATTTACTGTCGTAAAATACATTAGGTTCTTAACTCTTTAAACACTGAACGTATTTTGTTGAAAATAGAGATTTAAATATATTTGATTTTGATCTTTAATTTATCTTTAATCGCATTGTTTTATTAAATGAAACTTTTAGAAGTTATGGAGCTTTGAAGTTAGATTCCCATTGACGTAACATAGGAATTCTCTAATATTGCAGTACGGCATAGTATTATTAGGTGTAGTGTAATACGTGATTTTTGTCAAAGTAGAAAGATTTTCATTTTTCTGATAACAAAAATTATCATCATCATCATCATCATCATCCTCAAGCAGCCATGGGCTACGGAGGTCCAACCAGACCGTGCAATTTAGTTCTCCAAGCAAGTCTATCCTGAGCTACATCTACTGCATCTGGCCACTGCACACCAATTCTAACAAGGTCCTGTTTGACATTGTCTGCCCACCGCATCCTAGGTCTCCCCTTCTTTCTGAGGCCTTTAGGCACACTGTTCATAACCCTATTCGCCAATCTATAATTATTCATACGGGCAACATGGCCAAACCAACGGAGTCTCTCTCTGCACAATATGCTGCTTAAAGGAGGTTGCAAACTCCTTTTCCTAATCTCATCATTAGTTACAAAGTTCAACCACCTAATGCCCAAGATACTGCGTAAGCATCTGGAATCAAAAGCATCTAGTTTCCTGTTATCTTGTTTACAAAGTGTCCAAGTTTCACTACCATAACTAACCCTAGAAAGAACCAAACTATTATACAGTCTAATTTTAGTCTTTAGGTGTATACGCCTATTTCTCCACACTCTCCATAGATTCTTAAAAGTCCCAGCAGCAATCCCTATTCGTCTGTTAATCTCATGCCGCACATCACCATTATCTGTTACATAGCTCCCAAGATAATTAAACTGTGACACCTGCTCAAGACTGCAACCATTCAGATTAACTGAATCACAGCCTGCTTGACCAATTTTCATCACTTTAGTTTTCTCTCTGTTTATAACCAAACCTACTCTACTACCAGTCTCATCAACGGCTCGAATGAAAGAGTTCATCTCATCAACATCATTTGCCAGAAGGGCTAAATCATCAGCATAATCTAAATCAGAAATTTTCCTATCTCCAGCCCATTTAAGGCCAAAATCTTTCCCTTGAAGTGAATTTCGCATAACATAATCAATAACCAAGCTAAAGAGAAAAGGAGACAAAATGCACCCTTGTCGAACACCAGAAGTAATGCTAAACCAATTGCTACAAGCCTTACCAACTCTCACACACGACTCAGTGTTATTATAGAGAGCTTTCATAATGTTAACTAACTTGTCTGGTATACCATATGATCTCACAATCAACCACAAATTATGACGATCAACAGAGTCGAAAGCCTTTTTGAAATCAACAAAGCTAGCAACCAAAGGTTTCTGAAACTCTAAACATTTCTCAAGAATCTGCCTAAGTGAAAATATCTGATCTACACATCCCCTACCACTTCTGAATCCACATTGCTCATCACGCAATTGCCTGTCAACCAGATTCTTAATTCTATTAAGCACAATCATGGAAAGAACTTTACCTGGAACAGAGAGTAGGCTGATACCCCTATAGTTATCACAAGAACTGCGATCACCTTTTTTGAAAATAGGGATAACAATAGCTCTGGTAAAATCCTTAGGAACCATGCCTTTATCATAAAAGAGATTCAGAATTTCAGTCATCCAAGTGGTAACCGAAACATTCCCAGCTCTAAGCATTTCCGTAGTAATTTCATCTACCCCTGGGGATTTATGAAGTTTAAGTTTAGAAACAGCCAAAATAACTTCAGATTGTGTTATAGGGCCAACATTAAAGCCACCAATGCATCTATCATCATTGCAAACAATGGGAGTAGAACTAACTACATTGTTTAGAACATCACTGAAATGCTCAGCCCACCTAGCCATGACAGAATCCTCCCCTTCTATAACCTTACCTTGTTTATCCTTCAATCCTTGTATGCATGTCCGTTTTCTACCACACAAAACATTAACTATCTGGTACAGCTCTCTGCTGTTGTGCTGTCTAACTGCTTCCTCGGCTTTGTCAGCCAAACCATCAAGCCAAAAATTTTTATCAGCAGCTAACTGATCCTTTACAAGTTTATTAAGGTCTCTGTAATGCTTTCTATTAGGACTAGTAGGGTATTGATTAAGGGCATTCCTGCAGTTCTTTCTTTCCGAAATAAGCTCAAGACAAAAATTATAAGTTTATTAAATTATCACTATTCCTACCATAAACGTCGGTTGCAGTGCTGAATATTTAGTAAAGTGCAGTAACACAGTTAAAAGGAGTAGTAACACAGAGAGTTAAAATGAGTAATAACACAGAGGGTTAAAATGAGTCGCAACACAGAGAGTTAAAATGAGTCGCAACACAGAGAGTTAAAATGAGTAGTAACACAGAGAACTATAATGAGCAGTAACACAGATAGTTAAAATGAACAGTAACACAGATAGTTAAAATGAGCAGAAACGCAGAGAGTTAAAATGAGTAGTAACACAGAGAACTATAATGAGCAGTAACACAGATAGTTAAAATGAACAGTAACACAGATAGTTAAAATGAGTAGAAACGCAGAGAGTTAAAATGAGTAGTAACGCAGAGAATTAAAATGAGTAGTTAGTTAAATCTGCGTTTATTAGGGAAAGTTTAGGTCTGTTAAACCCTCTATTCCCGATTAAAATGAGTATTAACACAGAGAGTTAAAATGAGTAGCAACACAGAGAGTTAAAGTGAGCAGCAACACAGAGATTTAAAATGAGTAGTAACACAGAGATTTAAAATGAGTAGTAACATAGAGTTAAAATAAGTTGTAACACAGAGAGTTAAAATGAGTAGCAAACACAGAGAGTTAAAATGAGTAGTAACACAGAGATTTAAAATGAGTAGTAACACAGAGATTTAAAATGAGTAGTAACATAGAGTTAAAATGAGTTGTAACACAGAGAGTTAAAATGAGTAGCAAACACATAGAGTTAAAATGAGTAGTAACACAGAGATTTAAAATGAGTAGTAACACAGAGATTTAAAATGAGTAGTAACATAGAGTTAAAATGAGTTGTAACACAAAGAGTTAAAATGAGTAGCAAACACAGAGAGTTAAAATGAGAAGTAACACAGAGATTTAAAATGAACAGCAACACAGAGAGTTAAAATAAACAGTAACACAGAGAGTTAAAATGAGGAATAACACAGAGAGTTAAAATGAATAGTAACATAGTTAAAGTGAGTAGTTGGTCCATTAAAGTAATCGTTTTGTGTCACATAAGTTTTTAACTCTCTTTGTGTCAAGTACGAGGGAAGTATTAGAAATCGGCTAAAAGAGCGCCTAGAAATTTTTCGACTCAGACACCTTAAATGAGGCAGCCCTGATATATTGGTGAGGCTTTTGGGTTGGGTTTTTTTACCTCTGAGCGGCACTTTTTTACACACCATGGGCCAAATGGCCAGGTCACATGGACCCCGAAGGCTCAGAGAAGGTTGGGGGAGGGGAACCACTGGAACAGCTGTTGGGAGACAGATGGTAGCCTCCCGTCAAGGCCATCCAGCGTGTTCTTTAACGTGCACAGGGTATGGCTCTCCCGCACACGGGGCCACGGCTTAACGTCCCATCCGACGGACGGCGGCCTTTCCAAGCCCATCGGTGTCCCCTACTGACCGTGGGCAGGGCGGGGAATTTTGCGGAGATAAATCTCAACGCTGAACCAGCTGGGACTCGAACCTGGGAACTACAGATTACGAGCCTGGCGCGCTACCAATTGAGCCACTCCCGCCCCCATTGGTGAGGCAGGACCAAACTTATGCATAAGCTAAACTGCAGTTTAGAGTCTCATGATATGAAGGGCGTTAAAGAAATGTATTTCAAGTTTTACTGTGTTGCTAAAACTTTTTTAATATTTAATCTATTGTGCAAACACTGTTGAACTTTGCTTACCAATGCTAGAATAACGTTTTCACTACATCAGTTTCGTGTTCATTTTTCAATGTTTCCTCAATCAGTATAATTATATAAGTGTTTAACTTTCGAATTTTTAGAGTCTTTTAAATTTGAATAGTTTAAGACCTCTTAAATATGCTTTAGCTTAGGGACTCAGAAGGTCAAAGTCCGGACCTCGGGTGAGGGTTGGCTCAGTCGGTAGCGCACAAGACTCGTAATCTGCAGTTCGCAGGTTCGAGTCCCAGCTGGGCCAGGTTGAGACTTATCTCCGCAAAACTCCCTGCCCTGCCTTTGGTCAGAAGGAAGACATCGATGAGATTGGAAAGTCCTACGTTCATCGGATGGAACGTTAAGCCATGGTCTATGTGCGGAGTCATATTCTGCGGACGTTAAAGAACGCTCTGGTTGGCCTTGATGGGGGGCTTGCATCTGTTTCCTAACATCAGTTAAGTGGCTCAACTTCTCCCAAGAGTCTCTAAGCCCTTGGGGTTCTTGTGACCTGGACATTTTGCCTATAGGTGAAAAAATAGTGTCTCTCAAAAGTAAAACAAAAAAAACTATTTTTTTTTTGAGATTATCTGCGCCTGCGGTAGGTAAGTAACCTTGAACTAATTACGGTATATCACATTACATTCCCGGGGCGGGAGTGGCTCAGTCGGTAGCGCGCCAGGCTCGTAATCTGTAGTTCCCAGGTTCGAGTCCCAGCTGGGTCAGCGTTGAGATTTATCTCCGCAAAATTTCCCGCCCTGCCCACGGTCAGTAGGGAACACCGATGGGCTTGGAAAGGCCGCCGTCCGTCGGATGGAATGTCAAGCCGTGGCCCCGTGTGCGGGAGAGCCATACCTTGTGCACGTTAAAGAACACGCTGGATGGCCTTGACGGGAGGCTACCATCTGTCTCCCAATAGCTGTTCCAGTGGGTCCCCTCCCCCAACCTTCTCTGAGCCTTCGGGGTCCTTGTGGCCTGGCCATTTAGCCCATGGTGTGCAAAAAAGTGCGCTCAGAGGTAAAACAGCACATTACATTCCGCCATTGCTTGCTCATAGCTTTGCATAGGCGATAAGGTCATAAAAAGGGCGTCTGACAAAACAATTGGATTACAACTGTGACATCATATTTCTGTTTCGTGTAATATGTTCATCACAAATGTTGAGCTATGGTATTGTGGCAATAATTTGCCCTCCTTTTCGTCACTGGCGTTAATACTTGGCCATACCCCAAAGAAGAAGCTTCTCACGAGGCTTTTTTCACGAGGCTTTTTACCCCTCTGGTGAGTTTGGGAATTCTTTTGTTGCAATATTTGAAACATCTTGGAACGTATCCAAAACGTCTTATTTCAGGAGGAGGTTGATGCCAATAGTTATGTCAGAATTCTTTTTGATAACAGCGTTCATGTAGATGACTGCCCATGGACGAAGTGACCTCTTTACAAATTGAAATGTGAACTATTTTTACCGCTGCTGTTATTTTTCCTTTAGTAAATGCAAGAAAGATAATCTCTTAGAACAATCACTATACCATCTAGATTTCATAGTCACAATGTAATCGCATAATTAACTACTTAAACGTTTGCTTTTTTTCTACAGTTTGTGTCATCAGTGTGGAATCGTGTCACCAATACGGATTCGTGTCAGTTGAAATCGTCTCACCAATACGGATTCGTGTCAGTTGAAATCGTCTCACCAATACGGATTCGTGTCAGTTGAAATCGTCTCACCAATACGGATTCGTGTCAGTTGAAATCGTCTCACCAATACGGATTCGTGTCAGTTGAAATCGTCTCACCAATACGGATTCGTGTCAGTTGAAATCGTCTCACCAATACGGATTCGTGTCAGTTGAAATCGTCTCACCAATACGGATTCGTGTCAGTTGAAATCGTCTCACCAATATGGGAGCGTGTCATTAATATTTAATCGTGACATTTGAAATCGAATCAACAGATTGAACCGTGTTGGATTGTTTTACCTCTGAGCGGCACTTGTTAGCACACCATGGGGTAAATGGCCAGGTCACAAGGACCCCGAAGGCTCAGAGAAGGTGAGGGGAGGGGACCCACTGGAACAGCTGTTGGGAGACAGATGGTAGCCTCCCGTCAAGGCCATCTAGCGTGTTCTTTAACGTGCACAGGGTATGGCTCTCCCGCACACGGCGCCACGGCTTAACGTCCCATCCGACGGACGGCGGCCTTTCCAAGCCCATCGGTATCCCCTACTGACCATGGGCAGGGCGGGGAATTTTGCGGAGATAAATCTCAACGCTGACCCAGCTGGGACTCGAACCTGGAAACTATAGAATACGAGCCTGGCGCGCTACCGACTGAGACCCCCCCGCCCCTAGATTGAATCGTGTCATCAATACGGAATTGTGTATGTTGAAATCGTGTCATCAATACGGAATTGTGTATGTTGAAATCGTGTCATTAATGATAGAATCTTGTCAGATGAAATCATATCACCAATATGGAAACGTGTCAACAATATTTAATCGTGTCATTTAAAATCTTGTCAGAAAGGGGCACTTTTATTGGAAAGCGGTCGTCCATCGCATGGGACGTAAAGCCGTAGTATCGGGTGCAGCAGAGCCACATCTTATGCACGTTAAAGAACATGTTGGATAGCCTTGACGGGAGGTTACCAGCTGTCTCCTAAAAGCGATCCAGTAGGTTCACTTTCCCAAACTTCTTATGATACGCGGCCTGGCCATTTAGCCCATTGTGTGTAAAAAAGTGCCGCTCAGAGGTGACAAAACTCTGAAAATGTTCTTGTTAATTGCTGTGTGATTATCGTGGTTGAAAATGGCAACGTTTTAAACGAATATTGCAAAGATCTATTTAAGTTTCAAATTTTTAAATTTTTTGGTGGCATAGTGTATTGGTCAAGCGGTTTACACTGATAGCTACGATGCATTAATATATAATACACAATATATAACACATAATAATAACTCTAATATATAACACATAATAATGTGAATATATTATGATGATTAGATTGAGAGCAACTTTATCCAGGAGGGTGTGAAAAAGGAACATCTTGGACGAAATAGAAAATTCTTTTTCAGTTGGATAAATACTGAAAAAAAATCTTGATTCATATTTTTCAAATCCGCTAATAAAGTTTAGATAAATGTGAAAAATGCTAAATTTTTAAACGAATATTACAAACGATCTATTTATCCTAGAAAGTTTTAATTTTTTTGGTGGACTGTGACGGTCAAGGAGTAACATTGATGAATTTTAGACCCGCTCAAAAAAAGAAAATTGAAAAAAACAATTTTTATTTTAAAAAGAGCATTCCATACTTACCCGACATGATATGTTATTCTATTAGTTTTAAATTAAAAAAAAATAAAGAAAGAGAAAACTATGTTTATTCATCCCGTTTTGGAGGAAAACTAAAAACAAAGGGGCGGGGGTGGCTCATTCGGTAGCGCGCCAGGCTATTATCTGTAGTTTCCAGGTTCGAGTCCCAGCTAGGTCGGCGTTGAGATTTATCTCCGCAAAATTTCCCACTCTGCCCACGGTCAATAGGGGACGCCGATGGGCTTGGAAAGGCCGCCGTCCGTCGGATGGGACGTTAAGCCGTGGCCCCGTGTGTGGGAGAGCCATACCCTGTGCACGTTAAAGAACACGCTGGATGGCCTTGACGGGAGGTTACCATCTGTCTCCCAACAGATGTTCCAGTGGGTCCCCTCAACCAACCTTCTCTGAGCTTTCGGGGTCCATGTGACCTGGCCATTTAGCCCATGGTGTGCAAAAAAGTGCTGCTCAGAGGTAAAACAACCCAACCCAACGGTCAGTAGGGGACACCGATGGGCTTGGAAAGGCCGCCGTCCATCGGATGGGACGTTAAGCCGTGGCCCGTGTGCGGGAGAGCCATACCCTGTGCACGTTAAAGAACACGCTGGATGGCCTTGACGGGAAGCTACCATCTGTCTCCCAACAGCTGTTCCAGTGGGTCCCCTCCCCCAACCTTCTCTGAGCTTTCGGGGTCCATGTGACCTGGCCGTTTAGACCATGGTGTAAAAAAAAGGGCGGCTCAGAGATAAAACAACCAAAAACAACTAAAAACAAAACGGAATTATACGTCCCTCCCAGAACAATTCAAAATATATAGTATAGTGAAATCTAGATGGTCACAAAAGCAATTTTTTGAATCTTGGAGATTAACGTTTTGAAAAAGGAGATAAAAAAACTCTCTACACCGGAAGTAATCTTCGAAAGTTCGGCGAGAGAACGTGACACGCTGGAGTGACGTAACTCCACCGTTAGCGCGCCAAAGAAAGAGCGGAAGGGACGTGACGACACGAGGAAGAGCATGCAACAAGAGATGCAAACTTCCGTTGCAGGTTATCTTCGTTTGAAGCACTGATCGTGCCCCTTTGATCGTCTCTCGATTTCTCGCCTCTAGCTATTGGTCTCCATCCAACATCTGTCCGCGGAACGCTACCACGCAAATCTGGTGACATCCTCAAACTCTTTCATCCTCTTGCTCTCTTCCTCCATCAGCGCTCGATATCAGAAGAAACACAAAGAAGAGAAATTCTGTTGATCTTCCTCTGTGTTTACCTTTTCGATGTGACTATCAGAGATGGAAAATACGAAAAATCACATTCCGATTTTCTTTAGTTATCATTGGAAGCCAAAGAAAAAGTTGAAAGTGTTTTTGTTTCTTCTTCGAGGCTTTTGGATTTTTGTCGATTACTGTTTAACATTTGAATGACCGACTTTCTTTTAAAGGTTCGCGACGGATATATAATACAGGGCTATTTAACCTGTGAATAGCCCGTTTTTTTGCCAAACTTCTCATTGCTTTTAGCTTGACGTTAGTCAGTTTGTGTGTTTGTTAGGTTGGGTTAATTTACCTCTGAGCGGCACTTTTTTGCACACCGTGGGCTAAATGGCCAGGTCACATGGACCCCGAAGTCTCAGAGAAGGTAGGGAGAGGAGACCCACTGGAACAGTTGCTGGGAGACAAATGGTAGTCTCCCGTCAAAGCCATCCAGTGTGTTCTTTAACGGGCACAGGGTATGACTCTTCGGCACACGGGGCCACGGCTTAATATTCCATCCGACGGACGGCCGTCTTTCCAAGCCCAGTGGTGTCCCCTAATGACCGTGGGCAGGGCGGGAAGTTTTGCGAAAAATCTCAATGCTGGCCTAGCTGGGACTCGAACCTGGGAACTACAGATTAGGAGCCTGGCGCGCTACCGACTGAGTCACCCCCGCCCCCTTGTGTGTTTGTCAAAGGAGTTGTTCCACCATATCTTTCGAACACGACGGACAAACTTAATGATTTATGTATCAAATGAAAGCTTGTGACGCGGGGAGTGTCATCGGCTATAAAATTTAGCCCCTCATGCTTTTTTTTCTTCCCTCCTTAAATGGGGGGGAGGGAATATATAAAGGCTGTTCCGCTATATCTCCGGAAATCGAGGGCCAGAAGCGACGGGCTTTGCATCGAATGAAAGCTTGCCAAGTGAGAGTGTCACTGTTAAGTATTTAGGGGAAGAAATTTCTAATATTTATTTATTTATTTAATGTGCTCACAACAGATCAATGATCCAATAACAGTGAACGCATTCGAGCAGAATAAATCAAAATTAGTATTTGTAAAGATACATAAGCAATCAGGACAAAAAGTGAAAAGGACATATACATATTTTCAAACAACATACAACACAAATACATAAACACAGATAATTAGAAATGAAATCAAGAACAAAGTAACATATATAATGTGTGGAAAAATTATTGCCAACAATGGGGATTCGAACCCGAGACTCTGTAGATACGTGCCTTAGAGTTCTAACCACTAAATCAACCATCAACTGATAATTTGTTTCCACAATGTGACCTTTATATCTTTCGGTGAAATATCTTCGTTAAATACGGCTCAAGGTCCGCCACTTTCAGCGAAAGAGGTAAAGCACACATTGTGGAAAGAAATTAACGGCTTATGGTTGGTTTAGTGGTTAGATCACTCTGGCATGTACCTAGAGAGTGGTGGGTTCGAATCCTTCACCGTCGACAATAATTTTGCTTTCACATAAGTATTTATTGAAATCTGCATCTACAGGTAATCTGTATATTTACTATAGACTGATTTCTTAACATATCTTCTCCCCGGGCGGGGATGGCTCAGTCGGTAGCGCGCCAGGCTCGTAATCTGTAGTTCCCAGGTTCGAGTCCCAGCTGGGTCAGCGTTGAGATTTATCTCCGCAAAAATTCCCCGCCCTCCCCACGGTCAGTTTTTGGGCTTGGAAAGGCCGCCGTCCGTCGGATGGGACGTTAAGCCGTGGCCCCGTGTGTGGGAGAGCCATACCCTGTGCACGTTAAAGAACACGCTGGATGGCCTTGACGGGAGGTTACCATCTGTCTCCCAACAGCTGTTCCAGTGGGTTCCCTCCCCCAACCTTCTCTGAGCCTTCGGGGTCCATGTGACCTGGCCATTTAGCCCATGGTGTGCAAAAAAGTGCCGCTCAGAGGTAAAACAACCCAAAACAACTAAAAACAAAACGGAATTATACGTCCCTCCCAGAACAATTCAAAGAAGCTCACAAAAGCAATTTTTTGAATCTTGGAGATTAACGTTTTGAAAAAGGAGATAAAAAAGCTCTCTACACCGGAAGTAATCTTCGAAAGTTCGGCGAGAGAACGTGACACGCTGGAGTCACGTAACTCCACCGTTAGCGCGCCAAAGAAAGAGCGGAAGGGACGTGACGACACGAGGAAGAACATGCAACAAGACATGCAAACTTCCGTTGCAGGTTATCTTCGTTTGAAGCACTGATCGTGCCTCTTTGATCGTCTCTCGATTTCTCGCCTCTAGCTATTGGTCTCCATCCAACATCTGTCCGCGGAACGCTACCACGCAAATCTGGTGACATCCTCAAACTCTTTCATCCTCTTGCTCTCTTCCTCCATCAGCGCTCGATATCAGAAGAAACACTAGGAAGAGAAATTCTGTTGATCTTCCTCTGTGTTTACCTTTTCGATGTGACTATCAGAGATGGAAAATACGAAAAATCACCTTCTGATTTTCTTTAGTTATCGTTGGAAGCCAAAGAAAAAGTTGAAAGTGTTTTTGTTTCTTCTTCGAGGCTTTTGGATTTTTGTCGATTACTGTTTAACCTTTGAATGACCGACTTTTTTTTTAAAGGTTCGCGACGGATATATAGTACAGGGCTATTTAACCTGTGAATAGCCCTTTTTTTGCCAAACTTCTTATTGCTTTTAGCTTGACGTTAGTCAGTTTGCGTATTTGTTGGGTTGGGTTAATTTACCTCTGAGCGGCACTTTTTTGCACACCGTGGGCTAAATGGCCAGGTCACATGGACCCCGAAGGCTCAGAGAAGGTAGGGGGAGGAGACCCACTAGAACAGCTGTTGGGAGACAAATGGTAGTCTCCCGTCAAAGCCATCCAGTGTGTTCTTTAACGGGCACAGGGTATGACTCTCCGGTACACGGGGCCACGGCTTAATATTCCATCCGACGGACGGCCGTCTTTCCAAGCCCAGTGGTGTCCCCTAATGACCGTGGGCAGGGCGGGAAGTTTTGCGAAGATAAATCTCAATGCTGGCCCAGCTGGGACTCGAACCTGGGAACTACAGATTACGAGTCTGGCGCGCTACCGACTGAGTCACCCCCGCCCCTTGTGTGTTTGTCAAAGGAGTTGTTCCATCATATCTTTCGAACACGACGGACAAACTTAATGATTTATGTATCAAATGAAAGCTTGTGACGCGGGAAGTGTCATAGGCTATAAAATTTAGCCCCTCATGCCTTTTTTCTTCCCTCCTTAAATGGGGGGGGGGAAGGGAATATATAAAGGCTGTTCCGCTATATCTCTGGAAATCGAGGGCCAGAAGCGACGGGCTTTGCATCGAATGAAAGCTTGCCAAGTGAGGAGTGTCACTGTTAAGTATTTAGGGGAAGAAATTTCTAATATTTATTTATTTATTTAATGTGCTCACAACAGATCAATGATCCAATAACAGTGAACGCATACGAGCAGAATAAATCAAAATTAGTATTTGTAAAGATACATAAACAATCAGGACAAAAAGTGAAAAGGACATATACATATTTTGAAACAACATACAACACAAATACATAAGCACAGATATATTAGAAATGAAATCAAGAACAAAGTAACACATATAATGTGTGGAAAAATTATTGCCAACAATGGGGATTCGAACCCGAGACTCTGTAGATACGTGCCTTAGAGTTCTAACCACTAAATCAACCATCAACTGATAATTTGTTTCCACAATGTGACCTTTATATCTTTCGGTGAAATATCTTCGTTAAATACGGCTCAAGGTCCGCCACGTTCAGCGAAAGAGATAAAGCACACATTGTGGAAAGAAATTAACGGCTTATGGTTGGTTTAGTGGTTAGATCACTCTGGCATGTACCTAGAGAGTGGTGGGTTCGAATCCTTCACCGTCGACAATAATTTTGCTTTCACATAAGTATTTATTGAAATCTGCATCTACAGGTAATCTGTATATTTACTATAGACTGATTTCTTCCCATATCTTCTCCCCGGGCGGGGATGGCTCAGTCGGTAGCGCGCCAGGCTCGTAATCTGTAGTTCCCAGGTTCGAGTCCCAGCTGGGTCAGCGTTGAGATTTATCTCCGCAAAAATTCCCCGCCCTCCCCACGGTCAGTAGGGGACACCGATGGGCTTGGAAAGGCCGCCGTCCGTCAGATGGTACGTTAAGCCGTGGCCCCGTGTGCGGGAGAGCCATACCCTGTGCACGTTAAAGAACACGCTGGATGGCCTTGACGGGAGGCTACCATCTGTCTCCCAACAGCTGTTCCTGTGGGTCCCTCCCCCAACCTTCTCTGAGCCTTCGGGGTCCATGTGACCTGGCCATTTAGCACATGGTGTGCAAAAAAGTGTCGGTCAGAGGTAAAACAACCCAACCCTTCTCCCCCCCCCCAAAAAAAAAAAAGATGGGAAATATGCGAAGAATTGTTCTACTATATCTTTGAAGGGAGTGTTGGTCAGGTTGTTTTGCCTCTGAGCGGTTCTTGCTAGTCTGAGCTTCTCTGAGCTACGTTTTTTGCACACAATGGACTAAATGTCCAGGTCACAAGAACTCCGAGGTTCTTGTGACCTGGCCATCAGAGAAGTTGGGGGAGGATCGAAACAACCCTGTCAGGAGCAATTGGGACTCGAACTTTGGAACTACAGATTGCGAACCTGCTGCGCTATCCAAACTCGCCCGAGATTTTTCGTGAATAAAACATACGACGAATCGATTTTTGCATGCATAGTCTCTTGATATAGAAATCGTTGTTTCGCGTTCCGTAATAAAACATAAATATCGCATTAATCTTCATGAAATGTTAAGTGCTAATTACATTTAATTGCCAATAAATTTCATTCAGTTCAAATTTTGAAGCAATTTATTAAAAGGATCATCGTTTAGAATACAAGAATTGTTGCAATAATAATAAAATTATGTGTTAAAACTGTTCCTTCACGAATTAGTGCAGATATGTAACATCGAACCAAAGTTATATGATATTTCTTTAACATTAATGTATTTTCATCATTGTAACGAGCTGCTATGTTCATTACTGGAATCATTGAAATTAGATAAAATACTGGGAGGCAATTTCAATCATTTGCAGCATTTATGACACAGAAAGTTCATAATTGTTCCATGTGAAGCACTAGGGTTGGGTTGTTTTACCTCTGAGCGGCACTTTTTTGCACACCATGGGCTAAATGGCCAGGTCACATGGACCCCGAAGGCTCAGAGAAGGTTGGGAGAGGGGACCCACTGGAACAGCTGTTGGGAGACAGATGGTAGCCTCCCGTCAGGGCCATCCAGCGAGTTCTTTAACGTGCACAGGGTATGGCTCTCCCGCAAAAGGGGCCATGGCTTAACGTCCCATCCGACGGACGGCGGCCTTTCTAAGCCCAGCGATGTCCCTTACTGACTGTGGGCAGGGCGGGGAGTTTTGAGAGATAAATCTCAACGCTGACCCAGCTGGGACTCGAACCTGGGAACTACAGATTACGAGCCTGGCGCGCTACCGACTGAGCCACCCCCGCCCTCAGTGTGAAGCACTAGAAATGATCGTAAAGGAGTATGTGTATCATTCGCAATCAGTTCCATTCAAAGTTTCAGAATAATTCTCATCAATAGCTACGGTGACTCTAAAGCAGAAGTCGTATGTGAGAATTGGAAAAGTTTTGTACCATGGAAATCCATATCTTGGAAATCAGAATCTTTAATGAACCATTGAGTATCAGAATCCTTAAATATCAAATTAATAGCGTTAAAAATAAATGGGCATATTTATTACCTGACGAATTTTTCAACGTTAAACAGTTCCCAACCATAAAATGCATATACGACAAAATATGTAATTTCTTAGGGACATTTGAGTCGTAGAGCTGAAGTAATTTTATCGAATTTTGGCTCTGATGGATCCTTCGAGATTAAAGGTCAAATTTCGATATAATAGTACTGGAGAGCTAAAAATTGGTGAGTTGGGTTGGGTTGTTTTACCTCTGAGGGGCACGTTTTTGCACACCATGGGCTAAATGGCCAGATCACATGGACCCCGAAGGCTCAGACAAGGTTGGGGGAGGAGACCCACTGGAACAGTTGTTGGGAGACAGATGGTAGCCTCCCGTCAAGGCCATCCAGCGTGTTTTTAACGTGCACAGGGTATGGCTCTCTCGCACACGGAGCCACGGCTTAACGTCCCATCCGCCGAACAGCGGCGTTTCCAAGCCCATCGGTGTCCCCTATTCACCGTGGGTAGGGGGGGGGGGAATTTTGCGTAGATCAATCTCAACGCTGACCCAGCTGGGACTCGAACCTGGGAACTACAGATTACGAGACTGGCGCGCTACCGACTGAGCCACCCCGCCCCCAAAAATTGGTGAATAGGCTATTACAGGTATGTATTACGTTATTCATGTATTTATTTTTTACTTATACATATAATTATAATCATTTTATGACAAAATTTAAATGTTAAATACTATTTGAAATGGGTTGGGTTGTTTTACCTCTGAGCGGCAATTTTTTCCACGCCATGGGCTAAATGGCCAGGTCACAAGGACCCCGAAGGCTCAGAGAAGGTTGGGAGAGGAGACACACTGGAATAGCTGTTAGGAGACAGATGGTAGCCTCCCGTCAAGGCCATCCAGCGTGTTCTTTAACGTGCACAGAGTATGACTCTCCCACACACAGAGCCACGGCTTAACGTCCCATCGGACGGACGGCGGTCTTTCCAAGCCCATCGGTGTCCCCTACTGACCGTGAGCAAGGCGGGGAATTTTGCGGAGATAAATCTCAACGCTGACCAGCTGGGACTCGAACCTGGGAACTGCAGATTACGAGCCTGGCGCGCTACCGACTGAGCGACCTCCGCCCCATTTTTTGCCGAAGGTGGGCATTTAGAACCCGCGACTCACCAGAAACATGCCAGAGTGCTCTACCAGCTAAACTCGGGCTTGTATCTGAAGTGTCGTCAACCAAATATTTATTTATTGAATTATATATTTACAGGTATTCTGTGTGTGTGTTTGCTATGGATTGATTTTTACTATCTGCATTTGCAAAATTATCCATTAGTTGCAATTTCCACTCTCAAGGAGCGCTTAAAGAGAAAAATAAAATAAAAACCATTTCTGGTTTGAAAACGATTCACATTCATCAGAGGCGATGCTTTCTTATTTTACTCGGAAGTTGTGTGCAATCACAATAGATTAAAGAACGTTTGAAAAACGACAAGGCGCTTCGCTTGATGAACAGGGTGTCGTCACAACAACTGACGTCAACATTGAAAGGCCCCATTGGAAAACCCTCACGCTTACGAGACAGACGAATAGGGACTGTTTTCATCGGCGCGTTAATCTTCATCTCGTCAGTGGAGAAGATGAATTCCTCCGAAAAAATCATTATTCAGGTGGCGGCCATATTGATCGGAGGAGAGTCCGGTGGACAAAATTGAGAGGCAGTTTGAGCACTCGTTCTTAAGTGAGTTTCATTTTTCTTTTTTTGATTAACAAGCATGCGATCTAGGTTGATATATGAAGAGAGCAATTAGTTCTGATGGAGAGTAAATGCGAAAGAATTCCCTGCTGTCAGTTCTCCTTGGAGGAGAAGCTTCCTTTGTTTTCGGAGGCTGCAGATGGAAGATATTTACAAGTGAATTATCCGTAAGGAAATCAATTTTTTGGAGAGCTTTCGTTCTACGACAGAAAACTATTATTCGTCAATGTCGAAAAATAAAAATTTTTTGTGTTTTTCAGGTTAATAAAAACTGTGGCAAGACGCGATGGAAACTGGGAGAAATGAGTAAATATTTTTTAATTTAACTAGAATGAAGTGTATAAAACTAAATTATAATCAACTAAACTAGGTAAACGTCGCAAAACCAATTATGATCGTTACATTTTGCATCAAGGGATTATGTAAACTCCTCCAGATTACAAGAGGCACTAAAAATGGTTATTTGGCATCTGTTGTATCTTTGTTAAATATTTGCCTTCCAACAGTAAGATTTTCTAATTGTCAGTTTTTAAAGCTAAATTGTTTTCCAATTAATAAATTCTAGTATATATAGTATATATATTGTATATGTTAAAAAAGATTAAAAGGATTAAAAAGGATTAAAGTCAAATAAAAGATTTTAAAAAGGATTAAAGTCAAATTTAATAATATTTTTAAATTATTAAGCTATGTAAATAATATTTTAATTTATTTTTTTACAAACAGCAAATGAGTTTCCATTTTCTAAACTAATGTTACATACATACAGACATACATACTTGCATATATGCAAGTACACGAATGCTAGAAAGTATATGAATGCATCATGTACAGTAATGCATCAAGTACATGCATACTAGAAAGTACATGAATGCAATCAAGTACATGCATACTAGAAAGTACATGAATGCAATCAAGTACATGCATACTAGAAAGTACATGAATGCAATCAAGTACATGCATACTAGAAAGTACATGAATGCAATCAAGTACATGCATACTAGAAAGTGCATGAATGCAATGAAGTACATGCATTCTAGAAAGTACATGAATGTATCAAGTACATGCATGCATCAAGTATATGCATACTAGAAAGTACATGAATGTATCAAGTACATGCATGCATCAAGTATATGCATACTAGAAAGTACATGAATGCAATCAAGTACATGCATACTAGAAAGTACATGAATGTATCAAGTACATGCATGCATCAAGTACATGAATGTATCAAGTACATGTATGCATCAAGTACATGCATACTAGAAAGTACATGAATGCAATCAAGCACATGCATACTAGAAAGTACATGAATGCAATCAAGTACATGCATACTAGAAAGTACATGCATGCATCAAGTATATGCATACTAGAAAGTACACGAATGCAATCAAGTACATGCATACTAGAAAGTACACGAATGCAATCAAGTACATGCATACTAGAAAGTACATGAATGCAATCAAGTATATGCATACTAGAAAGTACGTGAATGCAATCAAGTACATGCATACTAGAAAGTACATGAATGCAATCAAGTACATGCATACTAGAAAGTACATGAATGTATCAAGTACATGCATACTAGAGAGTACATGAATGCAATCAAGTACATACACACTAGAAAGTACATGAATGCAATCAAGTACATGCATACTAGAAAGTACATGAATGCAATCAAGTACATGCATGCATCAAGTATATGCATACTAGAAAATACATGAATGCAATCAAGTAGATTCATGCAAGAAAGTAGATGCATGAAAGCAAGTACACGCATACAAGAAAGTATATGTGTGCGAGCAAACACATGCATGCAAGCAAGTACATGCATGCAGGCAAACACGTTCATGAAATGCACGAGATCTATGTACTTGCATGAAAGCAAGTACATGCATTTATCAAGCCCGGATCTAGACAAAAAGAAGTTGGGAGGGGTCAAGAGGGATCAAGTCTCAGCCGAGCAGTAAAAAACGTAAAGGGGAAGAAGTTCATGACTCTGGATATTGACATTGCAGTGTAACATTCATTCTCCGTTTCAGAGGTGTTTTTAAAAATTTCTCCAAAAATGCATGAAATGTACAGGTATTGGACAGAAAAATCGAAATGGAAGTTCCATGTTATTGCAATAGAAAATCACATTCAGAGTTCGATAACTTCTTCGATATGATTTTTTTAACGTAAAATATATATGTCTAAAGAAGAAATTAAAGATCTCTTTCAAATCTGTCTAAATCTCAATTTTTAAATAATTTTTGTTCAGTATTCAAAGAGTTATAAAAAGCCGGAATATTTAACATGCTGCAAAATATTTGACTCCAATGTTTAATTAAAACAAATTAAGAGATTAGAGATCATAGTTGACTATATTAGAAATTCTTTTAATTTAAATTTTGGGTCAAAATTTTTTGTAACCTGCTACGTAGTACAGCGTTTATAACACTTTGAATACTGAAAAAACACTGTTTAAAATCGATATTTAGACATTTTTGATTGAGATCTTGATCTTTACACATATTTTTATATTAAAAAGAAGTTATTCCGTTCCAAATGTAATTTGCTGTTCCATTTTCCTGTCCAGTACCATACAAAATTTCGCAACCAGTAAAGGATGGGTTTAGGAGGAAGAGACTGGATTTGTATCGCATTATTTACCCTCCATTTTAGAGGTCGTTCAAAAATTTATTCAAAAATGCATAAAATTTTAATATTTCTTTTGACCGTTATTACCATCACTAGCATTTTCAGGGGGAGTGGTGACGCCTCTGACCCTCTCCCACCCCCTTAGATCCGACCTTGCATGCATACAAAATCCTCGTGTAACCAAGGGTAACGAAGGTCAAACTAGGCTGTGTAATTTAGTTCTCCAAACATGTCTGTGCCAGCTACAGTTGCTGCATTTGTCTAATGTACGCCATCCTAACAAGGTACTCTTTGACATTGTGTATTTCATATCTAACATCTAGTGAATTAAATATCTTAGTCGCCAAAAGTAAAAAGAAAAGGAGAAAAAATTGTTACCATTAATCGTAAAAATGTAATACCATTAATCGCCTTCCCCCCAAAAAAAGGGGGGGGGGGCTCAGTCGGTAGCGCGCCAGGCTCGTAATCTGCAGTTCCCATGTTCGAGTCCCAGCTGGGTCAGCGTTGAGACTTATGTCCGCAAAACTTCCCACCCTGTCCACGATCAGTAGGGGACACCGATGGGCTTGGAAAGACGGTCGTCCGTCATACGGGACGTTAAGCCGTGGTCTCTTATGTGGAAAAGCCATACCCTGTGCACGTTAAAAAACCTACTGGATGGTCTTTACGGGAGGCTACCATCTGTCTCCCAACAGCTGTTCCAGTGGGTCCCCTCCCCAATCTTCTCTGAGCCTTCGGGGTCTTTGTGGCCTGGCCATTTAGCCCATGGTGTGCAAAAAGTGCCGCTCAGAGGTAAAACAAACCAACTCACCTCTCACGCAGAAGCACACACGAGCGATCATGACACGCCCATCACAAACTCATTGCAGCACGTTCTTCTGTCGTAACAATATTACTATTGTAGATTTAACTGTAAAGAATAGTGTGAAAGATCACATTCATAAAATCATAATTTAATCCCTGTCAGCGAGTAGCTTAAAACGGCAACGGGTGAAATGGATTTTGTTATCAATATGCAAATGGATGAATTTTAAATGAGCAAGGTTTGCGGAAGATTAAAAGCGATTATGGTTCAACGGTGTGGCAATAATAATCTTCAGAGTGTCATAATCGGATTAATATCATTGGTGCCGTTCATTGCCGAGTGTAAAGCTTCACTTAAAAAGGTGGCAATTTCTGCGTAATGGATTATATCATCATTCGTAGCGTAGAAGGAACAGGGGTGGCACAGTTGGTAGCGCGCCTGGCTGGTAATCTGAAATATCCAGGTTCGAGTCCCACCTACGCCTGCGTTTAGATTTATCTCAGCAAAACTCCCAGCCCTCGGTCAGTAGAGTTGGGTTGGGTTGTTTTACCTCTGAGCGGCACTTTTTTGCACACCACGGGCTAAATGGCCAGGTCACATGGACCCCGAAGGCTCAGAGAAGGTTGGGGGAGGGGACCCACTGGAACAGCTGTTGGGAGACAGATGGTAGCCTCCCGTCAAGGCCATCCAGTGTGTTCTTTAACGTGCACAGGGTATGGCTCTCCCGCACACGGCGCCACGGCTTAACGTCCCATCCGACGGACGGCGGCCTTTCCAAGCCCATCGGTGTCCCCTACTGACCACGGGCAGGGCGGAGAATTTTGCGGAGAGGTCAGTAGGGGGCACCGATGGACTTGAAAGATTGTCGTCCGTCAGATGGGATGTTAAACCGTGGACCCGTGTGCGGAAGAGCCATTACCTACGCAAGCTAAAGAACACGCTGGATGGCTTTGACGAGACGCTATCAGCTGTCTCCTAACAGATGTTGAGTGAATCCCATTCTCTCAATCTTCTCTGAGCCTTTGGGGTCTCTGTGATCTAGTCGCTTAACCGTTGCATGCTCAAATATGCAGCTCATACGTTGTTTCGGTTGTTTTACCTCTGACCTGAACTTTTTTTACACCCAATGGGCTAAATGCACAGGTCACAAGGATCCTTGAGGTTGGGAGAAGGGTTGGGTTGGGCTGTTTTATCTGTGAGCGGCACTTTTTGCACACCATGGCTAAATGATCATGTTACAAGGACCCAGAAGGCTCAGAGAAGGTTGGGGGAGGAGACCCACTGGAACAGCTGTTGCGAGACAGATGGTAGTCTCCCGTCAACGCGATCCAGTGTGTTCTTTAACGTGCATAGGGTATGACTCTCCTGCACACGGAGCCACGGTTTAACGTCCCATCCAACGGACGGCTGCCTTTCCAAGCACATCGATGTCCCCTACTGGCCGTGGGCAGGGCGGGGAGTTTTGTGGAAATAAGTCTCTACGCTGACCCACCTGGGACTCGAACCTGGGAACTGAAGATTATGAGCCTGTCGCGCTACCGACTGAGCCACCCCTGCCCCTGGGAGAAGGGAACCCACTGGGAAGCTGGTTGGAGACAGATGGTAACCTCCCGTCAAAGACATCTAGCGTGTTCTTCAGCATGCACAGAGTATGGCTCTCCAGGATATGGAACCACGGCTTAACGCCCCATCACACTGACGGCGACCTTTCCAATCTCATCGGTATCCCTTTTATGATCGATGATAAGGTGGAGGGTTAGCGAAAATAAATCTCAATGCTGGCTCAGTGGGACTCGACCCTGGGAATTGCAGATTACGAGTCTAGCGCTCTACCGACGAGCCAATCCAAGCCTCCCACTCATTGTTGAAAGGACCAAACCCTGGATTTTTGGACTTCACAAGCCGCTGCTACTCAACATCAATGCATTGCTATAAATGACGGAACGCGTTATGTACTGCACGTAGAGTTTTTGCTCTCATAAATCCCTTATTTTTAAAGTGAAGTCTTTATTGTGCCTACCAAAATTTTGGGTTGGGTTGTTTTACCTCTGAGCGGCACTTTTTTGCACACCATGGGCTAAATGGCCAGGTCACATGGACCCCGAAGGCTCAGAGAAGGTTGGGGGAGGGGACCCACTGGAACAGCTGTTGGGAGACAGATGGTAGTCTCCCGTCAAGGCCATGCAGCGTGTTCTTTAACGTGCACAGGGTATGGTTCTCCCGCACACGGGGCCACGGCTTAACGTCCCATCCGACGGACGGCGGCCTTTCCAAGCCCATCGGTGTCCCCTACTGACAGTGGGCAGGGCGGGGAGTTATTCGGAGATAAATCTCAACGCTGACCCAGCTGGGACTCGAACCTGGGAACTGCAGATTACGAGCCTGGCGCGCTACCTAATGAGCCACCCCCGCCCCGGAGTCGCCTGGTAAGACTTTAATTTTATAAAAGTGCCTCGTTGCTTTATATTTAAATTTCTTAAAAGAAGCACGATCTGTCTCTTTGTTACAAAGCGACGCCATTGTCACTGAGAAGCGTCATTTAGTTGGCAGTGACCTTGACCTCGATCAGCGTGCCCTTCGTTTCGTTACCGGCAACTGACCGCAACTCCCTCGGTGACATCTACCGAGCCGAACATCGGAATAACCAACTCCAATCGACCACCCCACAGGCATTTGGCACTCCTAGCAATCGCCTTAGCTTCGTGTGTCGACTTCTCCTGATTTACCTTTTCCTCCCAAAACGAGATGACCAGTCGAGCCATCTGCACATCCCCTCAGGCGAACGGAGATGTGTGTGTGTCGTATGCTCTTCCCCAGCTGTAAACGAAAGTGATAGCATAATATGCAATAGTCTATGTAAAAAGCTATTTCACTTCTCTTGTATCGGAATGACAGAAAAAAAATTTAAAAAGATGTCATCTGAAGCCAAAGGTGGATGGAGATGCTACAAATGCCGGAACCAAAGATCTTCAAATATGTTAAGCCTAGAAGCGGAAGGCAATCCTGCGACAGTGCTCCACCTAGGGTTGGGTTGTTTTACCTCTGAGCGGCACTTTTTTGTACACCATGGGCTAAATGGCCAGGTCACATGGACCCCGAAGGCTTAGAGAAGGTTGGGGGAGGGGACCCACTGGAACAGCTGTTGGGAGATAGATGGTAGCCTCCCGTCAAGGCCATCCAGCGTGTTCTTTAATGTGTACAGGGTATGGCTCTCCCGCACACGGAGCCACGGCTTAACGTCCCATCCGACGGACGACGGCCTTTCCAAGCTCATCGATGTCCCATATTGACCGTGGGCAGGGCGATGAATTTTGCGGAGATAAATCTCAACGCTGACCCAGCTGGGACTCAAACCTGGGAATTACAGATTACGAGTATGGCGCGCTACCGACTGAGCCACCCCCGCCCCACAAAACGGAAGGCAATCCTGCGGCAGTGCTCCACGTAGGAAATGCAGCCGAAAAGCGGGCAGCACAGAGCGAGGGAACTGACGACAGGAAACAGCCAGGACAAAAAACGAGAGATTTTGTGGGTGAACAGATCAGTTACAGTGATTTGTGTCAATTGAAAGAAGATATTGTTGCAATTCTGAGGACTGATAATCTTGCAGTTAAGGGTGAATTGGCAATTATTAAAGCAGAATTAAAAGATGTTAGGAAAGAATTACTTGAAGTTAAGAAATCAGCTGACTTCTGCTCTTGCAAAATCGATGATTTTTCTAGAACCATAGACTCGATTACGAAGACGGTTTCTGACGTTAAAAAAGAAAATGCCATCTTAACGCAAAAAGTTAATTCGTTGGAAACAAATGTAGCTAGACTGAAAAACGATATAATGCATTTACAGCAAGTGTCCAGAAATATGAATGTAGAGATTGTAGGACTAAGAGAAGCACGAAACGAAAATTTACCAGAATTAATTAAAACAATTGGGGAAAAAACATTATTATTTATTATTAAACATTATTATTATTTATCTCCGCAAAATTCCCCGCCCTGCCCACCGTCAGTAGGGGACACCGATGGGCTTGGAAAGGCCGCCGTCCGTCGGATGGGACGTTAAGCCGTGGCCCCGTGTGCGGGAGAGCCATACCCTATGCACGTTAAAGAACACGCTGGATGGCCTTGACGGGAGGCTACCATCTGTCTCCCAACAGCTGTTCCAGTGGGTCCCCTCCCCCAACCTTCTCTGAGCTTCGGGGTCCTCGTGGCCTGGCCATTTAGCCCATGGTGTGCAAAAAAGTGCCGCTCAGAGGTAAAACAATCCAATCCAATCTGTAGAATCAGACTTCAACAGTTATTAAAAACGTCTGAAGAAAATTATCGCTGACGCGTCGGGAATCGAACCAGCAACTCTCTAGATACATACCAGATCGATCTACCTTTAAACTATGGAATGAGACGCTGAAATCTTCCAGAATAAGACCTGTATATCTTTCACTGAGATGAGGCGGACTTTCCTCCATCTATATTTCAGGACATTTCAATCCCTATCGCTCTAAAGCTAACTTCAGTTTTAATAGGGGCGGGGGTGGCTCAGACGGTAGCGCGCCAGGCTCGTAATCTGTAGTTCCCAGGTTCGAGTCCCAGCTGGGTCAGCGTTGAGATTTATCTCCTCAAAATTCCCCGCCCTGCCCACGGTCAGTAGGGGACACCGATGGGTTTGGAAAGGCCGCCGTCCGTCGGATTGGGACGTTAAGCCGTGGCTCCGTGTGCGGGAGAGCCATACCCTGTGCACTTTAAAGAACACGCTGGATGGCCTTGACAGGAGACTACCATCTGTCTCCCAACAGCTGTTCCAGTGGGTCCCCTCCCCAAACCTTCTCTGAGCCTTCGGGGTCCATGTGACCTGGTCATTTAGCCCATGGTGTGCAAAAAAGTGCCGCTCAGAGGTAAAACAACCCAACTCAGTTTTAATCATCACACACTTCAGTAAATACAATCTAAAAAACACTTCTCTGGGAAAAGCGACGCACTTTCCTCAGCAATCCAATATAAAAAGTGATGATTTTTCACTCTTCAAAATTTTATTACTTGAATACCTTCATTTCAGAACGCGGTGCAGTACAACTCTTCATTAAAAATCAGTCTATGACGTCACTGAACGGAAATTCAGCCTATCCAGCAGCTGACTCGCACACGGTGCCTTAATGACGACCGATGTCCTCATAAAGTCCGGTTTGCAAAATCCCTCTTCCAGCATCACCAGCGTCAGGAAAGTGAAATAAGTTGTCCCCGCATCCCGATGTCGCGTGCAATGGGCCCCCAACTCATTTATTAGAAATGAAATTGCAAATTTTCAAGGACATATCTCACGGTTTACGGTTTTGCGAAACACCGGTGAGCTGGTCTATATATATTTATACACACACACGCAGTTTAAATTAACGAGGATGAAATTTGAAAATTTCAAAGACACTAAGGGATGAATCAGTAATGATGCTGCTGGCGTAGAGAGGACGGGGAAGTAAATTTGAAGCGTGGGGGTTTAAGAACGGGATTGGCAGCTGCGTCAGCATCAAAGGACGAACGGATGTGGAGAGTGTCACGCGCGATGTGGGGATCCCTGAGGATTGGATGAAGAGATGGTGAACGTTAGAAATATGCGAGAATGTATATGAGGGGATGAGGGAGGGATGAACTGTTCAGTCATTTATAAAAAAAGAGATTGTAAAGAAAAAAACTGAAGAGTTATTATGAGAGGGAGGGTAGTTAGTGGATGAATTGTTCAGTTATTTATAAAGAGACATTGTAAAGAAAAAAAAATGAAAAGATGAAAAATTGCTTTTCTAAAATAGAATTTATGATGACTTTGGAAAGAAAGAGGATAGCGGACGATTAAAAAAATTATTATAATTCAGACACTAGGAGGGTTGGATTGTTTTACCTCTGAGCGGCACTTTTTTGCACACCATGGGCTAAATGGCCAAGTCATATGGATCCCGAAGGCTCAGAGAAGGTTGGGGGAGGGGACCCACAGGAACAGCTGTTGGGAGACAGATGGTAGCCTCCCGTCAAGGCCATCCAGCGTGTTCTTTAACGTGCACAGGGTATGGCTCTCCCTCACACGGGGCCACGGCTTAACGTCCCATCCGACGGACGGCGGCCTTTCCAAGCCCATCGGTGTCCCCTACTGACCGTGGGCAGGGCGAGGAATTTTGCGGAGATAAATCTCAACGCTGACCCAGCTGGGACTCGAATCTGGAAACTACAGATTACGAGCCTGGCGCGCTACTGACTGAGCCACCCCCTCCCCAAATCTGCTCTGAATAAGAGACAAATTTGGAAGTCACCCACTCTAGCGCGACTGATTCCTAATTTCCCTTTGCATCTCTTCAGAGCAATATTGAATAAAGTTGCCTCTCCCGATCATAGGTGGCACCATGAGCAACGAAATCGGAAGATTTATAAAGCCACATTACCAGATAAATGACGGAGTCGGTGTTAGTTTAGTGGTTAGAATACCCGGTATACAACTGGGAGGTGTGGGTTCGACTTCTACGCATCGAAAAAAAAATAAGTTTTCCACAAAAGAATTTCTGGAATTCTATATCAACAGAAAATTTGTTATTGATTTGTTCACTATCATAAGTCTGCTCTGAACAATGTTTGGGGCGGGGGTGGCTCAGTCGGTAGCGTGCCAGTCTCGTAATCTGCATTTCCCAGATTCGAGTTCCAGCTGAGTCAACGTTGAGATTTATCTCCGCAAAACTCGCTACCCACGGTCAGTAGGGGACACCGATCGACTTGGAAAGGCCGCTGTCCGTCGGATGGGACGTTAAGCCGTGGCTCCGTGTACGGGAGAGCCATACTGTGCCCGTTAAAGACCATGCTGGATGGCCTTGACGGGAGGCTTAACGTCCCATCCAACGGACGGCGGCCTTTCCAAGCCCATCGGTGTCTCCTACTGATCGTGGGCAGGGCGGGGAATTTTGCGGAGATAAATCTCAACGCTGACCCAGCAGGGACTCGAACCTGGGAACTACAGATTATGAGCCTGGCGCGCTACCGACTGAGCCACCCCCGTCCTTAAAAATATTTGATGAAAGGCGAAACAGAAACAAGAGATTGCAAAATATTTGATGAAAGGGCGAACACAAATCAGGAGATTGCAAAATAGTTCATAAAAGGGAGAAATACAGATCAAGAGATTAAAAAATAGTTCATGAAAGAGCGAAATGCAAATGAAGAGATTGCACAGTAGTTAAGACTTTTTGCAATGAAGTTCACTATGAGATTTCTGCTGAAAATCTTGAATGCCAGTTAAAATGCAACATCTGTCAGATCCCTATTAGAGACTCAGGTATTGTGTACGAAATAACATTTACACTAAACGGAATGGTGATTCGCACAGAGTACTTTCTACAGTCGTACTTATTTAAAAAATAATATATTCGCATATTGTAACAGTTAAAGATACTAATATTTAATTCTTCCAACTCGCAATGTTTGATTAATATTTACGTCATATCCAATAAACAAACATCGCACCATTTGCGGGGCGGGGGTGGCTCAGTCGGTAGCGCGCCAGGCTCGTAATCTGTAGTTCCCAGGTTCGAGTCCCAGCTGGGTCAGCGTTGAGATTTATCTCCGCAAAATTCCCCGCCCTGCCCACGGTCAGTAGGGGGCACCGATGGGCTTGGAAAGGCCGCCGTCCGTCGGATGGGACGTTAAGCCGTGGCCCCGTGTGTGGGAGAGCCATACCCTGTGCACGTTAAAGAACACGCTGGATGGCCTTGACGGGAGGTTACCATCTGTCTCCCAACAGCTGTTCCAGTGGGTCCCCTCCCCCAACCTTCTCTGAGCCTTCGGAGTCCTTGTGGCCTGGCCATTTAGCCCAGTGTGTGCAAAAAAGTGCCGCTCAGAGGTAAAACAACCTAATCCAACTCGCAATGTTTGATTAATATTTACGTCATTTCCAATAAACAAACATCGCAACATTTGCAGTACAACAGGTGTTCAAAACCTTTTTCATTAGATCTAACGTACATCAGCGGTGAAATATGAAGGATACGCGCCAATTTGATTAAAATCAGGAGGAACGTGCCTAGGGAGAAGGCGATTGGCCAGGTGGTCTGGAAACTTATCAGTTTTATTTTCATATCCTTCCATGTATAGATAAGGTGCACAACATCTGGAATCAAGAAAACGGCGACTTACAATGAAGAAGAATATTAAAGTACAATGGATATTCGAATTTAGTTACCTGCCAGTTTGCAAAGGTAACGTAAACGTCTGTTATATTGACTGATAGGGGGCGGTTGGCTCAGTCGGGAGCGTTCCAAGCTCGTGATCTGTAGTTCTCAGGTTCAAGTCTCATCCATTCCAACGATGAGATTTATCTCGGCAATACCACCCTCCCCTATCTTGCAGTCGGTCATAAATGGGGAACCGATGGGTTTAGGTTGTTGGACTGTTTTACCTCTGAGCGGTACTTTTTTGCACACCATGGGCTAAATGTCCAGGTCACATGGACCCGAAGGCTCAGAGAATGTTGGGGGAGGGGACCCACTGGAACAGCTGTTAGCCTCCCGTCAAGGCCATTCAGCATGTTCTTTGATGTGCACAGGTTATGGCACTCAAGCACACGGAGACACGGCTTAACGTCCAATCCGACGGACAGCGGCCTTTCCAAGCCCATCGGTGTCCCCTACTGACCGTGGGCAGGGCGGGAAGTATTGCGGAGATAAATCTCAATGCTGACCCAGCTGGGATTCGAACCTGGGAACTGCAGATTACAAGTCTGGCGCGCTACCGGGAATTGCCGTGGTTGCTTAAGATTGCAACACAAGAGAGGTGTGTCCGCTTTCTGATCTAGGGGAGCAAGCAAGTTAGCGATGAATTGTACCAATGAAGGTTGGTAGTCTGTATTGTATGGATGAAGTTTGTGGGTCACCACTGCAATTGTTAAAGTTAAGCAGGTTGCCATTGAAATAATGAAGCGTAGGGTAATTATAATGATGAGGCTTAGTTGGCAGACGTTTGATTAATGAAGTTTAACGGATCGTCGTGGCAACAATATAGTTTAATAGGTCGTCGTTGCAACAATGAACTGCAGTTCGCCCTCATCTCAATAATAAATTTCTAGGGTTGTCATTGCAATTTAATGTTTGATGGGTTGCCATTACGAAGATGATGTTTTGTGAATCTTTATTACAGAGTGAAGGTTTGTCGGTTGTCACTGCAGAAAAGTTTGGTTGGTCGTTATTACAGTGAAGTTTGGTGGGTCGTTATTACAGAGATGAAGTTTGGTGGGTCGTTATTACAGAGATGAAGTTTGGTGGGTCGTTATTATAGAGATGAAGTTTGGTGAGTCGTTATTACAGAAATGAAGTTTGGTGGATCGTTATTATAGAGATGAAGTTTGGCGGGTCGTTATTATAGAGTGAAGTTTGGTGGGTCATTATTACAGAGATGAAGTTTGGTGGGTCGTTATTTTAGAGTGAAGTTTGGTGGGTCGTTATTACAGAGATGAAGTTTGGTGGGTCGTTATTACAGAGTGATGTTTGGTGGGTCGTTATTATAGAGATGAAGTTTGGTGGGCCGTTATTACAGAGTGAAGTTTGGTGGGTCGTTATTACAGAGATGAAGTTTGGTGGATCGTTATTATAGAGATGAAGTTTGGTGGGCCGTTATTACAGAGATGAAGTTTGGTGGATCGTTATTATAGAGATGAAGTTTGGTGGGCCGTTATTACAGAGTGAAGTTTGGTGGGTCGTTATTACAGAGATGAATTTTGGTGGGTCGTTATTATAGAAATGAAGTTTGGTGGGTCGTTATTACAGAGATGAAGTTTGGTGGGTCGTTATTATAGAGATGAAGTTTGGTGGGTCGTTATTACAGAGATGAAGTTTGGTGGGTCGTTATTACAGAGATGAAGTTTGGTGGATCGTTATTATAGAGATGAAGTTTGGTGGGCCGTTATTACAGAGTGAAGTTTGGTGGGTCGTTATTACAGAGATGAATTTTGGTGGGTCATTATTATAGAGATGAAGTTTGGTGGGTCGTTATTACAGAGATGAAGTTTGGTGGGTCGTTATTACAGAGATGAAGTTTGGTGGATCGTTATTATAGAGATGAAGTTTGGTGGGTCGTTATTACAGATATGAAGTTTGGTGGGTCGTTATTATAGAGATGAAGTTTGGTGGGTCGTTATTACAGAGTGATGTTTGGTGGGTCGTTATTATAGAGATGAAGTTTGGTGGGCTGTTATTACAGAGTGAAGTTTGGTGGGTCGTTATTACAGAGATGAATTTTGGTGGGTTGTTATTATAGAGATGAAGTTTGGTGGGTCGTTATTATAGACATGAAATTGATATTTTTTAAGCAAAATTGTTTTAATTTTCACATTCAACCGAATTTATACAAACTCAGAAAAATCTAAAACATTCAGTTTCTTTGACCAAAAAAGAAATTGCCTATAAGCACTATTTGTATATCGCACCTAAAATCTTCAATCAGTTTCCTCTTGAAATTAGAAGTGAAAAAAATTTTAATATGTTCAAGCGGAATTTAAAAAAGCTTTCTCTTTTCTTTGTTAAATAATCAAGTGTAAAGCAGAAAAAAAAATCGAAAAATCACACGTATTTTTTGTGATCTTTGTAGTAAGTCGTTATTGGGTTGGGTTGTTTTACCTCTGAGCGGCACTTTTTTGCACACCATGGACTAAATGGCTAGGTCACATGGACCCCGAAGGCTCAGAGAAGGTTGGGGGAGGGGACCCACTGGAACAGCTGTTGGGAGACAGATGGTAGACTCCCGTCAAGGCCATCCAGCGTGTTCTTTAACGTGCACAGGGTATGGCTCTCCCGCACACGGGGCCACGGCTTAACATCCCATCCGATGGACGGCGGCCTTTCCAAGCCCATCGGTGTCCCCTACTGACCGTGGGCAGGACGGGGAATTTTGCGGAGATAAATCTCAACGCTGACCCAGCTGGGACTCGAACGTGGGAACTACAGATTACGAGCCTGGCGCGCTACCGACTGAGCCACCCCCGCCCCTAAGTCGTTATTGATTTTTATATTAATATCCTTTAGTAGCACAGACAGACCAGTGTTTTTAGGTTCTCTCATAATTTCCTATGTTGTAAATTGTATATGATGATGAAATAAAATTTATTGATTGAAATTTGGTGGGTCGTTGCAAAGATAAATTTTGGGTCACCATTGCCAATAGGAAGCTTTGTGGGTTATCATTACAAAGATGAAGTTAAATGGGTCGTCATTGTAAAGTGTATGTTTGATCGGTCGTCATAGGAAAGATAAAGTTTTGTGGGTCATCACTGCAGAAAGGAAGCTTTGTGGGTCGTCACTGAAAGATAAAGTTTAGTTGATGGTCTTTAAAGTGATTATTTGGTGCATTCTCATCTTAATGATTAATGTTGTGGGTCGCCTTGCAGAGAGGACGTTTAGTGGGTTCTATTTGCAATGATAAGTATTGTGGGTCGCCATTGCAGAAAGATGTTTGGGTTGTTTTACCTCTGAGCGGCACTTTTTTGCACACCATGGGATAAATGACCAGGTCACAAGGACCCCGAAGGCTCAGAGAAGGTTGGGGGAGGGAACCCACTGGAACAGCTGTTGGGAGACAGATGGTAGTCTCCCGTCAAGGCCATCCAGCGTGTTCTTTAACGTGCACAGGGTATGGCTGTCCCGCAAAAGGAGCCATGGCTTAACGTCCCATCCGACGGACGGCGGCCTTTCCAAGCCCATCGGTGTCTCCTACTGACCCTGGGCAGGGCGGGGAATTTTGCGGAGATAAATCTCAACGCTGACCCAGCTGGAACTAACCTGGGAACTAACCTGGGAACCTCGAACCTGGGAACTACAGATTGCGAGCCTGGCGCGCTACCGACTGAGCCACCCCCGTCCTAGAGATGTTTGGCGGGTCCTCACTTCAACAATGCGTCTTGTGGGTGCCGTTGCAAAAGCGAAGTGGGTTACAATTTCACGGACGAATTGATGGTTACGAACAATATAAATTTCAAAATCTTTGTTATATCACTGTTTAAACTCTAAGCCCATAATTTAAAATTACAGGGAATGAACAGGAAAATAAGCAGAAATTAACAAACATAAAAAAAACTACCAGAACAAAAGCTTCTTAATAAGAATTTGTTACTGCGGCCGAAATATACCCACTAATTGTCATCCTTGTTTTTTTTCGTTTTTTCGTTGAGGATTAAAATAAAGATCGTTAAGAGACGTGAAATTGCATCGTTTATTTGGTCACCGCCAATTCTTTGAAGGGGTTTAAAACTGAGTCGTATTTAACGAAGGGAACAATATTGCGACGACTACGACGCCGTTCATTTAGAAGTCGGGGGTTTTGGTCGGAGACCATTGCCGACACCGAACATGTCGTTGCCGCTGAATTACGCTTTCCATTAGCGTCGATAAAGTTGTGCGCAGTGGCGGATGCTCCGGTCGACTTCCGATTGAAACCGGAAGGCTGTCGCTGATTGGGGAGCAAAAATAATAATTTTCGCTGGCTTTTGAATAAATTTTAAGCTTCCTTTGAAAACCATTTTTCATTTGCTTTTTTTTAGATCGCTTTTTAAAAAAAGTACAAAGAAAGGAGCTAATGCTTTCATTTTGTGTGTTTATAGGCATTTAACAGTTTTTCGTTTTTGAGATAAATTAAAATTTATTTATGGATTGGATTGTTTTCTATGAATTATTACGATTCACATTTTACGAAGCTACAAAAAGTTTGAAAAATCGAATTCGGTTGTTCAATTTGTGAGCGGCATCTTTATGCACTCAATGAACTAAAAGAGCAGGTCACGAGGTTGGGTTGGGTTGTTTTACCTCTGAGCGGTACTTTTTTGCACACCATGGGCTAAATGGCCAGGTCACATGGACTCCGAAGGCTCAGAGAAGGTTGGGGGAGGGGATCCACTGGAACAGCTATTGGGAGACAGATGGTAGCCTCCCGTCAAGTCCATCCAGCGTGTTCTTTAACGTGCACAGGGTATGGCTCTCCCGCACACGTGGCCACGGCTTAACGTCTCATCCGATGGACGGCGGCCTTTCGAAGCCCATCGGTGTCCCCTACTGATCGTGGGCAGGGCGGGGAATTTTGCTGAGATAAATCTCAACGCTGACCCAGCTGGGACTCGAACCTGAGAACTACAGATTACGAGCCTGGCGCGCTATCGACTGAGCCACCCCCGCCCCCCAGGTCACGAGGACCCCAAGGGCTCATAGAAGGTTGTGGGAAGGGACCTAATGTACAGCTGTTAGGAGACATATGGTAGTCTCCTGTCAAGGCCATTCAGCGTGCTCTTTAAATTGCACAAGGTACGGCTCTACCGCACACGGGACCAGGCTTAACGTCGTTTTCGATGGACGGCGGCCTTTCCAAGCCCATCGGTGTCTCTTACTGACCGTGGGCAAGGCGGGGAGTTTTATAGAGATAAATCTAAACGCTGACCAGTTGAGACTCGAACCTGGGAATTGCAGATTACGAGTCTGGCTCTCTACCGACTGAGCATTCCCTCAATTAAAAAAAGAAATTCAGAATTTCCAGGTTATGTCAATGGGAAATGAAGCTTTTTAACTTCTATATTGTGCCTTTAATGGAAAAATGTGACTGAAGATAAATTAAAGATCATAATCAAATCGATTTAAATTGTCATTTTTCAACAATATTGCTTCAGTATTTAAGAGTAATGGAAGCTGGAACGTTTAACAACAAAAAGTCCTCTTTTGTATCATTTATAATTTTCTCATACTGAAATAATCAATACGTAAATTCTAAAATGTATATTTATTTTATTAAAGTATTTGAAAAAAAAATACTTTTTTTCTAAGTTTTAATTAATTTCTGGGTTAAATTCTTATGACACATTATTATTGCGAAATATTTCATCTTCCATAATTAGCTACTGATCTAAGGGACCTGGGTTCGAGCCCCGGATAAGGCATGGATGTTTGTGTCGTTTTTCTGCTGAGGTCCTGCCATCCTCTCAGACCTTCTACTATGGCATATAAACTGACAGGCTCCTGTCAGACCTCTGTGGGAAGCAGCTGCTTGAGGGGGTATTTTTTTTATTTATTTTATAATTCCTTAAATGCTGAACGAATATTTCCGAAAAACGAGATTTAAATAGATTTGATTATGATCTTTATCTTCAGCCCCATCTTACCATTAAATGCATATTTTAGAAGTTATAAGTTATTATATATTTTTATTTTATACCCCCTCAAGCAGCTGCTTGCCACAGAGGTCTGACAGGAGCCTGTCAGTTTATATGCCACAGTAGGAGATCTGAGAGGATGGCAGGACCTCAGCAGAAAAACGACACACACATCCGGGCATGGATGTTTGTGTCGTTTTTCACCTTCCCATAGCCGAAATCCGGGGCTCGAACCCAGGTCCCTTAGATCATAGAGATTCGAAATTAGGTTACCATTGAGATAACAGGGAAATTCTGTCACATTTTGGCAGTTGAATATACAAAGCTCCAAACACGAGATAGACTCTATCTGCCTCGCCATGTAATCATTTGTATCTAGATATTCCAAATAACAACAAAATAGGGCAACCTATTGTTACGTGCATCAACACTACAACAACAGTAATGTCATTGTCTGATGGAGCGGAATCCTTTCTCTCGTGTCCACTGATCACATCCACTGTTATTATTGAACGGCTTCGCTGGTGGAGGTCTCATGCAACGTGATAAGAAGTCTTTGTTGTTTCCCAGCGACACACTGAGGCGAATCAGCCTGATGCTGCAGCTTCGGAGTGGAGGTTATGCAAAGAGCAACTAGATCTTTCAGAGAAACGCTAGTCTGATGCTTTTATTTCTCTATCGCTAATTAAATGATGCCGGAAGACTATAGCCAGATGCTTTCAATGGACGTCAGACAAAATTAAAATCGACTTTGTCCAGTAGTATGGACCTCTAGAGCAGGCTTTAATAAATTGTGGAAGGACTCTCGTCCTTGGGTGTGTGTGAAGACATTCCAAGAGGGCAAACCTTCACATGAGTTTCTGTGAAGACATTCCAAGAGGGCACACCTTCCCATGTGTGTGTATGTGAAGACAATCCAAGAGGGCACACCTTCCCATGAAAGTGTGCAAAAACATTCCAAGAGAGCACACCTTCCCATGAGTGTGTGTGAAGACATTCCAAGGTGGGGCACACCTTCACATTAGTGTGTGTGAAGACATTCCAAGAGGGCACACCTTCCCATGTGTGTGTATGTAAAGACATTCCAAGAGGGCACACCTTCCCATGTGTGTGTATGTGAAGACATTCCCAGAGGGCACACCTACCCATGTGTGTATGTGAAGACATTCCAAGAGGGCACACCTTCCCATGAATGTGTGCAAAAACATTCCAAGAGAGCACACCTTCCCATGAGTGTGTGTGAAGACATTCCAAGAGGGTACACATTCACATGAGTGTGTGTGAATACATTCCATGAGGGCACACCTTCCCATGTGTGTGTATGTGAAGACATTCCAAGAGGGCACACCTTCCCATGTGTGTGTGTATGTGAAGACATTCCAAGAGGGTACACCTTCCCATGAGTGTGTGCAAAAACATTCCAAGAGAGCACACCTTCCCATGAGTGTGTGAAGACATTCCAAGAGGGTACACATTCACATGAGTGTGTGTGAATACATTCCAAGAGAGCACACCTTCACATGAGTTTCTGTGAAGACATTCCAAGAGGGCACACCTTCACATGTGTGTGTATGTGAAGACATTCCAAGAGGGCACACCTTCCCATGTGTGTGTATGTGAAGACATTCCAAGAGGGCACACCTTCCCATGAATGTGTGCAAAAACATTCCAAGAGAGCACACCTTCCCATGAGTGTGTGTGTGAAGACATTCCAAGAGGGTACACATTCACATGAGTGTGTGTGAATACATTCCATGAGGGCACACCTTCCCATGTGTGTGTATCTGAAGACATTCCAAGAGGGCACACCTTCCCATGTGTGTGTATGTGAAGACATTCCAAGAGGGCACACCTTCCCATGTGTGTGTATGTGAAGACATTCCAAGAGGGTACACATTCACATGAGTGTGTGTGAATACATTCCATGAGGGCACACCTTCCCATGAGTGTGTGTGAAGACATTCCAAGGTGGGGCACACCTTCACATTAGTGTGTGTGAAGACATTCCAAGGTGAGGCACACCTTCACATTAGTGTGTGCAAAAACATTCCAAGAGGGCACACCTTCCCATGAGTATGTGAAGATATTCCAAGAGGGTACACATTCACATGAGTGTGTGTGTGAATACATTCCAAGAGAGCACACCTTCCCATGAGTGTGTGTGAAGACATTCCAAGAGGGTACACCTTCACATGAGTGTGTGTGAATACATTCCAAGAGAGCACATCTTCCCATGAGTGTGTGTGAAGACATTCCAAGAGGGTACACCTTCACATGAGTGTGTGAATACGTTCCAAGAGAGCACACCTTCCCATGAGTGTGTGTGTGAAGACATTCCAAGAGGGTACACATTCACATGAGTGTGTGTGTGTGTGTGTGTGTGTGTGTGTGTGTGTGTGTGTGTGTGTGTGTGTGTGTGAATACATTCCAAGAGAGCACACCTTCCCATGAGTGTGTGTGAAGGCATTCCAAGAGGGTACACATCCATATGAGTGTGTGTGAAGGCATTCCAAGAGGGTACACATCCATATGAGTGTGTGTGAATACATTCCAAGAGGACCACCTTACCATGGGTGCGTGTGCAAATGCATTCCAACAGGGTGTGTCCCCTCATGGCTGTCTGCCAAGACATTCCAAAATGGTCATGTCTCCCTATGGTTTTGTGCGAAGACATTCCAAGACAGCACACCTTCCAACGGGTCCATAACATTAATTACAGGAGATCTTGCTCTGCCGCCGGTAGCACAACGGTCAGAGCATTTGACATACAATTTTTCCTCCAAAATTGATATCGACGTTAAACTAAAAGTGATTCTTACTCTGAAAATAACATGATAATGATCTTTAATTTTATTCTTAGTCACATTTTTCTAGTAACTGCATATTTTACAAGTTATAGAGCTTCGACGTTAGATTCCCATTGACATAACATTAAAGTCTAATCAAAGTTATATTTTGATAAGGGTAGTGTATAGAATAATTAATTTTCAGAATTTCGGCACGTCATAAATGAAGGAATAGAGCATATAAATGCGTTCAATCGAAAACAGTATGCTTTACATTGAGATCACATTATAACCTAAAGCAATTACTCATGAAAAACGTATGTATCGTATCATGTGCTGTGAAGAATACGCTCCGTAAAACACACCGCCCTGCCCACGGTCAGTAGGGGGACACCGATGGGTTTGGAGAGGCCACCTTCCGTCGGATGTGACGTTAAGCCGTAGTCCCCTGTACGGGAGAGAGCCATACCCTGTACACGTTAAAGAACACGCTGGATGGCCTTGACGGGAGTCTACCATCTGTCTCCCAATAGCTGTTCCAGTGGGTCCTCTCCCCCAACCTTCTCTGAGCCTTCAGGGTTCTTGTGACCTGGCCATTTATCTCATTGTGGGCAAAAAACGGCCACTCAGAGGTAAAACAACCCAACCGAATGTGAAAAATACGTCAGACCCTGAAAGATAAAAGTGACGGTTGGTGGGTTGGTTAGTTTATCTCTGAGCTGCACTTTTTTGCCCCCATGGGCTAAATGGCCAGGTGACAAGGGCCCCGGAGGCTCAGAGAAGAGGATCTACTTCTTCCGCATACGGGACCACGGCTTGATGTCCCATCTGACGGACAGCGGCATTTCCAAGCCCATCGGTGTTCCCTAATAAACGAGGGCAGGGCGAGAACTTCCCGCATAGTACATTCATAATAATTTGGCCAAGTACTGTACATACATTGAAAAAAAAAAAACTTTTTTGCTAATACTTTATTCATATATTTATATACAGGGTGATTGAGTTAAGCGTGTACAAACTTCTGGGAGGGGTAGGTTGCACAAAGACGAATCAGAATCATAGCAATGCAAGTTCGGTAACGGCATCAACATGTGCTAGTGTACAGAGAGGACGTGAATGAAAGAACAGCACGTAGGTGAACAAAATGCTATTTATTAATCACAATAGGAACATTTGCGAAATGCACAGAGGTCACAGAAGGTGTTCGAAGTTGCGATCACCAGCTGTAATACAGGCCCGACATCGTCGGCGCATGGAATCACGTACATTCTGGAAAATTCCTGGCGTGTCTCGGGTTGGGTTGGGTTGTTTTACCTCTGAGCGGCACTTTTTTGCACACCATGGGCTAAATGGCCAGGTCACATGGACCCCGAAGGCTCAGAGAAGGTTGGGGGAGGGGACCCACTGGAACAGCTGTTGGGAGACAGATGGTAGTCTTCCCGTCAAGGCCATCCAGTGTGTTCTTTAACGTGCACAGGGTATGGCTCTCCCGCACACGGGCCACGGCTTAACGTCCCATCCGACGGACGGCGGCCTTTCCAAGCCCATCGGTGTCCCCGACTGACCGTGGGCAGGGCGGGGCGTGTCGCGGACTTCTGAGGCAGCTACAGAGATGCGTGTGACAAGGTCCTCAGCACTTTCAACGGGGGTGTCGAACACCAGTCCTTTGATGCAACCCCAGAAGAAGTAATCAAGGCATGATAGGTCCGGCGATCTTGCAGGCCAATGAACGGGACCATCACGCCCAATCCACTGTTGTCCAAATGTCACGTTTAAGTGTTGACGAACTTCATGGCTGAAATGGGCGGGGGACCCATCGTTCTGGAACCACATTGCACGGCGCAGCGACTGAGGGACTTGTTGTTCATCCAAAAGTTCTGGCAAGACGTCCTCCAGAAATATCCGGTAACTCCTTCCGTCCAAACGAACAGGCATGAGGTATGGGCCTATTAAGTGGTCCCCGACAATGCCGGACCAAACATTTACAGCAAAACGGTTTTGTGCTGCACGTGTTCGTGTAGCATGGGGGTTCTCCACCGCCCATGCATGCGCGTTATGTGCATTGAAGCTACCTTCCCGTGTAAAGCATGCCTCATCTGTGAACAGCACAGAAGCAGGTAATTGAGGTTCTGCCGCACACTTCTGCAGGTACCATTGCGCAAATGCAATGCGCTGTGGGTAATCCTCAGGCTTCAGTGTCTGGACGTGCTGCACATGATATGGATGCAATTGGTTATCGTGCATAATCCTCCATACGGTAGATTGGGAAAGACCGATCCGGTGGGCGATTGCTCGAGTACTGGCACTTGGAGTGTCTTCTGTATGACGTAAACATTCTCCACCATGTCAGGGGTCCGTGCCCGTCGTTCCCGACTCCTGGCCGGTCTTTGGAAGGAACCAATGTCACATAACCTCTGATGCAGCCGTGCAAACATCTGGTGGTTGGGAGTACGCCTCATCGGGTACCGTTCCTGGTACACGCGCACAGCGGTTTGCCCGTTGCAGTCCGCAGCCCCGTATGCGAGATGCATATCGGCCAACTCCGCGTTTATGTAAATGGCCATCCTACTACCTCTGCGGGCGGTTCGCGAATGACGGTTACTTGCGAGGACGTTGTGCAGTCCCGCGGTCGTACAATGCCATCTACCGCGTCGAACAACGCCATCTACTGCGTGAAGATGCCGTTTACCTGCATTGCTATACGATTCCGATTCGTCTTTGTGCAACCTACCCCTCCCAGAAGTTTGTACACGCTTAACTGAATCACCCTGTATACTAATGATGGTCTCTACTGATCTGTAAAAAAATTTACAACTAACGAAGGGAAATATGCAGCAGATTATATAACTGGAATTGGCATTACACAAATACATAAGTAGAAAAATTTGATATGTTCCGTATACTTTCATATACTGAAAAATAAGCTAAAAATGATAAAAAAGGAACAAATATTTATTTTCAGTGTATTTAGCAAAAAAACCATCGCATTTGGTATTAACCCTTTCAGAACCATAAGTTTTCTAAGAGTAAATATTAGTATGTAACTGTTTATTTTAGTTTGTTTAGACGTCAAATAAATAAAAATCATAAGAAAAATACATAACAATGTGTAGTTTTTTTGGAATTTTATGGGAAATATTTTTCCCAATGGACTATAAAGGTAACACAAATTATAGTTAGGCTTATTATGCAATGTCTTTTATTTATTGGTTTATTATAACAAAATGTTAACTAAAATAATACAAAATTATGAAATAAAATTACTATACAAAATGATGTGCTAATTATGATATTCTGCGAAGCAATTTCTTTTGGTAGTGAGGCAAAGATGGACATTGCACATAGTACATATATTATGCGTCCTGACAGTTCTGTTTTTGTTTTCTAAACGTTCCCGTTTACGTAATTGCGTTCGGCATACGTTCTATTTTGACATTCTGTTAAAAAAAGGAGATAAGGTTATAATTAAATACGACAATCACCAAGTTTAAAATGGGGGAAAAATGTTTCCCTTAGTCGAGAAAGGGTTAAACAAAGTAAAAACACTAGATATGTGCATAAAGAATAGATTTTGAAAAATTTTACTCACTCAAATATTCGAAAAAAAATTGAGTTGTGAGGCTCCCCATGAGCATAGAGCTCCTAGTCGAGAGCCTCATGCCAATATGCGGTACTCCGACACGGTTAAAATCGTTTTCATTTTTTGTTAATAATATAATAATGTATTTATTTCCATACTCATTTAGAGAAACATTACACACAAATATTTGCCATCAAATTTGAATGGAAACTGCAAAAGAAAATAATATAAAATTAAATAAAAAAAACGATTAAAAATAAAAAACTGACACAAACATACATTTTACAAGTATTTCGGTGTAATCTAGGTGTTACAAAACAACTCTTACAGATTACGAAAACAAAATTTTACTGTAAACGAAAATCTCAGGCAATGGAAAAAAAACTAAGATGTTATATTGTTACGACAGAAGGAATCTGGCAACCGAAAGCAAAAAGTTTCAGCCAACGAATAAGAACTTTGGGAGAATTTGAAGAAGAACAGTGGAGCGTGTAACGGTCGTGTGTTGTAACCGTCTAGAGTTCGAAAATGGACCGTTAGCTGTTCTGAGACAGTGTGCGTTAAGTATAAAGAATTATCTTTATGTGTTGTATACGCGGAAGTATAAAAGTGGGATCTTTTATGTGATGTGTACGCGGATGTTCAAGCGACATGGTAATCGAGTAAAAAGGTAATATTTAGTGGAATAGACAGAGCTGATGTTGTGTACTCTGTGCAGGAAGGTTGATGACTTGTGCATGTTAGTAGTTGATTTGTGTATAAGATACTTCGTCCATATATTCTTTGTAACAATTTGTCTTGTATTTAATTTGGTTTCAAAATATAGTTTTTAATACTCACGCTCAGTGGCTATCCATTTTTGTAATCCGCAACAATATTAAAACCGTCTTCAATGTCTTCAGTATTAACCAAAAAATAATTTTTTTTTCTTAAAATTACAATCACTTTTTTCTTCTTTTATACTATTAGGTAAAGAATTATATAATTTTGGTGCAATAAAATTGAAATGCTTCTGCATGATTTCTTTTTTGATTTCACAACATGAAACGTTTGTAGAACATCTGGTATCGTATGGGATGAACCGTGTTTCGATCCAAATGTTTTTATTTAGAAACAAAAGACTTCTATATAAATTTAACTTTCTCAAGGGTAATATATTATTGCCGTCCCATGGCCGAGTGGTTAGCGCTCTTGGCTACTGATCTACGGGACCTGGGTTCGAGCTCCGGGTAAGCCATGGATGTTCGTGTTGTTTTCTGCTGAGGTCCTCTCAAGTATTCTACTGTGGCATATAAACTGACAGGCTCCTGTCAGACATCTGTGGCAAGCAGCTGCTTGAGGGGGTATTTATTTTATTATTAATATATTATTGCTTATGTAATGATAATTTACATTGCTAATATTGCTATTTGAATTTAGTTTTGGAATTTTATTTTGCAATTTCACTAGAGGGAGTAGGTTTGATATATAATCTCCCCCCCCCCCAATAAGTGATTCCATAGCTTAAAATTGAGTGAACCCAAGCGAAATAAACTAAAATTAACAACTTGTTATGAGAACATGATTTAAGATAATATAACTTATACAAAATTAATCTTAATTTTTTACACACTGTATCTACTTGTTTCTTCCATTTTAGATTTTGTTCAACATATATACCTAGATATTTAACACAATCAACTTGTTCAATAGTTTTACATACACAACCATTTATCAAATTACAACCAGAATTATGGTATTTTATGACAGCCTCTTTACTTGTATTCAATAAGCCGAAATAGATAAAATTAGTTTTTTCCACATTTATTTGCAGTTTATTACTACTAAACCAGTTTCTTATGCTTTTTAAGTCATTGTTTATCTTGAACACTAACTCATTATTAGTTTCAGTCGAGTACACTATTGCTGTGTCATCCGCATAAGCTGTGATTTTGCCGAATAAATTTAAATTGCAAAAATCATTAATATATATTAAAAACAATACTAGCCCAAGAATAGAATCTTACGGTACACCACCATTCGAAACAAGATAACTCTTAGAAGATAACTCTAATTTCTTTAGCATCATCTAATGCAAACGAACCACTTGATGATGGTACAGTCGCTTAAAAAAGTATCCGAACACTACGGTTGATTACAGATGGCAACGATTTTTTTAGAAATTAGTGGTCTGACAACCTTCGTGTCGTGACACTACGATCTGTGTCCCAACAGCTGTTCCAGTGGGTCCCCCCCCCCCAACCTTCTCTGAGCTTTCGGTGTCCTTGTGACCTGGCCATTTAGCCCATTGTGTGCACAAGAGTGCCACTTAGAGGTGAAACAACCCAACCCAGACGATAATCTTCCAAGAATTATTCTTCCTTTTTCTTTAAAGTGATGTGTATTGTTTATAATATATATATAACTCTAAAATTTGATTTTTACATTCAGAATGATTAATTTTTCTAAAATATTAATTTCAAAATGGGGCGAATGGGGCTCAGTCGGTAGCGCATTAGGCCCGCAATCTGTAGCTCCTAGGGTGAGGTCCTAGCGGGATCAGCGTTGAGATTTATCTCCGCCAAACTCTCCGCCCTGTTATCGGTTAATAGGGGACACCAATGGGTTTGGAAAGGCCACCATCCCTCTGATGGAGCGTGAAGACGTGGTTCCTTGTGCGGGAGAGCAATACTCTGTGCGCGTTAAAAAAAACATGCTGGATGCCCTTGACGGGAGGCTACCATCTGTCTTCTAACAGCTATTTAGTAGGTCCCCTCCCCCAACTTTCTCTGAATTTTCGGGGCTTTATGACCTGACTATTTAGCCCATTGTGTGCAAAAACGTGACATTCAGAGGAAAAACAACCCAGCCAACTTTTAGAAAATTCTTTAGTTTGCAATTTGCATTTAAAATTTCTGAACATAAACACTTAAAAGAAAAAAAAATAACGTATATCATTGTTGATTTCTATTAAGTATTTATTCCTTGTTAAAATATTTCGATTGTTTACATTCCTAATCTGTTTACCAGGAGCGTATGTTTTTTCCATCTTGAATACAATTAGTTCCTTGTACACTTTCGATATGCAAAATGACGACTTGTATAAGAATACATAGCATTAAATGCAACAGATCGGTACAGCAAACAGCAATTGCCAAACAATGAATCCGACAAACTTTGAACTGGCAAAATTACAAGAGATATTTTACTCTCTTTACAGACAATATGAAACTATTTTTAGCACAGCTGCGGAAACCAAAAAACAGAAAAATCCACATCTCTACATCGAGTATTGTATGATCCGTGATAAAGTGTTGAGGGGTCTTTGCTAAATAATAATTGAGGGAATCTTTGCTAAAGTGTTGAGGGGTTTTTGCTAAATGACAATTGAGGGAATCCGTGCTAAAATGTTGAGGAGTCTTTGTTAAATAATAATTGAGGGAAGTGTTGAAGGGTCTATGCTAAATAATAATTGAGGGAATCCGTGCTAAAGTGTTGAGGGGTCTTTGCAAAATACCAATTGAGGGAATCCGTGCTAAAGTGTTGAGGGGTCTTTGCAAAATAACAATTGAGGGAATCCGTGTTGAAGTGTTGAGGGGTCTCTGCTAAATAATAATTGAGGGAATCCGTGCGAAAGTGTTGAGGGGTCTTTGCTAAATAACAATTGAGTGAATTCGTGCTAAAGTGTTGAGGGGTCTTTGTTAAATAATAATTGAGGGAATCCGTGTTAAAGTGTTGAAAGGTCTATGCTAAATAATAATTGAGGGAATCCGTGCTAAAGTGTTGAGGGGTCTTTGCAAAATAACAATTGAGGGAATCCGTGCTGAAGTGTTGAGGGGTCTCTGCTAAATAATAATTGAGGGAATCCGTGAGAAAGTGTTGAGGGGTCTTTGCTAAATAACAATTGAGGGAATTCGTGCGAAAGTGTTGAGGGGTCTTTGCTAAATAACAATTGAGGGAATCCGTGCAAAAATGTTGAGGGGTCTTTGCTAAATAATAATTGAAGGAATCCGTGCTAAAGTGTTGAGGGGTCGTTGGTAAATAATAATTGAGGGAATTCGTGCTAAAGTGTTGAGATTGAGAGCAGAATTCACTAAACTAGCATTTAGTGCAGTAAAAAATAGATTATGCAGATTAAAAGTGAGACACGGTTCCGTTCAACTAGTTATTGAATAAAATGCAGAAGATTAAAATATAGGTATTCGTTTATAATGATCCTGTAATTAATCTATAAAAGCTAAAAGCCATTATATTTGAGGGAAAAATGACCCTTAATGTAGTTGCTTAAAAGACAGGTCTGAGAGCAAACTGTAAGTATAAAACACTATAGAGAAAGCCTGTGAAGGAGGCGTGACCTGTGTGCAAAGGAAATAACGATAAAAGAAACAACCGTTACCTTATTTGGGATAGGAATATCGGAGTAGTCGGTGTACGAGACTATAGAGTTGGGTTGTTTTATCTATGAACGGCACTTTTTTTACACAATGGGCTGAATGGCCAGGTCACAAAGACCCCGAAGGCTCAGAGAAAGTTGAGGGAAGAGGACCTTTAAGGCAGCGGTTAGGAGACAGATGGTAGCCTCCGGTCAAGGCCATCCAGCTGTTCTTTAGCGTTCATTGGGTATGGCTCTCCTGCACACGGGGCCACGGCTTAACGTCCCACCCGACGGACGGCGGCCTTTCCAAGCCCATCGGTGTCCCCTACTGACCGTGGGCAGGGCGGGGAAATTTTGCGGAGATAAATCTCAACGCTGACCCAACTGGAACTCGAACCTGGGAACTACAGATTACGAGCCTGACGCGCTACCGATTGAGCCACCCCCGCTCCAACAAATTCGGGAAGACTTGTATGACACAACAAAAAATTAAATAATCATCATGCAAAAAAACTTTTATTAGATATATTTGTTGAACATAGCAAAAAAAAAAGTGAGTGAGCGTGCTTGAGGAGTTAGTAAGAAATGCAATGCATTTGAAAACTAAATAAAAAAAAAATAAATAAATAAATACCCCCTCAAGCAGCTGCTTGACCACAGAGGTCTGACAGGAGCATGTCAGTTTAATACACCATAGTAGAAGGTCTGTGAGGATGGCGGGACCTCAACAGAAAAGCAGCACACACATCCATGCCTTACCCAGGGCTCGAACCCTATGTATATTTTAAAAAATTGCATCAACATGATTTTCCTAATATTTCAGAAACGTACGTAAAAGGGCTGAAGGAGAGAAAAGACGAAAGGAAAAAAAAACAAGATGTTTCATGTGATGCGAAAACATTCCCAAATGCTTATAATATCTATTAAAAAAACTTATAAAAGTTACGACACTAACAACAACAGCTACCGAATCTGAAATTTCTGACGGAAACCAATGCGCAAGTACAGTCGCTCAAAAAAGTATCCGAACACTATGGTTGATTACAGAATTCAGAAAAAATATCTGGCAACGATTTTTTTTTAGAAATTAGTGATCTGGCAACCTTCGTGTCACGTGACACGAAGGCTGCCAGGTCACGTATTTCTAAAAAAAAATCGTTGCCAGATATTTTTTCTGAATTCTGTAATCAACCATAGTGTTCGGATACTTTTTTGAGCGACTGTACGTTAGATCCTGAGATCACGAATAGCAGCTTCACTGCAGCACATCACGTATATCTGCAGCTTTGTGAGCTACAGTCAAAAGTGTCTTCATATTATGCCTATGGAAGCTTTAATTCTTCACCTTACATATTCTTCGGTTTGATGTACTGTGTGTTGTGGCACATTACTCCCGTCACCGGGGCGGGGGTGGCTCAGTTGGTAGCGCGCCAGGCTCATAATCTGTAGTTCCCAGGTTCGAGTCCCAGCTTGGTCGGCGTTGAAATTTATCTCCGCAGAATTTCCCGCCCTGCCCACGGTCAGCAGGGGACACCGATGGGCTTGGAAAGGCCGCCGTCCGTCGGATGGGACGTTAAGCTCTGGCCCCGTGTGCGAGAGAGCCATACCCTGTGCACGTTAAAGAACACGCTGGATGGCCTTGACGGGAGGCTACCATCTGTCTCCCAACAGCTGTTCCAGTGGGTCCCCTCCCCCAACCTTCTCTGAGCCTTCGGGGTCCATGTGACCTGGCCATTTAGCCCATGGTGTGCAAAAAAGTGCCGCTCAGAGGTAAAACAACCCAACCCAACCCGTCACCGGGGCGGGGGTGGCTCAGTTGTTAGCGCGCCAGGCTCATAATCTGTAATTCCCAGATTCGAGTCCCAGCTTGGTCGGCGTTGAGATTTATCTCCGCAGAATTTCCCGCCCTGCCCACGGTCAGTAGGGGACACCGATGGGCTTGGAAAGACCGCCGTCCGTCGGATGGGACGTTAAGCCGTGGCCCCGTGTGTGGGAGAGCCATACCCTGTGCACGTTAAATAACACGCTGGATGGCTTTGATGGGAGGCTACCATCTGTCTCCCAACACCTATTCCAGTGGGTCCCGTCCCCCAACCTTCTCTGAGCCTTCGGGGTCCATGTGACCTGGCCATTTAGCCCATTGTGTGCAAAAAAAGTGCCGCTCAGAGGTAAAACAACCCAACGTTAAAGAACACGCTGGACGGCCTTGACGGGAGGCTACCATCTGTCTCCCAACAGTTATTCCAGTGGGTCCCCTCCCCCAACCTTCTCTGAGCCTTCGGGGTCCATGTGACCTGGCCATTTAGCCCATTGTGTGCAAAAAAGTGCCGCTCAGAGGTAAAACAACCCAACGTTAAAGAACACGCTGGATGGCCTTAACGGGAGGCTACCATCTGTCTCCCAACAGCTATTCCAGTGGGTCCCCTCCCCCAACCTTCTCTGAGCCTTCGGGGTCCATGTGATCTGGCCATTTAGCCCATTGTGTGCAAAAAAGTGCCGCTCAGAGGTAAAACAACCCAACGTTAAAGAACACGCTGGATGGCCTTGACGGGAGGTTACCATCTGTCTCCCAACAGCTATTCCAGTGGGTCCCCTCCCCCAACCTTCTCTGAGCCTTCGGGGTTCATGTGACCTGGCCATTTAGCCCATGGTGTGCAAAAAAGTGCCGCTCAGAGGTAAAACAACCCAACCCAACTGACAACTTAAACGCATTGGGGATTTATTCTTAATCAGTTCCCCACAACACCACATTATTCTCAATGAAAGGAAATGACGTACGTCTTTCCACCAACCCACAAACAACATCTACGTCGCTGCTGAGAGGCAAGCTAATTTGTCGGATTCCAATCTGCTTTTGGATCAATGAGAAATGGACCGAACAATGAAGACAAGAAGAGGAAGTAACAAGAAGGTCTCTGCAAACGAAAACAACGCAGACGCTCACGCTGTGACGTGCTAACCTAATTATTGGCCTCTTCCACAGGGCTAAGAAAGATCCAGAAACGCGCAGAGGGTTCGCCTTAAATCGATTTCCGTCAGCCGCTGCCAAGGAGAGACATTCTTGGGGGAGATAGCCGAGAAACTTATATCAGTGGCATGCTTTCCTCTACTCTCTTCCGATGCCGTGTGGAGGTCGCGTTCTGCATGCTTGCGTGCGCAGTGCATTTATTCTTTACCGAGATCCATATCAGATTCGAGTCATTGTATCCCATCTTATATTTCCATCCGTATTTCCGGAGTGTACCTACGCATCTATTACTGATCCTTGCATCCTCAAGAAGTTCTGCATAAATTGGTTTCTCTGCAAACTTCATAAGTTTCTTCGTAATTATTTCGCACTTGTACCGAGAAAATAACTTCAGATTTTTATTTTTTTATGTTCTTTGTGATTTCCGTAAAGACATGATGCTGATTGGCGGTCTTTCGTTCTTGAAAAAAATAACTTTTTTTTTGAAAAACATGACGTACATAATGCATTCGGCAGTCCCGTGGCCGAGTGGTTAGTAAGCTTGGCTACTGATCAATCTGGTTCGAGTCTCGGGTGGTAAGAGATGGATGCTTGTGTTGTCTTCCTGCTGAGGTCCCTTCATTCTCACTGACCTTCTTTATTTTTTTTTAATCCTTTGTGATTTCCGTAAAGATATGATGCTGATTGGCGGTCTTTCGTTCTTGAATTTTTTTTTTGAAAAACATGACGTACATAATGCATTCGGCAGTCTCGTGGCCGAGTGGTTAGTACGCTTGGCTAATGATCAATCTGGTTCGAATCTCGGTGGTAAGGGATGGATACTTGTGTTGTCTTCCTGCTGAGATCCCTTCATTCTCACTGATCTTCTAATGGCCTATAAACTGACAGGCTCCTGTCAGACCACTGTGGCAAGCAGCTACTTGAGGGGATATTTATTATTCTATATTCGTACGATGGCGTCTTGAAATGTGAGCTTTATTCTTCCTCCTTATATATTGGGGCTCCTTATATATTGAGTCGGTAGCGCGCCAGGCTCGTAATCTGTAGTTCCCAGGTTCGAGTCCCACCTGGGTCAGCGTTAAGATTTATCTCCGCAAGATTCCCTGCCCTGCCCACGGTCAGTAGGGGACACCGATGGGCTTGGAAAGGCCGCCGTCCGTCGGATGGGACGTTAAGCCGTGGCCCCGTGTGCGGGAGAGCCACACCCTGTGCACGTTAAAGAACATGCTGGATGGCCTTGACGGGATACCATCTGTCTCCCAACAGCTGTTCCAGTGGGTCCTCTCCCCCAACCTTCTCTGAGCCTTCGGGGTCCATGTGACCTGGCCATTTAGCCCATAGTGTGCAAAAAAAGTGCCGCTCAGACGTAAAACAACCCAAACAACTGGAATATTTATGTGGCATGATTTCGTTGATGATGTCAGTTTATATGCCACAGTAGGAGATCTGAGAGGATGGCAGGACCTCAGCAGAAAAACGACACACACATCCATGCCTAATCCGGGGCTCGAACCCAGGTCCCTTAGTTCAGTAGCCAAGCGTGCTAACACACCGATGGACTTGGAAGGCCGCCGTCCGTCGGATGAGACGTTAAGCCGTGGCCCCGTGTGCGGGAGAGCCATACCCTGTGCACGTTAAAGAACACGCTGGATGGCCTTGACGGGAGGCTACCATCTGTCTCCCAACAGCTGTTTCAGTGGGTCCCCTCCCCCAACCTTATCTGAGCCTTCGGGGTCCATGTGACCTGGCCATTTAGCCCATGGTGTGCAAAAAAGTGCCGCTCAGAGGTAAAACAACCCAACCCAACCTTGCTCCTTATAATCTTATCTCCTTTATTCTTCATATTTTTATCTTATTCCATTTATTCTTCATATTTGTCGTCCTATTGTATTTTTTCTTCCTCATTGGTTCGATATTCAATATTACAATAAATGCTTGAAAATGATATTTAAGCCAGCTGAGGTTTTTTATACGTTTATCATACATTGGGTTGGAGTTGTTTTGCCTCTGAGCGGCACTTTTTTGCACACCATGGGCTAAATGGCCAGGTCACAAGGACCACGAGGGCTCAGAGAAGGTTGTGGGGGAGGGGACCCACTGGAACAGCTGACAAGAGGAAGATGGTAGCCTCCCGTCAAGGCCATCCAGCGTGTTCTTTAACGTGCAGAGGGTATGGCTCTCCCACACACGGGGCCACGGCTTAACGTCCCATCCGACGGACGGCGGCCTTTCCAAGCCCATCGGTGTCCCCTACTGACCGTGAGTCTGGCGCGCTACCGACTGAGCCACCCCCGCCCCTTTATCATACAATATACGCAGTCGTATCAGAATAATATGACCACTCCCATTCCCATTATTAGGAAGGTGGTCATATTATTCTGATGCGACTGTGTAAATTAAATGATACAAAATATTAACGATTTAAATATAATGATAGAAGCAACTAAGTTTTAGATTGTGCCTCTGTAGAAGGGAGAATAAAAATAAATTAATTTTAAAAGAAATAATTCATTGAAGCACAAAAATTTACACTCGACTTTACCCCGATTCAGAATAAACTGAACGCCTCCGCCCGGTTCAAGATGAAGTGAATTTTCATTGGCTGGTAGGGGCGGGGATGGCTCAGTCGGTAGCGCGCCAGGCTCGTAATCTGTAGTTCCCAGGTTCGAGTCCCAGCTGGGTCAGCGTTGAGATTTATCTCCGCAAAATTCCCCGCCCTGCCCACGGTCAGTAGGGGACACCGATGGGCTTGGAAAGGCCGCCGTCCGTCGGATGGGACGTTAAGCCGTGGCCCCGTGTGCGGAAGAGCCATACCCTGTGCACGTTAAAGAACACGCTGGATGGCCTTGACGGGAGGCTAACATCTGTCTCTCAACAGCTGTTCCAGGGTCCCCTCCCCCAACCTTCTCTGAGCCTTCGGGGTCCATGTGACCTAGCCATTTAGCCCATGGTGTGCAAAAAGGTGCCGCTCAGAGGTAAAACAACCCAACCCATCTCTAAATAACTGTCGCCATATTTTCGATATTTCCTCTTCTTTCCTCCTCTGTTACTAGTTTGTGGTGTCATCACTTTCACGACACTATTATTGTTCAAAAAAACTTTTCCATTTGTACGAAGACAAGAATTTAACTTTATATAAAATTTCATTAAAATTAACTTTTTAATTTATATTACTAACTTACTACTATTAAATAAACGTATTATTTTCATTTAATCACTTAATTTTACTTAATAGTTTGATCACGACACCATTCAGTAGATTCGAACAACAATAACCATAGATAAAATAGACGTACGAAGTCTGTCAGAAAAAGAATGAGACTGCAGCTGTAACGAAGCAACGACGTGACTCACGTTAAATGGTAGTGGTATTGAGTTGGGTGTTTTTACCTCTGAGCGGCACTTTTTTGCACACCATGGGCTGAATGGCCAGGTCACGTGGACCCCGAAGGCTCAGAGAAGGTTGGGGGAGGGGACCCACTGGAACAGCTGTTGGGAGACAGATGGCAGCCTCCCGTCAAGGCCATCCAGCGTGTTCTTTAACGTGCACAGGGTATGGCTTTCCCGCACACGGGGCCACGGTTTAACGTCACATCCGACGGACGGCGGCCTTTCCAAGTCCATCGGTGTGTTAGCACGCTTGGCTACTGATCTAAGGGACCTGGGTTCGAGCCCCGGATTAGGCATGGATGTGTGTGTCGTTTTTCTGCTGAGGTCCTGCCATCCTCTCAGATCTCCTACTGTGGCATATAAACTGACAGGCTCCTGTCTAGACCTCTGTGGCAAGAAGCTGCTTGAGGGGGTATTTATTTTTATATTTATAAATCTCAACGCTGACCCAGCTGGGACTCGAACCTAGGAACTACAGATTACGAGCCTGGCGCGCTACCGACTGGGCCACCCTCGCCCCTCCAAGGTCTCAGAGAAAGAGACCCACTAGACAGCTGTTACGAGACAAATGGAAATCTCCCTTCAAGGAGACAAAGTTCGTTCCTTAAGTGCACGTGTTATCATCGTGCTCCCGTACGTTGTATACTGATTAACGTCCCATCCGACGGACGGCAGTCTTTCTCAAAGGCCATCTGCCTATCCTTTACCAGAGAAGGCAAGCAGGTGTTTTAGCGAAGATAAAGTCTGAAAGCTGATATACTTGGGAATCGCACCTTACCTGGGAACCTTATAACCTGGGAACTGCAGATTACGAGTCTGGTTCGCGACTGTGTCACGCACCGTCGGCAAAAATAACTTTTTTCAGCATATATTTATTGAAAATTATTTACTGTAATATTTCGTCATGGAAAACTGGACACTTTTCCCATCTCAATGGATGGTGTTGGCTTTAAAAGAGCTCATAAAACACATAAAAATATCACAAAACTGAACATTCACAGAGATGGGACTCGAACCTGGGAACTGCAGATTACGAACCTGATGCACTATAGGCTGAACTCACCCCGACCTTTCGAAAAATTTCAGATGTTCGAACTCGAACCTGGGAACTGCAGATTCCGACCCTGGTTCTCTGTTAAGCACTGATATAGTATAAAACACAAAACAATAAATGTTACTTTCTAAGTTTTTTTTATTTTATAGCCGCAGATTGACCCCCATAGAGTATACCTTTCAATCAATTTATTTTTATTTATTTTTTTTCTCAGCTAGCAATTTATTTTTCTCAGCTAGTCCTCCTTTTTCTCACTCCGTAATTGTCTGGGAATCTGTGGAACAGGATTCGTTTCATTTAGCGATCGATTCATCCCATTCGGAGCTTTTTCTTCATTAACACGTAACTTAGAGAAGATTTCTTTCCAATGATCTGAGATTGGATGAGGGCGCAACTTCACCAATGGCTACTTCATCTTCCCTGGCAGGAAGTGTCTTCATACTCCGGAAACGAAAAGCAGGATGACGCAGCGTTAATCCTCGAGCCCAGACGAAGGATGAGTGCTTTTGCTTTCTACCTTTTTCAGTTCTGAATGAACACATTTTCAATTTTTTGACATGATACGCCTCAGACAAGAAAAATATTTTAGGGATTATCGAAAGAATTGGGTTGTTTTACGTCTGAGAAGCTATTTTCTTTGAACAAAACAAGCTGAATGGGGAGGTCACAAAGACCCCGAGGGCTCAGAGAAGATTTGGGGAAGGGGAGAATTGGGGGAAGGGGATTGAAGGGGGTTATTATTATTATTATTAGTGTGCACAAAAACAGTCGCTCAGATATTAAACCAACCCATCCAAAACTCTACCGCTTTAATGATATTTCATCGGATTATACTTTTAACAAAATTTAAAAGCCATGATGCCAATATTTATTTAGAAATAAAGGCGCTTATCCTTTCAGGAAATTACTGTAAATGATTTTCAGAAGCAGACAGCCAGTCGAAAAAGAACAAACCCGTTTCCTTTGCAGAACAGAGTATCTCTCGTACACTTGCTTTTTAGCGCAATCAGGAACAATTGGCCCATAAAAGATCGGACGACCTTTTGACCTTTGCCCAGTTTCGCATTCATTTCAGCGCCAGATGCGTTTGAGAAACTGTTAAAAGCGCTATCCGAAGTCGTCTGCGGATGACTTTTAAAAGCGATTGCCACAGAAAGATCCGAAACTATTCGAATGATGGCATTCAAATTAGGAACCTTGATCAAGACAGTTCTGTACTAGGTTCATTTCAAGAAAAGATCATTTTTAGAAGTTTCTCGAAAAAAAAGCTGTTTTTTCTTGCCTAGGCCCGGATCTAGAATTGGGTTGTTTTACCTATGAGCGGCACTTTTTTTGCACACAATGGGCTAAATGGCCAGGGCACAAGGACCCCGAAGGCTCAGAGAAGGTTGGGGGTGGAGACCCAATGAAACAGCTGTTGGGAGACAGATGGTAGCCTCCCGTCAAGGCCATCCAGCGTGTTCTTTAACGTTGGGTTGTTTTACCTCTGAGCGGCACTTTTTTGCACACCATGGGCTAAATGGGCAGGTCACATGGACCCCGAAGACTCAGAGAAGGTTGGGGGAGGGGACCCACTGGAACAGCTGTTGGGAGACAGATGGTAGCCTCCCGTCAAGGCCATCCAGCGTGTTCTTTAACGTGCACAGGGTATGGCTCTCCCGCACAAGGGGCCACGGCTTAACGTCCCATCCGACGGACGGTGGCCTTTCTAAGCCCAGCGATGTCCCTTACTGACTGTGGGCAGGGCGGGGAGTTTTGAGAGATAAATCTCAACGCTGACCCATCTGGGACTCGAACCTGGGAACTGCAGATTACGAATATGGCGCGCTACCGACTGAGCCATCCCCACCTCCACAAAGACCCTGAGGATTCAGAGAAGATTGGGGGGGGGGATGGAACCATTAGGCAGCTGTTAAGAGACAGATGGTAGCCTCTCGTCAAGAATATATAGATTCTTTAATGTGCATACTCTGCGCATCTGTTTTATATGCAAAATGGGCTAAATGACCAGGTCAAAAGAAACCGCGAGGGATTAAAGAAGGATTGAGATTGGTTGTTTTACCTCTGAGCAACACTTTTTTTGCACAAATTATTCGAATGATGGCATTCAAATGGGGAACCTTGATCAAGACAGTTCTGTACTAGGTTCATTTCAAGAAAAGATCATTTTTAGAAGTTTCTCGGACAAAAAGCTGTTTTTTTTGCCTAGGCCCGGATCTAGAATTGGGTTGTTTTACCTCTGAGCGGCACTTTTTTTTGCACACAATGGGCTAAATGATCAAGTCGCAAAGACGCCGAGAACTCAGAGAAGGATGTGGAGAGGGGACCCACTTGACAGCTGTTAGCCCCCCGTCAAGGTCATTCAGAATGTTCTTTAATGTCCACAGGAAATACCTCTTCTGCACCCAGATCCATGCTTGGAGTTCCATCTGATGGACTGCGACCTTTCCAAGCCCACCCGTGCCTGCTTTCTCACCGAATAAAAGTGGGGTGGGTGTTGATGCAGGTAAATGTCCACGCTGGCACAGGGGGGGTCCCAAACTAACTTGAAAAAGACAGCAAAACGGAGTAAAAACAGCGAAACAGACGAAACTGGTCTAAATCAGAACTAGAAAGAAACAGGTAAAAAGCCCCCAAATGGCACAAAAATATAACAAACCGGAACAGCTAACGAAGAGGGAAGAAGAATCAAAGTAGCGTTAATGGGATTTCAGATCCAAATAAAACATAACTAGAAGGAGGCATATTGCCTCTGGCCCATATGAGTTGGGTTGTTTTACCTCTGAGCGGCACTTTTTTGCACACCATGCAGGCCAGGTCACATGGACCCCGAAGGCTCAGAGAAGGTTGGGGGAGGGACCCACTGGACCAGCTGTTGGGAGACAGATGGTAGCCTCCCGTCAAGGCCATCCAGCGTGTTCTTTAACGTGCACAGGGTATGTCTCTCCCGCACACGGGGCCACGGCTTAACGTCCCATCCGACGGACGGCGGCCTTTTCAAGCCCATCGGTGTCCCCTACTGACCGTGGGCATGGCGGGAATTTTGCGGAGATAAATCTTAACGCTGACCCAGCTGGGACTCGAACCTGGGAACTACAGATTTTGAGCCTGACGCGCTACCGACTGAGACACCCCGCCCCTTTTTTCGAAAGTACTCTTTTCTGACGGAAGGAGTGGAATGAGACCCTAGGTTCCATTGCAAAAATTGGTCGTCTTGATGTGTACTATCGCCCCTCTTTTTTTTGTTGAAAGAGTTTACAATCATCCTGTATATTAAAACTGCAAAGTAGCTTAAAATTGCGAATAATAATATTTCATTAGTACGAATCAAACTAAAAAAGAGTTTTCTAATTATCATTTTCATTATTTCCAATAGAAACTTCATGACGTTCACATTCCACCACAAAAATTTCATATTTCTATCATTAATACATTGTTGCAATATTCATTTGAAAATTTCGAATTTTCAATCTTTTTCACCGTTAGAGGGTGCAATTACATTGTTCGAAAGATTCTGAAAGTGCGAATCATAATATTTCATCAATTCCTTTTTAAACCTAAAAAGATTTTTTCATTTATCTCTAAATACAATTATCTGCTAAAACAAAAACAAAAAAAAAATGTCCCTCCCCCTCCCCCAGGGTCTAAGAGGTCAATTCATTGTTACCAATGGAAACATCATGGCGTTCATATTCCACCACCGGAATTTAAAATTTTTAGCTTAAATTAGCAATATTTATTTGAAATTTTAGAATTTACAAATTTTTCCACCGTTAGAGGTCGCAATTATAGTTTTCGGAAGATTTAAAAAGTTTAAATCATAATATTTTATTAATTCCTATCTAACACAAAAATAATTTTTCATTTATCTCTAAAAACAAACAGTTATCTGCTAAAACTAAAAAGGTGTGTTTTCCCACCCCCTCTGAGCCTAAGGGGTCAGCTACCTCTGCTAAAACTAAAAAGGTGTGTTTTCCACCCCCTCTGAGTCTAAGGGATCAGCTACCTCTGCTAAAACTAAAAAGGTGTGTGTTACCACCCCCTCTGAGTCTAAGGGGTCAGCTACCTCTGCTAAAACTAAAAAGGTGTGTTTTACCACCCCCTCTGAGTCTAAGGGGTCAGCTACCTCTGAGCTTCTAAGGGGTCAGCTACCTCTGCTAAAACTAAAAAGGTGTGTTTCCCACCCCCTCTGAGTCTAATGGGTCAGCTACCTCTGCTAAAACTAAAAAGGTGTGTGTTCCCATCCCCTCTGAGTCTAAGGGGTCAGCTACCTCTGCTAAAACTAAAAAGGTGTGTTTTTCCACCCCCTCTGAGTCTAAGGGATCAGCTACCTCTGCTAAAACTAAAAAGGTGTGTGTTACCACCCCTTCTGAGTCTAAGGGGTCAGCTACCTCTGCTAAAACTAAAAAGGTGTGTTTTACCACCCCCTCTGAGTCTAAGGGGTCAGCTACCTCTGAGCTTCTAAGGGGTCAGCTACCTCTGCTAAAACTAAAAAGGTGTGTTTCCCACCCCCTCTGAGTCTAATGGGTCAGCTACCTCTGCTAAAACTAAAAAGGTGTGTGTTCCCACCCCCTCTGAGTCTAAGGGGTCAGCTCCCTCTGCTAAAACTAAAAAGGTGTGTTTTCTCACCCCCTCTTCGTGAGGGGGTGAGAAACCTAGGGGGTAGCTGACCCCTTAGGGTAAACGTAGGGGGTAAGCTGACCCCTTAGACTCAGAGGGGGTGGGAAAACACACCTTTTTAATTTTAGCAGAGGTAGCTGACCCTACGTGACCTTCACATTCCACCATCAAAATTCCAAATTTCTGAAATAAATACATCGTTTGCAATATTCGTTTGAAAATTTGAAATTTGTAAATTTTTTCATCGCTAGAGGGCATAATTATAGCTTTAGAGAGATTCGGAAAGTGCATATCGTAATATTTCATCAATTCCTATCCAACACAAAAATAATTTTTAATTTATCTCTGTTAAACAAAAAAGTTCGATGTCTACGGACGGACAGACAGACAGACGACAAAGTGAAACTATTATCTCATTTTCTTTGAAAACGAGAATACCCAAAATTTTATACTACAAAGGTGTATAATTTCTCAATTATTGTTATTATTAATTATATCAGTTAATTTTTTATTCTTTAAAGGAATATAAATCTTGGCTTTTTTATGCTTTTTTTATCGGAATTATTTTATTTTCATTTACTATTATTATGGAAAAAAATGTTCGCATTTTAAATAATTTTTTTTCTTTTGTTTTTCGGCATCCTTAATTATATATTAAGTATTTAATTACTAATTTGTTATTAATATAATAATAACAAATGCATTAATTAATGAACGGATCGAGTCCAGAAAAATTTTCAGTAAGGGGACCCACTGGACAGCTGTTGACAGAAATATGGTACAGTCGCTCAAAAAAGTATCCGAACACTATGGTTGATTACGGAATTCAGAAAAAATATCTGGCAACGATTTTTTTAGAAATTAGTGATCTGGCAACCTTCGTGTCACGTGACACGAAGGTTGCCAGATCACTAATTTCTAAAAAAAACGTTACCAGATATTTTTTTCTGAATTCTGTAATCAACCATAGTGTTCGGATACTTTTTTGAGCGACTGTAGGTGGTCATATTATTTTGATACTAGATCGTGTGGGCTCACTCACGGAAATATTGAGCGTGTGCAGTTATCGTTCACAGCAAACTGGAGCGTGTGCAGTAACTGCACACGCTCCAGTTTGCTGTGAACGGTAACTGGAGCGTGTACAGTTGCTGTACACGCTCCGTATATTTTTCCTGAATTCTGCAATCACGTGACACGAAGGTTGCCAGACCACTAATTTCTAAAAAAAAATCTTGCCAGATATTTTTTCTGAATTCTGTAATCAACCGTAGTGTTCGGATACTTTTTTGAGCGACTGTATCTAATCGTTGGGAGAAATATGCTAATAATCTTCTAATTAAGTGAAATTAACACAACCCGATAGTGAAAGAAACCTCTGAAATATAAACACATTTCCATTCTTGTTTATGTTAATAATTTCCGCAATTTTGCGTTCGCAAAGAGCTGGGAATTTATCGTCCATCCTGAAGGTGTGATAAAGATGCCTTGAGAAGATAATTTCTTTTTTGTGGAAGTAAAATGGGAAAAGAAAGGATTGAAGTCGGTGTCTTTTTTAAGCCAAGTCCCCGTCTGTAGAAGCTGATGCTGAATTGAGTGATGAAGATGGAACGCATAACGCAAGCGCCGCGAGAATGAAAAATGGAAAAATAGTAGCGCCACCGCTATCACGGGAAAAAGTTTTATTTTTTTCCGATTTCGCATCTCATTTCGTGAGTTGGAAGATTCCTAGGCCGAAAGCAGTTGGTGATCCATCATCCCTTTCAACTTTCAATCAGTGAATGATCTGTACTCTTTCACATGATTCGATGATCGCAAGAGAAAAGTATTATCTTTCTTATGAAACATTCTGTATAGGCATGTAAACAGTATATTACAGTTCTGTATAGGTTGGGTTGGGTTGTTTTACCTCTGAGCGGCGCTTTTTTGCACACCATGGGCTAAATGGCCAGGTCACATGAACCCCGAAGGCTCAGAGAAGGTTGGGGGAGGGGACCCACTGGAACAGCTGTTGGGAGACAGATGGTAGACTCCCGTCAAGGCCATCCAGCGTATTCTTTAACGTGCACAGGGTATGGCTATCCCGCACACGGGGCCAGGGCTTAACGTCACATCCGACGGACGGTGGCCTTTCCAAGTCCATCGGTGTCCCCTACTGACGTGGGCAGGGCGGGGAGTTATGCGGAGATAAATCTCAACGCTGACCCAGCTGGGACTCGAACCTGGGAACTGCAGATTACGAGCCTGGCACGCTACCGACTGAGCCACCCCCGCCCCCCGTTCTGTATAGGTCTTATGAAACATTCTGTATAGGCATGTAAACTGAGGAAACTTTATATGGAGACATTGCGTTGATAAATTTCGAAAGGAAAACTACTTTTCCAATGTTCTCATTTATAGGTAGTTTGGTTGTTGGCTGTTTGAAGAAACTGCACTTTTTTGCACACCATGGGCTAAATGGCCAGGTTACAAGGACCCCGAAGGCTCAGAGAAGGTTGGAGGAGGAGACCCACTGGAACAGCTGTTGGGAGACAGATGGTAACTTCCCGTCAAGGCCATCCAGCCTATTCTTTAAAGTGCACAGGGTATAACTCTCCCGTACACGGGGCCATGGCTTAACATCCCATCCGACGGACGACGGCGTTTCCAAGCCCATCGGTGTCCCGAGTCCGTAGACCATGGACAGGGCGGGCAGTTTTGTGGAGATAAATCTCAACGCTACCCAGCTGGGGCTCGAACCTGGGAACTGCATATTACGAACCTGGCGCGCTACTGACTGAGCCACCCCCGCCCAACTCATTTCTAGGGAGTACCCATGTCAAGAGATCGCATTTATAGGGAGCACCGTGGAAAGAGATGTGTTCCTTACTTTTTTACCAGTGGTAAGTGGTGTGTTCTCGTTTCAAGGGCGCACACGTGACAAAAGGTGTTTCTCATTTTAAAAGATCACCCATGTCAAAAAGATGTGTTATCATATCTGGAGAGCAAGTGTTGGAAGAGATGTTTTTCCTTTCTGGGCAGCACTAATAGTGGGAGACGTGTTCTCATTCCTACAGAACACTCATAGCAGGAGACGTGTTCTCACTTTTAGAGAGCACCCGTGGCATCAGATAGCATTCCTGAGGAGCACCCGTGGCAAGAGATATATTCCCGATTATTAGAGAGCATTCATAGTAAGAGAGGAGATTTATTTTTTAGCTATTACCTGAGGAAAGATAGGTGTTCTCATTTTAAAAGAGCACCCGTGGCAAGAGATGTGTTCTCATTTCTAGAGGGCACTTGTTGCAAGAGATGCATTCTTCTTTCTAGAGGGCACTTGTTGCAAGAGATGTGTTCTCATTTCTAGAGGACACTTGTTGCAAAAGATATGTTCCCATTTCTAGAGGACACTTGTTGCAAGAGATGTGTTGTCGTTTCAAGAGGACACTTGTTGAAAGAGATTTGTTCTCATTTCTAGAGGTCACTTGTTACAAGCGATGTGTTCTCATTTCTAGAGGCACATGTTACAAGAGATGTGTTCTCATTGCTAGAGGACACTTGTTGCAAGAGATGTATTCTCCTTTCTAGAGGTCACTTGTTCCAAGAGATGTATTCTTCTTTCTAGAGGGCACTTGTTGCAAGAGTTGTGTTTTCATTTCTAGAGGGCACTTGTTGCAAGAGATGCATTCTTCTTTATAGAGAACACTTGTTGCAAGAGATGTGTTCTCATTTCTAGAGGGCACTTGTTGCAAGAGATGTATTCTTCTTTCTAGAGGGCACTTGTTGCAAGAGATGTGTTCTCATTTCTAGAGGACACTTGTTGCAAGAGATGCATTCTTCTTTCTAGAGGGCACTTGTTGCAAGAGATGCATTCTTCTTTATAGAGAACACTTGTTGCAAGAGATGTGTTCTCATTTCTAGAGGGCACTTGTTGCAAGAGATGTATTCTTCTTTCTAGAGGGCACTTGTTGCAAGAGATGTGTTCTCATTTCTAGAGGACACTTATTGCAAGAGATGCATTCTTCTTTCTAGAGGGCACTTGTTGCAAGAGATGTGTTCTCATTTCTAGAGGGCACTTGTTGCAAGAGATGCATTCTTCTTTCTAGAGGGCATTTTGTTATAAGACATGTGTTCTTCTTTCTAGAACACACTTGTTACAAGAGGTTTATGAAATTAGAAATAATATTTTTTACTCATTGCAATTCTTTTTTTAGATCATTTTCAAAAGGAAGAAAAAAAGAAACGATCTATCGTCGTTTCTCTGTCCATCCTATAGAATAGGGGTTTTCAACGTGGGGTACGCGGTAAAAGTTTTTGGGGTACGCCATGAGAGCTGAAAAGTCGCTAGATATACGTTATATATATAAATCCCCTCAAGCAGCTGTTTTCCACAGAGGTCTGACAGGAGCCTGTCAGTTTATATGCCATAGTATATCTATTTTATTTTATTCCCATTGTTATACTATAACTATAGTTTTATCTATCTATACAAGGGTACGCCAGTTACATTCACATTTCCAGGCGGTACGTGAAGCATAAAAGGTTGAGAACCATTGCTATGGACAATCAACTTTTCTTCTTTAGAGATAAAGGGAAATTTTTTGTGTGTTTTTTGGTTAGGTATCGATGAAATATTACTATTTACACTTCCAAATCTCCCAAAAGGTTTAATATCGCCCTCTAGCGGTGGAAACAAATTGGAAAATGGTAGCATTCAAATGAGTATTGTAAACGATTTATTTATGCTAGAAATTAGAAATTTTGGTGCTAGAATGTGGAGATCAATAGTTTACACTGCAACTGATTGCAATAATTTGCCTCTAACTGCAGGGCAAGAGTTATTGCTCAGTAGGTAGCACACCAGACTTGTAATCTTCAGTTCCCAGGTTCGAGCCCCGCCTGAACCAGCGTTGAGATTTATCTCTGCAAAACTACCCGCCCTATCCACAGTGTAGGGGCCACCGATGGGCTTGGAAAGACCACCGCCGGCGCATGGTAAGTTATGCGGTGACCCAGAGTGCGGGAGAGCCATACCCTGTGCACGTTAAAGAACACGCTGGATGGCCTTGACGGGAGGCAACCATCTGTCTCCCAACAGCTGTTCCAGTGGGTTCCCTCCCCCAACCTTCTCTGAGCCTTAGGGGTCCTTGTGACCTGGCCATTTAGCCCATGGTGTGCAAAAAAGTGCCGCTCAGAGGTAAAACAACCCAACCCGCGCATGGTAAGTTATGCCGTGACCCAGAGTGCGGGAGAGCCATACCCTGTGCACGTTAAAGAACACGCTGGATGACCTTGACGGGAGGCAACCATCTGTCTCCCAACAGCTGTTCCAGTGGGTTCCCTCCCCCAACCTTCTCTGAGCCTTAGGGGTCCTTGTGACCTAGCCATTTAGCCCATGGTGTGCAAAAAAGTGCCGCTCAGAGGTAAAACAACCCAACCCGCGCATGGTAAGTTATGCCGTGACCCAGAGTGCGGGAGAGTCATACCCTGTGCACGTTAAAGAACACGCTGGATGACCATGACGGGAGTCTACCATCTGTCTCCCAACAGCTGTTCCAGTGGGTTCCCTCCCCCAATCTTCTTTGAGGCTTCGGGGTTTTTGTAACCTGCCCATTGCTTTGAAAAAAAGAGCCTCTTCTAGGTAGAATAACCGCACCCAGAGCAAGGAAGAGAAAGTTAAATTTTTCGTTTTTGAAAAAAAAAGTTCGTTTGTTTTAAAGATGCTAGTAAAATATTATTATTTTAATTTTCCTACGTCACTAGTTCAAAAGGATGCTAAATAATAAAAATAAAAATAATCATTCTCTTTGAAAATCAGCATCCGATATATTCTTCTGGATTGGGTTGGGTTGTTTTACCTCTGAGCGGCACTTTTTTGCACACCATGGGCTAAATGGCCAGGCCACAAGGACCCCGAAGGCTCAGAGAAGGTTGGGGGAGGGGACCCACTGGAACAGTTGCTGGGAGACAGATGGTAGCCTCCCGTCAAGGCCATCCAGTGTGTTCTTTAACGTGCACAGGGTATAGCTCTCCCGCACACGGAGCCACGGATTAACGTCCCATCCGACGGACGGCGGCCTTTCCAAGCCCATCGGTGTCCCCTACTGACCGTGGGCAGGGCGGAGATTAATCTCAACGCTGACCCAGCTGGTACTCGAACCTGGGAACTACAGATTACGAGCCTGGCGCGCTACCGACTGAGCCACCCCCGCCCCTATTCTTCTGGACTCCTCTATGTACGTATATACTACATATATAAGAAAAATACATCATAAAAAAGTACAAATTACTGAATTCCTTTATTGCAGTTATATTAATGGTCAAAGCTTCTGATATGTCATAAAGAGGTCGTGGGTTCAGCTCCCCGCACGCTCAAGGCATATACAGTCGTATCAGAATAATATGACCACCTACCATACATACACTATGGTAGGTGGTCATAATATTCTGATATTACCGTGTATTTTCCCCTACACCCATTGTCATGATATTATTATAAATAAAAATAATAAATACTCCCTCAAGCAGCTGCTTGCCACAGAGGTTTGACAGGAGCCTGTCAGTTTATATGCCATAGTAGAAGGTCTGTGAGGATGGCAGGACCTCAGCAGAAAAACAACACACACGTCCATGCCTTACCCGGGGCTCGAACCCAGGTCCCTTAGATCAGTAGCTAAGCGTACTAACCACTCGGCCATGGGACGGACATGATATTATTACAAATTGTAAAATAGAAAAATGAGCGTGAGTTCGAAAAAATGATTACCAATCAAATGATAAATGAAATAATTTAATTACAAAGGCAACTAAATCACATATAAATAACAGTTTAAACTAAACACAAACTTGTCTATCATCAGTATGAAGTTAAACCCTCAAAAGTATGTTTCACAATTCTTAACTATATTTCAAATAGTTGGATTTCAATTCTTACAGATTCTTTTCAAAGCATAAAGGGAATCTTTTTACAAACATTCAATAAACCACACAAATTATCTTTGTGAATAAACCTATAAGCTTCCAAGGTTTACCTTCCCAATTTTTTGGGCGGGGGTGGCTCAGTCGGTAGCGCCCCAGGATCGTAATCTGTAGTTCCCAGGTTCGAGTCCCAGCTGGGTCAGCGTTGAGATTTATCTCCGCAAAATTCCCCCGCCCTGCCCACGGTCAGTAGGGGACACCGATGTGCTTGGAAAGGCCGCCGTCCGTCGGATGGGACGTTAAGCCGTGGCCCCGTGTGCGGGAGACCCATACCCTGTGCACGTTAAAGAACACGCTGGATGGCCTTGACGGGAGGCTACCATCTGTCTCCCAACAGCTGTTCCAATGGGTCCCCTCCCCCAACCTTCTCTGAGCCTTCGGGGTCCTTGTGACCTGGCCATTTAGCCCACGGTGTGCAAAAAAGTGCCGCTCAGAGGTAAAACAATCCAATCCTTCCCAATTCTATACTATATTGCAAAAAGTGTCCAGACACTATGTTAAGTGAACGAATAGCTACATTCAAATCCACCTAACTTTGAAAATAAATTTTTTACGGAAAAAAACTGATTAGACGTAAATTAAAAATCTCGGACAGAGCTCTCTAAATCTCTATTTCCTATAATTTTTAATTCTAATATTTAAAGAGTTATAGAAGCTGAAACATTTAACTGAAGCTTTTGCTAGTTTTAAAAATTTACTTTAAAAAGTTAAATCACAACTATTACAAGAAGTTGTTCGCAATATAAATGCGATATTTGAATTTTGTGAAAGAACGTTTGAAGTTTTCATCAATTTGGGGATTGGGTTGGGTTGTTTTACCTCTGAGCGGCAGTTTTTTGCACACCATGGGCTAAATGGCCAGGTCACATGGATCCCGAAGGCTCAGAGAAGGTTGGGGGAGGGGACCCACTGGAACAGCTGTTGGGAGACAGATGGTAGCCTCCCGTCAAGGCCATCCAGCGTGTTCTTTACCGTGCACAGGGTATGGCTCTCCCGCACACGGAGCCAAGGCTTAACGTCCCATCCGACGGACGGCGGCCTTTCCAAGCCCATCGGTGTCCCCTACTGACCGTGGGCAGGGCGAGGAATTTTGCGGAGATAAATCTCAACGCTGACCCAGCTGGGACTCGAACCTGGGAACTACAGATTACGAGCCTGGCGCGCTACCGACTGAGCCACACCCGCCCCATCAATTTGGGGGAAAATGTTTTTGAAGTGTGATAACATCTGTTGTTAAATATTACAGCTTCAATAACTCTTTAAATATTAGGTTAATATTATAGAAAATAGAGATTTAGAGAGCCCTGACAGAGATCTTCGGTTTATATTTAGTGACTTTGTTTCTGTAAGAAGCTTGTTTTCAAAGTTAGGTAGATGTGAATGTGGCTATTCGTTCACTTAACATGAAAGTGTCAGGACACTTTTTGTAATATAGTGTATATTTCAACTTAAATACCTAGCCGGCACTAAATCTTTCTTTTCCACTAGCAGACGTCTTTGACACATTACTGGCAATAAAATTAAGCTTCATAAAGCTAATTCGTACCGAAAATATTTAAAACAAAACTCTACTAAAAGACAATTCAACTCTTTACAATACGCTGAACTTTCCAAAGTTTACTTCACTCGTTATATATTTTTAACCTTTTTCTATTCCAACAGATTAGTGACGAAATTCTCACGCTGAGGCACAAATTGAGTGTCAGATGGCACCTGTTCCGGTTTTATTGTTGCACGTTTTCCCCTCGTAACAATACTTAAACGTCTTAATAGCGATTAAATGTCTGTTAAACAAGTGGTTAGCATATTTAGCCACTGTTCAGAGGGGTCTGGGTTGGGTTGTTTTACCTCTGAGCGGCACTTTTTTGCACACAATGGGCTAAATGGCCAGGTCACATGGGGGACGGGGGTGGCTCAGTCGGTAGCGGCCAGGCTCGTAATCTGTAGTTCCCAGGTTCGACTCCCAGCTGGGTCAGTCGTTGAGATTTATCTTCGCAAAATTCCCCGCCCTGCCCACGGTCAGTAGGGGACACCGATGGGCTTGGAAAGGCCGCCGTCCGTCGGATGGGACGTTAAGCCGTGGTCCCGTGTGCGGGAGAGTCATACCCTGTGCACGTTAAAGAACACGCCGGATGGCCTTGACGGGAGGCTACCATCTGTCTCCCAACAGCTGTTCCAATGGGTCCCCTCCCCCAATCTTTTTGGGGCGGGGGTGGCTCAGTCGGTAGCGCGCCAGGCTCGTAATCTGTAGTTCCCAGGTTCGAGTCCCAGCTGGGTCAGCGTTAAGATTTATCTCCGCAAAATTTCCCGCCCTGCCCACGGTCAGTAGGTGACATCGATGGGCTTTTAAAGGTCGCCGTCCGTCGGATGGGAGGTTAAGCCGTGGCCCCGTGTGTGGGAGAGCCATACCCTGTGCACGTTAAAGAACATGCTGGATGGCCTTGACGGTAGGCTACCATCTGTCTCCCAACAGCTGTTCCAGTGGGTCCCCTCCCCCAACCTTCTCTGAGCCTTCGGGGTCCATGTGACCTAGCCATTTAGCCCATGGTGCGCAAAAAAGTGCCGCTCAGACGTAAAACAACTCAACCCAACGTCTTAATAGCGATTAAATGTCTGTTAACCAAGTGGTTAGCATATTTGCCAACTGTTCAGAGGGTCTGGGTTTGTGCCCTAGGGTAAGGCATGGATTATATGTTGCCTTTCTGCTGAAGTCTCGCCATCCTTACAGATTTTCTCTATGGCGTATTGAACTGACAGGCTCCTGTAAGACCTCTGTGGCAAGCAGCTGCTTGAGGGGTAATGATTTATTATTCCTTAAAATTAATATAAGTTGGCTTGTTTTTGTTGTAACACTGAGTAGACATTTTAATCACAAAATGGGTGAAATGATCTGTTAGCAAAGACTCCAAAAGTTCAGAAATCGGTAATAGAAAAATATCGTTAGTGAAGTGAATAGTGTCTTTTGGTTAATGGCCATAGCAAATGGGCTGAATTGAACTTTTGAATTTACACTCTTCAAAAGAAGTGTAAACATCCCCCACCACCCCCACACCCCATCCCGGGAGTAATTAAACATCAGCCGGTTGTATTTTTACAAAAAAAAAAAAAGAAATCACGGATTGGGTTGGGTTGTTTTACCTCTGAGCGGCACTTTTTTTGCACACCATGGGCTAAATGGCCAGGTCACATGGACCCCGAAGGCTCAGAGAAGGTTGGGGGAGGGGACCCACTGGAACAGCTGTTGGGAGACAGATGGTAGCCTCCCGTCAAAGCCATCCAGCGTGTTCTTTAACGTGCACAGGGTATGGCTCTCCCGCACATGGGGCCACGGCTTAACGTCCCATCTGACGGACAGCGGCCTTTCCAAGCACATCGGTGTCCCCTACTGACCGTGGGCAAGGCGGGAATTTTGCGGAGATAAATCTCAACGCTGACCCAGCTGGGACTCCTGGAAACGAACCTGGGAACTACAGATTACGAGCCTGGCGCGCTACCGACTGAGCCACCCTCGCCCCCCAGAAATCACGGGTCTAGAAGTTTCTTCCCAATTATATCTGGGGAATGTACAACTTCCAACTTCCAAATTTGGAAAGTTTAATTATTATTATAAATTAAAGCGATATTCATTGAATTAAACATCTAAGTTTTATCTGAAGTGAATAGTATTGTTCAATAAACACTGCATATTACTGACTAACACAGAAACGTTTTTTCTCTGTGGATATTTCTCACTGAAACATTCTGCGAAAAAAAGAAACAACATTTTAAAATGAAAACCTAAAACGCCATCGGTGTGTTTGCTGAAAGTGTTCATGTGTGACACGAGACTCTGAAAGAGTTATCAAAATCCCTCCAGTGTAGATATCTGCTTTCACGGCAGCTGCACGGGGATTTTCTTTCGACGTCAGAAACGGACAGCGGGAACGAGAAGGGTCGGAGAGACCACCGAAGCGAGCACGATTTCTCCCGGCTCGCTGTCAGTTCGTATTAAGCCTCTATTTTCATGCACCGAGCACTTGTCATTTCTCGAAGGAGACGTGACGCTTTTCAAATGGCCGATTGGGACGGGTGCAAAGTGTGAGACGAGGGTGGAAGACAACAACAAGGGGAGGGGGAGGAGGATGGGGGAAAACTATAAGAGGAGTAGGGTGAAGAGAAAACCAGAAGAGTAAGGTGGGAGTAATAAAAAATGAAAGGTGAATGACAAAGAGAAGAATAGGATGGTGGGAGAAAACTACAAGTTGGGTTGGGTTGTTTTACCTCCGAGCGGCACTTTTTTGCACACCATGGGCTAAATGGCCAGGTCACATGGACCCCGAAGGCTCAGAGAAGGTTGGGGGAGGGGACCCACTGGAACAGCTGTTAGGAGACAGATGGTAGCCTCCCGTCAAGGCCATCCAGCGTGTTCTTTAACGTGCACAGGGTATGTCTCTCCACCACGGGGCCACGGCTTAACGTCCCATCCGACGGACGGCGACCTTTCCAAGCCCATCGGTGTCCCCTACTGACCGTGGGCAGGGCGGGGAATTTTGCGGAGATAAATCTCAACGCTGACCCAGCTGGGACTCGAACCTGGGAACTACAGATTACGAGCCTGGCGCGCTACCGACTGAGCCATCCCCGCCCCAGAAAACTACAAGAGTAGGACGTGGATGGAAAGAGAGACAACCACAGAAAGAAGATGAGGATGGATAGATAAAAGATGAAGGTGGAAGACAACAGTATGAGGAGGAGGGTGAAACACAATAACAAGAGGAGGAGGAGGGGGAGACAACTGCAATAAGAGGGTGGTGAGATAATTGAAAAGAGAGAATGAGGGTGAGAGAAAAGAACAAGAGGAGGAAGATGTAAGGCAACAAAAATAGAGGGGAGGAAGAGGATGGGAAAAATAAGAAAGAGAAAGGTGAAGATAACAAGGAGAGGAGAGAAACAATTGCAAGAAGTGAGGAGGGAAGTCAAGGTGAAGAAGTGAAGGTGAAGAAAGTCAACTATACGAAGAGGAGGAAGAGGGTGAAGTGAGATAACTACTAGAGGGAGAGCAGGGAGGAAAACAAGAGGAGGGTGAAAGACAATGTAAGGAAGAGAAAGAGGTGTGGGAGAACACAAGGAGAAAAGGAGGGAGGAAAGGCGAAATAAAGAAGAGGAGGAAGGTGGAGAGATAATTGCAAGAAGAGTACAGGAAGCAAAAATAAAAGATGAGGAGTGTGGTTGCTGACACAGCCCATGAAATATCACCTGCAGTGCTCTGTGCTGACGAACGAGCATGTCGAACAATGCGCCTATAAAGCCGTTCTGACGTCTCTAGAATGGTACCACTCTCTCTGCAACACCAGCTAGAACCTTCATTTCGCCACTGTTGCCAACAGCGTCCAACAATTCTTGCATCCCGATGAACATGAACAGCGACACGACGTGTAATCCATCCAGCTTCACATAGGCCTATAATTATTCCTCTCTCAAAAGCATCCAAATGGTGATTAACCTGCCGATAGCGTGTACCAGGCATTTTTGGCTCTCGTTGAAGAATTTCCAAGCAGAACCACCTAATCTCAACCATTCGCACGACTTCCACCTGCATAAACACAATACCATTCTTGTTCCTTCTTGCACGTTTTATCTCTTGAACCACACACGTCATTAGCTCCGGATTATCATCGTTTGCATATAACAACTGCGCACTCCCACCCTTATATTTGCATGTTTGTGCGACATGTCCTTCTGGGTGGGGTCAGCGTTGAGATTTATCTCTGTAAAACTCCACGTCCTGCCCACGGTCAGTAGGGGGCACCAATGGGTTTGGAAAGGTCGCCATCCGTCAGATAGGACGTTAAGCCGTGGCCCCGTGTGCGGGAGAGACATATTCTGTGCACGTTAAAGAACACGCTGGATGGCCTTGACGGGAGGCTACCATCTGTCTCCCAACAGCTGTTCCAGTGGGTCCCCTCCCCCAACCTTTTCTGAGACTTCAGGGTCTTGTGTCCTGGCCATTTAGCCCATGGTGTGTAAAAAAGTGCAGTTCAGAGACAAAACAACCCAACCCTTCTGGGTGGAGCACTTTCAATGTCGAGCAGTGTATATCCTAAAATGGTGATGTGCGGCATGAGATAAACAGAAGAATAGGGATTGCCACTGTGATTTTTAAGAATCTATGGAGAATGTGGAATGGAAAAAGAGACGTGTACTCCTAAAGACTACAATTAGGCTGTGTAATAGTCTGGTCTTTTCTAAGACTAACTATGGTAGCCAAACATGGACCCTTTGTAAGCCGTGGTCCCGTATGCGGGAACAAGAAATCATTAACAAGAAACTTGATGTCTTTGATTCTAGATGCTTGCGCAGTATCTTGAACATTAGGTAGTTTGGCTTTGTAAGTAATGATGAGGTTAGAAGAAGTGACCTCCTTTGAAGAACATTTTGTGCAGAGTCAGTTTGACCGTATGCATAATTATAAATTATAGCAAATTGGGTTATGAACAGTGTGCCTAAAAGCTTCAGGACACCCAGGTTCGAGTCCAAGCTGGATCAGCGTTCAGATTTATCTCCGCAAAATTCCCCGCCCTGTCAATGGTCAGTAGGGGACACCGATGAACTTGGAAAGGCCTCCGCCCGTCGGATGGGACGTTAAGCCGTGGCCCCGTGTGCGGGAGAGCCATGCCTGTGCATGTTAAAGAACAGGCTGGATGGACTTGACGGGAGGCTAACATCTGTCTCCCAACAGCTGTTCCATTGGGTCCCTTCATCCAACCTTCTCTGAGCCTTCGGGGTTCATGTGACCTGGCCATTTAGCCCATGGTGTGCAAAAAAAAAGTGCTGCTCAGAGGTAAAACAACCCAACCCAGGTTCAGGAAAAGAGGGAGACCTAGGATGCGATGGGAAGACAATGTCAAACAGCCAAATGAAACAGCTGTAGCTCAGAACAGACATGTTTGAAGAGGAAAATTACACAGTCTGGTAGACCCTCCATAGCCCATGGCTGCATGAGGATTTTGTATGCATGAATAAAAATAAAAATGTATAGTGGAATTGCCGAAGGTGGAATCTTGTCACCATTTCTTGTTCAACATCTAACTGTATGATTTACCCGAGAATATAAAAAAAAAACACCAGTTTTTTGCTTTATGCTGATGACTTGACATTATGGTCAATGGGAAAGGAAATTGAAAAAAGTTGAGAAAAATTTACAAAAAACAGGAAAAGAAATTAAATTATATTTTGCCAAGTGGCATTTAAAAAAATAAGTTTGGAAAAATATTTTTTTTCTTGCCATTAGGTTATTATGTACAGTTCAGGAATCTGGTTTATAATAATTGAACATACTAGGCTACCTAATATGAACGTCATAAACACTTAGGTGTTGTGTTAGATTCAAGACTAAATTGGAACATACATCTGAAAAAAAATTTCATACAGGAAACAAACTTTTTAATTATGCCAAGCATTTAGCCAAAACTAGATGAGATGCTCACCAACAAATCTTTTTGCATTTTTAAAAATTTAGTGATAACAAAGTTAGAATATGCTCTAGTTTTACTGACAGAGGAATGACAGACTAGAAATTTAATACTCTAAATGCAATGGAAAACAAATACATAAGATTAATTCTTGGTATATTGAAGGTTGGGTTGGGTTGTTTTACCTCTGAGCGGCACTTTTTTGCACACCATGGGCTAAATGGCCAGGTCACATGGACCCCGAAGGCTCAGAGAAGGTTGGGGGAGGGGTTGTTGTTTTACCTCTGAGCGGCACTTTTTTGCACACCATGGGCTAAATGGCCAGGTCACAAGGACCCCGAAGGCTCAGAGAAAGTTGGGGGAGGGGACCCACTGGAACAGCTGTTGGGAGACAGATGATAGCCTCCCGTCAAGGCCATCCAGCGTGTTCTTTAACGTGCACAGGGTATGGCTCTCCCGCACACGGGGCCACGGCTTAACGTCCCATCCGACGGACGGCGCCCTTTCCAAGCCCATCGGTATCCCCTACTGACCGTGGGCAGGGCGGGGAATTTTGCGGAGATAAATCTCAACGCTGACCCAGCTGGGACTCGAACCTGGGAACTACAGATTACGAGCCTGACGCGCTACCGACTGAGCCCCCCCCCCCCCCGCCCCCGTATATTGAAGGACACCCGAAAATTTGGCCCTTAAAGCAGAAACATCACTTTCATATTTTCAACTAAGGGCTAAATTTTTAATAGTAATAGAGAATACAAGATTCCCTCTGAAAGAAGCTGTAGATTATATCAAAAACATTTTTTGTAAAATATTAGGCATTAAAAATGAAGGTGACACCTTCACCAAAGAACCCATGTGGACTTCAAACCAGCCAAGGGTCAGAGAATTTATACCAAATATCATTAATTAAAGTGAAAGAGAAAACTATACTAAAATTATTAAGCGACTCATTAATTGAATCACAATATACAAAGTTTTTGAATTTTATTACTGATGGGGTAATTTTAATACCTTTAAAGCTTTGGGTCAGAAGTGTTTTTACTAAACGCTTCAGAGGTAAGTAATGAATATAAATAAATAAATAAATAAATAAAGAAAGAATGCAAAATACTTTGTTTTAAATGTTAATAACCCTTTCTTTATGAGCGATTCGAAAAAATATTATTAAAACATTTCCTTTTCCTTGCACCATTTTGCATTATTTTTACCCAATAAACTCTTTGTTGAAATTAACTACGATTACAAAAAAGTCCGTTTACCATGACGCACTTCTGAAATAGTCCATTTATCGCGACACACTGCTGAAATAATCAATTTATCGCGACACACTTCGGAAATACTCAATTTACCGCGACACACTGTCCATTTATCGCGACACACTACTGAAATACTCCATTTATCACGACACACTACTGAAATAGTCCATTTATCGCGACACACTACTGAAATAGTCCATTTATCGCGACACACTACTGAAATAGTCCATTTATCGCGACACACTTCTGAAATACTCAATTTACCGCGACACACTACTAAAATAGTCCATTTATCGCGACACACTACTGAAATAGTCCATTTATCGCGACACACTACTGAAATAGTCCATTTATCGCGACACACTTCTGAAATACTCAATTTACCGCGACACACTTCTGAAATAGTTCATTTATCGGGACACACTACTGAAGTAGTTCATTTATCGCGACACACTTCTGAAATAGTCCATTTATCACGATATACTTCTGAAATGGTCCATTTATCGCGACACATTACTGAAATAGTCCATTTATCGCGACACATTACTGAAATAGTCCATTTATCGCGACATACTTCTGAAATATTCAATTTACCGCGACACACCTCTGAAATAGTCCATTTATCGCAATACACTTCTGAAATACTCAATTTACTGCGACACACTTCTGAAATACTCAATTTACCGAGACACACTACTGAAATAGTTCATTTATCGCGACACACTACTGAAATAGTCCATTTATCGCGACACACTACTGAAATAGTCCATTTATCGCGACACACTACTGAAATAGTCCATTTATCGCGACACACTACTGAAATAGTCCATTTATCGCGACACACTTCTGAAATACTCAATTTACCGCGACACACTTCTGAAATACTCAATTTATCGCGACACACTTCTGAAATACTCAATTTACTGCGACACACTTCTGAAATACTCAATTTACCGCGACACACTACTGAAATAGTTCATTTATCGCGACACACTTCTGAAATAGTCCATTTACCACGATATACTTCTGAAATAGTCCATTTATCGCGATATACTTCTGAAATAGTCCATTTATTGCGACACACTACTGAAATAGTCCATTTATTGCGACACACTACTGAAATAGTCCGTTTATTGCGACACACTACTGAAATAGTCCATTTATCACGATATACTTCTGAAATACTCAATTTACCGCGACACACCTCTGAAATAGTCCATTTATCGCAACACTTCTGAAATACTCAATTTACCGCGACACACTTCTGAAATAGTTCATTTATCGCGATACACTTCTGAAATAGTCCATTTATCACGACATACTTCTGAAATAGTCCATTTATCGCGACACACTACTGAAATAGTCCATTTACCGCGACACACGTCTGAGTCCATTTACCGCGACACGTTTCTGAAATAGTCCATTTACCGCCGCACAGCTGTGATAGAAAGTATTTTTTTTCTGTTTTATTATATATCGTAAAATTACACTTATGTAAAGAAGAAACGCATATTATGTTCAACTTTGTTGACAAAACACAATAAAATCACAATAAAATGTTGTAACAAAAAAAGTACTACGTTGTAGTTGTAGTAAAAAAAGTAAAAAATAGTCTGTCGCGATAAATGGACTACTACAGTATAAAATTGTCATGTAGTATTTTTGTTGCATGACATAAAAAAATGCAATAAATGGAAGCACGATTTCTTTAATCGCTTAAGCTAAGGAGCTTTGAATCTGGCTTTCCAGTCACATTACATGGAAATTTCCGTTTAATTTTTTGAAATATAGTATTTTTTTCCTAAAATGTTAATAATTCCTTTTATAATGGATTGGGTTGTTTTACCTCTGAGCGGCACTTTTTTGCACACCATGGGCTAAATCAGACATGGCCAACATACGGCCCGCGTAATGAATTTATGAGGCCCGCGAACAATTTTTCAATATTAGCATTTAACTTCTAGTAATTAATCGAATGAATTCTCGATACTTCTATATTTTTTAAAAAAGATTCCGTTATAAAGAATTAAAACTTTTATACTCATCTGTACTCGATATGATCTATTTGATGTTCAAGCGACGTTGCCAGCAGTTGAGTTGACTGGAACGAGCGGTCTTTCTTACTCGCACAAAAAAAAGAAGACCATTCGAGTTCACTCGCCCCAGAGGCAAGTGCTGCGCGCGCACAATTCAGTCCACTGATGTGAAACAACACTCTTTAGGCTTATTTTTATGCTCAGGTGTGATTTAATGAATCAAATTTGTGAAACGAAATAATTACTTCATTTGCGATATAACTGTCTCAAGCTCTTTCATTTAAATTTAATATTGTTTCAATTAGTTACGATACAATTTATGTATTAAACGGTAGGTTATTTTATTTTTGTTTTTAAAAATATTGTATAGTAAGAAACTTTTTCACTCCAGGGATGGCTTCCGAAAAACCAAAAGTAGATTTAGAATGCCGTATATTTAATGAAGAATGGAGGTGGAAATATTTTTTTGCAATGTACAATAATAAGGCAGTTTGTCTTATTTGTAACTCGAGTGTTGCAGTTTTAAAAGAATACAACTTCAGAAGACATTTTGAAACCAAACATGCAAGTTACGCACAAAATTTAAACGAAGAAAGCCGAAAAAAAAAAACCGCAGTTCTGGTAGTAAAATTGACTCGACAGCAAAATGTATTTTTAAAGCAAAATCGCTTACAAGAATCTGTTACTGAAGCAAGTTTTTCAGTAGCAAAACGTATTGCTCAATGTGGAAAACCTTTTGCTGAAGGAGAATTTGTAAAAAAGTGCATGTTGGATGTTTGCGATGTGATGTGTCCAGAAGTTAAAAATAAATTTGAAAATATAAGCTTGTCTCGGCAAACTATTGCTAGAAGAATAGAAAATTTAAATGCTAATGTAAATAATCAGTTATTAAATAATTTAAAATCGGCCAATTTTTATGCAATAGCTCTGGACGAAAGTTGCGATGTAAAAGATACTGCTCATTTGTTAATTTTTATCAGAGCTATCACCGAAGATTTTCAAATTTCGGAAAAACTTTTATCAATTGTTCTGATGAAAGGTACAACAAAGGGAGATCTTTTCCGAGATTTTGAAAAGTATTTTTTGGTGTACAATGTTGACTGGAAAAATTGGTGAATGTTGCAACAGATGGATCACCAAACATGATCGGAAAAAAAATTGTGTTCATCAAACGCATTAAAGATAAAATTTTCGAAATCGATCCAAATCATGAAATTATACCCATACACTGCATTATTCATCAACACGCACTATGCAAAAATATTTTAAAAATCGATCATGTTACAAATGTAGTTGTGAAATTAGTGAATTTCCTACGATCAAAAGGATTAAATCACAGGCAATTTATTGATCTCCTTGAAGAACTAAATACCAGTCATTTAGATGTACTATATCACAATAAAATCCGTTGGTTAAGTTTGGGAAAAGTTTTAAGACGTGTGTGGGACCTTCAAGAGGAAATAAAAATATTTTTAATGCTTAAAGAAAATGAGGATTTTCCTGAATTATTAGATCCAAATTGGATTTGTGATTTAGCATTTTCTTTGGATATTCTCACACATTTGAACGAATTTAACACATGTTTACAAGGAAAAAATTTATTTGCTCATGATTTAATACAGAAATTAAGAGCTTTTAAAATGAAGCTTAGCCTTTTTTCTACAAATCTGGCTGAATGTAAATTTGATCATTTTCCAACGTTACAGACCATATCTTTAAATATTTTAAAAGAAAAGGTTAAAACATTTAATAAAAACATCCATGCACTAATGATAGATTTCGAGCAGAGATTCGATTGCTTCAAAAAAATTGATAAAATTTTATCTATTATCCGAAATCCATTTTCTGTACAAGTTGATGATGTTCCTGTTGATATACAATTAGAAATAATTAATTTACAATGTGATGAATTATTACATGCGAAATATCGAGAAGAGCAAGAAAATTTGTGTAATTTTTATAAGCAATTGAATAATGAAAAATATGGAAATTTAAAAAAACTTGCCAAGACGTATTTAGTAATCTTTAGCTCAACTTATATTTGTGAACAAACCTTTTCTTTAATGAATCTAAATAAAAGTACAACAAGATCAAGATTGAATGATTTACATTTGGAGGCTGTGTTAAGAATAGCTACTACAAGTATAGAACCAGATATTAAAAAAATAATAAGCGATGCAAACCGCCTCAACACGTCGCATTAGTTACTATGTTAATTTGTTGTATTGATTTACTTACAATTATTCATAAACAAATTTCATAATAAAATTTTGTTTACTTAAAGAAATAAGTGTTTTGCTTAACATCTTTCAATTTTAATATTTCGTCCGGCCCGTGAAAAATTTTTTTCCCCAATCCGGCCCGGGGGCAAAAACAGTTGGCCATGCCTGGGCTAAATGGCCAGGTCACATGGACCCCGAAGGCTCAGAGAAGGTTGGGGGAGGGGACCCACTGGAACAGCTGTTGGGAAACAGATGGTAGCTTCCCGTCAAGGCCATCCAGCGTGTTCTTTAAAGTGCACAGGGTATGGCTCTGCCGCACACGGAGCCACGGCTTAATGTCCCATCCGACGGACGGCGGCCTTTCCAAGCCCATCGGTGTCCCCTACTGACCGTGGGCAGGGCGGGGAATTTTGCGGAGATAAATCTCAACGCTGACCCAGCTGGGACCCAAACCTGGGAACTACAGATTACGAGCCTGACGCGTTACCGACTGAGCCACCCCCGCCCCTTTTATAATGGGAGTTTCTGCACGAAACAAAGTTACATCTCTACTGCATCATTCTGCAGTTACTTTACCCACCAACGCGTTTGACGAAATTATAACTGCAAGGACCTATTACACACGTTTTTTTTTTGAATGACAAACAATTTCCACAAAATTTTAAAGCACGATTTCTTTAATAGCTTTTTTTTTTGCGAAATGGCAGAATTTAAACCAGAAAGGAAGGAAAAGAATCACTTCTTCTGGGAGTTTAGAAAGAAGAAAAAACGACACGTTTGAACTTTTTAATTTGAGCTGTCAGATTCCCTGTTGAGTGCTTCGATCGCATCCTCACCATCTCCCATTTCTTTTTTGTACCTTTTCTTCCCGAGTCTACTGAGCTTCAGCTTGGGTCGATTCTGGTATTGATCCGGCGTCTAGTTTCACTCCTTTTCCCCAGCAAAAAACAAAATATTCTTTGCGAAAAAGTGTTAAATTTGCGTTATGTGATTCTTGGTCCGAAAACTAGAGGACAAAGCGAAAACATTTGCTAAAGAATCGATAATTCCAACATAAAACGGGTAAAGAGAGCACGTCGTCAAGAAAACTGTCATCACTAAGTATCAGTTATCATTAAATCGCGACATCACAAATTTTCCTTCAGCTCCTGGGGCGGGGGTGGCTCAGTCGGTAGCGCGCCAGGTTCGTAATTTATAGTTCCCATGTTCGAGTCCCATGGGTCAGCGTTGAGATTTATCTCCGCAAAATTCCCCGCCCTCTCACGGTCAGTAGGGAACACCGATGGGCTTGGAAAGGCCGCCGTCCGTCGTATGGGACGTTAAGCCGTGGCTCCGTGTGCGGGAGAGCCATACCCTGCGCACGTTAAAGAACACGCTGGATGGCCTTGACGGGAGGCTACCATCTGTCTCCCAACAGCTGTTCCAGTGGGTCCCCTCCCCCAACCTTCTGAGCCTTCGGGGTCCATGTGACTTGGCCATTTAGCCCATGGTGTGCAAAAAAGTGCCGCTCAGAGGTAAAATAACTCTAACCCAATGACCTATTACTCATTTTTTTTGAATGACAAACGAGTTCCACAAAATTTTAAAGCACGATTTCTTTAATAACTTTTTTGCGAAATGGCAGAATTTAAACCAGAAAGGAAGGAAAAGAATCACTTCTTCTGGGAGTTTAGAAAGAAGAAAAAACGAGAAGTTTGAACTTTTTAATTTGAGCTTTCAGATTCCCTGTTGAGTGCTTCGATCGCATCCTCACCATCTCCCATTTTTTTTTTGAACCTTTTCTTCCCGTATCTACTGAGCTTCAGCTTGGGTCGATTCTGGTATTGATCCGGCGTCTAGTTTCACTCCTTTTCCCCAGCAAAAAACAAAATACTCTTTGCGAAAAAGTGTTAAATTTGCGTTATGTGATTCTTGGTCCGAAAACTAGAGGACAAAGCGAAAACATTTGCTAAAGAATCGATAATTCCAACATAAAACGGGTAAAGAGAGCACGTCGTCAAGAAAACTGTCATCACTAAGTATCAGTGATCATTAAATCGCGACATCACAAATTTTCCTTCAGCTCCTGGGGCGGGGGTGGCTCAGTCGGTAGCGCGCCAGGTTCGTAATTTATAGTTCCCAGGTTCGAGTCCCTGCTGAATCAGCGTTGAGATTCATCTCCGCAAAATTCCCCGCCCTGCCCACGGTCAGTAGGGGACACCGATGGGCTTGGAAAGGCAGCCGTCCGTCGGATGGGACGTTAAGCCGTGGCCCCGTGTGCGGGAGAGACATACCCTGTGCACGTTAAAGAACACGCTGGATGGCCTTGACGCGAGGCTACCATCTGTCTCCCAACAGCTGTTCCAGTGGGTCCCCTCCCCCAACCTTCTCTGAGCCTTCAGGGTCCATGTGACCTGGCCATTTAGCCCATTGTGTGCAAAAAAAGTGCCGCTCAGAGGTAAAACAACCCAACAAAGCGTTTAATAGAAAAATGCGACTAAAAATAAAGACCATAATGAAATCTATTTAAATCTCGATTTTCAACAATATTCTTTCAATATTTAGAGATTTATGGAAGGTGGAAAATTTAACGATAAATTGTTTTGTTTTATAAAAATCATACACAATTGTCTAATATTGAAATAATCATTACGGAAATTTTTAAAATGTGTATCTATTTTAGTAAACGTTTCGAAACGATGCTTATTATTTAAATTTTAATTAATTTCTGAGTTAAATTCTTATGACGCATTTAATGTTGTGAAACTTTGCAGCTTCCACAACTCTTTCAATAATGAACGAATAATTTTGAAAATAAAAAATAAAATAAATAAATACCCCCTCAAGCAGCTGCTTGCCACAGAGGTCTGACAGGAGCCTGTCAGTTTATATGCCATATTAGAAGGTCTCAGAGGATGTCAGGACCTCAGCAGAAAAACGATACAGACATCCATGCCTTATCCGGGGCTCGAACCCAGGTCCCTTAGATCAGTAGCCAAGCGTGCTAACCACTCACGAGATTTAAATGTTTTTGATTATGAACTTTTATTTTGAGTCACATTTTTCTATTAAATGCTTATTTTAGGAGTTATAGAGATTTAAAATTCGATTCCCATTGACATTAGGGGCGGGGGTGGCTCAGTAGGTAGCGCGGCAGGCTCGTAATCTGTAGTTCCCAGGTTCGAGTCCCAGCTGGGTCAGCGTTGAGATTTATCTCCGCAAAATTCCCCGCCCTGCCCATGGTCAGTAGGGGACACCGATGGGCTTGGAAAGACCGCCGTCCGTCGGATGGGACGTTAAGCCGTGGCCCCGTGTGCGGGAGAGTCATACCCTGTGCACGTTAAGGAACACGCTGGATGGCCTTGACGGGAAGCTACCATCTGTCTCCCAACAGCTGTTCCAGTGGGTCCCCTCCCCTAACCTTCTCTGAGCCTTCGGGGTCCATGTGACCTGGCCATTTAGCCCATGGTGTGCAAAAAAGTGCCGCTCAGAGGTAAAACAACCCAACCCAACCCATTGACATTACATGGAATTTTCCGATATTTTAGTAAGTCGCTATGTACAAGTCCAATGTAGCTCTGAAGAGATATCGAGGATTAGGTTGTTGATTTACCTCTGAGCGGCACATTTTGTTGCACACAATTGGCTAAATGGCCAGGTCATAACGACCTCGAAGGCTCGGAGAAGGTTGAGGGAGGGGACCCACTGTAACAGCACTTGGGAGGCAGATGATAACCTCTCGTCAAGGTCATCCAGGGTGTTCTTTAACGTACACTTGGTATGGCTTTTTCGCACACAGAGCCACGGCTTAACGTCCCATCCGATGGACGGCGGCATTTTCGAGTCCATCACTGTCCCTTACTGACCCAGTGCAGGATGGGGAGTTTTACAGAGATAGGTCTCAACGCTGGCCCAACTGGGGCTCGAGACTGAGAACTAGAGATTACGAATCTGGCGTGCTACCGGCCGAGACATGTTTACCTTCCTGCAGTTTAGCGCTATTGCATTTCAGCGCATTTATGTTGTCTATATGGGGCGGGGGTGGCTCAGTCGGTAGCGCGCCAGGCTCGTAATCTGTAGTTCCCAGGTTCGAGTCCCAGCTGGGTCAGCGTTGAGATTTATCTCCGCAAAATTCCCCGCCCTGTCCACGGTCAGCAGGGGACACCGATGGGCTTGGAAAGGCCGCCGTCCGTCGGATGGGACGTTAAGCCCTGGCCCGTGTGCGGGAGAGCCATACCCTGTGCACGTTAAAGAACACGTTGGATGGCCTTGACGGGAGTCTACCATCTGTGTCCCAACAGCTGTTCCAGTGGGTCCCCTCCCCCAACCTTCTCTGAGCCTTCGGGGTCCATGTGACCTGGCCATTTAGCCCATGGCGTGCAAAAAAGTGCCTCTCAGAGGTAAAACAACCCAACCTGAGTGGGATTCGAACACACGTCTCCCAAAAGTATTCCAGGGGTCAAAATCGCTATATCACCACAGACTAACCATTTCTTCAACAAAGTGGCATACACATGCTTCTGAGAGTTATGGGTACGAATGCCACTCACGACAAACAATTTTTAGCTAATTATTTCAAGATACGCCTTTTGTTTTTTTTTAAATAAAAGTTTGAAAAATTCCTCAGATAAAAGAGATTTGTGTTAGCATTAATGAAGAGAGAAGGGTGCACGTGAGCTTACGCTATTCTGAATATTAAACATGACAACGGACTCATTTTTGAAGGATGCTGATTACGATTTTAGTGTTGGCTGGCTGTTTGGAAATGAATAATTATTCATTGGGATAGATTTGATTTTCAGTGGAATACATTCATAACAAAGAAACGACCGACATTAATTTAAGCGCAGCTCGAAATCAGCAGCAAAGTTTATGTGACATGTCAGCAACAGACTTTGCTTTTCTTTTCTTATTGTTAGGTTGTTTTATCTTTGAGCTGCACTTTTTTGCATACAATGGGATAAATGGCCAGGTCATAAGGACCTCGATGGCTTAGAAAAGTTGGAGGGGTGGGGGGGACCCACTGGAACGTCCGAGTCAGCTGTTGGGAGATAGATGGGTAGCCTCCCGTCAAGGCCATCCAGCGTGTTCTTTAACGTGCACAGGGTATGGCTCTCCCGCAAACGGCTCCTCAAAATTCCCTGCCCTCCCACGATCAGTAGGGGACACCGACGGGCTTGGAAAGGCCGCCGTCCGTCGGATGGGACGTTAAGCCGTGGACCGTGTGCGGGAGAGACATACCCTGTGCACGTTAAAGAACACGCTGGATGGCCTTGACGGGGGGCTACCATCTGTCTCCCAACAGCTGTTCCAGTGGGTCCCCTCCCCCAACCTTCTCTGAGCCTTCGGGGTCCATGTGACCTGGCCATTTAGCCCATGGTGTGCAAAAAAGTGCCGCTCAGAGGTAAAGCAACCCAACAACACAGTCTGAAATATTAGCATTTTCTCTTACAGAGATGTCACAAATGCGCATGCGCTGAAATACAATAACGCTCAACTGCAGGAGCCAGGTCATCATATTGTAGTGGCCCGTGATACTTGATTGGCTGATTCTACTATTGCAACCAATAGTCGAAGATCTCGTTATGTAGCGAATAACTTCATTTGACTGTGGCAATCGCAGAAGCCTAAATTTTCCTGACAAGAAAAATGGTTGGGTTGTTTTACCTCTGAGAAGCACTTTTTTGCACACAATGGGCTAAATTGCCAGGTCACATGGACCCCGAAGGCTCAGAAAAGGTTGGGGGAGGGGACCCACTGGAATAGCTGTTGGGAGACAGATGGTAGCCTCCCGTCAAGGCCATCCAGCGTGTTCTTTAACGTGCACAGGGTATGACTCTCCCGCACACGGGGTCACGGCTTAACGTCCCATCCGACGGACGGCGGCCTTTCCAAGCCCATCGGGTCTCCTACTGACCGTGGGCAGGGCAGGGAATTTTGCGGAGATAAATCTCAACGCTGACCCAGCTGGGACTCGAACCTGGGAACTACAGATTACGAGCCTGGCGCGCTACCGACTGAGCCACCCCCGCCCCTGTTTCAGACAGATTGAACAACGAGGAAACTGACTAGGATTTCATAATGCTATCTGTTCCAAATAGAAAGAACAACGTTCAAACTGGACTATCCGTTTCGGAGAGAAAGACAAAGTTCCAATAGGACTGTCTGCTTCAGACAGAGCAACGTTCCAACAAGACTGTTTCAGATCGAAAGAATAACGTTTCAACTGGATTGTCTGCTAAAGACAAACAGAACAACGTTCCAACAGGAAATATGCTTCAGATTAAAACAACCGTATTCAAACAGGACCTATCTGTTTCAGACATGAAAGGAGAATATGCAAACTGACTAAGACTTCATAGATCTGCCTTCTTCAGATAGAAAACACAACGTTCAAAGAGGACTGTTTGTCTCAGAGAGAAAGAATAGCGTTCAAACAGGACTGTTTGTCTCAGAGAGAAAGAATAGCGTTCAAACAGGACTCTGCTAGAGATAAAACGACCAATGTTCTTCTATCTCTTATATTTAGAGCACTCTAAATTTATATGTGTGTTTTGTGAAGACCATAACGAGAATCAATGTACAAAATTTGAAGTCGATAAGATTAAAATGGCAGAGATACAAAAAGTTTCAGAACGAATAAAACATTTTAGTGTCAGAAATCATTTGCATATTCAGTAAACAGAGCAGTTTTCACCACTGTCACATACTTTACCCTGAAACACTCATTATCTTTGGGGCGGGGGTGGCTCAGTCGGTAGCGCGCCAGGCTCGTAATCTGTAGTTCCCAGGTTCGAGTCCCAGCTGGGTCAGCGTTGAGATTTATCTCCGCAAAATTCCCCGCCCTGCCCACGGTCAGTAGGGGACACCGATGGGCTTGGAAAGGCCGCCGTCCGTCGGATGGGACGTTAAGCCGTGGCCCGGTGTGCGGGAGAGCCATACCCTGTGCACGTTAAAGAACACGCTGGATGGCCTTGACGGGAGACTACCATCTGTCTCCCAACAGCTGTTCCAGTGGGTCCCCTCCCCCAACCTTCTCTGAGCCTTCGGGGTCCTTGTGACCTGGCCATTTAGCCCATGGTGTGCAAAAAAGTGCCGCTCAGAGGTAACCCAACCCAACTCATTATCTTTGGTGTTAAGAAACGATCATTTTCTTCAAACGTTCAGATAGCATTCTGTGACACTATAGATAGAATATAACATCATCTTTTCAATATAAAATCCCAAAACTCTGGAAAGAGATCATCACCTTATACTTCTTCACACTGCAATTTCCTTCATCTGTAAAGAAAATAACAGCCTCAACTAAGGCGAGCATGGAAAACCTTCTTTTCCCCGTGGCTTGCGTTGAGGAGACCAAGCCGCTAATCACCAACCCTTAATTATAAAACCACTCAAGTGTGCATTCTTATCTGGAGCAATCCAGAAGGGCTTACTTCGTCACGTAACAGTCCACGAGGAGCTACAGAGAGGTCAATGAAGGTTTCCTTTATTTCTTCCCTCCTCAACTTCTTCTTCATCATCATCATCATCTGAAGAGGAGAATCGGTAATTGCTTTCCTTGCGAATTCGCCGATTACGGAGGAGAGCAAATGATGAAAGGATGCTTGACTCCAGGTGTTCTTTGTCAATCTTTTCGTCCCTTCGAATGTTTCATGGGCGTTGTTATGTCGTGCTGGCCGACGTGTGGGTGTGCAGCAACTGTTTCCTATCTCCGCTTCCTTTGTTGTTTTCTTATGCTTCTTTTCACAGTTATTAGTTAAAAGCATCTTACACTTTTACGCATCACTGAAGCGTTAATTAAAATCCTGATGAATTAGCGAAACAGGCAATTGTGCTAAGAGTCAAGATAGGAGAACTGTGTTTGTTTTATTTGTGAGGGGCACGTTTTTGCATACAATGGGCTAAACGGCCAGGTCACAAGGACCCAGGAGACGAAGAGAAGGTTGGGGGAGTTGACCCAAAGGACATCTATTGGGGGAGATGGTAGCCTTTTTTCATCTCTCCTTTTTTTATTCTCTCCCTCGTTTTTTTTATCCTTGTCCAAGATGTTGTATATCTGCATGCAAAAAGAAAGCACTATCCCACTCTCTATATTTACTCATGTCTAAGACACTGAATATCTGTATGCAAAAACATCCAATCTTCTCCTTTTCGCTTGTCCAAAAATGTTGAATATCTGAATATAAAAAAGAGGCACGTAAACTTTCCTCTATCTCGTTTTTTATCCTTGTCCAAGATGTTTTATAGCTGCATGCAGAAAGAAAGCACATAACCATCTCTCCCTCTTTTTTCATACTTGTGCAAGATGTTGCATATCAGCATGCGAAAATAAAAACACTAACACGTTCTCTATATTTACTCATGTCTAAGATGTTGAAGGTTTCCAAATAATAGCTAGGCATCAACTAGAAGGAGAGCTGTGTACCAATCCCTAATGACCGACCAGGGCTAGCACCTAATATCCGGGGGCGTAGGTGGCTCAGTCGGTAGCGCGCCAGGCTCGTAATTTGTAGTTCCCAGGTTCGAGTCCCAGCTGGGTCAGCGTTGAGATTTATCTCCGCAAAATTCCCCGCCCTGCCCACGGTCAGTAGGGGACACCGATGGGCTTGGAAAGGCCGCCGTCCGTCGGATGGGACGTTAAGCCGTGGCCCCGTGTGCGGGAGAGCCATACCCTGTGCACGTTAATGGACACGCTAGATGGCCTTGACGGGAGGCTACCATCTGTCTCCCAACAGCTGTTCCAGTGGGTCCCCTACCCCAACCTTCTCTGAGCCTTCGGGGTCCATGTGACCTGGCCATTTAGCCCATGGTGTGCAAAAAAGTGCCGCTCAGAGGTAAAACAACCCAACAACAACAACCTAATATCCGACCCCGCCTTCTCATGTTTGCAAGCTGTTAGTACCTTTCAAAAGAAATATTCTCTTTTGGATGGGAACCGAAAGGAAGGGCTGCCAGATCAGCGTAGCCTACTGATATGGTCATCTATGGCTATTTTTTTCTTCTTTTCTCTGCCCTGCTGAGGAGTGGTCAACTTCACAGGGTCCTGATGCTGACCATTTATACTTTGACTGGAAATAATTGACTGGATTGGTTTACGGACTTTAGCTTGATTATGGATCCTGGACTTGCTGCACTGGTAGGCCTCTGTTGAGGAAGAATCTGCGCTGTGTTTTCTGTTTGCTTGTGGGTTGCTAGTCCTAAGTGAACAGGGGCACGGGATACCTCATATCAGCTGGTGGATGGGGCGGGGGTGGCTCAGTCGGTAGTGCGCCAGGCTCGTAATCTGTAGTTCCCAGGTTCGAGTCCCAGCTGGGTCAGCGTTGAGATTTATCTCCGCAAAATTTCCCGCTTTCCCCACGGTCAGTAGGGGACACCGATGGGCTTGGAAAGGCCGTCGTCCGTCGGATGGGACGTTAAGCCGTGGCCCTGTGTGCGGGAGAGCCATACCCTGTGCACGTTAAAGAATACGCTGGATGGCCTTGACGGGAGGATACCATCTGTCTCCCAACAGCTGTTCCAGTGGGTCCCCTCCCCCAACCTTCTCTGAGCCTTCGGGGTCCATGTGACCTGGCCATTTAGCCCATGGTGTGCAAAAAAGTGCCGCTCAGAGGTAAAACAACCCAATCCAACCCAGCTGGTGGATAATCCTGATCAGAGGCTATCGCAGGTACCTGAACTCTCACTTAGCTAGCTGGGCATCGCCAATCCTAAACTGGAGTAATATGTCTCAGGCAGGCCATATTGCTCTTGAAAAGGTCCATTTGAAAAGGTGGTCTTGAAGTTGCTATCAGCATCGTTGACTTCAGCCTGTAGCAGTGGAGGATTAAGTGTTTGCCCCATGCCTCCGATCAGGGGGTTGTTAATATTGTTGGCCCGATCTCTTTCAATAAACTTAGTTTCTTTAAAAATCCTACTGATCATTTCTCTCTTCAAGCACGTGGAATGTAAGGAAGTTACATAGAAATTATTCTCTTGATGTCCTCACTCGGGAATTACAGCATTATAATATAGCGTTTCTAGGCTTGCAAGAGACCAGATGAACAGATAAAAGTGAGATACTTAAAAATAACTTTAAATTTCTCTTTTCAGGGAGGGAGGATGGAAAACATCTCCAAGGTGTAATTTTCCTTCTCAAAAGACATGCCAGCGATGCTCTTCTAGGATATGATTGCATTAACGAAAGATTTCTTAGAGTAAAATTTAAAACAAAAATTTAAGATTGGATTGGATTGTTTTACCTTTGAGCGGCACTTTTTTGCATACCATGGGCTAAATGGCCAGGCCACAAGGACCCCGAAGACTCAGAGAAGGTTGGGGGAAGGGACCCACTGCAACAGCTATTGGGAAACAGATGGTAGCCTCCCGTCAAGGCCATCCAGCGTGTTCTTTAACGTGCACAGGGTATGGCTCTCCCGCACACGGGGCCACGGCTTAACGTCCCATCCGACGGACGGCGGCCTTTTCAAGCCCATCGGTGTCCCCTACTGACCGTGGGCAGGGCGGGGAAATTTTGCGGAGATAAATCTCAACGCTGACCCAGCTGGGACTCGAACCTGGGAACTACAGATTACGAGCCTGGCGCGCTACCGACTGAGCCACCCCCGCCCCCTACAAAAATTTAAGAGTTGAATGTCATCTGTTGTTACGCTCCCACAGAGGATTCTGATGAGAACGAGAAGGATACGTTTTACAGCCAGCTTCAGGGTATTTTGAATCTATTTCGCGTTGGTAGTTCCAATGGCAATGGGGAACGTCTTCTACAGGTAAGTAAACTTAATGGTTTGCGAATAACTAACACATACTACAAACACCGGGACACTTATCAGCACACATGGGCTTTACTTTATGGATTGCGCAGGAATATGAGAGATTATATTTTAATTAACAGCAAATGGGCTCGTTCGGTTAGGAATACCAGATCATACAGGGAAGCTGAAATTGGGTCTGACCATTATCTGGTCAAAAGTGTCTAGCAGCTGAAGCTTAAGAAATGTTGTGTTAAGGTTAAGAAAATTACTTTCAACACTGAAGGTCTGAAAGATCCAGATATAGCCAAAGCATACCATGGTAGGCTACTTAGTCATTATGATTTGCCTACTGCTGAAGTTGAGAAAGAGCAGGATCATTTTAAACAGGCTTTTCTTGAAACCAACAGTACTCTTCTGGGTAAAAGGGAACAGAGGAAACAAAACTGTTTGAGTGATAAGGCTCTGGAACTCATTTCTGAAAGAAGGAAGTGCAGGATTAATATGAATCAACACCCGAATAGTCTTAGCAGATATCGTCACAATGATCTTAATAAGCTTGTAAAGGATCAGTTAGCAGGTGATAAGAATCTGGTTTGATAGCTTGACTAACAAAGCGCAGAAAGCAGTTAGACAGCACAACATCAGGGAATTGTACCATATAGTTAATTTTTTATGCGGGAAAAAACAGACAGGTAAAAAGAGATTGGGAGATATGAGAGATAAACATGGTATGATGGTTGAAGGTGAGGATTGTGTAATGGCTAGGTAGGCTGAGCATTTCAGAGATGTTCTAAACAACGCAATTATTTCTTCTCCCATTGATTGTAATGAGGATAGATGCATTACTGGCTTTAATGATGACCATATAACACATTCTGAAGTTGCTTTGGTTATCTCTAAATTAAAACTGCATAAATTCTCTGGGGTGAATGAAATCACCACTGAAATGCTTAGAGGTGGGAACACTTGTGTTGTCCCTGGCTGACTGAATTTTTCTAATATTTTTTTTTGATAAAGATGATGATTTTACTAAAGGATAAAGATGATGATTTTACCTTAGGATTTTACGAGCTATTATTATTCCTATTTTTTTTAAAGGTGATCGTATTTCTTGTGATAATTATAGAGGAATTAGTTTACTTTCTGTTCCAGGTAAAGTTCATTGCATGATTATACTTAATAGAACTAAGAATTTGGTTGATAGACAACTGCGTGATGAGCAATGTGAATTCAGAAGTGGTAGGGGATGTATTGATCAAATATTCTCACTTAGGCAGATTCTTGAGAAATGTTTAGAGTTTTAGAAACTTTTGGTTTCTAGCTTTGTTGATTTCAAAATGGTTTTTGACTTTGTTGATCGACATAATTTGTTGTTGATTGTTAGATCATAAGGAATATCTTATAAGTTAGTTAACGTAATGAAAGCTCTCTATAATAACACTGAGTCATGTGTGAGAGTTGGTAAGTCTTGCAGCGATTGGTTTAGCATTGTTAGTGGAATTAGACAAGGGTGCATTTTGTCTCCTTTTCTGTTTTGCTTGGCTATTGATTATGTTATGCGAAATTCTTTGCACGTGCAAGATTTTGGCCTTAAATGGTCTAGAGATTTCAAAATTTCTGATTCAGATTATGCAGATGATTTGGCCCTTTTGGCAACTGATGTTGATGAGATGGGTTGGGTTGTTTTACCTCTGAGCGGCACTTTTTTTCACACCATGGGCTAAATGGCCAGGTCACATGGACCCCGAAGGCTCAGAGAAGGTTGGGGGAGGGAACCCACTGGAACAGCTGTTGGGAGACAGATGGTAGCCTCCCGTCAAGGCCATCCAGCGTGTTCTTTAACGTGCACAGGGTATGGCTCTCCCGCACACGGGGCCATGGCTTAACGTCCCATCCGACGGACGGCGGCATTTCCACCCCATCGGTGTCCACTACTGACCGTGGGCAGGGCGGGGAATTTTTGCGGAGATAAATCTCAACGCTGACCCAGCTGGGACTCGAACCTGGGAACTACAGATTACGAGCCTGGCGCGCTACCGACTGTTAATGAGATGAATTCTTTCATTAGGGCTGTTGATGAGACTGGTAACAGAGTAGGTTTGATGATAAACGGAGAAAATACTGAAGTGAGTCTGAGGGGGGGGGGGGATTGCACAGTCTGATAGGACCTCCATAGCCCGTGGCTGTATGAGGATTTTGTACCTATGTATGGAAGATGTTGAATATCTCTATACAAAAATATCTTACCTTTCCTTTCCTCCTTGTCCAAGATGTTGAATTTCTGCATGCAGAAAGATAGCGCCTATCCCTATCAGAGTGGGGCGGGGTGGCTCAGTCGGTAGCGCGCCAGGCTCGTAATCTGTAGTTCCCAGTAGTTCCCAGGTTCGAGTCCCAGCTGGGTCAGCGTTGAGATTTATCTTCGCAAAATTCCCCGCCCTGCCCTAGGTCAGTAGGGGACACCGATGGGCTTGAAAAGGCCGCCGTCCGTCGGATGGGACGTTAAGCCGTGGCCCCGTGTGCGGGAGAGCCATACCCTGTGCACGTTAAAGAACACGCTGGATGGCCTTGACGGGAGGCTACCATCTGTCTCCCAACTGCTGTTCCAGTGGGTCCCCTCCCCCAACCTTCTCTGAGTCTTCAGGGTCCATGTGACCTGCCCATTTAGCCCATGGTGTGCAAAAAAGTGCCGCTCAGAGGTAAAACAACCCAACGTTAAAGAACACGCTGGATGGCCTTGACGGGAGGCTACCATCTGTCTCCCAACAGCTGTTCCAGTGGGTCCCTCCCCCAACCTTCTCTGAGTCTTCGGGGTCCATGTGACCTGCCCATTTAGCCCATGGTGTGCAAAAAAGTGCCGCTCAGAGGTAAAACAACCCAACGTTAAAGAACACGCTGGATGGCCTTGACGGGAGGCTACCATCTGTCTCCCAACAGCTGTTCCAGTGGGTCCCTCCCCCAACCTTCTCTGAGTCTTCGGGGTCCATGTGACCTGCCCATTTAGCCCATGGTGTGAAAAAAAGTGCCGCTCAGAGGTAAAACAACCCAACGTTAAAGAACACGCTGGATGGCCTTGACGGGAGGCTACCATCTGTCTCCCAACAGCTGTTCCAGTGGGTCCCTCCCCCAACCTTCTCTGAGTCTTCGGGGTCCATGTGACCTGCCCATTTAGCCCATGGTGTGCAAAAAAGTGCCGCACAGAGGTAAAACAACCCAACGTTAAAGAACACGCTGGATGGCCTTGACGGGAGGCTACCATCTGTCTCCCAACAGCTGTTCCAGTGGGTCCCTCCCCCAACCTTCTCTGAGTCTTCGGGGTCCATGTGACCTGCCCATTTAGCCCATGGTGTGCAAAAAAGTGCCGCTCAGAGGTAAAACAACCCAACGTTAAAGAACACGCTGGATGGCCTTGACGGGAGGCTACCATCTGTCTCCCAACAGCTGTTCCAGTGGGTCCCTCCCCCAACCTTCTCTGAGTCTTCGGGGTCCATGTGACCTGCCCATTTAGCCCATGGTGTGCAAAAAAGTGCCGCTCAGAGGTAAAACAACCCAACGTTAAAGAACACGCTGGATGGCCTTGACGGAAGGCTACCATCTGTCTCCCAACAGCTGTTCCAGTGGGGCCCTCCCCCAACCTTCTCTGAGACTTCGGGGTCCATGTGACCTGCCCATTTAGCCCATGGTGTCCAAAAAAGTGCCGCTCAGAGGTAAAACAACCCAACGTTAAAGAACACGCTGGATGGCCTTGACGGGAGGCTACCATCTGTCTCCCAACAGCTGTTCCAGTGGGTCCCTCCCCCAACCTTCTCTGAGTCTTCGGGGTCCATGTGACCTGCCCATTTAGCCCATGGTGTGCAAAAAAGTGCCGCTCAGAGGTAAAACAACCCAACGTTAAAGAACACGCTGGATGGCCTTGACGGGAGGCTACCATCTGTCTCCCAACAGCTGTTCCAGTGGGTCCCTCCCCCAACCTTCTCTGAGTCTTCGGGGTCCATGTGACCTGCCCATTTAGCCCATGGTGTGAAAAAAAGTGCCGCTCAGAGGTAAAACAACCCAACGTTAAAGAACACGCTGGATGGCCTTGACGGGAGGCTACCATCTGTCTCCCAACAGCTGTTCCAGTGGGTCCCTCCCCCAACCTTCTCTGAGTCTTCGGGGTCCATGTGACCTGCCCATTTAGCCCATGGTGTGCAAAAAAGTGCCGCTCAGAGGTAAAACAACCCAACGTTAAAGAACACGCTGGATGGCCTTGACGGGAGGCTACCATCTGTCTCCCAACAGCTGTTCCAGTGGGTCCCTCCCCCAACCTTCTCTGAGTCTTCGGGGTCCATGTGACCTGCCCATTTAGCCCATGGTGTGCAAAAAAGTGCCGCACAGAGGTAAAACAACCCAACGTTAAAGAACACGCTGGATGGCCTTGACGGGAGGCTACCATCTGTCTCCCAACAGCTGTTCCAGTGGGTCCCTCCCCCAACCTTCTCTGAGTCTTCGGGGTCCATGTGACCTGCCCATTTAGCCCATGGTGTGAAAAAAAGTGCCGCTCAGAGGTAAAACAACCCAACGTTAAAGAACACGCTGGATGGCCTTGACGGGAGGCTACCATCTGTCTCCCAACAGCTGTTCCAGTGGGTCCCTCCCCCAACCTTCTCTGAGTCTTCGGGGTCCATGTGACCTGCCCATTTAGCCCATGGTGTGCAAAAAAGTGCCGCTCAGAGGTAAAACAACCCAACGTTACAGAACACGCTGGATGGCCTTGACGGGAGGCTACCATCTGTCTCCCAACAGCTGTTCCAGTGGGTCCCTCCCCCAACCTTCTCTGAGTCTTCGGGGTCCATGTGACCTGCCCATTTAGCCCATGGTGTGCAAAAAAGTGCCGCACAGAGGTAAAACAACCCAACGTTAAAGAACACGCTGGATGGCCTTGACGGGAGGCTACCATCTGTCTCCCAACAGCTGTTCCAGTGGGTCCCTCCCCCAACCTTCTCTGAGTCTTCGGGGTCCATGTGACCTGCCCATTTAGCCCATGGTGTGCAAAAAAGTGCCGCTCAGAGGTAAAACAACCCAACGTTAAAGAACACGCTGGATGGCCTTGACGGGAGGCTACCATCTGTCTCCCAACAGCTGTTCCAGTGGGTCCCTCCCCCAACCTTCTCTGAGTCTTCGGGGTCCATGTGACCTGCCCATTTAGCCCATGGTGTGCAAAAAAGTGCCGCTCAGAGGTAAAACAACCCAACGTTAAAGAACACGCTGGATGGCCTTGACGGGAGGCTACCATCTGTCTCCAACAGCTGTTCCAGTGGGTCCCTCCCCCAACCTTCTCCGAGTCTTCGGGGTCCATGTGACCTGCCCATTTAGCCCATGGTGTGCAAAAAAGTGCCGCTCAGAGGTAAAACAACCCAACGTTAAAGAACACGCTGGATGGCCTTGACGGGAGGCTACCATCTGTCTCCCAACAGCTGTTCCAGTGGGTCCCTCCCCCAACCTTCTCTGAGTCTTCGGGGTCCATGTGACCTGCCCATTTAGCCCATGGTGTGCAAAAAAGTGCCGCTCAGAGGTAAAACAACCCAACGTTAAAGAACACGCTGGATGGCCTTGACGGGAGGCTACCATCTGTCTCCCAACAGCTGTTCCAGTGGGTCCCTCCCCCAACCTTCTCTGAGTCTTCGGGGTCCATGTGACCTGCCCATTTAGCCCATGGTGTGCAAAAAAGTGCCGCTCAGAGGTAAAACAACCCAACGTTAAAGAACACACTGGATGGCCTTGACGGGAGGCTACCATCTGTCTCCCAACAGCTGTTCCAGTGGGTCCCTCCCCCAACCTTCTCTGAGTCTTCGGGGTCCATGTGACCTGCCCATTTAGCCCATGGTGTGCAAAAAAGTGCCGCTCAGAGGTAAAACAACCCAACGTTAAAGAACACGCTGGATGGCCTTGACGGGAGGCTACCATCTGTCTCCCAACAGCTGTTCCAGTGGGTCCCTCCCCCAACCTTCTCTGAGTCTTCGGGGTCCATGTGACCTGCCCATTTAGCCCATGGTGTGCAAAAAAGTGCCGCTCAGAGGTAAAACAACCCAACCCTATCAGAGTTTCTTTTTTCTTTGTTCAAAATGCTGCATGTATGCATACAGAAGGAAATCGCCTAACGCTGTCTCTATCACATATATAGAACCTCAGTATCTTCTGAATGAATAATTAATAAACCGCAGAGAGTATTAAACTATTGAAAGCCACTTTATCAAATTTAAAAACGTAGCTATATTCTTAACTTTCTACAGGCACATTCTGCATAACTGGCTCGAAGCTTCCCGGCATTAATGAGCTCCACCGAATTCTTCAACGTTTTAAGCGCTTAAATGAACCAATGGGATACTTCATTACTTTAACTAATGATAAATGTTCATTAAACTTCGTGTTCTCTTGATGCTAGTTAGTTAATGTCGTGGAAATGGCTTGAAACAGAAAATAATGATATCTTTTGGAAGGAAGATAAGATCAATAAGTTGTCTTCAAATGACAACATTGCTTTGAGACATTTTAATCTCTTCTGACACCTAATCATGAGACATTGAAATAAGCTGCTAATCAAATTAATCTCTCAGAAACATTTCAAACTTCTTGGAAGTTTGAAACTCGAGATGCATTTAATAAATTTAACAACTATTTATCGTTACGTCAGAAATATACGACATTTAGATGTCATCGGCTGCAGAAGTTTCCTGCTCAAAGTCCTGGGTATTGCAGGCTAGTTAAGAGAACAGCTGATGCTATTCTAAATGACGAAGGAGTTTAAGGATAGAAAAAAATCAGATTTAAAGTACGGATGAATCGTTTCTGGGTTTTTTGGTTAAGTTGGGTTGTCTGGGTTGTTTTACATCTGAGCGGCACTTTTTTGCACACAATGGGCTATATGGCTAGGTCACATGGACCCCGAAGGCTCAGAGTAGGTTGGGGGAGGGGACCCACTGCAATAGCTGTTGGGAGACAGATGGCAGCCTCCCGTCAAGGCCATCCAGTGTGTTCTTTAACGTGCACAGGGTATGGCTCTCCCGCACACGGGGCCACGGCTTAACGTCCCATCCGATGGACGGCGGTCTTTCCAAGCCCATCGGTGTCCCCTACTGACCGTGGGCAGGGCGAGGAATTTTGCGGAGATAAATCTCAACCTGACCCAGCTGGGACTAGAACCTGGGAACTACAGATTACGAGCCTGACGCGCTACCAACTGAGCCACCCCCGCCCTTTTGGTTAAGTACTATTTGGGACTGATATACGCTATGTTATGAAACGTAACGGCCATTTCCAATGTATTTGAATGAAAAGCTGTATTCAAAGCTCCTTAACGTTTAACGGGTAGGGTAGCTTAGTCGGTAGCGCGCCAGGCTCATAATATACAGTTTCCAGGTTCGAGTCCTTTGTGTGTCAGTGTTGAGATTTATCTCCACAAAACTACCCCTCCCTCTGTCGGTAGGCGTTATCGATGGACTTGGAAAAGATCACCGTCCGTCGGATGGGACATTAAGCGGTTTTCCGTGTGAGGGAAAGCCATACCCTATGCACATTAAAGAAAAGGCTGGATGGCCCTGACGGGAGGCTAACATCTGTCTCTTAACAGCTGTTCCAGTGGATCCCCCCCCCAACCTCCTCTGAGTTCTCGGGGTCCTTGTAACCTGCTTATTTAGCCCATTGTGCGCCAAAAAGTGCCACTCAGAGGTAAAACCACCCAACCTTTACTTTTAAAATAGGTTTTTTTATTAACAATTTCGTCAAGATATAAATAAATTACTCCTCAAGCAGCTGCTTGCTACAGAGGTCTGACAGGAGCCTGTCAGTTTAATATGCCATAAGAAAGATCTGTGGGAATGGAGAGACCCCATCATTTAAGACAACACAGAAATTTCATTTCCATACCTTATCTGAGACTCGAACCCGAGTTATTTTGATAATTAGCCGAGCCCGCTAACCACTTGCCACCGAGACAGTGTCGAAACAATTTTATTGGAGATAAATTGAATATCTAACTCAAATCTCTCTAAACATCTGTTTTTGTTTTGTAATATTCGTTTAATACATAAAGAACTATGGAAACTGCAACATTTAATTAAGTTTTGCTTCTCATGAAAATGTAGAAAAATGATAAAATATAAGTGTTATAATAAATCGTACACTAACAAAAATGTAATATTTGAAGTCTGTCGGGGTTTTTTTTTTTGGAACATTTTTTATTTATTCAGTTTTTTTTATTTTCAATTTGGTGCAAAAACTATTAAGGAGGAGGGAAAAAGTGGTATCAGCTGTTAAATGTTCCAGCTCCAATGACTCTTTAATTACTGAGAGAATATTGTTGAAAAAATGAGATTTAAAGAGATTGGAATGGGTTGTTGGGTTGTTTTACCTCTGAGCGGCACTGTTTTGCACACCATGGGCTAAATGGCCAGGTCACATGGACCTCGAAGGCTCAAGAGAAGGTTGGGGAAGGGGACCCACTGGAACAGCTGTTGGGGGACAGATGGTAGCTTCCCGTCAAGGCCATCAAGCGAGTTCTTTAACGTGCACAGGGTATGAATCTCCCGCACACGGGACTACGGCTTAAAGTCCCATCCGACGGACGGCGGCCTTTCCAAGCCCATCGGTGTCCCCTACTTACCGTGGGCAGGGCGGGGAATTTTGCGGAGATAAATCTCAACGCTGACCCAGCCGGGAGTCGAACCTGGGAACTACAGATTACGAGCCTGGCGCGCTACCGACTGAGCCACCCCCGCCCGATTGGAATGGGATCTTTAGTTTATCTCCAATGACATTTTTCCCTAAAATGTCTAATTTCAATTTAGAGAAATTTAAATATTGTTTTCCATTCATGTTGCAGGGAAGTTTCTGGTGACTTTCTGCAATATATTGCATAAGGCTAATAGTTGGTAAAATAATTTTATATGGATAATAAAAATTAAAAAGAGTATACTTTTAATCGACATTTCATCATATTCAAAGATAATGAACATCCTTTTACTCCACATTTAATCGTATTGAAAGAAAATGACATCCTTCTACGCCACATTTCATCATATTCAAAGATAATCAACATCCATTTAAGTCACATTTCACAGTTTTCAAAGATAATGAACATCCCATTATTGCACATTTCATTGTGTTCGAAAATAATGAGCACCCTTTTATTCCACATTTCATTATATTCAAAGATAATGACATCCTCTTACGCCACATTTCATTATAATCAAAGATAATGAGCATACTTTTACTCCTCATTTCATCGTTTTCAAAGATAATGAGCATACTTTCATTCCACATTTCGTCGTGTTCAGAGTTAACGAACATCCTTTTACTCCACATTTCATCGTATTCAAAGATAACGAACATCCTTTTATTCCACATTTCTTCGTATTCATAGATAATAAGCATCCCTTTTTCTCCACATTTCAGAGTATTCACAAAGGCGAGCATCTGTTTACTTCATCTTATTAAAAACGTGATCATCATTTTTACTTCATCTTTTTCCAAGAGAGCAATCTTTTACTCCCACACTTCATCGCTTTCAGAAAGAGTGAGCGTTCCTTTGCCACCATTCACCTTTGTAACTTCTTCTTTTGACCTTCACGTCTCTGGAGATGAGAATGTCAAATTAGCCCTCACGTTATTCAAGACCTGAGTATAAAATCAATGTTTGTCTCTATTCGCACCTTATTAGTGTGCTAAAGGCAACGATGTTTGAGTTTCTAGTTTCCTCGCCTTGTTCGCATGTCCGTTTCCTGACGCTGTAATTTATTGGGCTTCAGACAGGTTTTATGTCCTATAAACCTTCCTGGCTGGCTGTCAGTAAAGAGAGATCTCTACTCTACCGAACACCAACCATAAAGTTTATTTATTTCTTTGCCATAAGAAAAATGCTTCTGGCTAGACGTTATTTCTAAAAGGATTTGCCAATTTCGAATATACGACCTTACAGATCAGTCGTGTCAACTGAGTCACCCAATTCAATTGGACATAGATTTTCGAATTCCAGGAGGAAACAAAATGGAATGTTTCTTTTTTTTAGTCGAGAGGACTTTAAAAAACGAAATTAGTAGAATTTACGTGTTTTATTTTTTACCAAAATTTATGTTACTCAGAACTTTGGACGATGAATTAACTTAATGGGAATATGTAGCATTAGTTATCAATATCACACAAATTTAAGAGTTGGGTTGGATTGTTTTACCTCTGAGCGGCACTTTTTTTGCACACCATGGGCTAAATGGCTAGGTCACATGGATCCCGTAGGCTCAGAGAGGTTGGGCGAGGGAACCCACTGGAACAGCTGTTGGGAGACAGATGGTAGCCTCCCGTCAAGGCCATCCAGCGTGATCTTTAACGTGCACAGGGTATGTCTCTCCCGCACACGGGACCACGGCTTAACGTCCCATCCGACGGACGGCGGCCTTTCCAAGCCCATCGGTGTCCCTTACTGACCGTGGGCAGGGCACGGAATTTTGCGGAGATAAATCTCAACGCTGACTCAGCTGGTACTCGAACCTGGGAACTACAGATTACGAGCCTGGCACGCTACCGACTGAGCCACCCCCGCCCCCACCAATTTAAGAATTAATGGAAATATGCAGCATTTGGTATGAATATCACACCAATTTATGCATTGCTTTCTTAAATGTTGATATTTTTCAAGTTTATTTTTTATACTTATTATTATTGGATGCTATCTGTCTGATGGGACGTTAAGCCGTGGTCCCGTGTGAGGAAGAGCCATACCCTGTGAACGATAAAGAATTCGCTGGGTGGCCTTGACAGGAGGCTACCATCTGTCTCTCAACAGCTGTTCCAGTGGGTCCCCCTCCCCCCAACTTTCTCTGAGCCTTCGAGACCTTGTGACCTGGCCATTTAGCCCATGGTGTGCTAAAAAGTGCCGCTCAGAGGTAAAACAATCCAATCCAATTATTACTGGATGCGGTTAGCTTAACAGTTACCGTTGATATTGTCGATATTTTCCCACAATTTTGGGGCGGGGGTGGCTCAGTCGGTAGCGCGCCAGGCTCGTAATCTGTACTTCCCGGGTTCGAGTCCCAGCTGGGTCAGCGTTGAGATTTATCTCCGCAAAATTCCGTGCCCTGCCCACGGTCAGTAGGGGACACCGATGGGCTTGGAAAGGCCGCCGTCCGTCGGATGGGACGTTAAGCCGTGGCCCCGTGTGCGGGAGAGCCATACCCTGTGCACGTTAAAGAACACGCTGGATGGCCTTGACGGTAGGCTACCATCTGTCCCCCAACAGCTGATCCAGTGGGTCCTCTCCCCCAACCTTCTCTGAGCCTTCGGGGTCCATGTGACATGGCCATTTAGCCCATGGTGTGCAAAAAAGTGCCGCTCAGAGGTAAAACAACCCAACCCAACTCTTGTAGCTTGGGCGTTTAGCCCATTGTGTGCAAAAAATGCCGCTCAGAGGTAGAACAACCCAACCCTTTGATGCGAAAATCAATGCAGGCGAAAAGACTTCGGGTTATCGAATCTGTGCTAAAATACATAAGCAGTTTAAAAACAATTGACAGAACTCACAATAGATTCGCATCTACTGGAATGATTTGCATTGACTAAACGTTTTCAGCAACTTCACTGCTCAACATCAGGATATCCTGCATGTCTCAGTCTTTTGCCTTAATCGCCATCTAGCTGTTCAATGATTTTTGTTTAATTAAAATGGTTGACAGAGTAGTGCTAGGAATTCCGAACTCTTTGGCGATGTCTTTGTCTTCTTTCCCTTACTTTCAACAGCTCTTATCACTTTGGCTACATCACTTCATGACAATGGGGCGGGGGTGGCTCAGTCGGTAGCGCGCCAGGCTCGTAATCTGTAGTTCCCAGGTTCGAGTCCCAGCTGGGTCAGCGTTGAGATTTATCTCCGCAAAATCCCCGCCCTGCCCACGGTCAGTAGGGGACACCGATGGGCTTGGAAAGGCCGCCGTCCGTCGAATGGGACGTTAAGTCGTGGCCCCTTGTGCGGGAGAGACATACCCTGTGCACGTTAAAGAACACGCTGGATGGCCTTGACGGGAGGCTACCATCTGTCTCCCAACAGGTGTTCCAGTGGGTCCCCTCGCCCAACCTTCTCTGAGCCTTCGGGGTCCATGTGACCTGGCCATTTAGTCCAAGGTGCGCAAAAAAGTGCCGCTCAGAGGTAAAACAACCCAACCCAACCCAATGCACAGCCAATGAGAGTCGCTTTGCCCAATTGGCAAACCATTTCAGCAACTTACTATCACTAGCAACAAAGCAAACTTTCTTGGGAAAAAACTTACCAAAGAGGGATTTTCTTTCAAATATTCTTCATAAAATTTCGAGTTATCGAGGTGACGATGAATAAATAATTTGAGTTAAAGAAAATGCAGCAAATATATAAGGATTCGGTTCGGAATTTTAAAATATTTGTGTTGACGAAAAATTCGAGAGATGTAGAGGTTCGAGTTACCGATAAATTCCAAATACAGAATTTCGAGTTACCAATAAATTCGAGATGTAGGGGTTTCAGTTAACGAGAAATTCGAGATACAGAGATTCGAATTAACGAGAAATTCGAGATATAGAGGTTCGAGTTAACAAAAAAATTCGAGATAAATGGGTTCGAATTAACGAGAAATTAGAGCTATAGAAGTTCCAGCTAACGAGAAATTCGAGATATATAGATTCGAGTTAAGGGGAAATTCGAGATATAGAGGTTCGAGTTAACAAAAAATTCAAGATAAAGGGGTTTGAATTAATAAGAAATTAAAGCTATAGAAGTTCCAGCTAACGAGAAATTCGCGATATAAAGATTCGAGTTAAGGGGAAATTCGAGATATAGAGGTTGGAGTTAACAAAAAATTCAAGATAAAGGGGTTCGAATTAATAAGAAATTAGAGCTATAGAAGTTCCAGCTAACGAGAAATTCGCGATATAAAGATTCGAGTTAAGGGGAAATTCGAGATATAGAGGTTCGAGTTAACAAAAAATTCAAGATAAAGGGGTTCGAATTAATAAGAAATCAGAGCTATAGAAGTTACAGCTAACGAGAAATTCGCGATATAAAGATTCGAGTTAAGGGGAAATTCGATATATAGAGGTTCGAGTTAACAAAAAATTCAAGATAAAGGGGTTCGAATTAATAAGAAATTAGAGCTATAGAAGTTCCAGCTAACGAGAAATTCGAGATATAAAGATTCGAGTTAAGGGGAAATTCGAGATATAGAGGTTCGAGTTAACAAAAAATTCAAGATAAAGGGGTTCGAATTAATAAGAAATTAGAGCTATAGAAGTTCCAGCTAACGAGAAATTCGCGATATAAAGATTCGAGTTAAGGGGAAATTCGAGATATAGAGGTTCGAGTTAACAAAAAATTCAAGATAAAGGGGTTCGAATTAATAAGAAATTAGAGCTATAGAAGTTCCAGCTAACGAGAAATTCGAGATATAAAGATTCGAGTTAAGGGGAAATTCGAGATATAGAGGTTCGAGTTAACAAAAAATTCAAGATAAAGGGGTTCGAATTAATAAGAAATTAGAGCTATAGAAGTTCCAGCGAACGAGAAATTCGAGATATAAAGATTCGAGTTAAGGGGAAGTTCGAGATATAGAGGTTCGAGTTAACAAAAAATTCAAGATAAAGGGGTTCGAATTAATAAGAAATTAGAGCTATAGAAGTTGCAGCTAACGAGAAATTCGAGATATAAAGATTCGAGTTAAGGAGAAATTCGAGATATAGAGGTTCGAGTTAACAAAAAATTCAAGATAAAGGTGTTCGAATTAATAAGAAATTAGAGTTATAGAAGTTCCAGCGAACGAGAAATTCGAGATATAAAGATTCGAGTTAAGGGGAAGTTTGAGATATAGAGGTTCGAGTTAACGAATAATCACGAGAAATATTCATCCTTATGTCAGGTGTATGATCACGAAAAATAGTCATCGTTATGTGAGGTGTAAGGTGCAGAAAAATGTTCTTTGTCATGTTCCTTATCCTCAGCTCCATTCTAAATATTGAATCCCACACTACGAACCTCCATATGCAATTTTTGTTCAACTACAGACAGCGCTGGAAAGAGTGGCAATATCTCTATGCAGCCACGGAATCAAAGCCAAATCACAAGCCTAATGCGCATCGGACTGGTCCGTTACGAAAGATAATTATCGTCGTGAATTGGATAATTTAGTTATTACATGGAATGACTGTTGCACATGGGAGTTATCTTGCATTCACTCTTAACGAGCAAAGGCTACAAAGGGTCAACGAGATTGGATAATTTCATTCCCCAGCTTCCGTCTCCTGAGATTTCTACCCATTTTCACTCTGCTGAAGGGTTTATGTTCTAAAATTCGTGTTATTTTTCTTATATAGTTCAAGTTTCATTATCATGATAGAGACAAAAATACTACCAAGTACTTTAGTAGACTCAGTTAACTATTTTTACCTATCTTCTTATTACTTTTCCTTTAACATTTGGGGCGGAGGTGGCTCAGTCGGTAGCGCAACAGGCTCGTAATCTGTAGTTCTCAGATTCGAGTCCCAGCTGGGTCAACGTCGAGATTTATCTCCGCAAAATTCCCCGTCTTGCCCACGATCAGTAGGGGACACCGATTGGCTTGGAAAGGCCGCCGTCCGTCGGATGGGACGTTAAGCCTTGGCCCCTTGTGCGGGAGAGCCGTACCCTGTGCACGTTAAAGAACACATACAGGGTGTTTCAAAAATATAGCCTTGATGGGAGGCCTTGACGCGATGGCCTTGACGGGAGGCTATCATCTGTCTCCCAACAGCTGTCGGTAGCGCGCCAGGCTCGTAATCTGTAGTTCCCAGGTTCGAGTCCCAGCTGGGTCAGCATTGAGATTTATCTTCGCAAAATTCCCCGCCCTGCCCACGGTCAGTAGGGGACACCGATGGGCTTGGAAAGGCCGCCGTCCGTCGGATGGGACGTTAAACCGTGGCCCCGTGTGCTGGAGAGCCATACCCTGTGCACGTTAAAGAACACGCTTGATGGCCTTGACGGGAGGCTACCATCTGTCTCCCAACAGCTGTTCCAGTGGATCCCCTCTCCAACCTTCTCTGAGCTTTCGGGTCCATGTGACCTGGCCATGTAGCCCATGGTGTGCAAAAAAGTGCCGCTCAGAGGTAAAACAACCCAAATCCCAACAGCTGTTCCAGTGGATCCCCTCCCCCAACCTTCTCTAAGCCTTCGAAGTCAATGTGACCTGGCCATTTAGCCCATGTGCGCTCAGAGGTAAAACAACCCAATCCAACCTTTGACATTTATTAATTTGTCAATTTGTTGATTTCTGTGTTTGTCAAAACAGTTGTTCCATCATATATTTTGTCCGCGACTGGCAAACTTAATGATTCATGTGTCAAATGAAAACCTATGACGCTGGAAACGTCACAGTCTATAACAAATTGATTCCCCATCCTTATATTTACACCCCAGAAAAGGGGAAATATGAGAACGATTGTTTCTGTATATCTTCGGAACCTGAAGGCCGAAAGTAAGAAGCTATACGCCAAATAAAAACCTTTGACATGGGGAATGTTACAGGTTAAAAAATTCACCCCCTGTTTCTCCATCCCCACTAAAAATGGGAAAGCAAGAAAACAATTATTCCGCTATATCTTCATAACGCGAGTTGGGTTGGGTTGTTTCACCTCTGAGCGGTACTTTTTTGCACAAAGTGGGTTAAATGACAGGTCACAAGGGCCCGGAAGGCTCAGAGAAGGTTGGGGGGAGGGGACCCACTGGAATAGCTCTTAGGAGACAGATGGTAGCCTCCCGTCAAGGCCATCCAGTGTGTTCTTTAACGTGCACAGGGTATAGCTCTCCCGCACACGGGGCCAAGGCTTAACGTACCATCCGACGGACGGGGTCTTTCCAAGCCCATCGGTGTCCCCTACTGACCGTGGTCAGGGCGGGGAGTTTCATAACACGAGGGCCGGCAGTTACAAATTATGTGTCAAATGAAAGCTCATATGAGGAGACCGTTACTCCCTCCCAAAAACGGGGCGGGGGGGTGGCTCAGTCGGTAGCGCGCCAGACTCGTAATCTGTAGTTCCCAGGTTCGAATCCCAGCTGGTCGAATCCAACCAGGTTCGAATCCCCAGGTTCCAATCCCAGCTGGGTCAGCGTCGAGATTTATCTCCGCAAAATTCCCCGCCCTGCCCAAGGTCAGTAGGGGACACCGATGGGACTCGCGTTATGAAAGGCCGCCGTCCGTCGGATGGGACGTTAAGCCGTGGCCCCGTGTGCGGGAGAGACATACCCTGTGCACGTTAAAGAACACGCTGGATGGCCTTGACGGGAGGCTACCATCTGTCTCCCAACAGCTGTTCCAGTGGGTCCCATCCCCCAACCTTCTCTGAGCCTTCGGGGTCCTTGTGACCTGGCCATTTAGCCCATGGTGTGCAAAAAAGTGCCGCTCAGAGGTAAAACAACCCAACCCAACTCGAATATCAATCTTTGTATACACTTGCAGTACCTTCGCCGTGTTCCCACCGACTCTGTTCCTCACAGCACGGGTGTGTAACGGTAATGACTGCTGTCACTTGGTGACAACTAAGATGCATGGTGACCCACATGTTTGGTTAGTTCGGCAGCGAACAAACTGGCAACCTTACTTTCTGAAATACCCTTAAAAACGTGAAGTGAGACATTGTTCCAGCAACAAAAAATTGTTAGAAAAATACTCTAGAAGAATTCTTATCACGTCTCCTTCTCTTCATACATCTCCAAATCCATTCAGTTTTGAACAACATCAACTGAAAGAGTAATTCTCATCCTTAACAACTGTTGTTTGGTATAAATTTAATCTTGTAACTTACTTTTCTTACGCCTTTACGGGTGGGGGTGGGTCAGTCGGTAGCTCGCCAGGCTCGAGCCGCAACTGTACCAGCGTTGAGATCTATTTCCGTTAAATTCTCACTCTGCCCTCCATGAGAAAGGTTACACTAATGGGCTTCAAAAGTCTCCTATCCGTGTGTGGAGAGAATGATACGTTATGCACGTTAAAAAAACTTACTGGATGGTCTTGACGAGAGGCCAATGGGTTTCCTTTCTCTAAACCCTCCCTGAATTCTGGGTGGGGAGAGGGGGTCCTTTTAACCTGGTCATTTATCCCATTGCGTGCAAAAAAATTCCGGTCAGAGGTGAAACAACTCAAATAACTTTTGAGCTGCACATTTTTGCACACAATGGACTAAATGGCCAGGTCACAAGGAACCTAAGGGTTCATAGAAGTTTGGGGGAAGGCAACCCACTGGACAGCTGTTAGGAGACAGATGGTAGCATCCCTTCAAGGCCATCCAACGTGTTTTTAACGTGCACAGGGTATGGCTCTCCCGCACACGGAGTCACGGCTTAATGTCCCATCCTACGGACGGCGGCCTTTCCAAGCCCATCGGTGTCCCCTACTGACCGTGGGCAGGGACGGGGAGTTTTGCGGAGATAAATCTCAAGGCTGACGAAGTTGGGACTCGAATCCAGGAACTGTACATTACAAGCCTGGCGCGCTACCGTCTTAATCCTCCCCCTTCGTCTTGTGCGAGAGCCATATCATGTGCACGTTACAGAAAGCACTGGATGCTACCATCGTGCTCCCAGCAGCGTCCAGTGGGTTCTCTTCGCTCAACCTTTCTTGAGCCGACGGAGTCTTTATGATCTGGATATTTATCCCATTGTGTGTAAAAATAAAACTTCCACTCAGTGGTAAAGCAACTCTACTCATATTCATATTCATTAGCTAAGAAATGATTTAACGCAGATTTACGCAGAACACAGTAAACTAATTATTTCATATAATTAATCTCAAATGACACATGTATCAAAGGCAGTACATTTGCTGTACAATTTATTCTGAATTTCTCTAAATCATCTTCTGAAGATGTATCCCTTAACAGAGTTCTTTATCCAAGCTGTTTTATCGCATCCATCACCAAGCTAATCACACCATTAATACAGGGGCGGGGGTGGCTCAGTCGGTAGCGCGCCAGGCTCGTAATCTGTAGTTCCCAGGTTCGAGTCCCAACTGGGTCAGCGTTAAGATTTATCTCCGCAAAAATTTCCCCGCCATGCCCACGGTCGGTAGGGGACACCGATAAGCTTGGAAAGGCCGCCGTCCGTCGGATGGGACGTTAAGCCGTGGCCCCGTGTGCGGGAGAGCCATACCCTGTGCACGTTAAATAACACGCTGAATGGCCTTGGGAGGCTACCATCTGTCTCCCAACAGCTGTTCCAGTGGGTCCACTCCCCCAACCTTCTCTGAGCCTTCGGGGTCTTTGTGACCTGGCCATTTAGCCCATGGTGTGCAAAAAAGTGCCGCTCAGAGGTAAAACAACCCAACCCATTAATACATCATCATTTTTCCGATGCAATGCAAGTGTTTCCTGTAAACCATCACTTATGCAACAAATCTTCCTTGATCTAATGATCTTATCCAGTGCAGAAAAAAATTATTTGTTAAGAGCCCTAGTGAATTAAATGACTTCGTGTTTAACGGATATTTAACATATATTATTTCATGGATATTTAGTCCATTGTGGAGTGGGTAGCGCGCCAGGCTCGTAATCTGCAGTTCCCAGGTTCGAGTCCCAGCTGGGTCAGTGTTGAGATTTATCTCTGCAAAATTCCTCGCTCTGCCCACGGTCAGTAGGGGACACCGATGGGCTTGGAAAGGCCGCCGTCCGTCGGATGGGACGTTAAGCCGTGGCCCCGTGTGCGGGAGAGACATACCCTGTGCACGTTAAAGAACACGCTGGATGGCCTTGACGGGAGGCTAGCATCTGTCTCCCAACAGCTGTTCCAGTGGGTCCCCTCCCCCAACCTTCTCTGAGCCTTCGGGGTCCATGTGACCTGTCCATTTAGCCCATGGTGTGCAAAAAAGTGCCGCTCAGAGGTAAAACAACCCAACCCAGCTGGATCAGCATTGAGATTTATCTCTGTAAAATTCCCCGCCCTGCACAAGGCCAGTACTAGACACCGATGGGCTTGGAAAGGCCGCCATCAATCGGATGGGACGCTAAAGGCCGTGGTTAAGTCATGGCCCCGAGTACGGGAGAGCAGTGAACGTTAAAGAACAAGATGGATGACTTTGAGGAGAGGCTCCTATCTGTCTCCCAACAGCTATTCCAATGGGTCCCCTCCCTCAATCTTCCCCGAGTCTTCGGGGTCCTTGTGACGTGGCCATTTAGCCCACTGTGAGCAAAAAAGTGCCACTCAGAGGTGAAACAACGCAATTTCAATATCGATTTCTTTACTCAAAAGCAAATACAATATGAATTAAATAAAAAATAACGAGAATGTAATTTAGGAATTCATATATATAATTTTTTTCTATAAAATCAGTGGCATAGCTAAAATTCACCAAAATATTTCTAATTATTAGATTGGGTTGTTTTACCTCTGAGCGGCACTTTTTTGCACACAATGGGCTAAATGGCCAGGTCACATGGACCCCGAAGGCTCAGAGAAGGTTGGGGGAGGGGACCCACTGGAACAGCTGTTGGGAGACAGATGGTAGCCTCCCGTCAAGGCCATCCAGCGTGTTCTTTAACGTGCACAGGGTATGGCTCTCCCGCACACGGGGCCACGGCTTAACGTCCCATCCGACGGACGGCGGTCTTTCCAAGCCCATCGGTGTCCCCTACTGACCGTGGGCAGGGCGGGGAATTTTGCGGAGATAAATCTCAACTCTGACCCAGCTGGGACTCGAACCTGGGAACTACAGATTACGAGCCTGACGCGCTACCGACTGAGCCACTCCCGCCCCCAATTATTAGATTCTAATTAGTATAATATTAACAGAAAAAGTGGTTAGCATTTTTATTAATAACTCATAAGAACGGATAACGCTTTTTTTGCCAGTTAGATAAATTCACATAAGTACTGCAATGTGCTATTTACATGACTGTAGGAGCCGAGCGCTTTCGACTGCACTCAGCAGTCATCTTCAAGGCAGCGTACAGTTCCTTGGAGAGGCGGATCGTTGGTGAAAGGTTAGGATAAGCACAAATAATGCCTTTTCTTGCAGATATTTTCGATGACTAGAGTCCTGCAACGGAAGGACGTTTCGGCATGCTAGTGGAGCAAAAGTCACTAGGTGGGCTTGGAAACGGTAGCGTGTTCTTTAACGTGCACAGGTATGGCTCTCCCGCACACGGGGCCACGGCTTATATGTCAGTATCACTTAGATATGTCAGTATCACTTAGATGTAATCCCTTGTTGCCAGCCAGAGGCGCAGAGCAGTGAGCCGTTTAACCACGTGCTGGTCACTAAGTTCAGAGGAACAATGCTGGGCAGGTGAAGTGTCGAAACCTATAGTGTGCAGCGTGGAGGAGGGGGGGCAGCCGGTTGGCCAATGGTGGGGGTGTGGCCGGGATGTTATGTAGGAAGAGGTGTGTTCGAGTTGCAACATCTGCCTCGAAAGGCGAACATTTTCAAGGGTTTTACGGAACATAACTTGAGTTTTGGAGCAGGGGGTGAAGACAATTAATGCAGAGTCGAAATGGGGGAATACCTTGCCATCAAGGGAGACTTTAGCAAGGGCGGTTCGTGAAATTTTGTTTCTAATATCTCGTTAATGCTTGTCTATCCTTTGTTTTAGGATGCGTGTAGTGCTGCCGACATAGACAGGAGGGGTATCGGCGTGCGAAATGGTGGTGAGGGGACTGGAGTAGATTCCGCCTTTGTCCGCCTTGTTAATGGGGTCTCAGTCATGTTTTAGAATTTTAAATAGATTCGGTGGAGTTTTGAAAGGAACTTTTAGGTTTAATAGTTTTAGGAGGTTACTAACAAAGGGGAGAAATTATGCTGTGCTTGGAGGAGTGTTATTGGGAGATTGTGAAATTTATCCTTAGCGTTGTGAAGAATTCTGTTGATGAAGGTATTGGTATAAACAGCATTGCGCCCGGTGGCAAAGATAAAGTGGATTTCGTTTCGCAGATTGGTTGGGGAATCGCAGGAGCTCAAAGCTCGATAAAATGCAAAGTAGAAAAAGGCAATTTTTAAATTGTAGGGTAACAAAGGCATCGGAGGAAATAAAGGGGGGGGGGAAGAACCAGATTTGCGGAAAAAGCTGGTGGTTAGAGTGCCTTGGTGATTCGCCGTATATTAAGGTCCAGAAATGGGAGGGTTCTGTCTACCTCACTCTCCTGTGTGAATGAAATGGTAGAGTAAAATGAATGGAGCCGTTGGAAGAATTTGACGAGTTCTTGCTCTGAGTATTCCCAAATGAGAAACACATCGTCTGCAAATCTGGCCCAAAGAAAGGTTTGCATGATCGCTGATCGATCACATGATTTTCGAGGTTACGCAGGACAACGTCGTCGAGTAGGCCTGAAAGAGGAGATCCCATGGTACATCCGGTGAGCTGCTTATATAGGGTTCACTTATGTTTGAAATAATTATTTTCAATGACAAGGTCGAGAAATTTGGAAATTTCGTTAGTTTGGACTTGGTTAAGTTTCCAGAGTTCGTTTGGATCAAAATAGTTTTTGCTTGGTCGACTGGAGTGTTAGAGGACAGGGAGGTAACGTCGAAATGAAAGCAGTTTGGCGTGATCGCGGATGTCTTTTAAATTTCGGATTTTCGAGAGAAAGTCAGTGGTTGAGGAGATAGTTCTGTAGTCTGGAGGGAAAACGGGTTAAAAAAATTTACTAACCCTTTTTGGAGGTTGAATATAGGTGCACAATATTTCGATATGAGGAGTCGGAAGTGTTGTGAGGGTTTGTGTGTTTTGATTTTAACAAAAATGGATGGAGGTCGTGGGTAAAGAGATGTAATAGCAAATTTTCGCAGATTGGAATAAAGGTATTATTCTTGAATGTCTGCCTTTTTGGGAAAGACTGCAGGTGGGATCTCTCTGCAGCACTTTGACATAATTCAGCTATGTTTGTTCCATTTTTGCCTCAAAGATTGGGGTATCGAGGATAACAAGTTGTGCAGATTTGTCAGGAGAAAACATTCGGATGGAAGGATCTTTTTTAATATTAATAAGCAGCTTGGATGCCTGGATTATACCAGACGGCTGGAAGAGATTTGATAATGTTTGATGAAGTGGTCTAAATAGCTGAAACCGTAGCTTAACTCTCTCAAAATCAGGTACCCGATTGACTATACCTTCCAGTTCTGTGATGATCTCCGGGGTGTGGCATTTCTGTGGGGAAAAAATGAAAAGAGGAGATTGGTTTCTTCAGATGGAAATTTGCGAGACGAAAGGTTTAAAAACGGGACTGGAAGGTTAACCGGCGGTTTTACTGGTTTGGTATATTTCTTTTTAAACTGATTTAGCTTCTTTTCATGCCTTGCAGTTGTAAGGGTTTCTACTCTTTCAGTTTCTTGGTGAATCCACAGTAGGAGCTCATATAGCGTGTAGGGAAGAATGGTTTTAGAAACCTGTAGGTGCACTTCGTAGGTTTGTTTTTCTCATATGTAAATGTTGTGACGTGCTTTTCGAGAATGGATGTTCAGAGTAATTTCATTTCAGCAGTGTGGATGAGCCTTTGCTCCGTGGAGGTTTTGGTATTCAACTTAATTCTTAAAAAAACTGGAATCAAGACCCTCATATCGAAAGACTGTTCATCTTCATTCAACCTCGAAAAAGGGCTATTGAAAATTTTTCAACCCTTTTTCCATCCTGACCACAAAACCACCTCCTCAAGATTTTCTCTCGAAAATCCGATATTTAAAAGACGTCCCCGATCACGCCAAATTTCTTTCTTTTGACGTTGTCTCCCTCTACCCTAACCCACTAGTCGACTAAAAAAATGAATAAATAAAACTAAATACCCCCTCAAGCAGCTGCTTGCCACAGAGGTCTGACAGGAGCCTGTCAGATTATATGCCCATAGTAAGAGGTCTGTGAAGATGACAGAACCTCAGGAGAAAAACGATACGAACATCCATGCTTTACCCAGGGCTCGAACCAGGTCCCTTAGATCAAAAACAATTTTGAATTCAAACGCTGATTAACTTTGGAGACTTAACCAAGTCCAAACTAAGGAAATTTCCAAATTTCTCGGCCTTGTCATTGATAATAATTATTTCAAACACAAGTCAACCGTATATAAGCAGCTCACCGGATGTCCCATGAGATCTCCTCTTTCAGGCCAACTCGCCGACGTTGTCCTGCGTAACCTCGAAAATCATGGGATCGATCAGCGATCATGCAAACCTTTCTTTGGGCCAGATTTGCAGACGATGTGTTTCTCATTTCGGAATACTCAGAGCAAGAACTCGTCAATTTCTTCCAACAGCTCAATTCCTTTTTACCCTACCATTTCATTCACACAGGAGAGTGAGGTAGACAGAACCCTCCCATTTCTGGACCTTAATATTCGGCGAACTACCAAGGCACTCTAACCACCAGTTTTTTCCTCAAATCTGGTTCCCCCCCCCCCTTATTTCCTTCGATGCTTTGTTCCCCCAAAATTTAAAAATTGCCTTTTTCTACTTTGCATTTTATCGAACTTTGAGCTCCTGTGATTCCCCAACCAATCTGCGAAACGAAATCCACTTTATCGTTGCCCCGGGCACAATGCTGGTTATACTAATATCTTCATCAACAGAATTCTTCACAACGCTAAGGATAAATTTCACAATCTCCCAATAACACTCCTCCAAGCACAGCGTAACTTCACCCCTTTGTTAGCAACCTCCTAAAACTATTTAACCTAAAAGTTCCTTTCAAAACTCCACCGAATCTATTTAAAATTCTAAAACATGACAGAGACCCCATTAACAAGGCGGACAAAGGCGGAATCTACTCCAGTCCCCTCACCACCATTTCGCACGCCGATACCCCTCCTGTCTATGTCGGCAGCACTACACGCATCCTAAAACAAAGGATAGACAAGCATTAACGAGATATGAGAAACAAAATTTCACGAACCGCCCTTGCTAAAGTCTCCCTTGATGGCAAGGTATTCCCCCATTTCGACTCTGCATTAATTGTCTCCACCCCCTGCTCCAAAACTCAAGTTATGTTCCGTAAAATCCTTGAAAATGTTCGCCTTTCGAGGCAGATGTTGCAACTCGAACACACCTCTTCCTACATGACATCCCGGCCACACCCCCACCATTGGCCAACCGGCTGCCCCCCTCCTCCACGCTGCACACTAGTAACTCGACACTTCAACTGCCCAGCATTGTTCCTCTGAACTTAGTGACCAGCACGTGGTTAAACGGCTCACTGCTCTGCGCCTCTGGCTGGCAACAAGGGATTACATCTAAGTGATACTGACATATCTAAGTGATACTGACATATAAGCCGTGGCCCCGTGTGCGGGAGAGCCATACCTGTGCACGTTAAAGAACACGCTACCGTTTCCAAGCCCACCTAGTGACTTTTGCTCCACTAGCATGCCGAAACGTCCTTCCGTTGCAGGACTCTCGTCATCGAAAATATCTGCAAGAAAAGGCATTATTTGTGCTTATCCTAACCTTTCACCAACGATCCGCCTCTCCAAGGAACTGCACGCTGCCCTGAAGATGACTGCTGAGTGTAGTCGAAAGCGCTTGGCTCCTACAGTCATGTAAATAGCACATTGCAGTACTTGTGTGAATTAATTTAACTGGCAAAAAAGCGTTATCCATTTTTATGAGTTAATAATGATGCCGTAAAATCGTTTATCGATTTACTAATCACATTCTCTATATTTTTATTAATGTAAGTTAATGAAAAAATAAATAAAATTAAAGCAGATGTTATTAAAGCCCTCAACAGATGCTGGACACATAAATCTTACAGGAACCTATCAGTACAATACCTTGTCTTTTATGCAGAGCTTGAACCGAAGTTCCTAAGATCAATAGCCAAGCAAGCAAACCATTCTGCCACCAGGACGCTGATGAATAAATGATTATTAAAATAAATTAGGGGAAATTGCACGCCCAGGTCTCCCCTCCTTTTTTACTATGAGATAACTCATATTTATATATACAGGTACTGGACTGAAAAATGGAAATAGTTTCACGTCATATCAATAGATAATCACATTCAGAACTCAATGGGCGGGGGTGGCTCAGTCGGTAGTCCGCCAGGCTCGTAATCTGTACTTCTCAGGTTCGAGTCCCAGCTGGGTCAGCGTTGAGATTTATCTCCGCAAAATTACCCCGCCCTATCCACGGTCAGTAGGGGACACCGATGGGCTTGGAAAGGTCGCCGTCCGTCGGATGGGACGTTAAGCCGTGGCCCCGTGTGCGGGAGAGCCATACCCTGTGCACGTTAAAGAAAACGCTGGATGGCCTTGACGGGAGGCTACCATCTGTCTCCCAACAGCTGTTCCAGTGGGTCCTCTCCCCCAACCTTCTCTGAGCCTTCGGGGTCCATGTGACCTGGCCATTTAGCTCATGGTGTGCAAAAAAAAAGTGGCGCTCCATAGGTAAAACAACCCAACTCAGAACTCAATAACTTCCTCAACATGACTTTTAGTGAAAAACAAATATCTGAATATTAAGACCTGAATCAAATTTGGCTAATTCCATATTTTAAAGAGCATTTTTTCAGTATTCAAAGAGTTATGAACGCTTGAATGTTTAACAGGCTACGAAAAATGACCCTAAATTTTAATTAACCCATTAAAAGAGATTAAAAGATCAATAATTGGTCCAATGCGCCCTGCACTCAACTAGAGGCAGCTATGATCTCTGATCTCTTAACCTGCTTTAATTAAATTTTGGGGTCAATTTTTTTCTAGCCTGCTAAATATATTTCAGCATTCATAACTCTTTGAATACTGAACAAATATTGTTTAAAGTCGAGATTTAGACAGATTTCATTGAGATCTTTATCTTCGGACATATTTTTTTTAAGGTCATACTGAAGATGTTATTGATCTCTGATTGTGATTTTCTTTTGAGATAACGTGGAACTGTTTCCATTTTTCTGTCCAATACCTGTATATAATACAAAGACCATTTCCCCCTGAGGATACACAGGTATGCCACGTATCCCCACCTGTTTTGTAGTTCCCAGGTACGAGTCCCAGCTGGGTCAGCGTTGAGATTTATCTCCGCAAAACTCTCCGCCCTGCCCACGGTCAGTAGGGGACACCGATGGGCTTGGAAAGGCCGCCGTCCGTCGGATGGGACGTTAAGCCGTGGCCCCGTGTGCAGGAGAGCCATACCCTGTGCACGTTAAAGAACACGCTGGATGGCCTTGACGGGAGGCTACCATCTGTCTCCCAACAGCTATTCCAGTGGATCCCCTCCCCCATCCTTCTCTGAGCCTTCGGGGTCCATGTGACCTAAAATTTGCCCATGGTGTGCAAAAGAGTGCCGCTCAGAGGTAAAACAACCCAACCCCACCCCACCTGTTTTCATCAGTAAAAAATAAAATTTAATTATCATCTTTTAGTTGAGAGTTTGTTAATAAAAGTTTTTTAATGTTCATTTGGTGATATTTATTTTTACCCTATTTTCGACTGGACTACAATTCCAGTGTCGACACTAAAAGCAAAGACAGAAATCGAGATATTCCTCAGAATTCATAACTCAAATTTGAAATTTTTTATTACTTTTTTGAATGTGATTTCGTTAATTCTTTTGTAATATTCATTTGTATTTCATTATAACTTCCCAATAAATAAAATGAAATTATATTAAAATACATGTTTAACTTCTTTCATGCACTTGGACCATTTTCTGAACCTCCCCGTTCCTCGACTCTCAAAATAGAATTGTTGCAAGGTCACAGTTATCCCCACAATTTTTCCCAGACAAGACGTAATGTATAATACTAATTTCCAATAATATTTGCTTTAAAAATCATGAAATATTTTCACTCATAGATTACGAAACATCAAATACCGTATAGTCGATCCCCTTCAATGAATAGGAAACATCCAGTACTGGAATGGCGTTCCGGTTCACTAATTTAAAAACATCGAGTACCGAACGGCGTTACAGTTTAGTGATTTGCAAACATCGAATACCAGAACAGTGTTCCGGTTCAGTGTTTTGGAAATATAGATTACCGGAATAGCGTTCAGATTTAGTTGTAGCATTCCTCCTAGTAATTGGGGCGGGGGTGGCTCAGTCGGTAGCGCGCCAGACTCGTAATCTGTATTTCCCAGGTTCGAGTCCCAGCTGGGTCAGCGTTGAGATTTATCTCCGCAAAATTCGCCGCCCTGCCCATGGTCAGTAGGGGACACCGATGGGCTTGGAAAGGCCGCCGTCCGTCGGATGGGACGTTAAGCCGTGGCCCCGTGTGCGGGAGAGCCATACCCTGTGCACGTTAAAGAACACGCTAGATGGCCTTGACGGGAGGCTACCATCTGTCTCCTAACAGCTGTTCCAGTGGGTCCCTTCCCCCAACCTTCTCTAAGCCTTCGGGGTCCATGTGACCTGACCATTTAGCCTATGGTGTGCAAAAAAGTGCCGCTCAGGGGTAAAACAACCCAACCCATCCTCCTAGTAATTGCTTCTCCTACTCAAAAGTCACGCTTCGCCACTGCATACGTCGAATAGTTTTGATCATAATAGGAACCGTTCGTTACCCTGCATATATTCAATCAGCATTCCACTTTTTACCAGATATATCCTGCAGCATATCTCTTCTTACTTGCTCAGTTTCATCTCTTTCTCTGGCTTCCAAATGATTCAGGTCTAGAATTTTGTTCATGTAAATATAATTCTTTACAAAGCTGCACAAGAAAAATATCAAGGGGTGTTAATTTTGGTTGGGTTGTTTTACCTCTGAGCGGCACTTTTTTGCCCACCATGGGCTAAATGGCCAGGTCACAGGGACCCCGAAGGCTCAGAGAAGGTTGGGGGAGGGGCCCCACTGGAACAGCTGTTGGGAGACAGATGGTAGCCTCCCGTCAAGGCCATCCAGCGTGTTCTTTAACGTGCACAGGGTATGGCTCTCCCACAAACGGGGCCACGGCTTAACGTCCCATCCGACGGACGGCGGCCTTTCCAAGCCCATCGGTGTCCCCTACTGACCGTGGGCAGGGCGGAGAATTTTGCGGAGATAAATCTCAACGCTGACCCAGCTGGGACTCGAACCTGGGAACTACAGATTACGAGCCTGGCGCGCTACCGACTGAGCCACCCCCGCCCAAGGGGTGTTAAATAAGGCTTCATGTTGTCCATAGAATTGAACCATCCCTACCAATATATTTTTCAGGAAAAGGATATGGTAAGAAGTGGAATATTTATTGGACATATGCATGGTCACGAACACATGTGCAAACTCACTAATCAAGTTCAAAACTATTTGAGGTAATATTTCCATTAAAACATTTCTTCAATATGTATATAATTCTTTTACATGTTGGGTCTCGAATCCTCGCCATTATTGTTCGTACACAGTGTATTACCTACTTGTTTCATTCCATAGGGTATCCGAAAATGCACCCGAATTATTTAACTTTGCCCTATGACCTCTCATCTTTGGCCATGACTAACTGCCCTCTCTTCATAGCTGAGGTTCAGCAACAAAATCTTCAAAGCAGACTCTTCTCCGCTCAAGGATTTCACGGATCAATTCCCACATACTAGAAAATCAGTCAACTATGAGAGAACGTAGACTTTAAGTGTTTCCTCCGTAATGCTCTTCTAGAATAGGGGACTTTTTTATGTGCTCAAACTAGAAGAAAAATCTTTTTCGGAAAAAAAAATAAGCAATAAAGAAAAGTTTTTTATATCGCAAAATTCGAGGAACATCAACACTAGTGTTCCTTCTCGAGAATTTCTCGAGAAAAAAAGTATAATTTTTTTTTCTCATTTCTCCAGAAATTTATTTCTTGGAATCGATATCGAAATTATTGTTGTTTTTATCAACAATTTTTAACGCTCCATGTTTACTGTTTTTATTGCAACACCTGGAAATTTTATAAATATAATTTTATTTACAACTTCTTAAGTAATAAAAATACTTAAGAATTTTTAAGTAATAAATGCTTAAAATCTTGCGCAGTTGAGAAGTTTGTTTTTGTTCTTTTCTAAATATTTAAAATTAATTCATTTGGTTTTGTGTTTTTAGCCCATAAAGATGAGCAAATTTTATAAGAACTGCTGGTCACATTTCAAGAAGAATAGTTCGGTTGTTTTACTTCTGAGCGGCACTTTTTTGCACACCATGGGCTAAATGGCCAGGTCACATGGACCCCGAAGGCTCAGAGAAGGTTGGGGGAGGGGACCCACTGGAACAGCTGTTGGGAGACAGATGGTAGCCTCCCGTTAAGGCCATCCAGCGTGTTCTTTAACGTGCACAAGGTATGGCTCTCCTTCACACGGGTCCAGGGCTTAACGTTCCATCCGACGGACGGCGGCCTTTCCAAGCCCATCGGTGTCCCCTACTGACCGTGGGTAGGGCGGGGAATTTTGCGGAGATAAATCTCAACGCTGATCCAGCTGGGACTCGAACCTGGGAACTGCAGATGAAGAGCTTGGCGCGCTACCGACTGAGCCACCCCCTCCCCACCGTTGAGTGTCTGATCAGAGAAGATTCTACATTGTTAATTGCAGAAGAAGCCTTAAAATTTTTGTTTTCGAAATTAGAGAAGGTTAACAATCATGGGCGTCCGCAAAAAATTTCCAAGGGAGGGGGGGTGCAAAACTAGGAGACAAATAATTACATCAATAAATTTTTATTTAATTATTTAATTTTTTAGGTTTTTTTCCTCACAAGTAGATTATAGAATACAGTATTGCATCAATACAAAAACACATACATAATGTATATAAATTAATTACGTTTAAATTGTTACGATTATAATTTGTGGAATATTTTATTAGATCCCAGGGGGGAGGGGCAAGTACCTCGTTACCCCCCCCCCCTGCGGACGCCCATGTTAACAATGAACTAAGTAAGGAGCTTCTTATTGTAATTAAAGAAGAAAGAAGTAAAAGAAAAAAACAATAGCATCATATTTCTTTATAAATTTTTACAAAATCCCACTTGCGAAGAAAAAGATACATTTTTTAGACTAGTATCGAAAAATGAAATTTACAAAATTGATAAAGAAATGTTAAATAGATATTTTGCTAGTTGTCAACAGTTTGATACTGACGAAGAAGGGGCGGGGGTGGCTCAGTCGGTAGCGCGCCAGGCTCGTAATCTGTAGTTCCCAGGTTCGAGTCCCAGCTGGGTCAGCGTTGAGATTTATCTCCGCAAAATTCCCCGCCCTGCCCACGGTCAGTAGGGGACACCGATGGGCTTGGAAAGGTCGCCGTCCGTCGGATGGGACGTTAAGCCGTGGCCCCGTGTGCGGGAGAGCCATACCCTGTGCACGTTAAAGAACACGCTGGATGGCCTTGACGGGAGGCTACCATCTGTCTCCCAACAGCTGTTCCAGTGGGTCCCCTCCCCCAACCTTCTCTGAGCCTTCGGGGTCCATGTGACCTGGCCATTTAGCCCATGATGTGCAAAAAAGTGCCGCTCAGAGGTGAAACAACCCAACCCAACTGACGAAGAAGATGTTAATGAAATTCCGATCAATGGAAATGAAGAATTTTCTCTTGAAGAACAATTAAATTTATCTATAACAGAAAGTGTGAGAGAAGTGAAACCTGGTGTTACTTGACAAATTTTGGTTGGTTGCTCTGAGCGGCACTTTTTTTGGTTTACCTCTGAGCGGCACTTTTTTGCACACCATGGGCTAAATGGCTAGATCACATGGACTCCGAAGGCTCAGAGAAGGTTGGGGAAGGGGACCCACTGGAACAGCTGTTGGGAGACAGATGGTAAGCCTGCCGTCAAGGCCATCCAGCGTGTTCTTTAACGTGCACAGGTATGGCTCTCCTGCACACGGGGTCACGGCTTAACGTCCCATCCGACGGACGGCGGCCTTTCCAAGACCATCGGTGTCCCCTACTGACCGTGGGCAGGGCGGGGAATTTTTGCGGAGATAAATCTCAACGCTGACACAGCTGGGACTCGAACCTGGGAACTACAGATTACGAGCCTGGCGCGCTACCGACTGAGCCACCCACGCCCCCTACTTGACTATTAAACAAGAATTTCATATATTTCAAACAACAGGTACAAGAACAACAAATTTGGAACTACTTAGAGATGCTCTGTCCACAATAAAGCCTACGTCTACTCAAAATGAACGTAATTTTTCTATTGCTAAAGATTTTTTTACGAAGAAGTGAAATCGATTGTCCGATAAAACTTTGGATGCGCTATGTTTTTTGAAAAATTATTTCAAAGTTGAACCATAAACGCATTAAATTTTGTTTTGCAATCATTTTTTTTATCTGCATATTGTATTTTGTGTTAAAATAATAAATAAAATATATGAATTCAGTATTAAGAAGTGATATTTCATTGTTATATAACCTTTGAAACTGAATTTAAGCGGGTTAGGTTGGGTTGTTTTACCTCTGAGCGGCACTTTTTTGCACACCATGGGCTAAATGGCCAGGTCACATGGACTCCAAAGGCTCAGAGAAGGTTGGGGGAGGGGACCCACTGCAACAGCTGTTGGGAGACAGATGGTAGCCTCTCGTCAAGGCCATCCAGCGTGTTCTTTAACGTTGGGTTGTTTTACCTCTGAGCGGCACTTTTTTGCACACCATGGGCTAAATGGCCAGATCACATGGACCGCGAAGGCTCAGAGAAGGTTGGGGGAGGGGACCCACTGCAACAGCTGTTGGGAGACAGATGGTAGCCTCCCTTCAAGGCCATCCAGTGTGTTTTTTATCGTGCACAGGTTATAGCTCTCCCGCACACGAGGCCACGGCTTAACGTCCATCTGTCGGACGGCGGCCTTTCCAAGTATATCGGCCTACTGACCATGGGCAGGGCGGGAAATTTTGCGGAGATAAATCTCAACGCTGACCCAGCTGGGAGAATTTAAGCATGAAAATGTTATTTATATATTATATAAGAATTCTCGAGATTTCTTGAGAAATATGAGGTAAATTTTTCTTTTGTCGAGAAGTAAAAACTATCGAGAAATCTTAAACACTAATCAACACGATAAAAATGGCTCGGTGTTGGAAAATGTTTCCTTATAAATTATCGGAGAGCGAGTTTCTAAAAAAGTAACAAAATTACTATAATTTTTTTTTCTTAATCAGCTTTTTAGTGGTCGTTAATTATTTAATATACCATAAAAATGATTAATTTTAACTACTTGAAAATATGATAGCTAAATTGAGATTTCCTAATGTGGTAACGCCCCAGGCTTGTAATCTGCAGTTCCCATATTGGAGTTCCACCTCAGTCAACTTTGAGATTTATCAGTGCTAAAATCTGACCATATCCTATGCCAGAAAGGGGAGAGCGATGATCTTGGAAAGACCGCCGTCCCTTGGATCGGATTCAAAGCCGTGGTTCCTTGTGCAGGAGAGCCGTACCCTGTGCACTTTAAAGAATCTACTGAATGGCCTTGATGGGAGGCTTTCCTCTGTCTCCTAGCAGTTGTCCAGTGGGTCCCCTTAGCCCAACCTTCTCTGAATATTTGGGGTTGGGTTGGGTTGTTTTACCTCTGAGCGGCACTTTTTTGCACACCATGGGCTAAATGGCCAGGTCACATGGACCCCGAAGGCTCAGAGAAGGTTGGGGGAGGGGACCCACTGGAACAGCTGTTGGGAGACAGATGGTAGCCTTCCGTCAAGGCCATCCAGCGTGTTCTTTAACGTGCACAGGGTATGGCTCTCAAACACACGGGGCTGCGGCTTAACGTCCCATCCGACGGACGGCGGCCTTTCCAAGCCCATCGGTGTCCCCTACTGACCGTGGGCAGGCGGGGAATTTTGCGGAGATAAATCTCAACGCTGACCCAGCTGGGACTCGAACCTGGGAACTACAGATTACGAGCCTGGCGCGCTACCGACTGTGCCACCCCCACCCCTGAATATTTGGGGTCCCTGTGTCCTGGCCATTTAGCCCATCGCAGGCAAAAAAAAAGTACCTCTCATAGGTAGGATAACTCAAATCCTACATGTACGAAATAAGTGTTGAATTTTGGGTAAAGGAGATGGCTCTTAATCTGCAGTTCCCATTTCGAGACCTAACTGTGTCAGAGTTTAGATTTATGTCCGCTAATTCCCACTCTGTCTGAGTACGATAGAGAGTACTCGTAATATCATTGTACAATTTCAACCAGTGGTGTAACAAAGCGGAAGGAGGTTACGTTTATAAACCTTGAATGAAAAAGAAAAAGTCGATTGAAACATTCCTGAGGAGCATGGAGATCCAAATGTTGATTAAAGCATTCCTGAGAGCGTAGAGGCTCAAATCTTGATTAAGGCATTCCTGAGTGCATAGAGGCCCAAATGTTGATTAAACATGTCTGAGAGCGTGGAGGACCAATTATTGATTAAAGCATCCCTGAGAGCATGGAGGTCCAAATGTTGATTAAAGCATTCCTGAGAGCATGGAGTTCCAAATGCTGATTAAAGCACTGCTGAGAGCGTGTACGGCTGAATGTTGATTAAAGAATTCCCAAGAGCGTATAGGTTCAAATGTTGATTAAAGCATTCCTAAGACCATAGAGGTTCAAATATTGTTTAAAGCATTCCTGAGTGCATAGAGGTCCAAATGTTGATTAAATATTCCTAAGAGCGTGGCGGTCCAAATGTGGATTAAAGCATTCCTGAGAGCGTGGATGTTCAAATATTTGATTAACCCTTTCAGGACCATAAGGTTTCTAAGAGTAAATATTAGTATGTAACTGTTTATTTTAGTTTGTTTAGACGTAAAATAAATAAAAATCATAAGAAAAATACATAACAATGTGTAGTTTTTTTGGAATTTTATGGAAAATATTTTTCCCAATGGACTATAAAGGTAACACAAATTATAGTTAGGCTTATTATGCAATGTCTTTTATTTATTGGTTTATTAGAACAAATGTTAACTAAAATAATACAAAATTATGAAATAAAATTACTATACAAAACGATGTGCTAATTATGATATTCTGCGAAGCAATTTCTTTTGGTAGTGAGGCAAAGATGGACATTGCACATAGTACATATATTATGCGTCCTGACAGTTCTGTTTAAGTTTTCTAAACGTTCCCGTTTACGTAATTGCGTTCGGCATACGTTCTATTTTGACATTCTGTATAAAAAATGCAGATAAGGTTATAATTAAATACGACAATCACCAATTTTAAAATGGGAAAAATGTTTCCCTTGGTCGTGAAAGGGTTAAAGCATTCCTTAGAGCGTAGAGGTTCAAATGTTGTTTAAAGCATTACTGAGTGCATAGAGGTCCAAATGTTGATTAAAGCATTGCTGAGAGCGTGGATGTTCAAATGTTGATTAAAGCATTCCTATGCGCGTAGAGGTTCAAATGTCCGAAGTCTTATTTGTTTCAAATTCTTATTAACTTCTACGTTCTTAGGAATGCTAAATTTTTTCTAATGCTTAATTTAACTCTAAGGAATACTTAAGACTTTGACCAAAAGTTCAAAGTCTATATTTGGCCTTCGTGTAGGGCCAAATGTCTTTTAAAGCATTGCTGAGGGCGTGTAAGGCTGAATATTGATTAAAGCATTCCTGAGTGCATAGAGGTCCAGATGTTGATTAAAGCATTCCTGAGAGCATGATGTTGATGAAAGCATTCCTTTCAGGAATGCAATCCAAATATTAATTTAAACATTGCTGAGAATGGTGGTGTCCAAATGATGATTTAAGAATTCCTAAGAGAAGTGAGTCCAAATGTTGATTAAAACATTCTTGACTGTATCGATGAAATGAGAAGGGTGGTCCATAGTACAGAAACTCTTCTACCCAAACTACACCAGTTAAGTTTGGAGTCCATAAAATATGACACCAGTTTACAATCTGTACCTGAATCTTGGACATCTTAATTGGTGAGTTACATTTGTAGTTAACAAGGTTATCATCCAATAGGACAATTTCGGACTCACTGTACTTCATAGAGTGAAGAATTCGCTATATCTTTGATAACAGTACCTTCCTAAAAGGGTCTGATTTGGCTCAGTCGCAAAAGAAAGAGGACATGATGGACTGGAAAGGTATCCTTAGTCGGATGGGTTCTAAAGATGTGGCCCGTGTATAGGAGAGTCATACTCTGTGCAAGTTAAAGAACTCACTGTATGGCCTTGATGGGAGGCTTTCATCCACTTAACAGCTCTACAGTGGGTCCACTTCCACCCATCTTCTCCAAGTCTTCGGGGTCCTTGTGACCTGTCCGTTTAGTGCATTGCTTGCGAAAAAACGCCTCCCAGAGGTAAAACAAGCCAGGGAACAAGGATTTCAAAAGTTCAGAGTTTTGTTTAGGAAGCTCTTCCATTGCACAGCTGTTGGTATTTTGAAAGCCATCCAGCGTGATCGTAAACGTGCGCAGATTATGGTTGTCATGCACCCAGCACAAGAGCATAACATCCAATCCGATGGACAAACAATCTTCTCTTCAGCCCTTGAATCACAGAGAGCAGGCGGTTAGTAATGAACATTCTCAACCAAATTGGGAGTGAAAAATGGAGCTGCAAAAAGAGCACTGTGAGCTACTCAATCAGCCAATCCCGCCATAGGAAAAATCTATCTAAACAAAATGTATTAAAAATGCGATTTATAATAATTATGCATCGAAGTTCTATGTAAAACATTGTAAAATTTATAAAAATTAATCTACAGAAAACTCTTGAAATTCCCCTTGAAGAAACACTTTTTCTCTCAAATTCTTACTAGCAGTTACGATTTAAAAAAAAGTTTCCTGAAAGTATATATTGCGAAATATTGATGTTAAAAATTGCGTAAAAATATTTAATTTTTGATATAAAACAAATTTAAATTTTTTCTTATTACGATAACATTGGTTTTCAGGCTAACAATTCGTCCAGGAGTCCCATGGTTTCAAATGCCCACTGTCCCGAAGGTAAACAAACACTCATTATTTGAATAAGACTTTGAATCCTTAATTTAGAAATGTAATTATCTCTCTGGAATACTAATGATGGAAACTATGCAAGGTCTAGTTGGTAACAAACATTAGAATTTAAACACACATTCAAAAAGAAAATTCTTTGACAAATTACATCTGCATTTCTTAACATTTTAAAGCATAGTTCGATGTATTATCATTTACCTACTCGAATGCTTTTAACAAATTAACATCTTCAACTAAAGGCATTTGAAATTGCGCTAATTATTCAGTTTGCAAGTATTTACCTGAAATTACTTTAGGAAGTGAGAGTTTACTTTTCTAACATCGTTTTGTTCAGAGCTTTTAAATTTACAGTTAAAGCTACTCGAGACATGCATTGCTGTGCACTGTTATACTTTTATATTTCTGCTTCAGTAATTTTAAAAGAAGTTTCTCTTATTTTCAGTCCAGTTACTTGCACTTTCCAGGATATTATTTTCGGTAGCTTTAATTAAGCGGACTGAATAGTAAAAGTTTAACAATTGTAAACAAATTTCTCTCTAAAGGTGTCTATTCTTTCTTGTGCATAAATTATTGGATTTTGCAAAATAAATCTTTATCAGGAAATTTTATTTCAGTAAATTATTTGGAATAAGAACAGATTCACCTGAATAAATTATTTGGAATAAGAACAGATTCAGGTTCATTTGAATAAATTATTTGGAGTAAAAACAGATTCAGGTTCATCTGAATAAATTATTTAACGTAATCATTGAGTCTGGCTCATATTAATAAATTATTTGGAACAAACACAGTTTCAGGTTCATCTGAATAAATTATTTGGGGAAAACACAGTTTCAGGTTCACCTGAATAAATTATTTGGAGTAAGAACAAATTCAGGTTCATCTGAATAAATTATTTGGGGAAAACACAGTTTCAGGTTCACCTGAATAAATTATTTGGAGTAAGAACAAATTCAGGTTCATCTGAATAAATTATTTAACGTAATCATTGAATCTGGCTCATATTAATAAATTATTTGGAGTAAACACAGTTTCAGGTTCATCTGAATAAATTATTTGGAGTAAAAACAGTTTCAGGTTGCTAAAGTAACTGATTTCGGATCAGAAAGGTATCTGATAGTTTAATCGAAAACTAAGAGGAGGTAAGAGTTCAAGATACTTGAGAATAATGAAAGAATCACAAATGAAAAATTTGGGATTCGAGTTTTAAAGCAAGTGTGAAATCCTCACAGACCTTCTACTATGGCATATAAACTGACAGGCTCCTGTCAGACCTCTGTGGCAAGCAGCTGCTTGAGGGGGTATTTTTTTTTGTGAAACTATTTTTATGTGATGTAAACGTGTTTTAACTACTCTTCCTGAATTAGCTCATCGGTGTTTAGTTGATTTATTATTAAGTATTAGCTGCATTTTGAGATAATACACTGTCGATTCTTGTCTGTGTAACCCAATCTCAGTGGGACGGGGGTGGCTCAGTCGGTAGCGCGCCAGGCTCGTAATCTGTAGTTCCCAGGTTCGAGTCCCAGCTGGGTCAGCGTTGAGATTTATCTCCGCAAAATTCCCCGCCCTGCCCACGGTCAGTAGGGGACACCTATGGGCTTGGAAAGGCTGCCGTCCGTCGGTTGGGACGTTAAGCCGTGGCCCAGTGTGCGGGAGAGCCATACCCTGTGCACGTTAAAGAACACGCTGGATGGCCTTGACGGGAGGCTACCAACTGTCTCCCAACAGATTCCAGTGTTCCAGTGGATCCCCTCCCCCAACCTTCTCTAAGCCTTCGGGGTCCATGTGACCTGGCCATTTAGCCCATGGTGTGCAAAAAAGTGCCGCTCAAAGTTAAAACAACCCAACTCATTGTGTGCAAAAAAAAAGTGCTGCTCACAGGTAAAAAAAAACAACTGAAAAACACTCCAGCCAATTGTTATTCTATTTACAGACCTTCTAATCAGAGAGGTAAAAATGTAAATAAAAATCTTCGGGAAGTTTCTGGCACAGTTTTCCGCTCCAAGGCGTTAAAAGGCAAAGTCTCTCTAAACGCACTAAAACTCTACTCTCACTGCACCAAATGAACGAAAAATATCTCCTAAAAGTCTTTGAATACATTTCTGAAGAAAATAATAATGCCCTTAAGCCATCACATATAATAAGATTCCAAATACTGTGTTTTTCATGCTATTTGCATCTTCCCAGGGTTTTGTTCGCATGGTCTGTCTCTGTTATCGATTAGATTGCAGGATGCCTCAAGGCACTCTTCCTATGTCTCCGGAGAATTATGGCAAGCACACAACTGCCAATCACGAAGGACTACCGAGGATTAGCATCACCTCCTATAACACGGTTACGAAAACCGCAGTGAAGCGCTGTTCGGTAATGTCTAATGATCTAGCATGATTGTGTAACCGTTAACCGTATTCATTTGTAACTAGGCTGTCATGGCGATACGGAAAATTCGATTATTTTGCGAACCGAAAAACAGTGTAACGAAAACGGGTCAAGTTTCGAATGATGAAAGGAATTAATATTTCGTTATCTCGTAATGAGGGGCGGGGGTGGCTCAGTCGGTAGCGGGCCAGGCTCGTAATCTGTAGTTCCCAGGTTCGAGTCCCAGCTGGGTCAGCGTTGAGATTTATCTCCGCAAAATTCCCCGCCCTGCCCACGGTCAGTAGGGGACACCGATGGGCTTGGAAAGGCCGCCGTCCGTCGTATGGGACGTTAAGCCGTGGCCCCGTGTGTGGGAGAGCCATACCCTCTGCACGTTAAAGAACACGCTGGATGGCCTTGACGGGAGGCCATCAAGCGTGTTCATCATCTGCGTTCCACCATCTGTTTCCCAACAGCTGTTCCAGTGAGTCCCCTCCCCGAACCTTCTCTGAGCCTTCGGGGTCCTTGTGACCTGGCCATTTAGCCCATGGGGTGCAAAAAAGTGCCGCTCAGAGATAAAACAACCCAACCCATCTCGTAATGAGTATTTAGGATATTAATTCGGTTAAAGGTAGGTTGTTAACATTGAGGGGTCATGTTTGTTTTACTCTTTTTGAAATGGAGTACTGATTAAATTCATCATATATATATATACACCGAAGAGCCAAAACATTATGACTACCTGCCTAATATGATGTTGGTCCTCCACATGTCGCCAAAATAGCTCTTACCCGGAGAATCATGAAAGCTACAAGATTTCTAAAGATGTCTTGTGGTATGTAGTACACGTTACAAGCATATCCTTTAACTCTTGTAAGTTACGTGGTTAAGTCGCCGCAGATTGGCTATGCTGTTCCAATACAAACCACAGATGCTCGATTGATGTCTGGGGAATTTGGAGGCCAGGACAATACCTGGAGGTCTTCATGTTCCTCGGACCATTCTCGAACAATCCGGGCAGTGTGGAATGGCGGATTATCCTGCTGAAAGAAGGTACCAGTAGAGGGGAATACTGTTGCCATGAAAGGATGTGCCTGGTCTGCAATTATGTTTAGGTAGGTGGTAGACGTCATAGTTTCCTGCATATGAGTGACTGGACCCAGGGATTCCCTGCAGAACATTATCCAAAGCATTACACTTCCTCCATCAGCTTTTTTCGTCCCACTGTGCATCCTAATGCCAACACTTCCCCAGGATTGTTTTGGATTGTTTTACCTCTGAGCAGCACTTTTTTGCACACCATGGACTAAATGGCCAGGCCACAAGGACCCCGAAGGCTCAGAGAAGGTTGGGGGAGGGGACCAACTAGAACAGCTGTTGGGAGACAGATGGTAGCCTCCCGTCAAGGCCATCCAGCGTGTTCTTTAACGTGCACAGGGTATGGCTCTCCCGCACACGGGGCCACGGCTTAACGTCCCATCCGACGGACGGCGGCCTTTTCAAGCCCATCGGTGTCCCCTACTGACCGTGGCAAGGCGGGGAAATTTTGTGGAGATAAATCTCAACGCTGACCCAGCTGGGACTCGAACCTGGGAACTACAGATTACGAGCCTGGCGCGCTACCGACTGAGCCACCCCCGCCCCTCTTCCCCAGGTAAACGACGCACATGTACCCAGCTGTCCACATGGTGCAACAGGAAACGAGATTCATCGGACCAAACGACTTTCTTCCAATCACCCAAGGTCCAGTTTGATGCTCACGTGCCCATTGTAGGCCCTTTCGACGGTGAACCGAGGTTAGCATGGGCACTCGGAACTGCCTGAGGCTACGCAGCCCCATTTTCAGCAGGGTTCGATGTACTGTGTGTTGTGACACATTATTCCCGTCACCAGCATTCAAATTAAGGGCGAGTTGAGCAACAGTATCCTTTCTGTTATACGGGATAGCCTTCGCTCACCTCTAGCATCGACGAGCCCCGGCCCACACCTTGCCAGCGGTTAGTGGTTTTTCTCTCACGCCACTTTTTGAAGGTACTACCACGTTTGACCGTGAGCACCCCATAAGCCTTGCCGTCTCAGAAATGCTCTGACCCAATTAGTCTGGCCATTATAATTTGTCTTTGTTAAACTCACCTAATTCCGCTGCCTCTCCCATCTGAAGAACAAGAATAACACGGATTAACAGAGCTCATTATCAGATGTTATTTATACCGTTTCATGACCACGATTGTAAGTGATTGCTGGCTGACTGACTGTCTGTCTGACAGAGGTTGTGTGCAAAAATCCAATCCTTGTGTGCAACCCTTCAGAGTTAAAAATAAGATCCAATTTAGATGGACTTTACCTTTGGCCAAAGGGTTGAGTTGTTTTACCTCTGAGCGGCACTTTTTTTGCACACAATAGCTAAATGGCCATGTTACGTGGACTCCGGAGTTTCAGGAGAAGGTTGGGGGAGGGGACCCACTGGAACAGCTGTTGGGAGACAGGTGGTAGCCTCCCGTCAAGGCCATCCAGTGTATTCTTTAACGTGCTCAAGGTATGGCTCTTCCGCACACCACGGAGACACGGCTTAACGTCCCATCCGACGGCGGCCTTTCTAAGTCCATCGGTGTCCCCTATTGACCGTGGGCAGGGCGTGAAGATTTGCGGAGATAAATCTCAATGCTGACCCAGCTGGGACTCGAACATGGGAACTACAGATTACGAGCCTGGCGCGCTACCGACTGAGCCACCCCGCCCCCTATGGCCAAAAGAACAAGAATGTACAAAATTTATTTTTTAACATTATTTCAGCAAAATTCAGCATGTAAAAAATTTAAATCTAGAAGCCGTGGCAAAAGTTGCGAATTTCTGAAACCTCAGAAGGAGGTAAAAAAAAGGAACCTAAAAAAAAAGGGCAATTTTTTTTATAAATACATCAAATGAATTGCGCCTGTGAAAATATTAAAAATGAGTGACTTGCGAATAACCCTTGTGAAATGTAGTAAGTGAAATTTGTAAAAATCAATAACCGAAGAATATTTTTTATATCTAAAGCCAAAAACGTTACATGTCTACAGACGACAATGTTTTGGTTTTTAAAGCTTCTTTTTTTTAAAGGAACCAATTCCTTTTTCCTAACTATGCCTCAATGCAAGATAATTCCAGGAACATGAAATAAATATCAATCAAATCTGGCTGGCTTCTTCCAATTTTCTGAACAAACATTTTTCCAATATTTTTTTTGGGAACATTTTTCCCATTTTTTAAAAATTTTACCAATTCACAGTACTAATTAAAAATTTATATTTTTTTTTCCTTAAAAAACATACTTTTTTTTGCTAATTCATGGCTCATTGAAACTGTATGTTTTCGTTTTTAAGTAAAAAATTTTTCATACGGTTCTTTAACAATAAATTTTTTTCCTAGTAGCTGTTCACTAAATTTGGGGGGCGGGGGTGGCTAAGTCGGAAGCGCGCCAGGCTCGTAATCTGTAGTTCCCAGGTTCGAGTCACAGCTGGGTCAGCGTTGAGATTTATCTCCGCAAAATTCCCCGCCTTTCCCACGGTCAGTAGGGGACACCGATGGGCTTGGAAAGGCCGCCGTCCGTCGGGACGTTAAGCCGTGGCCCCCTGTGCGGGAGAGCCATACCCTGTGCACGTTAAAGAACACGCTGGATGGCCTTGACGGGAGGCTACCATCTGTCTCCCAACAGCTGTTCCAGTGGGTCCCCTCCCCCAACCTTCTCTGAGCCTTCGGGGTCCATGTGACCTGGCTATTTAGCCCATAGGGTGCAAAAAAGAGCCGCTCAGAGAGGTAAAACAACCCAACCCGCATTCCCACAGACTTCCTATGGCGTATTAAACTGGCAGGCTCTTGTCAGACCTCTGTGGCAAGCAGCTGCTTGAGGGAATTTTTTTGAGCGAAAATAGATGACTGGATAATATTTGAAATAAAAAACACTAGCTTCGATGCATCGAGAACTCAATTCAATTTAATTAATAGTTTTAACGATGCAGAAATATTGATTTAAACTGTAAATATAATTTTCAAAAATTAAAAATAAGTAATAATAATAATAATAAAAATATTACATTAGCAAATTACTCAACTCTTTTTCTCCTTTTCAGAACAATATTTGAATTTTTCTTTTTATTATTGTTGCGGATATTTGCCCAAGCATCAAATTTGTTTCTGTCCCTTCGATAACTTGGCACTGATCGAGGAAGCGCTCATTTACTCATTTTTAAATTGTCAGTCTTGCCCTGTATGTCGGATTGAAATTTTTTTCGTTGAAATCCAATCACCTGAAAGCTTTGCAACGAGATGTTCCACCGAAGTTTAATTCCTTCTGATCTCTCGATTTCACTTCTACCCTTCGTTGAGAGAGAAGTGACATTCAATTAAAGTGAAGTAAGCGCTATCCTCCATCAGATGACGTGGAGCTATGATCCTTATCAGGGCTGCGTTGGAGACCCATTTTCTTTTGGTTCCAGCATCACGTTTCCTAAGATCACATAAATTGCACTGAACTGCCGCTGGAACAACTTGAACTAGGAGAACAACATTTTACCTCTGACGAATAAATAATTTTTTTTTTTTTTTTTTTTTTTTTCAGGGCGGCGGGGGGTGCTCAGTCTTTAGCGCGCCAGGCTCGTAATCTGCAGTTCCCAGATTCGAGTCCCAGCTGGGTCAGCGTAGAGATTTATCTCCGCAAAATTCCAAGCCCTGCCCACGGTCAGTAGGGGACACCGATGAGATTGGAAAGCCCGCCGTCCATCTGATGGGACGTTAAGCCGTGGTTCCGTGTGTGAGAGAGCCATACCCTGTGTACGTTAAAGAACACACTGGATGGCCTTGACGGGAGGCTACCATCTGTCTCCCAACAGATGTTCCAGTGGGTCCCCTCCCCCAACCTTCTCTGAAACTTCGGGGTCCTTGTGACCTGACCATTTAGCCCATGGTGTGCAAAAAAGTGCCGCTCAGAGGTAAAACAACGTTTTTAAGGGAAAGCGATAGTTGACTCAGCCGATAATGCAACGAGCTCACACTCTGCAGATCCAACGATAGATTATCAACTAATTGAAGCGTTGATATTTAGGTTGGGACGTATTTCTGAAGGGAATCATCCATCTGTTTCCTAACATCAGGCCATGAGTCTCGTTCGCATGGGCGTCCGCAGAGGGGGGGGGGGCAAACGAGGCCCTTGCCCCCCCCCCTCCTTGGGATCGAATAAAAAATTCCACAAATTATAATTGTAACAATTTAAACGTATTTAATTTATATACATTATGTATGTGTTTTTGTATTGATGCAATACTGTATTCTATAATCTACTTGTGAAAAAAACTCTAAAAAATTAAATAATAAAATAAAAATTTATTAATGCAATAATTACTTGTCTCCAAGTTTTGCACCACCCCCCCTGGAAAATTTTCTGCGGACGCCCATGCTCTTTCGAACAGCCTTCTCTTAGTCCTTGGGGGGTTTTGTGACGTAGCTGTTTGGCCCCCTGTGTGCAAAAAAAATCTGTCGTTCAGAGATAAATTAACTCAATCTTCCTAACAGCGCAACAAAAATTCAAAAAGTAAAGTAAAACGAAGGAACATTAGGTGTCGATAAAAAAAAACTTGTGCTAATGGATCGACTGAGCCCAGATGACTAATTAGCTATGAGTCAAAGATATCATGCGGTCTGAGTTGGGTTATTTTACCTCTGAGCGGCACTTTTTTGCACACCATGGGCTAAATGGCCAGGTCGCATGGACCCCGAAGGCTCAGACAAGATTGGGAGAGGGGACCCACTGGAATAGCTGTTGGGAGACAGATGGTAGTCTCCGGTCAATGCGATTCATCGTGTTCTTTAACGTGCGAATGGTTTGGCTTTCCGTACACGGGGCCATGGCTTTACGTCTCATCCGATGGACGGCGGCCTTTCCAAGCCCATCGGTGTCCCCTACTAACCGTGGACAGGGCGGGGAATTTTGCGGAGATTAATCTCAACGCTGTCCCAGCTGGGACTCGAACCAGGGAACTAGAGATTACGAGCCTGGCACGCTACCGACTGAGCCACCCCCGCGTAATCACGTAATGAAGACATTACATCCAAGCTGTCAAATTGAAATCATGTAGGTGACCAAAACAATTTCTTTTCGCTATGTTCCAGGCCGTTATTTTACTTGACGCAATCGTATAGGTTTAAAAATCAATATTATTTCAATATATGACGAGCCGCATTTTTTAATTTAAGCAATCATGTAGGTTCCAAATCTTCCCAGGTTCCAGTCCCAGCTGGGTCAGCGTTGATATTTATCTCCGCAAAATTTCCCGCCCTGCCCACGGTCAGTAGAGGACACCGATGGGCTTGGAAAGGCCGCCGTCCGTCGGATGGGACGTTAATCCGTTGCCCCGTGTGCAGGAGAGCCATACCCTGTGCACGTTAAAGAACACACTGGATGGCCTTGACGGGAGGATACCACCTGTCTCCTAACAGCTGTTCCAGTGGGTCCTCTCCGCCAACCTTCTCTGAGCCTTTGGGGTCTTTGTGACCTGGCTATTTAGCCCATGGTGTGGCTAAATTAGCCATTAGCCCAACCCAACGCTAGAAATTTCAACGAATTTCAATTTATACCACAAACTATTCCTATCGAACTTTTCTTATTAGCGATCAGCATTCCTCCATGTTCTGTTTTGTTTCGCCGCTTTCTTTACCAGAGATCTTTGTCCTTATCTTATTAAGCCTGACAATATGATATCGACGCATAATTCTTTCCATAGATGCAGTCTTGCGTGCCCTTGCAGCATCTTGGACAGCTAATGACGTGTGTGTTCCTGCGTCACGCGCACTGGGAGGGAAAGGGATGAGATCACACGCGTTTCGTGTTCGAGATGATGACGTCTTTGCGTCCGACCATCCCATACAGAAGAGAAGGATGGACATGGATAAGATAGGCTGCCTCTCCATTAACAGTTAATGGAGACGTGATCACTGCTGGAGATGTCTGGAAAGTGAGGACAGTAGACTGCTGCTAGTGATCAACTCCCCGTTTCGGCGGTGTCAGAGGTCACTGGTACTGTCTGGGGATGACGTCTTCGATTGAGCCGGAGGATAAGAAAACAAATAAAAGATGCTGATAACTAGAAAAAAACCTAGAGAGAGCAGCTTCGTCTCTGCCTGGGAGAACAACCAGAAAGGGCAGATTCTGCCTGGGAGTCATTTCTGGGAACATCCAAAATGGACAGCTTGTTTTTTTTCCCGCCTTCTATCTGCTTAGGAAACGGTCTCCTGTTTTTATGGTGCTGCATCCTGACATCAACGATGCAATGATGAAGTATAATCGTAATGACTTTTCTTCCAGAACAAGATTTTTTATGGCGTTCAAATGTGTTTTAGTTTTCTTTATAAGAAAAAGTTCTTTTTTTAACTTTAGCGTTTCTTTTTTTGCTGTTGTTAAGCAGTTTATAAAGTTTTGTAACAAATAATATCTAAATGAGCAGATTTAAATGATCAGAAGTGGGTTGTTTTACCTTTGAGTGGCACTTTTTTTGCACACAATGGGCTAAATGGGCAGGTCACAAGGACTCAGGGGAGGTTAAGGGGGAAGGAGACCCACTGGAAAGCTCTTAGAAGACAGATGGTAGCCTCGCGTCAAAGCCGTCCAGAGTGTTCTTTTCGACGGTTTTCTTCACGGCTTAACGTCCTATCCGACGGACGGTGGCCTGTCCAAGCTCATCGGTTCCCCTACTAACAGTGGACAGCGTGGGTTGTTTTGGGTTGTTTTACCTCTGAGCGGCACTTTTTTGCACACCATGGGCTAAATGGCCAAGTCACATGGACCCCGAACGCTCAGAGAAGGTTAGGGGAGGGGACCCACTGGAACAGCTGTTGGGAGACAGATGGTATCCTCCCGTCAAGGCCATCCAGCGTGTTTTTTAACGTGTACAGGGTATGACTCTCCCGCACACGGGGCCACGGTTTAACGTAACATCCGACGGACGGCGGCCTTTCCAAGTCCATCGGTGTCCCCTACTGATCGTGGGCAGGGCGGGGAATTTTGCGGAGATAAATCTCAACGCTGACCCGGCTGGGACTCGAACCTGGGAACTACAGATTAAGAGCCTGGCGCGCTACCGACTGCGCTACCCCCACCCCTAGGACAGCGTGGGGAGTTTTGGGGAGCTAAATCTCAACGCTGCCTCAAGTGGCCACAATCAAGTGCCTCAGGTGGTTTCAATCAATGAGATTACAAGTGTGGCGTGCTACAGACTGAGCCATTCCCACCCCTATACACGTTAAAGAACACGCTGGATGGCCTTGACGAGAGGCTACTATCTGTCTCCTAAGAGCTTCCCATGGGTCTCCTTCCTCCAACCTTCCCTGAGCCTTCAGGGTCCTTGTGACCTGATCATTTAGACATTTATGTGCAAAAAAGTGCCACTCAGAGATAAAACAATCCAACATTTCATAACAATTATGATATTTCACAGTAAAAATACGGCAGAGTAATGGAGATTTGGGTTGGGTTGTTTTATCTCTGAGCGGCACTTTTTTGCACACCATGGGCTAAATGGCCAGGTCACATGGACCTCGAAGGCTCAGAGAAGGTTGGGGGAGGGGACCCACTGGAACAGCTGTTGGGAGACAGATGGTAGCCTCCCGTCAAGGCCATCCAGCGTGTTCTTTAACGTGCACAGTGTATGGCTCTCTCGCACACGGTGCCACGGCTTAACGTCCCATCCGACGGACGGCGGCCTTTCCAAGCCCATCGGTGTCCCCTACTGACCGTGGGCAGGGCGGGGAATTTTTGCGGAGATAAATCTCAACGCTGACCAAGCTGGGACTCGAACCTGGGAACTACAGATTACGAGCCTGGCGCACTACCGACTGAGCCACCCCCGCCCAGAGTAATGGAGAATGAAGAAAATAATAATCGACAAAGCAACAGAGCGAAAAAAATAATGGAAAACGAAGATAATATTAACAACAGGATATTAAATCACATCTTTAACAAGAGAAATCACAATGGGATGGATAAGCAAGGGAGGCAACTAATCAACAATTTTGTAACAAAAGAAGCAGCGATTGCAACAAAGCGGAAGAGAATAACACAGCAAGATAACAACGCTATTTATGTGATGAAGGTTTTGTTTTTGGCGTTCTCGAGAGATATCTGTTTTCGTCGATGTCGTTGCTCAGTGAGGTGAGTTTGGGATTTTGTGGCGTGGGATATGATGACGTCGATTGACGTCACTCTCACAGCATGACAAACAGTGATAAAACAGAACGAGGATCACTTTTTTTCTGTCTTCTTTTACATCGTTTCTAATCTTTGCTCACTAGCATTTTTTTTAAGTTGTTACGTTCCATTAACGACGATATTTCTACCTATGCAAATGCTGTACTTTATTCAGTAATTGAGGGCATAAGTTATCCGTTTCAATTTTGAAGCTGCTTTACTTTTTTACATTTTTTTCTTTTTAGTTCGTTTTTTTTTGCTTTTGAAAACCAAATTAATGTTTTCATTTTGTAGTTTGTTTGCGCCTTTGGATTTTTTTTTTTTAAATTCCAATTTATTTTCAAAAGGTTGGGTTGAGTTGTTTTACCTCTGAGCGACACTTTTTTGCACACCATGGGCTAAATGGCCAGGTCACAAGGACCCCGAAGGCTCAGAGAAGGTTGGGGGAGGGGACCCACTGGAACAGCTGTTGGGAGACAGATGGTAGCCTCCCGTCAAGGCCATCCAGCGTGTTCTTTAACGAGCACAGGGTATGGCTCTCCCGCACACGGGCCACGGCTTAACGTCCCATCCGATGGACGGCGGCCTTTATCAAGCCCATCGTGTCCCTTACTGACCTTGGGCAGGGCGGGGAGTTTTGCGGAGATAAATCTCAACTCTGACCCAGCTGGGACTCGAACCTGGGAACTACAGATTACGAGTCTGGCGCGCTACCGACTGAACCACCCCCGCCCCCTTTTCAAAAGGATCTTCTATACAATCATTTTACATAAAATAATCCCAATGAATGTGTAGGGTTTTGAGAGATATGATCTAGATTACATCAATAGCATGAAATAAAATGTTAGAGAAAAAAACAGAAAAAGAAAACCTTTAATAACGTTTCCTATTAAAAAAAAAATTCCGACAAAAATGATTAAAAAAAATTGTTCCGAACAATAACGTTTTCGATTAAAAATATCACTTTTTTTTAATCAAACACTCAAATAGTTTTTAACATCAGAATTTCAACTTTTTTTTAGAGGTAAACAAAAAAAAATTCTTTTCATTTGTGTGGGTATTAATAAAATATTGCGATTCGCATTTTTTAGAATTTCAATACAGCTTAAATAGCGTCCTTTAAGTGTTGAAATTTCTAAAACATTAAACAAATATTTCAAACGATCTATTTCTGCACAAATGTGAAATTTTGGCGGCAGAATATAAAGGTCAAGAGATCTTGACCGGCAGGACATATTTCCCCCCCCTTAAACCCAAGGGGGGATTCAGTTGCTTTACCTATGAGCGATGGGGCGGGGGTGGCTCAGTCGGATTGGATTGGATTGTTTTACCTCTGAGCGGCACTTTTTTGCACACCATGGGCTAAATGGCCAGGCCACAAGGACCCCGAAGGCTCAGAGAAGGTTGGGAGAGGGGACCCACTGGAACAGCTGTTGGGAGACAGATGGTAGCCTCCCGTCAAGGCCATCCAGCGTGTTCTTTAACGTGCACAGGGTATGGCTCTCCCGCACACGGGGCCACGGCTTAACGTCCCATCCGACGGACGGCGGCCTTTTCAAGCCCATCGGTGTCCCCTACTGACCGTGGGCAAGGCGGGGAAATTTTGCGGAGATAAACCTCAACGCTGACCCAGCTGGGACTCGTACCTGGGAACTACAGATTACGAGCCTGGCGCGCTACCGACTGAGCCACCCCCGCCCCAGGCTCAGTCGGTAACGCGCCAGGCTCGTAATCTGTAGTTCCCAGGTACGAGTTCCAGCTGGGTCAGCGTTGAGGTTTATCTCCGCAAAATTCCCCTCCCTGCCCACGGTCAGTAGGGGACACCGATGGGCTTGGAAAGGCCGCCGTCCATCCGATGGGACGTTAAGCCGTGGCCCCGTGTGCGGGAGAGCCATATCCTGTGCACGTTAAAGAACACGCTGGATGGCCTTGACGGGAGGCTACCATCTGTCTCCCAACAGCTGTTCCAGTGGGTCCCCTGCCCCAACCATCTCTGAGCCTTCGGGGTCCATGTGACCTGGCCATTTAGCCCATTGTGTGCAAAAAAATGCCGCTCAGAGGTAAACAACCCAAAACAAACAAACAACCTATGAGCGAAATTCTTTGTCCCACAATGGGCTAAATAGCGAAGTCACAAGGACTCTGAGGGTTCAAAGAAGGTTGGGGGAGGGGATCCACTGGAACAGCTGTTGTGGGTCAGATGGTAGCCTCCCGTCAAGGCTATCCAGCGTGTTTATTAAAGTGCACAGGGCTCCGCTCTACATGGGACCACGTATTAACGTCCCATGCGACGGACGACCGCCTTTCAAAGCCCATCAGTGTTTTTTACTGACTCTGAGCAGCGCGCTGAGTCTTGCGGAGATAAATCTCAACTCTGACCCAGGAGGGACTCGAACCTGGGAACTGCAAATTAAAAACCTGGAGCGCTACCCACTAAACCACTTCCTCATAGTTGGCACTCGAACTTCAGAACTGCAGAATACAAGCCTAGCGCTCTATTTACTGAGAAAACTATCGTTCCTGAAAGAGGGAGGAGTGCTTTATTTTTCTTTATATAATTTCACCTGAACTAGATATTTTCCTAAAAAGAATTGAACTGGAAAAGCACGGTTTCGCTTATCTTCGCATTAAACAATCCATTGAGACCAATGGATAGTTAGCACTATGGATACAATGGATATACAATGGATAGCATGCATGAAAATGGTTCGAGTCGTGAATGTCGTTGCAGCTGCAACGACAATTATAACTCGAACCATTTTCATGCATCATTACTGAACACTGAGCGGGGTGGCTCAGTCTGTAGCGCTCCAGGCTCGCAATCTGCAGTTCCCAAGTTCGAGTTCCGGCTAGGTCAGCTTTGAGATTTATTTCCAAAAATTCCTCGCCCTGCTCTCTGTCAGTAGGGAACACCAATGGGCTTGGAAAGGCCGCCGTACGTCGCATGGGACGTTAAGCCATGGCACCTTGTGCGGTAGAACCATACCCTGTACACGTTAAAGAAACCCTGGATGGCCTTGATGGGAGGCTACCATCTGTCTCCCAACAGTTGTTCCAGTGGGTCCTCTCCCCCAACGTTCTCTAAGCCTTCGGGGTCCATGTGACCTGGCCATTTAGCCCATGGTATGCAAAAAAGTGCCGCTCAGAGGTAAAGCAATCCAATCCAATCCCAACAGTTGTTCCAGTGGGTCCTCTCCCCCAACGTTCTCTGAGCCTTCGCGGTTTTTGTGACCTGGCCATTTAGCCCATTGTGTTAAAAAAAGTGCCGTTCAGAGGTAAATCAACCCAACCGTCCAACAAACTTTCGACTAAGTTTGCTATAGATGCGAAAAATCTCACTGGATTATTCTTCTGGATAACATATCTACTGTGTTTGACATAACCGAATCACATTATCTAATACATACTAACGATATAAAGGCGATATAAATAGCTTATCAAGACAAGCAAATCCTAAATTATCAATTGCAAATACTAGAGTTATGGTAATTCGCGCTTAGTATTATTATTAACTCGCCATGTGTGCAAAGAGAATAGAATTTTAACTTTCGAGTATTATTGCTATTCGAGTTTGTGTCCAAAAAGAAACGGGGGCGGGGGGTGGCTCAGTCGGTAGCGTGCCAGGCTCGTAATCTGCAGTTCCCAGGTTCGAGTCCCAGCTGGGTCAGCGTTGAGACTTATCTCCGCAAAACTCCCCGCCTGCCCAAGGTCAGTAGGGGACACGATGCGCTTGATAAAGACCGCCATCCGTGCGATGGGACATTAAGCCGTGGCCCCGAGTGCGGGAGAGTCATACCCTGTGCACGTTAAAGAACACGCTGGATGGCCTTGACGGGAGGCTACCATCTGTTTTCTAACAGCTGTTCCAGTGGGTCCCCTCCCCCAACCTTCTCTGAGCCCTCGGGGTCCTTGTAACCTGGCCATTTAGACCATGGTGTGCAAAAAAGTGCCGCTCAGAGGTAAAACAACCCAACCCAACTTGAAACTGGGAACTGCAGATCACGAGTCCGGCGAGCTGCCGACTGAAACATCCTCTGTGCCTTCTGAGGAAAGATATTAATTTCAGTAAAGCTTTCCCTATCTGTATAATCTGAGTTTCTAACCGTTAAAGAATGGCATCAGCACGTTACTAATCTTCCGACGTGAATTTGCAACCATAATAAATCCTTGTTAGAATCTCTAAAATGCAAAAAATAACTCCAACAAGAACAACAAAGAAGGAACATTACAAAACATTTGGAGTGCTCCAGTTTTCTTCTTTGCTCTTTTGCTTTGGAATTGATGCTCTCCATCCTCTCGGTGATGAGTCCGTGAAAGAAATGTCCCCTTCATCGTAAAACAGTTGGATCTCCTGCCTCTGAGAGTCCCAGTCTCCTAATGGCTCCCTTTTGACCAATTTCGGCTGCCCTATGCCCAGATGCAGTCACGTGACCCAGGGTTTAAGACATTATGGGATGCTTTAGCGAAATGTTTCGTGGAGTTATTTCTCTGCGAATTACGCTTGAAGAAGCAACAGTTCTCTATTTAAATGAAGCTCTTTATCAGTAGTTTCTGTTTTTTTTTCTGCGATGGATAATAATCGCTTTCTTTCATGTGTCTTTTTGTTCTTCTTAGCAAGTCTGCTAAGAAGAAAATATTTTCGAGTTCTACTTCGCCTACAATATCCGAAGCCAAACTTAGCGAAGAGATTCTAAGGGAAAAAAAACTGTTTTCAAAGAGCTGTAGGGGAAAAGAGCACTTTGATTTTAGACAGCTGCAGCGAAAAAACCATGCTGATAAAAAGCTGCAGAAAAAATACTATGTTTCTAAAGATCTGCAGGTAAAAAAAATAATGTTCTTAAAGAGCTGCACATAAAAAAGACTACTTTTTTAAAGAGCTGCAGATAAAAAAAGACTACTTTTTTAAAGAGCTGCACATAAAAAGACTACTTTTTTAAAGAGCTGCAGATAAAAAAGACTACTTTTTTTAAAGAGCTGCACATAAAAAGTCTACTTTTTTAAAGAGCTGCACATAAAAAAGACTACTTTTTTAAAAAGCTGCAGATAAAAAAATTACTTTATTAAAGAGCTGCAGTTAAAAAAACTACGCTCTTAAAGAGCGGCAGGGTCAAAATTATATTGTTTAAGAGCTGCAGAAAATATATATTTTAAAGAGCTGCAGAAAAAGCTATGCTCTTAAACTGCTGAAGAAAAGTATGTTCTTAAAGAGCTGTTCTAAAAAATATACTTCTTAAGGAACAGCAGAATAATATATATTAAAGAGCTGGAGATAAAGAAACTGCTCTTGAAAAGATGCAATAAAAAACAAACTATGTTTTTAAAAATCTCCAAAACAAACATTGTTCTTAGAGAGCTGAAAAAAAATACTATGTTCTTAAACAGCTACAGAAAAAACATGCTTTTAAGGGGCTGCAGCAATACATGTTCTTAAAGAACTGCAGTAAAAAAAACAGTTTTTTAAGGAGCAATAAAAATTATATTCTTAAAGAGCTGAACTGAAAAAAAAATTAGTACATAAGTAGGTGCAGAAAAAAAAATACGTTTTTAAAGAGTAGCAGATAAAAGAAAATGTTCTTACAGAGATGCAATAAAAAGCAAACTGTGTTTTAAACAGCTTCAAGACAAAAATCTGTTCTTAGACAGCTGCAGAAAAAAATACTATGTTTTTAAGAGACGCAAGAGAAAACTATGTTCCTTAACTGGCATAGTGGTTAGGCAGCTAGCGACTGTTCCAGCAAGGCAAATTTTGTGTGTTGTATTAGCTCTAACTAAGGCAGTGGTCAGCAGTTGGGTTGTTTTACCTCTGAGCGGCACTTTTTTGCACACCATGGGCTAAATGGCCAGGTCACATGGACCCCGAAGGCTCAGAGAAGATTGGGGGAGGGGACCAACTGGAACAGCTGTTGGGAGACAGATGGTAGCCTCCCGTCAAGGCCATCCAGCGTGTTCTTTAACGTGCACAGGGTATGGCTCTCCCGCACACGGGGCCACGGCTTAATGTCCCATCCGACGGCCGGCGGCCTTTCCAAGTCCATCGGTGTCCCCTACTGACCGTGGGCAGGGCGGGGAATTTTGCGGAGATAAATCTCAACGCTGACCCAGCTGGGACTCGAACCTGAGAACTACAGAATACGAGCCTGGCGCGCTACCGACTGAGCCACCCCCGCCCCAGTGGTCAGCAGTGACTTCGGTCTTAGTAGGGCATGTCTTTGTATGAGAAGGCCTGTAAAAGCTAGGAGTAGCTTCTAGGATTCTTCTCTGTCCTACATGTCGCAAATAAAAAAAAAATGTTGTTAAAGAGCTGCAATAAAAAAATAGTTTTTAAAGAGCTGCAATAAAAAAATAGTTTTTAAAGAGCTGCAAAAAAAATATGTTTTTAGAAAGCTGCAGAGAAAAAAAATTTAAAGCTGCAGAAACACATTTTTAAAGAACTGCAAGAAATGCTATGTTCCTAAAGGGCTGAAGAATAAAAAACTAGGTCTTAAAGAGCTGCAGTAAAAAAAAGTTTTTAAAGAGCTGCAGAAAAAAATTTAAAGATTAAAAAACTTTCATAAAGAACTACAGAAAATACTATTCTCTTAAAGAGCTGTAGTAATAAAAAAAACTAGGTCTTAAAGAGCTGCAGATAAAAAATATGTTTGTAAAGAGTGCAAGAAAAAACAAAGTATGTTTATAAAATGCAGCAAGACAAAATTCTGTTCTTAGAAAGCTGCAAAAAAGGACTATGTTTTTTAAGAGCTGCAGAAAAACCAATGTTCTTAAAGAGCTACAGAAAAACATTTCTTTTACTGCAGCTCTTTAAGAACATTGGTTTGTAAAAAATCATAGATCATAGACTTATAGAACATAATTGTTTTTTCGGAAAACTGCGAGACTATATTTCTTAAAGAATACGTTCTTCAAGAGTAGTTCTTAAACAGTACGTGGGCCGGGGTGGCTCAGTCGGTAGCGCGCCAGGCTCGTAATCTGTAGTTCCCAGGTTCGAGTCCCAGCTGGGTCAGCGTTGAGATTTATCTCCGCAAAATTCCCCGACCTGCCCACGGTCAGTAGGGGACACCGATGGGCTTGGAAAGGCCGCAGTCCGTCGGATGGGACGTTAAGCCGTGGCCCCGTGTGCGGGAGAGCCATACTCTGTGCACGTTAAAGAACACGCATGTTTCCCAACAGCTGTTCCAGTGGGTCCCCTCCCCCAACCTTCTCTGAGCCTTCGGGGTCCATGTGACCTGGCCATTTAGCCCATGGTGTGCAAAAAAGTGCCGCTCAGAGGTAAAACAACCCAACCCTACTTAAAAAGCAAAAGATGCCTTTCCAATAAGCGACGAATTGAAAACAAAAGTTATTATTTCAGGAATAAAAAAAAAACATCTTGTTTAAAAGAAATATAGAGATTGATAGATTTTTGATGAGTGGTATTAATTAAAAAAGTCATTTAGAGTTATAACTAAAAATAGTTGTTGAAAAAACTGGAAAAAAAAATGAACCAAATTCAGTATATTCATTATTTGTTATATGAGATGCAAGTTCTTTTGAAATAAGCTGCTGGTTGGGTTGGGTTGTTTTACCTCTGAGCGGCACTTCCAAGCCAATCGGTGTCCCTACTGACCATGGGCAGGGCGGGGAATTTTGCGGAGATAAATCTCAACGCTGACTCAGCTGGGACTCGAACCTGGGAAGTACAGATTACGAGCCTGGCGCGCTACCGACTGAGCCACCCCCGCCCCTCTGGTAGACGGGCATTGGGGCTAAGAATAACAATGGAACTAATGGAGTTTATTCAAACAAATTCTTCTGAGAAATAATTAAACTTCGGATGATTATTTTAACCCAGTAATATTTCCCCAGTTTTATTGCTGTATCCTCCTTCGTTTTCCAATTCTCCCAGATTTTCAATCACACAATCAAGACCCAAAGCATCCTTAAGCGAATTATTTTGCCGTTTCAACCTTTTACGACTCTTCTAACAATTGAATCAGTAGTAACCCCCCAAAAAAGAAGAGCATTAGTTTCCTTGTAAGGGTCAATTCCAATTCCGAAATTGCATGCATCATTTATACGACGGCCAGCTTATAGCACGAGTGTGTTTAAAGTTCTGATGAACTTTGGTCATTGCACGTCCTTCGAGCAATAATATCGATTCCCATTTACAGGAGCCACAGACATTGGAAGGTTTCTACTTCTGAATGTTTTAAAAGCTCCTGGTACTTTTGGGAGGCGTCGTGAATTCAGCAACTGAAGGGCAGGTAGTGTGGCAGAATCATAACTTGCTATAAATACCCTTGTGATATTAACCGAAGAGGAAATTGATTCTGAATTATTCAAATCAATTTCAGTAATAATGTTTTGGGCATATGTTATGGCTATTACATGCCATTGGCGTGGTGGAATGCGTTATAGGGATAGTGGTATTGTTGGTAAGGGAAGAATTATTGGAAATATCACGTGACTTTGTGAGTATATTTTGGTGCCCAAAATGGGCTAAATGGTCAGGTTGCAAGGACTCAGGGGATCACTGAAGAGTTGTTATGAGACATATGAAAACCTGTTGGTCAAGAAAATGATATAGGGTGTTCTTTATCGTGCAAAGATTGTGGCTTTTCTGCATACGGCTTAATGTCCCATTTGATGGCTGTCCCAATGGATATTTAGACCTTTCTTACTGAGGGAAAAACTGGACTTACGGGTAACTTCTCAATACCAGACTCTACTAGAGGAGAACGTCGACGGAGGCGACGTCCTCCTGTGGGGTCGATGGCCTTTGGGACTCCACAGTTATGATGCCTGGAGGTACTCTGTGGTACTCTGGAGGTTTTTTTTTGTCCGGAAACAGTCAGCAACAACAAATTACAATTTCCTTTTCTACAAAGTAATGGTAACCACAGAGAAATGTATTCCTCAAATAAAATTTGTCTACTGCGACTTTGCCCCATTAATTCTTTGCACTATATTCGGAGTATTTTTTTAACTTAAGAGATCTTAACCCATGAGCAGTAGTGGTTAGTCTGTATCGCGACAGACTCGTAACATGTAATTCCCAAGTTCGAGTCTCATCTCGGTGAGTGTTCAGATTTATCTCCGTCGTCTATCGGATGGGATGCTAAACCGTGGTCCTGCGTGCTGGAGAGCCACGATAAAGAACACGCTGGTTGGCCTTGACGGCAGGCTACCATCTGTCTCCTAAGAGCTGTCCAGTGGGTCCTCTTTTCACAACTTTCTCTGAGCCTTCGGGTCATTGTGATTTGGGCATTTTGCCCATTGTGGGCAAAAAAGTGCCACTCAGAGGTAAACAACCCAAGATATTAATGTGTTCCTTGTGAAAGTTAAAAAAAAGTACACTGAATGGCAGTGACGAATGGGCTTTCATTTATCCCCTAATAGCTGTTCAGTGTGTTCCCTTCCATTACCCATATATGAGCTATGTGTTCCCTTCCAGTCCCCATCTCGGAGCTATGTGTTCCCTTCCATTAATGTAAGAGTTTTTAGTTTATTTCTCTTTCTTTTACTAGAGAAAACTTAAATGAAAGAGTTCCACGGGAAAGAGAATAATATTAGAGTTGGGTTGTTTTACATCGGAGCGGCATTTTTTTTGCACACCATGGGCTAAATGGCCAAGTCACAAGGACCTCGAAGGCTCAGAGAAGGTTGAGGGGAGGGGACCCACTGGAACAGCTGTTGGGAGACAGATGGTAGCCTCCCGTGAAGGCCATCCAGCGTGTTCTTTAACGTGCACAGGGTATGGCTCTCCCGCACACGGGGCCACGGCTTAACGTCCCATCCGACGGACGGCGGTCTTTCCAAGCCCATCGGTGTCCCCTACTGACCGTGGGCAGGGCAGAGAATTTTGCGGAGATAAATCTCAACGCTGACCCAGCTGGGACTTGAACCTGGGAACTACAGATTACGAGCCTGGCGCGCTACCGACTGAGCCACCCCCTCCCCTATATCTCCGTGTTGTCGACCTTGTCATGTGCACTCTGTGACGCACCTGGGCGGGTACACTGTGATTCCGTGAGTGATCATATTATTCTGTTACGACTGTGTATGTCTAAGAGTTCTAGGGTGAGATATAAGGTTTCTATGGGGGAAAAATTCAATTCAATTGTGGATCGAAAAAAATGAAAATTAAGGGTTCAAAGGTGGGAAATTTAACGTAAGTGCTTCGCAGGTGAAAATATTAAATATAAGGGTTTGATTAATTCATAAAATTCGACAATGGCAAGACTTAGGGAACGAAACCAACTATTGTGAATCGTTTGGCAGAAAATTTTGTAGTCAAAAGTTACAAGGTAAACAATTTATAATAGATTCTATGTTAACCTTCTAAACTCAATTAATTGTACATCTATATATACGTACAAGTTATGATTTCAGTTTAAATAACTGTATTTCATACTAAAATATCTAATGTGGGTCTTGAGTATTTAGGTTGGGTTAATTTTACCCCTTAACAGTACTTTGTTTTGTACGCGAAGGGCAAAATGGCCAGGTCACAAAGACCCCTAGAAATATTCGGTTTTGACAAATATTTCTGATAGTCAAGGCGTATTCTTTAAAGTGCATAGGGAATGACTCTCCTCTGCATGGAGCAGCGGCTTAACGTCCCATCCGACGGACATCGGTCTTAACAAGTTCATCCTCCTTTCTGACTAAGGCCAGGGGCTTATCGTATGTTATCGCATTAATGTAATACTTTATATCATATGCTTCTGTTCCTGAAGTTCTGGGGCGTGGGTTGGTTCAGTCGGTAGCGCGCCGGGCTGAATAGTCTGCAGTTCCCAGGTTCGAATCCCACCTAGACGCGTTAAGATTTATCTCCCTCGGCTAGGAATTGGCTTGGAAAGACTCCGCTGTCTCATTTCTAACCGATCCCTTACAGGGCTTGGAAAGTCCGTCGAATAGAACGTAAAGCCTCGACCCTGTGTGCGGGAGAGCCATACCCTGTGAACGTTAAAGAACACGCTGGATGGCCTTGACGGGAGTTGGGTTGGGTTGTCTTACCTCTGAGCGGCACTTTTTTTGCACCACCATGGGCTAAATGGCCAGGTCACATGGACCGTAGGCTTAGAGAAAGTTGAGGGAGGGGACTCATTGGAACAGCTGTTGGGAGACATAGTAGTCTCTCGTCAAGGCCATCCAGCGTGTTGTTTAACGTCACAGAGTATGGCTTTCCCCACACGGTGCCACGGCTTAATTCCCATCCGAATGACGGCGGCATTTCCAAGCCCATCGGTGTCCCCTACTGACCGTTGGCAGGGCGGGGAGTTTTGAGGGGATAACTCTCAACGCTGACCCAGCTGGGACTCGAACCTGGGAATTACAGATTACGAGCTTGGCGCGCTACCGACTGAGCCACCCCCACCCCCTTTGACGGGAGGATCTGTCTCCCAATAGCTGTTCCAGTGGGTCTCCCTCAACCTTAGCTCAGCCCTCGGGGTCTTTGTGACCTGGCCATTTAACCCATTGTGTGCAAGAAAAATGTGGCCCAAAAGAAAAACAACCCAACCGTAAAGTCCTGTGGTTCAATTTATTCCACTCAAAAAGAAAATTAGATCGAGTGTGCATTTTCGGGTCTTTAGTACAAACGGAAAAAGAGCCAAAATCTTCTCTCTCGGCAAAAGCACCCTCGCGATTCTCCACACAAAAGCCCACCTAAGTATAAGATGCTGCAAATTAAATTCCAGCAAACCTCAGATGAGGAGTATAGGTGGGAATTTGTGGCTCTCTATTGATTTACGACTAACATAAAGCAGAAGACGAAGAGGTAGATTGCAGCAGACAGGCTCAGACTCGGCTGTCAAGCGAATGTAGGAGGAAGAGCCGGGATTCGGAAGTTTACTGACGTCATTTGGTGTCGGCAGTTAGGTGGCCGTCGCCGTCACGCGACAGGAAGCGACGTTGGGCAACCCCTCGTCGTGTCAGTGATTGAGGATTTAAACAACAGCCAAGGGATTAGAGTCAAGTCGGTGAGTGAAAGGCAATGGTGATTGTGGGGAAGAAGAAAAGATGCACGTGTGGCTGTTTCTTATTGACGGATAGAATAATTTCGGTTGGGTTGCATTGCCTCTTAGAGGCACTTTTGTATACGAATGGGTTAAATAGTTGGCTTTTTAGTTCTCAGCGGCAATTTTTTGCACACCATGGGCTAAATGGCCAGGTCACATGGACCCCGAAGATTAAGAGAAAGTTGGGGGAGTGTACCCACTGGAACAGCTGTTGGGGGACAGATGGTAGCCTCGCGTCAAGGCCATCCAGCGTGTTTTTACCGTGCATAGGGTTGGGTTGTTTTACCTCTGAGCGGCACTTTTTTGCACACCATGGGCTAAATGGCCAGGTCACATGGACCCAGAAGATTAAGAGAAAGTTGGGGGAGTGTACCCACTGGAACAACTGTTGGGGGACAGATGGTAGCCTCGCGTCAAGGCCATCCAGCGTGTTTTTACCGTGCACAGGGTTGGGTTGTTTTACCTCTGAGCGGCACTTTTTTGCACACCATGGGCTAAATGGCCAGGTCACATGGACCACGAAGGCTCAGAGAAGGTTGGGGGAGGGGACCCACTGGAACAGCTGTTGGGAGACAGATGGTAACCTCCCGTCAAGGCCATCCAGCGTGTTCTTTAACATGCACAGGGTATGGCTCTCCTGCACACGGGGCCACGGCTTAACGTCCCATCCGACGGACGGCGGTGTTTCCAAGCCCATCGGTGTCCCCTACTGACCGTGGGCAAGGCGGGGAATTTTGTGGAGATAAATCTCAACGCTGACCCAGCTGGGACTTTAAACAATAATTATAACTTAAATTTAACGAATAATAATAATAAAACGCGTGGATTGTAACTATTGTGAAATAACATTTCGCTGGACCTACTGTAAAATAACAGTAAGAATCGTGTACATGTTCGAGTTTGAACAATTCTCTTTTTTTTGCAAGGATAATATGGCAACGCCGCTTTAAAGCATTATGCCCGCACTTGTAAACAGCATCTGGACCATGCAGTGAAATTGATAAAATCATGCCAAGCGATATATTTCCGCGAGTACTTGATTCATAGCGTTGTGATTGGTTAGATATTTCACAGCGTTTAAATCATTGCAGCTTTGCCAGGTGCTAAAATGTATATTATGCAAAATGTATAAGGATTTTTTTTTTTCGCTTTATAAATTTAGGGGGCGGGGGTGGCTCAATCGGTAGCGCGCCAGGATCGTAATCTGCAGTTCCCAGGTTCGAGTCCCAGCTGGGTCAGCGTTGAGATTTATCTCCGCAAAATCACCCGCCCAGCTCCCGGTCAGTAAGGGGCACCGATGGGCATGGAAAAGACGCCGTCCGTCGGATGGGACATTAAGCCGTGGCCCCTTGTGAGGGAGAGCCATACCTTGTGCCCGTTAAAGAACACGCTGGATGGCCTTGACGGGAGGCTAACATCTGTCTCCCAACAGCAGTTCCAGTGGGTCTCCTCCCCTAACCTTCTCTGAGACTTCGGGGTCCTTGTGACCTGTGTGTGCCGCTTAAGAAGGTGCCACTCAGATGTAAAGCAATCCAACCTAACTTTATAAATTTAGTTATAATGACTATATTTTTTGGAATCAGATTAAATTTTAATTTCGTTAAACTGATATTTCCGAAACAATTGTATTCATTGAAATGAAACATTTTTACACCAAGTTAGTTGTAAATTGGTCGAGTGAGGAATAAAAAACATTTTATATCTACATTTTGCTGCAAATGATACAAGCATACATATTAGCACTGTCTCAGATCCTTGTTAACTTGATGAAGAACATATTGGAAACCTTACTCTGATTATCCTGCAATGTTAGTCGCTCTAAATCTAACTATCAACTCAAACATTTTTCTGCTAAATAATGATTAAAGTATGGTCTAAATTACATATTAGATACATTTCAATCTGTGCTAACCTATCTAATAATAATAATAATAATACCTTTATTCAGCTGGAATAAAGTACAAAATAAAATACAACAAAAGCAAACACCAAAATGTAAAATGCAAATATCATCACCATAATTATAACCAAGGGGGTTACCAGGTTGGGTAGCGTTGTTTTACCTCTGAGCGGCGTTTTTTTGCACACCATGGGCTAAATGGCCAGGTCACATGGACCCCTAAGGCTCAGAGAAGGTTGGGGGAGGGGACCCACTGGAACAGCTGTTGGGAGACAGATGGTAGCCTCCCGTCAAGGCCATCCAGCGTGTTCTTTAACGTGCACAGGGTATGGCTCTCCAGCACACAGAGGCACGGCTTAACGTTCAATCCGACGAACGGCGGCCTTTCCAAGCCCATCGGTGTCCCATACTGACCGTGGGCAGGGCAGTGATCCATCCAGATCCATCCAATACTTAGTATAGGTTAATACCAGGCATCCTCATAGCTTAAATAATAGGAATTGCTTTCCATTAACTTAAATAGATGATATGTAAATGGTATGTATACAGGGATTGAAGGATAAACAAGGTAAGGTTATAGAAGGTGAGGATTCTGTCATGGCTAGGTGAGCTGAGCATTTCAGTGATGTTCTAAACAATGTGGTTTGTTCTACTCCCATTGTTTGCAATGATGATAGATGCATTGGTGGCTTTAATGTTGGCCCTATAACACAATCTGAAGTTATTTTGGCTGTTTCTAAACTTAAACTTCATAAATCCCCAAGGGTAGATGAAATTACTACAGAAATGCTTAGAGCTGGGAATGTTTCGGTTACCACTTGGATGACTGAAATTCTGAATATCTTTTATGATAAAGGCATGGTTCCTAAGGATTTTACCAGAGCTATTGTTATCCCTATTTTCAAAAAAGGTGATCGCAGTTCTTGTGATAACTATAGGGGTATCAGCCTACTCTCTGTTCCAGGTAAACTTCTTTCCATGATTGTGCTTAATAGAATTAAGAATCTGGTTGACAGTCAATTGCGTGATGAGCAATGTGGATTCAGAAGTGGTAGGGGATGTGTAGATCAGATATTTTCACTTAGGCAGATTCTTGAGAAATGTTTAGAGTTTCAGAAACCTTTGGTTGCTAGCTTTGTTGATTTCAAAAAGGCTTTCGACTCTGTTGATCGTCATAATTTGTGGTTGATTGTGAGATCATATGGTATACCAGACGAGTTAGTTAACATAATGAAAGCTCTCTATAATAACACTGAGTCGTGTGTGAAAGTTGGTAAGGCTTGTAGCAATTGGTTTAGCATTACTTCTGGTGTTCGACAAGGGTGCATTTTGTCTCCTTTTCTTTTTAGCTTGGTTATTGATTATGTTATGCGAAATTCACTTCAAAGGAAAGATTTTGGCCTTAAATGGACTGGAGATATGAAAATTTCTGATTTAGATTATGCTGATGATTTAGCCCATTTGGTAAATGATGTTGATGAGATGAACTCTTTCATTCGAGCTGTTGATGAGACTGGTAGTAGAGTAGGTTTGGTTATAAACAGAGAGAAAACTAGTGATGAAAATGGTCAGACAGGCTGTGATTCAGTTAATCTGAATGGTTGCAGTCTTGAGCAGGTGTCACAGTTTAATTATCTTGGGAGCTATGTAACAGATACTGGTGATGTGCGGCATGAGATTAACAGACGAATAGGGATTGCTGCCGGGACTTTTAAGAATCTATGGAGAGTGTGGAGAAATAGGCGTATACAACTAAAGACTAAAATTAGACTGTATAATAGTTTGGTTATTTCTAGGGTTAGTTATGGTAGTGAAACTTGGACACTTTGTAAACAAGATAACAAGAAACTAGATGCTTTTGATTTCAGATGCTTACGCAGTATCTTGGGCATTAGGTGGTTCAACTTTGTAACTAATGATAAGGTTAGGCAAAGGAGTTTGCAACCTCCTTTAAGCAGCATATTGTGCAGAGAGAGACTCCGTTGGTTTGGCCATGTTGCCCGTATGAATAATTATAGATTGGCGAATAGGGTTATGAACAGTGTGCCTAAAGGCCTCAGAAAGAAGGGGAGACCTAGGATGCGGTGGGCAGACAATGTCAAACAGGACCTTGTTAGAATTGGTGTGCAGTGGCCAGATGCAGTAAATGTAGCTCAGGACAGACTTGCTTGGAGAACTAAATTGCACGGTCTGGTTGGATCTCCGTAGCCCATGGCTGCTTGAGGATGAAGATGATGGTAATGTAAATTAATATTTACCTCTTCCTCTGTTACTAAATAATATACACTAAAGAGATTGAAAATTAAAAAAATTAACAATTTTAAATTACAGAAAAAGTCAACGAAGTTAATGAAACATGACGAAAGACTCAATATCAAAAAATACTCAATAAATATAGTTTAAATTTTTGTGTAGATTTTGCGTCAGAGGTTTCGTTCCTCAGATTTATATCTAAATAATTATATAATTTAGGAGCAACATATAAAAAAAAATGTCTCTGCATTATACTTTTGTGTGAAATAATAAGGAACCTCCCCACACTTTAAATTTTGCTTACTATTTCCTTTTTTTTAGAGTGGGGGGGGGGGGTGAGTCGGTAGTACGCCAGACTCGTAATCTGCAGTTCCCAGGTTCGAGTCCCAGCTGGGCCAGCATTGGGATTTCTGTCTGCAAAACTCCCCGCCCTGCCCACGGTCAGTAGGGGACACCGATGGGCTTGAAAAGGCGGCCGTCCGTCGGATGGGACGTTAAGCCGTGGCCCCGTGTGCGGGAGAGCCATACCCTGTGCACTTTAAAGAACACGCTGGATGGCCTTGACGGGATTCTACCATCTGTCTCCCAACAGCTATTCCAATGGGTCCCCTCCCCCAACCTTCTCTGAGCCTTCGGGGTCCATGTGACCTGGCCATTTAGCCAATGGTGTGCAAAAAACTGCCGCTCAGAGGTAAAACAACCCAACCCAATCCAACATTTAATATATTTCTACCATCTAAGTTACCTAGAAGTAATTTCGGAGACGCAGTTTCTGACTGCACTTGCCTAACACGCCTTCCAGGCAACAGTCATCAACAACAGCACAAGACCTGGAACATTTTAACGATGCTGCTCCCTTCCGGAAACAATAACCTTTCGTTCCGATGATTGTTACTCCGTCAGCCAATTTTCTTTAGTCCTATTCGTCTCCGTCAGCGTCATTTTCCAAGAACGAAATATTAAATCGAATCTTCCTCTCCTTCCTGAAGCAATAACATCAGCATCCTAGAAGAGGCTGAAATTTTTAGACCAGTCCATTCCTTTGCCTAACTGAATTTTTCATATTGGAGCTTCTTCCTCTCTCTTAACCTATTTTTTCTCTTTACCCTTCCCTCTCTCTCACAATGTTCTCTTCTCCTTCATTTTCTTCTTCTTTGTATATTCCTGAATATATTGATGCTTTTTCTCTCCCTTTTGTATCGCACGAGGGTGCTTGCCAAGTTTCTTCTTTGTTTCTTCCTTGTAAATGGTTCTTTTACTCCTTTTTTTTTAATTTCTATTATTTTTTAAAGGTTTTTTAATCTCGCTTTTCTTATTCTTTCACCTCTGCGCTCCAAACTGACAAAGAAATAAATATTAAGAGAGAACTCTTGGCTCGGAAATTCCTGCGCTTCCTACAAATAAATTTATTTTTTGATGCTTTATAGGTTGGGTTGTTTTACCTCTGAGCGGCGCGGCACTTTTTTGTACACCATGGGCTAAATGGCCAGGTCACATGGACCACGAAGGCTCAGAGAAGGTTGGGGGAGTGGACCCACTGGAACATCTGTTGGGAGACAGATGGTAGCCTCCCGTCAAGGCCATCCAGCGTATTCTTTAACGTGCACAGGGTATGGCTCTCCCACACACGGAGACACGGCTTAACGTCCCATCCGATGGACGGCTGCATTTCAAAGCCCATCAGTTTGGGGGAGTGGACCCACTGGAAAAGCTGTTGGGAGACAGATGGTAGCTCCCATCAAGGCCATCCAGCGTGTTCTTTAACGTGCACAGGGTATGGCTCTCCCGCACACGGGGCCCCGGCTTAACGTCCCATCCGACGAACAGCGGCCTTTCCAAGCCCATCGGTGTCACCTATTGACCGTGGGCAGGGCGGGAAGTTTTGCGGAGATGAATCTCAACGCTGACCCAGCTGGGACTCGAACCTGGGAACTGCAGATTACGAGCCTGGCGCGCTACCGACTGAACCCCCCCCCCCTTATGCTTTATAGACTTTGGGTCAGAATTCAGATATTTTTCGGTTTGTTTTTTGTAAGCCACTTGAGAAAATGTAAGGCAAAAATAACCTTACGTATTTTGCACCACTACGAATTTACTGGGTTGGATAGTTTTATTTAAGAGTGGAATTTTTTTGTGCACAAGGAACTAAATAGCCAGGTGACAAGGACCCCGAGAAGATTGAGAAAAGGAGACCCGCTGGAGACCTGGTAGGAGACAGGTGATAGTCTCCCGTCAAGGCCATCCAGCGCGTTCCTTAACGTGCACGGCTTATTCTCTCCCGCACACGGGGCCACGATTTAACGTCCAATCCGACGGACGGCGGTCTTTCCAAGCCCATTAATATCCCCTACTGACAGAGAGCAGAGCGGGGAGTTTTGCGGAAATAAATCTAAGCGCTGACCCAGCTAGGACTCGAACCTGGGAACTGTAGATTATGAGCCTGGCGCTCTATCGGCTGACCCACCCCCGCCCTCGAATTTAGGAAAACATATTGAAATTATCATTTTGTCTTTGGTGTTAAGTAACATATTTAAGCGAAAACGTGAAATATAAAGGAAAAAAAACTTTAGAGCAAAAGGTATAAATAGATAAAAATTTCTAACGACAAAAGTATATTACTAAATAATATTTTTTTGGCAGCACATATGTGTATAGTTATTAATATTTTTTTAAATGGAAATTGCTTATCTTGTATCTATTTTAACTAACAGAACAACCTAAAGTAAAATATAGTAAATATACTCAAGCAGCTGCTTTATTACAGTAGTCTGACACGAGCTGTCAGTTTATTGGCCATTATTGGTCTGTAAGGAGGACGCGACTTCAGCAGAAAATCAAGCAAGTTTTCCCAGTTTTTACCACTAGCCTACTCAGTTTTTGAGTGGCGTGGGTTGGCTCAATCAGTACAGTGCCAGGCTCGTAATCTGCAGTTCCCAGGTTCGAATCTCAATTGTACCTCGTTTAGATTTATCTCTGCTAATCAGCACCATTCCCTCGATGAGAAAGGGGATCTCGATGGGTTTGGAAAGACCACCGTCCGTCCGATATGTTAAGCCGTGGTGTCTTGTGCAGGAGAGCCATATTCTGGGTTGGGTTGTTTTGTCTCTGAGCTGCACTTTTTTGCACACCAATGGCCAGGACACAAGACCCCGAAGTCTCAGAAAAGGTTGGGGGAGGGGACCCACTGGAACAGCTGTTGGGAGACAGATGGTAGCCTCCCGTCAAGGCCATCCAGCGTGTTCTTTAACGTGCACAGGGTATGGCACTCTCCCGCACACGGGACCACGGCCTAACGTCCCATCCGACGGACGGCAGCCTTTCCAAGCCCATTGGTGTCCCCTACTGACCGTGGGCAGGGCGGGGAAATTTTTGCGGAGATAAATCTCAACGCTGACCCAGCTGGGATTCGAACCTGGGAACTACAGATTACGAGCCTGGCGCGCTACCGACTGAGCCACCCCCGCCCCTAATTGCCGTGAGGATCACCAACAATAAAACATATGCCCTAACAAAAACTCTATTTTGCAAAACTTTGACATCGTTTGATAAGTAAAGGCATTCTATTCGCTAATGAGAAATAAATGAGCGTTTTGAGAAGAATTGACATCATTTAATAAGGAGAGAATTGTAATGCTTTTTTTACGTTACGGGGAGAAAAAAATTCAGTAGTTATTCCAGAAACAGATTATTCTTCGTTCCCTTTCGATCATATTGGTAGATGTGAAATTTGCGCCGAACCTGACCTGGCGATCGGAGAAATCCCACGCTTAGCGGGGGAACCGATGTGGAATTATTCATACATTCTTTTACAACAGAGAATTAAAAAAAAATGAACATATTTTAAGGAAAATAGCCATCATCCCATTTGGGTTGTTTTACCTCTGAGCGGCACTTTTGTGCACACCATGGGCTAAATGGCCAGGTCACAAGGACCCAGAAGGCTCAGAGAAGGTTGGGGGAGAGACCCACTGGTACAACTGTTTGGAGACAGATGGTAGCCTCCCGTCAAGGCTATCCAGCGTGTTCTTTAACGTGCATAGGATATGGTTCTTCCACACACGGGGCCACGGTTTAACGTTCTATCCGACGGACGGCGGCCTTTTCAAGCCCATCGGTGTCCCCTACTGACCGTGGGCAGGGCGGAGAATTTTGCGGAGATAAATCTCAACGCTGACCCAGCTGGGACTCGAACCTGGGAACTGCAGATTACGAGTCTGACGCGCTACCGACTGAGTCACTCCCCCCATTTTGGGTATTTTCTTTTGAGTAGCACTTTTTTTAACACAATGAGCTAAACGGCCAGGTCACAAGGGCCTCAGGAGATCAGAGAAACTTGGAGGATAAAGGATTCTTTAACGTTCACGATCCCTCCTGCATACCATACCGCGACTTTACGTTCACGATCCCTCCTGCATACGATACCGCGACTTTACGTTCCATGCACGAGACGGCGGTCATTCCAAGCCCATCTCCCTCTCCTACTGACGGAGGGAAAGGTTAGTCGTGTTGTGGAGATAAATCTCAACGCTAATCCAGGTGGGACTCGAACCTGGGAACTGCAGATTAAGAGCCTACTACGCTATCGACTGGGCCATCCCCTCCCCCAGGGAAAAACAGTGATAATATACTAGCGTTTGAGAAATACTTCAGTACTGTTTTACTTTAGCGTTCAATCAATCAATTATTTTTATTTTGAAATAATACTTCTGATTTCAGTTTCAGTTAACGTCATAGGTTAGGTTGGGTTGTTTTACCTCTGAGCGGCACTTTTTTGCACACCATGGGCTAAATGGCCAGGTCACATTGATCCCAAAGGCTCAGAGAAAGTTGGGGGAGGGGACCCACTGGAACAGCTGTTGGAGACAGATGGTAGCCTCCCGTCAAGGCCATCCAGCGTGTTCTTTAACGTGCACAGGGTATGGCTCTCCCGCACACAGGGCCACGGCTTAACGTCCCATCCGACGGACGGCGGCCTTTCCAAGCCCATCGGTGTCCCCTACTGACCGTGGGCAGGGCGGGGAATTTTGCGGAGATAAATTTCAACGCTGACCCAGCTGGGACTCGAACCTGGGAACTACAGATTACGAGCCTGGCACGCTACCGACTGAGTCACCCCCGCCCCAACGTCATAGGTAAATTCTTTTGTCCAGTAGTAGGGGCGGTTGTGGCTAAGTCGGTAGCACCAGGCTCGAAATCTGCAGTTCCCAGGCTAGAGTCCCAGCTGGGCTGGCGTTGATAATTATCTATGCAAAACATGCCGTCGTTCCCTTGATCAGTAGGAGTCACCTATGGGCTTGTAAAGGGCGCCGTCCGTGGGATGGGACGTTGAGCCGTGGCCCCGTGTATGCGGGAGAGCCATAACTTGTGCACGTTAAAGAAAACACTGGATGGTTAAACAACGAGCTGGATGGCCCTGATGGGAGCCAACCATCTGTCTCCCAACAGCTGTTCCAGTGGGTCCCCTTTCCCCAACCTTTTCTGAGCCTTCGGGGTCCTTTTGACCTGGCCATTTAGTTCATTGTGTGTAAAAAACTGCGCTCAGAGGTAAAACAACCCAACCTGGGTATATACCTGCTCCTGAAAGGATAATACTTTTTAAGGAATAAGATTAAATTTAAATAGACTTTTTTCGTTGTCTTGTTTTTAACTCATGAGAATATTTATAAAATAAGCGAAAAAATATATTATGTGAAACATTACGCCAGCATGATTTTTCAAAAGCGCAGTTCTTGAAACTCCATATTTTTTCGGTTTATCTATATAAAGAGGTTATATGTTTTAACTTGAATTACTTGGAGATTGCTAAAAGCTGCATGCACACAGGACAATGCAATTTTCCTTTGTTTTTCTTGGCGATAAAATAATCACTTTCCCATCGTTAACTAAATCGTCTGTTGTTTCTTCCGACTTACGTTTTTACTTCTTGCATTATCATACTTATCAGTATTTTAATAAGTGAATAATAATACTGTTTGTTAAATTATAAGGAATTGCCTAAGGAAAATGAAAAGAAGAAATAGAAACAAACTATACACGAAATGTAACAGACACACAGTATAAAAACAGCAAAAAATGACACTGTAGCTAACATTAAAATAACTTACCAGGGCCTGAGAACAACAAACATATTATCGTCACATCGCGAGCTGGAGAACTCTAATTTAAATAATCATGTGGCATATCATAAGGTGATCATGTGGTATATCATAAAGTGATCATGTATACATCATAAGGTGATCATGTGGTATATCATAAAGTGATCATGTATACATCATAAGGTGATCATGTATACATCATAAAGTGATCACGTATACATCATAAAGTGATCACGTATACATCATAAAGTGATCATTTATGCATCATAAAGTGATCATGTATGCATCATAAAGTGATCATGTATGCATCATAAAGTGATCATGTATACATCATAAAATGATCATGTATACATCATAAAGTGATCATGTATACATCATAAGGTGATCATGTATACATCATAAGGTGATCATGTATACATCATAAAGTGATCACGTATACATCATAAAGTGATCACGTATACATCATAAAGTGATCATTTATGCATCATAAAGTGATCATGTATGCATTTTAAAGTGATCATGTATGCATCATAAAGTGATCATGTATACATCATAAAATGATCATGTATACATCATAAAATGATCATGTATACATCATAAAGTGATCATGTATACATAATAAGGTGATCATGTATGCATCATAAAGTGATCACGTATACATCATAAAGTGATCACGTATACATCATAAAGTGATCATGTATACATCATAAAGTGATCATGTATACATCATAAAGTGATCATGTATACATCATAAAGTGATCATGTATACATCATAAAGTGATCATGTATACATCATAAAGTGATCATCTATACATCATAGGTATTGTAAAAGACGCAAACGAAAAAGATCCTTTAATCCATTTCAATCCCTTAATGTCTCAAATGACCAGCACACGAAATACAACAATATGAGGTGCCCACTCTTTGTTTTAATCAGCATCATAATTTTAATTAGCAAATTAAAACATCACCTCTCATATGTTCCATTGTAAACTTTCCACAAATATAAAAATAATAATTATCAGCAGCATTTACCGAGAATATTTTCAGTTTATGATCTTGCAGAACTGGGCATTACTAAGTATTATCAACTTATTACTTAATTACTTTACTTAATTATTATTCCTGAAAAGTATCTTGAACTACATTAATCATAATATGCAAAGCTACACAAAGATAACAGAAACACATGTATAGTAGCACAATTGTTAAGAAAAACTCCAAGTCTTAGTTGCAAAAATTCCTTTCCCAGTTGATTCTATGTTGACTACTGTTTACTTAATTATTTATACGTATACTAATTAAACAGAAGCCTAAAGTTTGATGCGAAACGTGTCCATTGATAACTCCATACACAGCTTTCCACAATTGATACTCCCAACGTACTACTTCATTCACAAGCGAAAGAAGGACGAGCCCCCAGAAATTTCGATCACTTTTCGAGGGATCACTACCCATGCACGGTAGCTAGAAACCCGATCTGTTACCCCAACAAGGATTGAATTAAGTGAACCACCCAAAGCCGACTGAAGGGAAAGCCTGATATCATGTGATGCGCTACCAAAGGCTTAGCAGTTTGTTTGTTTGTTTTACCTCTGAGCGGCACTTTTTTACACACCATGGGCTAAATGGCTAGGTCACACGGACCCCGAAGGCTCAGAGAAGGTTGGGGGAGGGGACCCACTGGAACAGCTGTTGGAAGACAGATGGTAGCTTCCCGTCAAGGCCATCCAGCGTGTTCTTTAACGTGCACAGGGTATTTCTCTCCCACACACGGGGCCACGGCTTAACGTCCCATCCGACGGACGGCGGCTTTTCCAAGCTCATCGGTGTCCCCTACTGACCGCGGGCAGGGCGGAAAATTTTGCAGAGATAAATCTCAACGCTGACCCAGCTGGGACTCGAACCTGGGAACTGCAGATTACGAGCCTGGCTCGCTACCGACTGAGCCACCCCCGCCCCAAGAAGGCTTAGCAGAGCAGAGGCTCAGTCTAAACGTGAGACTTGATTTTACACGTGCTAGTAGTCGCCATTGCTGTTTGCAACTATATGTAAAGTTTTGCAAAAAAAATTTGCAAAAAAATGTAAGTTCTGTTTCTTTATTCTGCTTTATGTATATTGTTTAAATTCTAGTTTATTTATAGAAATTATTATTCTCATCATGCCCCGTAAATATTGTGTCCCTGGCTGCTGTAGTAATAATAGTGGATCGTCATGTGTATGCATTCCACAATATGAAAAAGGAAACATTTTGTGTTAATTATGTTGATCATTTTACAATAAAAAGAGATTTAGATTGCATGTACCTCAGAAGCTAATTAATGTGTGTTACCGTGGAGGACAAACTTATCCTACTGAAGTTTCTATAAATGAGGGAATATTATGTTATGCTCTTTTCCAAACACTTAATCCAATAATGTAGAGCAGCAATTTCTAAACTGCAAAAATCAATTATTGACATACGTTAATATTGCAAAGCAGATTTTGAAAAAAAAAACAGTGTTTAGCACAGATTTTCAGTGTTTATGTGAGAATAAAATTATATTAACATGTGAAATGTGTATGTGCGTATTTACACACAATCAAAATATGCATCCAAAAATCATCCAAAAGGAAATTGAGCACTTTCGTGAGGTGATTAATCGTACGCCATTTATGTCTATCTGTTGAATTTTACTGGTGTACCAGTCATGTCTCAATGATAGACATTTATATATTTGATGTGGATTTCAAATATTTATTGTCTTGTAGTTACTATCATCAGTATATGGTGTTCAATGTTATCATTTTCCTTAACAAGCTGCATGGGTTATATTTCTAGTTATTATGGAACACTTCTCAATGTTGCACTGAAATCTGTTTTTTATATATTTTTATGTCTTTTACAAACTATATAAGTCAATAACATAGTGGTCACATGCTGTGCTTATTAATTTTCACTACTGGCATGTTTCACTACTGGCATGGTTCAATGATAGACATTAGTTATTACAAGCAATTTTTTGAAGCATACAGTATGACTGAGTTATCATTGGTATATTTGACGTGGGTTTCAAATATTTACTTTTTTTGTTGGATGTATGTGTAGTCAATATATTTAGCTGTAAATAATTCAAAGTAATATTTGTATGAATTTTTTTTATGTCATCGTGTTTGTTAAACAAGTCTTTCGTTTTGGTGTTTGTATTTGGGTTTATTTCAATTATCTGATATTGATGACTTAAATCTTATTAAGAAAATAATTCTAGTCTTATTAAAAAAATAATAGAATTGCACTGATGATTTGGTCAGCTGTTAAATGAATTCTGATCTCAGTAACTTCTTAGAACGTAAAATATGTGAAATTTAAAAGTTTTATATGAAATATAACCATACTTTTAGTGACAGACTGTACATGTGATGTTTATCGATATTTTTTAAACTCTCTCTGCAGTTAGTAGGAATATGGGTTGTTTTACCTCTGAGCGGCACTTTTTTGCACACCATGGGCTAAATGGCCAGGTCACATGGACCCCGAAGGCTCAGAGAAGGTTGGGGGAGGGGACCCACTGGAACAGCTGTTGGGAGACAGATGGTAGCCTCCCGTCAAGGCCATCCAGCGTGTTCTTTAACGTGCACAGGGTATGGCTCTCCCGCACACGGGGCCACGGCCTAACGTCCCATCCGACGGACGGCTGCCTTTCCAAGCCCACCGGTGTCCCCTACTGACCGTGGGCAAGGCGGGGAATTTTGCGGAGATAAATCTCAACGCTGACCAAGCTGGGACTCGAACCTGGGAACTACAGATTACGAGCCTGGCGCGCTACCGACTGAGCCTCCCCCGCCCTCTAAATGGCCAGGTCACATGGACCCCGAAGGCTCAGAGAAGGTTGGGGGAGGGAATCAACTGGAACAGCTATTGGGAGACAGATGGTAGCCTCCCGTCAAGGCCATCCAGTGTGTTCTTTAACGTGCACAGAGTATGGCTCTCCCGCACACGGGGCCACGGCTTAACCCCCATCCGACGGACGGCGTCCCCTACTGACCGTGGGCAGGGCGGGGAGTTTTGCGGAGATAAGTCTCAACGTTGACCCATTTTTTCAGTTGCAGTTATTTTTTGGATAGTCTTGAGCGATGTCAAAGGATATTTTATTCTTTCTTTGGTCATTTTAATTAATATGTGAACAAATTAAAAAATGCAGTTTCTCCCTTTCTTTTTCGCTTTCTACGAGAATGTGTGTTAGGTTGTTGAGTTGTTTTATCCCTGAGCAGCAATTCTTTTGCCAAATTGGATTAAATGGCAGATAACAAAAACCCCAAGGGACCCACTGGAACAGCTGTTGGGAGACAGATGGTAGCCTCCCGTCAAGGCCATCCAGCGTGTTCTTTAACGTGCATCGAGTATGGCTCTCCCGCACACGGGGCCACGGCTTAACGTACCATCCGACGGACGGCGGCCTTTCCAAGCCCATCGGTGTCCCCTACTGACCGTGGGCAGGGCGGGGAATTTTGCGGAGATAAATCTCAATGCTGACCCAGCTGGGACTCGAACCTGGGAACTACAAATTACGAGCCTGGCGCGCTACCGACTGAGCCACCCCCGCCCCTGGTAGGTATATATTTTTCTAACCTGAGAATAGATATTTATCTCTTCCAAAAAGTTTCTCCAATTTTTAAAAAAAATCAATGAAATTTTGCTTTAAAATTCAGGTGTATCCGTTTTCTTATAATGCCGTTTACAATTAAATATAATTAATAAAAACAATATGTGTAACTCTGTTTAGATAATATGTTTATTGAATATTTTTGATATAGTCTGTTAAAATATTTCCTGAAAAAACGAAATTCTCCTCTACATTTACGATAATTTGCTTTATAATTAATATTTCATTCAATTCAGTGCAGGAAATGAAATCATTTCAACAACGCACACATCGAATTAGAAACGAATCAGATTCTCTGACTTTAAGCTATGATGCGATGCACGGCCATGCGTCATTCTGACGTCATTAGCCATGCCGGTCACGTGACATCGGGCTTTCTCTTCAGACGGCTTTGAACCACTCCACGAAATGTGGTGCCGATCGCTCAAGTAGCCGTAGAACCGTGGGGACACTGACAATTTCTGCCACTGAAGATGTTGTAGTATGCGTTCACCCGCACAGACACGTACTCAGGATTTAGTTTCGGGGAAGTGGAGGGAGGGGGGAGGAAGGAGTTCAAGAATTTTTTTGGGGGATCCAATAATTCAGTTTTTTTCGGGGGGGATCTGAGAATTTAGCTTCGGGGAGAGAGATTATCCACCAGCTGATAAACATATCCTGTGAATCTATTCACTTGGGGCTGTCAACCCACAAACAAAGAGAAAACACAGAGGAAGATTTTCCCTCCACAGAAGCCCACCAGTGCAGCAAAATCAGGATCCATAATCAAGCTCAGAGCCATATATCTGTCTAGTCCAGTGGGTTTGTATGGTCAGCACCAGGACCCTGTGTGGTTGACCACTCCTCAGCAGGGTAGAAAAAAGCGAAAAGTAGTCATAGTTGTCCAGATCAGTAAGCCACACTAATCTGGCAGGCCTCCCTTTCCATTCACTTCCACAAGACAGTATCTCTTTTGAAAGGTAATAACGGTCTGCACCACGAGAAGGCGGCGTCGGACATTAGGTGCTAGGCCTGGCCGGTTCTATGCATCATCACACGAGATTGATGCATAGCTCTCCTTCCAGTGACTACCTAGCTACCATTTACAGACCTAGGATGCGACGGGCAGACAATGTCAAACAGGACATTGTTAGAATTGGTGTGCAGTGGCCGGATGTAACAGATGTAGCTCAGGACAGACATGCTTGGAGAATTAAATTGCACGGTCTGGTTGGACCTCCGTAGCCCATGGCTGCTTGAGGATGATGATGATCATGAGAGTTTTCCAATTACTAAAATATTCTATCTAACAGGAAAAGTTCAAATGATATTTGATATGGAATAAGATTTTAAATTTTTTTAAAATAATTTTAGTGTCGGACAAGAAACGTGGGGCTAAAAGGAACTTAAATAAATACAACTCTTTTGCATTTAAAATCAGGAAGACAAGTTTAAGATTTAGTATAAGACGACAGGATATTCGGGCAGAAAGGGGAGAAGCAGACTCCCCCCCCCCCGCCCCCTGCTCCCGCCCATTCGTTCGGAATTACAGCTATTAAATAATATGATGATTTTTTCCAAAAATTCAGTATTGGAATCTAGCCAATATCCACGGAGTAAATGAACATCTTTTACCATTCAATATATTTCATTGTGAATACAGTGAAATTGATATTGCCTTGTTTTCTGCTGTTAATGCGATTGTAAACAAAGACTGAATATCTAACTCTTATTCTAAGATTGAGAAATCTCGGCAACCAATGATTTTCGTAGTGAAATCTTTATGGAAATGGTACTACATTGGTTTCCATAAATTAAGTGGTTAGCGCGCTTGGCTACTGATCTACGGGACCTGGGTTCGAGCCCCGGGTAAGGCATGGATGTTCGTGTTGTTTTCTGCTGAGGTCCTGCCATCCTCTCAGATCTTCTACTGTGGCATATAAACTGACAGGCTCCTGTCAGACCTCTGTGGCAAGCAGCTGCTTGAGGGGGTATTTTATTATAACAATATGTTAATAATAAATGGGTCAACGGGGAGCTTAACGTCGAAGCTCTATAACTTCTAATTTTTTTTTTTTTTTGAAAAAATGAAATAGCAAATAAAGATCACAATCAAATAAATCAATATCTCGATTCTCAACAATATTCGTTCAGTATTTAATCAGTTTTGGAAGTTTGAATATTGAACAACAGCAATGACAATCTTAAGAAACACAAAATTCATGAATAGTGAAAGAATTCTTTTCACAAATTTCTAAAATACAAACCTATTTTATTAAACATTTTGATAAATATTTCTTACTAAGTTTTAATTAAGTTCTGAAGTCATTTCTTGCGACTGGCATTGCTGTTATGAAATATTCAAACTTCCATAACTGATTAAATACTGAACCAATATTGTTGAAAATCGAGATATTGATTTATTTTATTGCGATCTTTATCTTCTGTCACATTTTACAAGAGAGAAAAAACTTGTTTTAGAAGTTATAGAGCTTTGACCTTAGCTTCCTATTGACTTAACATAAGGATTTTCCTTAATTTATGGACACTGGTGTGTTTTAGCAGTTGAGTGGATATGGATATTTTATTGGTCATCCTAATAGCTCCAGCATTTTGATTCCTTTGCATATAACTATACCAGAACTTCTAGAAAAAAGAAGATTTATAATCCTTTTCAAATTAGCTAAAATACAAACATCTAATAGGCTGATACCAACATAAAAACAAATACACAGTGTCTCTAACTAACCAAACAATCTAAGGTTAGGCTACTTACTGAAACATGCTATATTATCATTTTAAATTTTGCACTAAAATTGGAACTGAAATATCTCAATATCTATCATCATCATCATGCAGCCATGGGCTACGGAGGTCCAACCAGACGGTGCAATTTAGTTCTCCAAACACATTAATCCTGAGCTATATCTACTGCATCTGGCCACTGCACACCAATTCTAACAAGGTCCTGTTTGACATTGTCTGCCCACCGCATCCTAGGTCTCCCCTTCTTTCTGGGGCCTTTAGGCACACTGTTCATAATCCTATTCGCCAATCTATGATTATTCATACGGGCAACAAGGCCAAACCAACGGAGTCTCTCTCTGCACAATATGATGCTTAAAGGAGGTTGCAAACTCCTTTGCCTAACCTCATCATTAGTTACAAAGTTGAACCACCTAATGCCCAAGATACTGCGTAAGCATCTGGAATCAAAAGCATCTAGTTTCCTGTTATCTTGTTTACAAAGTGTCCAAGTTTCACTACCATAACTAACCCTAGAAAGAACCAAACTATTATACAGTCTAATTTTAGTCTTTAGGTGTATACGCCTATTTCTCCACACTCTCCATAGATTCTTAAAAGTCCCGGCAGCAATCCCTATTCGTCTGTTAATCTCATACCGCACATCACCAGTATCTGTTACATAGCTCCCAAGATAATTAAACTGTGACAGCTGCTCAAGTTTGCAACCATTCAGATTAACTGAATCACAGCCAGTCTGACCATTTTCATCGCTAGTTTTCTCTCTGTTTATAACCAAACCTACTCTACTACCAGTCTCATCAACAGCTCGAATGAAAGAATTCATCTCATCAACATCATTTGCCAAATGGGCTAAATCATCAGCATAATCTAAATCAGAAATTTTCATATCTCCAGTCCATTTAAGGCCAAAATCTTTCCCTTGAAGTGAATTTCGCATAACATAATCAATAACCAAACTAAAGAGAAAAGGAGACAAAATGCACCCTTGTCGAACACCAGAAGTAATGCTAAAACAATTGCTACAAGCCTTACCAACTTTCACACACGACTCAGTGTTATGATAGAGAGCTTTCATTATGTTAACTAACTTGTCTGGTATACCATATGATCTCACAATCAACCACAAATTATGACGATCAACAGAGTCGAAAGCCTTTTTGAAATCAACAAAGCTAGCAACCAAAGGTTTCTGAAACTCGAAACATTTCTCAAGAATCTGCCTAAGTGAAAATATCTGATCCACACATCCCCTACCTGTTCTGAATCCACATTGCTCATCACGCAATTGACTGTCAACCAGATTCTTAATTCTATTAAGCACAATCATGGAAAGAACTTTACCTGGAACAGAGAGTAGGCTGATACCTCTATAGTTATCACAAGAACTGCGATCACCTTTTTTGAAAATAGGGATAACAATAGCTCTGGTAAAATCCTTAGGAACCATGCTTTTATCATAAAAGATATTCAGAATTTCAGTCATCCAAGTGGTAACCGAAACATTCCCAGCTCTAAGCATTTCCGTAGTAATTTCATCTAACCCTGGGGATTTATGTAGTTTAAGTTTAGAAACAGCCAAAATAACTTCAGATTGTGTTATAGGGCCAACATTTAAGCCACCAATGCATCTATCATCATTGCAAACAATGGGAGTAGAAATAACCACATTGTTTAGAACATCACTGAAATGCTCAGCCCACCTACCCATGACAGAATCCTCACCTTCTATAACCTTACCTTGTTTATCCTTCAATCCCTGTATACCTGTCCGTTTTCTACCACACAAAACATTAACTCTCTGGTACAGCTCTCTGCTGTTGTGCTGTCTAACTGCTGCATCGGCTTTGTCAGCCAAACCATCAAGCCAAAGATTCTTATCAGCAGCTAACTGATCTTTTACACGTTTATTAAGTTCTCTGCAATGCTTTTTATTAGGACTAGTAGGGTATTGATTAAGGACATTCCTGCAGTTCCTTCTTTCTGAAATAAGCTCAAGTGCCTTATCACTTAAATAATTCTGTCTTCTCTGCTCCTTTTTTCTTAAAAGAGTACTGTTAGTGTCCAAAAAAGCCTGTTTAAAATGATCCCATTCTTCCTCAACTTCAGTAGTAAGCATACCATGACTGTCATAATGACTAAGTAACCTATCATGGTAAGCTTTAGCTACAACTGGGTCTTTCAGAGCTTCAGTATTAAAAGCAAATTTTTTAACCCTAGCACAACACTTTTTAAGTGTAAGTTGTAAGACACTTTTAACAAGGTAATGGTCAGATCCAATTTCAGCTCCCCTATATACCCTGGTATTTCTAACAGAACTAGCCCATTTGCTGTTAATTAATATATAATCAATCATATTCTTATGCAGACCATCGGGCGAAATCCATGTGTACTTATGTATGTCGCGGTGTTTGTAATAAGTGTCAGTTATTCTGAGTTCATTGAGTTTACTTACCTGTAGGACACGTTGCCCATTGCCATTGCAACTACCAATAACAAAAGGGAATATTATTCCTCCCCAAAGGTTAGAGTCAGTACCAACTTTGGCATTGAAGTCACCAAGAACAAGGATAATATCTCCTTTCTTGATAGAATTCAAAATATCCTGAAGTTGTTCATAAAACCTATCCTTCTTATCCTCATCGGCATCCTCAGTGGGGGCATAACAGCAGATAACATTCAAGTCTTTAACGCTTGTCTGAAATTTTGCTGTAAGAAACCTTTCATTAATGCACTCATATACTAGAAGAGCATCACTAGCGTGTCTGCTGAGAAGCAGACCCACGCCTTGGTGATGCTTATTGTCGTCCCTCCCTGAAAAGAGAAATTTAAGATTATTTTTAAGAATCTGACCTTTATCTGTCCATCTGGTCTCTTGCAAGCCGAGAATATCTAAATTATAATGGTGGAATTCTTGTGTGAGGACATCAAGAGAAAAAGCTCTGTGCAGAGTCCTCACATTCCAACTACCTATGGAGAGAAAATGGTTAGTGGGATGTTTAAAGAAACTATATTTATTGAGTGAGGGAATGCCGACAATATCAAACAGCCCCCTAATCGCAGACATGGGGCAAATACCCGTTCCCCCACCACTAAAGGCTGAAGCCATCTACACTGGAAGACTTCCTCCAATGTAGAATTTGACGATGCCAATAGAAGCAAAGAGTTCAGGTGCCTGCGATGACCTCTGCTCAGGATTGTCCACCAGCTGATAAACATATCCTGTGAATCTATTCACTTGGGGCTGTCAACCCACAAACAAACAGAAAACACAGCGGAAGATTTTCCCTCCACAGAAGCCCACCAGTGCAGCAAAATCAGGATCCATAATCAAGCTCAGAGCCATATATCTGTCCAGTCCAGTTAGGTTTATATGGTCAGCACCAGGACCCTGTGTGGTTGACCACTCCTCAGCAGGATAGAAAAAAAAAAGAAAAGTAGCCCTAGTTTTCCAGATCAGTAGGCCACACTAATCTGGCAGCCCTCCCTTTCCGTTCACTTCCACAAGAGAGTATCTCTTTTGAAAGGTACTAACGGTCTGCACCACGAGAAGGTGGGTCGGACATTAGGTGCTAGGCCTGGCCGGTTCTATGCATCATCACAGGGGATTGGTGCATAGCTCTCCTTCCAGTGACTACCTAGCTACCATTACATAATAAAAAAAAATGAAAATCAGATTCCGGTTCAGCATTAAAAATAATACATTATAGGCCAGACTTTTTTTCAAGAAGAAAAACTCATTTTTCGGTGTTATCACCACAAAGTTCATTTTAGAAAGGTTTACTTTCAGTTTTATTGATAATCCAAGCAGATTGAGATAACAAAAGATACGGACCTAAGTTAAAATCTTAAATTTAGTTCATAAAAGTGATTTGCAAGAGTAGGAAACACATGCATGTACTGTTATGAATGTAAAGCTACATTTTATATATACAAAAGGTCCCCTGCTATCTGCTTTCCTTCACATACTGTAGCAAAATTATTGAGGAATTCTACTTTAAAATTCACCGCCCTTCCAAAGATCACATTAGTTTACCACAAATATAGGGGGCAACGTCATTTCAGAAGTAGAGACCTTAACAATTAAAGGTTTTGATAGAAGCATTCAGCAAAATTGATGAGGATGTGGATTATTTTAGCGGCCATGATATTCTCTATGATCGTTCTGCTAAAGTTAACTTGATATACGTGATTTCTCGGGACGGGGTGACTCAGTCGGTAGCGCGCCAGGCTCGTAATCTATAGTTCCTAGGTTCGAGTCCCAGCTGGGTCAGCGTTGAGATTTATCTCCCCAAAATTCCTCGCCCTGCCCACGGTCAGTAGGGGACACCGATGAGCTTGGAAAGGCCGCCGTCCGTCGGATAGGACGTTAAGCCGTGGCTGCGTACGGGAGAGCCATACCCTGTGCACGTTAAAGAACACGCTGGATGGCCTTGACGGGGGGCTACCATTTGTCTCCCAACAGCTGTTCCAGTGGGTCCCCTCCCCCAACCTTCTCTGAGCCTTCGGGGTTAGTAGTAGTACACACCAATTCGTACGGGAGAGCCATACCCTGTGCACGTTAAAGAACACGCTGGATGGCCTTGACGGGGGGCTACCATTTGTCACCCAACAGCTGTTCCAGTGGGTCCCCTCCCCCAACCTTCTCTGAGCCTTCGGGGTCCATGTGACCTGGCCATTTGGCCCATGGTGTGCAAAAAAGTGCAGCTCAGAGGTAAAACAACCCAAAACAACGTGATTTCTCTGTCATGCTACACACCAATTCAATAAGTTGAAGTGCAAGCTGGAATCCAAACAATCTTTAGACTCGTTCTATGAAAAAAACAAACTTATCACAAACGAATCTGAACTTTAAGAAGGTAAGATTGTCTTGCTCTCGAGACATAAGGATAATCAGTACTTCATACAATCAGGGTTGGGTTGGGTTGTTTTACCTCTGAGCGCCACATTTTTGCACACCATGGGCTAAATGGCCAGGTCACCGAAGGCTCAGAGAAGGTTGGGGGAGGGGACCCACTGGAACATCTGTTGAGATACAGATGGTAGCCTCCCGTCAAGGCCATCCAGCGTGTTCTTTAACGTGCACAGGGTATGGCTCTCCCACACACGGAGCCACGGCTTAACGTCCCATCCAACGGATGGCGGCCTTTCCAAGCCCATCGGTGTCCCCTACTGACCGTGGGCAGGGCGGGGGAATTTTGCGGAGAAAAATCTCAACGCTGACCCAGCTGGGACTCGAACCTGGGAACTACAGATTACGAGCCTGGCGCGCTACCGACTGAGCCACCCCCGCCCCATATAATCAGGAATTTGTTTAAAATTAGACAAGAAGATTGCATAACAGATAACATAAACACTCTTTTATGAAATAAACTTTCGCAATTGCCAGAATATTTCCTAGTTGTTTCGGAGTTTCCATTTCAGTGATATTTAATTTTTACATTGTATTATGCGATTAACAATTGGTTTTCTAGTTTTACTTCCACGTTTTAAGTTTTTCTGGATCTACATCGATTTTTTTTTTCTAACTTGTTAAGATCTAAGTTTTTTTTTTCCATCAGACAATTATTTCTTTTTTCTGACACACAAAATAATTGCTTTCACAATGAAACTAATTAAAATGATTTTACGGAAGGAAATTACGAAAGCATGAGACTTACCTTTCCTTTTGGGCATGGAATGAATAAATAAAAATAAATATAATGAATGATAATTAATGAATAATAAACATAATAATTATGATAAACAAAGAAATATTATGAACATTTCATTTTATATTTAATTTTCTTTATTGCTTTTTATTTACAGTATTTTTTTATTTATTTACAATTTTATTATTTATTTACAATTTTATTATTTATTTATATATTTATTGTTATATAATATATATATATTGGGATTATTAAGATAATGAACATTATTATTATTATTATTATTTAATGATGATGTTGACAATTATAAACATATTTTATGAACATTATATTTTTATTCATATATTATTCTTTTAGTTATTTTATTGCTATTTTATCTAGTTTAATAATTTGGAACGTCATGAATATAACAACGGGCCCGGATGTAGGTAGGAGTACCTGAAAGGACTGAAAAAGGTATTGAAAAAAAAATATGCAAATTCATTCGAAAAGTTAGCCAGGGCCCATGGATATCAGTAAGGGGGAAAAAGTAAAGCATTCCTCCCCACCCTCAACTTTCCCAGAAATCCAAACATCCTGAAATTTCACTTAGTTTTACTGTCATAAAATTTATAAATCAATATATATATATTTTAATAATATATATAATTTTATAAATCAAATATTTACTTTTGCAAACATAGTCAAATTCGCCATGTCACAAGGTTGGGTTGTTTTACCTCTGAGCGGCACTTTTTTGCACACCATGGGCTAAATGGCCAGGTCACATGGACCCCGAAGGCTCAGAGAAGGTTGGGGGAGGGGACCCACTGGAACAGCTGTTGGGAGACAGATGGTAGCCTCCCGTCAAGGCCATCCAGCGTGTTCTTTAACGTGCACAGGGTATGGCTCTTTCGCACACGGGGCCACGGCTTAACGTCCCATCCGACGGACGGCGGCCTTTCCAAGCCCATCGGTGTCCCCTACTGACCGTGGGCAGGGCGGGGAATTTTGCGGAGATAAATCTCAACGCTGACCCAGCGTGGACTCGAACCTGGGAACTACAGATTACGAGCCTGGCGCGCTACCGACTGAGCCACCCCCGCCCCATGTCACAAGGACTCCGATGGCCTGGAGAAGGTTGGAGAAAGGAATCCGGTGGAGAGCCCTTAGAAGACACAGGTGCAGTCGAACCTAGGTGGACGGGGGTGGCTCAGCCTGTAGCGCACCAGGCTCGAAATCTATAGTTCCCTCAGAACCTCTAGAAGCTGGCCCAGGAGGTACTCAAACCCAGGCTCGAGTCCCTCCAGGGCCAGCGTTGAGAGTGAGACACTCCCCGCCTTTTCCTCGGTCGGGGGGGGGGGCACCGATGTGCTTCGAAGAGCCGCCGTCTATCGGTAGCGATGTTAAGCCGTGGCTCTGTGTGCGAGAGAGCTACACCATAAGTACATTAAAGAATGAGATGGATGGCCTTGATGGGAGTTTATCATCTGTCTCCTAAATGCTGTCCAGTGGATCCCCTTCCCACAGCCTTCTCTGAGCGCTCTGGGTCCTTCTGATCTAGCCATTTAGCCACTGTATGCAAAAGAGGGCTGATCTGAAGTTGAGTTTGGTTGTTTTACCTCTGAGAGGCACTTTTGCTTGCACAAAACGGGCTAAATGTCCAGGTCGCAAAGACCCCAAGGGCTCGGAGAAGGTTGGGGGAAGGGGACCCACTGGATAGCTTTTAAGAGACAGATAGTAGTCTCCAGACAACGCCATCCAGTGTTCTTCATGTGCACAGCTTCTGGTTCTATCGTACATACATATAACCACGACTTTACAACCTAAAATACTCTGCATACAGGTGCTCTCTCGCATACAGGGCCACGGTTTAACATCGCTACCGACAGACGGCGGCTCTTTTACAACATAAAGCTACGCACATGAAGATGTACTAACATAAGTACATCTTCATGTGCGTAGCTTCTGGTTCTATCGTACATAAATATAACCACGGCTTTACAACCCATCCGACGGACGGCGGCCTTTCCAAACCCATCGATGTCCCTTTTTTGATCGAGGTCAGGTTTGGAGCTAGCGGAGTTAATTCTCAAAGCTGATTGAGAATTCGAACCTGATAACTGCAGATTACGAGCCTGGTACGATATCGACTCAGCTAGCCTTCCGTTCCCCATTAAGGGGTAAAACAACCCAACATCCAATTCACTTCACTAAATTCACTCCTTCTACTGATTGCAGATGGGCGAGGGTAGCTCAGTCGGTAGCGAGTCAGGTTCGTAATCTGCAGTTCCTAGGTTTAAGTCCAGCTGGGTCAGCGGCAGTGCGTCCCTTCTCCAAACCTTCTCTGAACCTTTGTGCCCTTGTGATCTGGCCATTTAGCTCATTGTACAAAAAAAAAAATGCCACTCAGAGGTAAAACAACCCTGATTGGAGATAAATTTTATTCCTTAATTTTCAGAAACATCAAGTTCAATTAGGGGCGGGGGTGGTTCAGTTGGTAGCGCGCCAGGCTCGTAATCTGTAGTTCCCACGTTCGATTCCCAGCTGGGTCAGCGTTGAGACTTATCTCCGCAAAATTCCCCGCCCTGCCCACGGTCAGTAGGAGACACCGATGGGCTTGGAAAGGCCGCCGTCCGTCGTATGGGGCGTTAAGCCGTGGCTCCGTGTACGGGAGAGCCATACCCTGTGCACGTTAAAGAACACGCTGGATGGCCTTGACGGGAGGCTGCCATCTGTCTCCCAACAGCTGTTCCAGTGGGTCAACTCCCGCAACTTTCTCTGAGTCTTCGGGGTCCATGTGACCTGGCCATTTAGCCCGTGGTGTGCAAAAAACTGCCCCTCAGAGGTAAAACAACCCTCATTAGAAAAAAAATTTATTCCTTAATTTTCAGAAACATCAAGCTCAACTAGAACGAAAGATCCACCAGGTTCATACGATTCTCATTTATTTAGATTCAGTCGACAGAATTTCGATTTCAATTCCCTGAAATAATTTCAAAGTTTAAATTTCCTATATGACACGACATGACGAAGCATCCTGGGAATTGTTTGCAATGTCTCGAACATAGATTAAATATTTAAATGTCTAAAGATATCTGGCAAATGAACGGCGAGAGTTTGAGGCCTTCAGCGGCACTTGAATTAATCCCAATGGTGTAATTGGTGGCATCGCGTCAAATGTAAGCACTTTGCTAATCTCTGCTTCTCAGTTGTCAAAATCTATTCCAATTTGAACTGAACTTGCGATTACATACTCAGAGATTACGCACTTTTATCATGTATGTCACTAAAACGACAGAATTTGGAGATTGCTTGCATTTAATAAAGAGCTTTAAGAATTTCTCTAGCAGTAGACATTTGTCCAAATTTCATACTTCAGTGAAGGTGAAGCGATTAAAAACTAAAGACTTCAATTTCTCCATTTCTATAGGATTGATCGTTGCATGTTCAGGGTGTGGGTGTTTTTTCTCTTCACGGGGGGGGGGGGGGGGGGGGCTCAGTCGGTAGCGTGCCAGGCTCGTAATCTCTAGTTCCGAGGTTCGAGTCCCAGCTGGGTCGGCGTTGAGATTTATCTCCGCAAAATTCCCCGCCCTGTCCACGGTCAGTAGGGGACACCGATGGGCTTGGAAAGGCTGCCGTCCGTCGGAATGGACGTTAAGCCGTGGCTCCGTGTGCGGGAGAGACATACCCTGTGCACGTTAAAGAACAAGCTGGATGGCCTTGACGGGGGTTACCATCTGTCTCCCAACAGCTGTTCCAGTGAGTCCCCTCCCCCAACCTTCTCTGAACCTTCGGGGTCCATGTGACCTGGCCATTTAGCCATTGGTGTGTAAAAAAGTACCGCTCAGAAGTAAAACAACCCAACCCTCTTCACGGGGGGGGGGGGGACTCAGTCGCTAGTGCGCCAGGCTCGTAATCTGCAGTTTCCAGGGGGGTCAGCGTTGAGATTATCTCCGCAAAAAACTCCCCGCTCTGCCCGCGGTCAGTAGCGGATACCGATAGGCTTGGAAATCGGCCGCCGTCCGCCGGATGAGACGTCAAGCCGTGGCCCCGTGTGCGGGAGAGCCATACCCTGTTCATATTAAAGAACACACTGGATGGCCTTGACGGGAGGCTACCATCTGTCTCCCAACAGCTGTTCCAGTGGGTCCCCTCCCCCAACCTTCTCTGAGCCTTCGGGGTCCATGTGACCTGGCCATTTAGCCCATTGTGCGCAAAAAATGCCAATCAGAGGTAAAACAACCCAACCTCTTCGCGGAAGCTGGCTCAGTCGGTAGCGCGTCAGGCTCGTAATCTGCACTCCACAGGTTCGAGTCCCAGCTGAGTCAGCGTTGATATTTATCTCAGAAAAACTCCCCGCCTTGCCTTCGTTCAGTAGGAGATATCGATGAGCTTAGAAAGTCAGCCGTCCATAGAATAGGGTGTAAAGCTGTGGTTCCGTGTGCGGTGAGAGCTATACTCTGTACATGCTAAAGAATAAACTGGATGTATTTGATGAGAGGCTACCATATGTCTCCTAACAGCTGTCAAGTGGGTGTCGTCCCTCAACCTTCTCTGAGCTTTCGATGTCCTTGTGGCCTGGCCATTTAGACCATGGTGTGCAAAAAAGTACCTCTAAGAAGTGAAACAACCCTACAATCTCAGAGGGTTTTTTTTGCCCTGATTCTTTAAACGGAATGGTAACAGAACCCAATATATTAGAGAAGGTTATGGGAACGAGTTTCATTGGACCCAATTTAACCATCAGGGTTCATTACACACAAACACAGGGGGCGGGGGGTGGCTCAGTCGGTAGCGCGCCAGGCTCGCAATCTGCAATTCCGAGATTCGAGTCCCAGCTGGGTCAACGTTGAGATTTATCTCCGCAAAATTTCCTGTCCTACCCATGGTCAGTAGGGGACACCGATGGACTTGGAAAGACCGCCGTCCGTCGGAATGGAGTTTAGCCGTGGTTCCGTGTGAGGAAGAGCCATACTCTGTGCACGTTAAAGAACATGTTTAATGGCCTTGATGAGCCATCCCGACCCCTGTATAAGCATCCAGTGGATCCCCTCCATCAATCATCTTCAGAGAACACTTAATACGGAAAAGGTGAAACCTTTAATGAATATTGCAGGTGATTTATTTATGCTAGAAATCTGAAATTCTGGTTGCAGAATCTAAACATTGCGAGGTTACCATTGGCAACAATGAGTTGACTCCTTACACCGACTGAAGGGGCGGGTTTGGCTCAGTCGGTAGCGCGCCACGCTCGTAATCTGTAGTTCCCAGGTTCGAGTCCCAGCTGGGTCAGCGTTGAGATTTATCTCCGCAAAAATTCCCCGCCCTGCACACGGTCAGTAGGGGACACCGATGGGCTTGGAAAGGCCGCCGCCCGTCGGATGGGACGTTAAGCCGTGGCCCCGTGTGCTTGAGAGCCATACCCTGTGCACGTTAAAGAACACGCTGGGTGGCCTTGACGGGAGGCTACCATCTGTCTCCCAACAGCTGTTCCAGTGGGTCCCCTCCCCCAACCTTCTCTGAGCCATCGGGGTCCATGTGACCTGGCCATTTAGCCCATGGTGTGCAAAAAAGTGCCACTCAGAGGTAAAACAACCCAACAACCCAACCTTTACACCGACAAAGACTTCCCGTCCTGCCCACAGTCAGTAGGGGACAACGATGGGTTTGGAATGACAGCCGTCCATCGGATGGGACGTTAAGCAGTGGTCCCCGTGTGCAGGAGAGCCATATCTTGTGCACGTTAAAGAACACGTTACATGGCCTTGAAGGGAGGCTACTATCGGTCTCCCAACAGCTGTTTCAGTGGGTCCCCTACTCCAACCTTCTGTGAGCCTTCGGGGTTCTTGTGACCTGCCCATTTAGCCCATTGTGTGCAAAAAAGTTCCGCCCAGAGGTAAAACAATAGAATCCATTTTATCCATCAGATATTTTATATTGGATGAAATAGAAACAACGTGAAATGTTTGCTTTAAAATAAAGATGAAAGACTGACCCTCTTATCGCTTCAAGTTTTGAAAATGCCAGTCACTTTCTCCCCCACTATCAAAATAAAAAAACTCAACTATTGGGGAAAGAAACGAACAAGCTTAATTGATGGTAAACTTCGCATATGAACTTTATCCATGCTTCCAGTGAAGTGAAGCGAGAAGCTCTGGAAGAACAAAAAAAGAAGAGGCGGAAAGTGATGGATGTGATGAGGGATGCTAGACTGACTCATAGAGGTTGGGAGGATCAGTTATTGATGTTTCCCCTGCCGCTGATTGAACAGCTATGGCGGCATTCATTCCACGATGCATGGCTGACGCAGCAAGGTGTTGCACTGACGGATTCAAGTAATTTCCTATCTTGGCACTAAAACACGAAACATCTGCAAGATGTTGGGAGAGGTAATTGGATCAGAGCATGGCATCAGAGATATGACGAGTTTTATGATGGGACTGGGATCAATATATATATATTTTTTAATCTAAGGCTGTTTCGCTAATTTAGCTTAACTTTGACACCAGAGTTGTTGCTGGGTGGTTTTGCCTCTGAGCCTCTTTTGTGTGCACAATGGGCTAAATGGCCAGGTCACAAGGACTCCAAGAACTCGGAGAAGATCGGGGCAATAGAGTCCACTGGATAGCGGTTGGATTGCAGATGTTACCCTCCTGTCAAGGCCATCCAGCATGTTCTAAGCGTGCACTAGTTCTCTCGCTTATGGCTTAAAGTCCCATTTGAGGGACGCCGACCTTTCCAAGCCGATCGGTGTCCCCTTTCTGAGAGAAAGAGGAGTGGGAGATAACGTGAGAAATCTGAACGCTGGAACCTCGTAAATGCAGGCTACGAGCCTGACGCGCTATTGACATATTCTACTCCGTCCCACCTTTCTGCTGTGAGTGGATCCAAAGTTTATATATGAGTTTTCTGAGGACCATAACAAGAGTCTATGCGCAAAATTTGTGGTCGATAGCATAAAAAATGGCTGAGATGCAGAGTTGGGTTCGGTTGTTTTATCTCTGAGCGGCACTTTTTTGCACACCATGGGCTAAATGGGCAGGTCACATGGACCCCGATGGCTCAGAGAACGTTGGGGGGAGGGGATCCACTGAAACAGCTGTTGGGAGACAGATGGTAGCCTCCCGTCAAGGCCATCCATCGTGTTCTTTAACGTGCACAGGGTATGGCTCTCCCGCAGAAGGGGCCAAGACTTAACGCCCATCCCAAGCCCATCGGTGTCCCCTGCTGACTAGGGTATAGCGGGAAGGTTTGAGGAGATAAATCTGGATGTTAGCACAGGTGGATTTCGAACCTGGGAACTACAGATTATGAGCCGGGCACGCTACCGACTGAGCCATCCCCGCCACTCCGTCGAATGGGATGTTAAACTGTGGCCCCGTGTGCGATAGACCCGTACCCTGTATACGTTGGCCTTGACGGAGGCTACCATCTATTTCCCAACAGTTGTTCTAGTGGGTCCCCTTCCTCCAACCTTCTATGAACCTTTGGAGTCCTTGAGAACCTGGCCATTTATTCCATTCTGGGCAAAACAAGAAAACCTGGAGTTAAAACAATCCAAACTTAAAAGGAAAGAAAAACTCTCATAACTGTTAGGAGGCAGATGGTAACTTTCCGTCAATATTGGAATGAGGGACTTTTTAGACCCTTGGTTTAAGAAGTCCCTCACTCCAACAAAATGAGACGGGGGTGGCTCAGTCGGTAGCGCGCCAGACTCCTAATCTGTAGTTCCCAGGTTCGAGTCCCAGGTGGATTAGCGTTGAGATTTATCTCTGCAAAATTCCCCGCCGTGCCCACGGTCAGTAGGGGACACCGATGGGCTTGGAAAGGCCGCCGTCCGTCGGATGGGACGTTAAGCCGTTGCTCCGTGTGGGAGAGAGCCACACCCTGTGCACGTTAAAGACCACGCTGAATGGCCTTGACGGGAGGCTAAAATCTGTCTCCCAACAGCTGTTCCAGTGGGTCCCCTCCCCCAACCTTCTCTTAGCCTTCGGGGTCCATGTGACCTGGCCATTTAGCCCATGGTGTGCAAAAAAGTGCTTCTCAGAGGTAAAACAACCCAACCCAACTCCAACAAAAATTCTCGGAATCTTGGGGTCTTTGTGACCTGTCCATTTAGCCCATTATGTGTGAAACAACCAAGACATATTAGTATGTGTATTTCATTTTTTGGTAACATTCCTTTTGATTAAAGCGTTAAGCAAATATTTAAATCTGAATTCTTTTCGATGCTTATCATCATCCAGCGAGCGAGTCAAGAACAGTTTCTTATCAGAGCTCAGTACAGCTCTGTTTTTATTTCCGATTCTTTGAAGATCTCCGTTTCTGCATTTCGTGTTTCAATACAGTCACATGATTGTCTTCCTTAGGGTTGGAGCTTAAAAGTCTCTGGAGAGTGCAAGTAAGCAAGGAGTAATCACTTTATCCTTGTTTAATGTTACAGAATGAGAATCATTACGATTTACTTCTGGTGCTCTTAATGCAGGAAATGGAACTTCTTTAACTTCCAATACAAAAAGAGAGAAATGTTCAATAATTAAAAGAAATCATTACTTAGTTGAAGAGTGAGAAGAAATCCCTTTTTTTCGATATCTTTTGAGAAAATCGGGAACTTCTGTTATTTTCTGAAAATTTGTTTTTGGAAGTATTATTCCAAAAATCATTTGTTTAGTACACAAAAAAATAATAAATACCCCCTCCAGCAGCTGCTTGCCACAGAGGTCTGAGTACTGGAATATTCTGGGGCGGGGGGGGGGGGGGTAGCTCAGTCGGTAGCGCGCCAGGCTCGTAATCTGTAGTTCCAAGGTTCGAGTCCCAGCTGGGTCAGCGTTGAGATTTATCTCCGCAAAATTCCCCGCCCTGCCCACGGTCAATAGGGGACACCGATGGGCTTGGAAAGGCGCCGTCCGTCGGATGGGACGTTAAGCCGTGGCCCCGTGTGCGGGAGAGATACCCTGTGCACGTTAAAGAACACGCTGGATGGCCTTGACGGGAGTTTACCATCTGTCTCCCAACAGCTGTTCCAGTGGGTCCCCTCCCCCAACCTTCTCTGAGCCTTCGGGGTTCAAGTGCCGCTCAGAGGTAAAACAACCCAAACAACCGGAATATTTATGTGGCATGATTTCGTTGATGATGTGATGTTGTACTTTTAAGCGGCTTTTTTTTTTACACAATGGGCTAAAAGACCAGGTCACAAAAACCACAAAAGCTCAGAGAAAGTTAGGCGAAGGGGGTCCACTAGGTAGCAGTTAGGAGACAGATGTTAGCCTTCCGTGAAGGCCATTCAGGGTATTCTTTAACGTGAACAGGGTATGGCTCTCCGGCTTACGGGCCATGGCTTAAAGTCCCATCCGATGGACGGCGGTCTTCCAAGCCCATCGGTGTCCCCTAATGACCAAAGGCAGGGAGTTTTGCAAAGATAAATCTAAAAGCTGGCCCCAGGTCGGAGTCGAACCTGGAAACTACTGATTACGAACTGGCAGGATACTGACTGATACACCCCGATTGGATTGGGTTGTTTTGCCTCTGAGCGGCACTTTTTTGCACACCATGAGCAAAATGGCCAGGGTTGGGTTGGGTTGTTTTACCTCTGAGCTACACTTTTTTGCACACCATGGGCTAAATGGCCAGGTCACATGGACCCCGAAGGCTCAGAGAAAGTTGGGGGAGGGGACCCACTGGAACAGCTGTTGGGAGACAGATGGTAGCCTCCCGTCAAGGCCATCCAGCGTGTTCTTTAACGTGCACAGGGTATGGCTCTCCCACACACGGGGCCACGGCTTAACGTCCCATCCGACGGACGGCGGCCTTTCCAAGCCCATCGGTGTCCCCTACTGACCGTGGGCAGGGCGGGGAATTTTGCGGAGATAAATCTCAACGCTGACCCAGCTGGGACTCGAACCTGGGAACTACAGATTACGAGCCTGGCGCGGTACCGACTGAGCCACACCCGCCCCAAAATGGCCAGGTCACAAGGATCGCGAAGGCTCAGAGAAGGTTGGGGGTTGGGTTGTTTTACCTCTGAGCGGCACTTTTTTGCACACCATGGGCTAAATGGCCAGGTCACATGGACCCCGAAGGCTCAGAGAAGGTTGGGGGAGGGGACCTACTGGAACAACTGTTGAGAAACAGATGGTAGCCTCCCGTCAAGGCCATCCAGCGTGTTCTTTAACGTGCACAGGGTATGGCTCTCCCGCACACGGGGCCACGGCTTAACGTCCCATCCGACGGACGGCGGCCTTTCCAAGCCCATCGGTGTCCCTTACTGACCATGGGCAGGGCTGGGAATTTTGCGCAGATAAATCTCAACGCCACCCAGCTGGGACTCGAACCTAGGAACTGCATATTACGAGCCTGGTGCGCTACCGACTGAGCCACCCCCGCCCCACAACTCGCCCCACACAGCGCCCCACATCCCGGCAGCAAGCGACCAAAAACATTAGGTCACCGAAGAAGGGAATCAGTAAAGAGTAGAATCACGAAAATCGCTCATAATTTCGTTATTGCATATTTTCCTAAAATCACTCGCCAAAATCGATCTGCAGAGTGTCTGTGGATTGGGTTGGGTTGTTTTACCTCTGAGCGGCACTTTTTTGCACACCATGGGCTAAATGGCCAGGTCACATGGACCCCGATTGCTCAGAGAAGGTTGGGGAAGGGGACCCACTGGAACAGCTGTTGGGAGACAGATGGTAGCCTCCCGTCAAGGCCATCCAGCGTGTTCTTTAACGTTGGGTTGTTTTACCTCTGAGCGGCACTTTTTTGCACACCATGGGCTAAATGGCCAGGTCACATTGACCCCGATTGCTCAGAGAAGGTTGGGGAAGGGGACCCACTGGAACAGCTGTTGGGAGACAGATGGTAGCCTCCCGTCAAGGCCATCCAGCGTGTTCTTTAACGTTGGATTGTTTTACCTCTGAGCGGCACTTTTTTGCACACCATGGGCTAAATGGCCAGGTCACATGGACCCCGATTGCTCAGAGAATGTTGGGGAAGGGGACCCACTGGAACAGCTGTTGGGAGACAGATGGTAGCCTCCCGTTAAGGCCATCCAGCGTGTTCTTTAACGTGCACAGGGTATGGCTCTCTCCCACACGGAGAACGGCTTAACGTCCCATCCGACGGACGGAGGCCTTTCCAAGCCCATCGGTTTCTCCTACTGACCGTGGGCACGGCAATGAATTTTGCAGAGATAAATCTCAACGCTAACCCACCTGGGACTCGAACCTAGGAACTACAGATTACGAGCCTGGCGCGCTACCGACTGAGCCACCCCCGCCCCATGTGTCTGTGGAACTTGAGCGGAATAGTACCTGTCATCTCTGGCGAATATGGGAAGCTCGTTTCGAAATAAAATTAGCTTTCTTTCTTTACCGTTTTTTGCATCTTTCGATAGCGGAAATTCGAGCTGAATGGATGACTGAAACAATGCAAACATGATTGTTTAACTGGCACCTATAAATCACAAAAATGAATTTTTTTCATTCCTCTTTCAAAACTTAAAAGTTATGTTCTCCCCCAATTGCTTCTGTAAGTCTTCCACCACTCTTGGGGGATGAGGGGAAGGTGGCTCAGTCGGTAGCACGCCAGGCTCGTAATCTTCAGTTCCCAAGTTCGAGTAAAACCCCTGGCCTCTGTGAGCTCGGGGCACCGGTATGTTTGGAAATGCCACCATCCGTCGGATGGGACATAAAATTGTGGCGCCGTGTGACCATAAAATGAAGCTGTTTTTCGTCTGAGAGTTAGTTTTTTTTTGCACACAATGGGCTAAATATCCAGATCATAAAGACCAAGAGAGTTCAGAGAAAGCCGAGACATTTCCCTTTGAAATATTCAGCCTCTTTCTAACATTTCCTCCTGAAATATTCAGCCTATTCCCAACGTTTTCTACTAGTAAATATTGAGTCTGTTCCCATAAATTTTCATTGATAAATATTAAATATATTCTCAACATTTCCAGTTGAAATATTAATCCTATTCCCAAAATATTCCACTAGTAAATATTGAGTCTGCTCCCATAATGTTTCATTAATAAATATTGAACCTATTCTCAACATTTCCCCTTGAAATATTTAGCCTATTCCCAATATTTTCCACTAGTAAATATTAAGTCTGTTCCCATAATATTTCATTGATAAATATTGAAATATTCAATCTAGTCCCACAATTTCCCATTGGCAATGGAAAATGTGCTCCCATAATGTTTCATTAATAAATATTGAACCTATTCTCAACATTTCCCCTTGAAATATTTAGCCTATTCCCAATATTTTCCACTAGTAAATATTAAGTCTGTTCCCATAATATTTCATTGATAAATATTGAAATATTCAATCTAGTCCCACAATTTCCCATTGGCAATGGAAAATGTGCTCCCATAATGTTTCATTAATAAATATTGAACCTATTCTCAACATTTCCCCTTGAAATATTTAGCCTATTCCCAATATTTTCCACTAGTAAATATTAAGTCTGTTCCCATAATATTTCATTGATAAATATTGAAATATTCAATCTAGTCCCACAATTTCCCATTGGCAATGGAAAATGTGCTCCCATAATGTTTCATTAATAAATATTGAACCTATTCTCAACATTTCCCCTTGAAATATTTAGCCTATTCCCAATATTTTCCACTAGTAAATATTAAGTCTGTTCCCATAATATTTCATTGATAAATATTGAAATATTCAATCTAGTCCCACAATTTCCCATTGGCAATGGAAAATGTGCTCCCATAATGTTTCATTAATAAATATTGAACCTATTCTCAACATTTCCCCTTGAAATATTTAGCCTATTCCCAATATTTTCCACTAGTAAATATTAAGTCTGTTCCCATAATATTTCATTGATAAATATTGAAATATTCAATCTAGTCCCACGATTTCCCATTGGCAAATATTCAATCTATTCCGAAAATTTCTTTCTGGTAAATTGTCAGTTTTATATCACATATCTTACAAATAAATAATTTTTAAGCAGTGGAGATGTGACAAGTAAAAAAAATCTTACATTAATAAAATAATATATTGATTTACATTTAAAATGTATCACTGCAATTCTTTTCCACAAAAAAAGCAGACATAACATAAGCTCTCTCCAACTGATTTTGTCGCATTAAATTCAAAGATTAAATCCGTTCTTCCCCTCTCGGTAGGCGCATGCGCGATCACACTTCTAGTTGAGCGAGTGCGTAAAGACTTAATGAAGTAAAGAAGAATGGGGGAGCTGGGTGTTAGGAAGAGGTTTCGAGTTACAAAGAAAATGAAAAAATGCTAAGAGAACATTTCCATCGAGATACTGGCGGGAAACAACACAAGGGTCTTGTTGCGGCATATCGTATACCAAATACATAAATAAATATTTTTTGCTAGATATGTGCTGCTTAGAAAGAAAAGTCCCTCCTGGGAGACCATGGCAACGGGGAGGCAGGGTTACCAGCCGTGATCGCCCACATCACCGTATTCTCGGTGGTGGATGACGCCAACTACCCAAGCTCAGCTGCATCAAGCTGCACGGTGCCCTCCACTGCGGCTGCTGTATACGCCGAATATGGTATTGATTTTTCAGTTTCCTCTGTTATTGCCCCCCCCCCCTCCCTCAAACAAGCAGCACATTTGTCTCTTCTCTCGCCTGCTTTATATTGAGTGGAATAAATCGTTTAACTAAAAATATATATTTCCAGAATCAGCTAGTTTTCTCGATTTATATGCATATAGTATTTCCGTAGAGAATTCCACAATTCTCGTTGATCCTTTTGGATTTTTCGCACAAGATTTGGGAGTGAATCATGTATCAAAGCGAAGGTTGTGTAAACCCCATGGTCATCTGACACGCTGGATTCTTTGATTGGAAAACGAATTTTCAGGCTCAAGGTGAGTTCAAGTCGGTAAAAAAGATCAAGGTGAGCTCAAGTCGGTTTTCAGGCTCAAGTCGGTAAAAAAGACAAATCAAAATCATACAGTTCTATACGATTTGCAAGAAATGTAGCATACAGAATTACAACTGAAGTTACTAACTCAAAATCCATTTTATCCGATGCTGGATTGATTTGGGAAGCTGGGTTGGGTTGTTTTACCTCTGAGCGGCACTTTTTTGCACACCATGGGCTAAATGGCCAGGTCACATGGACCCCGAAGGCTCAGAGAAGGTTAGGGGAGGGGACCCACTGGAACAGCTGTTGGGAAACAGATGGTAGCCTCCCGTCAAGGCCATCCAGCGTGTTCTTTAACGTGCACAGGGTATGGCTCTCCCGCACACGGGGCTTAACGTCCCATCCTACGAAAGGCGGCCTTTCCAAGCCCATCGGTGTCCCCTACTGACCGTGGGCAGGGCGGGGAATTTTTGCGGAGATAAATCTCAACGCTGACCCAGCTGGGACTCGAACCTGGGAACTATAGATTACGAGCCTGGCGCGCTACCGACTGAGCCACCCCCGCCCCCTGGGAAGCTGGGAAAGAAACGTGAAGTTCATTGTTACGTAGAAATAAATACAGATTATATTCAGATTTTGGAATAGGAAGTATGGTTAGGAAGGTGAACATTCATTTTATTGCATAGTAGCGGTCATGTTTTCGTTAACAAAGGTATCCTCGCTCTTTGGAGAAAGAAGTTTATTATTCAGAAAACTCGATCCTAATTGTAAATAGTGTTGTGCGTTTAAGAGCAATTCCTTATTTGCGGCTTTTAAATGACAAATAGACGGTGTTGATATGCTCAAATCTTCACGTCATTTGAATGGAAAAGCTCTTGATAGTTGAAGTTGAAACTTGTAACGCTTAGAAATATATGAAGTTGACAAAATATTATTATTGAGCGGGAAATGCAGAATGTGAATTTTCTTTTATATTGATGCGAAATCACTTCTTATATAATTTCTTTGGTAGCTGCAAATGAAAGAAATAGTAGGGTTCAAATTTTGGTTCCTGCTTTTTTTTCTTTTTATTTAACTTATTTATTCTTTGGGGGATGGATTATTATCGTAACACTTACCTACAGAAGTGCGCGCCGCTACATATTTTTAAAAAATTTCGTATAATTGGCTGTAAAATATTTAAATACACTGGTAATTATTGGAAGACCAAATTCAAATCTTAATGTTATTTGTCCTGTCAAGTGGGGCGGGGGTGGCTCAGTCGGTAGCGCGCCAGGCTCGTAATCTGTAGTTCCCAGGTTCGAGTCCCAGGTCTGGGTCAGCGTTGAGATTTATCTCCGCAAAATTCCCTGCCCACGGTCAGTAGGGGACACCGATGGGCTTAGAAAGGCCGTCGTCCGTCAGATGGGACGTTAAGCCGTGGCCCCGTGTGCGGGAGAGCCATACCCTGTGCACGTTAAAGAACACGTGGATGGCCTTGACGGAAGGCTACTATCTGTCTCCCAACAGCTGTTCCAGTGGGTCCCCTCCCCCAACCTTCTCTGAGCCTTTGGGGTCCATGTGACCTGGCCATTTAGCCCATGGTGTGCAAAAAAGTGCCGCTCAGAGGTAAAACAATCCAATCCAAAAGTCCTGTCAAGCCTGTGGTGAATGTTTTTCATTCCACATTTGTTTGGGGGCGGGGGTGGCTCAGTCGGTAGCTTGCCAGACTTATTATCTGAACTTTCTAGGTTCGAGTCTCAGCTGGAATAGCGTTGAGATCAATCTCCGCAAAACTCCCGCCCTGCCCACGGTCAGTAGAGGGAACTGATGAGCTTGGAAGATCGCCGTCCGTCGAATGGGACATTAAGCCGTAGCTCCGTGTACAGGGAAGCAATAACCTGTACACGTTAAAGAACAGGATGGATGGCCTTGACGGAGGACTACCATTTGTCTCCTAACAGCTGTCCAGTGGGTCCCCTTTCCCAACCTTCTATGAGCTCTTGTGGTTCTTGTGACTTCGCCATTTAGCTCATTATGTGCAAAAAAGTGCCGCTCAGAGGTAAAAAACCAACCCAACCTTACCCACACTTGTTCAGTTCTTTATATATCACAAATTCGAGTCCCAAATGTCCAAATATGATAGTGTTAATATTTACCTCTGCTAAACTCTTCCACCCCACACCCCCAGTTTCCTGGGTCAGAAAGGGACACCAACGAACTTGGGAAGACCACCGTCAGTCGGATGGTGGGTTGGGTTGTTTTACCTCTGAGCGGCACTTTTTTGCACACCATAGGCTAAATGGCCAGGTCACAAGGACCCCGAAGGCTCAGAGAAGGTTGGGGGAGAGGGGACCCACTGGAACAGCTGTTGGAAGACAGATGGCAGACTCCCGTCAAGACCATCCAGCGTGTTCTTTAACGTGCACAACGTACGGCTCTCTCCCGCACACGGGACCATGGCTTAACTTCCCATCCGAACGACGGCGGTCTTTCCAAGCCCATTGGTGTTCCCTACTGACGGAAATGAGGGCAGGGCGCTCAGAGGTAATCAACTCAACATATAATGAGCATGTTCAGATAAGAGATTGTCATGCTATAATTCATGAATCGAGGAAGATTAAGATATTTTGCTCTTTCCTATCAGTTTTCTCAATATTCTAGTTGGGTTGTTTTACCTCTGAGCGGCACTTTTTTGCATACCATGGGCTAAAAAGCCAGGTCACAAGGACCCCGAAGGCCCAGAGGAGGTTGGGGAAGGGGACCCACTGGAACGGCTGTTGGGAGACAGATGGTAGCTTCCCGTCAAGGCCATCCAGCGTGTTCTTTAACGTGCATAGGGTATGGCTCTCCCGCACACGGGGCCACGGCCTAACGTCCCATCCGACGGACGGCGGCCTTTCCAAGCCCATCGGTGTCCCCTACAGACCGTGGGCAGGGTAGGGAAATTTTGCGGAGATAAATCTCAACGCTGACCCAGCTGAGACTCGAACCTTGGAACTACAGATTACGAGCCTGGCGCGCTACCGACTGAGCCACCCCCGTCGCTCTCAATATTCTAGAGAACGCTCGCTACCTTAAAGAGCCGGATTAGTCGTTTGAGATACAGCGATGACGCCACAAGGCATTAAAAGTCTTGGGGAAAAAATGCAGCTCAGAAAGAGCCGGATTTTCTAAAATCCGCTCAGAAAAAGGCCGCTTTCATGCAATCCCAAAGGGGTATTTTTTTTCCCCTTACGGTCCACCAATCCTTCATCTCATTGCCATTCTCATAAACATAATTGGTAATTTGGCAATAAAGTTAAAGTACTGCTCGATTAACAATGACCTCTTCTGGAATAATAAACGAATAATAAAGATTGCTGACGTATGAAGTGTGTCCTCAGACGCATTAACTCGAAAACCGCAACCGTACAGAAACTCTTCACAATATAGAAGCGGAAGAGAGAATTAATGAGGCTCTATTAAGATATTTTATTACTTTGGGGAGCTTTTTTCATGAGTCGAGAACGAGATATTCGTGTTACAATGTTGACGGAAATAAAGGACTGGGAAGGTTTTAAAGTTTAGAATTGGGTTATTTTACCACTGAGCGGCACTTTTTTGCACACCATAAGCTAAATGGCCAGGTCACATGGACCCCGAAGGCTCAGAGAAGGTTGGGGGAGGGGACAGGAGAGAGATGTACACAGAAGACCCACAATGGATCAAAAGGCCAGGTTGCGAAAATCCTTGAGAGCTCAGAGAAATCCATCTAGAGTGTTCCAGAGCGGCACTTTTTTGCACACCATGGGCTAAATGGCCAGGTCACATGGACCCCGAAGGCTCAGAGAAGGTTGGTGGATTGGACCCTCTGGAACAGCTGTTAGGAGAGAGATGTACACAGAAGACCCACAATGGATCAAAAGGATAGGTTGCGAAAATCCTTGAGAGCTTAGAGAAATCCATCTAGAGTGTTCCAGAGCGGCACTTTTTTGCACACCATGGGCTAAATGGCCAGGTCACATGGACCCCGAAGGCTCAGAGAAGGTTGGGGGAGGGGACCCTCTGGAACAGCTGTTAGGAGAGAGATGTACACAGAAGACCCACAATGGATCAAAAGGCCAGGTTGCGAAAATCCTTGAGAGCTCAGAGAAATCCATCTAGAGTGTTCCAGAGCGGCACTTTTTTGCACACCATGGGCTAAATGGCCAGGTCACATGGACCCCGAAGGCTCAGAGAAGGTTGGGGGAGGGGATCCTCTGGAACAGCTGTTAGGAGAGAGATGTACACAGAAGACCCACAATGGATCAAAAGGCCAGGTTGCGAAAATCCTTGAGAGCTTAGAGAAATCCATCCAGAGTGGCACTTTTTTGCTCACCATGGGCTAAATGGCCAGGTCACGTGGACCCCGAAGGCTCAGAGAAGGTTGGTGGTGAGGGACCCTCTGGAACATCTGTTAGGAGAGAGATGTACACAGAACACCCACAATGGATCAAAAAGATAGGTTGCGAAAATCCTTGAGAGCTTAGAGAAATCCATCTAGAGTGTTCCAGAGCGGCACTTTTTTGCACACCATGGGCTAAATGGCCAGGTCACATGGACCCCGAAGGCTCAGAGAAGGTTGGGAGAGGGGACCCTCTGGAACAGCTGTTAGGAGAGAGATGTACACAGAAGACCCACAACGGATCAAAAGGCCAGGTTGCGAAAATCCTTGAGAGCTTAGAGAAATCCATCCAGAGTGTTCCAGAGCGGCACTTTTTTGCACACCATGGGCTAAATGGCCAGGTCACATGGACCCCGAAGGCTCAGAGAAGGTTGGGGGAGGGGACCCTCTGGAACAGCTGTTAGGAGAGAGATGTACACAGAAGACCCACAATGGATCAAAAGGCCAGGTTGCGAAAATCCTTGAGAGCTCAGAGAAATCCATCTAGAGTGTTCCAGAGCGGCACTTTTTTGCACACCATGGGCTAAATGGCCAGGTCACATGGACCCCGAAGGCTCAGAGAAGGTTGGGGGAGGGGACCCTCTGGAACAGCTGTTAGGAGAGAGATGTACACAGAAGACCCACAATGGATCAAAAGGCCAGGTTGCGAAAATCCTTGAGAGCTTAGAGAAATCCATCCAGAGTGTTCCAGAGCGGCACTTTTTTGCACACCATGGGCTAAATGGCCAGGTCACATGGACACCCGAAGGCTCAGAGAAGGTTGGGGAAGGGGACCCTCTGGAACAGCTGTTAGGAGAGAGATGTACACAGAAGACCCACAATGGATCAAAAGGCCAGGTTGCGAAAATCCTTGAGAGCTCAGAGAAATCCATCTAGAGTGTTCCAGAGCGGCACTTTTTTGCACACCATGGGCTAAATGGCCAGGTCACATGGACCCCGAAGGCTCAGAGAAGGTTGGGGGAGGGGATCCTCTGGAACAGCTGTTAGGAGAGAGATGTACACAGAAGACCCACAATGGATCAAAAGGCCAGGTTGCGAAAATCCTTGAGAGCTCAGAGAAATCCATCTAGAGTGTTGCAGAGCGGCACTTTTTTGCACACCATGGGCTAAATGGCCAGGTCACATGGACCCCGAAGGCTCAGAGAAGGTTGGGGGAGGGGACCTTCTGGAACAGCTGTTAGGAGAGAGATGTACACAGAAGACCCACAATGGATCAAAAAGATAGGTTGCGAAAATCCTTGAGAGCTCAGAGAAATCCATCTAGAGTGTTCCAGAGCGGCACTTTTTTGCACACCATGGGCTAAATGGCCAGGTCACATGGACCCCGAAGGCTCAGAGAAGGTTGGGGGAGGGGATCCTCTGGAACAGCTGTTAGGAGAGAGATGTACACAGAAGACCCACAACGGATCAAAAGGCCAGGTTGCGAAAATCCTTGAGAGCTCAGAGAAATCCATCTAGAGTGTTGCAGAGCGGCACTTTTTTGCACACCATGGGCTAAATGGCCAGGTCACATGGACCCCGAAGGCTCGAGAAGGTTGGGGGAGGGGACCCTCTGGAACAGCTGTTAGGAGAGAGATGTACACAGAAGACCCACAATGGATCAAAAGGCCAGGTTGCGAAAATCCTTGAGAGCTCAGAGAAATCCATCTAGAGTGTGGCAGAGCGGCACTTTTTTGCACACCATGGGCTAAATGGCCAGGTCACATGGACCCCGAAGGCTCAGAGAAGGTTGGGGGAGGGGACCTTCTGGAACAGCTGTTAGGAGAGAGATGTACACAGAAGACCCACAATGGATCAAAAGGCCAGGTTGCGAAAATCCTTCAGAGCTTAGAGAAATCCATCCAGAGTGGCACTTTTTTGCTCACCATGGGCTAAATGGCCAGGTCACATGGACCCCGAAGGCTCAGAGAAGGTTGGGGGAGGGGACCTTCTGGAACAGCTGTTAGGAGAGAGATGTACACAGAAGACCCACAATGGATCAAAAGGCCAGGTTGCGAAAATCCTTGAGAGCTTAGAGAAATCCATCCAGAGTGGCACTTTTTTGCTCACCATGGGCTAAATGGCCAGGTCACATGGACCCCGAAGGCTCAGAGAAGGTTGGTGGAGGGGACCCTCTGGAACAGCTGTTAGGAGAGAGATGTACACAGAAGACCCACAATGGATCAAAAAGATAGGTTGCGAAAATCCTTGAGAGCTTAGAGAAATCCATCTAGAGTGTTCCAGAGCGGCACTTTTTTGCACACCATGGGCTAAATGGCCAGGTCACATGGACCCCGAAGGCTCAGAGAAGGTTGGGGGAGGGGACCCTCTGGAACAGCTGTTAGGAGAGAGATGTACACAGAAGACCCACAACGGATCAAAAGGCCAGGTTGCGAAAATCCTTGAGAGCTTAGAGAAATCCATCCAGAGTGTTCCAGAGCGGCACTTTTTTGCACACCATGGGCTAAATGGCCAGGTCACATGGACCCCGAAGGCTCGAGAAGGTTGGGGGAGGGGACCCTCTGGAACAGCTGTTAGGAGAGAGATGTACACAGAAGACCCACAATGGATCAAAAGGCCAGGTTGCAAAAATCCTTGAGAGCTCAGAGAAATCCATCTAGAGTGTTCCAGAGCGGCACTTTTTTGCACACCATGGGCTAAATGGCCAGGTCACATGGACCCCGAAGGCTCAGAGAAGGTTGGGGGAGGGGATCCTCTGGAACAGCTGTTAGGAGAGAGATGTACACAGAAGACCCACAATGGATCAAAAGGCCAGGTTGCGAAAATCCTTGAGAGCTCAGAGAAATCCATCCAGAGTGTTCCAGAGCGGCACTTTTTTGCACACCATGGGCTAAATGGCCAGGTCACATGGACCCCGAAGGCTCAGAGAAGGTTGGGGGAGGGGACCCTCTGGAACAGCTGTTAGGAGAGAGATGTACACAGAAGACCCACAACGGATCAAAAGGCCAGGTTGCGAAAATCCTTGAGAGCTTAGAGAAATCCATCCAGAGTGTTCCAGAGCGGCACTTTTTTGCACACCATGGGCTAAATGGCCAGGTCACATGGACCCCGAAGGCTCGAGAAGGTTGGGGGAGGGGACCCTCTGGAACAGCTGTTAGGAGAGAGATGTACACAGAAGACCCACAATGGATCAAAAGGCCAGGTTGCAAAAATCCTTGAGAGCTCAGAGAAATCCATCTAGAGTGTTCCAGAGCGGCACTTTTTTGCACACCATGGGCTAAATGGCCAGGTCACATGGACCCCGAAGGCTCAGAGAAGGTTGGGGGAGGGGATCCTCTGGAACAGCTGTTAGGAGAGAGATGTACACAGAAGACCCACAATGGATCAAAAGGCCAGGTTGCGAAAATCCTTGAGAGCTCAGAGAAATCCATCCAGAGTGTTCCAGAGCGGCACTTTTTTGCACACCATGGGCTAAATGGCCAGGTCACATGGACCCCGAAGGCTCAGAGAAGGTTGGGGGAGGGGACCTTCTGGAACAGCTGTTAGGAGAGAGATGTACACAGAAGACCCACAATGGATCAAAAGGCCAGGTTGCGAAAATCCTTGAGAGCTTAGAGAAATCCATCCAGAGTGGCACTTTTTTGCTCACCATGGGCTAAATGGCCAGGTCACATGGACCCCGAAGGCTCAGAGAAGGTTGGGGGAGGGGACCTTCTGGAACAGCTGTTAGGAGAGAGATGTACACAGAAGACCCACAATGGATCAAAAGGCCAGGTTGCGAAAATCCTTGAGAGCTTAGAGAAATCCATCCAGAGTGGCACTTTTTTGCTCACCATGGGCTAAATGGCCAGGTCACATGGACCCCGAAGGCTCAGAGAAGGTTGGGGGAGGGGACCTTCTGGAACAGCTGTTAGGAGAGAGATGTACACAGAAGACCCACAATGGATCAAAAGGCCAGGTTGCGAAAATCCTTGAGAGCTTAGAGAAATCCATCCAGAGTGGCACTTTTTTGCTCACCATGGGCTAAATGGCCAGGTCACATGGACCCCGAAGGCTCAAAGAAGGTTGGTGGAGGGGACCCTCTGGAACAGCTGTTAGGAGAGAGATGTACACAGAAGACCCACAATGGATCAAAAAGATAGGTTGCGAAAATCCTTGAGAGCTTAGAGAAATCCATCTAGAGTGTTCCAGAGCGGCACTTTTTTGCACACCATGGGCTAAATGGCCAGGTCACATGGACCCCGAAGGCTCAGAGAAGGTTGGGGGAGGGGACCCTCTGGAACAGCTGTTAGGAGAGAGATGTACACAGAAGACCCACAACGGATCAAAAGGCCAGGTTGCGAAAATCCTTGAGAGCTTAGAGAAATCCATCCAGAGTGTTCCAGAGCGGCACTTTTTTGCACACCATGGGCTAAATGGCCAGGTCACATGGACCCCGAAGGCTCGAGAAGGTTGGGGGAGGGGACCCTCTGGAACAGCTGTCAGGAGAGAGATGTACACAGAAGACCCACAATGGATCAAAAGGCCAGGTTGCGAAAATCCTTGAGAGCTCAGAGAAATCCATCTAGAGTGTTGCAGAGCGGCACTTTTTTGCACACCATGGGCTAAATGGCCAGGTCACATGGACCCCGAAGGCTCAGAGAAGGTTGGGGGAGGGGACCTTCTGGAACAGCTGTTAGGAGAGAGATGTACACAGAAGACCCACAATGGATCAAAAGGCCAGGTTGCGAAAATCCTTGAGAGCTTAGAGAAATCCATCCAGAGTGGCACTTTTTTGCTCACCATGGGCTAAATGGCCAGGTCACATGGACCCCGAAGGCTCAGAGAAGGTTGGGGGAGGGGACCTTCTGGAACAGCTGTTAGGAGAGAGATGTACACAGAAGACCCACAATGGATCAAAAGGCCAGGTTGCGAAAATCCTTGAGAGCTTAGAGAAATCCATCCAGAGTGGCACTTTTTTGCTCACCATGGGCTAAATGGCCAGGTCACATGGACCCCGAAGGCTCAGAGAAGGTTGGGGGAGGGGACCTTCTGGAACAGCTGTTAGGAGAGAGATGTACACAGAAGACCCACAATGGATCAAAAGGCCAGGTTGCGAAAATCCTTGAGAGCTTAGAGAAATCCATCCAGAGTGGCACTTTTTTGCTCACCATGGGCTAAATGGCCAGGTCACATGGACCCCGAAGGCTCAGAGAAGGTTGGGGGAGGGGACCTTCTGGAACAGCTGTTAGGAGAGAGATGTACACAGAAGACCCACAATGGATCAAAAGGCCAGGTTGCGAAAATCCTTGAGAGCTTAGAGAAATCCATCCAGAGTGGCACTTTTTTGCTCACCATGGGCTAAATGGCCAGGTCACATGGACCCCGAAGGCTCAGAGAAGGTTGGTGGAGGGGACCCTCTGGAACAGCTGTTAGGAGAGAGATGTACACAGAAGACCCACAATGGATCAAAAAGATAGGTTGCGAAAATCCTTGAGAGCTTAGAGAAATCCATCTAGAGTGTTCCAGAGCGGCACTTTTTTGCACACCATGGGCTAAATGGCCAGGTCACATGGACCCCGAAGGCTCAGAGAAGGTTGGGGGAGGGGACCCTCTGGAACAGCTGTTAGGAGAGAGATGTACACAGAAGACCCACAACGGATCAAAAGGCCAGGTTGCGAAAATCCTTGAGAGCTTAGAGAAATCCATCCAGAGTGTTCCAGAGCGGCACTTTTTTGCACACCATGGGCTAAATGGCCAGGTCACATGGACCCCGAAGGCTCGAGAAGGTTGGGGGAGGGGACCCTCTGGAACAGCTGTTAGGAGAGAGATGTACACAGAAGACCCACAATGGATCAAAAGGCCAGGTTGCGAAAATCCTTGAGAGCTCAGAGAAATCCATCTAGAGTGTTCCAGAGCGGCACTTTTTTGCACACCATGGGCTAAATGGCCAGGTCACATGGACCCCGAAGGCTCAGAGAAGGTTGGGGGAGGGGACCCTCTGGAACAGCTGTTAGGAGAGAGATGTACACAGAAGACCCACAATGGATCAAAAGGCCAGGTTGCGAAAATCCTTGAGAGCTTAGAGAAATCCATCCAGAGTGGCACTTTTTTGCTCACCATGGGCTAAATGGCCAGGTCACATGGACCCCGAAGGCTCAGAGAAGGTTGGGGGAGGGGACCCTCTGGAACAGCTGTTAGGAGAGAGATGTACACAGAAGACCCACAATGGATCAAAAGGCCAGGTTGCGAAAATCCTTGAGAGCTTAGAGAAATCCATCCAGAGTATTCCAGAGCGGCACTTTTTTGCACACCATGGGCTAAATGGCCAGGTCACATGGACCCCGAAGGCTCAGAGAAGATTGGGGGAGGGGACCCACTGGAACAGCTGTTGGGAGACAGATGGTAGCCTCCCGTCAAGGCCATCCAGCGTGTTATTTAATATGAACAGGGTATGGCTCTCCCACACACGGAGCCACGGCTTAACGTCCCATCCGACGGACGAAGGCTTTTCAAAGCCTATCGGTGTCCCCTACTGACCGTGGGCAGGGCGGGGAATTTGCGGAGATAAATCTCAGCTGGGACTCGAACCCTCGAACTACAGATTACGAGCCTGAGGAAAGGAACCCACTGGTGAGAGGATAAAGAGCAGAGGGACAGAGACAGATGAGAGCCTCTCGTGGTTCTTCCAGTGGGTTCTTTAACGAGCAAAAGATATGATTCTCCCGCAGACGGAGTCACGGCTTAACTACCCAATTGACGGACGGTGGTATTTCCAAGCCCATCAATATCGCTTTTCTGATTGAAGGTCAGGATGGGGTTTAGCAGAGATAAATCTAAACGCTGGTCTAGGTGGGATTCGAACCTTGGAACCGCAGATTATGAGCCTGATGCGCTACCGATTTGCCCATTTTCAAAATGAGCGAATGATTCGATCAAGTATATGGAAAAAAAAAGAACTATTTTGGGATTAAATTCACAACTTCTAATACATTTTTTTAGAGAAAAGTGACATAAACATGCAGTAATTTTTTAAGGCTAGAAATGGATAGGGCCAGATATTCGTTCAACAATTAAATGTGAAATTTCATTGGGTGGCATGCCAAGACTTGAATCAACTTGTCGACTTTTTTACTTGTTACAAGTACAGAAGATGTAAATGGTTAAAAATATCTCAGTGTTATCATAGACAATAATCTCAAATGGATTGTGTGAATTATTTTATTATTATGTGAAAATATGTTGGAATGCATTACGTTTGAACAAACGTTTTTTGCAGACAATGCAATAAATGGCCAGGTCACAACGACCCCAAGGATTCAGAGAGTGTTGGGGAAGGCGATGGTGTTTGGGACAGATGGTAGCCTCTCGTCAAGGTTATCCAGTGTGTTCTTTAAGGTGTACAGGGTATGGCTCTGTACACTTTCCCATGCACATAGGCCCAGGATTTTACGTCCCATTCGACGGACGGTCACTCTGAACTGCATTTTTGTTTTACATACAGTGGGTTAAATGGCCAGGTCACAAGGCTCCCGATGGCTCAGAGAAGGTTGAGGGAAGGAGACCCACTGGAATCAGATGGTAGCCTCCCGTCATAGTCATCTAGCGTGTTCTTTTACAGTGCACAAAAAATGGCTGTTTCCGACACGGCGACACAGCTTAACGCCTCATCTCATGAACGGCAGTCTTTCCAAGCCCATCGATTTTCCCTTTCCGGCTAGGAACAGGGTGGGGGCTTACCGGAAATAAATCTCAATGCTGGCACAGGTAGGCCTCGACCTGGGAGGTTGGGTCTAGGTGGCTTAGTCGGTAATGCACTCTTCTTGTAATCTGTAGTTCTCAGGTTTGAATTTTTAAAACCCTTTTTAAACAGATATACAAAGCAAAACTCTAAATTCGCGTACATATATTGTTCATTATAAGTAGTAGCCTTTATTTCCATTTATATTATCTATAAAACAGTACAATTATTTACAATAATTTTGGAAATTTACCACACCACAAGAGTTCAAAGACTCGTACGTGGAGTAAGAGGTTAAAAAAAACAACATATATAAACATTAAAGAACAACATTTTAAATATAAAACAATATTAATACTTTCTGTCATACTCACATCAACAACATTGTAACAAAATCATAACATGCACAAGTTTCCAAAACAAAATTCTAGATCAGCAAAGAGTTGGGTTGTTTTTACTACTGAGCGGCACTCTTGTGCACACCATGGGCTAAATGGCCAGGTCACAAGGACCCCGAAGGCTCAGAGAAGATTGGGGGAGGGGACCCACTGGAACATCTGTTGGGAAACAGATGGTAGCCTCTCGTCAAGATTATCCAGAATGTTTTTAACGTGCACAGGGTATGGCTCTCCCGCACACGTGCCACGGCTTAACGTCTCATTCGACGGAGGGCGGTCTTTCCAAGCCCATCGGTGTCCCCTACTGACCGTGGGCAGGGCGGGGAGTTTTGCGGAGATAAGTCTCAACGCTGACCCAACTGGAACTGCAGGTTACGAACCTGGCACGCTACCGAATGAGCCATCCCCCCCCCCCTAAAATATCAAAGAGATATCCACTATAATCAAAAAAAGCAGAACTAACGTACATCTTTTATGTTGTTAGTCCAATAGTAGAAAATTCTCCTCACGTGATTTTTACGACTGTAACGGAATGCCGCCAAATTTGCATAAATCACTTTGTGTAGTAAATATGTTTATAGTTTTTTAGCTTGAAAACCTCGGAAGGAAATGCGTTAACTTGAGCATATTCTTAATTATTAACGAATTTTATTCGCTTTTCCTTCTAAGTGTAAATAAAATTAACAAACGTGAAGTACAGACAATTTAAAAGTAGGATTAGTTTTAGCAATTCGCACGAAGAATTATAAACAACACATTATAACCATTCTAGTAAAACTCTCTTCCAAGTTACATGAAATAGTTATCATAGTCTGACATGCTCTTCATATATCAATTTGTAGTCGCACGGGAACCTCCATATTATTTTACATTAGTATCATTATGAATATTTACAGGAAAATTAGCCGACTATGAAAGTGAATTTAATTTGAGGTAGAATAATTTGCATACGTAATTTAGAGGGCATTACATGGGAACTAGTGTCTCGTGTCCTCATTCTAAGTTTGAATTTGTTTTCTCAGTGTAATGCGTAATTTTGATCTTGCCATAGAAAGAATTTTTTTTATTGCTGTTGAAACCAATAATTGGTTCGATATCAAACTTAGTTGCAGCGACGATTTAATCTCTCTATACTTGAAATAAAATTAAATAATGAAAAAAATATATACCCCCTCAAGCAGCTGCTTGTCACAGAGGTCTGACAGGAGCCTCTCAGTTTATATGTCATAATAGGAGATCTGAGAGGATGGCAGGACCTCAGCAGAAAAACGACACACACACATCCATGCCTAAATCCGGGGCTCGAACCCAGGTCCCTTAGATCAGTAGCCAAGCGTGCTAACCACTCGGCCACGGGACGGCTGAAATAAAATTAGAAAAAGGAAAAAAGGCAAATGCAATTTAAAGAATCTAAGAGAATGAAATAGATGAGAAATTGAAGGTTGTTCGTTTTTTCCATGTCATCAAAAGACAAAAAAAGGAAAAATACTTATTCTTATTCGAAAGAGAGTTTGCTTTTTTTTTTTTCAGACAAAGAAAATCGTTATCCCCACTTGAAATCACAATCAGTTATTTGTTATGCGATAACTTCATTTAAGAGGCCGTGCAATTGGGGAGGGGGTGGCTCAGTCGGTAGCGCGCCAGGCTCTCAATCTGCAGTTTCCAGGTTCGAGTCCCAGTTGGTCCAACGTTGAAACTTATCTCCGCAAAAATCCCCGCATTGCCCACGGTCAGTAGGGGATACCGATCGGCTTGGAAAGGCCGCCGTCCGCCGGATGGGACGTTAAGCCGCGGCTACTTGTGCGGGAGAGCCATACCCTGTGCACGTTAAGGAACACGCTGGATGGCCTTGACGGGAAGCTACCATCTGTCTCCCAACAGCTGTTCCAGTGGGTCCCCTCCCCTAACCTTCTCTGAGCCTTCGGGGTCCATGTGACCTGGCCATTTAGCCCATGGTGTGCAAACAAAGTGCCGCTCAGAGGTAAAACAACCCATCAACTCACGTGTTTAATAGTTTCCATCTGCAACCCCCCGATGGGTTGCGACTCACAAGCTCGATAAAGCTGCTTTTAAGCAAAAGCTGCGTTCCTCGAGCGTGAGTGACAAATATTAATTCCATCTCTAAAGAGGCAACAGAGTTGTCCACTTCCTGGATAGATGGCGCCACTAGTGTGAATCAAATAAATAAAATCCAGAAAGCTTATAAGGTCACTAAGCTGAGAAAAGGTTAGCTATTGATGATATAGTGGTTAGCATAACAGGCATGTTTCCTTTAGACGTGGGTTCGAATCCCGCTCATGGCAAAACCATATTCTGTTTATTAAATATTTCCTAGTAAGGTTCAAATCTTGATTCCTAGTAAGAATCAATATGCTTGAGTTTTTTTTTAAATATTATATTTCAAAATATTCATAAACTAAATGCTTATTTTTTGGGCGTACGACATGACTTATTTTTGTTTATTAGTTTTTTAATAAGATTTTAAGTTGCTCTTCGTTTTCAACTGGAATCACCTCAAAATTCCTTTTGGCCATCAGAATGAATTCTGTTCTACCAACCCGTCATGTTAAGGATCACTTAAAGCTGAATTTATTTAAACTTTATTCAAATGGCTTCAAGTAATATTTCATATTTCAGTGATTTCCATTTCCAACAAAGCACTCGGATCGTTCAAATCACATCCCGACTAACACTTTATATGTCTTCTTAAAGAATTCCTGTCAAGTGAAATCGTGTTAGTCCAAAACCTTCTATAACATAAAGCCGACGGGCCAAGTTATGACGTCATCTTAACCCTTTCACGACTGAGGGAAACATTTTTCCCATTTTAAAATTGGTGATTGTCGTATTTAATTATAACCTTATCTGCATTTTTTATACAGAATGTCAAAATAGAACGTATGCCGAACGCAATTGCGTAAACGGGAACGTTTAGAAAACTTAAACAGAACTGTCAGGACGCATAATATATGTACTATGTGCAATGTCCATCTTTGCCTCACTACCAAAAGAAATTGCTTCGCAGAATATCTCAATTAGCACATCATTTTGTATAGTAATTTTATTTCATAATTTTGTATTATTTTAGTTAACATTTTGTTCTAATAAACCAATAAATAAAAGACATTGCATAATAAGCCTAAGTATAATTTTTTCTTACCTTTATAGTCCATTGGGAAAAATATTTCCCATAAAATTCCAAAAAAACTCCACATTGTTATGTATTTTTCTTATGATTTTTATTTATTTTACCTCTAAACAAACTAAAATAAACAGTTACATACTAATATTTACTCTTAGAAACCTTTATGGTCCTGAAAGGGTTAAGTAGTCCTATGTCTAGAAAAATTCTTAGGAGGTTATTTCCAATTTTATTACTGGTGTACTATTATGCATATTAATATTTATTTATACATATACCTTGTTTAGAAGGAAAATTATTTGTATTTGTTAGAAATTATCATAATGCTAATTCATAAGAATAATTTTTCTCCTAAATTTCGCATATTTATAAACAAACGTTAATATAGATATTATTACAAAATTGCACCAGTAATAATAATATAAATAGTTATATAAGGATTTTTAGCGACCTTCTGTTGTACGAATTTCTAATAAGAAATTGAGCAACGAGTTGGGGGATTTTTTTTACAATCCTATCCTACTGATATTTTTTTAAATTTTAACCCATTACTATGGCTATACTTTAATTAATGCTTGATGTTTTTTATTTTTTTATTTATATGTCCTACATATATATAACACATTTTTACAGAAAAAAAAACCAACAACAATACTAATAGTAGAAGCAAAAAAAGGACAAAGTAGCTTTATTTAAATACAGGGTAGATATATTAGATGATTGTCGAGTAATAAAAATTATTAAGGGGAAAATAATTTCGTGTAAAGAAGATTTACTAAATATGTCAGGAATGGCCAGGTTTGTAGCTGTATATTACCAGAAATTTTATGAATATTGTGGGGCGGGGGTGGCTCAGTCGGTAGCGCGCCAGACTCGTAATCTGTAGTTCCCAGGTTCGAGTCCCAGCTGGGTCAGCGTTGAGATTTATCTCCGCAAAATTCCCCGCCCTGCCCACGGTCAGTAGGGGACACCGATGGGCTTGGAAAGGCCGCCGTCCGTCGGATGGGATGTTAAGCCGTGGCCCCGTGTGCGGGAGAGCCATACCCTGTGCACGTTAAAGAACACGCTGGATGGCCTTGACGGGAGGCTACCATCTGTCACCCAACAGCTGTTCCAGTGGGTCCCGTCCCCCAACCTTCTCTGAGCCTTCGGGGTCCTTGTGGCCTGGCCATTTAGCCCATGGTGTGCAAAAAAGTGCCGCTCAGAGGTAAAACAATTCAATCTTCTCATCAGATACAAAAGAGAGTCTCCCGTCAAGGCCACCAGTGTGTTCTTAATCACGCATACGGGGCCACGACTTAATGTCCTATCCGACGGATGGCAGCTCTTCCAAGCCCATCGGTGCCCGCTAGTGACTGAGAGTAGGGCGGGGAATATTTGCGGAAATAAATCTCAACGATAACCCAGGCGGGACCCAAACTAGTATCGGCAGATTAGTAGCCTGGCTGATCCTCCCTAAATTGGAGGGGGGAAATGTTATACTGCAATTGAAATCAGGTCTCCCCCCCTCCCGTCCCTCTTTTTACTTTTCTCTGACTCTACTGCGTCACTTATTACTCCCACCTTCATTATATTATTTTCAGATGTAGGCCACCTTTTAAGTCCGATATTAGACCTAAGAATACGATTATATTACCTCTTTGCAAAATATCTGTGATCCATAGCTCACAGAGGTATGTTTGTGCAGTGGCCAGTTGTGATGGACTGTTGTAAGGAGACGCTGGATTAGTCCCTTGATTACCTTCACCCTTATTTCAGTGAAATAACAGGTTCGAGGGTTGTTACACCGTACGACGTATGCCTCAGACTTACTGCGCCAAATGATGTACAGAAATATGTCCAACAATTCACGCACAAAAGTTGTATATGGACGACAGTTTATTCACACTTATATACAATCACGTGCTGGGGTTGGGTTGTTTTACCTCTGAGCGGCACTTTTTTGCACACCATGAGCTAAATGGCCAGGTCACATGGACCCCGAAGTCTCAGAGAAGGTTGGGGGAGGGGACCCACTGGAACAGCTGTTGGGAGACAGATGGTAGCCTCCCGTCAAGGCCATCTAGCGGGTTCTTTAACGTGCACAGGGTATGGCTCTCCCGCACACGGAGCCACGGTTTAACGTCCCATCCGACGGGCGGCGGCCTTTCCAAGCCCATCGGTGTCCCCTACTGACCGTGGGCAGGGCGGGGAATTTTGCGGAGATAAATCTCAACGCTGACCCAGCTGGGACTCGAACCTGGGAACTACAGATTACGAGCCTGGCTAAATTAGAGGAACATGACACGTTGCTTCCTCAAAGAGTTTTATCAGTTTGTACCATACTTATAAAAATCATGCGTTTTGTCACTCTAATGTCCATGAAACCTGGCTTCGTGGGTGGAAAATGTCCTCACCCGAAGACTGTCCAGTTAATTTACTGCAGTGCCAAACCGTCTTTGTCACTCAGAAGTAATTAACTTCAGTTCACTTCTTTCAGTGCTCGCAGATCGGAGTGACCTTGACTGTCCGAACGGACCATCTCCCCAGAAGTGAGTCGGGTGAATTCCGTCCCTTTTCATTTTTACACCCCTTTGAGTTGCCAGGTCAGCCCTTTAAATTACAATCCTATCCTAAATACCAACGCCCCCCGGAACTTCGCTAATGACAAAGTGCTGTTGGATTGCCTTAACTCTGATCAGTTAGAGCTTTTGCAGGTTTGCCGGCATTTGACCTTCGCTCGATGCCTGGTATCGATGGCGATGACGCATCGAGGATTCTCCCTTCCGGTTCTCCCGGCATCCGTCAATCTCTTGCTTCCTGCATAATTAAAGACTATTGCTCGCGCTTTATCTTTCATTTTGCAATTCTTCTTCTTTATTAGGAATCCAAAAGTACTATTATTTTCAAACCTCATTAGCGCTTGTTTTCCTACACACTTGTTACCGTTGCCTTCCGATATTTTGGGGCGGGGTTGGCTCAGTCGGTAGCGCGCCAGGTTCGTAATCTGTAGTTCCCAGGTTCGAGTCCCAGTTGGGTCAGCGTTGAGATTTATCCCCGTAAAATTCCCTGCCCTGCCCACGGTCAGTAGGGGACACCGATGGGCTTGGAAAGCCCGTCGGATGGGACGTTAAGCCATGGTGCTGTGTGCGGGAGAGCCATACCCTGTGCTCGTTAAAGAACACGCTGGATGGCCTTGACGGGAGGCTACCATCTGTCTCCCAACAGCTGTTCCAGTGGGTCCCCTCCCCCAACCTTCTCTGAGCCTACGGGGTCCATGTGACCTGGCCATTTAGCCCATGGTGTGCAAAAAAGTGCCGCTTAGAGGTAAAACAACCCAACACAACCCTATCACTACTTTTTATCGAACTGCCACGTTTAAATGAAACATTATTCTTGAACGAGATACCATGCCTTACTTCAGAAACAAATCCTTTTGCCTCGTCCCTGTTAGCACCGATTTGCAATTCTTTCAAACTCGTCCCTATTAGCACCTCGTCCCTGTTAGCACCGCCTACTATTAATACACTCTTTATCAATTGTTTACTGACCACTTAGGTCCACTTCCGTACTTTCTTCTATATTTATCCATTTTTTGTCCAATGACTGTATGAACATCAGAACCTTTTTCTGTTAGATTTGCCCCTCGGCTAAATCTTCTTCCAACCTTAGCGTCATTACTTCGCTCATTTAGACAAAACCGCCTCTCTTTTCTTTTCATATCATCGGCCACAATTAACTGATCTTTTAACTCTTCCTCTCTCTCTCATTGATTCTAGAATCGACTTCCTTAAGATCATTTCTGTCTAAAAATCTCTCACCTATCTCCTTTAACATTTTCTCTTTATCCTCATTATTCTCATAATCTTCTATATTACTGTCGTCCTTATATTTAAAACATAATTCCTGGATGTTTACATTTCCGATCTTACATAGTCTCTCAGTTAGATTCTCACTTTCAATTAATTGTTTGTTTGTTTGTTTGTATACGTTACATGCAATGAGTGTTCCTTTTTCAGGCTCACTCAATAGATAAATTTTGTTGGGTTAGTGGTGACAGATTTTGCAATTATTGTTTTATTTATTTTTTATTAGAGTGTTTTAAATATATAAATTATATATATTGTTTTAGAGTTTATTATAACTTTGCGTCCTTTATTGTTGTGGGTTTTAATGTTGTTGGTTTATGAGTTTTCAAAGTATTTTTTTTAATTTTGAATTAAATTTATTTTATTATAATTTTTTATTATTTTTTATTTTCTTTAATTAATTTTTTTTTATTTTTTTTATTAATTTTTTATATTTTTAAACTTTGTTTTTTGCTTTTTTTATATTTTTTTCATTTCATTTTTTATATATATTTTTATTTTTTATTTTAGTTTTTCTTTTAGTTTTTTTTAATATTTTTTATTATTTTTGTTTTTTTATTATTTTTGGTTACTTAAAAGTAATTCTGTTTTTATTCTTATCCGATATTCCTATACTATCTGTTACCTCAGAATTATATCACCTGTTTGGATCACCTATTTGGTTCTTATCTGGCCTTGCCTGGCTAATTTCTTCCGCCTTTTTAACACATCAATCTTTATTCTAGAATTAGAGTCCTCGTCTGACTGAGAATTATTTTTAACATCCAATTCTGCCACTACATGCAACGGAAATTCACTCCTACTTTCCAAGTTGCATTTCCTTTCTATCGGAAAATAATATTTTACCTCAGGATTATTCATTCTAATTATTTGACCGTGATTATTCACTACAGAATTGGTCACTTTATTAAACTCATTCCATCCTTAACCTCCGACTAGAAATCATTGCGAGATTCGAACTTAATCAAATTTTCTACAACAAGATAGTCAACCACCGTTGTAAAACAAATCTGTATTCCCTACGAACCTCATATCCTGATTTTCAGTAGTCATTTCAGCTTCGTTACGACTACTGTTTTCTCCATAAATATCAATTTTATTACCTGTGACTCTGGGGGCGGGGGTGGCTCAGTCGGTAGCGCGCCAGGCTCGTAATCTGTAGTTCCCAGGTTCGAGTCCCAGCTGGGTCAGCGTTGAGATTTATCTCCGCAAAATTCCCCTCCCTGCCCACGGTCAGTAGGGGACACCGATGGGCTTGGAAAGGTCGCTGCCCGTCGGATGGGACGTTAAGCCGTGGTCCCGTGTGCGGGAGAGCCATACCCTGTGCACGTTAAAGAACACGCTGGATGGCCTTGACGGGAGGCTACCATCTGTCACCCAACAGCTGTTACAGTGGGTCCCCTCCCCACAACCTTCTCTGAGCCTTCGGGGTCCATGTGACCTGGCCCATGGTGTGCAAAAAAGTGCCACTCAGAGGTAAAGCAACCCAACCAGATATAAATCTCGATTTTCAACCATATTCGTTCAACATTTAAAGAGTTATGGATGCTGGAATGTTTCAGCAACATATCTTGTTTTATAAAAATCATTCATAACTGTCTAATATTGAAATAATCTTTATGAAAATTACTAAAATGTATATTATTTTATTAAATGATTTCAAACAATACTTATTAAGTTTTAATTAATTTCTGAGGAAATTTCTTATTACTCTTTACTGTTGAGAAATATTCCAGCTTCCATAACTCTTGAAATGTTGAAGGAATATTTTTAAAAATAGAGATTTAAATAGATTGGATTACGATCTTTATCTTCAATCACATTTTCCCATTAAAATGCATAGTTTAGAAGTTATAGAGTTTCGAAGAATCATTTCTCTCTGTATAAACTTCTTGAATGTCATACTACACCACGAAAATTTCAAATTCATAGCATAAATGCATCTTATGCAATATCCATTCGTGCAAATTTTGGTGAATTCCCCCAATGTTTCACCGCTAGAGGGAGCTATTAAAGCTATTGGAAGATTCCAAAGGCACATATTCTAATATTTCGTCATTACTTATCCAACCCAAAAAAAAATTTTTTATTTAGCTCTAAAAACTGAATTTGTTCGAGCAATTGTAAATTAACGTTTTGAATGGATTTTCCTTCTTTTATAAGGTTGGGTTGTTTTACCTCTGAGCGGCACTTTTTTGCACACAATGGGCTAAATGGCTAGGTCACATGGACCCCGAAGGCTCAGAGAAGGTTGGGGGAGGGGACCCACTGGAACAGCTGTTGGGAGACAGATGGCAGCCTCCCGTCAAGGCCGTCCAGCGTCTTCTTTAACGTACACAGGGTATGACTCTCCCTGACACGGCGCCACGGCTTAAAGTCCCATCTGACGGTCGCGGTCTTTCCAAGCCCATCGGTGTCTCAGATAAATCTCAACGCTGACCCAGCTGGGACTCGAACCTGGGAACTGCAGATTACGAGCCTGGAGCGCTACCGACTGAGCCGCCCCCCACATACTGTGGAATTGCATCCTAACTGTTATACAAAACCTCACCCAAAGATGCTTCTTCATAGCAAGGCTCTCCCTGATAATTAAACGCCGTTCACTTATTAAGAATATTTTCAACTGGTGCTTAAAGAGATCAGGTGGTATTTGTAGAGAAGTACACTGGTTTCCATAAATTAAGAAAAATCCTACGTTAAGTAAATGGGAAGCTAACGTCAAAGCTCTATAACTTCTAAAATAAGTATTTTTGTTTTAAAAAATGTGATTGCAGATAAAGATCTCCATCATATAAATCAATATCTCGATTTTCAACAATATTCGTTCAGTATTTAATGAATTATGGTTGGGTTGTTTTACCTCTAAGCGGTCCCCTGGAGACACAGGTATCAACTATCACCCTGGAGACACAGGTATCAACTGTCCCCCTGGAGACACAGGTATCAACTATCCCCTGGAGACACAGGTATCAACTATCCAACTGGAGACACAGGTATCAACTATCACCCTGGAGACACAGGTATCAACTATCACCCTGGAGACCCAGGTATCAACTATCACCCTGGAGACCCAGGTATCAACTATCACACTGGAGACACAGGTATCAACTGTCCCCCTGGAGACACAGGTATCAACTATCCCCTGGAGACACAGGTATCAACTATCCAACTGGAGACACAGGTATCAACTATCACCCTGGAGACACAGTATCAACTATCAACCTGGAGACACAGGTATCAACTATCACCCTGAAGACCCAGGTATCAACTATCACCCTGGATACCCAGGTATCAACTATCACCCTGGAGATACAGGTATCAACTGTCCCCCTGGAGACACAGGTATCAACTATCCCCTGGAGACACAGGTATCAACTATCCCCCTGGAGACACAGGTATCAACTGTCCCCCTGGAGGCACAGGTATCAACTATCCCCCTGGAGACACAGGTATCAACTTTCCCCCTGGAGACACAGGTATCAACTATCACCCTGGAGACACAGGTATCAACTATCCCCTGGAGACACAGGTATCAACTATTCCCCTGGAGACACAGGTATCAACTATCACCCTGGAGACACAGGTATCAACTATCACCCTGGAGACACAGGTATCAACTATCACCCTGGAGACACAGGTATCAACTGTCCCCCTGGAGACACAGGTATCAACTATCCCCTGGAGACACTGGTATCAACTATCCCCCTGGAGACACTGGTATCAACTATCCCCCTGGAGACACAGGTATCAACCATCCCCCTGGAGACACAGGTATCTACCATCCCCCTGGAGACACAGATATCAACTATCACCCTGGAGACACAGGTATCAACTATCACCCTGGAGACACAGGTATCAACTGTCCCCCTGGAGACACAGGTATCAACTATCCCCTGGAGACACTGGTATCAACTATCCCCCTGGAGACACAGGTATCAACTATCACCCTGGAGACACAGGTATCAACTATCACCCTGGAGACCCAGGTATCAACTATCACCCTGGAGACACGGGTATCAACTGTCCCCCTGGAGACACAGGTATCAACTATCACCCTGGACACAGGTGTCAACTATCCAACTGGAGACACAGGTATCAACTATCACCCTGGAGACACAGGTATCAACTATCCCCTGGAGACACAGGTATCAACTATTCCCCTGGAGACACAGGTATCAACTGTCCCCCTGGAGACACAGGTATCAACTATCCCCTGGAGACACAGGTATCAACTATCCCCTGGAGACACAGGTATCAACTATCCCCTGGAGACACAGGTATCAACTATCCCCTGGAGACACAGGTATCAACTATCACCCTGGAGACACAGGTATCAACTATCACCCTGGAGACACAGGTATCAACTATCACCCTGGAGACACAGGTATCAACTATCACCCTGGAGACACAGGTATCAACTGTCCCCCTGGAGACACAGGTATCAACTGTCCCCCTGGAGACACAGGTATCAACTATCCCCCTGGAGACACAGGTATCAACTGTCCCCCTGGAGACACAGGTATCAACTATCACCCTGGAGACACAGGTATCAACTATCCCCTGGAGACACAGGTATCAACTATTCCCCTGGAGACACAGGTATCAACTATCACCCTGGAGACACAGGTATCAACTATCACCCTGGAGACACAGGTATCAACTATCACCCTGGAGACACAGGTATCAACTGTCCCCCTGGAGACACAGGTATCAACTGTCCCCCTGGAGACACAGGTATCAACTATCACCCTGGAGACACAGGTATCAACTATCCCCCTGGAGACACAGGTATCAACCATCCCCCTGGAGACACAGGTATCTACCATCCCCCTGGAGACACAGATATCAACTATCACCCTGGAGACACAGGTATCAACTATCACCCTGCAGACACAGGTATCAACTGTCCCCCTGGAGACACAGGTATCAACTATCCCCTGGAGACACTGGTATCAACTATCCCCCTGGAGACACAGGTATCAACTATCACCCTGGAGACACAGGTATCAACTATCACCCTGGAGACCCAGGTATCAACTATCACCCTGGAGACACAGGTATCAACTATCCCCCTGGAGACACAGGTATCAACTGTCACCCTGGAGACACAGGTATCAACTATCACCCTGGACACAGATATCAACTATCCAACTGGAGACACAGGTATCAACTATCACCCTGGAGACACAGGTATCAACTATCCCCCTGGAGACACAGGTATCAACTGTCACCCTGGAGACACAGGTATCAACTATCCCCCTGGAGACACAGGTATCAACTGTCCTCCTGGAGACACAGGTATCAACTATCACCCTGGAGACACAGGTATCAACTATCCCCTGGAGACACAGGTATCAAATATCCCCCTGAGACACAGGTATCAACTATCCCCTGGAGACACAGGTATCAACTATCACCCTGGAGACACAGGTATCAACTATCACCCTGGAGACAGGTATCAACTATCCCCCTGGAGACACAGGTATCAACTATCACCCTGGAGACACAGGTATCAACTGTCCCCCTGGAGACACAGGTATCAACTGTCCCCCTGGAGACACAGGTATCAACTATCCCCCTGGAGACACAGGTATCAACTGTCCCCCTGGAGACACAGGTATCAACTATCACCCTGGAGACACAGGTATCAACTATCCCCTGGATACACAGGTATCAACTATTCCCCTGGAGACACAGGTATCAACTATCACCCTGGAGACACAGGTATCAACTATCACCCTGGAGACACAGGTATCAACTATCACCCTGGAGACACAGGTATCAACTGTCCCCCTGGAGACACAGGTATCAACTGTCCCCCTGGAGACACAGGTATCAACTATCCCCCTGGAGACACAGGTATCAACCATCCCCCTGGAGACACAGGTATCTACCATCCCCCTGGAGACACAGGTATCTACCATCCCCCTGGAGACACAGATATCAACTATCACCCTGGAGACCCAGGTATCAACTATCACCCTGGAGACACAGGTATCAACTGTCCCCCTGGAGACACAGGTATCAACTATCACCCTGGACACAGGTATCAACTATCCAACTGGAGACACAGGTATCAACTATCACCCTGGAGACACAGGTATCAACTATCCCCCTGGAGACACAGGCATCAACTATCCCCTGGAGACACAGGTATCAACTATTTCCCTGGAGACACAGGTATCAACTGTCCCCCTGGAGACACAGGTATCAACTATCCCCTGGAGACACAGGTATCAACTGTCCCCCTGGAGACACAGGTATCAACTATCCCCTGGAGACACAGGTATCAAATATCCCCCTGAGACACAGGTATCAACTATCCCCTGGAGACACAGGTATCAACTATCCCCCTGGAGACACAGGTATCAACTATCACCCTGGAGACAGGTATCTACTATCCCCCTGGAGACACAGGTATCAACTATCACCCTGGAGACACAGGTATCAACTGTCCCCCTGGAGACACAGGTATCAACTATCCCCCTGGAGACACAGGTATCAACTGTCCCCCTGGAGACACAGGTATCAACTATCACCCTGGAGACACAGGTATCAACTATCCCCTGGATACACAGGTATCAACTATTCCCCTGGAGACACAGGTATCAACTATCACCCTGGAGACACAGGTATCAACTATCACCCTGGAGACACAGGTATCAACTATCACCCTGGAGACACAGGTATCAACTGTCCCCCTGGAGACACAGGTATCAACTGTCCCCCTGGAGACACAGGTATCAACTGTCCCCCTGGAGACACAGGTATCAACTATCACCCTGGAGACACAGGTATCAACTATCCCCCTGGAGACACAGGTATCAACCATCCCCCTGGAGACACAGGTATCTACCATCCCCCTGGAGACACAGATATCAACTATCACCCTGGAGACACAGGTATCAACTATCACCCTGGAGACACAGGTATCAACTATCACCCTGGAGACACAGGTATCAACTGTCCCCCTGGAGACACAGGTATCAACTATCCCCTGGAGACACTGGTATCAACTATCCCCCTGGAGACACAGGTATCAACTATCACCCTGGAGACACAGGTATCAACTATCACCCTGGAGACCCAGGTATCAACTATCACCCTGGAGACACGGGTATCAACTGTCCCCCTGGAGACACAGGTATCAACTATCACCCTGGACACAGGTGTCAACTATCCAACTGGAGACACAGGTATCAACTATCACCCTGGAGACACAGGTATCAACTATCCCCTGGAGACACAGGTATCAACTATTCCCCTGGAGACACAGGTATCAACTGTCCCCCTGGAGACACAGGTATCAACTATCCCCTGGAGACACAGGTATCAACTATCCCCTGGAGACACAGGTATCAACTATCCCCTGGAGACACAGGTATCAACTATCCCCTGGAGACACAGGTATCAACTATCACCCTGGAGACACAGGTATCAACTATCACCCTGGAGACACAGGTATCAACTATCACCCTGGAGACACAGGTATCAACTTTCCCCCTGGAGACACAGGTATCAACTATCACCCTGGAGACACAGGTATCAACTATCCCCTGGAGACACAGGTATCAACTATTCCCCTGGAGACACAGGTATCAACTATCACCCTGGAGACACAGGTATCAACTATCACCCTGGAGACACAGGTATCAACTATCACCCTGGAGACACAGGTATCAACTGTCCCCCTGGAGACACAGGTATCAACTATCCCCTGGAGACACTGGTATCAACTATCCCCCTGGAGACACTGGTATCAACTATCCCCCTGGAGACACAGGTATCAACCATCCCCCTGGAGACACAGGTATCTACCATCCCCCTGGAGACACAGATATCAACTATCACCCTGGAGACACAGGTATCAACTATCACCCTGGAGACACAGGTATCAACTGTCCCCCTGGAGACACAGGTATCAACTATCCCCTGGAGACACTGGTATCAACTATCCCCCTGGAGACACAGGTATCAACTATCACCCTGGAGACACAGGTATCAACTATCACCCTGGAGACCCAGGTATCAACTATCACCCTGGAGACACGGGTATCAACTGTCCCCCTGGAGACACAGGTATCAACTATCACCCTGGACACAGGTGTCAACTATCCAACTGGAGACACAGGTATCAACTATCACCCTGGAGACACAGGTATCAACTATCCCCTGGAGACACAGGTATCAACTATTCCCCTGGAGACACAGGTATCAACTGTCCCCCTGGAGACACAGGTATCAACTATCCCCTGGAGACACAGGTATCAACTATCCCCTGGAGACACAGGTATCAACTATCCCCTGGAGACACAGGTATCAACTATCCCCTGGAGACACAGGTATCAACTATCACCCTGGAGACACAGGTATCAACTATCACCCTGGAGACACAGGTATCAACTATCACCCTGGAGACACAGGTATCAACTATCACCCTGGAGACACAGGTATCAACTGTCCCCCTGGAGACACAGGTATCAACTGTCCCCCTGGAGACACAGGTATCAACTATCCCCCTGGAGACACAGGTATCAACTGTCCCCCTGGAGACACAGGTATCAACTATCACCCTGGAGACACAGGTATCAACTATCCCCTGGAGACACAGGTATCAACTATTCCCCTGGAGACACAGGTATCAACTATCACCCTGGAGACACAGGTATCAACTATCACCCTGGAGACACAGGTATCAACTATCACCCTGGAGACACAGGTATCAACTGTCCCCCTGGAGACACAGGTATCAACTGTCCCCCTGGAGACACAGGTATCAACTATCACCCTGGAGACACAGGTATCAACTATCCCCCTGGAGACACAGGTATCAACCATCCCCCTGGAGACACAGGTATCTACCATCCCCCTGGAGACACAGATATCAACTATCACCCTGGAGACACAGGTATCAACTATCACCCTGCAGACACAGGTATCAACTGTCCCCCTGGAGACACAGGTATCAACTATCCCCTGGAGACACTGGTATCAACTATCCCCCTGGAGACACAGGTATCAACTATCACCCTGGAGACACAGGTATCAACTATCACCCTGGAGACCCAGGTATCAACTATCACCCTGGAGACACAGGTATCAACTATCCCCCTGGAGACACAGGTATCAACTGTCACCCTGGAGACACAGGTATCAACTATCACCCTGGACACAGATATCAACTATCCAACTGGAGACACAGGTATCAACTATCACCCTGGAGACACAGGTATCAACTATCCCCCTGGAGACACAGGTATCAACTGTCACCCTGGAGACACAGGTATCAACTATCCCCCTGGAGACACAGGTATCAACTGTCCTCCTGGAGACACAGGTATCAACTATCACCCTGGAGACACAGGTATCAACTATCCCCTGGAGACACAGGTATCAAATATCCCCCTGAGACACAGGTATCAACTATCCCCTGGAGACACAGGTATCAACTATCACCCTGGAGACACAGGTATCAACTATCACCCTGGAGACAGGTATCAACTATCCCCCTGGAGACACAGGTATCAACTATCACCCTGGAGACACAGGTATCAACTGTCCCCCTGGAGACACAGGTATCAACTGTCCCCCTGGAGACACAGGTATCAACTGTCCCCCTGGAGACACAGGTATCAACTATCCCCCTGGAGACACAGGTATCAACTGTCCCCCTGGAGACACAGGTATCAACTATCACCCTGGAGACACAGGTATCAACTATCCCCTGGATACACAGGTATCAACTATTCCCCTGGAGACACAGGTATCAACTATCACCCTGGAGACACAGGTATCAACTATCACCCTGGAGACACAGGTATCAACTATCACCCTGGAGACACAGGTATCAACTGTCCCCCTGGAGACACAGGTATCAACTGTCCCCCTGGAGACACAGGTATCAACCATCCCCCTGGAGACACAGGTATCTACCATCCCCCTGGAGACACAGGTATCTACCATCCCCCTGGAGACACAGATATCAACTATCACCCTGGAGACCCAGGTATCAACTATCACCCTGGAGACACAGGTATCAACTGTCCCCCTGGAGACACAGGTATCAACTATCACCCTGGACACAGGTATCAACTATCCAACTGGAGACACAGGTATCAACTATCACCCTGGAGACACAGGTATCAACTATCCCCCTGGAGACACAGGCATCAACTATCCCCTGGAGACACAGGTATCAACTATTTCCCTGGAGACACAGGTATCAACTGTCCCCCTGGAGACATAGGTATCAACTATCCCCTGGAGACACAGGTATCAACTGTCCCCCTGGAGACACAGGTATCAACTATCCCCTGGAGACACAGGTATCAAATATCCCCCTGAGACACAGGTATCAACTATCCCCTGGAGACACAGGTATCAACTATCCCCCTGGAGACACAGGTATCAACTATCACCCTGGAGACAGGTATCTACTATCCCCCTGGAGACACAGGTATCAACTATCACCCTGGAGACACAGGTATCAACTGTCCCCCTGGAGACACAGGTATCAACTATCCCCCTGGAGACACAGGTATCAACTGTCCCCCTGGAGACACAGGTATCAACTATCACCCTGGAGACACAGGTATCAACTATCCCCTGGATACACAGGTATCAACTATTCCCCTGGAGACACAGGTATCAACTATCACCCTGGAGACACAGGTATCAACTATCACCCTGGAGACACAGGTATCAACTATCACCCTGGAGACACAGGTATCAACTGTCCCCCTGGAGACACAGGTATCAACTGTCCCCCTGGAGACACAGGTATCAACTGTCCCCCTGGAGACACAGGTATCAACTATCACCCTGGAGACACAGGTATCAACTATCCCCCTGGAGACACAGGTATCAACCATCCCCCTGGAGACACAGGTATCTACCATCCCCCTGGAGACACAGATATCAACTATCACCCTGGAGACACAGGTATCAACTATCACCCTGGAGACACAGGTATCAACTATCACCCTGGAGACACAGGTATCAACTGTCCCCCTGGAGACACAGGTATCAACTATCCCCTGGAGACACTGGTATCAACTATCCCCCTGGAGACACAGGTATCAACTATCACCCTGGAGACACAGGTATCAACTATCACCCTGGAGACCCAGGTATCAACTATCACCCTGGAGACACGGGTATCAACTGTCCCCCTGGAGACACAGGTATCAACTATCACCCTGGACACAGGTGTCAACTATCCAACTGGAGACACAGGTATCAACTATCACCCTGGAGACACAGGTATCAACTATCCCCTGGAGACACAGGTATCAACTATTCCCCTGGAGACACAGGTATCAACTGTCCCCCTGGAGACACAGGTATCAACTATCCCCTGGAGACACAGGTATCAACTATCCCCTGGAGACACAGGTATCAACTATCCCCTGGAGACACAGGTATCAACTATCCCCTGGAGACACAGGTATCAACTATCACCCTGGAGACACAGGTATCAACTATCACCCTGGAGACACAGGTATCAACTATCACCCTGGAGACACAGGTATCAACTATCACCCTGGAGACACAGGTATCAACTGTCCCCCTGGAGACACAGGTATCAACTGTCCCCCTGGAGACACAGGTATCAACTATCCCCCTGGAGACACAGGTATCAACTGTCCCCCTGGAGACACAGGTATCAACTATCACCCTGGAGACACAGGTATCAACTATCCCCTGGAGACACAGGTATCAACTATTCCCCTGGAGACACAGGTATCAACTATCACCCTGGAGACACAGGTATCAACTATCACCCTGGAGACACAGGTATCAACTATCACCCTGGAGACACAGGTATCAACTGTCCCCCTGGAGACACAGGTATCAACTGTCCCCCTGGAGACACAGGTATCAACTATCACCCTGGAGACACAGGTATCAACTATCCCCCTGGAGACACAGGTATCAACCATCCCCCTGGAGACACAGGTATCTACCATCCCCCTGGAGACACAGATATCAACTATCACCCTGGAGACACAGGTATCAACTATCACCCTGCAGACACAGGTATCAACTGTCCCCCTGGAGACACAGGTATCAACTATCCCCTGGAGACACTGGTATCAACTATCCCCCTGGAGACACAGGTATCAACTATCACCCTGGAGACACAGGTATCAACTATCACCCTGGAGACCCAGGTATCAACTATCACCCTGGAGACACAGGTATCAACTATCCCCCTGGAGACACAGGTATCAACTGTCACCCTGGAGACACAGGTATCAACTATCACCCTGGACACAGATATCAACTATCCAACTGGAGACACAGGTATCAACTATCACCCTGGAGACACAGGTATCAACTATCCCCCTGGAGACACAGGTATCAACTGTCACCCTGGAGACACAGGTATCAACTATCCCCCTGGAGACACAGGTATCAACTGTCCTCCTGGAGACACAGGTATCAACTATCACCCTGGAGACACAGGTATCAACTATCCCCTGGAGACACAGGTATCAAATATCCCCCTGAGACACAGGTATCAACTATCCCCTGGAGACACAGGTATCAACTATCACCCTGGAGACACAGGTATCAACTATCACCCTGGAGACAGGTATCAACTATCCCCCTGGAGACACAGGTATCAACTATCACCCTGGAGACACAGGTATCAACTGTCCCCCTGGAGACACAGGTATCAACTGTCCCCCTGGAGACACAGGTATCAACTGTCCCCCTGGAGACACAGGTATCAACTATCCCCCTGGAGACACAGGTATCAACTGTCCCCCTGGAGACACAGGTATCAACTATCACCCTGGAGACACAGGTATCAACTATCCCCTGGATACACAGGTATCAACTATTCCCCTGGAGACACAGGTATCAACTATCACCCTGGAGACACAGGTATCAACTATCACCCTGGAGACACAGGTATCAACTATCACCCTGGAGACACAGGTATCAACTGTCCCCCTGGAGACACAGGTATCAACTGTCCCCCTGGAGACACAGGTATCAACTATCCCCCTGGAGACACAGGTATCAACCATCCCCCTGGAGACACAGGTATCTACCATCCCCCTGGAGACACAGGTATCTACCATCCCCCTGGAGACACAGATATCAACTATCACCCTGGAGACCCAGGTATCAACTATCACCCTGGAGACACAGGTATCAACTGTCCCCCTGGAGACACAGGTATCAACTATCACCCTGGACACAGGTATCAACTATCCAACTGGAGACACAGGTATCAACTATCACCCTGGAGACACAGGTATCAACTATCCCCCTGGAGACACAGGCATCAACTATCCCCTGGAGACACAGGTATCAACTATTTCCCTGGAGACACAGGTATCAACTGTCCCCGTGGAGACACAGGTATCAACTATCCCCTGGAGACACAGGTATCAACTGTCCCCCTGGAGACACAGGTATCAACTATCCCCTGGAGACACAGGTATCAAATATCCCCCTGAGACACAGGTATCAACTATCCCCTGGAGACACAGGTATCAACTATCCCCCTGGAGACACAGGTATCAACTATCACCCTGGAGACAGGTATCTACTATCCCCCTGGAGACACAGGTATCAACTATCACCCTGGAGACACAGGTATCAACTGTCCCCCTGGAGACACAGGTATCAACTATCCCCCTGGAGACACAGGTATCAACTGTCCCCCTGGAGACACAGGTATCAACTATCACCCTGGAGACACAGGTATCAACTATCCCCTGGATACACAGGTATCAACTATTCCCCTGGAGACACAGGTATCAACTATCACCCTGGAGACACAGGTATCAACTATCACCCTGGAGACACAGGTATCAACTATCACCCTGGAGACACAGGTATCAACTGTCCCCCTGGAGACACAGGTATCAACTGTCCCCCTGGAGACACAGGTATCAACTGTCCCCCTGGAGACACAGGTATCAACTATCACCCTGGAGACACAGGTATCAACTATCCCCCTGGAGACACAGGTATCAACCATCCCCCTGGAGACACAGGTATCTACCATCCCCCTGGAGACACAGATATCAACTATCACCCTGGAGACACAGGTATCAACTATCACCCTGGAGACACAGGTATCAACTGTCCCCCTGGAGACACAGGTATCAACTATCCCCTGGAGACACTGGTATCAACTATCCCCCTGGAGACACAGGTATCAACTATCACCCTGGAGACACAGGTATCAACTATCACCCTGGAGACCCAGGTATCAACTATCACCCTGGAGACACAGGTATCAACTGTCCCCCTGGAGACACAGGTATCAACTATCCAACTGGAGACACAGGTATCAACTATCACCCTGGAGACACAGGTATCAACTATCCCCCTGGAGACACAGGTATCAACTATCCCCTGGAGACACAGGTACCAACTATTCCCCTGGAGACACAGGTATCAACTGTCCCCCTGGAGACACAGGTATCAACTATCCCCTGGAGACACAGGTATCAAATATCCCCCTGAGACACAGGTATCAACTATCCCCTGGAGACAGGTATCAACTATCCCCCTGGAGACACAGGTATCAACTATCACCCTAGAGACACAGGTATCAACTATCACCCTGGAGACACAGGTATCAACTATCACCCTGGAGACACAGGTATCAACTATCCCCTGGAGACACAGGTATCAACTATCCCCCTGGAGACACAGGTAACAACTCTCACCCTGGAGACACAGGTATCAACTGTCCCCCTGGAGACACAGGTATCAACTATCCCCCTGGAGACACAGGTATCAACTATCCTCTGGAGACACAGGTATCAACTGTCCCCCTGGAGACACAGGTATCAACTATCCCCCTGGAGACGCAGGTATCAACTATCACCCTGGAGACACAGGTATCAACTATAACAATGGAGACACAGGTATCAACTATCACAATGGAGACACAGGTATCAACTGTCCCCCTGGAGACACAGGTATCAACTCTCCCCTGGAGACACAGGTATCAACTATCCCCCTGGAGACACAGGTATCAACTCTCCCCTGGAGACACAGGTATCAACTATCCCCCTGGAGACACAGGTATCAACTGTCCCCCTGGAGACACAGGTATCAAATATCCCCTGGAGACACAGGTATCAACTATCCCCTGGAGACACAGGTATCAACTATCCCCTGGAGACACAGGTATCAACTATCCCCCTGGAGACACAGGTATCAACTGTCCCCCTGGAGACACAGGTATCAACTATCCCACTGGAGACACAGGTATCAACTATCCCCCTGGAGACACAGGTATCAACTATCCCCCTGGAGACACAGGTATCAACTGTCCCCCTGGAGACACAGGTATCAACTGTCCCCCTGGAGACACAGGTATCAACTATCACCCTGGAGACACAGGTATCAACTATCCCCCTGGAGACACAGGTATCAACTGTCACCCTGGAGACACAGGTATCAACTATCACCCTGGACACAGATATCAACTATCCAACTGGAGACACAGGTATCAACTATCACCCTGGAGACACAGGTATCAACTATCCCCCTGGAGACACAGGTATCAACTGTCACCCTGGAGACACAGGTATCAACTATCCCCCTGGAGACACAGGTATCAACTGTCCCCCTGGAGACACAGGTATCAACTATCACCCTGGAGACACAGGTATCAACTATCACCCTGGAGACACAGGTATCAAATATCTCTCTGGAGACACAAGTATCAAATATCACCCTGGAGACAAATGGACATACTTCTCTGACATACTTGAAACAATGCTGATAGTAATGCAATCGTTCTCCTAATTGGGGTTGTGTTTAATGCGATAAAAGAAATTCGACTCCTTTGCATTGAACACTCTTGCATCTCCCTAGAGTGTCTATGCAGAACTCCCCATACTGCCCTACGTCAGTAAGAACCACCGATTGACATTGAAAGGCTGTCGCCCATCGGATGGGACTTTAAGCCGTAGCCCCATGTGCGGGAGAGCCCATTGTGCACGTTAAAGAACACGCTGGATGGCCTTGATAGGAAGCTACCATCTTCCTAACAGCTGTCCAGTGGCTCCCCTCCCCCACCTTCTCTGAGTCTTCGGGGTCCATGTGACCTGGCCATTTAGCCCGTTATGTACAAAAAGTACCCCTCAGAGATAAAACGGCCCAATCCTACATAGAGTGAGTTGTTTGGGTTGTTTTACCTCTGAGCGGCACTTTTTTGCACACCATGGGCTAAATGGCCAGGTCAGATGGACCCCGAAGGCTCAGAGAAGGTTGGGGGAGGGGACCCACTGGAACAGCTATTAGGAGACAGATGGTAGCCTCCCGTCAAGGCCATCCATCGTGTTATTTAACGTGCACAGGGTATGGCTCTCCCGCACACGGGGCCACTGCTTAACGTCCCATCCGACGGACGGCGGCCTTTCCAAGCCCATCGGTGTCCCCTACTGACCATGGGCAGGGCGGGGAATTTTGCGGAGATAAATCTCAACGCTGACCCAGCTGGGACTCGAACCTGGGAACTACAGATTACGAGCCTGGCGCGCTACCGACTGAGCCACCCCCCCTCCCTCCCTCCCATAGAGTGAGAAAACTAAAGTTCATATAACAGCGTATAGTTTCAAAGTCTGGAACATATGGCAATATTTCTTGTAACTGAATATATAACTGAAAGAACCCATAATGACTCAACATTTAATCACTTCATCCACTGCTCTTGGGTTTGAATTTTTCAATCCAAGAGGAGCCCATTCTATGGGACGTTCAATTCCATTTTCGAAAAACATCTGCCGCGCGGCTGGCATGCAGGACAGTGGTACCACACTTCTACGAACAAAATTGTTGAGATTCTCGTTTACTGCAAGCGCAATAAAAAAGTTCTTGTAACACTGAATTGTGTTGCTTTTTTTTTTGGAAGATTTTGTGCTGGACACCCTATATTAACTGATTTGACCATTATGTGAATGTTTAAAATAAAATGCAGCCCGCCATTTACTGATAAACAGCGGATTTGGCCAGTACAGGATTTGAATTTGAAACTACTACATTAGACCTTTCAATTAGGGGCGGGGGTGGCTCAGTCGGTAGCGCGCCAGGCTCGTAATCTCTAGTTCCCAGGTTCGAGTCCCAGCTGGGTCAGCATTGAAACTTATCTCCGCAAAACTCCCCGCCCTGCCCACGGTCAGTAGGGGACGCCGTCCGTCGGATCCCCCATCCGACGGACGGCGTCCCCTATTGACACGGTTAAGCCGTGGCCCCGTGTGTAACACGGTTACACGGTTAAGCCGTGGCCCCGTGTGTGGGAGAGCCATACCCTGTGCACGTTAAAGAACACGCTGGATGGCCTTGACGGAAGGCTACCATCTGTCTCCCAACAGCTGTTCCAGTGGGTCCCCTCCCCCAATCTTCTCTGAGCCTTCGGGGTCCATGTGACCTGGCCATTTAGCCCATGGTGTGCAAAAAAGTGCCGCTCAGAGGTAAAACAACCCAACCCTTCAATTACAGAAAAAACACAAAATTCTGTAGAGAGCTAACGTATCAGATGAAACACAAATGAATAAATGTTTAGTTGAAATAAACAAAATGAAATTTACACCTTCATAAACAGTTTATTTTGTGGAAGATACTCTTTTACCTTCTTCCTCTACGTTTTCTGCAGTGGACTTCACCAAACACTAAATGTACAAAAGTTTAATTTTGGGTTGGGTTGTTTTTCCTCTGAGCTGCACTTTTTTGCACACCATGGGCTAAATGGCCAGGGTTGGGTTGATTTACCTCTGAGCGGCACTTTTTTGCATACCATGGGCTAAATGGCCAGGGTTGGGTTGTTTTACCTCTGAGCGGCAATTTTTTGCACACCATGGGCTAAATGGCCAGGTCACATGGACCCTGAAGGCTGAGAGAAGGTTGGGGGAGGGGACCCACTGAAACAGCTGTTGGGAGACAGATGGTAGCCTCCCGTCAAGGCCATCCAGCGTGTTCTTTAACGTGCACAGGGTATGGCTCTCCCACACACGGGACCACGGCTTAACGTCCCATCCGACGGACGGCGGCCTTCCAAGCCCATCGGTGTCCCCTACTGACCGTGGGCAGCGCGGGGAATTTTGCGGAGATAAATCTCAACGCTGACCCAGCTGGGACTCGAACCTGGGAACTACAGATTACGAGCGTGGCGCGCTACCGACTGAGCCCCCCCCCCCCCGGCCCTCTAAATTGCCAGGTTACATGGACCCTGAAGGCTCAGAGAAGGTTGGGGGAAGGATTCAACTGGAACAGCTGTCGGGAGACAGATGGTAGCCTCCCGTCAAGGCCATCCAGTGTGTTCTTTAACGTGCACAGGGTATGGCTCTCCCGCACACGGGGCCACGGCTTAACCCCTATCCGACGGACGGCGTCCCCTACTGACTGTGGGCAGGGCGGGGAGTTTTGCGGAGATAAGTCTCAACGTTGACCCATTTTTTCAGTTGCAGTTATTTCTTGGGTAGTCTTGAGCGATGTCAAAGGATATTTTATTCTTTCTTTGGTCATTTTAATTAATATGTGAACAAATTAAAAAATGCAGTTTCTCCTTTTCTTTTTAGCTTTTTACGAGAATGTGTATTAGGTTGTTGAGTTGTTTTATCCCTGAGCGGCAATTCTTTTGCCAAATTGGATTAAATGGCAGATCACAAAACCCCAAGGGCTCCAAGGACCCCAACGGCTACCAAGACCCTAAGAACACCAAGGGCTATATGGGATGGGGGTGGCCCAGTCGGTTGCGCGCCAGGCTCGTAATCTGCAGTTCCCTGGTTCGAGTCCCACCTGGAACAGGGTTGAGATCTCTCTCTGCAAAACTCTCCACCCTGCCCCGGTCAGTAGGAGACGCCGATGGGCTTGGAAAGGCCGCCATCCATCGGATGGGACATTAAGACACAGCCGTATGCGGAAGAGTCACACTATGTGCATATTAAAGAAACGCTGGGGGCCCTGACGGGAGGCTACCATCTGTCTCCTAACAGCTTCCCACTTCATCCACTGCTCTTGGGTTTAATTTTGGTCCCTTTACCCCATCCTTCTCTGAGACTTCGGGATTCTTGTGGATTGGGATGTTTTACCTCTGAGCGGCACATTTTTGCATACCATGGGCTAAATGGCCAGGTCACAAGGACCCCGAGTGTTCAGAAGTTTGAGTAAGCGACCCATTAGTCAGCTGTTAGTAGACGGATGGTAGCTTCTCGTCAAGGCCATCCAGCGTGCTCTTTAACGTGCACAGGGTATGGCTCTCCCGCAGACGGGGCCACGGCTTAACGTCCCATCCGACGGACGGCGGCCTTTCCAAGCCCATCGGTGTCTCCTACTGACCGTGGGCAGGGCGGGGAATTTTGCGGAGATAAATCTCAACGCTGACCCAGCTGGGACTCGAACCTGGGAACTACAGATTACGAGCCTGGCGCGCTACCGACTGAGCCACCCCCGCCCCTGGGATTCTTGTGACCTGGCCATTTAACCCATTGTGGGCAAAAAGTGCTTCTCAGAAGCAAAAGAACACCTCACTTAAACTTTTATTTTTCATCTTAAATTATAAAACAAGGGGGATTTTATTTTTTTTTCCAGATCTTTAAAGACCTTTGTCTAAAAAAAATCAACGAACGAATGAACAAGAATAATACTTCTATAATTCATCAGAAAATCTTTAAAAACATATCTGAAGTAATTAAATAAGAAAATACAATAAAAACAGAAGCTTCTCGGAACAGAAATTTAAAAACCAAATTGTTAAATAATTAAAGAAAAAAAAAATGCCTTCCTTTTCTTATTCCTTCGTTTTGGACTAATTAAGAGAATTGACGGATTAACGGTAATTAAAAGTATTTAAAGAAAAAAAAAGTACATTTAAAAAATCGCTTCTTTTCTTTCTGTTAACTAAATAATAAATCATTGTGTTTTCCAATGGATGACGTGTTTTTTTTTCTACTAAAAGGTTCATATGTAGAAAATATTGTATACAAGATTTAATGTTTCCTTTGTTCGAGTTCATTTTTCTAATTAAAAATGTACTTTTTTTTAAATGTTTTTTTTTTGCTTTGTCACTTAATTTTTTCCCCGAAAAGATTCTTTTTTCGCTATATTCTCTCAATGAGAGAATTTCAGTAAACATTAAGCTGTCTATTTTTTCTTCATATTGAGTTAAATGATTGGGTTAGAAAAGTAAAGATTTGGGTTGTTTTACCTCTGAGCGGCACTTTTTTGCAAACCATGGGCTAAATGGCCAGGTCACATGGACCCCGAAGGCTCAGAGAAGGTTGGGGGAGGGGACCCACTGGAACAGCTGTTGGGAGACAGATGGTAGCCTCCCGTCAAGGCCACCCAGCGTGTTCTTTAACGTGCACAGGGTATGGCTCTCCCGCACACGGGGGCCACGGCTTAACGTCCCATCCGACGGACGGCGGCCTTTCCAAGCCCATCGGTGTCCTCTACTGACGTGGGCAGGGCGGGAATTTTGCGGAGATAAATCTCAAAGCTGACCCAACTGGGACTCGAACCTGGGAACTACAGATTACGAGCCTGGCGCGCTACCGACTAAGCCACCCCCGCCCCATTCTCTTGATGTCCTCACGCAGGAAATCCAGCTTTTTAACCTAGATATTCCAGGCTTGCAAGAGACCAGATGGACAAGTAAAGATGAGATACTTAAAAATAACTTTAAATTTCTCTTTTCAGGCGGGCGGACTCACCGTTTAGGCAGACGATGAGCAAAGAGGCATTTTTAAGCCGAGATAGAGCAGAGAGTAATTTTTAGGCGTAATAAGAGCAGAGAGGTGGCATGCAAGATTGTAATACCAGTGACGGCTTTCCAAACTCAACAGTGTCTCCTCTCCCACGGAGATCAAGGTAGCGTGTTTAGCCAAGATAAAGCTCAACTCTGGCCCAGCTCAGACTCGAACCTGGGAACTGCAGATTACAAGCCTGGTGCGTTACCGACTAAGCCAAAACCTGCCATAATGGGAGCAGGAGTGGCTCGGTCGGTAGCGTTCCAGAATCGTAATCTGTGGTTCACAGATTCGAGTCCCGCCTGTGTCGGTGTTGGGATTTATTTCCGCAAAACTCGCCGCCCTACCCTTGCTCAGTAGGAGACAGCAATGGGCTTGGGAAGGACGCGGTCCATCGGATGGGACGTTAAGCCTTGTGCGGAAGAGCCATATCCTGTACATGGAGTTGGGTTGGGTTGTTTTACCTCTGAGCGGCACTTTTTTTGCACACCATGGACTAAATGGCCAGGTCACATGGACCCCGAAGGCTCAGAGAAGGTTGGGACCCACTGGAACAGCTGGGTATGGCTCTCCCCGCACACGGGGCCAAAGCTTAACGTCCCATCCGACGGACGGCGGCCTTTCCAAACCCATCGGTGTCCCCTACTGACCGTGGGCAGGGCGGGGAATTTTGCGGAGATTAATCTCAACGCTGACCCAGCTGGGACTTGAACCTGGGAACTACAGATTACGAGCCTGGCGCGCTACCGACTGAGCCCCCCCCACCCCCCACCCCGCCCCCCTGTACATCCAGTTTTCCCAGGTGGGTTATCCGTATCTGTATTTATCTCCGTAAAATTCCCAGCTCTGCCCACGGTCAGTAGGGGACACCGATGGGCTTGGAAAGGCCACCGCCCGTCGGATGGGACATTAAACCGTGGTCCCGTGCGCGGGAGAGTCATACCCTGTGCACGTTAAAGAACACGCTGGATGGCATTGACGGGAGGCTACCATCTGTCTCCCAACAGCTGTTGCAGTGGGTTCCCTCCCCAACCTTCTCTGGGCCTTCGGGATCCATGTGACTTGGCCATTTAGCCCATGGTGTGCAAAAAAAGTGCCGCTCAGAGGTAAAACAACCCAATCCAATACACGTTAAACAATACTGTGAACGACTTTGACGGGAGGCTACCATCTGTCTAGTAACATCTGTCCAGTGGGTCCCCTCTCCCAACCTTCTCTGAGCCATCGGATCCTCATGCCCTGGCCGTTTAGCCCACTGTGTGCAAAAGAGCGCCCCCTTAAAAAAGTCATCGTCGACCTATGCAGAAAGAAATAAAATGATTCAATTACTTTCTCGTATACATTTTCATTATATTCACCTCATTCAAATTAACCGCAGAATTCTTTTTTCGAGGCAATACTGTTAAATGATCCTGTTAAATTTAACGACACGATCTCTCAATTCGTTTCTTTCAACCACTTTTGACGCGGAATAAAACATTTCAGTGAACACTAAGGCTCTTAATTTACAACCACTAAACGTTAATTTTCCCCAATACTTAGAAAAGAAAATAAGTCACCGAATGCAGAAAATATGTTCCAAGCTACAAAACAACTTTCGTGGTAATTACTTCAACTAATGCTTGACTTTTTCGCAATCTCCCTAGCTTTCGAAAACGATTATTTTTTTTACCTCCCTTATCGTGGTTTAAAGAAAAAGAGCAACGGCATTACTGAAAACAAATCGCTACCTTATGATCATTCCAAATTCGCTACCCTTCCTCATTCAGAGACATTGGTTACGATCGTTTCAAACGAAGCCGTACTTCGTCAGGGTAAAGACGCATTCAACTCATTTACATGGCTGCTCCATTGGCTTGCACGACAAACTCTCTTTCGCTGCATTGTTTCTTATTTGGCTCGGCTCTCTTTTTCACGAACTATCTTTTCTTCTAGAGACAACGCTGACGTCACGCGACTCTCTCCCAAGGGTAGGTCATTTGCATCTCAACTCGATTTGGTACGGAAGGAAGTCGGAAAGGAACGGCATGAGCCGGGATTAAGATGGCCATTCCCAAACAGATTGCTCCGTGATTCACTTGCTTCCGATGCTGATTTCTAATTTCACTTGGGCACATGCGCAGCAGTTTGACTAGAAAGGGTGGCTCGTATTTCCCTAAGTTCGTACGGAGATGCTACTTTTAGTAAAAGGATTTTGTTTTTTTAAAAATGCAGAAAGAATAGTAGGCTATCACGGCGATCATACGTCCCTGTCTAAATCTATCTCTTCAGATTCCCAATTTGTTTTCACTATTTTTTTTATTTTACAGCGACAGTTTTTACTGCACATAAAAAAAAAGCTTGTTACAAAACATAAGTCTTAGAAATCCGTTAGGTTATTTTACATTTGAGCGGTACTTTTTTCGCACAATGGGCTAAATAACCAGGTCACAAGGGTTGGTTGGGAGGCACTTTTTTGCACACCATGGGCTAAATGGCCAGGTCACAAGGACCCCGAAGTCTCAGAGAATGTTGGGGAGGGGAGAGGGTTGGGTTGTTTTACCTCTGAGCGGCACTTTTTTGCACACCATGGGCTAAATGGCCAGGCCGCATGGACCCCGAAGGCTCAGAGAAGGTTGGGGTAAGGGACCCACTGGAACAGCTGTTGGGAGACAGATGGTAGCCTCCCGTCAGGGCCATCCAGCATGTTCTTTAACGTGCATAGGGTATATCTCTCCCACACACGGAGCCACGGCTTAACGTCCCATCCGACGGACGGCGACCTCACCAAGCCCATCGGTGCCCCTACTGACAGTGGGCAGGGCGGGGAATTTTGCGGAGATAAATCTCAACGTTGACCCAGCTGGGACTCGAACCTGGGAACTACAGATTACAAGCCTGGCACACTACCGATTGAGCCACCCCGCCCCCAAAGTACCCAGATTATGACTCTCTTGCATCTATCACGGTTTAACGTTCCATTCAATCGCCGAGAGTCTTCTTAAACTCATCGGGGCCCATTTTCTCCCCAAGAGAAGGCTGGAGGTAAGCGAAGATAATGATCAAAGCCCCACAAGAACACGCCATTACTATCCCTTATAACAAAGGAGGAACCTGCAAAGAGACAATAATAATTCCATCATAAATTCGATTATCGAGTGGGATATGGGACATGGTTTAGTGTTGAAGACTATGTCCCTTGGAGAGACATTTAGGTAAAGTAATTGCTGAGAGATGTTTAGGCAGAGTATGAGCAGAAAGATATTTTTAGTCAGAGTAGGAGCAGAGAGATGTTTGGTAAAGAGATAAAATATATTTTAGGCAGAGTAAGGGCACAGAGACGTTTAGGCGGATATATGAGCTTAAATATATTTTAAGCATAATAAGAGTAGTGAGCCGTTTAGACAGACTAAGAGCAGAGAGACATTTTTAAGCAGAGGTAGAGCAGAGAGACATTTTTAATCGGAGGTAGAGCAAAGATACATTTTTAAGCAGAGTTAGAGCAGAGAGACATTTTTAAGCAGAGGTAGAGCAGAGAGGCATTTTTAAGCAGAGGTAGAGCAGAGAGACATTTTTAATCGGAGGTAGAGCAAAGATACATTTTTAAGCAGAGGTAGAACAGAGGGGCATTTTTAAGCAAAAGTAGAGCAGAGAGGCATTTTTAAGCAGAGGTAGAGCAAAGAGACATTTTTAAGCAGAGGTAGAGCAGAGAGGCATTTTTAAGCAGAGGTAGAGCAGAGAGACATTTTTAAGCAGAGGTAGAGCAGAGAGACATTTTTAAGCAGAGGTAGAACAGAGAGACATTTTTAAGCAGAGGTAGAGCAGAGAGACATTTTTAAGCAGAGGTAGAACAGAGGGGCATTTTTAAGCAAAAGTAGAGCAGAGAGGCATTTTTAAGCAGAGGTAGAGCAAAGAGACATTTTTAAGCAGAGGTAGAGCAGAGAGGCATTTTTAAGCAGAGGTAGATCAGAGAGGCATTTTTAAGCAGAGGTAGAGCAGAGAGGCATTTTTAAGCAGAGGTAGAGCAAAGAGACATTTTTAAGCAGAGGTAGAACAGAGAGACATTTTTAAGCAGAGGTAGAGCAGAGAGACATTTTTAAGCAGAGGTAGAACAGAGGGGCATTTTTAAGCAAAAGTAGAGCAGAGAGGCATTTTTAAGCAGAGGTAGAGCAAAGAGACATTTTTAAGCAGAGGTAGAGCAGAGAGGCATTTTTAAGCAGAGGTAGAGCAGAGAGGCATTTTTAATCAGAGTTAGAGCAGAGAAACATTTTCGGCAAAGAGCAGAGATACATTTTAGGTCGAGTAAAAACGGAGTGACATTTTATACAGAGTTAGAGCAGAGAGTCATTTTTCGGCGTAGTAAGAGCAGAGAGGTGGTATGCAAGATTATAATAACCCTTTATTGAAGTTCGATATGCCCTCTTACAACATCTATCAATTTTTTTCCAGTTCATCAGTTTTATCCCTGAAAGCCTGAAGTTGTTAAGAAGATTCTCTATTAGATTGAAGCAGCAATGTCTCGATTGCGGTCATCAATGATGTCCTCGACTTCAGGGGAGCATTTTTCACAGAGACTAAAAGGAATTTAGTTGTAGTTTCTTAGCTTGTATTTTAGTTTATATTTTTTTCCTTATTCCTTTCTCTTTAGTTCTTGATTATGCTAGTCGGAATTCATTGAAAGGGAAAGATTATCATTCTAAATGGTCTAGTTGGTTCTCCCAATTCGCGCTGATAACACAAATAATCAATATACTGTCTCATTTTTTTCCGATGTTTTAACCAAACATTTTAGGTGCATAACTAAATCACTTTGCCAATTCATAGTACTCATTAAAAGTTAATGTTTTTTTAATCAAGATGGCTCCTTTATTCCTTTAAAATTTAAAAGCGAAAATTTCTAATTCAGATTATACTGATGATTTAGTCTTTTTACCAAATGATTGTTGATGAGATAAAGTCTCGTTTTTTGCTGTTGATTAGACTGGTAATAGAAAACGTTTGGGGATAAACAGAAAAAAATTGATCAGGTAGGATGTGCTTCAGTTGTTTTGAATGGTTGCATCCTGGAGCAAGTTAAATTATCTTGGGAGTTATGTAACAGATACTGCTCATGCGCAGCATGAGATAAATGGAAGAATAGGGACTGCTGGGACTTTTACGAATCTATGGAGAATGTGGAGAAATAGGCGTATACACCTAAAGACGAAAAGTATAGTATATAATAATTTAGCCCTGTTTAAAGTTAGTTATAGAGTGGAACTTGAACCCTTTGTAATTAAGATAACAGGATTTGGGTTGGGTTGTTTTACCTCTGAGCGGGACTTTTTTGCCGCTCAGACTTTTTGCCGCTCACTACCGACTGAGCCACCCCCGCCCCAAGATAACAGGAAATTAGATGCCTTTGATTCTAGGTGCTTACGCAGTATCTTGAGAATTAGATGGTTTGTAGCATCTTGTTACGTTCTGTGTAGTATCTTTGTAACATCTTGTTATCTTGGGCATAGCTGGTTTCTAGGCAATGAGGAAGTCAGAAGAGTAGGTGGTTTTTTACCTCTGAGAGGCACTTTTTTGCACACCATGGTCTAAATGGCCAGGTCGCATGGACACCGAAGGCTCAGGGAAGATTGGAGGAGACCACTGGAACAGTTGTTAGGACACAGATGGTAGACTCCTGACAAGGCCATCCAGCGTGTTCTTTAACGTGCGTAGGGTATGGCTCTCCCGCACACGAGGCCACGGCTTAACGTACCATCCGACTGACGGTGGCCTTTCCAAACCCATCGGTGTCCACTACTGACCGTGGGTAGGGCGGGGAGTTTTGCGGAGATAAATCTCAACGCTGACCCAGCTGGAACTCGAACCTGGGAGCTGCAGATTACGAGCCGGGCGCGCTACCGACTGAGCCATCCCTGCCCCTGAAATTAGAAGATTCTGCAACCAGCTTTCAGAAGGGAACACTATTAAGAAAATAAGAGATCCTAGTGAAGAGAAGGAATGATGAAATCTAAGTAACATCCTTCCATTGGTCGACAAGATGATGCTTTTATCCCAGGAAATAAATCTTTCATTATCATATCATTAAGATTGGTTCACACTTACGGGCATCATGGCAACACATTAACTTTGGATTCACGCAAGACGCGTAACGAGGTTTGTAAGGACTTGGGAGTAAGTAAGAGAGCTATTAAGTATTCAATCACTAGCTGTTTTTAGTAACAGAAGAAGATGGGTGTAGATAAAAAATTGTCTTGGGGGGGGAGCTCAGTCGGTAGCGCGCAAGGCACGTAATCTACAGTTCCCAGGTTCGAGTCCTAGCTGAGTCAGCGTTGAGATTTATCTCCGAAAATCTCTCCCTCTGCCCTTAGTCAGTTGGGTTGTTTTACCTATGAGCGCCACTTTTATTTTTGCACACCATGGGCTAAATGGCCAGGTCACATGGACCCCGAAGGCTCAGAGAAGGTTGGGGGAGGAGACCCACTGCAACAGCTGTTAGGAGACAGATGGTAGCTTCCCGTCAAGACAATCCAGTGTGTTCTTTAACATGCACAGGGTATGGCTCTCACGCACACGGAACCACGACTTAACGTCCCATCCGACTGACGGTGGCCTTTCCAAGCTCATCGGTGTCCCCTACTGACCGTGGGAAGGGCGGGGAATTTTGCGAGATAAATCTCAACGCTGACCCAGCTGGGACTCGAACCTGGGAACTGCAGATAACGAGCCTGGCGCGCTGCCGACTGAGCCCAACCTTTGGTCAGTAGGGGACGTCTGATCGACTTGGAAAGACTAGTCCATCGAATGGGACGTTGAGCCGTGACTCCATATGCTGGACAGTCATACTCTGTGCACGTTAAATAACGCGCTGGATAGCCTTAACAGGAGTCTACCATCTGTCTACTAACAGCTGTCCATTGGGTCCCATCTCTCAAAATGTCTCTGAGCCCTTGGAATCCTTGTGACCTGGCCATTTAGCCCATTATGTGAAAAATGTGCAGCTCACAGATCAAACATCGCAACCCAATCTTAAACAGGCAGGGATCTAAACCTACGACGTCCTGTTGACACATCAGGTGTTCTGACTGGCATATCAGCAGGTAGTGAGTTTATATCCCACACAGTTCAAGTCACGGGAGCGGGGGTGGCTCAGTTGGTAGAGCGCCAGGCTCGTAATCTGTAGTTTCCAGGTTCGAGTCCCAACTGGGAGAGCGTTGAGATTTATCTCCGCAAAAATTCACCGCCCTGCCCACGGTCAGTAGGGGATACCGATGGGCTTGGAAAGGCCTCCGTCAGTCGTATGCATGTTAAGCCGTGGCCCCGTGTGCGTGAGAGCCATACCCTGTGCACGTTAAAGAATACGCTGAATGGCCTTGACGGGAGGCTACCATCTGTCTCCCAACAGCTGTTCCAGTGGGTCCCCTCCCCCAACCTTCTCTGAGCCTTCGGGGTCCATGTGCCCTGGCCATTTAGCCCATGGTGTGCAAAAAAGTGCCACTCAGAGGTAACAAACCCAACCCGACGCAAACGCAACTATCAACTCTGTTTTATGAGAAACAGTACATCACTATCAGATCTAACCACTCTCGGAGTTGGGACAAAATTTCGTAATTATGTCTCCCTCCCCCCTCTCTAGTCAACGTTAGAATTTATGGACGTATAAAATTGCACAATGCTGTGTACTAGAGCAGTTAGAGCTTTGTCGAGCTCAAAATAAAACAGGCAGCTTCGAGCTTGTGTTGTTTTACCTCTGAGCGGCACTTTTTTGCACACCATGGGCTAAATGGCCAGGCCACATGGACCCCGAAGGCTCAGAGAAGGTTGGGGGAGGGGACCCACTGGAACAGCTGTTGGGAGTCAGATGGTAGTCTCCCGTTAAGGCCATCCAGCGTGTTCTTTAACGTGCACAGGGTATGGCTCTCATGGACACGGAACCACGGATTAACGTCCCATCCGACGGACGGCGGCCTTTCCAAGCCCATCGGTGTCCCCTACTGATCGTGGGCAGGGTGGGGGAATTTTGCGGAGATAAATCTCAACGCTGACCAAGCTGGGACTCGAACCTGGGAACTACAGATTACGAGCCTGGCGCGCTACTGACTTACGAGCCACCCCCGCCGGCTTCGAGCATCGAGTTCAATATAATTTAAATTTCAAGTTTTTCTTTAATTCAGAAAAAAAAAATATTTTAAAATTTTACTTATTATTCCAACCTTTTAAACAGTCTTTAATTAAAAGTAATAAAAATGTGGCTTTTGATTATTTCTTACGTATTCTTTAAATTAAATTAACGAACGGCTCTTTGTGTTTATAAAGATGTTATCCACGAACTTTCAGTTTCTGCTACTGCTTCTCATATTTTTCGTTCCAAAAAATATTTACAGTTTAATTTTGTCTCAAAATGATTATAATTAATATTATAGGAATGAAATAAATAATTAGCGGCATGCATTTCTGTGTTTATCAGAGAATTTTTTTTTATCAAAATCGGATTCAACAATTACCGACGTGGTTTGTGGTGTTCAAGAAGTTGAACTCGAACTCTTCTGTAATAAGTATTGGGTTGTTTTACCTCTGAACTGAGGGGCGTGGGTGGCTCAGTCGGTAGCGCGCCAGGCTCGTAATCTGTAGTTCCCAGGTTCGAGTCCCAGCTGGGTCAGCGTTGAGATTTATCTCCGCAAAATTCCCCGCCCTGCCCACGGTCAGTAGGGAACACCGATGGGCTTGGAAAGGCCTCCGTCCGTCGTATGCACGTTAAGCCGTGGCCCCGTGTGCGGGAGAGCCATACCCTGTGCACGTTAAAGAACACGCTGGATGGCTTGACGGGAGGCTACCATCTGTCTCCCAACAGCTGTTCCAGTGGGTCCCATCCCCCAACCTTCTCTGAGCCTTCGGGGTCCATGTGACCTGGCCGTTTAGCCCATGGTGTGCAAAAAAGTGCCGCTCAGAGGTAAAACAACCCAACCCTTTAACCCATACTGATATCACTGAGAATCTTATGCTTAATAAGAAATTTTTATATTATATTCTAAAAGTTTTTTTCCCAATATTTTCCGTACAGAAGATAAAATAGCAAGGGGTCTTTAAGAAATTATAGAGCTTTAAACTTAGAATCCCATTGGCATAACATGGCAATTATCTAATATTTTGTTATGACAGTGTACATTTATTCGAAAAGAACTCAAAGGTTATATCCTAAAAGAATATTTTATAGAAAGAAAATATCGAAGAAAAATTCTAATAAAGGGATGTCAAAAACAGATTTAATAAAGCTCCTTCTTAAACTACTTGAAGAGCTTCTATTATTCAACTTTTACTCTAGAATAAATCCTCACTATCACAAAACTTTTTCTGCTAATTTAGCCTTCTAACTAAAGAAATTGTAGTCGATAAACTAGTTTGCACTTTCTAATATAAATTACTGTTGTAATTTATTTTTTTCTGCTTTTCTAAGCGAGACGATTTTTCAAAAGCTGAAATCTTATTTAATCAGCTTACAAAAGTTTTATTGTCAACCGCAACTAAGTGGAAAAAAAGAGAGTTTGTGATAACCCAATTCCATGGCAACGAAGGCTCGTGAACGTGTTGCACTCGAGCTGAAAGCTCTTTTACGCATGCGTTGATTCGAGCATCACGTTTAACGCTAAGGTATTAAAATCTTGGCTTATAGTTGGAGATTCCAGACTAATTTATTGAGACCTAAGGATTTTTATAGTATAATCCCTTTATAGATTTTTTATGTTCATAAATAATTTTTTCTGTTTTGCAATTCTGAACGATAAAATAAAATAAATACTCCCTCAAGCAGCTGCTTGCCACAGAGGTCTGACAGGAGCCTGTCAGTTTATATCTCATAGTAGAAGATCTGAGAGGATGGCAGGACCTCAGCAGAAAACAACACGAACAGCCATGTCTTACCCGGGGCTCGAACCCAGGTCCCGTAGATCAGTAGCCAAGCACCCGGGGCTCGAACCCAGGTCCCGTAGATCAGTAGACAAGCGCGCTAACCACTCGGCCACGGGACGGCTTAAGGTATCAAAATCAAAATTACTTTAGGAAAATTTGGCATGATTAACTTTTGGATTGGGATGTTTTTACCACTGAGCGGCATTTTTTTGTATACAATGGGCGAAATGGTCAGGGAAATGATATACAATGGTGTCAGGGAAATGATATACAATGGTACCATTGTATACAATTCATTGTATACAATGGGCGAAATGGTCAGGGAAATGGTATACAATGGTACCATTGTATACAATTCATTGTATACAATGGGCGAAATGGTCAGGGAAATGGTTAGGGATCAGATAAGGTTGGAGAAGGGGAACATTGAGAAGCTGTTAGGAGACAGATCTCCAGTGGGGAGAGATCCCACAGGAGACAGATCTCCAATGGGACCATTCAGTGGGGGAGGGGAGCAGGCACGTAATCCGCAGTTCTCAGATTAGTCCCACCTGGTCCAGCATTGAGATTTATCTCTGAAAAACTAACCGTCCCTCGGTCAGTAGGGGGACATTAATGGGCTTGGAAAAGAAACTGTCCTTTTAAAGGAACGTTACGCCATGGATCCGTGTGCAGCGAGCCATTCCCTGTGCACGTTAAAGAACACGCTGAATGGCCTTGACGGGACTGACGGAGGCTACCATCTGTCTCCCAACAGATGCCCAATGGGTCCCCACCCTCAATCTTCTATGAGCCTTCGGGATCCTTGTGACCTAGTCATTTAGCTCACTGTGCGAAAAATCCTTCAGAGATAAAGTAACCCAACCCATCCAGCGTGTTCTTTAATGTGAACAGGGCATGGCTCTTCAGCACACGGAACCACGGTTTAAAGCCGCCACCATCCGTCGGACTCAGCATTTCCAAGCCTGTCATTGTCCCCTACTGAACGGGGTTAGTGTGTGTGTGTGTGGGGGGGGGGGGTTGAGGAGATAAATCTCAACGCCTGTCCAGGTGGGACTCAAACCTGCGTAATCGCAGATTACGAGCTTGGCGCGCTACTGACTTAACCAACCCCACCATAGAAATTGGATTGGATTGTTTTACCTCTGACCTCTGTGGGCAAGGCGGGGAATTTTGCGGAGATAAATCTCAACGCTAACCCAGCTAGGACTCGAACCTGGGAACTACAGATTACGAGCCTGGCGCGCTACCGACTGAGCCACCACCCCGCCCCCCATAGAAAACAATGAATCAGTCTGTGCTAATGAGAGCCCTTTTGCACTTCCAGTACTTCCGGCTAGTGTGATTCTCCAGTTTATGGCGAACTGCATCATGCAGAGCCAGTGATTATAGTTACGATCAATGGAAATGTTATCAGCTGATAGATCGGAAGGGAGGCTGGAGACTGGGGAGGCTCTATCTGCGATTACTGTTGCACCATTGTCCGTTCGAGACTGATGTATAGCGGATGCACGATCGTTACAAGGTTTAGCAAGGTAGTATTCACTACATTATGGAGCCCATCAGTGAGATAGAAAGCTTCCTCTTCTACAAACTTTGCTGAAACTTCATTTGAAATGGTGTTGCAATTGAAATAGAACCAAAGCTCTTCTTTTGAACTTTATTTAAGTACATGCATTCCCTGTTTAGTGCGTAAGATGCGTTTCTGGAAATGGGAGAGCTAACGTAATCAGAGCTATACAGCGAAGTCGTTATAGTAGAGTCCCTATAGAGATGATTCGCGAAATCGTAATTCATTAACTACGATGGGGCGGGAGTGGCTCAGTCGGTAGCGCGCCAGGCTCGTAATCTGTAGTTCGCAGGTTCAAGACCCAGCTGGGTCAGCGTTGAGATTTACCTCCGCAAAATTCCTCGCCCTGCCCACGGTCAGTAGGGGACACCGATGGGCTTGGAAAGGCCGCCGTCCGTCGGATGGGACGTTAAGCCGTGGTCCCTTATGCGGGAGAGCTATACCCTGTGCACATTAAAGAAGGGAGGTTACCATCTGTCTTCCAACAGTTGTTCCAGTGGGTCCCCTCCACCAACCTTCTCTGAGCTTTCGGGATCCTTGTGACCTGGCCATTTAGCCCATGGTGTGCAAAAAAGTGCCTCTCAGAGGTGAAACAATCCAACAACCCAACCCATTAATTACGATTAATGTTTCAGGAGGTTTATTGGGTTACTTAAACAATACAGATGATAAACATGATTTTATAAATTTATTTTGAGTTGTAAAATAGATAATAATGAGAGAATTAATAAAATAAATTAAAGTGTATCGTACTATACTCTTCAGTGCATAGGTTGGGTTGTTTTATCTCTGAGCGGCACTTTTTTGCACAACATGGGCTAAATGGCCAGGTCACATGGACCCCGAAGGGTCAGAGGAGGTTGGAGGAGGGGACTCACTGGAAAAGCTGTTGGCAGACAGATGATAGCCTCCCGTCAAGTCCATCCAGCGTGTTGTTTAACGTCACAGAGTATGGCTTTCCCGCACAGGGAGCCACGGCTTAACGTCCTATCCGACGGACGGCGGCCTTTCCAAGCCCATCGGTTCCCCTACTGACCGTGGGCAGGGCAAAGAATTTTGCGGAGATAAATCTGAACGCTGACCCAGCTGGGACTCGAGCTGGGAATTGCAGTTTACGAACCTGGCGCGCTACCGACTGAACCACCCCGTCCGTCAGCGCATGGGGCAACCCCGAACATGGCGAACTTGACAGTGTTGGGACACAAGATTAGAGTTACTGGCGAGGAAAATGATCCAGGTTCTGCCGCATCCTCCTTCTTGAAAAAGGCCTCAAGGGTTGATTGTCTTGCCCGGAGCTTCTTTGGTATTTCTTTGTAGCTGAAGGTCTCGTCGACATTCGCCGAGAGCGTACAGTGTGGCATGATCTCTCATTGGCTGAGATCATACAATAGTTAGCTCTCACCAGCTGACCTGCCCCGAGAAACATATATATTATCTGTACTCTTAGTACTGTAATGGATTTATGTATAAATTTTTTAAATGTAAAAAATTTTTTGAGACGCAACACTGCACTGAATTAGCGCTGTAGGGTTGGGTTGTTTTACCTCTGAGCGGCACTTTTTCGCACAGCATGGGCTAAATGGCCAGGTCACAAGGACCCCGAAGGCTCAGAGAAGGTTGGGGGAGGAGACCCACTGGAACAGCTGTTGGGAGACAGATGGTAGCCTCCAGTCAAGGCCATCCATCGTGTTCTTTAACGTTGGGTTCTTTTACCTCTGAGCGGCACTTTTTTGCACAGCATGGGCTAAATGGCCAGGTCACAAGGACCCCGAAGGCTCAGAGATTGTTAGGGGAGGGGACCCACTGAAACAGCTGTTGGGAGACAGATGGTAGCCTCCCGTCAAGGCCATCCAGTGTGTTCTTTAACATGCACAGGGTCTGGCTCTCCGCACACGGAGCCACGGCTTAACGTCCCATACGACGGACGGCGGTCTGTCTAAGCCCAACAGTGTACCCTACTGACTGTGAGTAGGGCGGGGAGTTTTGCGGAGAGCGCTGTAGGAAGTGCCTACACGAGGTATGGCTGTAAATAAATGTGCATATCTATTTTATATTTGAAAGAGTTTGTCTGATTGATAGCTATTCCTAAACGGTGAGAAATAGGACCATCAAATAACAGTTACAGCCTCATCTCAGCGTAACTTAGTGCCGCTCGGAGGGAAACCCAACCCTCGTATTATACCGTGGCTCAGTCGGTAGCGCGCCAGGGTCGTAATCTGCAGATTTCAGGTTCGACTCCCAGCTCAGTCAGCGTTGAGATTTATTTCCGCAAAACCCGTGCCCTGCACTCGATCAACAGAGCACACCGATGTGTTTGGAAAGGGCAGCCATCCGTCGCACGGAACTTTAAGTTGTGGCCCCATGTGAGGGAGAGCCGATAAGACCTCGCTGGATGCTTCCAGGTTAAAGACCTCGCTGAATGCTTCCAGGTTAAAGACCACGCTGGATGGCCTTGACGGGAGGTTACCATCTGTCCCCCAACAGCTGTCCAGAGGGTCCACCCCCCTAACAATCTCTAAGCCTTCAGGGTCCTTGTGACCTGGCCATTTAGCCCATGCTGTGCATCTTATCTGAGCTTTCGGGGTCCTTGTGTCCTCCAAGTAAGATTCTTTAATTATTGCGGAATTCAGATAATTACATCTAAGGCTGGGTTGTTTTACTTCTGAGAGGCATTTTTTGCACCAATGGCACCAAGACCCAGAAGGCTCGAGAAGGTTGGGGGGAGAAGACCCACTTTAATAGCTGTTGGGAGACAGATGATAGCCTCCCGTCAAAGCCATCCAGCGTGTTCTTTAACGTGCATAGGGTATGGTTCTCTCCCACACGGAGCAACGGCTTTACGTCCCATCCGACGGACGGTGGCCTTTTCATGTCCATCGGTGTCCCCTACTGACCGTGGGCAGGGCGGGGAATTTTGCGGAGATAAATCTGAAAGCTGACCCAGCTGGGATTCGAACCTGGGAACTGCAGATTACGAGCCACCCTCGCCACCGGTCTGAACCTGAGAACTTCACTTGAGTCTTTAACGAGAAACGGGGTGAAAAAGAAAAATCTATACAAGAAAATTCAGATTGATTTCAAGTATTGGGAGCAATGGAAAGTAGTTCTTTTTTTTTCAAAAATTGATAAATTTGCTGTAATAGGATATATGGCAATTAAGTTGTGACCAAAAGAGGCAATTCTTGGGAACTCGAATTATCAACAATAGTTGGAAAACAGCAAAGATTTATGTCAATGCGACGTGGAGATCTCAGAACAGAGATTTGGTATTTACATAAGCATTTAATAATATTAACTAATATATGAAACTTATTACCGAGAATTAGGGGCGAGGTTTGTTGGGTTGGGTTGTTTTACCTCTGAGCGGCACTTTTTTGCACACCATGGACTAAATGGCCAGGTCACATGGACCCCGAAGGCTCAGAGAAGGTTGGGGGAGGGGACCCACTGGAACAGCTGTTGGGAGACAGATGGTAGCCTCCCTTCAAGGCCATCCAGCGTGTTCTTTAACGTGCACAGGGTATGGCTCTCTCCCGCACACGGTCCACGTCTTAACGTCCCATCCGATGGACGGCGGCCTTTCCAAGCCCATCGGTGTCCCCTACTGATCGTGGGCAGGACGGGGAATTTTGCGGAGATAAATCTCAACGCTGACAGCAACCCCACTGCTGTAGTTAGCAGGTTCGAACCTGCTAACTACAGATTACGAGCCTGGCGCGCTACCGACTGAGCCACCCCCGCCCCGGCGAGGTTTGTACTCGAACCTGGGAACCACAGATGACGAGGGCCAACTTTGGTCAGCGTTAAATTTATCTCCGCTAACCCAAAACTTGCCTTGTCAGTTGCGGATCGAAACGCAGACGCTTTCGACAGGCTTCGAAAGTCCGTCATCCCCTGATGTGACGTAAACCGTGGGTCCCATATGCATGACAGCTACACCCTGTACATGTTAAAGAACAGGTTGGATGGCCTTGGCAGGAGGTTACCATCTGTCTCCTAACAGCTGTCCAGTGGGTATAGCTACGTTGAGAATTATGTCAAGCAACTTCCATTCTGCCCTCGGTGAAAATGGAAATGCCGTCCGTCAGATGGTACGTTAAGTCGTGGTTCCGTATGCAGTAGAACCATGTTCTGTACACGTTAAAGAACACCCTGGATGGTTTGGGTTGGGTTGTTTTACCTCTGAGAGGCACGTTTTTGCACACATGGGCTAAATGACCAAGTCATAAGGATACTGAAGGTTCAGAGAAGGTTTGGGGAGGAAACCCACTGGAACAGCTGTTGAGAGACAGATGATAGCCTCCCGTCAAGACCATACAGAGTGTTCTTTAACATGCACAGGGTATGGCTCTCCCGCACACGGGTCCACAGCTTAACGTCGTATCCGAAAGACGGCGGCTTTTCTAAGCCCATCGGTGTCCCTTACTGACCGTGGGTAGGGCGAGGGAATTTTGCGGAGATAAATCTCAACGCTGACCCAGCTGGGACTCGAACCCTGGAACTACAGATTACGCGCCTGGCGTGCTACCGACTGACCCCCGCCCCTGAGAATTATGTCAAGTAACTTCCATTCTGTCCTCGGTGAAAAAGGAGACACCATCCGTCGGATGACATGTTAAGCCGTGGCCCTGTGTGCAGCAATATCATATTCTGTGCACGTTAAAGAATACCCTCGATGGCCTTGACGGAGGCTACCATCTGCCTCCTAACAGCTATCCAGTGGGTATCCTTTTCTCGACTTTCTCTAAGGTCTCAAGGATCTTCGCAACCATTGTAGGCAACAAAAGTGCTTCTCAGAGGTAAAACATCCCAACCCAAAATTTGCCAAAATCAATTTTTAGAAGTTCCGATATTGTTTGAGTTGACTTTAAATTTTACGGAATTCATTTAATTCGTGTTGAATATTTTAAATCAATTAGAATAACGCATCGACTCTGTCGAATATGGTAATCACTTTCAAACAGAAGAAGCATTTAATTTTCCGCATTTAGCGCCCACTAACAGTAGGAATCAGAACTAAATCATGATTGGGATAATACAGTACCATTTTATTAATATCTATAAAACACAAAAAAGAATTTTCGTTCATCCCTTAACATAAATATGTTTTGCTATGTCACCCCACCTTGGGGCGGGGGTGGCTCAGTTGGTAGCGCGCCAGGCTCGTAATCTGTAGTTCCCAGGTTCGAGTCCCAGCTGGGTCAGCGTGGAGATTTATCTCCGCAAAATTCCCCGCCCTGCCCACGGTCAGTAGGGGACACCGATGGGCTTGGAAAGGCCGCCGTCCGTCGGATGGGACGTTAAGCCGTGGTCCCGTGTGCGGGAGAGCCATACCCTGTGCACGTTAAAGAACACGCTGGATGGCCTTGACGGGAGGCTACCATCTGTCTCCCAACAGCTGTTCCAGTGGGTCCCCTTCCCCAACCTTCTCTGAGCCTTCGGGGTCCATGTGACCTGGCCATTTAGTCCATGGTGTGCAAAAAAGTGCCGCTCAGAGGTAAAACGACCCAACTCACTAAAATTTTAAGTTTCTGCCGTATATAGTTCGCTTGCAATATTCGTTTGAAATTTTCACTCTCTTCCGCCCTTAGAAAACACTGCGAAAAGAATTGGATTATTCAGAAAGAGTAAATCTTAATATTGCAGCAATACCTATCCAATCCAGAGAGAAATTTTAAAAACTTTCCTTAAAAAAGAAAAAATTTGGATGTCTGCATTCAGACAGACAGAAGACAGAGTAAAAATATTAGCTTTCTTTTTAGGTTTTTTTTTTTAAACGAGCCAAAAATGAGTATTACGTGAATAATCATTAATTTCAAAATAATTATTAATTGTAGGAGAAAAAAATAATATTTCATAAATATTATTTATTTTTAGTCTGTTTTTATATAAACTCATTATTTCGGAAATTAAGCTGATTCGAATTTTTTACATTACACTTTATAACTTTTTTTTAGCCCAGTGGCTCCCAGGCTCTTTAGGAGGGGCGGGGATTGGACCCAGGCTCGTAATCTACAGTTCCCAGGTTCGAGTCCCACCTGTGCCAGCGTCGAGATTTATCTCCGCTAAAACCCCACCTTACCCTCGGCCAGAAAAGGGCGATCAATGAGCTTGTGAACGCCACCGTCCGTATTATCGGATGTTAAGCCGTTGCCCTGTGTATAGTAGAGCCATACTCGGTGCATGTGATGGTAGGCTTCCATCTGTCTCCTAAAAGCTGTCCAATTCCTAAAAAGCTCTGAAATAGTCAATCGTAATATTCCATCAATATCTTGGGTTGGGTGCTCTGAGCGGCACTTTTTTGCACACCATGGGCTAAATGGACAGGTCATATGGACCCCGAAGGCTGGGGAAGGGGACCAACTGGAACAGCTGTTGGGAGACAGATGGTAGCCTCCCGTCAAAGCCATCCAGCGTGTTCTTTAACGTGCACAGGATATAGCTCTCCCGCACACGGGGCCACGGCTTAACGTCCCATCCGACAGACGGCGGCCTTTTCAAGCCCTTCCAATAATATCTATCGAACACAGAGAGAAATTTTAAATTATCTCTAAAATATTATACCCAAATTTCTCTGAGCCCGTGGAGTCCATACCATCTGACTATTTAGCCCAGAGGCGGGAATGGCTCAGTTGTTAGCGCGCAGGCTAGTTCCCAGGTTCGAGTACCAGCTGGGCCATCGGTGAGATTTCTCTCCGCAATACTCTCTGCCCTCGGTTAATAGGGGACACCGATGGGCTTGGAAATGCCGCCGTCGTCGAATGGGACGTAAGGCCTTTGCCTTGTGTACGAGGGAGTCATATACTGTGTACGTTAAAGAACACGCTGGATAGCCTTGATGGGAGGCTACCATCTCTCTTTCTAGAGCTATCCAGTGGTCCCCTTCCCCCAACTTTCTCTGAGCCCTCAGGATCCTTGTGACCTGGCCATTTAACCAGTGTGGGCAAAAAATTGCAGTTCAGAGTTAAAAGCAACAAAACCCAATTTGGGCTGAACTCCCCAGTTTGCCTGATACTATTTTTCTAACGCCCCCCCCCCTGGGGTGGCTCAGTCGGTAGCGCGCCAGGCTCGTAATCTGTAGTTCCCAGGTTCGAGTCCCAGCTAGGTCAGCGTTGAGATTTATCTCAGCAAAACTCCCCGCCCTGCCCACGGTCAGTAGGGAACACCGATGGGCTTGGAAAGGCCGCCGTCCGTCGGATGGGACGATAAGCCTTGGCCCCGTGTGCGGGAGAGCCACACCCTGTGCACGTTAAAGAACACGCTGGATGGCCTTGACGGGAGGCTACCATCCCTCACCCACTGGAACATCAATAGTTGTTCCAGTGGGTCCCCTCCCCCAACCTTCTCTGAGCCTTCGGGGTCCATGTGACCTGGCCATTTAGCCTATTGTGTGCAAAAAAGTGCCGCTCAGAGGTAAAACAACCCAACGCCCAACTTCAAGGAAGGTTGCGCCAATCAACTGTGTATTTGACAACCGGTTTAATCTATCTCCACAGAAAATCACAATAAAAAACAACCCTGACGTTGGGAATCTAGGCAATTTAATCATTAAATATTTTTCCTGCAATATTTGCTTTAATTGAATTGTCTTAAAACTATCTGAAACACTTTAGGAAAAAAAAAAGTAAGTAAGGTGGTTAATTTAATTACATGCATGAACGAACGTAAATATGGAGTCAAAATCTTAATTCTGAGAGCTTTTTTAATACTTCGGAGAAAATTTCATTTAATGCAAAGACATGTATCATTGGATTAACTGTCGATTTAAAATCATAACATCAATTTAAGAAGAATATCCAGAAAGGCGAAATGCAAAGATTTTTCTTAGAAGACGAAAACTTGGGTTGCAATACATGCAATTACATTGAAAGCATTAATGAATCCCAGATGCAATGAAACTAAATTTAGTCGCGTCTAGGAGCTAATTGGTTTCACTTGCACAATTCATTTACATAACTCGAAAGCAATGAAATTTGCAATGGTTGGAAACGATTTTCTATCGATCTACAGTCTTAATGTAAACTGCAACTTCTACATGGATTAGCTGCTTGTAAAGTGCGGAATTTTAACGAATCAAATTATTCGGGAATGTATTCAAATTCAAAACACTTGAAAAAAAATTGAATTGCTACATGAATGTTTATAAATTCACATAATATTTTGGGACGTTTTTTGAAAACGAGCTAATAGTTTTACTTTGTCGTTTCTCTCTGTTTGGATATGAGGTAGATGCTCAACTTTCTATTTTTCTGGGAAAAATTAAAATTTGAGTTTGATATATACTGATTAAATATTAGGATTCTTACGTTCCGAATCTCTCAAAAATCTAAATTGCGCAATCCAAAGGCGTAAAAAATTGAAAATTGCCAAATTTTAAGTGGATTTTTAAATGATTTACTGATGCTATAAATTTTAAATTTTAATAATGGAGTGTGAAGTAAGTAGAGTTTGCATCGACAACAATGGTGTGGTAATTTACTCCCAAGGGCGGGGGTGGCTCAGTCGGTAGTGCGCCAGGCTCGTAATCTGCAGTTCCCAGGTTCGAGTTCTAGCTGGGTCAGCGTTGAGATTTATCTCCGCAAAACTCCCCGCCCTACCCACGGTCAGTAGGGGACACCGATGGGCTTGGAAAAGCAGCCGTCCGTCGGATGGGATGTAAGCCGTGGCACCGTGTGCGGGAAAGCCATACTTTGTGACGTTAAACAACACGCTGGATGGACTTGACGGGAGGCTATCATCTGTCTGCCAACAGCTTTTCCAGTGGGTCCCCACCCCCCAACCTTCCCTGAGCCTTCGGGGTCCATGTGACTAGCCATTTAGCCTATGGTGTACAAAAAAGTGCCGCTCAGAGGTAAAACAACCAACCCTTAACCCCCAAGAGGAGTGGAAAACACAACTTTTGTAGTTGGCTAGGTATTAATGAAATATTTGAATTCACATATTTCAAATCCTCCGCTAGTTTTACCTTTCATCGTTAGAATCAACCAAACGCAAACGAGGCGAGTCTTTAAACAAATACTGAAAGCGATCTGTTTTTGGCAGAAATTTGAATTTCGGTTGAATTGTTCTTCCTCTGAGCGGCACTTTTTGCACACAATAAGCTAAATGGCCAGGTCACAAGGACCCCGAAGGCTCAGAGAAGGTTGGGGGAGGGCACCCACTGGAACAGTTGTTGGGAGACAGATGGCAGACTCCCGTCAAGACCATCCAGCGTGTTCTTTAACGTGCACAGAGTATGGCTCTCCCACACACGGGACCACGGCTTAACGTCCCATCCGACGGGCGGCGGCCTTTCCAAGCCCATCGGTGTCCCCTACTGACCGTGGGCAGGGCGGGGAATTTTGCGGAGATAAATCTGAACGCTGACCCAGCTGGGACTCGAACCTGGGAACTACAGATTACGAGCCTGGCGCGCTACCGACTGAGCAAACCCCGCCCCTTTCAATTTTGGTGGTTAAGTATCAAGATATATTACACTAATAGCAAAGACTTGCCCATTTTCTCGCATGCGGGTGACAAAACACAACTTTTTTAGTTTAAGGGATATATTCTCTTTATGTTATATGCATTTAGTACCCGTTTTAAAGGCGGGAGATACCTTCCTGGAAATGGGAGGCCTAACTGAATCTGCTCTATCCAGACTCGTTACAACATAGTCCCTATGGAGATGTATTCCCGAAATCGTAATTTATTTTCTACGATGAACATTTTAGCGGCTTATTGGATTACTTAAACAATAACACAGATGATAAACATGATTTCATAAATTCAAATAATGAAAGAAAATTTTAATAGATTGACGTGTACTGGATAGTGCATGGAATAACCTAGAACATCGAGAACTTGGTAGTGTTGGGTTGGGTTGTTTTACCTCTGAGCGGCACTTTTTTGCACACCATGGGCTAAATGGCCAGGTCACATGGACCCTGAAGGCTCAGAGAAGGTTGGGGGAGGGGACCCACTGGAACAGCTGTTGGGAGACAGATGGTAGCCTCCCGTCAAGGCCATCCATCGTGTTCTTTAACGTGCACAGAGTATGGCTCTCTCCCGCACACGGGGTCACGGCTTAACGTCCCATCCGACGGACGGCGGCCTTTCCAAGCCCATCGGTGTCCCCTACTGACCGTAGGCAGGGCGAGGAATTTTGCGGAGATAAATCTCAACGCTGACCTCGGGCTGGGGCTTGAACCTGGGAACTACAGATTACGAGCCTGGCGCGCTACTGACTGAGCCACCCCCCCCCCCCCCCGCCCGAATGATAGTGTTGGGAGAGGAGATAAGAAGTTACTGATGGGAAGATGGACCACGCTATACACCATCCTCCATAGATAAGGCAGATTATGGAATATCCTTCGAAGATAGGCAAGATTGTGGCACATCCTCCTTCTTGAAGAAGGCATCAAGGAAGGGTTGATTTCCTTCCCGAGCTTCTTCGCCAGATCATCTTTTTGTAACAGAAGATCGTATGAACAAGAGTTCTCTTCATTGTAGTGCTGCGGTCAAAATCTGCATCATTGTCAGTGCAGATCCTTGGTCAAAACTGTTCGTCTGAACACGAAATATTAGCAGGATGAGAGACAGACCACTGTGGAGTATAAACAAATTGGAGAGCCCCACTCAAACTGAGTTGGGTTGTTTTACCTCTGAACGGCACTTTTTTTGCACACAATGGGCTAAATGGCCAGGGCAAAAGGACCCCGAAGGCTCAGAGAATGTTTGGGGAGGGGACCCACTGGAACAGCTGTTGGGAGACAGATGGTAGCCTCCCGTTAAGGCATCCAGCGTGTTCCTTAACATGCACAGGGTATGTCTCTCCCTCACACGGGGCCACGGCTTAACGTCCCATCCGACAGACGGCGTCCTTTCCAAGCCCATCGGTGTCCCCTACTGACAGTGGGCAGGGTGGGGAGTTTTGCGGAGATAAATCTCAACCCTGACCCAGCTGGCACTCGAACCTGGGAACTGCAGATTACGAGCCTGGCGCGCGATTGAGCCACCTCCGCCCCAACTGAAACTGAGACAAACAGCTCTCAAATGAATCGGCGTTTTATAAGACACCGTTAAAAGTGGTATGCCTATACTAATAAAATAGTACTACAGTTATCCCTCTATTTACACGATCAAACAAATGCAACCTAGTTTCGATTTACAAGGTGATAGACTGTTTTGCACGTTTGGAATTGAGAGTTTTTAAACGTTTATAGATATAATACATATTATGAGGCAGCAGTGGAATAGCATCAAGGGTGATTATTAGAATGTCATTCCAATCTATAACTGAACTAAGTGGATTTAATTGATCATTACTTTCAAGAATAATTAGATAATGGTAAATTCCTACATGAATAAAATCATCATTTGTAGGGGCGGGGGTGGCTCGGTCGGTAGCGCGCCAGGCTCGTAATCTGTAGTTCCCAGGTTCGAGTCCCAGCTGAGTCAGCGGTGAGATTTATCTCCGCAAAAATTCCCCGCCCTGCCCACGGTCAGTAGGGGACATCAATGGGCTTGGAAAGGCCTCCGTCCGTCGGATGGGACGTTAAGCCGTGGCCCCGTGTGCGGAGAGCCATACCCTGTGCACGTTAAAGAACACGCTGGATGGCTTTGACGGGAGGCTACCATCTATCTCCCAACAGCTGTTCCAGTGAGTCCCCTCCCCCAACCTTCTCAGAGCCTTCGGGGTCCATGTGACCTGGCCATTTAGCCCATCGTGTGCAAAGAAGTGCCGCTCAGAGGTAAAACAACAACCCAACCCATCATTTGTAACAAGTTATATTTATATTCTTTCGCTAAGATTATATTCTTGCCATTGTAATCCAATCTGTCACGTGACATCGTAATGAAACGAAACCTGTTTTGGCAGTGAGATCCGACTTTTCTAGACTGAAATTTTCAGACAAATAAAACCTATTATTAAAAACATCTGAAAAAAATTATCGCTGACGCTGCGGGAATCGAACTCGCAACTCTCTAGATACATGCCAGAGAGCTCTACCAGTTAAACCACACATCAGACGCCCAAGTCTTCCAGAATAAGACTCACAAATCTCTCACTGAGATATGGCGGATCTTGCGTCATCTATACTTCATTCAAAAGACAATGACAAGTGCGATTAAAAAAATCTCTTTTTTAATGGTTCAGAAGAGCCAACTTTTCCAATTGTTGCTAATGATTTATAGATCAATGGTGTCAAACACGCGGCTCGCATTCGGCCTTCGGCATTGTCGACTGCGGCCCGCACCAACATGTGGCAAATATTTATCAAATTATAAAAGAAATAAAATAATTTTAAAAATAAAATTCATAAATTTTCTTCTAACCTTAACTATTCAATTTAGATTAGAAATATTATAATATCCATTGTCCATACAATCAAACATGACGTAATGTATTTATTTATCTTTATTATTTCCCGCCAAAACCAGCAGTTAATACAGTTTTATTGTTACATTTGCGCGCAATTTACTACGTTTATTAAATCTCACTTGTCAACGTTAAGTTGTTTTACCCCTGAGCGGCACTTTTTTTGCACACAATGGTCTAAATATGGAGGTCACATGGACCCTGAAGGATCAGAGAAGGTTGGAAGAGGGGACCCACTGGAACAGCTGTTGGGAGACAGACGGTGGCCTCCCGTCAAGGCCATCCAGCGTATTCTTTAACGTGCACAGGTTATGGCTCTCCCACACACGGGTCCACGGCTTAACGTCCCATCCGACGGACGGCGGCCTTTCCAAGCCCATCGATGTCCTCAACTGACCGTGGACAGGGCGGGGAATTTTTCAGAGATAAATCTCAACGCTGATTCAGCAGTGACTCGAACCTGGGAACTACAGATTACGAGCCTGGCGCGCTACCGACTGAGCCACCCCCGCTCCCTTCAAATTCGAAAGTGTGTCTACACTAACGGTGAGCATTTATCGTGACCAAAAAGAAATGTTTGAGATATTGAGCTTTTATCTGAATTAGTGCAAATAAAGTACAAAATAATGTTACAATAATGCTTACTATTACTTCTAAAATAAAAGTTGAGATAAATATGTGTAAATGAAACTTCCAATGTATTCTTTATTAAAACAATGATTTCTTCAGAATCCTATTCCCCTAATTTTCAGAAGTTTAAAAATATTTATATTATTTTCTTCTGAAAATAAGGGGAATCCTATTCCTCTAATATTCAGAAGTTTAAAAATATTAATGTTATTTTCTTCTTAAAATAAGAGTATTCCTATTCCTCTTATTTACAGAAGTTATTGGTCTTGATTTGCACGGTGATCTCCCAGAACCAATTTACCGTGTAAATCGACGGATAAGTGCATATTTATCCCCCGACTTACGCGATAATTGCTTTTCCGAGATTGGGAGATAATTCGCAGTTTTATAAGAGGTGCAAAAACCGCTAAACGAAAAATTTCATTATATTTAGGATCGAGCTTTTTATATTCGCCTGCGCGCGGGGGTGGCTCAGTCGGTAATGGCTCGTAATCTGCAAATCCCAGGTTCAAGTCCCAGCTGGGCCAGTGTTCAGATTTATCTCCGCAAAACTCCCCTCCCTGCCCACGGTCAGTAGCGGATCCGATAGGCTTGGAATAGGCCGCCGTCCGCTGGATGGGACGTTAAGCCGTGGCCCCGTAGCGGTAGAGCCATACTCTCTGCACGTTAAAGAACACACTGGATGGCCTTGACGGGAGGCTACCATCTGTCTCCCAACAGCTATTCCAATGGGTCCCCCTCCCCCAACCTTCTCTGAGCCTTCGGGGTCCATGTGACCTGGCCATTTAGCCCATGGGGTGCAAAAGAGTGGCTCTCAGAGATAAAACAACCCAACTTACATTCGTCTGAGACAATATGTGTTTTAATTTATTATTCAGTTAACAAATATATTAATTGAAATGTATAAAAGAGAAAAATCTTCAGTTTCCTTATTCAACAGATGAATCATTTCCATAATCTTCTTTTCCAATTATTTTTTTTTTCTCTACCTAAAGACTACTTTTTCTCTACCCTTTTTTTTTCCCCTCACCCCTCTCCAAAGGTCAGAGTCAGTACCAACTTTGGCACTGAAGTCACCTAGAACAAGAGTAATATCTCCTTTCTTGACAGAATTCAAAATATCCTGAAGTTGTCCGTAAAACCTATCCTTCTCATCCTCATCGGCATCCTCAGTGGGGGCATAACAGCAAATAGCCTTCAACTCTTTAACGCTCGTGTGAAATTTTGCTATAAGAAACCTTTCATTAATGCACTCATATCCTAGAAGAGCATCACTAGCGTGTCTGCTGAGAAGCAGACCCACACCTTGTTGATGCTTATTTTCGTCCCTCCCTGAAAACAGAAATTTAAGATTATTTTTAAGAATCTGACCTTTAACTGTCCATCTGGTCTCTTGCAAGCCGAGAATATCTAAATTATAACGGTGGAATTCTTGTGTGAGGACATCAAGAGAAAAAGCTCTGTGCAGAGTCCTCACATTCCAACTACCTATGGAGAGAAAATGGTTAGTGGGATGTTTAAAGAAACTATGTTTATTGAGAGAGGGAATGCCGACAATATCAAACAGCCCCCTAATCGCAGACATGGGGCAAAGACCCGTTCCCCCACCACTAAAGGCTGAAGCCATCTACACTGGAAGACTTCCTCCAATGTAGAATTTGACGATGTCAATAGAAGCAAAGAGTTCAGGTGCCTGTGATGACCTCTGTTCAGGATTATCCACCAGCTGATAAACATATCCTGTGAATCTATTCACTTGGGGATGTCAACCCACAAACAAACAGAAAACACAGCGGAAGATTTTCCCTCCACAGAACCCCACCAGTGCAGCAAAATCAGGATCTATAATCAAGTTCAGAGCCATATATCTGTCCAGTCCAGTGGGTTTATATGGTCAGCACCAGAACCCTGTGTGGTTGACCACTCCTCAACAGGGTAGAAAAAAAAAAGGAAAAGTAGCCAGAGTTGTCCAGAACAGATCATATGGTACCAGACAAGTTAGTTAACATAATGAAAGCTCTCTATAATAACACTGAGTCGTGTGTGAGAGTTGGTAAAGCTTGTAGCAATTGGTTTAGAATTACTTCTGGTGTTCGACAAGGGTGCATTTTGTCTCCTTTTCTCTTTAGCTTGGTTATTGATTATGTTATGCGAAATTCACTTCAAGGGAAAGATTTTGGCCTTAAATGGGCTGGAGATACGAAAATGTCTGATTTAGATTATGCTGATGATTTAGCCCTTTTGGCAAATGATGAGACTGGTAGTAGTTGATGAGACTGGTAGTAGAGTAGGTTTGTTTATAAACAGAGAGAAAACTAAAGTGATGAAAATTGGTCAGGCAGGCTGTGATTCAGTTAATCTGAATGGTTGCAGTCTTGAGCAGGTGTCACAGTTTAATTATCTTGGGAGCTATGTAACAGATAATGGTGATGTGCGGCATGAGATTAACAGACGAATAGGGATTGCTGCCGGGACTTTTAAGAATCTATGGAGAGTGTGGAGAAATAGGCGTATACACCTAAAGACTAAAATTAGACTGTATAATAGTTTGGTTCTTTCTAGGGTTAGTTATGGCAGTGAAACGTGGACGCTGTGTAAACAAGATAACAGGAAACTAGATGCTTTTGATTCCAGATGCTTACGCAGTATCTTGGGCATTAGGTGGTTCAACTTTGTAACTAATAATGAGGTTAGGCAAAGGAGTTTGCAACCTCCTTTAAGCAGCATATTGTGCAGAGAGAGACTCCGTTGGTTTGGTCATGTTGCCCGTTGAATAATTATAGATTGACGAATAGGGTTATGAACAGTGTGCCTAAAGGCCTCAGAAAGAGGGGGAGACCTAGGATGCGGTGGGCAGAAAATGTCAAACAGGACCTTATTGGAATTGGTGTGTAGTGGCCAGATGCAGCAGATATAGCTCAGGACAGACTTGCTTGGAGAACTAAATTGTACGGTCTGGTTGGACCTCCGTAGCCCATGGCTGCTTGAGGATGATGATGATAAAACAAAAACTTTATAACTGTCTAATATTTGAATAATCGTTACAGAATCGTTTGAAATGCAGTGTCACGACAAATGAACATGCTACAATGAACTTGTGATGTATCGTCGTGATTCTCGCATGTGCTTCAGCGTGCAGTTACGTCACCAACGACATCGAAAGAACTTGACTGAAAAAATAAAGAACAAGTGTTAATTAGAAGAATTTATGTGAAGTAAAACGCAGTTTTTTTTAGTCGATGCTGTTTAGTATAAAGAAGAAATGTTTTATGTGGGTTGTGTTGTTTGGGTTGTTTTGCCTCTGAGCGGCACTTTTTTGCACACCATGGGCTAAATGGCCAGGTCACATGGACCCCGAAGGCTCAGAGAAAGTTGGGGGAGGGAACCCACTGGAACAGCTGTTGGGAGACAGATGGTAGCCTCCCGTCAAGGCCACCCAGCGTGTTCTTTAACGTGTACAGGGTATGGCTCTCCCGCACACGGGGCCACAGTTTAACGTCCCATCCGATGGACGGCGGACTTTCCAAGCCCATCGGTGTCCCCTACTGACCGTGGGCAGGGCGGGGAATTTTGCGGAGATAAATCTCAACGCTGACCCAGCTGGGACTCGAACCTGGGAATTGCAGATTACGAGCCTGGCGCGCTCTGTTGGGGCGGACTGAGCCACCCCCGCCCCAACAGAGAGATGGCCTATAGGAAAATCATATATAGACAAACAAGTGACATTTCTACCGAAGCTAAAACTAGCATTGAGGTTTTTTTTTCTGGGAAACGCTAAGGAGAAATAACATTTCAATATGCTATATCTGTTGTGCATAGATCAGATGATGGTAAATTGAGATAGATAACGAAATGGAAAAAAAGATTGGTTTGTGGGTGCTGTCGTAACAGAAGATCCTCCGAAAGAGATCGAAATGCACATTTCTCGTCTCCTTCGTTTATCTTGAGAGCAAGAATAACCGAAATGCTTTTTGATCGAAATCTTGAATGTCATTTCTGATATTGCACAGCAGGGTTGAAACTAGAAAATCTGCCTTACGATGCGGCAATAGTTAGGGGGGTTATCACTGAATGGAACGTGTTTGCACACAATATTCTAAACGGCTGGGATGGCTCAGTAGGTAGCGTGCCAGGCTCGTGATCTGCAGTCCAATATTCTAGTCACCCCCTGGCCCAGCATTGAGATTTTTTTCCACAGAACTCCCCATTTTGCCCTCAGTCAGTAGGGGACACCGATGGACTAGAAAAGGCCACTGTCCGTCAGATGAGACGTAAGGCCGTGGTCTCGTGTGCGGGAGAGCCATTTGCTCTGTATCTTAAAGAACACGCAGGATAGCCTTGAGAGAAGGCTGCCATCTGTCTCTCAAAAGCTGTCCAGGGGGTCCCTTTCCTCCCAAATTTCTCTGAGCCACAGGGGTACTTTTGACCTTATCATTTGGCCCATTAAATGCAAAACAGAGGGAAAACAACCCATGTCATTAGGGATGGATTGTTTTACCTCTGAGCAGCATTTTTGCACACAATGGGCTAAATGATCAGGTCACAAGGACCCCGAAGGCTCAGAGAGGATTGGGGGAAGGGGACCCACTGGACAGCTGTTAGGAGGCAGATGGTGTCCTCTCCTCAAGGCCATCCAGCGTGTTCTTTAACGTGCACAGCTTATGAGTTGGGTTGTTTTACCTCTGAGCGGCACAGTAAATGGCCAGGTCACATGGACCCCGAAGGCTCAGAGATGGTTGGGGGAGGGGTTGTTGTTGGGTTGTTTTACCTCTGAGCGGCACTTTTTGCACACCATGGGCTAAATGGCCAGGTCACATGGACCCCGAAGGCTCAGAGATGGTTGGGGGAGGGGACCCACTGGAACAGCTGTTAGGAGACAGATGGTAGACTCCCGTCAAGGCCATCCAGCGTGTTCTTTAACGTGCACAGGGTACGTCTCTCCCGCACACGGGTCCACGGCTTAACGTCCCATCCGACAGACGGCGGTCTTTCCAAGCCCATCGGTGTCTCCTACTGACCGTGGGCAGGGCGGGGAATTTTTGCGGAGATAAATCTCAACGCTGACCCAGCTGGGACTCGAAACTGGGAACTACAGATTACGAGCCTGGCGCGCTACCGACTGAGCCACCCCGCCACTGCACAGCTTATGGCTCGTCCCCACACGGAGCCACGGTTTAACGTCTCATCCGACAGAGGGCAACCTTTTCAAGCTCATCAGTGTTCCCTACTGACGGAGCGCAAGGCTTGAAGTTTTCCGGAAATAAATCTCAAAGCTGAACTAGGCGAGACTCGAACCTGGAAACTGCAAATAAGGAGCCTGTCGCGCTATCGACTGAGCCACCCCCGCCCCCTTCAGTAGGATTAAACAGATAAAATGGGAAAGCAGCAACGATTCAAACATTTACGACTTAAAGTTCAGTTTTTAGTCGTAATTCGTAAGTTTTTATCTCTTTTTCAAAATAAAAAAAAAAAGATAATGTTTTTACTTTTTTTGACTGTTTGTTTGTCTATCACTCTATAGACATCAAACTGTTTTGCTTTTAGAGAAAAAAAAATAAAAATTACTTTTGGGTTGGATAAGTTTTGATGAAACATTACCATTCTCACTTTCCGAATTTCTCAAAAGTTTAAATGGCGCCCTCTAACAGTGGAAAATTTTGAAAATTTTAAAATGATTAAAGATTTTCGCAAACGATGTGTTTATGCTAGAAGTCCCAAATTTCTAGTGGTGGAATGTGAATCATGAAGTTTCATTGGCAACAATGAATTGATCCCTTAGTGTTGGGTGGGAAAAATGAAACATTTTAAAGAAATAATTCTTTGTTTTAGAGAAAAAATTAAAAAATTCTTTTTGGCATGTTCTTGCACAGGATGTGCTCTCCTGCACACGAGCCATGGCTTTGCCATTGGTGGCTTTTGCCACCCAATGGACAGTTGTTTTTCCAAGCCCATTAGTGCCGGCCCAGGTGGGTTGGTTTGTGTTGTATTACCTCTGACTGGCACTTTTTTGCACACAATTGACTAAATGGCCAGGTCACATGGATCCCGAAGGCTCAGAGAAGGTTGGGGGGAGGGGACCCACTGAAACAGCTGTTGGGAGACAGATGGTAGCCTCCCGTCAAGGCCATCTATCGTGTTCTTTTAACGTGCACAGGGTATGGCTCTACCGCACACGGAGCCACGGCTTAACGTCCCATCCGACGGACGGTGGCCTTTCCAAGCCCATCGGTGTCCCCTACTGACCGTGGGCAAGGCGGAGAATTTTGTGGAGATAAATCTCAACACTAACCCAGCTGGGACTCGAACCTGGGAACTGCAGATTATAAGTTTTCCGAGGTTCAAGTTCTACCTGTGCCAGGGTCGAGATTTATCTTCGCCCAACCCTAACCTTGCCCTCGATCAGTGGGGGGCATCGATAGATTTGGATAGGCCGCCGTCCATCGGACGGGGCGTTAAGCTGTTGCCCCAATTGTGGGAGAGCCGTACCCTGTGCCCGTTAAAGAACATGCTGAATGGCCTTGACGGGAAGCTATCATCTGTCTCCCAGCAAAGTGTGTCAACAATTTTACCAACATAATTTACGTAAATTTCAGAAGAGAAATTCTGATTCACATTGTACAACTTTCCGGAAGCCACTAGAAAACCAACACGTCAAAAAAATTTTTCTCCTAGTACTCGTTATGACATTTTAGGTATCGTAGATCGTATAATCATATTCGATGTATCGGGTAATAATTTTACCCCTAATCATCTCCATCATAAAGATATGCCTATTTGGCATGAGTAAGAAAAAAAATTTATAAGTAAATCACTCTTAGGTGGGCCCCTAAGGGCATACATAAGAAAAGCTAAAAATAGCAGTAAAATTGTATAAGAAACCTAAAACGGGTAGATCTCCTCAGAGAACGCTACCGTTTTAGGCCTCTTGTACTTGTTTAAAACAGTATGATCGTAAAGAATCTGAGAAGAAATAATCTTATTGGGATTATTGCTACAGCCTCAAAAAATCTTTTTCAGATGCGTTTTATATGTGTATATATATGGTCGATGCCCAGGTCTTTATGAAGTTGTCTGTTAGTGACAAAGCAGGGGGCATCGATCGCAGTTCTCAAAATCTTGTTCTGTAAGACCTGAATCTTACGAATATTGGTGGGTGTAGTATTCGCCAATATGGGTGAAGCATAGAGAATCACCGGTCTGATGATCATATCACGGAGTAAAAGCTTATGATCAATCATTAAAATGGAATTTCTCCTAAGGAGTGGGCCTAGATGTCCCCTCAATGAATCGACTTTGGAGATTATATTATTTATGTGATAGTCCCACTTTAAATTCCTATGTATAAACAATCCCAAGATATTTGACTGAATCACTCCAATCAATGGGAATATCTTGTATATGGAAATAAGTAGGATTCATAATACGTTTTCCAGTAAAAAAATGACAGAATTCTTGTCAGAGTTAATATTTATCTTCCATTTTTCGTATCATGTGCCCAGCTCGGTCAAGCTATGTTGCAGCCTCTTCACAGCGATAGCAGGACCGAGAGAGGGAGATAGTAAGGCAAGGTCATCTGCGTAAAGTGCAAGGTGAATACGATCAAAGGAAGGTAAATCGTGTAAGTATAAAGAGAAGAGTGTAGGACCCAAAAGGGAGCCCTGAGGCACACCCGCAGAGATGACTCTTTTTGTAGACATGGTAGATTTAATTTGCACTTGAAATATCCTATTGGAGAGATATGATTGGATCAAACAGATGAGTCCAGATGGCACTTCGGCTTGTATAAGCTTGTGTAACAGTCCGTTCAACCAAATGCGGTCAAAGGCTTTGGCCAAGTCCAGGAAGACGGCTGCAACGGAATCCTTTTTGTTAAGAGGTTCGGTGACTTTATCCACCACTCTAAGGACCTGGTGTTCGGTAGATCGATTCCGCCTGAAACAAAACTGGGTCTCAGGCAGTGATAGGGCGGTAACTGGATGGAATAGCGGAGTCCTTGCCTGGTTTATGTAAAAGCTTGACGATTAGCATTTTTCGAGACATCAGGAAATATAAGATTTAGAAGTAAATAATTAAATATAGAACAGAGATGCACAATGGCTTTCTTTGGAAGATGCTTGAGCATCCTGTTCGATATTTTGTCTTGACCCGAGGCTTTATTCAATTTTAGGCATTTGATTGCCAGCTGAATTTCCAAAGGTGATGTAAAATTCACCCTGGTCCGATCCACCTGATCGAAATGGAGAAGGGAGATCCACAGGTATGATGGTCAATCCACAGGTATGATGGTCAGAGAGATCAAAGTTTTCACGGAATTGCAATTCGAGGGCGTCCGCAAAAGCCTCGGATTTATCTTCATCACTGAAATTTAAACCAATTTCTCCGTGTATAGGTGGGAAACTGGTAAATTGTTTCTTTAAAGTTTTGGTTATCTTCCAAATGGAATTATCGGTTCTAGACAATGATTCAACATTCTTATTCCATTGTTCACTTCTAAAACTTTGAGGCTGGATTTGAACTTGAGTTTTGAATAGTTGTAAAGCCTCTTCTCAGATGCAAATCCTTGTCTTGTTTTTCTCCTTAATGAGGCAAGAGAGATGCGATGGCAGGGCATAAAAATCTCGCTTTTATTTTAGGTATATTAGCCAAATATGTTTATACATATTCACTTTTTATTAAATTAACACTGGCAAAAAACAGCTTATTAACATTGAACTTCCGATTTTAACTTTTTTATGACAGATTCAATGAATCGGAGTCAAGGAGATCCTTGAGTTTGATATTCGTTTACTCCAAGTCCATCCTTGATTATATTGGAGATAGTGATACTCTCATTGGATCGCAGTCATGCACACTAATTTATGATTTGGTTTCGGTTATAGTGAGCACTGAAAATACTGCTTCACGTCTGGATAGAAGTGAAGAGGAGTGCGGAGGAATAACAAAAAAGCGGAGCGAGGAAGAGTGAGGTAAAGAAGCTCAGGCAGAAGTGATAGGGAGTGGAAAGAAGAGAAATGAAGAGGAATGGGAAGGAGTGAGGAGGAGCTGGAAGGAGAGAACTAAAGTGGATCAGGCAGAAGTGAAGGGGAGTGGAAAGAAGAGAAATGAAGAGGAATGGGAAGGAGTGAGGAGGAGCTGGAAGGAGAGATTGGTTGGTTGGTTGGTTGGTTGTTTGGGGTTTATTGGCGCAACAGCAACTAAGGCTATATTGCGCCAAACAAACGATAAAAAGGGATAAAATTCTCATAACCCACAACCAAAGTTAAAACGAACACAAACAAAACGGCACAAAACGACAAGTAAAAAGACTAAAAATAACAACAAGCGTAGAAGTTAACAATAAAAATGGGTGTATAGGACCTATTGAACAAACAAGAGTAAAAACTAGGAAACAGGGTAAAAATCAAATACGTGTAAAATAACCAGTAAAACGTAAAAAGTCGAAAACAGGAGTTAAAAACGATTCATCAGATAAAAGATGGCTGAGTGTAAGAGGCTCAGCCATAAAAATGTGGAAGGTAAAATACATTTTACGTTCAAGATTAAAAGCGAGACAATGAATTAAAATATGTTTAACAGTTAAAATGGTGTCACAAAACTCGCACTTAGGTACTGCGTCCGCCTTAAGTAGAAAAGAGTGTGTTAAAAACGAGTGACCTAAGCGGAGCCGAGCAAGGACAACTTCCTCCTTACGATTCCTGCGAAAACAAGACTGCCACGGTTTGACAATGGGCTTGATCTCAAAGAGTTTGTTAGCAACATGTTCAGACCAAGATCTCTGCCACCGTGCCCGGAGCTCGATGGTGAAACGCTGCCGGAAATCCACATATGGAACCGGCAACGGAGAGTCGGACAGGGGCGTGGCTGACTTGGCAGCAGCATCTGCCAAGTCATTGCCCCTGATCCCGACATGACCGGGCACCCAACAGAAGAGAATCGTGGTGGTGGCTGCCAGACGATGGAGCTGCTGGCGGATCTTGGAGAGAACAGGGTGAGGCCGATGCCTCACCGAGATCAAAGCCTGTAGCGAGCTAAGCGAGTCGGTGTAAAGCACACACCGACGATGATGCTTAGCTGCTATATGGTCCAAGGCAATGCTGATAGCATGCAACTCAGCAGTGAAGATGGAACACTGCTGTGGGATCTGGTCTGCAATGATTACATCACAGCAGACCATGGCTGATCCCACTGAAGTGCCGGACTTCGAGCCATCTGTGAAGACAGGCAAGAAGTCCGGGTGTGCAGCACGATGGCTGGCAAAGAGTTGCCGGTACACACAGTCGGGTGTAAAGGAAGGAGAGAACTAAAGTGGATCAGGCAGAAGTGAAGGGGAGTGGAAAGGAGAGAAGTAAAGAGGATCAGGCAAAAATGAAGGGAGTGGGAGGAGAGAAGTGAAGAGGAAAGGAGTAAAGAAGAGCTGGAAGGAGTGAAGTAAAGAAGATCAGGCAGAAGTGAAGGGGAAGGAAAGAAGTGAAGAGGAATGGGAAGGAGTGAAGAAGAGTTGTAAAGAGAGAAGTAAAGAGGATCAAGTAGAAGTGAAGGGAGTGGGCAGGAGAGAAATGAAGCGGAACGGGAAGGAGAGAAGAGGAGCTGGAAGGAGATAAATAAAGAGAATCAGGAAAAGTGAAGAGAGTGAGAAGGAGAGAAGTGAAGAGGAACGGGAAGGAGTGAAGAAGAGCTGGAAGAGGTGGGTTGGGTTGTTTTACCTCTGAGCGGCACTTTTTTGCACACCATGGGCTAAATGGCCAGGTCACAAGGACCCCGAATGCTCAGAGAAGGTTGGATGAGGGGACCCACTGGAACAGCTGTTGGGAGATAGATGGTAGCCTCCCGTCAAGGTCATCCAGCGTGTTTTTAACGTGCACAGGTTATGGCTCTCCCGCACACGGGGGTCACGGCTTAACATCCCATCCGACGGACGGCGGACTTTCCAAGCACGTCGGTGTCCACTACTGACCGTGGGCAGGGCGGGGAATTTTGCGGAGATAAATCTGAACGCTTACCCAGCTGGGACTCGAACCTGGGAACTACAGATTACCAGCCTGGCGCGCTACCGATTAAGCCACCTCCGCCCCCACTGGAAGGAGTGAAGCAAAGGGTATCAGGCAGAAGTGAAGGGAGTGGGGAGGAGAGAAATGAAGGGGAACGGGAAGGAGTGAAGAAGAGCTGGAAAGAGTGAAGCAAAGAGGATCAGGAAGAAGTTAAGGGGAATGGGAAGAAGTGAAGAAAACAGGTGAGGACGGATCCAAGTGAATCAGATGGGAAACAGTGAACTGAAGAGGAAAGAGTAAAGTAGTGGTAAGAAGAGGAAGGAGTAAAGCGTAGATGGAAGGAGTGGGGTAAAGAGGAGCCAGGGAGAGTGAAGAGGAGCAAGAAAGATTGAAGTGATTCAGAGTGGGAAGAAGTGAACTGTTGTGAAAAGAGTGGGAAGAAGTGAACAGAAGTGAAAAGTAGCAGGAAGAAATAAAGGGGAACTGGAATGCATGAAATAAAGATGGGTGGAAAGGAGAGAAGCGGAGATTGAAGAAGTAAAGCAAACTAAACAAAAGAGGAACAGGAAGGAGTGAAGTAAAACGAAGCGGGAAGGAGTGAAGAGGAGCTGGATTACATGGCGAGGGGAAGGAGTAAAAAGGAGTTGTAAAGGATGAAGTAACGATGAGCAGAGAAGGAGTAAGAAGAGTTTGAAGGCATGAAGCAGAGCGGAGAAGGAGTAAAAAGGAGCCTTGAAAAGTTGAAGTAAAAGGGTTCTGGGTAGGAGTAAAGAGGAACTGGAAGGCATAAATTAGCGATGAGCAGGGAAGGAGTAAAGAGGACATAGAAGGTATGAAGTGGAGCGGAGGAGGAGAAAAAAGGAGCCTTGAAGTGGTGAAGTAAAAGGGGGCTGGGTAGGAGTAAAGAGGAACTGGAAGGCATAAATTAACGAGGAGCAGGAAAGGAGGAAAGAGGACATAGAAGGTATGAAGTGGAGCGGAGGAGGAGAAAAAAGGAGACTTGAACGGGTGAAGTAATAGGGGGCTGGGTAGGAGTAAAGAGGAATTGGAAGGCATAAATTAGCGATGAGCAGGGAAGGAGTAAAGAGGACATAGAAGGCACGGAGCGGAGAAGGAGAAAAAAGGAGCCTTGAAGTGGTGAAGTAAAAGGGGGCTGGGTAGGAGTAAAGAGGAACTGGAAGGCATAAATTAACGAGGAGCAGGGAAGGAGGAAAGAGGACATAGAAGGTATGAAGTGGAGCGGAGGAGGAGAAAAAAGGAGACTTGAACGGGTGAAGTAAAAGGGGGCTGGGTAGGAGTAAAGAGGAACTGGAAGGCATAAATTAACGAGGAGCAAGGAAGGAGGAAAGGACATAGAAGGTATGAAGTGGAGCGGAGGAGGAGAAAAAAGGAGACTTGAACGGGTGAAGTAAAAGGGGGCTGGGTAGGAGTAAAGAGGAACTGGAAGGCATAAATTAGCGATGAGCAGGGAAGGAGTAAAGAAGTGCTAGAAGGCGTGAATAGCAGCGGGAAGGATAGAAACGCAAGTGGTACGAACGTAACATCAATTAAACAACATAAATTTTAAGTTTCGCGACCACTATTAAATCATTATGAATTATGAAATTAAATGTTTCGCGACCACTATTTTCACGAGCAGTCTGTGAGTTGGGACCCAGAGGTTGAAAAACACTGTTGTGGCAGATGTCCAGTTGATCACCTTCCCTGACCTCATCTGTGCCCATGGAGTCTTTATGACCTGGCACTTAGCCCACAATGCACACAAAATGACCTAAAAACAACAATATTTTTATGCTTAATTCTCTCATAAAATATCTCCTCAAAATTCCCTTTTTCCTCTTTCCAAAGTAACTGACAACTAAACAAAAGTTTCACAAACTCTGAAAGCTTTTTATCAGATGTTTCAGCTTCACGAACCCTTTGAAGAGCACAGAGAGGCCGAGGCATTTTCTTTACCCACCATCACACAGATAAAGATGAGTTGAAATCTCACGAGTATCCAGCCAACTTGTGCCCCATAACTCCCTTGAGATCGAACCTCACATCGCCTCAGCTATGCTTCAAACGAAGATACAGTTTTCGCCGAACGGCAACGCTTCCATCTTCAAAACATCGTAAAAGTTTCGGGAAATCATCTCTTTCCGTTTCGCTTAATTCTGATGAAAGGACAGAAAGAAACACATATGATATTTTTAAGTTTTTTTATATGTGAAGTTTTGTATCGTGCTTGGACAAAATTCCGAAAATATTGTTGAAGAAAAAAAATAGGAGATAATAACGAAATTGAAAGAGAAAAATATTATTGTCTGTGGCTTGACAGAAATTGTCTTACCAAAATAATATTGGGAAGGGGCTGGCTCAGTCGGTAGCGCGCCTGTCTCGTAATCTGTAGTTCCCAGGTTCGAGTCCAAGCTGGGTCAGCGTTCTCCCGCCCTGCCCACGGTCAGTAGGGGAAACCGATGGGATTGCAGGCTCGTAATCTGTAGTTCCCAGGTTCGAGTCCCAGCTCGGTGAGCGTTGAGATTTATTTCCGCAAAATTTCCCCGCCCTGCCCACGGTCAGTAGGGGACACCGATGGGCTTGAAAAGGCCGCCGTCCGCCGGATGGGACGTTTTGGGTCCCCTTCCCCAACCTTCTCGGAGCCTTCGGGGTCCTTGTGGCCTGGCCATTTAGCCCATGGTGTGCAAAAAAGTGCCGCTCAGAGATAAAACAATCCAATCCAAACCGATGGGATTGGAAAGGCCCCCGTCCGTCGGATGGGACGTAAGCCGTGGCCCCGTGTGCGGCAGAGCCATACCCTTTGCACGTTAAAGAACACGCAGGATGGCCTTGACGGGAGGCTACCATCTGTCTCCCAATAGTTGTTCCAGTGGGTCCCCTCCCCCAACCTTCTCTGAGCCTTCGGGGTCTATGTGAGCTGCCCATTTAGACCATAGTGTGAAAAAAAGTGCCGCTCAGAGGTAAAACAACCCAACCGAACAAAATATTAGAGAACTTCCATGTCAACGGGAAATTTTATTATTTTTAAAATATGCAGTTAATGAAATAATTTGACTGAAGACAGATTAATGATTATAAGTCAAATCTATTTAAATCTCGAATTTGAATGATGTTCGTTCAATATTTAAAAAGTTATGGAAGCTGAAATAGTTTAAAATATTTTTTGTTTTACAAAAATCCTTCAAAATTTTCTGATATTGAAATAATTATTACGTAAACTTCTAAAATGCATATTTAGTTTATGAAATTATTTGAAATCATTTCAGTGTTAATTAATTTCTAAAGTCTTATGAAGCATAACTATTGTGAGATATTTCAGCTTCCATAACTCTTTACATACTGATCGAGATTTAAATAGACTGGAATGTGATCTTTATTTCATCTTCAGTCACATTTTTTAGCTAAATGAATATTTTAGAAGTTATAGAGCAGGCGTCGGCAACCTATGACCCGCGGGTCACCAAGTGACCCATTTAATAATTTCAAGTGACTCACTTGAGTTCCGCAAATAAAGTATAATACATAAAAATAAATTATACTTTATTTGCAGAACTCGTGGGTCACTTGAAATTATTAAATGGGTCACTTGGTGACCCGCGGGTCATAGGTTGCCGACGCCTGTTATAGAGCTTAGAAATTATATTCCCATTGACATAATATGGACATCATCTAATATTTCAGCACTTCAGTGTACATTAAAAGAAGCGAAAAATATCACCAAAAAAATTTAACCCAGGGTACCATTCCACCTCCTATTAGTTGTCCAATGGGTTGGGTTGTTTTACTTCTGAGCAGCACTTTTTTTGCACACAATGGGCTAAATGGCCAGGTCACATAGACCCCGAAGGCTCAGAGAAGATTGGGGGAGGGGACCCACTGGAACAGCTGTTGGCAGACAGATGGTAGCCTCCCGTCAAGGCCATCCAGCGTGTTCTTTAACGTGCACAGGGTACGGATCTCCCGCACACGGACCCACGGATAAACGTCCCATCCGAAGGACGACGGCCTTTCCAAGCCCATCGGTGTCCCCTACTGAACATGGGCAGGGCGGGGAGTTTTGCAGAGATAAATCTCAACGCTTACCCATCTGGGACTCGAACCTGGGAACACAGATTACGAGCCTGGCGCGTTACCGACTGAGCCATCCCCGCCCCTGGAATTGTTTTTTTTTAAGCAACTGCCTTTTATTACATTCAAATCCGAAAACCCGTGACTTCCTAGAACAACGTTGTCTGTTTATCCTTCAAACTTTTCAAGGAAAAAAATAAAATGGAAAGAAAATATTTAGTGTTTGCGACTTTGAGAAATTTATAATACCCTATAGCAGCGGAACTCAGGGCCTCTTTTTACTACTTCAAACTGTAGTTGACCCGAGATATCTGGATAGGATTGGCTTGGAAAGGCTGCCATCCATCGGATGGGACGTAAAGCCGTGGTCCGTGTGCGGGAGAGCTATGCCCTGTGCACGTTAAAGAACACGCTGAATGGCCTTGACGGAAGGATATAATCTGTCTCTCAACAGCTATCCAGTGGGTCCCCTTCCTCAAACCTGCTCTAAACCCTTGGGGTCATTGTGACCTGTCCATTTAGCATAGTGCTTGCAAAGAAGTACCACTCAGATGAAAAACAACTATTGAAAGATTCGAAAAAGTTGTTTTCAGGTAGTCGAATTTACAAGAGTTGTTGGGTTGTTTTACCTCTGAGCGGCATATTTTTGCACACAATGGGATAAATGACCAAGTCACAAAGATCCCGAGAGCTCAGAGAAGGTTGGGGGGAGGGTTCGGTTGGGTTGTTTTACCTCTGAGCGGCACGTTTTTGCACACCATGGGCTAAATGGCCAGGTCACAAGGACCCCGAAGGCTCAGAGAAGGTTGGATGAGGGGACCCACTGGAACAGCTATTGGGAGACAGATGGTAGCCTTCCGTCAAGGCCATCGAGCGTGTTCTTTAACGTGCACAGGGTATGGTTCTCCCGCACAGGGGTCACGGCTTAACGTCCCATCCAACGGACGGCGGTCTTTCCAAGCCCATCGGTGTCCCCTACTGACCGTGGGCAGGGCGGGGAATATTTGCGGAGATAAATCTCAACGCTGACCCAGCTGGGACTCGAACCTGGGAACTACAGATTACGAGTCTGGCGCGCTACCGACTGAGCCACCCCCGCCCCATTTCGTGGGAGGGAACCCACTGGTCAGCTATTGGGAGACCGAAGGGAGCCTCCCATTAAAGCCATCCATTTTGTTCTTTAATCATCAGCGTGTTCTTTATCGTGCAGAGGGTATGACTATTCCGACACTGAACCACGGCTTAATGTTCCATCCGACGGACGTGTACATCGGTGTCCTCTACTGACCTTGGGGGGGGGGGAGTCGGAGAATAATCTCAACGCTGGCCCAGCTGGGGCTCGAACTTGGAAACTACCTATTCAGAGAACCTGACGGCCATTAAATAAATGATCAATTTTCACTTTTTAACAATCCCTTTTGGCAAAGTTATCTTACGACGAATATATATATAAAAAGGTTTATTGCAGAACTAACTTCCAACCACCAGATCAATCCACAAAAAAAGAATCCCTCAATAAATAAAAACACTTGCGAGTTGTTACCGGAAAGAGAGAGATGCACGTCGCATGAAAGGTTCCGCCAGGTGGCAGTAGTGACTTTGTTGTTGCCCTTCTGCGGTTAACGTTGCCATTCTCTTCTTTGTACTTTTAAATGCAGACGTAAATGGATTTCGTGACTGGAATGGCCGCCGATTCGCAATCGTTATTCGATGTCCTCGTGACTTTTAATAGGGGTTTCAAAACATCCGAACTGTTTAAATTTCCTCCACACGTATCTTTTAATGGTTCCCTAGCATTTGACGTAGAAGGTTGATACTCACAGGAAAAAGTTTTTTGTCAATACTTCCTGTTTCGATTAGATTCCAGAAACCCAAAATTGACTTTTTTTTTTAGTTTGGAAAGAGAAAAATGCAAGTGGCTTGTATTCCTTTTCCAGTTAATAAACACATGTCGATCTTTTATCTACACTATACATCAAAATTTATATTCCAGTGCGAAAGGTTTTCTAGCCACCTCTGTTTGTTAGCACCCATCTCTTACCAATGACTTTGAAAGTAGACCAAATCACACATTAATTATACTTTTAGCAAAGAGCTACTATTTCGTTTTGCCGTATGTCTTGGCGGGTGTAAAAATACAATTTTTAGACTAAAATAAACAATTCTTTTGAGTTGAATAAATATTGATCAAATATTACGATTCGCATTTCCAGAATCTCCCAAATGGGGTCCCTAAAGGTAAAAAAGATTAGAAAATGTCAAGATTTTGAACGAATATTATGAGCAATCGAGGGATGGGAGTGGCTCAGTCGGTAGCGTTCCAGGCTCGTAATCTGTAGTTCCCAGGTTCGAGTCCCAGCTGGGTCAGCGTTGAGTTTTATCTCTGCAAATTTCCCCGCCCTACCCACGGTCAGTAGGGGACACCGACGGACTTGGAAAGACCGCCGTCCGTCGGATGGGACGTTAAGGCGTGGGCCAGTGTTCGGGAGTACCATACTCTGTGCACATTAAAGAACACACTGGATGGAATTGATGTGAGGTTACCATACTTCTCTCAACAGCTGTTCTAGTGGGTTCCCTCCCCCAACCTTCTCTCAGCTGTCGGGGTCCATGTGACTTGGCCATTTAGCCCATGGTGTGCAAAAAAGTGCCACTAAGAGATGAAACAACGCAACGAACGATCAATTTAATGGAGAAGTTCAAATTCTTGAGGGTATAGTTTAATGATCAAGAAGTTCACATTGGCAGCAGTGACTTCACTAATTCTCAGAGTGGTAGTGGTAAAACGCAATTCTTTGCTTTACGAGGTAAACGAATAACTTTTGTTGAGTCTCAATTTTTTTTTTGTCTTATGTTTTCAATGAATATTCAAACCTCATCAAATACTAAATTGCATTAACTATTGTTTCGCTTATATTGGGGGTAAAAAGTGAAATGGGTTGGGTTGTTTTACCTCTGAGCGGCATTTTTTTTGCACACCATGGGCTAAATGGCCAGGTCACATGGGCCCCGAAGGCTCAGAGAAGGTTGGGGGAGGGGACCCACTGGAACAGCTGTTGGGAGACAGATGGTAGCCTCCCGTCAAGGCCATCCAGCGGGTTCTTTAACGTGCACAGGGTATGTCTCTCCCACACACGGGGCCACGGCTTAACGTCCCATCCGACGGACGGCGGCCTTTCCAAGCCCATCGGTGTCCCCTACTGACCGTGGGCAGGGAGGGGAATTTTTGCGGAGATAAATCTCAACGCTGACCCAGCTGGGACTCGAACCTGGGAACTACATATTACGAGCCTGGAGCGCTAACGACTGAGCCACCCCCGCCCGAAAAGTGAAATGTATATCTGTAAATTGATGACAATAATTCATTCATTTTACGGGTATCAATAAATTATTATTGACACCTATAAAAAAAAACAGCCAGGTTACAAAGACCAAAAGACGTTTTGAACATAAATATTATTATTTTCTCCAGTAATCACTTTATTTAAATTTCTATTGATAGAGAGCGCTATGGGCAGAAATGAAAATGAACGTCTTATATTCACCAAAGGCAATATATTATTCTTCTTAGTTCTGTTTAATATGATACCTGCAGTAATAATTACGGTTTGATTGTTTTTACCCCTGAGAGGCGCTTTTATTTGCACATAATAGGCTAAATGGCCAGTTCACAAAGACACTAAAGGCTAAGAGAAAAATGGGGGAGGGGACCCACTGGACAGCTGTTAAAAGACAGATTGGAGTCTCCCGTCAAGGCCATCCAAAATGTTCTTTAACGTGCACAGAGTATGGCTCTTCCATACACGGCTGCATGGCTTAACGTCCCATTCGACGGAGGGCGGACTTTCTGATCTCTTCGCTGTCTCCTACTGACAGAGAGCATGGTGATAATTTAATAGAGATAAATCTGTGATGATCCTGGTGGGTTGGGTTGTTTTACCTCTGAGCGGCACTTTTTTGAACACCATGGGCTAAATGGCCAGGTCACATGGACACTGAAGGCTCAGAGAAGGTTGGGGGAGGGGACCCACCGGAACAGCTGTTGGGAGACAGGGTAGCCTCCCGTCAAGGCCATCCAGCGTGTTCTTTAACGTGCACAGGGTATGGCTCTCACGCACACGTGCCACGGCTTAACGTCCCATCCGACGGAAGGCGGCCTTTCCAAGCCCATCGGTGTCCCCTACTGACCGTGGGCAGGGCGAGGAATTTTGCGGAGATAAATCTCAACGCTGACCCAGCTGGGACTCGAACCTAGAAACTACAGATTACGAGTCTGACGCGCTACCGACTGAGCCACCCCCGCCCCATTTAACACTCTTACTCCAGTCTTTGCATATACATGGAGTACCTTTGTCATGTTCCCTCAGGGGCGGGGGTGGCTCAGTCAGTAACGCGCCAGGCTCTTAATCTACAGTTCTCAGTTTCGAGTCCCAGCTGGGCTAGCGTTGAGATATATCTCCACAAAACTCCATCCCTGTCCGCGGTCAGTAGGGGGCACCAATAGGCTTGAAAATGCCGCCGTTCGTCGCATGGGACGTTAAATCGTGGCCTCGTGTGCGGGAGAATCATACCCTGTGCACACTAAAAACCCGCTGGATGATCTTGTCGGGATGCTACCATCTGTCTCCCAACAGTTGTCCAGTGGGTTTCCTTCCTTTAACCTTCTCTGAGCCCTAGGGACCCTTGTGACCTGGCTATTTATCATTTTGTGCGCAAAAAAATTGTTTCTGAGAGGTAAATAATAATAAATAAATACCCCCTCAAGCAGCTGCTTGCCACAGAGGTCTGACAGGAGCCTGCCAGTGTATATGCCATAGTAGAAGATCTGAGAGGATGGGAGGACCTCAGCAGAAAAACGACACATCCATCCATGCCTTATCCGGGGCTCGAACCCAGGTCCCTTAGGTCAGTAGCCAAGCGTGCTAACCACTCGGCCAAGGACGGCTGTTCTGAGAGGTAAACTAATCTAGAATTCTACTTTAATCTAATTCAAATTAATTTGTAACGTTAACTTCAAACGTTAAATTTAGAAATGAATTCAAAATGTGTTTGAGACGGATGCTGAAATATTAAATGCTAAATTCTACATATTATTATAATAAAAGAAAAAAAAATAAATGAATACTCCCGCAAGCAGCTGCTTGCCACAGAGGTCTGACAGGAGCCTGTCAGTTTATATGCCACAGTAGAAGGTCTGTGAGGATGGCAGGACCTCAGCAGAAAAAAACACAAAAGTCCATGCCTTACCCGGGGCTCGAACCCAGGTCCCTTAGATCAATAGCCAAGCGCGTTGACCGCTCGGCCCTAGAAAATGGGATTTCCTCTTTTGTTTAAAATGTGATTCTGCAAATCTTGTAAAATTGTATTCACAAAGGATCAAAAATCCCTGAACCAAGTACTAATGAAATTTCATTCAAAAATGTTATTCAGAAGCTGAATTATTAAATAAACATTTATTCCAAAGACTGCTATTTCCAATTCAATCACATCAGTAAAGAAGCAAGATATTCAAATTGCAGAAAAAGAATATTTCATTACAATTGCAGTAAACAAAACGAAAATGCAACTTGCAAAAAGAGCGGATATATCGGAAAAAATATACGAAGCATATCTGCTGAATTGCCGGGGGCTTCTCAGGAGATAAGATTTCGTAAATTGCACAGAGGCGCGGATATTCTCTTACGAACAGGGAAATGTCACCGGAGGCAAGCATTTTCTATGGCTAAACATTAACTATTCAGCAGGTACTAGATCGATCAGAACCGAATTTAGAGTGGTCGTCCCACTTATGTCTTGGTGCGTAAGGTTCAGAAATGGGGTTCCTAGTTGCGGTGGGTCGGAATTAAACCAGCCATAAGTGTCCAAAATCTCTGGTACGACCATAGGAACGAAGAGTAATTTACGAAGGTACATTAGGAATGAAGAGTGCGTTATGGAGGTACCTTAGGAATGAAGAGTGCTTTACGGAGGTACCTTAGGAATGAAGAGTGCGTTACGGAGGTACCTTAGGAATGAAGAGTGCGTTACGAAGGTACCTTAGGAACGAATAGTGCGTTACGGAGGTGCCTCAGGAATAAAGAGTGCGTTACGGAGGTACCTTAGGAATGAAGAGTGCGTTACGGAGGTACCTTAGGAATAAAGAGTGCGTTAAGAAGGTACCCTAGGAATGAAAAGTGCGTTACGGAGGTGCCTCAGGAATGAAGAGTGCGTTACGAAGTACCTTAGGAATGAAGAGTGGGTTACGAAGGTGCCTCAGGAATGAAGAGTACGTTACAAAGGTACCTTAGGAATGAAGAGTACGTTACAAAGGTATCTTAGGAATGAAGAGTGCATTATGGAGGTACCTTAGGAATGAAGAGTGGATTACGAAGGTACCTTAGGAATGAAGAGTGCGTTAGGAAGGTACCTCAAGAATGAAGAGTGCATTACAAAGGTATCTTAGGAATGAAAAGCGCGTTACGGAGGTACCTTAGTAATGAAGAGTGTGTTACGAAGGTACCTCAGGAATGAAGAGAGTGTTAAGAAGGTATCTTAGGAATAAAGAGTGATTTAGGAAGGTACCTTAGGAATAAAGAGTGCTTTAGGAAGACACATAAGGAATGAAGAGTCCTTTGCGAAGTACTTGAGAGATGAAGAGTGCGTTAGGAAGGTACCTAATGAGTGAAGAGTGCTTTAAGAAGATACCTCAGGAATGATGACTGCTTTAAAAAGGTATCCAAGGAATGAAGAGTGCTTCAGAAAGGTACTTAATGAATGAAGAATGCTTTAGGAAGGTACCCCAGGAATGAAGAGTCCTTTGGAAGGTACCTTAGGGATGAAGTGTGGGTTAGGAAGGTACTAGGAACAAAGAGTACTTCAGGAAAGTACCTTACGAAAAAAAAGTGCTTTATAAAGGTACCTAAAGAATTCGAAGTGCATTAGGAAGGTACCTTAGGAATTAACAGTGCTTTAGGAAGGCACCTTAGGGATGAAGAGTACTTTTGGAAGGTACCTTAAAAATGAAGAGTACTTTAGGAAGGTACCTTAAGAATGAAGAGTACTTTACAAAAGTACCTTAGGAATGAAGAGTACTTTAGTAAGGTATCTTGGGAAAAGTGCTTTAGGAAGGTACCTTAGGAATCAAGTGTCTTTAGGAAGGCACCTAGTAATGAAGTATGAAAAGTACTTTAGGCAGGTACCTAGGGAATAAAGAGTACTTTAGGAAGGTATCCAAAGATTGAAGAGTGCATTAGAAAGGCACCTTAGGAATGAAGAGTACTTTAGTAAGGTAACTTAAGGAAGAAGAATATCTTAGGAAGGAAGAGTACTTAAGGAAGGTACCTTAGGAAGGAAAAGTGTTTTTGAAAGGTACCTAAGGAATGAACAGTGCCTTAGGCAGGCACCTTAGGAATGAAGAGTTCTCTAGGACGGTACTTAGGAATAAAGAGTACCTTAGGAAAGTACCTTAGGAATGTAGAGTGCTTTAGAAAGGTACCTTAGGAATTATGAGTGTTTTAGGGAGGTACACTATCTGATGAAGAAAATCCGGACATCCCTTCTTAGTAGTGGATTCGCCCATATACGCCACAATCATGGTCCAAACGAGTATAAAAGGACGCAAGTGGCTGGCAAAACCACATAGACCGCATGAACAGTAGAATAGACCGTACGGCAGACCTCAGTGACTTTCAACATGCCACCCTAGAAACAAGTCAGTTTGGGAAATTTCGGCCCTGCTGCAGCTACCCTGATCAATTTTAAGTGATCTTATTATGAAGTGGAAATGCCTAGGATCAACAACAGCGCAATCACGACCCAGTAGGTCGCTTAAAACGACAAAGCTGAACCGCTGAGTGCTTAAGCGGGTTGTGAGACAAAATCGCCAGTCCTCGGTTGCAATATTCACCACCGAGTTCCAAAATGCCTCTGGAAGCAACACCAGCACCATAACAGTTCGTAGCGAGCTGAAGAAAATGGGTTTCCATGGCCGAGCAGTGGCACAGGAGTCTAACAGCAACACGATAAACGCCAAGCATCGGTCGGAGTGATTCAAAGCACGGCGCCAGTGGACTCGTGAGCAGAGAAAACGAGTTCTCTGGAGTGATGAATCACGCTTCACCATCTAGCAGTCCGACGGACGTGTCTGGGTGTGGAGGATCCCAAGTGAACGCTACCTCACTGAGTTGGGTTGTTGTTTTACCTCTGAGCGGCACTTTTTTGCACACCATGGGCTAAATGGCCAGGTCACATGGAGCCCGAAGGCTCAGAGAAGGTTGGGGGAGGGGACCAACTGGAACAGCTGTTGGGAGTCAGATGGTAGCCTCCCGTCAAGGCCATCCAGCGTGTTCTTTAACGTGCACAGGGAATGGCTCTCCCGCACACGGGGTCACGGCTTAACGTCCCATCCGACGAACGGCGGACTTTCCAAGCCCTTTGGTGTCCCCTACTGACCGTGGGCAGGGCGGGAATTTTTGCGGAGATAAATCTCAACGCTGACCCAGCTGGGACTCGAACCTGGGAACTACAGATTACGAGCCTGGAGCGCTACCGACTGAGCCACCCCCGCCCCGCTACCTTCCTGACTGTGTTGTGCCAACTGTTTAGTTTGGTGGAGGAGGCATCATGCTCTTGGACTGTTTTTCTTGGTTTCGTGGTGGGTCTTCTATTTCCAGTGAACGGGACTCTGAACGCCTATAATGACATTCTCGACAATTCTGTGCTCCCAACTTTATGGCAACAGTTCGGTGAAGACCGTTTCCTATATCACCAACATGACAATGCCCCCGTCCACAAAGCGAGTTCCGTATTGGAATGGTTTGATGAGATGTGTGTGGAAGAACTTGACTGGGCTTCACAGATCCCTGATCTCAACCCCGTGGAACACCTTTGGGATGAATTGGAATGCCGACTGCGAGCCAGGCCGAACCGCCTGACGTCAGTGACCACCCTCACTAATGCTCTTATGGCAGAATGGCAGGCAGTTACTGCAGCAACGTACGAAAATCTAGAGGAAATCCTTCCCGCAGTCCACCCGGGAGCGCCAAATGGGGCGGGGATGGCTTAGTCGGTTGCGCGCGAGGCTCGTAATCTGTAGTTCCCAGGTTCGAGTCCCAGCTGAGTCAGCGTTGAGATTTATCTCCGCAAAATTCCCCGCCCTGCCCACGGTCAGTAGGGGACACCGATGGGTTTGGAAAGGCCACCGTCCGTCGGATTGGGACGTTAAGCCGTGGCGCCGTGTGCGGGAGAGCCATACCCTGTGCACGTTAAAGAACACGCTGGATGGCCTTGACAGGAGACTACCATCTGTCTCCCAACAGCTGTTCCAGTGGGTCCCCTCCCCAAACCTTCTCTGAGCCTTCGGGGTCCATGTGATCTGGCCATTTAGCCCATTGTGTGCAAAAAAGTGCCGCTCAGAGGTAAAACAACCCAACCCAACCTTCCCGCAGAGTCCTTTTCTATTACCGAAAGATTGTATATTAGCGAGTGTCCCGATACTTTTGATTATATTAGTGTATCTTGGGAATGAATAGTACTTTAGGAAGCTCCTTTAGGAATGAAGAATTGAAAGTTATGAATGGAGCAGATGCGCAAAATCGATCTCCTCTATTCATATGCGATTATCGATGCGCAAAATTGCCAATGGACAAACTTTTCGCGGTCATTTTTTGGGGAGGTCTTAATGTTCGAGGTCGAAAATGTTACATGCACTAATTTATGATGAGATGCAGCTGCAGAAGAAGTTTGGTATTTCTGACCATTTAGGATAGTGAAGGCGAATCTATGGAACACGTGAGTCGAAGTTGGCAAGGCTGTTTTTGTTGGCAAACACGTGAGAAGTGGGTTGGGTTGTTTTACCTCTGAGCGGCACTTTTTTGCACACCATGTGCTAAATGGCCAGGTCACATGGACCCCGAAGGCTCAGACAAGGTTGGGGGAGGGGACCCACTGGAACAGCTGTTGGGAGACAGATGGTAGCCTCCCGTCAAGGCCATCCAGCGTGTTCTTTAACGTGCACAGGGTATGACTCTCCCGCACACTGACCACGGCTTAACGTCCCATCCGACGGACGCGGTCTTTCCAAACCCATCGGTGTCTCCTACTGACCGTGGGCAGGGCGGGGAATTTTGCGGAGATAAATCTCAACGCTGACCCAGCTGGGACTCGAACACGTGAGAAGTGAAAATAATACTTGTCTATGGCTAGTTTGAAGAATTTGAAAGAATTATTCACCCATACGTTGCAAAGATCTCGTCAAATAACTGACTACACGTTGCAAAATATAGGCTCTAAATCTATCAACTCTAATTGATTACTGAACTATTTTAATCTCTCAGCCAATGAAAACTCACTCCATTCTGATCAGGGCCATGTGGCCTCAGTAATGCGCTGAACCAGGGCCGGACTGACGCATAAGCTAATTAAGCTACAGCCTAGGCCTCGCTACATGAGGGGGCCCTCAAGAAATGCATTTAAAGTTTTACTGTGCTACAAAAAGATTATTTTAATATTTAAATTAATGTATTGTGCAAACACTGTTCATCTTAGCTTACCAATACTAGATTACGTTTTCACCACATCAATTTTGAATTTATTTTAAAATATCCCCTTCAACCAGAATATACACAGTCGTATCAGATTAATATGACCATCTACCATGCATATACTATGGTAGGTGATCATATTATTCTAATACGACTGTATATATACAGGGTGAATCTGAAAAAGTGGGCAAAACTTTACGGGGTGGTAGAACGCAACTATACGAGCAATATTCGTCATAGAATGTATGGTCTGAACGCAAACGGCGAGCCGCTAGGTGGCGTTGGAAATGGTATAAAAGGGTCGGTCGTCGCACACAACGGCATTTCTACCGTGGATTGCCGAGAGGATGGCTGGTTATACTAACCACGAAATGGCGGATATGCACTTTGTGTACGTTATTTTTATGCCGTTGGGTGCGAGGACCGACCCTTTTATACCATTTTCAACGCCACCTAGCGGCTCGCCGTTTGCGTTCCGACCATACATTCTATGACGAATATTGCTCGTAGAGTTGCGTTCTACCACCCCGTAAAGTTTTGCCCACTTTTTCAGATTCACCCTGTATATATATATTTCACGGGGCGGGGGTGGCTCAGTCGGTAGCGCGCCAGACTCGTTATCTGTAGTTCCCAGGTTCGTGTCCCAGCTGGGTCAGCGTTGAGATTTATCTCCGCAAAATTTCCCCGCCTTGCCCACGGTCAGTAGGGGACACCGATGGGCTTGAAAAGGCCGTCGTCCGTCGGATTGGATGTTAAGCCGTGGCCCCGTGTGCGGGAGAGCCATACCCTGTGCACGTTAGAGAACACGCTGGATGGCCTTGACAGGAGGCTACCATCTGTCTCCCAACAGCTGTTCCAGTGGGTCCCCTCCCCTAAACTTCTCCGAGCCTTCGGGGTCCTTGTGGCCTGGCCATTTAGCCCATGGTGTGCAAAAAAGTGCCGCTCAGAGGTAAAACAATCCAATATATATTTCATGGTCAAAGTCAGGTCCTGCGCCGAACATAATTAGTTGAAAGTTGAGTGCGAGTTTTTATGTTTCATTGAATTATTTTGGTTGTAATAAATGTTTTATTTTGTTCCATTACGTGATGGTGGAATATAAAGTTTAGTATTTTCTGTGTTTATCTATTGAAGTATTACTTCACAAGTGTCAAAAGTTGAAGATAAATGCTTCAGCTTCCATTCATTCTTTAAATATTAAACGAATATTACGGGAAATATATTTAGAGAGATTTGAGTGACATCTACAATTTATCACCAATAACAGATTTTGCGTAAAAAGTTTATTTTCAATGTTAGGGAGCTTTGAAAGTGGCTTTCCATTCACATAACGTGGAAGTGTCCGGACACGTTTTTCGATATAGTGTATGAAACCTTACCTCGAATAAATGGCATTTTAAAGTATTTTTGAAACGTTGGCACGGGAGCTATAAAATGACCACTTTAATACCGACTGAGCCACCCCCACCTCAGGTCAGTAAGGGGCATCGATGGGATTGGAAAGGCTGGCGTCCGTCCGATGGGACGTTAAGCCGCGGCCTACTTGTGCATATTAAGCAACACGCTCGATAGACAACACGGGAGGCTACCATCTGTTTCCTAACAGCTGTTCCAGTGGGTCCCCTCCCCTAACATTCTTTCAGCCTTTTGGGTCCTTATGACCTGGCACTTTAGCCCATTATATTTAGGAATGCGAGATCTAAAAGTTTCGCGTGCCAAAATTCTGATCTACGAGATGTCGAACAAATTGACAGAGAGATAAACCCTCTAAAGTATAAAAAAGATAAAAAGCCACCAATGCTTCATTAAGATGTACGTGAGAGTTCTACATATTCATATCTCCGCAAAATTCACCGCCCTGCCCACGGTCAGTAGGGGACACCGATGGGCTTGGAAAGGTCCGGATGATGACCGTCCGTCGGATGGGACGTTAAGCCGTGGCCCCGTGTGCGGGAGAGCCATACCCTGTGCACGTTAAAGAACACGCTGGATGGCCTTGACGGGAGGCTACCATCTGTCTCCCAACAGCTGTTCCAGTGGGTCCCCTCCCCCCAACCTTCTCTGAGCCTTCGGGGTCCATGTGACCTGGCCGTTTTAGCCCATGGTATGCAAAAAATTGCCGCTCAGAGGTAAAACAACCCAACCCTACATATTCACCTCTAAATTCTCCAAAAGTCATTAAGTTGAATTGGTGATATCAAAATTTAATCCCCACATGAACAATTAAAAAACTTCCTCAGTTAAAAGACCCTGAATTTTCTTAATGAAACGCATTAGTTAATTTTTTAAATCTTTATGAAAATATTTTGAATTCAAAGCACTTATATGAAACGCTTACTAAATACTTTTTAAGTATAGAAGCATTTTTCTACTCAGTCCGCTTGTTGGGAATTACATAATGGGCTAAAGTGCCAGGTCACAAGGACCCAAAAGGCTCAAAGAATGTTGGGGGAGGGGACCCACTGGAACAGCTGTTAGGAAACAGATGGTAGCCTCCCGTGTTGTCTATCGAGCGTGTTGCTTAATATGCACAGTAGGCCACGGCTTAACGTCCCATCGGACGGACGTCAGCTTTTCCAATCCCATCGGTGTCCCCTACTGACCTGGGGTGGGGGTGGCTCAGTCGGTAGCGCGCCAGGCTCGTAATCTGTAGTTCCCAGGTTCAAGTCCCAGCTGGGTCAGCGTTGAGATTCATCTCCGCAAAATTCCCCGCCCTGCCCACGGTCAGTAGGGGACACCGATGGGCTTGGAAAGGCAGCCGTCCGTCGTATGGGACGTTAAGCCGTGACCCCGTGTGCGGGAGAGCCATAACCTGTGCACGTTAAAGGACACGCTGGATGGCCTTGACGGGAGGCTACTATCTGTTTCCCAACAGCTGTTCCAGTGGGTCCCCTCCCCCAACCTTCTCTGAGCCTTCGGGGTCCATGTGACCTGGCCATTTAGCCCATGGTGTGCAAAAAAAAAAAGTGCCACTCAGAGGTAAAACAACCCAACCCCTACTGACCGAGGGCAGGATGGGAGTTTTGAGGAGATAAATCTCAACACTGTCCAATCTGACACTCGAACCTGGGAACTGCAGTTTACGAGTCTGGCACCCTACCGACTGAGCCACCCTCACACCTCATCGTGTTTGGATTCGATGTTTTATTATTATTTTATAAGAAAATCAATCGCTGCCTCTTGATCGATGCAAAAATCGGTGCGAATAGGTGCAAATTGGTCAAGGTGCAAAAAGAAGCCAATCTCTTCCTATTAATTTCTCCTCCACCATTCTGACCCACATTTGACCTTGAATACAACACCGTATCTCGAAATTCTCAGCATTTGTGAGATCTATGACTCGAAATACACCAATGCCCTCTGGCACTGGTATCTCTGCAAAAATCCCCGCCCTGCCCACGGTCAGAAGGGGACACCGATGGGCTTGGAAAGGCCGCCGTCCGTCGGATGGGATGTTAAGCCGTGCCCCCGTGTGCGGGAGAGAGCCATACCCTGTGCACGTTAAAGAACACGCTGGATGGCCTTGACGGGAGGCTACTATCTGTCTCCCAACAGCTGTTCCAGTGGGTCCCTCCCCCAACCCTCTCTGAGCCTTCGGGGTCCATGTGACCTGGCCATTTAGCCCATGGTGTGCAAAAAAAAGTGCCTCTCAGAGGTAAAAGAACCCAACCCAAATCTGGCACTGATACTTTGAAATTTGACCTCGAAGAACTTGTCGGATCTTACATTTCGTAACTTTTCTGACAACTGGAAACACTCCCAGACGTTATTTGTTACTCACGAAATAATACGCTGCAAAAAATTTCAGCTTATTATTTCATGAGCTTCATGTCTACAGGACACATCCTGTGATTCCTTACTACTAAATCATTTGTTACGTTTCCAGCACTCGTAGATCAAGGTTTGACTCCTACGTGACCACTATTTGAACTTGGAGGACACCTCAAAAGGAGGCGGCAGTGGCTCAGTAGATAGCGCGCCAGACTCGTAATCTGTAGTTCCCAGGTTCGAGTCCCAGCTGGGTCAGCGTTGAGATTTATCTCCGCAAAATTCCTCGCCCTGCCCACGGTCAGTGGGGGACACCGATGGGCTTGGAAAGGCCACCGTCCTTCTGATGGGACGTGACTCCGTGTGCGGGAGAGCCATAACCTGTGCACGACTGGAACAGCTGTTGGGAGACAGATGGTAGCCTCCCGTCAAGACCATCCAGCGTGTTCTTTAACGTGCACGGGAGGCTACCATCTGTCTCCCAACAGCTGTTCCAGTGGGTCCCTTCCCCCAACCTTCTCTGAGCCTTCGGGGCCCTTATGACCTGGCCATTCAGTCCATTGTTTGAAAAAAAAAGTGCCGTTTAGAGGTAAAACAACCCAACGGCGGTCAAATTTCGGATTTTTCTAGAGATCAACTTCCCCGATTACCCTTAGGTGCAAATTTGAACAGCTACACCATTTCGGTATCCTTGAATAAGGGTGACCCAAGGAGAGTCACTCATTCACTCACAATTACCAATGTTTATATTAGATGTCATTTGTTTTTTGCAAAAAGCTGTTTATTTGGGCACAGATAATAACAATATCGTATTCCAAACGTTGTTCATCTCACTATTTTAGGTTGTTTTACCTCAGAGCGGCTCTTTTTTTTGCACACACTGGGCTAAATGGCCAGGTCACAAGGACCCCGAAGAACTCAAAAAGGTTGGTGGAAGGGGACCCACTGGACAGATGTTACTATATAGATGATAGTCCCCGTCAAGGCCATGCAGCATGCACAAGGTGAGCCATACCCTGTGCACGTTAAAGAACACCCTGAATGGCCTTCACGGAAGGCTAACATCTGTCTCCTAACTGCTCTGTAGTGGACCCCCTTCGCCTAACTTTCTCTGAGCCTTTGTGGTTTTTGTGACCTGGTCTTTTAGCCCATTGTGTAAAAAAAAAGCCGCTTAAAAGTAAAACATCACATCATCAACGAAATCATGCCACATAAATATTCCAGTACTCAGACCTTTGTGGCAAGCAGCTGCTTGAGGGGGTATTTATTTTTTATTTACTAAACAAATGATTTTTGGAATAATACTTCCAAAAAAAAAATTGTCAGAAAATAACAGAAGTTCCCGATTTTCTCAAAAGATATCGAAAAAAAGGGATTTCTTCTCACTCTTCAACTAAGTAATGATTTCTTTTAATTATTTAACATTTCTCTCTTTTTGTATTGGAAGTTAAAGAAGTTCCATTTCCTGCATTAAGAGCACCAGAAGTGAATCGTAATGATTCTCATTCTGTAACATTAAACAAGGATAAAGTGATTACTTCCACTCTCCAGAGACTTTTAAGCTCCAACCCTAAGGAAGACAATCATGTGACTGTATTGAAACACGAAATGCAGAAACGGAGATCTTCAAAGAATCGGAAATAAAAAGAGAGCTGTACTGAGCTCTTCAAAGAATCGGAAATAAAAACAGAGCTGTACTGAGCTCTGATAAGAAACTGTTCTTGACTCGCTCGCTGGATGATGATAAGCATTGAAAAGAATTCAGATTTAAATATTTTCTTAACGCTTTAATCAAAAGGAATGTTGCCAAAAAATGAAATACACATACTATATGTCTTGATTGTTTCACACATAATGGGCTAAATGGACAGGTCACAAAGACCCCAAGATTCCGAGAATTTTTGTTGGAGTTGGGTTGGGTTGTTTTACCTCTGAGCGGCACTTTTTTGCACACCATGGGCTAAATGGCCTGGTCACAAGAACCCCGAAGGCTCAGAGAAGGTTGGGGACCCACTGGAACAGCTGTTGGGAGACAGATGATAGCCTCCCGTCAAGGCCATCCAGGGTGTTCTGTAACGTGCACAAGGTATGGCACTCCCACAGTATTGCCTCCCGTCAAGGCCATCCAGGGTGTTCTTTAACGTGCACAAGGTATGGCTCTCCCACACACGGAGCCACGGCTTAACGTCCCATCCGAAGGACGGCGGCCTTTACCAAGCCCATCGGTGTCCCCTACTGACCGTAGGCAGGATGGGGAGTTTTGTGATCAGTGGGCAGTAGAGCGATACCCTTTACTCTTTCAGTTAGATATAGGAGATAATCTCAACGCCAACCCAGCTGGGACCCGAATCTGGGAGCTGCAGATTACGAGCCTGGCGCACTACCGACTGAGTACCCCGCCCCGAAAAGTGTTGAAGTTTTATCAACTAATTAGAAGGGGGTCCGGGCCCCCCTTATTACAGCTGCTTCCGAGAAAAAAAGTGTCAGTTCGCTCCTGCATCCGACTGACCGCAATCTTTCCAAACCCATAGATGTCCCCTACTAACAGAGATCACTGTCTGTGGCGGGGGGGGAGGGGTTAGCGGATCTCAGCGCTAGCACAGCAGGGCCTAGAACCACAAAATAAAAGATTAAGAGCCTGCTGCTCTACCAAATGATCCAACCCCTACTCCAATTTAATTTAGGACTGAAAGAGTTAAGCGTGAATCATATATAATAGGTCGTGTTTGGAACCCACTTTTACTTTTAAACCTTCGAGCAAATCGTCTTTAAAATACCAAATAGAGTTTGAAATGTCACCCCCCAAAAAACCTACGACTATAGCCACATTAACTTTTGCTTCATTCTACAGTGAAGGATAAATTATTAAGCGATACAAATAAACAAAAAACTGAAAGAGCAAAGGGCATCGCTCTACTATTTGCCTTTACCAAACTATTTCCCATTTAGACTCCCAGTCAAAAAAGTTTCCTGATTTATGTTCCATAATATTTCATTAAATTGTTGTTGACCTTCCGATGAAGATGAGTGTTATTAGATTAAAAAGCGATTGCAGTTCATTGTTTTCTCTTTATGCTTCTCTAGTCAGTTATTCTTTGCTAATCATCGTTTTGCCCTCAGTGATAATGGAGAGATAGCCTTGGAAATGTCACTTTCCGTCGAATTTAACGTTAAGTCTTTACTCAGGAGAGCTATAAGCCTGCAACGTTGAAAGACAAGATGATGGAATAACAGAAGGCTTCAATTTGTCTATCAATTACTGTATAGTGAATCACTTTCCGCAACTTAAGACTGAGGTTGGCTCAGTCGGTAGCACGTCAGGCTCGTAATCTGCAGCTACCAAGTTCGAGTAAATTCCCCGCACTGCCCACGATCAGTAGGGGGCACCGAGGGCTTGGAAAGACCGCAGACTGTCAGATGGGACATTACGCAGTGGCTCCGTGTGCGGGAGAGCTATACCATGTGCACGTTAAAGAACACCCTGGATGGCCTTGACGGGAGGCTATCATCTGTCTCCCAACAGCTGTTCTAGTGGGTTCCCTCTCCCAACCTTCTCTGAGCCTTCGGGGTCCATATGACCTGGCCATTTAGCCCATGATGTGCAAAAAACTGCTGCTCAGAGGTAAAACAACCCAACCCAAATTAGAGTCCAACCTACGCCCGTGTTGAGATTTATTTAAAAAAAAAAATTCTCGCCCTGCCCATTGTGAGTAGCGGACACCGATGGGCTTGCAAAGGATGCCATCATTCGGATGGGACGTTAAGCCGTGGCCTCGTATGCGGGAGACCAATATTTTGTGCACGTTAAAGAACACACTGGATGGCCTTGACGGGAGGCTATCATCTGTCTCCCAACAGCTGTTCTAGTGGGTTCCCTCTCCCAACCTTCTCTGAGCCTTCGGGGTCAATATGACCTGGCCATTTAGCCCATGGTGTGCAAAAAAGTGCTGCTCAGAGGTAAAACAACCCAACCCAAATTAGAGTCCAACCTACGCCCGTGTTGAGATTTATTTCAAAAGAAAAAATTCTCGCCCTGCCCATTGTGAGTAGCAGACACCGATGGGCTTGCAAAGGATGCCATCATTCGGATAAGACGTTAAGCCGTGGCCCCGTATGCGGGAGACCAATATATTGTGCACGTTAAAGAACACGCTGTATGGCCTCGATAAGAGGCTACTACCTATCTTCCAACTTCTTCCAGTGGGTCCCTTCCCCCCAACATTCTAGGAGCCCTTAGGGCTCTTGTGATATGGACATTTACTCATTGTGTGCACAAAATGTACCGCTCAGAGGTAAAACAACCAAAATTCGGCCAGCGTTGAGATTTATATACGCTAACCCCTATCAGTTGCACAGTTTTTGCACACAATGGACTAAATGGCCAGGTCACAAGGGCCCTGAGGGCTCAGAGAAGGTTGGGGGAAGGGGGATTCACTGGAAAGCTGTTAGGAGATACTGGATGGCCTTGATATGAGGTTACCCTCTATGTTCTTTAACATACACAGGGTATGAGTTGCATTGTTTTACCTCTGAGCGACACTTTTTTGCACACCACGAGCTAAGTGGCCAGGTCACATGGACCCCGAAGGCTCAGAAAAGGTTGGGGGAGGGGACCCACTGGAACAGCTGTTGTGCGCACCTCGCAGTTGCAAGCACTATTCAATATTTATGTAGAAATATGCAAATTTAAATCTGTGGCGTTGTGTTTCCCACATTGCCCAAATACGGATTATTTCCTTAATTAGACAATGCGGGCCGCAAAAATCCCAAGCCGTCTCCTTATGGGAAGACGTTTTTATTAATAGGAAATCCAATGATGAGCGCAACTCAGGTTTACAGAAATATAAAACAATAACAATATTTATTGAGACAAAATATTTAAAAGTACAGGCAGAACAATTAAGTTTTCTAATAATCAATCGTCTATCGTGGACTTAAAAAAAAGGAAAGAACTTGAAGAATTAAATGGACTATGGAACTGTGGAAACCCTTTGCAATTAAATCTATAATTATGGATAGCAACTTATAAGTTAAAGAAAGGGTAAGCGTACCGTTCTAAGTGCTCAGTTCGTCCATCAGCTGCATCGGATTATGGCCAGGTCGTCGTCACTCTAGCTTCGAGTGGGGATCGTCTCCTTAATTCGTCCTTTAGCCGATGACTGGTAAAACGTCTCTGTCGCACTGTGGCTGATGTGGAGACGGGCCCTCAGTTGACCATCACATACGCTGTTGGGTAATTTGGTTGCAGCGAAGGGAGGCGGTCGGCTGCATCATCGTGGTTATGTTGGAAGGGGGAGGGTGCCCTTCACTGGTTAGGCACTTCGGAAGCAAATTCCAGTCTCTGCTTCTAATTTTAGGGAACCACTCATTCAAAGGGATGTCCTTGCATTAACCCATCAAATTACACTGCTTTTGATTCAAAGTCCTGCACTCATTTCCAATGATTCTGATATGCCGATACTGAACCTGGCCCACCCAGAGCTCTGGCTGTCCTGTCCAACTGCTCTCTCTAAAATCTCAGTGCTGTCTGCTCTGTTCAAAATCTCGTCCAACTGAAGCACTCCCTGTCTCGCTACTCTACCCCACGTTCCTTTCCCCTTATTTTTCTCGAAAATGGTATGTTCACCATATATAGAATCTGCAGAGGAACTTACGAGTAATAAATTCCCCCCAGGGGGTCTATTGCTGTGCTTGAGGTTGACATCGCCGCCTGGGAAACATAATACCTCGTTCGTTACTGTAAACAACTGGACGATGTTGTCCAGTCCTACATCTGTATTTGATGTGGGGGACGATTTCCCGATTTTAAAGGGGTTTTCCTTTACTTGCATGCACAATAATGCAGTGTCCACGTTCCCGTGTGCGATCGAACTAAAGCTGTCAGCAGTCTTTCGCACCCCCAGACCATTCCAGCTGGACCTCACACTGCAAGAGAATAAAGGGTGATTTCGCCTGTCATCTACTCACGGGCGCTGTGTTGTGTCATCTACTCACGGGCGCTGTGTTGTGTCATCTGGGCGCTGGGTGTTCTTTGTGTGTGACCCGTCGGGGCAGCTGCGAATCCCGTCCCCTCCTAACGTGTCCACCCTGTTAGTCTGTCCATGTATTCCCTATGTGTTGAAAAAAAAACTCAATCAAGTGAGAAATTAATTTAAAAAAATAAATCGTTATGCCTGATGTAAAATCAGCGCATAACACAGCTGCTGGGAGACAGATGGTAGCCTTCCGGCGTGTTCTCTAACATGCACAGAGTATGACTCACCCGCACACGGAACCACGGCTTAACGTCCCATCCTACTGACTGTGGCTTTTTCAAAACCAACGGTGTCACCTACTGACCGAAGGCAGGGGGAGGAGCTTTGCCGAGATAAATTTCAATGCTTGTACAGATTACTATTATTTGCTTTCCTTTCAGGGAAATCACTGATAATAGCATTAAGAAATTAAGGAGGTATTTGAAGCGAGAACATTTATTTGAGATAGCTTGTACAGTCGCTCAAAAAAGTATCCGAACACTATGGTCGTTTACAGAATTCAGACAAAATATCTAGCAACGATTTTTTTTTAGAAATTAGTGATCTGGCAACCTTCGTGTCACGTGACACGAAGGTTAATTCAACTAATTCTAAAAAAGAAGATTTTTTCACTAATTTCTAAAAAAATCGTTGCCAGATATTTTTTCTGAATTCCGTAATCGACCATAGTGTTCGGATACTTTTTTGGGCGACTGTACAATAGAATCTTGATTATTGGGAATCCGATATTATTAAACCGTCATGTTTTAAAAAAAAATGTTTACTGGAAAATACTGTGTTATACGAGAAAGCAGTCTTAAAATAAGAAGCCACAGTAAATATATCATCTGTCTGTCTATCAGTCTGCAACCATTCACCGCTCCCAGTATCAAAAGCTGAGAAACAATACCATAAATAATTTTTAGTTCTTTATATAAAGCAAGCCATTATATACACTTTATCGCTTGGGTTGGGTTGTTTTACCTCTGAGCGGCACTGTTTTGCACACCATGGGCTAAATGACCAGGTCACATGGACTCAGAAGGCTCAGAGAAGGTTGGGGGAGGGGACCCACAACCTTCTCTGAGCTTACTTTTTTGAGCGACTGTACAAGCTATCTCAAATAAATGTTCTCGCTTCAAATACCTCCTTAATTTACAGCTATTGGGAGACAGATGGTAGCCTCCCGTCAACGCCATCCAGCGTGTTCTTTAACGTGCAGAGGGTATGGTTCTCCCGCACACGGGGCCACGGCTTAACGTCCCATCCGACGGACGGCGGCCTTTCCAAGCCCATCGGTGTCCCCTACTGACCGTGGGCAGGGCGGGGAATTTTGCGGAGATAAATCTCAACGCTTACCTAGCTGGGACTCGAACCTGGGAACTACAGATTACGAGCCTGGCGTGCTACCGACTGAGCCACCCCCGCCCCTTTATCGCTTGTCTGTCTGCAGAGTTGAATGCTCCCAATATGAAAAAGATCAAGAAACAAATGCCGTAAGAAAAGTTCAGCTTCATTTTTTAAAAGAAATAAGTTATTATTTACACTTTTACGTCTATATGTCCGTCTGTCTGCAGACATGCAATCTTTCCCAGTATCAAACATATCAATCAGTAATGAAACGAGCTACTCATTAGTAAAAGGGGCAAGGGTGTCTCAGTCGGCAGCGCGCCAGGCTCGTAATCTGCAGTTTCCAGGTTCGAGTCCCATCTGGGTCAGCGTTGAGATTTATCTCCCCAAAACTCCCCGCCCTGCCCACGGTCAGTAGGTATCACCAATGGGCTTGGAAAGGCCGCCGTTCGTCCGATGGGACGTTATTCCGTGGCTCCGTGTGCGGGAGAGCCATACCCTGTGCACGTTAAAGAACATGCTAGATGGCCTTGACGGGAGACTACCATCTCTTTCCCAACAGCTGTTCCAGTGGATCCCCTTCTCTGAGCCTTCGGGGTCCTTGTGACCTGCCCATTAGCCCATGGTGTGCAAAAAAGTGCCGCTCAGAGGTAAAACAACCCAACCCATTCCGTAAAAAAGGAAAAAAAATTGTACTTTCGAAGCGACCTATAAAGGTGTTTAAACAGATTAAGTCGAACTTTGAAAGCCGTCGTTCCTTTGTTTGCTTTGAGAGCTTTGTCCACAACAACAGCCGCAGACAAAAGATTTTGTTTTCATCCACTTCGGGAGTTAAACACTCGATGAAATAACCATATGTGCCTTCAGCTACTAGAGCAGCTAATCCCAAATCCTCCCCAACGTCCACAGACCAGGAAGCTCTAAACGAAACATCCCCAACCTGCTCTCCACCCCCACCCCCCCACTCTCTCCCCTCCAGTACTCTCTCATTCCCTTCCTGCATGACTAATCAGCGGTCGATAGCACCCCTGTCTCTGCGAATCCTTCATCTCTCCGCATCTTTTACTGTATTCTTCTTACTTGCGCTTTTCGCTACGTTGGAAAGTGGGTTGAATCATAGATTACTGTGTACTTACCTTTCTGAAAAAGCTGTTATTCCTATAAGCAGGCAGAAAAAGATAGTTATAACACACACTATTACACACACCAGTGAAAATCGCTTAGGCCTAACGGGTACCGTAGAAACACACGCACTTCACTCGTTGAGGAATATCCCAGCGCACTGAGCCGAAGATGCGAAGCCGGCATCTGAGGGATGGTTGGTGCACGTGTTCTGGCTATAGGAGTGCCATCTGGTGTGTGTGTAGAAGAGTGAATTTAAAAACCGCACATAATTTAATCTCGAACTAAAAAGAATCTAATTTGAATGCAAAATAAATTTATATTTCACATATTACCAAATAACTATAAAACTGTTACCATCTTTTGTAAGTATACCATTTCAGGTGTATTTAAACTGAGACACTTATTTGTTTATAGAACATTAAATTACTTCTTTAAAAACAATAATGCAGTGCTGCATTATAGAAATTATTCTATGCGAGATAATGGGAAAAGGTTTCTGTTGCCACTTGCAAAAAATGAAATTATGCACAAGCGTTTTGATTATTTTAAATTCTTTACCGATTATAATTCGGAATGAAACTAATTTTATGCATTTCAGATCTCTCGCTGCTAATTATCTAATGAGCATTGCAAATGCTGACAGCCTGTTTTCAGTGTTAAAGTAAAACAACTTTAATTCTTTTTTATCAATTCTGTATTGTTTTTGTATATATATATATGTTTTTCTCTTTATGTAAAGTTGAGTGTCAATGTTGCAAAAATTATATATTTAAATAATTTGAAGTTAACCTACATGAGCTTAGATGTTCTTGGGTTAATAAGAGTATTACAAATATGTGCTGTTTATAACCTTATTATTATTATAATACCAGCTGGGTCAGCGTTGAGTTTTATCTCCGCAAAATTCTCCGCCCTGCCCACGGTCTGTAGGGGACACCGATGGGCTTGGAAAGACCGCCGTCCGTCGGATGGGACGTTAAGCCGTGGTCCCGTGTGCGGGAGAGCCATACCCTGTGAACGTTAAAGAACACGCTGGATGGCCTTGACGGGAGGCTACCATCTGTCTCCCAACAGCTGTTCCAGTGGATCCCCTCCCCCAACCTTCTCTGAACCTTCGGGGTCCATGTGACCTGGCCATTTAGCCCATGGTGTGCAAAAAAGTGCCGCTCAGAGGTAAAACAACCCAACCCAAAATTATTATAATAAACTGAACTGATGATGATGTCAATGATTATCTAACTTCAAAGCTCTATCTTCTGAAATATGTCTAAAATGGAGAAATGTAACTGAACGGAAGATCACAGAGTACTTTATTTAAATCTGGATTTTCACCAATATTTCTTCAGTATTTAAAGAATTATTGAAGCTAGAATATTTCGTACTTGTCTAAGAAATTATGACTTAATGAGTCTTGTTTCTAACCATTTCATAAAAGAAATATACATTTTAGAAGTTTGATAATGATTTTTTTTAATAATAGACAATTATGAATGATTTGACTAACACAGGATAATTTATTGTTAAATATTTCAGTTATCATAACTCTTTAATTATTGAACGAATATTGTTCAAAATCAGGATTTGAATAGATTTCATCATGATATTTAATATATTTTCATTCATATTTTACCATTAAATTCATATTTTAGAAGTTATAAAGCTTCGGGATGGGTTGGATTGTTTTACCTATGAGCGGCACTTTTTTGCACACCATGGGCTAAATGGCCAGGTCACATGGACCCCGAAGGCTCAGAGAAGGTTGGGGGAGGGGACCCACTGGAACAGCTGTTGGGAGACAGATGGTAGCTTCCCGTCAAGGCCATCCAGCGTGTTCTTTAACGTTCACAGGGTATGGCTCTCCCGCACACGGGGCCACGGCTTAACGTCCCATCCGACGAACGGCGGCCTTTCCATGCCCATCGGTGTACCCTACTGAAAGTGGGCAGGGCGGGGAATTTTGCGGAGATAAATCTCAACGCTGACCCAGAACCTGGGAACTGCAGATTACGAGCCTGGCGCGCTACCGACTGAGCCACCCCGCCCCATGTAAAGCTTCGGAGTTAGATTTCCATTGACATAACAGGGAAATTCTTTATAATATTTTGGTAGGTAAGGCTGTCATTAATGTGCAAATTTCCAGAAAAATTAGTTTCTCCAAAACTAATATTTTAAATAATTTAATCTTTATTTTCGTATCATAATATCTAATATATAAAGAAAACTTGTGTGTTTGTGTGTTCGTTTATGCACTCGGCTCCCTGATGAGCTAAAGGCAACAAATTTGCATGAACGTTTCCTTCACCTAGGGGAAGCTCAGGTTCGAGTCCCAGATGGGTCGGCGTTGATTTATCTCCGCAAAAATCCCCGCCCTATCCACGGTCAGTAGGGGACACCGATGGGCTTAGAAAGGTTGCCGTCCGTCGGATGGGACATTAAGCCGTGGCTCTGTGTACGGGAGAATCATACCTTGTGCACGTCTACCTTGTGCACGTCAAAGAACACGCTGAATGGCCTGAACGGGAGGCTACCATCTGTCTTCCAACAGCTGTTCCAGTGGGTCCCCTCCCCCAACCTTCTCTGAGCCTTCCGGTTCCATGTGACCTGGCCATTTACCCCATTGTACGTAAAAAGTGCCGCTCAGAGGTAAAACAACCCAACGAACCCAGGGGAAGAATATAGGTTACGTGCGAACACGCTGGATTCGACCAAAATTGGAGTAGACGGGTTTGAATTTCTCGAAATCCCCATAGACTTAACATTAATGGTAACACTAAGGTAACAATATAGAGCAGGAGACTTTAAACAGAGAAAAAAAAGGGCGCAAGAAAGAACGGGAGACTTTAAACAGAGGAAAAAAGAGGGAGCAAGAGAGAATCGGATATTTTAATCAACGGAAAAAAGAGGGAACAAAGGAAAACTGGAGACTTTAAACAGAAGAAAAAGAGAGGTAACAGGAGAGGGCAGGACACTTTAAACAGAGAATATAAGGGGGAACATGGGAGAACAAGTGACTAAACAGAGGGAAAAAGGGAGAACAGGAGAGTTTAAAAATGAGAAAACAGAGGGAACATGATAGAACAGACTTTAAAATAGGAAAAAAGAAAGAATATAAGACTCTGACAGAGTAAAAAAGAGGGAACCGAAGTTTTTTGACAGAGTTAAACAGGAGACTTTCGACGGTGCAAATAAAGGGTAACAGAAAAATCCGACAGAAGGTAAAGAGGGAATTGAAGGCTTTTAACACAGGAAAAAGGAAGAACAGAAAACATAAAATGCAGGAAAAAGAGGAACAGATAACTTTTATCGCATGGGGAAAGAAGTAACACGGCTTTTAATAGAGGAAAAAAGAAGAATGGTGGGCTTTTAACAATAGGTAAAAGAGGGAACAGAAGACTTTTAACAGTGGGGAAAAGGGGGAACAGAAGACTTTTAACAGTGGGGAAAAGAGGAAACAGAAGACTTTTAACAGTGGGGAAAAGAGGAAACAGAAGACTTTCAACAGTGGGGAAAAGAGGGAACAGAAGACTTTTAACAGTGGGGAAAAAGAGGAACAGAAGACTTTTAACAATAGGTAAAAGAGGAAACAGAAGACTTTTAACAGTGGGTAAAAGAGGAAACAGAAGACTTTCAACAGTGGGAAAAGAGGAAACAGAAGACTTTTAACAGTGGGTAAAAAGAGGGAACAGAAGACTTTTAACAGTGGGTAAAAGAGGGAACAGAAGACTTTTAACAATAGGTAAAAGAGGGAACAGAATCATATTTTAAATTAACCAAACAGAATACTTTGCGAAATAGAAATCAAGATATTAAGTTCCGACACTGAAATGTGCATAACCTGCAACAGATAAACCAAATTGTATTAATGAAGGATAGAGAAATTGGAAATAAAATGTCATACATTCATAAAATAATAAAATTTTTCTGTTTTCATTATCAGAAGGAAAGAAATTTAAATTTCATCAGAAAAGAAAGTTGCACTTGGAAATATTTTAAAACCAAACTTAATAGCAGTTACGTCACTTTCATTTTGATTTTCATAAACTCCCGTGTTAGTGCAATAGGAACCTCAAGTTGTTACTAATAAGATAATTCAGTAATAACGTATCATAGGAAAATGTTCATCGAACAAGAAACACTTGAAAAAATTTGCTGAAATAACACTCTGAGCATGGGTGACCAATATTACTACCATCATATGTGGCAGCGTGGCTGTCGAATTCCTGACAAAGGTATCGCCAGTGGGTTGGGTTGTTTTACCTCTGAGCGGTACTTTTTTGCACACCATGGGCTAAATGGCCAGGTCACATGGATCCCGAAGGCTCAGAGAAGGTTGGGGGAGAGGACCCATTGGAACAGCTGTTGGGAGACAGATGGTAGCCTCCCGTCAAGGCCATCCAGCGTGTTCTTTAACGTGCACAGGGTATGGCTCTCCCGCACACGGGGCCACGGCTTAACGTCCCATCCGACGGACGGCGGCCTTTCCAAGCCCATCGGTGTCACCTACTGACCGTGGTCAGGGCGGGGAATTTTGCGGAGATAAATCTCAACGCTGACCCAGCTGGGACTCGAACCTGGGAACTACAGATCGCCAGTGGCGAATCAAAAAAATATGGTAATGCTTATATGTCATACTAGTACCTGAACGTACCCGGCGCTGCCCGGGTGTAACTTTTAACCTGTATATTCTTATTTTCATTTATTAAAGGTAAATTTTGTAACTCCCCCCCCCACACACACAATTAGCACAGAATTAAAGAATATAAAGTTGGGTACAGATGTTATTAAAGATGATCAAAGATATTGCGATTCCATTTTTGATCAAATTAATATGTGTGTTAGAGAATGTACAAAGCTGAAATATTTGCCAAGCACCAAAAAGAAAATATTAAAATCATGGGTCACAGACGAAACACTTCAATTAATTACCGAAAAGAACAAATTATATAAAAGGCTTAAAAGTTGTCCATGTAATAATGAGGAATACAAGGAAATTATGGATAGATTCAACCTTCTCCATAACAACTTAACTAATAAATTAAGAATCGCTAAAAATAACTATTACAAATATAAAGTTCTTTCGGCAGGCAATGATTCTAAACAACAGTGGAAAATTATTAATGAATTAACTGGTAAATATAATAATAAAAATCTATTAAAAGAAATCCAAATTGGTGAAAGAATACACGATACCTTTAATGATAAAAAGATAATCGCCGACTCCTTTAATGATTATTACATCAATGTGGTAGATGATCTAATAAAAAACGTTACAGAGGAAGACACATGTGAAAACACATCGGACGATGTGAAATACTACAGAGTAAATTCAATGACCTTGTTACCGATTAGTGAAAGTGAATTAATACAGACAGCCTTTAGGCTTAAATTAAACAAATCTTCAGGTGATGATAACTTCTCAGTCTACATGTTACAGAGAGTGATCAGTGTAATATCTGGAATTTTACTGAAGTGTTACAATTTATCACTTGCAGGTGGATTTTTCCCATCTTCGCTTAAGAATTCGTTGGTTACCCCAATTTATAAAAATGGTGATAAAATGCTTGTAGAGAATTATAGGCCTATTTCAATACAAACTGTTTTCTCAAAATTATTTGAAAAGTTAATGCATTTAAGGTTAACTAATTACCTTACTAAATATACTATACTATCGGAACACCAGTACGGGTTTAGGAAAAATAAAGGTACAGCTGATGCTACAGCTGAAGTAGTTAAATTAATATATAATGGTCTCAACAAAACTGAACGAGTGGTGGTCTTGTTTCTGGACATGTCTAAAGCTTTTGACTCCCTCTCAATTGATATTTTACTAAATAAATTAGAGGTTATTGGTATAAGGGGACTGTCACTGAGATGGTTTGATTCGTATTTGAAGGGTAGAACACAACAAGTCAAAATAGGAGACGTTTTGAGTAAAAAAAAATCAATTCGTTATGGTGTTCCACAGGGTTCTGTTTTGGGACCACATTATTCTTAATATATGTGAACGATCTATTACACACAAAATTCAAAGGTAAGATTATTTCGTTTGCAGATGACACTGCCCTGGTTTACTGTGATAAAACTCATGATGAACTATTAAGCAATATTATTGAAGACTTAAGAACACTTCAAACTTGGTTCCAAAAAAATAAATTATTAATAAATGTAAATAAAACGAAATATATGTATTTTAATACTGTTAGGGGAATGTATAAAGATCTTGGAGATTTATTCTATCATATGAGTGATTGTAAGTTTTTCGAACAAGAAAAAATTGGGTCTTTAAACTGTGCTTGTCCAAGGATTAAAAGTACTAAAGCATTGAAATATTTAGGAGTTAATTTCGACTGTTATCTAACCTGGCATGATCATGTTCAAAAAGTAGCATTAAAAAACAAACAAATAATTCCGAAAATGTATCTTTTAAGAGATATGATGAATATAGGAATTTTAAAGAGCGTATATTATGCATTAATCTATTCCATAATACAGTATGCAATTCTAATTTGGGGAGGAGCATCTTCATGTTGTTTAAATCAATTGCAGCAATGGCAAAAATACATAGTAAAGATTATGACATTTAAAAGAAAGTACGACTCATCTGAGCAAAGTTTCAAAAAACTTGAAATACTCAACTTAAAACAAATACACCAAATGCCTTTAGCAAAGCATGTATTTCATAATAAGGACAAATTTGATGTAGTGGTTAATAAATATTTTACAAGAGCGGTAGTGGCTCAGGATTTTTGCATTCCAAAACCAAACAAAGAGTTATTCAAAAAATATTATGGATATAGTGGCTTAAAATTATTTAACTCACTGCCAGATAACATGAAAATTATAAATAATAAAACACATTTCTCTAAAGAACTAAAAAAATGGTTGTTGAACGGTGGAGATTGCGACTGATGTTTTATTTACTGTATTAACTGATTGCATTGAAATGAGATATGAGTAATAGGAGATAAATTTATATATTACAGAGGATGAAATTGCTTTTTTCGTTTACATATTTATATATATTGATGTACTCAGGATTGCAGGAAATATATGTTTTGTAAATATCCACTTGCGAGTTAAACACTAACTCTTGTGGAACTTTACTATTTATTAAATATTGTGCGATATTATATTATTAAGGTCACAAGAACCCCGATGGCTCAGAGAAGGATGGGGGAGGGGACCCACTAGAACAGCTGTTGGGAGAGATGGTAGTCTTTCGTCAAGGCCATTCAGCGTGTTCTTTAACGTGCCCAGGGTATGACTCTTCCGCACACGGGGCCACGGTTTAACGTCTCATCGGACGGACGGTGACATTTCCAAACCCATCGGTGTTCCCTATTGACCGTGGGCAGGGCAGGGAATTTTGCGGAAATACCAGGTCACAAGGACCCCAGGTTCAGAGAAGGTTGGGAGAGGAGACCCACTGGAACAGCTGTTGGGAGACAGATGATAGCTTCCCGTCAAGGCCATTAAGCGTGTTCTTTAAAGTGCACAGGGTATGGCTTTCCCTCACACGGGGCCACGGCTTAACGTCCCATCCGATGGATGGTGGCCTTTTCAAGCATATCGGTGTGCCCTATTGATTGAGGGCATCGCGCGGGTTTTGCTGAAATAAATCTCAAACTGGCCCAGCTGGGACTGGAACCGGAGAACTGCAGATTACGAGCCTAGCGTGCTGCTGACTGAGACCCCCAGTGTAGGGAGTGTTGAAGAAATTGTGCACAAAGAGATGAAGTTTAATAAAGTGTGGGAGCTGGAGATTCTGAGACAATGATGAGATCACTGCAACTGTGCAAAGTGGGACTGACAAGCAAACAAAAAATAATAAAAAAAAATAAATATATCTCAAGCAGCTCTTTCTACAGAGGTCTGACTGGGTTGGGTTGTTTTACCTTTGAGCAGCACTTTTTTGCTCACCATGGGCTAAATGGCCAGGTCACATGGACCCCGAAGGCTCAGAGAAGGTTGGGGGAGGGGACCCACTGGAACAGCTGTTGGGAGACAGATGGTAGCCTCCCGTCAAGGCCATCCAGCGTGTTCTTTAACGTGCACAGGGTATGGCTCTCCCGCACACGGGGCCACGGCTTAACGTCCCATCCGACGGGCGGCATCCTTTCCAAGCCCATCGGTGTCCCCTACTGACCGTGGGCAGGGCGGGGAATTTTGCAGAGATAAATCTCAACGCTGACCCAGCTGGAACTCGAACCTGGGAACTACAGATTACGAGCCTGGCGCGCTACCGACTGAGCCACCCCCGCCCCAGGTCTGACTGGAGGCTGTCAATTTATACGCCATAGTAGAAGGTCTGTGAGGATGGCTTGACCTCAGCAAAAAGACAACACAAACATGCATGCCTTACCCAGGGCTCGAAATCAGGTCCTTCTGATCACTAGTCAAGCATGCTACCTAATCGTCAACGAGAGTTTCATTAATATAACATGGAAATGCTCTGATATTTTGATACGGATATTTTTCAACTACCCTTTAAAAGTGTTAGATTTTGCAAATATTTTTGAAATGTCGATAATGGTAATAAGTGCTTTTACTTCGTTACACTGCATGGTTAACATTAAAGTTGATTTTTTCAATTAGCTGTTTTTCGAACTTGCAACCAAGTCATTATTCACCAAATTCCAAGCGATGAGTCACGTTCCACTGGGATGACCTCTACCCCGCTTCTGATGTCATTTCAAATAATCCGACTAATTCCCATTAATTGCAGAACCTCGTGAATACTTAAATAAGCGATTGCAGGAACATTTCCAAATGACGAAAAGAGTTAAATAAAGTAGCCTCCCCACAGAAAAGCTCTTAAAGAACGGTGAATAAATAATGTGCACATAAATTTTCGTGTTCTCTAAGGACTAAGCCAAATTCAATAGAAAAGTTTTTTAAGTAAATGTTTTTGGAAGCGACGTCAAGAAAATCTCTATTGATTACAGTACAAAAGATAGAGAATAGATAATGTCTGTAAAATAATATTTTCTTATTTCTGACTTTGGTTTTTTTAACCCCAGGGAAAAAAATCATCACTTGGAATCTTTGTTCATCTATCAATATCACTCATCATATTGATTGTGTTCATCATCCTTAAAAGTCTGAATTTTGACAGGCACTTTACAAACAATTAAATATGATGTATTGCGGTGGTATTCAAACTTTTTTTCTTTCCATAACACCAAATACTTCGCCTTTTTTTTTTAAGAACAAATATTAGGTAAGCATGAACTTACAAAACATCGTTTTTCTAAATTAAAATATTTTTTTTTCTGTACTTTTAATATTAAAAGCCGCATTTTTTGTGCATAATGGCCTTGAGGCCTCAGAGGAAGTCCATCAGTTGGGTTGTTTTATCCCTTCAATTTTAATTTTTTGTGCACATAATGGGTTAAATGGCCAGGTCCCAAGACCCCGAGGGATCGGATAAGGCTTGAGAAAGAGGATCCAATGGATAGCTGCTAGGAGATATATGGGAGCCTTCCATTAACACCATCCAGTATGTTCTTTAAAGTGCACACTTTGGGTTAGGTTGTTTTACCTCTGAGCGGCACATTTTTGCACACCATGGGCTAAATGGCTAGGTCACATGGACCCCGAAGGCTCAGAGAAGGTTGGGGGAGGGGACCCACTGTCCCAGCTGTTGGAAGACAGATGGTACGCTCCCGTCAGGGGCGGGGGTGGCTCAGATCTGTAGTTCCCAGATTCGAGTCCCAGCTGGGTCAGCGTTGAGATTTATCTCCGCAAAATTCCCCGCCCTGCCCACGGTCAGTAGGAGATACCGATGGGCTTGGAAAGGCCGCCGTCCGTCGGATGGACGTTAAGCCGTGGCCCGGTGTGCGGGAGAGCCATAACCTGTGCACGTTAAAGAACACGCTGGATGGCCTTGACGGGAGGCTACCATCTGTCTCGCAACAGCTGTTCCAGTGGGTCCCCTCCCCCAACCTTCTCTGAGCCTTTGGGGTCCATGTGACTTGGCCATTTAGCCCATGGTGTGCAAAAAAGTGCCGCTCAGAGTTAAAACAACTCAACGCTCCCGTCAAGGCCATTCAGCCGTAACCATAGAGACACAATGCCATTTCAACGATGACGTCATATGATCTAACGTCAGCATCCGTGGATCTAGCATCTTGACACCCCGTAGCTGCTTGTGTGTTTGTTGGTGGGATTTTCTAATGTTGTGTTATTTTCGAAGTGGCACTTTATGTTTCTGTGATTACGTTTTTACTTGTGAATCATAGTTTTTGAATGCCTCATCCTTGTTCTGTTCCTGGCTGTAGAGAAAACTATGAAAGTTCAAGAAATGTGCGCGTTTATAGTTTTCCCCAGGATGAAGAGTTGTGCAGAAAATGGCTTCTAGCAATAAGAAAACTTCACAGTAACAAAATTTAGCAAGGTATGTCAATTTTGTTTTTCGCCTTTTTATAATAGCAAGTATATTTGTGATAAAATTTTGAGATTGCTGAAATCCTAGCAAAATTGCAATATTTGGAAAGAGTGTATAAAATGGTTTGAATGATAATTGTGAAGAGTATATTGTGCCATACATTCATATAAGTTAACTGCTATACGTACGGTGACCATATTGTTTTGGAGAAAATAAAGAACAATCAGAAATTGTTTCATAATAAAAAAGCAGGTTGCGTTTCACTAAAAAGCTTTATAACATTTATTATAAAATATAAGCATATGCATAGCATTTTAAACAATCATATTATTACTTAAGAAATTTAATTTTGATACTTTTCACAAGAATAAACTTTTTTTAATAAATCAGGTTTGTGCTTTAAAAATTCATAAAACTGTATACAATTCATGTCAAAGTTGCATTTTGTATAAATGCATGCTTTCAATGTTTCGATTTTTAATTTGGTTTTATCACTGGTCCACATATTTTTCGCTAATCAAAATACTCATTCAATGGGGGCATTAAATCCAGGGAGATATAAGCCAAATTCAACGTTTTTCAAAATGTTTTAAAAAAATATGTGTTTATCTGTGAAATATTTAAAAATTTCAACCCATCTACTGCGCTCCAATATTTAGTTTACTATATTAATTCACAAAAAAAGCATTGAAGTCACCTAGCACAAGAGAAATATCTCTTTTCTTCACAGAATTCAAAATATCCTGAAGCTTGTTGTAAAACATATCCTTCTCATCAGAGTCCTCTGGGGGGGGGGGGGTCATAACAACAGATGGCATTCAAGTGTTTAACTTTTGTTTAAATTTTGCTATAACTGGAGTAACACAACATTGTTGCAGATTAAGCTTAATTGATCAGTAACAATCAGACAAAAAATTTACATATGAATCACAACACACTTAATGGTGTTTATCTTTCTCTCTAGGTTTGTGAATTACACTTCAAAGAGAGTGACATTCAAAGATGTTCAAGTGCCTTCGATGAGAAAACTGGCAAGACGGTTACTGTGCAATTGAAAGTCCCCAGACTAATTCCTGGTAGCATTCCGTCAAAACTCCCAAATTTACCAGCATATCTCTCTGCTACTCCTACATCCAGCAGAGAAAGTCCTGAAAGCAAAAGGAAACAACGTGAAGAATCTTCACTCAAAAAAAGCACTAGTATCTAGTGCAAGAGAAAAAGCTGAATATGACACTCAAAGAACATTTTTATCAATTCGTGATTTATTTTCCAAAGTGCACTTCATAGACGTTCACACATGGACTGTATTATGTAAAAATGTTTTGCTTTTGATATTAAATATTGTAAGTGATCCAGCTCCCATAGTAAAATTTTCTGTTGTTGTTAATTCTGAGCTTATGGTGAGAGCATATGAAAAAGATAATGAGCAATCCAAAGTTGGAAAATATAATTTTCCTCTAAACATCAGTCATATTGATGTTTTAAATGACATTTTAAATTGTTTAATAAGAGTTAAAACTCCTGAAAGTAATATTAGACATAATATTGATTTAATGTGTAATATTTTGAAAGCACTTCGTATATCTGATGAAAATAACACTAATCATTTAAAATTCATTGAGGAACAGTTGATACTATTTGGGTTAAATAAGTATGGTTCAAGGTATTCATCAGATATGATGACTTTTGCATCACTCTTTTTTAGCATGGCTTCTCATGCATATAATTTTGTTAGAGAAAGTGGAAACATTAGATTACCACATCCTAATACAATTCGACGCATTTGTCTTCGGTTTAATGTCAATCCTGCTATAGAGAAAGGAGATTCAAATTTTTTATCATATGTCAGGCAAAAATATTCTTTTTTGAATGATACAGATAAAAAGGTGATTTTAATGCTTGATGAAATTCATCTCAAACTGTATTTGGATTAGAAATGTGGTAACCTTGTTGGTCTGTCATTTATGTATCTGTGGTCTGTCATTTATCATCTGGTTGCCATGTCACAAAACATGGCAACCAGTGCCCATGTATTTATGATAACTAGTTTGCTTTCCAACTATAAAGATGTAGTTCATATATTACCAGCCAAAAACATAAATGCTGATATTCTCTACTATTATTAAAAAAATTATCATTGGTTTGGAAGAAATTGGTTTTTTTGTGATATGTGTCGTAGCTGACAATAATTCTACCAATCATAAGAGTATGTCATTGTGTCTTTTTCCCCCTAAAGTTCGAATTGTATATCCTCATCCATCAGATAAATCAAGACCTTTATTTTTTTCTTACTGACCCAGTTCATTTGTTGAAGTGTATCAGAAACAACTGGATAAATCAAAATAATACTGAAAAATGCGTGTACTATCCACACTTTGTAAATAATGGAAATAGTATTTCGACGTTCAAAATTTCATCCTTATCATACCTTAAAGAACTGCATAAAATTGAAGCAAACTCATTGTTCAAATATGGATTTAATCTTTCGTATAGAGCAGGGGTGGGCAAATAGCGGCCCGCGGGCCACATTCGACCCGCTAAGAGATTTTTGTGGCCCGCCAAGACAGTCAGAAAAATCCGCCTTGAACCGAGATTTCCTTCCCGTGCGCGACCGAAAATTCGTCTCGTATTTTCCACTAGGACGGCCACGTCAATACGCATGCGCAGTGTAGATACGAAAACAATTGCCCACCCCTGGTGTAGAACTTTGAACACAAGTAACCTTGAGAGACAAAATGTTAAATTAGTCTTAAATATTTTTAGTGACTTTGTAGTTAATGGACTTTAGAAATAGTAGAAAAGCACAAATTGTTACATTACCAAGATACATCAGATTTCATTAAGTTCATTTTAACATGGTGGCATATTGTAAATGTAAAATCACCTTTTAAAGGTGAACGCTTGAATAACAAACACCAAATGTCATTAACGTGTTCAGAGTCAGATGAAAATGTCTCATTTCTGAATTCTTTCCTGAATTGGCTTGATAAATGGGAGCAGATGAGTTGCACAACTGGTATGCTAACGAAAGAAACCCATTCTGCATTAAGACTTAGTACATATTCATTGCTTGAAATTGCTTCATATTGTTGGGTTGTTTTACCTCTGAGCGGCATTTTTTTGCACACAATGTGCTAAATGGCCAGGTCACATGGACCCCGAAGGCTCAGAGAAGGTTGGGGGAGCGGACCCACTGGAATAGCTGTTGGGAGACAGATGGTAGCTCCCCTCAAGGCCATCCAGCCTTGAGTATCGGTAGTAAATAATACTGGCTGGATGGCAGCTCCCCTCAAGGCCATCCAGCCAGTATTATTTACTACCGACTCAGTTCTTTAACTGATGAGAAGGATATGTTTTTACAACAAGCTTCACACACAGGGTATAGCTCTCCCGCACAAGGGGCCACGGCTTAACGTCCCATCCAACGGACGGCGGCCTATTCCAAGCCCATCGGTGTCCCCTACTGACCGTGGGCAGGGCGGGGAATTTTGCGGAGATAAATCTCAACGCTGACCCAGCTGGAACTCGAACTTGTGAACTACAGATTACGAGCCTGACGCGCTACCGACTCAGTGACCGGGTGGCTCAGTCGGTAGCGCGCCAGGCTCGTAATCTGTAGTTCCCAGGTTCGAGTCCCAGCTGGGTCAGCGTTGAGATTTATCTCCGCAAAACTCACCGCCCTGTCCACAGTCAGTAGGGGACACCGATGGGCTTGGAAAGGCCGCCGTCCGTCGGATGGGACGTTAAGCCGTGGTCCCGTGTGCGGGAGAGCCATACCCTGTACACGTTAAAGAACACTCTGGATGGCCTTGACGGTAGGCTACCATCTGTCTCCCAACAGCTGTTCCAGTGGGTCCCCTCCCCCAACCTTCTCTGAGCCTTCGGGGTCCATGTCACCTGGCCATTTAGCCCATGGTGTGCAAAAAAGTGCCGCTCAGAGGTAAAACAACCCAATCAGTTAAGTTTCTAACTGATAATTTAGAGAGTCGTTTCGGCCTCTACAGGCAGTTAGCTGGAAGCGAATATAAGCATACGCCAATTATTTGAATGTGAAACAAAATTAAGAGTGCAGTCACTGTTGAAACTTCCCATCAGTCAAGTGGCAAAATTAAAATAATTGATTTGGATTTTAAAGATGATTTTAAGGAAATGAATTTTACGTCTATTAGTTTAAAGTTTAATATTACAGTGCTTCCTTCAGATTTGTCTGATTGTGATAACTCTCTTTCTGTAATTGCATATATAGCAGGTTATTGTGTATTTTCAGTTTTGAAAAGTTTGAAATGTGACCATTGTAAACATTTATTATTACTTGATAAAAAAAAGTAGAATTGGATGTAAAGTTTAAGTATTTACAAAAATTTGATAAAGACAGTCTTTTTTTGCCCAAATGAGATAGTAATTAATGTTGTATTACTAAATTATATTACTATGAAAAAATTGTGTACTGAATTTGAACAAGAATTTATGGAAATGGCAAATCAAAGAAATGTTACTGTAATCACAACCAGTCTTTTATGTGATGCAGAATTACTTGATTATCATACAAGTTGTGAATTTGGCCACTGTATTGGAAAAACTCTAGAAATGATTATCTGGTGTTCAACAAATATATTTTTAAACAATTTTTGCAAGCTTAAAAATGATTGTTTGTTAGAGAATTTGGGAAATAAGATAAAATGTCTTAGTGCCAAAAAAAGAAAGTTGTCTACCCTCAATAAATAGTATCCACAGAGTTAACTGTTGGCTTTGAAGTTAATAGTTTTGTGACAAACAGTTTTTCTGGCATGTGGGATTTGAACCATCTCTCCAGGTATATGCCACAGTATTCTAATACCATTAAACTAATAAATTATATTAGTGGAAAAAAGGTAGAGCTGTATTAGTGTAATGGTCTTACAACACTGGCTTATATCTGGAAAGATGTATGCCTAAATGATTTAATATTTCTTTACCAGGCTGCATAGAATTATATTTTTAACAATCGAAGATTGATTAGAGACTATTTTCTTTACATTTGGGAGGTTAGTTGAGCGATATATTATCAAATCTTAAGTCAATAGATTTACAGGTAGCTTTGTAAACCAAAATGTGTATGTAAATTGTAGTTTGTAAAGTTTAGATGCATTTTTCCTGCTAGGTTTTGAATATGTATTCCATCGAAAGGTTGTATCCATGTCCTATAAATTCAGTCTAATCACTAAGAAAGGTATTTCAATTCAATCATAACTGCAATTGTTACAGTTAAACCTATTACAGTATATCATTAATTTGTAGTTCACATTTGTCAATAAAATTGTTCTGAAGAATTTTTGTGTTTTTTTTTTCCTTTTAATATAACATACTAATTTTTCATAGCAATTTATATATCACGATTATATTATCAATGGTACAAAAAACTGGATCAGTTATTGACAGCATTTATCAGGAAAAATATGTGAAGGAAATGATTTTATTTTTGTTAATATATAACCGAGTAATTATTCGCATTTTACCTTATTTTTAAACATATTGTGTCATCGTAATTATATGTAGAACCGATTATGACGCTCCTGGTAATTTATATATCGTTATACATGTTCAGAGAACGTTAGACGACGATTACTCTGCATTTTAGTCATCAATTTAGCACAATTGCAAATCAAGATCTATTTTAGTTTCAACGTCTTCCTTCTTTGACGGTTTGTCATAGAAATATTACATTAATGTACATTTACGCAATATAATCATACTATGTCAATCAGTTTTTGACCACAGTATCAAACAAAATTGCCCCACCGACCTTATAAAAGAGTAAATGCTAGATTTGCAACGGTAGTACTACGCGCGCAGGAAGCACTGTATATCCATCGGAAGTGACGTCACTTTAGATTGCAAAGACCTTGAGTCTCGAAGGTTACGATCCAGCGCGTCCTTTAACGTGCACAGGGTATGGCTCTCCCGCACACGGAGCCAGACTTAACGTCTCATCCGACGGACGGACGGCATTTCCAAGCCCAGCGGTGTCCTCTACTGACCGTGGGCAGGGAATTTTGCAAAGAAAATCCTAACGCTGACACAGCTGAGACTCGAACCTGGGAACTACAGATTACGAGCCTGGCGCGCTACCGACTGAGCCACCCCCACCCCAACGATTGTATTGCGCAATTGCTGCAAATTGCCCAACGGCACAATCTTGCTGTGAACAGTGTTTTCCACCTCATCCCAAAGATGCTTGATAGCATTTAGATTTGAGAATTGTGCTGACCAATGAAGCAAGGAACACTCGGTAACGATACGTGCCTTCTGAGCAGGTGCATTATCATGATGACTGTTTCCATCCCCACACATTACCATGATGACTGTTTCCATCCGGCACATCACTCACTCACAAGGTTCAAGTGAGGATAAACTGTAGCCATGAAGGGATGAACTTGGTCAGCAACGATGGTCAAATATGCTGTAACGTTCAGATATCCTTCGATGGGTATAAGGGATCTAATGTGTGCAGGGGAAACCTTCACCACACTATAATAACTCCCTGTACTGTTGACATGAGACAAAATGGCTCCATGTTGCTTGCCCTAAATTCTAATCCGTCCATCAACATGATGCAAAAGGAACCTTAATTCACCTTACCAGGCTACCTTTTTCCACTTCTCAACTGGAAATTGATGTTTCTTCACCCACTAGAGACGCGCTTTTTGTATTTTTCGCTGACAACATCGCCACTTGACATGGCCGGAGGCTGTTGTAGCCCATTCGCAACTGGATCCGATATGTAGTGCGTTCGGAGATGATCTTCTGCACACCAATGTTTAATCAGTTGTGATTTGCCTGATTGTGACCTGTCTGTTCGTTTGTACGATTCTCTCCAGTCTCCTTTGATCCCTCTGGTCCACAAGCTGTTTTCGTCCACAGGTGCGGTCGGAGATGATCTTCTGCACACCAATGTTTAATCAGTTGTGATTTGCCTGGTTGTGACCTGTCTGTTCGTTTGTACGATTCTCTCCAGTCTCCTTTGATCCCTCTGGTCCACAAGCTGTTTTCGTCCACAGGTGCGTTCGGAGATGATCATCTGCACACCAATGTTTAATCAGTTGTGATTTGCCTGGTTGTGACCTGTCTGTTCGTTTCTACGATTCTCTCCAGTCTCCTTTGATCCCTCTGGTCCACAAGCTGTTTTCGTCCACAGGTGCGTTCGGAGATGATCTTCTGCACACCAATGTTTAATCAGTTGTGATTTGCCTGGTTGTGACCTGTCTGTTCGTTTCTACGATTCTCTCCAGTCTCCTTTGATCCCTCTGGTCCACAAGCTGTTTTCGTCCACAGGTGCGTTCGGAGATGATCTTCTGCACACCAATGTTTAATCAGTTGTGATTTGCCTGATTGTGACCTGTCTGTTCGTTTGTACGATTCTCTCCAGTCTCCTTTGATCCCTCTGGTCCACAAGCTGTTTTCGTCCACAGGTGCGTTCGGAGATGATCATCTGCACACCAATGTTTAATCAGTTGTGATTTGCCTGGTTGTGACCTGTCTGTTCGTTTCTACGATTCTCTCCAGTCTCCTTTGATCCCTCTGGTCCACAAGCTGTTTTCGTCCACAGGTGCGTTCGGAGATGATCTTCTGCACACCAATGTTTAATCAGTTGTGATTTGCCTGGTTGTGACCTGTCTGTTCGTTTCTACGATTCTCTCCAGTCTCCTTTGATCCCTCTGGTCCACAAGCTGTTTTCGTCCACAGGTGCGTTCGGAGATGATCTTCTGCACACCAATGTTTAATCAGTTGTGATTTGCCTGGTTGTGACCTGTCTGTTCGTTTCTACGATTCTCTCCAGTCTCCTTTGATCCCTCTGGTCCACAAGCTGTTTTCGTCCACAAGTGCGTTCGGAGATGATCTCTGCACACCAATGTTTAATCAGTTGTGATTTGCCTGGTTGTGACCTGTCTGTTCGTTTGTACGATTCTCTCCAGTCTCCTTTGATCCCTCTGGTCCACAAGCTGTTTTCGTCCACAGGTGCGGTCGGAGATGATCTTCTGCACACCAATGTTTAATCAGTTGTGATTTGCCTGGTTGTGACCTGTCTGCTCGTTTGTACGATTCTCTCCAGTCTCCTTTGATCCCTCTGGTCCACAAGCTGTTTTCGTCCACAGGTGCGTTCGGAGATGATCTTCTGCACACCAATGTTTAATCAGTTGTGATTTGCCTGGTTGTGACCTGTCTGTTCGTTTGTACGATTCTCTCCAGTCTCCTTTGATCCCTCTGGTCCACAAGCTGTTTTCGTCCACAGGTGCGTTCGGAGATGATCTTCTGCACACCAATGTTTAATCAGTTGTGATTTGCCTGATTGTGACCTGTCTGTTCGTTTGTACGATTCTCTCCAGTCTCCTTTGATCCCTCTGGTCCACAAGCTGTTTTCGTCCACAGGTGCGTTCGGAGATGATCTTCTGCACACCAATGTTTAATCAGTTGTGATTTGCCTGATTGTGACCTGTCTGTTCGTTTGTACGATTCTCTCCAGTCTCCTTTGATCCCTCTGGTCCACAAGCTGTTTTCGTCCACAGGTGCGTTCGGAGATGATCTTCTGCACACCAATGTTTAATCAGTTGTGATTTGCCTGGTTGTGACCTGTCTGTTCGTTTGTACGATTCTCTCCAGTCTCCTTTGATCCCTCTGGTCCACAAGCTGTTTTCGTCCACAGGTGCGTTCGGAGATGATCTCTGCACACCAATGTTTAATCAGTTGTGATTTGCCTGGTTGTGACCTGTCTGTTCGTTTGTACGATTCTCTCCAGTCTCCTTTGATCCCTCTGGTCCACAAGCTGTTTTCGTCCACAGGTGCGTTCGGAGATGATCTTCTGCACACCAATGTTTAATCAGTTGTGATTTGCCTGGTTGTGACCTGTCTGTTCGTTTGTACGATTCTCTCCAGTCTCCTTTGATCCCTCTGGTCCACAAGCTGTTTTCGTCCACAGGTGCGTTCGGAGATGATCTTCTGCACACCAATGTTTAATCAGTTGTGATTTGCCTGATTGTGACCTGTCTGTTCGTTTGTACGATTCTCTCCAGTCTCCTTTGATCCCTCTGGTCCACAAGCTGTTTTCGTCCACAGGTGCGTTCGGAGATGATCTTCTGCACACCAATGTTTAATCAGTTGTGATTTGCCTGGTTGTGACCTGTCTGTTCGTTTGTACGATTCTCTCCAGTCTCCTTTGATCCCTCTGGTCCACAAGCTGTTTTCGTCCACAGGTGCGTTCGGAGATGATCTTCTGCACACCAATGTTTAATCAGTTGTGATTTGCCTGATTGTGACCTGTCTGTTCGTTTGTACGATTCTCTCCAGTCTCCTTTGATCCCTCTGGTCCACAAGCTGTTTTCGTCCACAGGTGCGTTCGGAGATGATCTTCTGCACACCAATGTTTAATCAGTTGTGATTTGCCTGATTGTGACCTGTCTGCTCGTTTGTACGATTCTCTCCAGTCTCCTTTGATCCCTCTGGTCCACAAGCTGTTTTCGTCCACAGGTGCGTTCGGAGATGATCTTCTGCACACCAATGTTTAATCAGTTGTGATTTGCCTGATTGTGACCTGTCTGTTCGTTTGTACGATTCTCTCCAGTCTCCTTTGATCCCTCTGGTCCACAAGCTGTTTTCGTCCACAGGTGCGTTCGGAGATGATCTTCTGCACACCAATGTTTAATCAGTTGTGATTTGCCTGGTTGTGACCTGTCTGCTCGTTTGTACGATTCTCTCCAGTCTCCTTTGATCCCTCTGGTCCACAAGCTGTTTTCGTCCACAGGTGCGTTCGGAGATGATCTTCTGCACACCAATGTTTAATCAGTTGTGATTTGCCTGATTGTGACCTGTCTGTTCGTTTGTACGATTCTCTCCAGTCTCCTTTGATCCCTCTGGTCCACAAGCTGTTTTCGTCCACAGGTGCGTTCGGAGATGATCTTCTGCACACCAATGTTTAATCAGTTGTGATTTGCCTGGTTGTGACCTGTCTGTTCGTTTGTACGATTCTCTCCAGTCTCCTTTGATCCCTCTGGTCCACAAGCTGTTTTCGTCCACAGGTGCGTTCGGAGATGATCTTCTGCACACCAATGTTTAATCAGTTGTGATTTGCCTGATTGTGACCTGTCTGTTCGTTTGTACGATTCTCTCCAGTCTCCTTTGATCCCTCTGGTCCACAAGCTGTTTTCGTCCACAGGTGCGTTCGGAGATGATCTTCTGCACACCAATGTTTAATCAGTTGTGATTTGCCTGATTGTGACCTGTCTGTTCGTTTGTACGATTCTCTCCAGTCTCCTTTGATCCCTCTGGTCCACAAGCTGTTTTCGTCCACAGGTGCGTTCGGAGATGATCTTCTGCACACCAATGTTTAATCAGTTGTGATTTGCCTGATTGTGACCTGTCTGTTCGTTTGTACGATTCTCTCCAGTCTCCTTTGATCCCTCTGGTCCACAAGCTGTTTTCGTCCACAAGTGCGTTCGGAGATGATCTCTGCACACCAATGTTTAATCAGTTGTGATTTGCCTGGTTGTGACCTGTCTGTTCGTTTGTACGATTCTCTCCAGTCTCCTTTGATCCCTCTGGTCCACAAGCTGTTTTCGTCCACAGGTGCGTTCGGAGATGATCTTCTGCACACCAATGTTTAATCAGTTGTGATTTGCCTGGTTGTGACCTGTCTGTTCGTTTCTACGATTCTCTCCAGTCTCCTTTGATCCCTCTGGTCCACAAGCTGTTTTCGTCCACAAGTGCGTTCGGAGATGATCTCTGCACACCAATGTTTAATCAGTTGTGATTTGCCTGGTTGTGACCTGTCTGTTCGTTTGTACGATTCTCTCCAGTCTCCTTTGATCCCTCTGGTCCACAAGCTGTTTTCGTCCACAAGTGCGTTCGGAGATGATCTCTGCACACCAATGTTTAATCAGTTGTGATTTGCCTGGTTGTGACCTGTCTGTTCGTTTCTACGATTCTCTCCAGTCTCCTTTGATCCCTCTGGTCCACAAGCTGTTTTCGTCCACAGGTGCGTTCGGAGATGATCTTCTGCACACCAATGTTTAATCAGTTGTGATTTGCCTGATTGTGACCTGTCTGTTCGTTTGTACGATTCTCTCCAGTCTCCTTTGATCCCTCTGGTCCACAAGCTGTTTTCGTCCACAAGTGCGTTCGGAGATGATCTCTGCACACCAATGTTTAATCAGTTGTGATTAGCCTGGTTGTGACCTGTCTGTTCGTTTCTACGATTCTCTCCAGTCTCCTTTGATCCCTCTGGTCCACAAGCTGTTTTCGTCCACAGGTGCGTTCGGAGATGATCTTCTGCACACCAATGTTTAATCAGTTGTGATTTGCCTGGTTGTGACCTGTCTGTTCGTTTGTACGATTCTCTCCAGTCTCCTTTGATCCCTCTGGTCCACAAGCTGTTTTCGTCCACAAGTGCGTTCGGAGATGATCTGTGCACACCAATGTTTAATCAGTTGTGATTTGCCTGGTTGTGACCTGTCTGTTCGTTTGTACGATTCTCTCCAGTCTCCTTTGATCCCTCTGGTCCACAAGCTGTTTTCGTCCACAAATGCGTTCGGAGATGATCTTCTGCACACCAATGTTTAATCAGTTGTGATTTGCCTGATTGTGACCTGTCTGTTCGTTTGTACGATTCTCTCCAGTCTCCTTTGATCCCTCTGGTCCACAAGCTGTTTTCGTCCACAGGTGCGTTCGGAGATGATCTTCTGCACACCAATGTTTAATCAGTTGTGATTTGCCTGGTTGTGACCTGTCTGCTCGTTTGTACGATTCTCTCCAGTCTCCTTTGATCCCTCTGGTCCACAAGCTGTTTTCGTCCACAGGTGCGTTCGGAGATGATCTTCTGCACACCAATGTTTAATCAGTTGTGATTTGCCTGGTTGTGACCTGTCTGTTCGTTTCTACGATTCTCTCCAGTCTCCTTTGATCCCTCTGGTCCACAAGCTGTTTTCGTCCACAGGTGCGTTCGGAGATGATCTTCTGCACACCAATGTTTAATCAGTTGTGATTTGCCTGGTTGTGACCTGTCTGCTCGTTTGTACGATTCTCTCCAGTCTCCTTTGATCCCTCTGGTCCACAAGCTGTTTTCGTCCACAGGTGCGGTCGGAGATGATCTTCTGCACACCAATGTTTAATCAGTTGTGATTTGCCTGGTTGTGACCTGTCTGTTCGTTTGTACGATTCTCTCCAGTCTCCTTTGATCCCTCTGGTCCACAAGCTGTTTTCGTCCACAGGTGCGTTCGGAGATGATCTTCTGCACACCAATGTTTAATCAGTTGTGATTTGCCTGGTTGTGACCTGTCTGTTCGTTTGTACGATTCTCTCCAGTCTCCTTTGATCCCTCTGGTCCACAAGCTGTTTTCGTCCACAGGTGCGTTCGGAGATGATCTTCTGCACACCAATGTTTAATCAGTTGTGATTTGCCTGATTGTGACCTGTCTGTTCGTTTGTACGATTCTCTCCAGTCTCCTTTGATCCCTCTGGTCCACAAGCTGTTTTCGTCCACAGGTGCGTTCGGAGATGATCTTCTGCACACCAATGTTTAATCAGTTGTGATTTGCCTGGTTGTGACCTGTCTGTTCGTTTGTACGATTCTCTCCAGTCTCCTTTGATCCCTCTGGTCCACAAGCTGTTTTCGTCCACAGGTGCGTTCGGAGATGATCTTCTGCACACCAATGTTTAATCAGTTGTGATTTGCCTGATTGTGACCTGTCTGTTCGTTTGTACGATTCTCTCCAGTCTCCTTTGATCCCTCTGGTCCACAAGCTGTTTTCGTCCACAGGTGCGTTCGGAGATGATCTTCTGCACACCAATGTTTAATCAGTTGTGATTTGCCTGATTGTGACCTGTCTGCTCGTTTGTACGATTCTCTCCAGTCTCCTTTGATCCCTCTGGTCCACAAGCTGTTTTCGTCCACAGGTGCGTTCGGAGATGATCTTCTGCACACCAATGTTTAATCAGTTGTGATTTGCCTGATTGTGACCTGTCTGTTCGTTTGTACGATTCTCTCCAGTCTCCTTTGATCCCTCTGGTCCACAAGCTGTTTTCGTCCACAGGTGCGTTCGGAGATGATCTTCTGCACACCAATGTTTAATCAGTTGTGATTTGCCTGGTTGTGACCTGTCTGCTCGTTTGTACGATTCTCTCCAGTCTCCTTTGATCCCTCTGGTCCACAAGCTGTTTTCGTCCACAGGTGCGTTCGGAGATGATCTTCTGCACACCAATGTTTAATCAGTTGTGATTTGCCTGATTGTGACCTGTCTGTTCGTTTGTACGATTCTCTCCAGTCTCCTTTGATCCCTCTGGTCCACAAGCTGTTTTCGTCCACAGGTGCGTTCGGAGATGATCTTCTGCACACCAATGTTTAATCAGTTGTGATTTGCCTGGTTGTGACCTGTCTGTTCGTTTGTACGATTCTCTCCAGTCTCCTTTGATCCCTCTGGTCCACAAGCTGTTTTCGTCCACAGGTGCGTTCGGAGATGATCTTCTGCACACCAATGTTTAATCAGTTGTGATTTGCCTGATTGTGACCTGTCTGTTCGTTTGTACGATTCTCTCCAGTCTCCTTTGATCCCTCTGGTCCACAAGCTGTTTTCGTCCACAAGTGCGTTCGGAGATGATCTCTGCACACCAATGTTTAATCAGTTGTGATTTGCCTGGTTGTGACCTGTCTGTTCGTTTGTACGATTCTCTCCAGTCTCCTTTGATCCCTCTGGTCCACAAGCTGTTTTCGTCCACAGGTGCGTTCGGAGATGATCTTCTGCACACCAATGTTTAATCAGTTGTGATTTGCCTGATTGTGACCTGTCTGTTCGTTTGTACGATTCTCTCCAGTCTCCTTTGATCCCTCTGGTCCACAAGCTGTTTTCGTCCACAAGTGCGTTCGGAGATGATCTCTGCACACCAATGTTTAATCAGTTGTGATTTGCCTGGTTGTGACCTGTCTGTTCGTTTCTACGATTCTCTCCAGTCTCCTTTGATCCCTCTGGTCCACAAGCTGTTTTCGTCCACAGGTGCGTTCGGAGATGATCTTCTGCACACCAATGTTTAATCAGTTGTGATTTGCCTGATTGTGACCTGTCTGTTCGTTTGTACGATTCTCTCCAGTCTCCTTTGATCCCTCTGGTCCACAAGCTGTTTTCGTCCACAAGTGCGTTCGGAGATGATCTCTGCACACCAATGTTTAATCAGTTGTGATTTGCCTGGTTGTGACCTGTCTGTTCGTTTCTACGATTCTCTCCAGTCTCCTTTGATCCCTCTGGTCCACAAGCTGTTTTCGTCCACAGGTGCGTTCGGAGATGATCTTCTGCACACCAATGTTTAATCAGTTGTGATTTGCCTGGTTGTGACCTGTCTGTTCGTTTGTACGATTCTCTCCAGTCTCCTTTGATCCCTCTGGTCCACAAGCTGTTTTCGTCCACAAGTGCGTTCGGAGATGATCTCTGCACACCAATGTTTAATCAGTTGTGATTTGCCTGGTTGTGACCTGTCTGTTCGTTTGTACGATTCTCTCCAGTCTCCTTTGATCCCTCTGGTCCACAAGCTGTTTTCGTCCACAGGTGCGTTCGGAGATGATCTTCTGCACACCAATGTTTAATCAGTTGTGATTTGCCTGATTGTGATCTGTCTGTTCGCTTGTACGATTCTCTCCAGTCTCCTTTGATCCCTCTGGTCCACAAGCTGTTTTCGTCCACAAGTGCGTTCGGAGATGATCTCTGCACACCAATGTTTAATCAGTTGTGATTTGCCTGGTTGTGACCTGTCTGTTCGTTTGTACGATTCTCTCCAGTCTCCTTTGATCCCTCTGGTCCACAAGCTGTTTTCGTCCACAAGTGCGTTCGGAGATGATCTCTGCACACCAATGTTTAATCAGTTGTGATTTGCCTGGTTGTGATCTGTCTGTTCGCTTGTACGATTCTCTCCAGTCTCCTTTGATCCCTCTGGTCCACAAGCTGTTTTCGTCCACAAGTGCGTTCGGAGATGATCTTCTGCACACCAATGTTTAATCAGTTGTGATTTGCCTGATTGTGATCTGTCTGTTCGCTTGTACGATTCTCTCCAGTCTCCTTTGATCCCTCTGGTCCACAAGCTGTTTTCGTCCACAAGTGCGTTCGGAGATGATCTTCTGCACACCAATGTTTAATCAGTTGTGATTTGCCTGATTGTGACCTGTCTGTTCGTTTGTACGATTCTCTCCAGTCTCCTTTGATCCCTCTGGTCCACAAGCTGTTTTCGTCCACAAGTGCGTTCGGAGATGATCTCTGCACACCAATGTTTAATCAGTTGTGATTTGCCTGGTTGTGACCTGTCTGTTCGTTTCTACGATTCTCTCCAGTCTCCTTTGATCCCTCTGGTCCACAAGCTGTTTTCGTCCACAGGTGCGTTCGGAGATGATCTTCTGCACACCAATGTTTAATCAGTTGTGATTTGCCTGGTTGTGACCTGTCTGTTCGTTTGTACGATTCTCTCCAGTCTCCTTTGATCCCTCTGGTCCACAAGCTGTTTTCGTCCACAAGTGCGTTCGGAGATGATCTCTGCACACCAATGTTTAATCAGTTGTGATTTGCCTGGTTGTGACCTGTCTGTTCGTTTGTACGATTCTCTCCAGTCTCCTTTGATCCCTCTGGTCCACAAGCTGTTTTCGTCCACAGGTGCGTTCGGAGATGATCTTCTGCACACCAATGTTTAATCAGTTGTGATTTGCCTGATTGTGACCTGTCTGTTCGTTTGTACGATTCTCTCCAGTCTCCTTTGATCCCTCTGGTCCACAAGCTGTTTTCGTCCACAAGTGCGTTCGGAGATGATCTCTGCACACCAATGTTTAATCAGTTGTGATTTGCCTGGTTGTGACCTGTCTGTTCGTTTGTACGATTCTCTCCAGTCTCCTTTGATCCCTCTGGTCCACAAGCTGTTTTCGTCCACAGGTGCGTTCGGAGATGATCTTCTGCACACCAATGTTTAATCAGTTGTGATTTGCCTGATTGTGACCTGTCTGTTCGTTTGTACGATTCTCTCCAGTCTCCTTTGATCCCTCTGGTCCACAAGCTGTTTTCGTCCACAAGTGCGTTCGGAGATGATCTTCTGCACACCAATGTTTAATCAGTTGTGATTTGCCTGATTGTGACCTGTCTGTTCGTTTGTACGATTCTCTCCAGTCTCCTTTGATCCCTCTGGTCCACAAGCTGTTTTCGTCCACAAGTGCGTTCGGAGATGATCTCTGCACACCAATGTTTAATCAGTTGTGATTTGCCTGGTTGTGACCTGTCTGTTCGTTTCTACGATTCTCTCCAGTCTCCTTTGATCCCTCTGGTCCACAAGCTGTTTTCGTCCACAGGTGCGTTCGGAGATGATCTTCTGCACACCAATGTTTAATCAGTTGTGATTTGCCTGATTGTGACCTGTCTGTTCGTTTGTACGATTCTCTCCAGTCTCCTTTGATCCCTCTGGTCCACAAGCTGTTTTCGTCCACAAGTGCGTTCGGAGATGATCTCTGCACACCAATGTTTAATCAGTTGTGATTTGCCTGGTTGTGACCTGTCTGTTCGTTTCTACGATTCTCTCCAGTCTCCTTTGATCCCTCTGGTCCACAAGCTGTTTTCGTCCACAGGTGCGTTCGGAGATGATCTTCTGCACACCAATGTTTAATCAGTTGTGATTTGCCTGGTTGTGACCTGTCTGTTCGTTTGTACGATTCTCTCCAGTCTCCTTTGATCCCTCTGGTCCACAAGCTGTTTTCGTCCACAAGTGCGTTCGGAGATGATCTCTGCACACCAATGTTTAATCAGTTGTGATTTGCCTGGTTGTGACCTGTCTGTTCGTTTGTACGATTCTCTCCAGTCTCCTTTGATCCCTCTGGTCCACAAGCTGTTTTCGTCCACAAGTGCGTTCGGAGATGATCTCTGCACACCAATGTTTAATCAGTTGTGATTTGCCTGGTTGTGACCTGTCTGTTCGTTTGTACGATTCTCTCCAGTCTCCTTTGATCCCTCTGGTCCACAAGCTGTTTTCGTCCACAGGTGCGTTCGGAGATGATCTTCTGCACACCAATGTTTAATCAGTTGTGATTTGCCTGATTGTGATCTGTCTGTTCGCTTGTACGATTCTCTCCAGTCTCCTTTGATCCCTCTGGTCCACAAGCTGTTTTCGTCCACAAGTGCGTTCGGAGATGATCTCTGCACACCAATGTTTAATCAGTTGTGATTTGCCTGGTTGTGACCTGTCTGTTCGTTTGTACGATTCTCTCCAGTCTCCTTTGATCCCTCTGGTCCACAAGCTGTTTTCGTCCACAGGTGCGTTCGGAGATGATCTTCTACACACCAATGTTTAATTAGTTGGGATTTGCCTGGTTGTGACCTGTCTGTTCGTTTGTACGATTCTCTCCAGTCTCCTTTGATCCCTCTGGTCCACAAGCTGTTTTCGTCCACAGGTGCGTTCGGAGATGATCTTCTGCACACCAATGTTTAATCAGTTGTGATTTGCCTGATTGTGATCTGTCTGTTCGCTTGTACGATTCTCTCCAGTCTCCTTTGATCCCTCTGGTCCACAAGCTGTTTTCGTCCACAAGTGCGTTCGGAGATGATCTCTGCACACCAATGTTTAATCAGTTGTGATTTGCCTGGTTGTGACCTGTCTGTTCGTTTGTACGATTCTCTCCAGTCTCCTTTGATCCCTCTGGTCCACAAGCTGTTTTCGTCCACAAGTGCGTTCGGAGATGATCTCTGCACACCAATGTTTAATCAGTTGTGATTTGCCTGGTTGTGACCTGTCTGTTCGTTTGTACGATTCTCTCCAGTCTCCTTTGATCCCTCTGGTCCACAAGCTGTTTTCGTCCACAGGTGCGTTCGGAGATGATCTTCTACACACCAATGTTTAATTAGTTGGGATTTGCCTGGTTGTGACCTGTCTGTTCGTTTGTACGATTCTCTCCAGTCTCCTTTGATCCCTCTGGTCCACAAGCTGTTTTCGTCCACAGGTGCGTTCGGAGATGATCTTCTGCACACCAATGTTTAATCAGTTGTGATTTGCCTGATTGTGATCTGTCTGTTCGCTTGTACGATTCTCTCCAGTCTCCTTTGATCCCTCTGGTCCACAAGCTGTTTTCGTCCACAAGTGCGTTCGGAGATGATCTCTGCACACCAATGTTTAATCAGTTGTGATTTGCCTGGTTGTGACCTGTCTGTTCGTTTGTACGATTCTCTCCAGTCTCCTTTGATCCCTCTGGTCCACAAGCTGTTTTCGTCCACAGGTGCGTTCGGAGATGATCTTCTACACACCAATGTTTAATTAGTTGGGATTTGCCTGGTTGTGACCTGTCTGCTCGTTTGTACGATTCTCTCCAGTCTCCTTTGATCCCTCTGGTCCACAAGCTGTTTTCGTCCACAAGTGCGTTCGGAGATGATCTCTGCACACCAATGTTTAATCAGTTGTGATTTGCCTGGTTGTGACCTGTCTGTTCGTTTCTACGATTCTCTCCAGTCTCCTTTGATCCCTCTGGTCCACAAGCTGTTTTCGTCCACAAGTGCGTTCGGAGATGATCTCTGCACACCAATGTTTAATCAGTTGTGATTTGCCTGGTTGTGACCTGTCTGTTCGTTTGTACGATTCTCTCCAGTCTCCTTTGATCCCTCTGGTCCACAAGCTGTTTTCGTCCACAGGTGCGTTCGGAGATGATCTTCTGCACACCAATGTTTAATCAGTTGTGATTTGCCTGATTGTGACCTGTCTGTTCGTTTGTACGATTCTCTCCAGTCTCCTTTGATCCCTCTGGTCCACAAGCTGTTTTCGTCCACAAGTGCGTTCGGAGATGATCTCTGCACACCAATGTTTAATCAGTTGTGATTTGCCTGATTGTGACCTGTCTGTTCGTTTGTACGATTCTCTCCAGTCTCCTTTGATCCCTCTGGTCCACAAGCTGTTTTCGTCCACAAGTGCGTTCGGAGATGATCTCTGCACACCAATGTTTAATCAGTTGTGATTTGCCTGATTGTGACCTGTCTGTTCGTTTGTACGATTCTCTCCAGTCTCCTTTGATCCCTCTGGTCCACAAGCTGTTTTCGTCCACAAGTGCGTTCGGAGATGATCTCTGCACACCAATGTTTAATCAGTTGTGATTTGCCTGGTTGTGACCTGTCTGTTCGTTTCTACGATTCTCTCCAGTCTCCTTTGATCCCTCTGGTCCACAAGCTGTTTTCGTCCACAAGTGCGTTCGGAGATGATCTCTGCACACCAATGTTTAATCAGTTGTGATTTGCCTGGTTGTGACCTGTCTGTTCGTTTGTACGATTCTCTCCAGTCTCCTTTGATCCCTCTGGTCCACAAGCTGTTTTCGTCCACAGGTGCGTTCGGAGATGATCTTCTGCACACCAATGTTTAATCAGTTGTGATTTGCCTGATTGTGACCTGTCTGTTCGTTTGTACGATTCTCTCCAGTCTCCTTTGATCCCTCTGGTCCACAAGCTGTTTTCGTCCACAAGTGCGTTCGGAGATGATCTCTGCACACCAATGTTTAATCAGTTGTGATTTGCCTGATTGTGACCTGTCTGTTCGTTTGTACGATTCTCTCCAGTCTCCTTTGATCCCTCTGGTCCACAAGCTGTTTTCGTCCACAAGTGCGTTCGGAGATGATCTCTGCACACCAATGTTTAATCAGTTGTGATTTGCCTGGTTGTGACCTGTCTGTTCGTTTGTACGATTCTCTCCAGTCTCCTTTGATCCCTCTGGTCCACAAGCTGTTTTCGTCCACAGGTGCGTTCGGAGATGATCTTCTGCACACCAATGTTTAATCAGTTGTGATTTGCCTGATTGTGACCTGTCTGTTCGTTTGTACGATTCTCTCCAGTCTCCTTTGATCCCTCTGGTCCACAAGCTGTTTTCGTCCACAAGTGCGTTCGGAGATGATCTCTGCACACCAATGTTTAATCAGTTGTGATTTGCCTGATTGTGACCTGTCTGTTCGTTTGTACGATTCTCTCCAGTCTCCTTTGATCCCTCTGGTCCACAAGCTGTTTTCGTCCACAAGTGCGTTCGGAGATGATCTCTGCACACCAATGTTTAATCAGTTGTGATTTGCCTGGTTGTGACCTGTCTGTTCGTTTGTACGATTCTCTCCAGTCTCCTTTGATCCCTCTGGTCCACAAGCTGTTTTCGTCCACAAGTGCGTTCGGAGATGATCTCTGCACACCAATGTTTAATCAGTTGTGATTTGCCTGATTGTGACCTGTCTGTTCGTTTGTACGATTCTCTCCAGTCTCCTTTGATCCCTCTGGTCCACAAGCTGTTTTCGTCCACAAGTGCGTTCGGAGATGATCTCTGCACACCAATGTTTAATCAGTTGTGATTTGCCTGGTTGTGACCTGTCTGTTCGTTTGTACGATTCTCTCCAGTCTCCTTTGATCCCTCTGGTCCACAAGCTGTTTTCGTCCACAGGTGCGTTCGGAGATGATCTTCTGCACACCAATGTTTAATCAGTTGTGATTTGCCTGATTGTGACCTGTCTGTTCGTTTGTACGATTCTCTCCAGTCTCCTTTGATCCCTCTGGTCCACAAGCTGTTTTCGTCCACAAGTGCGTTCGGAGATGATCTCTGCACACCAATGTTTAATCAGTTGTGATTTGCCTGATTGTGACCTGTCTGTTCGTTTGTACGATTCTCTCCAGTCTCCTTTGATCCCTCTGGTCCACAAGCTGTTTTCGTCCACAAGTGCGTTCGGAGATGATCTCTGCACACCAATGTTTAATCAGTTGTGATTTGCCTGGTTGTGACCTGTCTGTTCGTTTGTACGATTCTCTCCAGTCTCCTTTGATCCCTCTGGTCCACAAGCTGTTTTCGTCCACAGGATAGGCGGCCACTGGTAGTTTCCCTTGAAACGGTTGCGCGTGAAAAGCTCAGGAGGACGGCTGTTTGGGAGATGCCAGAACCGGCACTCCTAGCACCATCATGCCACGTGCAAAGTCTCTCGTTTTGCCCATTGTGACGCTCAATCGAACTCTAACTGATGATCAAAGAGCTGTTTTGCATGATCTATATTACAAACGCATTTCACGTATTACATGTTGGAATGAACCATTTATGTGACGAAGGATGGTGTACCTAATAAACTGCAGATTACGAGCGCCAGGCTCGTAATCTAATTTATCTCCGCAAAACTCCCCGCCTTGCACACAGTTAGTAGGAGACACCGATGGGCTTGGAAAGGCCGCCGTCCGTCGGATGGGACGTTAAGCCGTGGCCCCGTGTGCGGGAGAGCCATATCCTGTGCACGTTAGAGAACACGCTAAATGGCCTTGACGGGAGGCTACCATCTGTCTCCCAACAACTGTTCCCGTGGGTCCCCTCCCCCAACCTTCTCTGAGCCTTCGGGGTCCTTGTGACCTGCCCATTTAGCCCATAGTGTGCAAAAACGTGCCGCTCAGAGGTAAAACAGCCCAAATCTAATAAACTGGTGTCTCAGTGTACATTTATAGGAAAAAATTACACTGTGTCCGAACAACATCTGGCGTTCAGTTGAAAGCGTAAATTCACTGACTTCATACAATATATTTGAAGAGTTTACAGCTATCTAACATCTCTTGGCACCCTAATTATAAAAGGGCCTTTAGTCGAAGAGATGACTCAAAATCCTTACTACCTTCATGACAACAATGCACACACAGCTCATATTTCGCAAGGCTAGGCAACTCCCTTTTGACGTCACTAGTCTTTTCATATTTCACTTCTTCGAAAGTTCTCCAAAGTTCTACTCTCGCTTTATAATTGCTGACGTGATTTTCGTAGTTGTTAGCTCGCTACGGCAGTGCCACTAGGGGCGATATTCTTTTTTTTATTAATTTAAGATTTATTAATTAATTAAATTCTTGGCTAGAGGAATGCAGCAAAGAAAAAATACAATAACCGCGAATCGCATAAAAAAAAACTATTTATGAGTGTTTAGCAGTCCAGATCATTAACAGTGACGCAAATCAAAAAAAAGAACAGTGTCGGTTGGGATGTTTTACCTCTGAGCGGCACTTTTTTGCACACCATGGGCTAAATGGCCAAGATCACAAGGACCCCGAAAGTTCAGAGAAGGTTGGGGGAGGGGACCCACTGGAACAACTGTTGAGAGACAGATGTAGTATCCCATCAAGGCCATCCAGCGTGTTCTTTAACGTGCACAGGGTATGGCTCTCCCGCACACGGGGGCCACGGCTTAACGTCCCATCCGACTGACGGCGGTCTTTCCAAGCCCATCAGTGTCCTCTACTGACCGTGGGCAGTGCGGGGAATTTTGCGGAGATAAATCTCAACGCTGACCCAGCTGAGACTCGAACCTGGGAACTACAGATTACGAGCCTGGCGCGCTACTGACTGAGTCACCCCCGCCCCATTTCACTAGGGTCATCTACGTCGACATTGTCAACTGGAAATAAGAAAATTTTAAACAAAGAAATTGTAAAACATCGAAAAATTCGAAAAAATGAATGAGAAATTTCAATGAATGAGAAAATTTCAAAAATACTTATCTTTCTACGTTGATACTCTAGGTATGGCTCAGTCGATATTTCTGCAGATTAGGAGCTCCAGACTCCTAATCTACAGTTCCCTGGTTCGAGTCCCGCTTCAGACAGCATTGAGATTTATCTCCGCAAAACTCCTCGCCTTCCCTCTGTTAGTAGGAGACACAGATGGGCTTGGAAAGGCAGCCGTCCTTCGGATTGGACGTTAAGCTGCAGTACCGTGTGCGAAGCGCCATACCCTATGCACGTTGGATTGGATTGTTTTACCTCTGAGCGGCACTTTTTTGCACACTATGGGCTAAATGGCCAGGTCACATGGACCCCGAAGGCTCAGAGAAGGTTGGGGGAGGGGACCCACTGGAACAGCTGTTGGGAGACAGATGGTAGCCTCCCGTCAAGGCCATCCAGCGTGTTCTTTAACGTGCACAGGGTATGGCTCTCCCACACACGGGGCCACGGCTTAACGTCCCATCCGACGGACAGCGGCCTTTCCAAGCCCATCGGTGTCCCCTACTGACCGTGGGCAGGGCGGGGAAATTTTGCGGAGATAAATCTCAACGCTGACCCAGCTGGGACTCAAACCTGGGAACTACAGATTACGAGTCTGGCGGGCTACCAACTGAGCCACCCCCGCCCCGTTACTGGACCAATTGCCTTGCTTTGTTTATTCTAGATCCGGGTCTGTCTGGAACTAAATGTATTCAACCTTGTTGCCTGGCTATTTAACCCATTATGTGGACAGAAATGCCGTTCACAGGTAAAACAATTCAAACCCTCAAGAATTATCAAGATCGACGTTGATTATCAGAGACATTTATTTACCAAAAATGCGCTTTCTCCGAAACAATGATGCACTGGTTCCCTCAATGCCCAGACTATAGACAACAGCGAAGTTTCCTGTCCATCCCTTTACGCTGCTATCTCCAATATTCTCTAACGCCATGAGACGGCATTTCAGATCTTGTGATATTCATAATTTCTCAAAGAGAGTAATTGTCTTAACTCTAGCAAGATGCTAACCTCATCTTCAAGGCTTACCACTTAAGTGATTGGCCATCGGAGATCTTAAGTGAAACTAACAGGTAATTCATCTTGTATTTTCCAGCCAACGCTATGCAATATTTCCTACGCTATTTAACCCAACCTCACAATTTGCTACTCTACCAATGAGAGTCATTTTTTTACACAATGGACTAAATGGCCCGGTCACAAGAATCCCAAATGTTCAGAGAAGGTTGTGGGAGGAAACGGGTTGGGTTGTTTTTCCTCTGAGCGGCACTTTTTTGCAAAACATGGGCTAAATGGCCAGGTCACATGGACCCCGAAGGCTCAGAGAAAGTTGGGGGAGGGGACCCACTGGAACAGCTATTGGGAGACAGATGGTAGCCTCCCGTCAAGGCCATCCAGCGTGTTCTTTAACGTGCGCAGGGTATGACTCTCTCGTACACGGAGCCACGGCTCAACGTCCCATCCGACGGACGGCGGCCTTTCGAAGCCCATCGGTGTCCCCTACTGACCGCGGGCAGGGCGGAGAATTATCTCAATGCTTACCCAGCTGGGACTCGAACCTGGGAACTACAGATTACGAGCCCCCGATGTCTTTTGGTGATAAGCAAATGCACAGTGAGGAAATGCTTCAATAGCGGAAAGACTCCGTGTGGATGCAAATCAATTAGTGTTCACACGCTTAAGCCGGCAAATACGGTGGGGTTGGTGATTAGCATTGGCGTCTTGTGAAGGAAAACGTGTACTTGTGGAGCGGGCTTTAGCCATTCTGTGATTCACAGTCCTTGTCGACACAGGGATGTCCATAGCTGCCTGTACACTGCATCGAATGTCTTCCACTATGGATTGTGGGACTGCTACAGCTGGGGCGGGGGTGGTTCAGTCGGTAGCGCGCCAGGCTCGTAATCTGTACTTCCCAGGTTCGAGTCCCAGCTGGGTCAGCGTTGAGATCTATCTCCGCAAAATTCCCCGCCCTGCCACGGTCAGTAGGGGACGCCGATGGGCTTGGAAAGGCCGCCGTCCGTCGGATGGGACGTTAAACCGTGGCCCTGTGTGCGGGAGAGACATACCCTGTGCACGTTAAAGAACACGCTGGATGGCCTTGACGGGAGGCTACCATCTGTCTCCCAACAGCTGTTCCAGTGGGTCCCCTCCCCCAACCTTCTCTGAGCCTTCGGGGTCCATGTGACCTGGCCATTTAGCCCATGGTGTGTAAAAAAGGGCCGCTCAGAGGTAAAATAATAAACAACCCAACTGCTACAGCATGCCATCAAATGTAGCGATTGAGTTGTTCGGACGTCCACTTATGTGCACCAGTTCCACTACGACAACACATATTAACCGTGACATTCCGCCGTGATGTGACATTGGGACCAACCAGCCATATGTAGCCCTATGATGAAGCCACTGCCAAAAGCGTCCGTGTGATGCTAATATTCCCGATCACATCGCCCAGGCATTATCACTCCTTACACGTACTTTCGCCTCTGATATCACTACGATGCAGATCCAGACATGCCCAGGTGTTGGCTGGTTGTTGGTTAGTTTACCTCTGAGCGGCACGTTTTTGCACACCATGGGCTAAATGGCCTGGTCACAAGGATCGAAGGCTCCGAGAAGATTGAGGGAGAGGAACAACTAGAAGAGCTGTTGGGAGACAGATGGTAGCCTGCCGTCAAATCCATCCAGCGAGTTGTTTAACGTCACAGGGTATGGCTCTCCCCACACATGGGGCCACGGCTTAACGTCTCATCCGACTGACGGTGGTCTTTTCAAGCCATTGGTGTCCCCTACTGACCGTTGCTGGTCGGGGAATTTTGCGGAGATAAATCTCAACGCTGACCCAGCTGGGACTCGAACCTGGGAACTAGAGATTATGAGACTGGCTGCCGACTGAGCCGTTTGGTCGTCCATACCTGGGCTGGCTCGCTACCGACTGACCCACCCCCGCCTCACGCCGAGGTGTGGACGACCAAACTTACCTACACCGAGCCGTTTTGCCGTTATCTACTTCACCTATAACGTGATTGCTTCGCAAATTCACTCATTTCCATAACCACTCTGTCGACACATACTCACATATTTGCATGGCGCTTCGACAAATACTTCCTAAATTGGCATTTTCTATGTCGAGCAGTGTAGTAAAAATTTATTAATATTTATAGAATTCAGAAAGAATTTTTTAATTTTTCTCTTAAAACAAAAGAGTTGTATTTTGATAACTTGGGATAAGAGAGCAAATCATCACTGGCAACGTAAAACATTTGGCTTGACAATCACACTCTATTGCAGCCTGCGGAGGTTGGCTCATCAGTGCATATACATAATCTATAGTTCCTAAGTTTCTAGTCCCATTTAGGGTCAGGGTTGGGTTGTTTTACCTCTGAGCGGCACCTTTTTGCACATCATGGGCTAAATGGCCAGGTCACATGGACCCCGAAAGCTCAGAGAAGGTTGGGGGAGGGGACCCACTGGAACAGCTGTTGGGAGACAGATGGTAGCCTCCCGTCAAGGCCATCCAGCGTGTTCTTTAACGTTGGGTTGTTTTACCTCTGAGCGGCACTTTTTTTGCACACCATGGGCTAAATGGCCAGGTCACATGGACCCCGAAGGCTCAGAGAAGGTTGGGGGAGTGGACCCACTGGAACAGCTGTTGGGAGACAGATGGTAACCTCCCGCCAAGGCCATCCAGCGTGTTCTTTAACGTGCACAGGGTATGGCTCTCCCGCACACGGGGCCACGGCTTAACGTCCCATCCAACGGACGGCGGCCTTTCCAAGCCCATCGGTGTCCCCTACTGACCATAGGCAGGGCGGGGAATTTTTGCAGAGATAAATCTCAACGCTGACCCAGCTGGGACTCGAACCTGGGAACTACAGATTACGAGCCTGGCGCGCTACCGACTGAGCCACCCAGAGGGTGGTGTTAAAGATATTGCTAGATTCAGAAAAACACTAATCGTAAAATGCCATCAATACCTATCGAATCGAAAAAGAATTTGTAATGTGCTTAAAAACAAAAATATTGAACGTTTACAAATAGACGACAAAATGAAAACATTCGCGCATTTTTTTTTCCTTAGGAGCTGAAAAGAAAGGCTGAAAGAAAAAGCCGAATGAATTTTAAAGTAGCCTTTTTTACTTAAGACTTGTTAAAAACGCAAACATCTCAGATGATACAAAAAAAAAAACAACTCAAAGATCAAGCGCAACTGGAAGCAAATAAAAAATATGTTTTGAGAAACATCTTATAAAGTCCAGAAAGGATAAATATTCTTCTCTTCCGAGAGAGATTTATATAAGACTTCCTTTTGAATAAAATATTTCTAGTGTAGCTGAACATTGAATTGTCAGGAGAACTACGAAAAAAAGCTCTTTCCTCAGATGCACGCGCACAAAAAAAAATTTAATAAAAATATTTACACCTGTCGTACCTTGGTTTCTAGAAAATACAGCAATAGGAAAAGATCTGTCACGACCTTATGAAATAAATTCGAGAGAAGAACACGAAAAAAATATTTTTTATAGGAGATTTTCAATTTGGCATTACTGTCGTTTTTGTTCCGCTGGCTATATCCTGTAAGAAGAAATTGGTTTTTTCGAGGATATTTGAGGCAAGGCGACTCCTTTTCTCAGCCTCTGCTAGATAAGTATTCTTCATATTAAAATCTTGAGTGGGGAGTTTTTTGTCTCTTTTTATTTAATAATGCAAATGGCATTGTTTAGGAAACGTAAATCTCTTATTTATTTGCGAACTTTGATTAATGAAATTCAAATTTCCGCCAACCTCATTTGGTAAAAGACATAGGTTTATTTTTCTTTTGAGTGGGAAGAATTTCTTAGAATACGAAAAGATATTGTCATAATTAAATTGAATATATTTTGTCGACGTATTTATTCATATATTAAGGGTAATATCACTCTAAATTTAAAGTTGATCAATTTTAAAGGATAAATTGTCTTGAGTCGTGTGGGATACGAACCAATGGTATGTCAGGTGCTCTGATCGCTGAGTTACCGCAGCCAATCAAGATCTCCTCTAATTGATGCTTTGAACTTTCTACTAACAGTACACAGTTCTCAGTGTCTCGTGAGTTGTTGTTTGGGTTGTTTTACCTCTGAGCGGCACGTTTTTGCACACCATGGGCTAAATGGCCAGGTCACAAAGACCCCGAAGGCTCAGAGAAGGTTGGGGGAGGGGACCCACTGGAACAGCTGTTGGGAGACAGATGGTAGCCTCCCGTCAAGGCCATCCAGCGTGTTCTTTAACGTGCACAGGGTATGGCTCTCCCGCACACGGGGCCAGGGCTTAACGTCCCATCCGACGGACGGCGGCCTATTCCAACCCATCGGTGTCCCCTACTGACCGTAGGGAGGGCGGGGAATTTTTGCGGAGATAAATCTAAACGCTGACCCAGCTGGGACTCGAACCTGGGAACTACAGATTACGAGCCTGACGCGCTACCGACTGAGCCACCCCCGCCGTGTCTCGTGAAGGTATAGTCCCAATTCCTCTCAGCCTCAAGAAACAATGACAAGCATCTCATGGAGATGGGAAGTATATTTTGAGTATATAATTGATTAAAGATATTTTTTCCGACGTATTTATTCATATATTAAGCAAAATATCACTGAATTTAACATCGATCTCATTTAGAGGAAAAATTTCTTTAAATCGTGGATTCGTATCCGCCCTGGCTAAAGACAATTTTTCCTCTAAATTTGATCGACGTTAAATTCAGTGATATTCAGTAATAAATTATCACAGGAATTATCACTTTTCCTGTGATAATTTATTACTGAATAATTTATATAATGCTGTGAGCGTGAGTGACAATTATTATCATGATCAAAAATATGGCGGCTTGGCTGCCCAACTTCTGATAATAGATGGCGCCACTGGTGTATCAATAGGAGGAAGTATATGTAACTTAGTTGAGGAGCTGGTTAGTTCCTCGGTTGTCTTGAGGTTAAGGCGCCCGGCATTCTTCTAGGAGACCTGCGTTCGAATCCCAGTCAGCACAACCAGCTTTTTTCAACTCATTAATTCAAGTGTTCAGAATGATATATTCCTTAACGTTGTCATAAATTTTAGAAAAGTCATTATCTTGTGTTCGGTAGCGATAGAATTATTTGATATCAAGCGCGGTCCTAGAAAAAATAAAAGAATAGGTGGTGGTGGGGGGGGAGAACTGAAATTCCTTTGTGATATAACATTTCATGATCCGTTTTAGATGTCTTTTAAAAGATTTGTCGAAAAATAAAAACGATGTACATCAGTTTAATAATTTTCTTGTTCTCATTATCTTTACTAGCAAAAATGGGGATCAAATCCCTCTTGTCTCCGTCCCCCATATGCGTCTCTTTTTTTTTGAACTGAATTAAAATATACAAAGATCTAAAGCAGTACTAGGAAGGGTTGGGTTGTTTTACCTCTGAGCGGCACTTTTTGCACACCATGGGCTAAATGGCCAGGTCACATGGACCCCGAAGGCTCAGAGAAGGTTGGGGGAGGAGACCCACTGGAACAGCTGTTGGGAGACAGATGGTAGCCTCCCGTCAAGGCCATCCAGGGTGTTCTTTAACGTTGGGTTGCTTTACCTCTGAGCGGCACTTTTTGCACACCATGGGCTAAATGGCCAGGTCACATGGACCCCGAAGGCTCAGAGAAGGTTGGGGGAGGGGACCCACTGGAACAGCTGTTGGGAGACAGATGGTAGCCTCCCGTCAAGGCCATCCAGGGTGTTCTTTAACGTTGGGTTGCTTTACCTCTGAGCGGCACTTTTTGCACACCATGGGCTAAATGGCCACGTCACAAGGGCCCCGAAGGTTCAGAGAAGGTTGGGGGAGGAGACCCACTGGAACAGCTGTTGGGAGACAGATGGTAGCCTCCCGTCAAGGCCATCCAGGGTGTTCTTTAACGTTGGGTTGCTTTACCTCTGAGCGGCACTTTTTGCACACCATGGGCTAAATGGCCACGTCACAAGGACCCCGAAGGCTCAGAGAAGGTTGGGGGAGGAGACCCACTGGAACAGCTGTTGGGAGACAGATGGTAGCCTCCCGTCAAGGCCATCCAGGGTGTTCTTTAACGTTGGGTTGCTTTACCTCTGAGCGGCACTTTTTGCACACCATGGGCTAAATGGCCACGTCACAAGGGCCCCGAAGCTCAGAGAAGGTTGGGGGAGGAGACCCACTGGAACAGCTGTTGGGAGACAGATGGTAGCCTCCCGTCAAGGCCATCCAGGGTGTTCTTTAACGTTGGGTTGCTTTACCTCTGAGCGGCACTTTTTGCACACCATGGGCTAAATGGCCACGTCACAAGGGCCCCGAAGCTCAGAGAAGGTTGGGGGAGGAGACCCACTGGAACAGCTGTTGGGAGACAGATGGTAGCCTCCCGTCAAGGCCATCCAGCGTGTTCTTTAACGTACACAGGGTATGTCTCTCCCGCACACGGGGCCACGGCTTAACGTCCCATCCGACGGACGGCGGTCTTTCCAAGCCCATCGGTGTCCCCTACTGATCGTGGGCAGGGCGGGGAATTTTGCGGAGATAAGTACTAGGAAGGAGGAGTTAATATAATTTCAGTAAAAGAATCGTGTAGAATAAACTTATAAAACTAATTCATTTCTATAAAATGTGATTTAAAAGAGAATTCGCTTGAAAATACGAATTCCAATTTACAATTCAATGAATAAAGAATCGAATCCCATAACAATACAGAGAAGTGATTTTCTTTAGATCGCTTTTATTATTTAAAAACGAACTGTTATTTTTACTTTGTTAACTATTCCAATAACCAATTAAAAATTATTACAAGAATTTTTTTAAATTTATAAACAGAATTCAACACCTATATGTCTCATAAAAAGGGACATATAGGTGTTGAATGTTAAAAAATAAGTACAATAATGCAGCCATTACAGAGTATCATTAAATAAAAACAAACAAACAGCTGTTTCCAGTGGGTCCCCTCCCCCAACCTTCTCTGAGCCTTCGGGGTCCTTGTGACCTGGCCATTTAGCCCATGGTGTGCAAAAAAATGCCGCTCAGAGGTTGGGTTGGGTTGTTTTACCTCTGAGCGGCACTTTTTTGCACACCATGGGCTAAATGGCCAGGTCACAAGGACCCCGAAGGCTCAGAGAAGGTTGGGGGAGGGGACCCACTGGAACAGCTGTTGGGAGACAGATGGTAGCCTCCCGTCAAGGCCATCCAGCGTGTTCTTTAACGTGCACAGGGTATGGCTCTCCCGCACACGGGGCCACGGCTTAACGTCCCATCCGAGGACGGCGGCCTTTCCAAGCCCATCGGAGTCCCCTACTGACCGAGGGCAGGGCGTGGAATTTTGCGGAGATAAATCTCAACGCTGACCCAGCTGGGACTCGAACCCTGGGAACTACAGATTACGAGCCTGGCGCGCTACCGACTGAGCCACCCCCGCCCCATAAATAAGGAAGGATGTGTTGAACATTCCTAACCTGATTGATACATTTTTAATCTCATTCCTTATTGGTACTATAATTTCATTAATGCTTTACGTTTTTTATTTGTGTATGTGCATTCCATTGCTGTAACTCATTTTTACAGAAAAAGAAAAATTATAAAGGTAGGACCAAAAAACAGTTAAATGCAATTTTATTTTAATAATGTCACTGAGTCGTGTGTGAGAGTTGGTAAGGCTTGTAGCAATTGGTTTAGCATTGCTTTTGATTAATAAGATAAGGGTGCATTTTGTCTCCTTTTCTCTTTGGTTATTGATTATATTCTGCGAAACTTGGTGCAAGGAAAATATTTTGGCCTTAATTGGTCTGGAAATACGAAAAGTTTTAAATTTTGATTATGCTGATGATTTAGCCCTTTTGGCAAAATGATGTTCAGGAGATGAATTCTTTCATTCGAGCTGTTGATGAAACTGGTAGTAGAGTAGGTTTGGTTATAAACAGAGAGAAAACTAGTGATGAAAATGGTCAGACAGGTTGTGATTCAGTTAATCAGAATGGTTGCAGTCTTGAACAGGTGTCGCAGTTGTATTATCTTGGGAGCTATGTAAGAGATACTGGTGATGTGCGACATGAGATTAACAGAAGAATTGGGATTGCTGATGGGACTTTTAAGAATTTCCAAAGAGTGTGAAGAAATAGGCGTGTACACCTAAAGATTAAAATTAGGCTGTATAATCGTTTCGTTCTTTCTAGAGTTCATTATGATAGTGAAACTTGGGCGCCTTGTAAACAAGATAATGGGGAACAAGATGCTTTTGATTGTACATGCTTACGCAGTACATTGGGCATTAGGTGGTTCAACTTTGTAAGTAATGATGAGGTTACGCAATGGAGTCGGCAACCTTCTTTGAGCAGCATATTGTGCAGAGAGAGTTTACGTTGGTTTGGCCATGTTGCCCGTATGGATAATTCTAGATCAGCAAACAGGGTTATGAAGGGTGTGCCTAAAAACCTCAGAAAGAGTGGGAGACCTAGGAGGCGATGGGTTGACAATGTCAAACAGGACATTGTTAGAATTGGGTTACAATGAGACGTAGCGATGGGACAGACATGCTTCGAAAACTAAATTACACAATCTGGTTTTACCGCCGTAGCCTAAGGTTTGTTTCAGGATGATGATGAATGAAATAATAAAAAAATGAGAAATTTTTGTCTACTAATGGAGATTGAAATATGAAAAATTGTTGTCGAATAACGAAGCTTGAAAAGGAGAAATTGTTGTCGAGTACCGAAGACAGAATATGAGAAATTATTGTTCAGTAAGGTCAGAGAGGTGAGAAAAGGAAGGTATGCCAGGTATCTTCTTATGTGGTAAATACAAAAATGCAGTCTAAAGGATCGTACAAAAGTAAAGTAGAAATCGTGCTAAATAGAACTACCAGTCATATTAGTCGGAAACAGGCCTTATTTTAAAAATTGAGTTAGTCAGAAATAAGATTTATTTTAAAAATCATGTTAATTAGAAACCAGCCTTGATTTAAGAAACGTGTTAATAAGTTATCAACCTTATTTTAAAAATCGTGTTTATAAGAAATCAGAGTTACTTTAAAAATCGTGTTACTCAGAAACCATCCTTATTTTAAAAATTGCGTTTCAGAAACCAGCTTTATTTTAAAACTCGTGTTATTCAGTAACTAGTCTTATTTCTAAAAATGTGTTAGTCAGAAAGTAGCTTTATTTTAAAAATCGTGTTAGTCAGAAACCAATCTTATTTCGAAAATGGTGTTAATCAGAAACTAGCTTTATTTTAAAAATCGTAGTGGTCAGAAACTAGCATTTTTTCTAAAAATCGGATTGGTAACGGTAATAAATTTTAACGCTGGCCCAAATGGGACTCGAACTTGGTAACTGTAGATTACGAGCCTGGAATATTACTCACTAAGGAACCACATCCCCCGGACACTAAAATAAATCTAATCGCGCAAAAGTAGTAATATACAGAACCAAATAGACATCAAATGCATTAACGAACGGAATACACTGAGGTAAAGAACAAGATAGAATATATATAATAGATAGTTTTCTTCAGGAGAATAGGTGCAATTAACGTTAATTAAATTGACGCAGTGATACAATTTCGGGCACACTGAAAGATCCTCTCTATCAAAATGGTTTTATTCTCATACTCGAGTCTGAGAGACATCACAGCATTTATTGCGTAAATGAAGTAATGGAATTTGATCCTGCCGCTGTCGATGTGTTTGCTTCCATAATTCCGAGACCTTCTCCTTATAAATGCGCTGCCAACGAAACATAATTTCGCACAACCAGCAACGCGACGTAAAGGATATTGTTTCCTCTGTCTTATCTGTGAATGTTATCTCAGTTCTGCTTCGCATTTCAATCAGAGGAAACGGCCAAATCTCGCGAATTCAGTTTGAGGTAATGTAAGAGAATCCCTCTTGGAGTTCTCGAGGAAATATTATTTAGGATATAAGAGAGGAAATGAAATTTAATTTCTTTTGTTTCTGATGGGAAGGGGGGGGGGACGTTGAGTGTTGTTTTACATCAAACAGGACGGATATTTGTATATATTATAATATTTTCCCTTCATATAAATGCTTTCGTTTCCTATAAAAATGTTTTTCTCTCTATTTAATTGATCCTTTCAGTTAAATATTTTAAATCAGTTCATCAGTTTATTATAATAATAAGGTTACAAACAGCATATATTTGTTGTTGGGTTGTTTTACCTCTGAGCGGCACTTTTTTGCACACCATGGGCTAAATGGCCAGGTCACATGAACCCCGAAGGCTCAGAGAAGGTTGGGGGAGGGGACCCACTGGAACAGGTGTTGGGAGACAGATGGTAGCCTCCCGTCAAGGCCATCCAGCGTGTTCTTTAACGTGCACAGGGTATGGCTCTCCCGCACACGGGGCCACGGCTTAACGTCCCATCCCACGGACGGCGGCCTTTCCAAGCCCATCGGTGTCCCCTACTGACCGTGGGCAGGGCGGGGAATTTTGCGGAGATAAATCTCAACGCTGACCCAGCTGGGACTCGAACCTGGGAACTACAGATTACGAGCCTGGCGCGCTACCGACTGAGCCACCCCCGCCCACATATATTTGTAATACTCTTATTAACCCAAGAGCATCTAAGCTCATGTAGGTTAACTTACAAATTATTTAAATACATAATTTTGGCAACATTGACACTCAACTTTACATAAAGAAAAAATAAACAAAAACAATACACGATTTATAAAAACGATTATTTTTTTTTGCTTTAACACTGAAAACAGGCTGTCAGCATTAGTAATACTCATTAGATAATGTAATACTCATTAGATAATTAGCAGTGAGAGATCTGAAATGCATAAAATTAGTTTCATTTCGAATTATAATCGGTAAAGAATTAAAAATGTTTGGGGCCAAAAAATCAAAATGTTTGTGCATAATTTCTTTTCTTTTGCAAGTGGTAACAGAAACCTTTTGCCATCATCTCGCATAGAATAATTTGAATAATGCAGCACTGCATTATTGTTTTTAAAGAAGTAATTTAATGTTCTATAAACAAATAAGTGTCTCAGTGGAAATACACCTGAAATGGTATACTTACAAAAGATGGTAACACTTTCATATTTATTTGGTAAAACTTGAAATATAAATTTATTTTGCATTGAGATTAGACTCCTTAATGATGAAATGTATGTTCCTCCCCAACTTGTAATACCATACTGTATAGCAGACTGAACCCAAGATTTGTATAACATTATTAACATTTTATTACTGAGGATTTTTTTTAAATAATAAAATTTATATAACATCTGTCTAAGTGTGTTTGTTAGTTTTCCAATATGCATTTTCCAACTTAGGGAGCTATCAATATAAACGCCTAGGTAGAGTAGACTTTGAACCTGTTCAATTTCTTCACAGCAACAAGCTGAGTAATTATTGCATGAAAAGTTATGCAATTTTAATTTAATCGAATGTGGATTGTATGATTTCTTTTTTAGGTTAAATAGAATACACTTAGTCTTTTTCGTATTTAAATGTAACCCATTTAAATCCAACCATTTCATCACACATTTTAGATCAGTGTTCATGTTATAAAGGAGATTTTCCAGAGAATCAGCACATAAAGTTAATGATGTATCATCTGCAAAAGTGTTAATATAGCTATTTATTTTTAATTTACATAGATCATTTATGAATATCAGAAACAAGGTTGGTCCCAGGACTGAACCTTCTGGTACACCATATGAAATATGTTTTGGGTTACTAAGTGTATTAAAAAGACTAACACATTGCGTTCTATGCTGTAAGTAGACTTTAAACCATTTTAATACAACACCACGAATGCCAATATTTTCTAGTTTGTTAATTAAAATTTCGTGATCAACGGTGTCAAAAGCTTTCTCCAAGTCCATAAATACGGACAGAGTAAATTGATTATTGTCTATGGAATGAAACACCTTTGGCGTATAATTCAACAATGCAGTTTCTGTACCTCTATCCTTCCTAAACCCAAATTGGTTTTCAGAGAGAAAATTAAAACTATCTAAAAATTAATCAGTCTATTATTAACTAGTTTTTCTAATATTTTTGAAAATACTGGAAGAAGAGATAGCGGTCGATAATTTTTAAAATCATTTTTACTTCCCTTTTTGTAAACTGGAATTACAATAGCTTTCTTCATTAAATCTGGGTTGGGTTGGGTTGTTTTACCTCTGAGCGGCACTTTTTTGCACACCATGGGCTAAATGGCCAGGTCACATGGACCCCGAAGGCTCAGAGAAGGTTGGGAGAGGGGACTCACTGGAACAGCTGTTGGGAGACAGATGGTAGCCTCCCGTCAAGGCCATCCAGCGTGTTCTTTAACGTGCACAGTGCATGGCTCTCCCGCACACGGGGCCATGGCTTAACGTTCCATCCGACGGACGGCGGTCTTTCCAAGTCCATCGGTGTCCCCTACTGACCGTGGCAGGGCGGGGAATTTTGCGGAGATAAATCTCAACGCTGACCCAGCTGGGACTCGAACCTGGGAACTACAGATTACGAGCCTGGTGCGCTACCGACTGAGCCCCCCCCCCCGCCCCCATTAAATCTGGAAAAGTGTCAGTTTCGAAGAATAAATTACAAATGTGAATCAATGGTTGAATCAAGTTAAAAGAACATTTTTTAACAGGAAAAATAGAAATATTGTCATACCCAGCAGATTTTTTATTTTTAAAATCTTTTATAATATCAGTCAATTCTTTTCTACAAGTTGGAGCTAAAAACATGGATTTGGCATTTTTACTCGTATGGCTCTTTTGATTTCTTACAATTCTATTCTTTGACAGATTTACTGCTATATTTACAAAGTACTCATTAAATTGGTTTGCCAATAACTTAGCATTTTCAGTTGAATCAGAACCACTTTCTAATTCAGGATATTTATTTTCTACCTTCTTCTGATTTATTATCTTTCTTATCAATTTCCACTGCTTCAATATATTACCATCACAGTTTTGAAACTGAGTTGCAAGGAAACTGTTTTTTGCATCTCGTATTTTATAATTTATTTGATTTCTAAAGTTTTTAAAGCTACTTTCGTAAGTTTCATTTAAAGGGTTTTTTTGTGTTTTTTACATAGCTTATCCCTTTTTTTTAATAAGTTCAGAATTTCAAAAGTAATCCATGGTTTTGCTGGTTGTGATTTATTATGAATTTTTCTTTCCCGAGTTGAATTTTTAATTACGAGTTTAAATGTGGTTAAAAATTTTTATAAGCTTCATTGGCATCATTAAGAGTTAATACCTCGTCCCAGGAACATTCACTTAAAAGCCTGTTCAATAAAGTATAGTCTATGTAGTGATAAAGAATAGGCTCTGTATAATTATCTCACTGAATATTCATATTATTGTTAAAATTAACTGTTAAGGCAATGGGATAATGATCAGTCACTGCTAATTTAACAATACTACTCTTGAATGAACTTTCGATTTTGCTTTTAACAAAATTGTGATCTAAACAAGTAGAAGATATCATACTTTCTCTGGTCGGTGAATTTATGAAACTTTTAAAGCCATTTGATGACAACAAATTTAGATATTCATTTGTGTAGTGATCATTTCCTGGTATATCTATATTTAAATCACCAATTACAACAACTTCGCTTTTATTATCAAATGATAAGAGTAGTTCCTGAAATTCTACTAGGAAGGTGGTAAGTGGGATACAAAGAGATCTATATATACATAAGAAATATTGTTGATAATTTTCCAGATAAATAGCAATATATTCAGCTGAACTTATATCATTAAATGCAATTTGCTTGACTATTAAGGAACTTTTAAACGTAGGAAAGTATTCCACCAGATTTATTGTAATCTCTACAACAATGGAACATATGATAACTATCTATTTGATACAAATTTAACTCATGTGGTTTGATCCATATTTCAGAAAGTATTAAAATATCCGTTTTACTATTTAAATACTCAAGAATAGCTTCCAGCTCTTCAAATTTATTTCTTAAACTTCGGATGTTAAAATGTAGAATTTTTAAACATGAAAAATTTCTAGAATTAAAGAAAGACAGGTCACATGGACCCCGAAGGCTCAGAAAAGGTTGGTGGAGGGAACCCACTGGAACAGCTGTTGGGAGACAGATGGTAGCCTCCCGTTAAGGCCATCCAATGTGTTCTTTAACGTGCACAGGGTATGCCTCTCCCGCACACGGGGCCACGGCTTAACGTCCCATCCGATGGACGGCGGCCTTTTCAAAGCCCGTCGGTGTTCCCTACTGACCGTGGGCAGAACGGGGAGTTTTGCGGAGATAAATCTCAACGCTGACCCAGTTGGGGCTCGAACCTGGGAACTGCAGATTACTAGCCTGGCGCGCTACCGACTGAGCCACCCCCGTCCCGATCGTATGGATAATTATAGATTAGCGAATAGGGTTATGAACAATGTGCCTAAAGGCCTCAGAAAGAGGGGGAGACTAGGATGCGGTGGACGTCAACAGTACCTTTTTAGAATTGGTGTGCAGTGACTAGGGATGCAGCAGATGTAGCTCAGGACAGATATGCTTGGAGAACTAAGGAGATCTGGTTTGACCTCCATAGCCCATGGCTGCCTGAGGATGATGATGATGACTCTCCTGCACATGGGCCACGGCTTAACATCCCATCCGAAGGACGGGGCTTTTCCAAGCTCATATGTGTCCTCTACTGACCGTGGGCGGGGAGTTTCGTGGAGATAAATCTCAATGCTGGCCCAGCTGGGACTCGAACCTGTCAATTGCATATTACGAACCTGGCGCTTTACTAATTCACCCCCCCCCGAGAGGAAACCACCTTGTCGTGGTGGTGGTGGTAGGGGGGGGGGGGGGTTGAGGGCCCATTGAAGTCGAAGGCTCTGCTGACCGGTTTGGTCCCGGTTGGACAGGCTAAGACTTCCATCTCATAAGTTGAGGGCCCTGCTGACTGACTTTGTCTGGTCATGTTGGACAGAGCCCCGACAGTAGGGTCCGACTAAGAGTTCCCACCATGGGAGCCGAGGCAACTTGGATTTATATATCCTTGATTGTGTCTAACCGGGATGCAGATTAAATTTAGGTTTTGACCGATGGATGAGCTTTACTCCTACAGTACTGCTCGCCATTAGGTAGTCGGGAATGAGCTGTATCTCTATGGTACTGTCTTGTCCCTGACCGTAGGAAGTGGCGAGTTTCCCTATTCTGGTAGTGTTTCATACGGAGCTAGTGGGTCTTGTCTCACATATATATATATACAGGGTGTCTCAGAAATATAGGTACAAACTTTAAGGGGAGGTAGATAACATCTAAAGGAATGAGAATTGCATAGGAACCTATAACCGGAAACGTCACCGTAAGTCAATAGGAGGCGCTGTTCATCAGTGCGCTAGAGGGGAAATTTCGGATTTCCTCATTCGAGCGGTAGTCGGCTTACGAAAAGCATGCAAAGGTATTCGAACAGGGAGCTGGCAGACATGCACTTAGTGTATGGAATAGCTGACGGCAACGGACGAGCCGCTCAATGAATGTATCAAAAACGCTTCCCACACAGACATGTACCGGGCCACCGTTTGTTTGCGCGTATGCATCAAAATTTGTGCAATTATGGGTCATTAAGAGGTAGCAGAAGTGAGGGCAGGCCACGATTAACGCGTACTCCCGCCATGGAAGATAGTGTGTTCGATGCCGTGAGACTAATCCTAGTATCAGCACACGTGCCGTTGCCTCTGCCTTAGGAGTGTCTCGTTGCAGTGTACAGCGCGTTTTGCACGGCGAGTCCTTACACCCCTTTCATCTCCAAAGGGTTCAGTTACTTCTCCCCGCAGATCATCCTGCACGTGTGCGTTTGGCGCAGTGGTATCTGCAAGAAAGTGCCCAAGATGTGAATTTCCCAGCTTATGTTTTGTTTACTGATGAGGCCAGTTTCACTCGGGATGGCGTATTCAATCAGCACAATGCACATTTGTGGGCTCACGAGAACCCACGCGGCACAACATCGTTTAGCAGTAAATGTGTGGGCAGGTTTGGTCGGCGACTGCTTAGTCGGGCCATACCTTTTACCATCCCTCATGACCTCCGAGAAGTATCTGATCTTTCTGGAACAGGTTCTACCAGGCTTACTTGCCCATGTGCCAGCAAATGTGAGACGCAACATGTGGTTTCAACATGATGGGGCACCTCCCCATTATGGAAGGTGTGTTCGTGCGCATTTGAACATGTCTTTTGGCAACGATGGATTGGGCGTGCTGGACCAGTTGCCTGGCCCCCACGCTCACCTGATTTAATGAGCGTTGATTTCTTTCTGTGGGTGGCCCTCAAAGTTACCGTGTATGAATCGCCTGTGGAGTCTGACATGGATCTCGTGGCAAGGCTCGTCTGCGCTGCTGCTACTATGAAAGAAACTCCAGGTGTGTTCGACCGTGTCCGGCAATCAAGGCTCCATCGGTGTCATGTCTCATGGTAGAAACTTCGAGTATCTGCTGTAACATTATGAAATGTATCATCTAGTACGCCATTTGTAATAATTATGTCCAATAAATGTTTTCCCATTAATCACTGTCTTGTGTCCTTTCAGATCTTGTACCTCTGTTGCCACTTTCCCATGACGATTCCGTTTATGGGTTCCTATGCAATTCTCATTCCTTTAGATGTTATCTACCTCCCCTAAAAGTTTATACCTATATTTTTGAGAAACCCTGTTCAGTTACCTAAGTCACTCCCGCCTTCATGTGTGGGAGAGTCATACCTTGTGTACTTTGAAGAACCTGCTGAATGACTTTGACGGGAACCTTCAATCTGTCTCCTAACAGCTGTCCAGTTGGTCCCCCTTCCCCCAACCTTTTCTGATCCCTTGGTGTCCTTATTTTCATTTATTTCCATTCTCATTTACAGAAACATTACACACAAAAATTTACCATAAAATTTGGATGGAAAATAGCAAAAGGAAAAAATATAAAATAAAATAATAAAAAAACGATTAAAAATAAAAAACACACAAACATACATTTTACAAGTATCTCTGTGTAATCTAGGAGTTACAAAACAACTCTTACAGATTACAAAAACAAAATTCTACTGTAAACGAAAATCTTTGGCAATGGATAAAAAAACTAAGAAATTACATTAAAAGCGTCTTCAATATCTTCAGTATTTACCAAAAAAAGTTTGGTTTTTTTCTTAAAATTACAATCACTTTTTTCTTCTTTTATACTATTTGGTAAAGAATTATATAATTTTGGTGCAATAAAATTGAAATGCTTATGCATGATTTCTTTTTTTGATTCCACAACATGAAACATGTTTGTAGAACATCTGGTATCGTATGGGATGAACCGTTTTTCGATCCAATTGTTGTTTTTATGTAGATACAAAAGACTTCTATATAAATATAACTTTCTCAAGGGTAATATATTATTGCTTATATAATGATAATTTACATTGCTAATATTGCTATTTGAAACTAGTTTTACAATTTTATTTTGCAATTTCACTAGAGGGAGTAGGTTTGATATATAATCTCCCCCCCCCCCTCAATAAGTGATTCCATAGCTTAAAATTGAATGAACGCAAGCGAAATAAACTAAAATTAACAACTTCTTATGAGAACATGATTTAAGATAATATGACTTGTACAAAATAAATCTTAATTTTTTACATACTGTATCTACTTGTTTCTTCCATTTTAGATTTTGTTCAACATAAATGCCTAGATATTTAACACATTCAACTTGTTCGATAGTTTTACATACACAACCATTTATCAAATTACAACCAGAATTATGGTATTTTATGACAAACTCTTTACTTGTATTCAATAAGCCGAAATAGATAAAATTAGTTTTTTCCACATTTATTTGCAGTTTATTACTACTAAACCAGTTTCTTATGCTTTTTAAGTTATTGTTTATCTTGAACACTAACTCATTATTAGTTTCAGTCGAGTACACTATCGCTGTGTCATCCGCATAAGCTGTGATTTTGACAAATAAATTTAAATTGAAAAAATCATTAATATATATTAAAAACAATACTGGTCCAAGAATAGAACCTTGCGGTACACCACCATTCAAAACAAGCATATTACTTTCCATTTTATGTATAGCCACATATTGTTTCCTGTTTTCCAAATATGATTTAAACCAATTGAAAGCAAGTCCCCTTATTCCTATTATACTTAATTTTTGCATTAAAATTTCATGATTTATTGTGTCGAAAGCTTTTTTTAAGTCAGTAAATAAGGATAAAGTTTTCCTGTGTTCATTTACACTGTTATAGATGTTGCCGGTAAGTTGTAACATAGCATGTTCTGTACCCAATTTCTCTCTATATCCAAACTGTTTATTTGATAAGAAATTATATTTTGATAGAAATTTCATTAATCTCTCTTTCATGAGTTTTTCAATAATTTTTGAAAAGAAGGGAGTATGGAAATTGGTCTATAATTATTAAAATCCGTATTTTTACCTTTTTTGTAAATTGGCTTTACTTTAGCAATTTTTAAAGCATCTATGAACATTCCAGTAGAAAAAGATAAATTTACAATTTTTACAAAAATATGAGGTTTATATTTAAAAACAATTTTTAACATATGGGCATTTATTTCATCATAACCACATGATTTCTTATTATTCAATTGTGATATTATATTTTTAGTTCCGTTTGATCTGCTTCAAACAGAACCATTGAGTTATCACTATGGTTTACATATTTGTCAATTTCAGTATTAAAATTATTTGTAGTATATTGATACCCCTGGTTAACTTCTATGAAATGTGCATTAAATTTATTTGCTAGATCTTCATCAACATTTTTTGAAGGATATATCTCAGGTTTTTTTTCGATCCCTTTTAGGGACTATTTATTGTTGCCCATTGCTTTTTCACATCACAATTACAATTATGGAACTCTTTTAAATAATGAAGTTTTTTTGCATACCTAGTTTTATTTGTTAGTTGAGTTCTTAATGATTTATATTGCTTTTCAAGCGATTTATCAAAAGGGCGTTTTTTATATTTGTTGTATAATTTTTGCTCTTCTTTTGCTAAAATTATAATTTTATTTGTTATCCATTTGTTTTTGCTCCTCTGAGTAGGACCCAAAACATTATTGTTTTTAGTAACTTTAGTACTTACTGTTTTGGCCTCATTTATCATGTATATGAATTTATCATATAATGCATTTGCATCATCAGTTTTATCATCTTCATTGTTCCATTTATATTCTTTAATATATTTCTCGAATAAATTATAATCTATACAGCTTTTCACTAAAGGTTTAGGGTTAGAAAAAATTTCTTTCCCACTTACGCTTACAAGTATTGGATAATGATCTGTGATATCATTTTGGAAGACAGCTGTATTGTACGTATAATAATTATTCTTATCTCGTATAAATACATGATCTATACAAGTATGAGAGGATAAAGTAGATCTCGTAGCAATATTCACAAATGACTTTAAACCATTTAAAGACATTACATCAAGATAATCTGACACCTCCGAGCTGTTGCTTAATAGATTAAGATTTATATCCCCATTATTATTAGCTTATTATTTTTAATATTTTGCAAAGTACTACTAAATTCAGTTATGTATTCTTTGACGGAGTATTCATGAGAACGATATATAGCACATAAATATATACCTGTGTTACAGTCAAATAGATTAATATTCTCTGCAGTTTTCATATTTACATTACAATCATAAAAACTAAACTTCGTAACATTTGCATAAACTACAATTCCTCCTGATTTATTATATTGTCTACTCCTAAAAAATTGCTGATAACCATCAATTTTATAATTTACAACTTCATCCTTTACCCAAATTTCACTTAAGATTATAATATCAATGAGATTTCGAAATTGGTACATTAATACAAGTAAATCATTGAAATGCAATTGCAAACTTCTGATATTCACATGCAAAAGGGTATAATTTAAAAAACAATGACAAGAAAGGAATTTATTAACTTCATCAATATCTGTTAGCAAAGCACACGAATCCAGTTCGGACTGAATCTCACAGACTAAATCATCCATTTTGTTCAGTATAATCCGTTATGTTTCTTTCATTTCTTACTCTTCTAACCTTGAAGATCTGACCATTTAACTTAATGTATGTCAAAAAGTGCCGCTCAGAGGTAAAACAACCCAACACAACCTATTATGCATGAAAGTGCTTCGGATACATTCCTTTAACGATTTTAGTTCTTTACTTAATCGCTCAAGTTACAGGCTGAAACTGGTTACAGGTAAACTGGTTTTGAATATCAAAGTGTTAATCCAATATTATGGTTACGAATGATTACCTGGATGTCCTCAGTGGGAGAAAGCAACGCATCCCTCGATGGCGCGTCGAGGCTTTCGTCCCTGTCTTTGCGGGATAAAGGTGCTGATCCACCGCAGTGCCGCACTGTGTGTCAGAGTGCAGGTACAAAAAGGTTTCTTCCGGTGAATCGTATACAGCGAACTCATCCGGTGAATCGTATACAGAGAACACGCACAAATTGTTCGCGCACCCAAGCAGACAGTGCGCGAACTCGAAAGAACATTGTGCGCGCACTCTTTAATCTGGTGGATACAACGACCTTGTACGCACACAGTGTTGAAACACTCTTTAATCTGGTGGATACAACGACCTTGTACGCACACAGTATTTATGCACTCTTTCATCTGGTGGATACAACGACCTTGTACGCACACAGTATTTATGCACTCTTTCATCTGGTGGATACAACGACCTTGTACGCACACAGTATTTATGCACTCTTTAATCTGGTGGATACGACCTTGTACGCACAGTGTTTACGCACTCTTTAATCTGGTGGATACAACGACCTTGTGCACACAGTGTTTACGCATTCTTTAATCTGGTGGATACAACGACCTTGTATGCAGTGTTTACGCACTCTTTAATCTGGTGGATACAACGACCTTGTACGCACACAGTGTTGACGCACTCTTTAATCTGGTGGATACAACGACCTTGTACGCACACAGTATTTATGCACTCTTTCATCTGGTGGATACAACGACCTTGTACGCACACAGTATTTATGCACTCTTTAATCTGGTGGATACGACCTTGTACGCACAGTGTTTACGCACTCTTTAATCTGGTGGATACAACGACCTTGTACACACAGTGTTTACGCATTCTTTAATCTGGTGGATACAACGACCTTGTACGCACACAGTGTTTACGCACTCTTTAATCTGGTGGATACAACGACCTTGTACGCACACAGTGTTTACGCACTGCAGTTTAGATTCTGTCGTCGAAGCGAAAACAATTTGTGAGCTGTCTTTGTTCATTGAAGTAAATTTTTCTATTTCTATAAATATTTGTAAATGGAGTGTACCAATGAAAAGATTTGAGCGGCCCATTTTGTGCAAAAAAAGTGCCGCTCAGAGGTAAAAACATTTACGTGTTAAATTTCCCACAAATCCTTTTGAATGAATAAAATTCCTACACATATTCGCAATATTAACACAGTTACCTACTCCTATCTACCACCTAATTGTGTTCATACACCACAATACGTTGTTCAGTCATATCACTACGCCTCTACCGACTCACTCTACTTGCAAATCATAGACAGTAGTATTCCGCGATAAAAGAATCACCTGCAAAAGTGCTTCTTTTCCACATCTAATTTTAATTCCGAAAAGCCCATTTCTGATCTAAGTTAAGATATCCAAAATACACCAATATAATATGATTTGAAACACCCAAATCCCTCAATTATCTCAGTACCGTTTCCTAAATATCTACATTAAAAGAAATATTGACAATATGCAAAGTAGCATTCCACGTTCTTTAAATCAATAAACATAATTTGGTCTTGTACGATTAAATTAGATTTTTTTTAAATACAGCAATTGTAACAGAAAATACAAACTTTAAGCTACGAAAAGCTACAAGATATACGAACATAAAACTAACGTTATACAGAATGTCCGTAGATGTAATAACACAACACATGTGAATGCCAAATGAATTTGAGAATATATCAGTAATATTATAAATTTACCTTTAAAATCCTGCTTTTCAAATCTGAAGTATGTATTCGAATTGTGAAATTTTCTGTCTGTTCATCTATGCATTTGCACGTGAGTGGTCTTCAAGTGTATCCTGCTGTAAGAACTTGTTCGTGCCATCACCTCTTCTGCTTACGTAGTTGAAAATGAGCAATTCCCAACTAAACAAAAGATGGCGACACCTTCGACGACATTCGAGGCTTTTGCATCTGTCCTAAGAAATTGGTTGCTTTCATCTTCACCTATTAGCTGTTCAATTGGTCACCTTCCTCAACCATATCTAAGGCCCTGAGGTCCTTGTGACCTGGCCATTTAGCCCATTGTGTGCAAAAAATGCCTCTCAGATGTAAAACAACCCAACCTATATCTAAACAATTCATATTGGAATTTCAGTACTCAAAAAAGATGCTCATAATCTGTAGTTCCCAGGTTCGAGTCCCAGCTGGGCCAGCGTTGAGATTTATCTCCGCAAAACTCTCCCGCGCTGCCCACGGTCAGTAGGGGACACCAATGGGCTTGGAAAGGCCGCCGTCCGTCGAATGAGATGTTAAGCCGTGGCACCGTGTGCGGGAGAGCCATACCCTGTGCAAGTTAAAGAACACGCTGCATTGCTTTGAAAGCAGGTTACGATCTGTCTTCCAACAGCTGTCCAGTAGGTTCTCTCATCCTAGGGCGGGGGTGGCTCAATCGGTAGCGCGCCAGGCTCGTAATCTGCAGTTCCCTGGTTTTGAGTCCCAGCTGGGTCAGCGTTGAGATTTATCTCCGCAAAATTCCTCGCCCTGCCCACGGTCAGTAGGGGACACCAATGGGCTTGGAAAGGCCGCCGTCCGTCGAATGAGATGTTAAGCCGTGGCACCGTGTGCGGGAGCGCCATACCCTGTGCAAGTTAAAGAACACGCTGCATTGCTTTGAAAGCAGGTTACCATCTGTCTTCCAACAGCTGTCCAGTAGCTTCTCTCATCCTAGGGCGGGGGTGGCTCAATCGGTAGCGCGCCAGGCTCGTAATCTGCAGTTCCCTGGTTTTGAGTCCCAGCTGGGTCAGCGTTGAGATTTATCTCCGCAAAATTCCCCGCCCTCTCCACAGTCAGTAGGGGACACCGATAGGCTTGACACCAATTTTGAAAGCAGGTTACCATCTGTCTTCCAACAGCTGTCCAGTAGCTTCTCTCATCCTAGGGCGGGGGTGGCTCAATCGGTAGCGCGCCAGGCTCGTAATCTGCAGTTCCCTGGTTTTGAGTCCCAGCTGGGTCAGCGTTGAGATTTATCTCCGCAAAATTCCCCGCCCTCTCCACAGTCAGTAGGGGACACCGATAGGCTCAATGGCTTGGACACCAATGGGCCCAATGGATGGACCCAATGGCTTGGACACCAATGGGCTTGGAAAGGCCGCCGTCCGTCGAATGAGATGTTAAGCCGTGGCACCGTGTGCGGGAGAGCCATACCCTGTGCAAGTTAAAGAACACGCTGGATTGCCTTGAAAGCAGGCTACCATCTGTCTTCCAACAGCTGTCCAGTAGCTTCTCTCATCCTAGGGCGGGGGGTGGCTCAGTAGGTAGCGTGCCAGGCTTGTAATCTGCAGTTCCCAGGTTCGAGACCCAGCTGGGTCAGCGTAGATATTTATCTCCGCAAAATTCCCCGCCCTCTCCACAGTCAGTAGGGGACACCGATAGGATTGGAAAGGCCACCGTCCGTCGTATGGGACGTTAAGCCGTTTCCCCGGTTTTGGGAGAGCCGTACCCTGTGCACGTTAAACACGCTGGATAACCTTGACGGGAGGCTACCACCTGTCTCCCAACAGCTGTTCCAATGGGTCCTCTCTCCCAGCTTTCTCTGAGCCTTCGGGGTCCTTGTGACCTGGTCATTTAACCCATGGTATGCAAAAAAGTGCCGCTCAAACGCTCAGAGGTAGAACAACCCGACTCCTTCTCCGAGTCTTAAAAACCGGCATCATTTTAACCTTTCCAGCCCTGGAATAATTTTTAATAATTGGGAAAGACTACTCAAATCTTATTCTCAGAACCCCCACCCCCCCCTACAAACCCTGAAATAAAATACTGAGTACGTTCCTGAATCTAAGATATAATTTAAAATTTCAAAACACACCAAATATTTGAAACTTTCCCTTTCGATGCTTTTACACTTCGTGAATTTCATTCAATTTTTTTTAAACGGAGATCCCCTCCCTTCTAAATCGGATGCACTGCTTCTAAAAATAGTGCGGGGATGGCTCAGTCGGTAGCGCGCCAGGCTCGTAATCTGTAGTTCCCAGGTACACAGCGTTGAGATTTATCTCCGCAAAATTCCCCGCCCTGCCCACGGTCAGTAGGGGACACCGATGGGCTTGGAAAGGCCGCCGTCCATCGGATGGGACGTTAAGCCGTGGCCCCGTGTGCGGGAGAGCCATACCCTGTGCACGTTAAAGAACTCGCTGGATGGCCTGACGGGAGGCTACCATCTGTCTCCCAACAGCTGTTCCAGTGGGGTCCCCTCCCCCAACCTTCTCTGAGCCTTCGGGATCCATGTGACCTGGCCATTTAGCCCATGGTGTGCAAAAAAGTGCCGCTCAGAGGTAAAACAATCCAATCTTGTAAAAATAAAACGCTGTTTCAGAGGTGAACAGTCGCATAGATGCATAAAAAATAGACGAAATTATGCATAAAAGTTTAGGCAATTAATTTCTTTAAAATTAAACTAATATTTATTTATTCTAAATCGCATGAAATTATTTATTCACTATGACTGTATGAAAACAGTTATAAATATTTAAAAACTGATTATAAAATTTAAAAAATTACAGCTTCCACTTGAATTTTAATAAAAAAAAAGAGAAGTACAGTCTCTCAAAAAAGTATCCGAACACTATGGTTGATTACAGAATTCAGAAAAAAATATCTGGCAGCGATTTTTTTAGAAATTAGTGATCTGGCAACCTTCGTGTCACGTGATTACAAATTCAGGAAAAATATCTGGAGCGTGTACAGCAACTGTACACGCTCCAGTTACCGTTCACAGCAAATTGGAGCGTGTGCAGTTACTGCGCACTCTCCAGTTTGCTGTGAACGGTAACTGCACACGCGCAATATTTCCGTGAGTGAGCCCACACGATCTAGTAATAAAATAATATGACCACCTACAGTCGCTCAAAAAAGTATCCGAACACTATGGTTGATTACAGAATTCAGAAAATATATCTGGCAGCGATTTTTTTAGAAATACCTGATCTGGCAACCTTCGTGTCACGTGACACAAAGGTTGCCAGATCACTAATTTCTAAAAAAATCGTTGCCAGATATTTTTCCTGAATTCTGTAATCAACCATAGTGTTCGGATTCTTTTTTGAGCGACTGTACTAAATAAACAGCTGTATATTTAATCTGTTTGTATTTTCACTGTGCAGGAGTTTAGAAAAGACGTTACAAAAACCGGAGAACTTCAGATTATGATTCTGGATCGCTACCGAATCAGCCATCCTGTATCTTTAGCATCACAACACTAATAATGAAAAACTACACATGATGGCAAATTTAAATTTTGTGATAAATATAACCACGTTTTGCTACTTGATTTTAATTTTGGTTAGCCTGCAGTTCACGGTGACAACATGACGACTCGGAGATTTTTGCAGAATTAAACTGCCAAATATTTTTTAACAGTAAATTATGATTAAAATTATTTATTTTTGTTGGCTTTTTTTCATATGCGGAACACAAAATAATTGTGTCCAATGAAATTATAGATCTTTCGGAGATTTTTTCCTTTAATGCGGAATGAAAATTTGTGTAGCGATATGCTCTACCTGGTTGGGTTGTTTTGCCTCTGAGCGGCACTTTTTTGCACACCATGGGCTAAATGGCCAGGTCACATGGACCCCGAAGGCTCAGAGAAGGTTGGGGGAGGGGACCCACTGGAATAGCTGTTGGGAGACAGATGGTAGCCTCCCGTCAAGGCCATCCAGCGTGTTCTTTAACGTGCACAGGGTATGTCTCTCCCGCACATCGGGGCCACGGCTTAACGTCCCATCCGACGGACGGCGGCCTTTCCAAGCCCATCGGTGTCCACTACTGACCGTGGGCAGGGCGGGAAATTTGCGGAGATAAATCTCAACGCTGACCCAGCTGGGACTCGAACCTGGGAACTACAGATTACGAGCCTGGCGTGCTACCGACTGAGCCACCCCCATATGCTCTACTGAAAATGACACTAATAAAATGATAAATGATTTCGAATAAAAACATCACTTTTTTATCAACCGCTGAAATAATTTTTCTTTAACATCACAAATGTTACTTACGTTAACAATTTCTCTAGGAAGCAAGTTAAATAGGTAGGAAATTTGATATTCGTCAGTAAAATTATAAAATTTTGGTTGTTAAAAGCTTTTATTGTACTTAGCCTTTATTCTATTAAACTTATTGTGGCAAATATTTCGCCTATAGGTATTACTAAAGAAATCATTGATAACACAAACAAACACATATAAACTTTCAATAGGTAAGGTTTTGAACAAACTAAATATATCATCTTTTGTTGTAAGGGAACCGCGGAAACTGCAATATTGCCCTAATTTTTTAAATATTTCGGTAGGTTTTTTTTAACCTAGCACGAAAAAAAGAAATAATCTCTGAGCAAGATTCGAATTATCTTAGCTAGTCTTACTGGTTGAAATACTGAATGTGAAGCATAGCTTTCGTGTGGTGCCATCTATTGGAATATATTAGATTTAAATTCTTTATATTTAAATTATCATCAACTGCCAATGACAAATTATCAAATTGCGTTGTTACTGATCAAAAGGAACTGGGTTCGATCCCCAGATATGGTGTGAATGTTTTAGACATTGAGTTTCTCTTAGGTCACGATTCTCTCATAGATTTTTTATATTTAAAATTAGTAAATTAATTTAGTACCCCTTTCCTCACAGATCTTCTACTATGGCATATAAACTGACAGGCTCCTGTCAGACCTCTGTGGCAAGCAGCTACTTGAGGTATTTTTTTTGTCGTATTAAATTGACAAGCTCCTGTGAGACACCTCAGTAGAAAGCAGATGCTTGAGTTGTTTTACCTCTAAGTGTCACATCTTTTGCAAACAATGGGCTAAATGACCGTGTCACAAGGACCCCGAGGGCTAAGAAAAGGTTGGGTAGAGCGACCCACTTAGTGTTACCAGCTGCCACTGTTCTAAAAGGAGGTAAAAAAAGGTAGAAATGGAGGACAAAGGAGCACATATTTTCAATGTGTGAAATAAAACACGTTTTTTCCTACTAAGATTTCTCCTGATTTCAGGTACCTACTAACAGCTCAGCCAGAAAAAGACATAATTCTAATTATTCAGTACACTTCAAAATATATGATTTGCCGACTTTTATTTATACGTTGACAAGCAATCAAGACCTACTTGCCTTTAAGTGACATAGCGGTTAGTAACTATCTACCACACTGTCCAAGAAAACAAACTCTGCGTGTTTCTGTAAACTGTGGTAGTGGTCAACAGTGAATTGGAAAATTTTTGGGTTTTCTGTATATATCAATCTCTTGTATGATAAGAAGAATTGTAAACTAGGAGAAATTCCTTCGCTGTCTTTTTATGTTGCAAATAAAAAAACAAAAGTGCTTTTGGGTTGGGTTGTTTTACCTCTGAGCGGCACTTTTTTGCACACCACGGGCTAAATGGCCAGGTCACAAGGACCCCGAAGGCTCAGAGAAGGTTGGGGGAGGGGACCCACTGGAACAGCTGTTGGGAGACAGATGGTAGCCTCCCGTCAAGGCCATCCAGCGTGTTCTTTAACGTGCACAGGGTATGGCTCTCCCGCACACGGGGCCACGGCTTAACATCCCATCCGACGGACGGCGGCCTTCTCCAAGCCCATCGGTGTCCCCTACAGACCGTGGGCAAGGCGGGGAATTTTGCGGTGGCAAATCTCAACGCTGACCCAGCTGGGACTCGAACCTGGGAACTAGAGATTAACGAGCCTGGCGCGCTACCGACTGAGCCACCCCCGCCCCAACAAAAGTGCTATCAACTTTCATATTCCAACTGTCGGAAGCAACGGAAACAAAATTTTTATGCAATTTTCTAAAGCACACGTTTATCTCAATCTAGCGTGTTTATTGCACATATTGATATCACAGAAAATAGTAACTTTTACATTAACAGAATTAATTTAGCATTCACGATTTGCATTTACAGTAAATTGTTTCACGATTAACAATAATAAGAGTGCCTTTAATTTTAATTTAAAACATGTTTTGGGTTTATGTTAAAAAGAGGACATTTTATGTTTTTTCAAAATCTGGGAGGACACGAGATGAAAAACGGAAACATGTCCTCCGTTTGGAGAACATATGGTAAACCTAGACCCACTGGACAGCTGTTAGGAGACAGATGATAGTCCTGCCAAGGCCATCCAACGTATTCTTTAAAGTGCGCAGAGTATGGTTCTTTTGTATACGGGGCAACGAATTAATGTCCCATCCGATGGACAGCGGCCTTCCAAGCCAATCGGTGTCTCCTACTCACCGGGTTGGGTTGTTTTACCTCTGAGCGGCACTTTTTTGCACACCATGGGCTAAATGGCCAGGTCACATGGACCCCGAAGGCTCAGTAGAAGGTTGGGGAAGGGGACCCACTGGAACAGCTGTTGGGAGACAGATGGTAGCCTCCCGTCAAGGCTATCCAGCGTGTTCTTTAACATGCACAGTGTATGGCTCTCCCGCACACGGGGCCACGGCTTAACGTCCCATCCGAAGGACGGCTGCCTTTCCAAGCCCATCGGTGTCCCCTACTGACCGTGGGCACGGCGGGGAATTTTGCGGAGATAAATCTCAACGCTGTCCCAGTTGGGACTCGAACCTGGGAACTACAGATTACGAGCCTGGCGCGCTACCGACTGAGCCCCCCTACTCACCGGACAGAGCGGGGAGTTTTGCGGAAATAAAACTCAACTTTGGCCCAGCTTTGCTAGTTCTCTATGGCGTATAAGCCGAAAGGTTTATCTGAGATCTCTGTGGTAAACAGTTGCTTGATGAGGGTATTTATTTCCTTTTTTTAAGAGGGCTTATCAAAAACTATTCTTACTGAAATAGTCGGTTACGTCTGTCATTTATATGCAACATCGTCACGGTAACCAAAAATAATCGTCAAAGGTAAAAAATTCTCAGTCACTGGAATGAAATTATTTCTAAACTAGACACAACTTTATGGCAGCATGATATTGCATACTTTCTGCAGCAGACATAACACAACAACGCTGTTTCAATTGCAAATGGACTGTGGAATTTCCGCGTATCAATTATATAGATGGCACCACATGAGGATTTTGGAATTCTATCTGTTGTTAGCCACTTATTTCCGCTATTTTTATCATCATAGCGTAATTATCATTTAACAAAAACCCAATTCACTCCTAGCTCTCGCTTAAATCAGAAGTGTGGGTGAAAATTACTGCAAAGGGGTGTAATACGAGGTGATTCAATCTGGTTTTTTGATATTGACAGGTAAGGCCGTTTCCAATTAATATCTATAATATACTGTGCTGCAATATAAGTATTTTCCCAGCAGTATTGTAGAATTTTGTAATAAAAGTAAAATACATTTTCTCTGCTGGTAATACTAGCAATTTAAGTGGTAAGTAAATGTGCTTTAAGCAAAGTTCATCTGATCAATAAGTTGTTTGTATTTAATAGTCCTGTGTTAACTTTATATAACTTTCAACTTACTGTACCTTGTTTTTTTAACTTGTTTGCAATAAACAGAAACTGGATAGAAAAATGGGAATAAAGGAGTAGATAAATTTAAATTGTTTTACCTCTGAGCGGCACTTTTTTGCACACCATGGTCTAAATGGCCAGGCCACAAGGACCCCGAAGGCTCAGAGAAGGTTGGGGGAGGGGACCCACTGGAACAGCTGTTGGGAGACAGATGGTAGCCTCCCGTCAAGGCCATCCAGCGTGTTGTTTAACGTGCACAGGGTATGGCTCTCCCGCACACGGCGCCACGGCTTAACGTCCCATCCGACGGACGGCGGTCTTTCCAAGCCCATCGGTGTCCCCTACTGACCGTGGGCAGGGCGGGAATTTTGCGGAGATAAATCTCAACGCTGACCCAGCTGGGACTCGAACTGGGAACTACAGATTACGAGCCTGCTACCGACTGAGCCACCCTCGCCCCTGCCGGAAGTTAAGAAATGGATTCAAAATTTCACATCTGTCAAAAATTTGTTCTCTCTTAGGAGTTACAATTAGGTAATTTATTTTTGAGAGAACGTTTTAATTGCTTCCATTGATTTTAGTTGAATAATTTCGTTTATAAGTGCTTGCTAGTGTTATGCCACCTTTTGCAGTAAATTATAATAACGTATATAGTTCTGAATTCATGTGAGAGTGTGCGGTTGCGGTTTTTATATTTTCCATAAAGTTATGGAACTAAATACAATGCAACTCCAGATTAGAGAATTTCCAACTTATGTCATTCATTCATTCATTAAACGTTACATATATATGGGAGCTCCTTTTTCAGACTTCACAATTAGAAAATTTTTATGTTTTTCTATCTATAGAAAAAATCCATTTTTTTTTTCTCTATTTTTAGAATTTTTAGATTTTTTTTTCTTTTATAGATTTCTTTTTTTTAAATTAGGAAAACTATTTTTTTTTGGTTTTATTTTTATTCTTTTTTTTATTATTTTTTAATTCCTCCTTTTTTCTTTAAGTGTGGAATTTATTTTTTTTGGATATTTCTTCTTTCCTTTTTATATCAATTTTTTTTTCCATTTTTGTTTTTTATACTATTTTTATATATATATTTTTGATATTAAGTTCCAATAGTGTGTCCTCTTCAGGAACTCCAAAATCAATGTATATGCTTTTAATCTTATCTTTTCCAGAGGATGATTTAAAATTAAGTCCAATCTTAGTTCCCCTAGACCAATATTAATTAGTTTATCAAAAAAGATCTTTTTAAATGATTCATATTTTATACAGTTTAATCCAACTTATGTCAATGGGAATGTGACTTAAAATCTTTATAAATTTAATGGGAAAATGTAACTGAAAATAAAGTAAAGATCATAATCAAAACTGTTTAAATCTCGATTTTAAACAATATTCGTTCGGTATTTAAAGAGTTATGGAAACTTGAATGTTTCACAACAGTAGTGCTTCCTAAGAATTTATGTTAGAAATTAAATGACACTAAACAAAACTATTGTTCCAAACCGTTTAAAAAAATATATACATCTTAGAAGTTTGCTTAAAGATAATTTCAGTATTATATAATTATGAGAGATTATTTTAAAACAAGATAATGTTAAATATTACAGTTTCAATAACTCTTCAAATACTAAACAAATATTGAAAAAAATCGAGATTTAAACGGATTTGATTATGATCTTTAATTAATCTTCAGTCATATTTTCCCACTAAATGCATAATTTAGCAGTTATAGAGCTTCGAAATTGGATCCCCAGTGGCATAACATGGAAATATTTTATGGGGGCAGTGTATTTGAATATTTAGAATAAAAAATATGACTTAAAACTGCATACAGATAATTTATTTTTGATCAACAGATGGCAGCACGTAAATTGTTTGGTTTCAAACCAGTAAAAATGGAATTAAATGTTGGAAATTTCATAATTCTTTCACTAGTAAAGTTCTACGCCATTTTTAAGACCATGATGTGTCACGTCATGACTTTATGTTCGTGTGGCATTTTTAAGATCATGATGTGTCGGTTGTTCATGTGCCATTTCTGCAGATCACATTGTGTAATGTGTTTAAGTGCCATTTCTATAGGTCATAGTGTATCATATGTTCATGTGCCAATTTCAAGATAATAATGTGCATGTGTTCTTGTGCAATTTCAGCATCATATTGTGCCATGTGTTCATATGGCATTTTTAGGGTCAGAGTATGTAAAATAGCAGTAAAAATTCTACATGTATTCATGTGGAATTTTTAGGGTTATAAATGTTCCACGTGTTCTTGTGCAATTTCAGCATCATATTGCGCCATGTGTTCATGTAGTATTCTTAGGGTAATAGTGTGGCACGTGTTCATGTGCAATTTTAGGTTACAATGTGCACATGGTCATGTGTTATTTTTAAGTTCATATGAATCACTTGTTCATGGCATTTCTGAAGGTCACTGTGCCACATGTTCCTGTGCCATTTCTTCAGGTCATAGAGTGCCACATGTTCTTATGTAATTTTCAGCATCATATTGTACAATGGGGCGGGGGTGGCTCAGTCGGTAGCGCGCCAGGCTCGTAATCTGTAGTTCCCAGGTTCGAGTCCCAGCTGGGTCAGCGTTGAGATTTATCTCCGCAAAAATTCCCCGCCCTGCCCACGGTCAGTAGAGGACACCGATGGGCTTGGAAAGGTCGCCGTCCGATGGATGGGTCGTTAAGCCGTGTGCGGGAGAGCCATACCCTGTGCAAGTTAAAAAACACGCTGGATGGCCTTGACGGGAGGCTACCATCTGTCTCCCAACAGCTTTTCCAGTGGGTCCCCTCCCCCAACCTTCTCTTAGCCTTCGGGGTCCATGTGACCTGGCCATTTTGCCTATGGTGTACAAAAAAGTGCCGCTCAGAGGTAAAACAACCGAACCCAAATATTGTACCATGTGTTCATGTACAATTTCTAAGGGTCATAGTATGTCACATATTCATGTGCCATTTCTTAGGGTCACAATGGACCATGTGTTCATGTGGCAGTTTTAAGTTCATAATGTGTCACATGTTCATGTGCCCGTTTTTAGTGTCTCAGCTTGAGCCATTTTTAGGGTCATGATGTTCCATGTGTCACCACTAGTGTAGATAAAAAGCTACGTATCTTTGTGCAAAATTTTTAAAATCAGAATTTAAAACTTTCGAAATTTAAAAGAGTAAATAAAAATTAATAAAAATTAAAATCAATATTAACTTTAAAATCTCTGTTTCCAAGATAAAGGCTTTGGGTTGGGTTGTTTTACCTCTGAGCGGCACTTTTTTGCACACCATGGGCTAAATGGCCAAGTCACATGAACCCCGAAGGCTCAGAGGAGGTTGGGGGAGGGGACCCACTGGAACAGCTGTTGGGAGACAGCTGGTAGCCTCCCGTCAAGGCCATCCAGCGTGTTCTTTAACGTGCACAGGGTATGGCTCTCCCGCACACGGGGCCACGGCTTAACGTCCAATCCGACGGACGGCGGCCTTTCCAAGCCCATCGGTGTCCCCTACTGACCGTGGGCAAGGCGGGAAATTTTGCGGAGCTAAATCTCAACGCTGACCCAGCTGGGACACTAACCTGGGAACTACAGATTACGAGCCTGGCGCGCTACCGACTGAGCCACCCCCGCCCCCAAGATAAAGGCTCCATAATTTTAGGAGCTTAGGTTGTCTCAACCGGTTGCATTCCAAGCTCGTAATCTGCTTGACCGATTGGTCCCGAATTTGATGCGGCGGTCCCATTTTGATTTGATATTCTAAAACTGGCACATGAACACGTGTCACATTACGACCCAAAAATGGCACATGAACACGTGCTACATTACGACCCTAAAACTGGCAGATGAACAAGTGGCATATCATGACTCTAAAATGACACATGAACACATATTACATTATGACCCTAAAACTTGCACGTGAACACAAGTACATTATGACCCTAAAATGACACATGAACACGTGGTACATTATGACCCTGAAACTGGCACATGAACATGTGGCACACTGTGATCCAAAAAACTAAACATAAACACGTGACACATCATCACCCTAAAACACACATGAACACTTAGTACATCATGACCCTAAAAATAGCACATGAACACGTGGCACATCACGAGCCTAAAAATGGCACATGATATAAAATGGCACATGAACACGTTATATTATGACCCTAAAACTAACACATGAGCACACGACACATTATGACCCTAAAAACAACACATGAACACTTCGGGGTTCATGGTACATTATGACCCTGAAAATCACACATGAACACGTGGCACACTATGATCCGAAAAACTGAACATGAACACGTGACACATCATGACACTAAAACTATGATTTTAACACATAGTACATCATGACCTTTAAACTCACATGAATATTTGGTACATCATGACCCTAAAAATGATACAAGAACACGTGGTACATTATAACCCTAAAAATGACGCATGGATACAAGGCACGTCATGAAAATTGTTGAAATATTCCTCGAAATGAGTTCCAGCTGGGTCAGCGTCGAGATTTATCTCCGCAAAATTCCCCGCCCTGCCCACGGTCAGTAGGGGACACCGATGGGCTTGGAAAGGCCGCCGTCCGTCGGATGGGACGTTAAGCCGTGGCCCCGTGTGCGGGAGAGCCATACCCTGTGCACGTTAAAGAACACGCTGGATGGCCTTGACGCGAGGATACCATCTGTCTCCCAACAGCTGTTCCAGTGGGTTTCCTCCCCCAACCTTCTCTGCGCCTTCGGGGTCCATGTGACCTGGCCATTTAGCCCATGGGGGAAAGGAACCGCTCAGAGGTAAAACAACCCAACCCAAATCCTCGAAATGATAAAGGTGATTTAAATAATGATATTTCCATTTAACATTACTGAAAAGAATACAGATTATTCCCGAACAGAAAATAGCGTGGGATTTTGTATCTCTGACATTCTGCAGCCATCATTGAAACGTGGGTGTCTTATGCGCGTGGCATTTCCGAAAGGTTGAAGGTGAGGGAAAACAGTAAGTTTTAAAGAATATTGCAGGTAATTAAGTGGAGCTATGCTAGTCATGGAAATTATGCCAACATCGTGAACAGATTTCTCCGACGAAATATAAGTTGGAAGTTAGGAGATGATTTTATACATATTTTAGAAACTTTGTTTGTTTAATACGGATGTCCACAGGCATTTTATTGACAATTCGAAAACATTAAAAAAAAACTAGCTGTACAATTTTAAAGAAATAATCTGCTAAAATAAAACTGGTAGCATTAGTTTTTTTTAAAAAAAGGTAACAAATTTTAAAATATTTAAAAATATTTTAATGTAATCGTAATTAATAAATTATTTTATTATACGTAATTTCAAAATAAGCAGTTTTTAATGTAATCAAATTTGTCTAGATTTGAATAAATTTAGACAAATTAAATTGCTTATATTTTTTATACATTTCTAATTTCTTTTTTTCAACGGCTATTCAGGACAGATGTATCTTGATGTCTTTCATTTTGCACACCAAGGAAAGTCAGTTAAATCTGCGTTTTTTAGGGAAAGTTTAGGTCTGTTAAACCCTCTATTCCCGTACAAAATGAAATTATTGATTTTTTTAACAGCATAAATATAAAAATAATTAGGGGGAAAATAAGTTCTAGGCAAGAAAAATGAAGAAAAGATTTAGGAGGAGAGAAAAGAAGTGAAGTTGTCCCGATTGATTGGGTGAAGTTGTCCTTGGAGAATAAGGGGCGGGGGTAGCTCAGTCGGTAGCGCGCCAGGCTCATAATCTGTAGTTCCCAGGTTCGAGTCCCACTGGGTCAGCGTTGAAATTTATCTCCGCAAAATTCCCCGCCCTGCCCACGGTCAGTAGGGGACACCGATGGGCTTGGAAAGGCCGCCGTCCGTCGGATGGGACGTTAAGCCGTGGTCAGTGTGCGGGAGAGTCATACCCTGTGCACGTTAAAGAACACGCTGGATGGCCTTGACGCGAGGCTACCATCTGTCTCCTAACAGCTGTTCCAGTGGGTCCCCTCCCCCAACCTTCTCTGAGCCTTCGGGGTCCATGTGACCTGGCCATTTAGCCCATGATGTGCAAAAAAGTGCTGCTCAGAGGTAAAACAACCCAACCCTTGGAGAATAAGAAAAATAAATGCCTGCCTTTCGGCTAGCCAGCTTGAAGTTCTCTTTCCACATATCGGTCTACATTGCTTAGTTGTAATTTTTAGTAAATAATTTAATGTTTGCACACCAAGGAATTTAGATATTATTAATTTTAAAAATTCTGCAAAATAAACTTACTACGGCTTTTTCAGCTATCGTGGCATGGACTCCTGAACGGGATAAAATACTTATTGAATAACTTTACGCTAAGCCAAGGGTTGGGTTGTTTTACCTCTGAGCGGCACTTTTTTTGCACACCATGGGTTAAATGGCCAGGTCACATGGACCCCGAGGGCCCAGGGAAGGTTGGGTGAGGGGACCCACTGGAACAGCTGTTGGGAGACAGATGGTAGCCTCCGGTCAAGGCCATCCAGCGTGTTCTTTAACGTGCACAGGGTATGGCTCTCCCGCAAACGGAGCCACGGCTTAACGTCCCATCCGACGGACGGCGGCCTCTCCAAGCCCATCGGTGTCCCTTACTGACCGTGGGTAGGGCGGGGAATTTTGCGGAGATAAATCTCAACGCTGACCCAGCTGGGACTCGAACCTGGGAACTACAGATTACGAGCCTGGCGCGCTACCGACTGAGCCACCCCCGCCCCACTGCGCTTCTCCTCCTTAGACCTTCTTTGTCCTAGCTGTGCCGCCAAGTAGAGCAAGTGAGCAGCTCAGTCAGTATCGCGCAAAGTTCGTAATCTGCAGTTCCTAGGTTCGAGTCCCAGATGAGTCAGCATTGAGATTTATCTTCACAAAACTCTCTGCCCTACTCACGGTCAGTAGGGGTCACAGATGGGCTTGGAAATGCCTTCCGTCGGATGGGACTTTAAGCCATGGGCCCGTGTGCGGGAGAGCCATACCCTGTGCTCATTAAAGAACACGCTGGATGGCCTTGACGGAAGGCTGTCTCCAAACAGCTGTTCCAGTGGGTCCCCTACCCCAAATTTCTCTGAACCTTTGGATTCCTTGCGACCTGGCCATTTGGGGGTGGCTCAGTCGGTAGCGCGCCAGGCTCGTAATCTGTAGTTCCCAGGTTCGAGTCCCAGCTGGGTCAGCGTTGAGATTTATTTCCGCAAAAATTCCCCGTCCTGCCCACGGTCAGTAGGGGACACCGCTGGGCTTGGAAAGGCCGCCGTCCGTCGGATGGGACGTTAAGCCGTGGCCCCGTGTGCGGGAGAGCTATACCCTGTGCACGTTAAAGAACACGCTGGATGGCCTTGACGGGAGGCTACAATCTGCCTCCCAACAGCTGTTCCAGTGGGTCCCCTCCCCCAACCTTCTCTGAGCTTTCGGGGTCCTTGTGACCTGGCCATTTAGCCCATGGTGTGCAAAAAAGTGCCGCTCAGAGGTAAAACAACCCAACGACCTGGCCATTTAGCCCATTGTATACAAAAAAGTGCCCCTCAGAGGTAAAACAACCGAACAACCTAACCGAATCCGCCAAGTTTCAAATTGATTTTTGAAAAACTCGACTTAGTTTCATCACATTGTACTTCAATAAATACTAAAGACAGTATTCTAATACATTTTATCGAAGTTTTTTTCATTTCATTTATGAGTTAAAGTATTTCATTTTTTATATAGTAGCAGTAGCATGAAATTTTTCATATATAGCAGATTTCGGTTCGTACATTTTCCTATCGCTTTAATTATAGGTTCAAATTACTATTATTATTTTTTTGTTTAATCGAAAGTATTTCATTTATTTCAGTCTAGTTCAAGTCAAATCGGAGGCTTCGCACAGGCTTAAGTGGCGCCGCACTGGGGTATATTGCCGAAGCTGAAGGTGGCAAATTGCTGTGTATGCACAGAACCAACTGTAAGGGGTGATTGCACATGCGCAGGGCAATCATTTTAGCTCACTGTAGCCTCCTCTAGCTATACTTTGCCTTACTCTTGAATATTTAATGTGATTTAATTAGTGTTTCAAACTGTCTAACACCCATAACTATTTGCATACAGTGGTAGCTGACCCTAAAGTTATTCAATAGGAGTGCAATTTACGATAGCTGGAGGAGCTGCTGTATGTTTTTTAGTACTTTTACAGAATTTTTGAAATTAATATGTAAATTAATACATTTAATCATCTTGCGAACATGTAAGTCAATATATGTTTCAGTTTTCTTTCCTGGAACATAATCGATGTATATAGGTGTCTGCACCTTGTTCTCATACTAAAGTTCTTTTTTTATATTGTTAGAAGTACGTGCTGCCATCTGTTGACGGTTTATAGAAGTAAGAAACTCGTATATTATTTTATTGAAAATATCTATAATTCTATAAAATGTAAATGTATAAAACATGTTATCGTGCAGTGACACTTAAATCACAATTTATTATAATACACCAAATATTGTAGAGTGTTTAAAATATTAAAATTTTCTTCTTAAAATTATTTTTCTTAATAAAGTTCTTTACAAAATAGGACTTTATTAAGTAAAATAATTTTAATTATTCCTTGTTATTTTCTCTCCAAACGAAGAGAAAATTATAAATTAAATAGGTCTATGATCGGCTTTGGGGGGGGGGGGCAACCCTCTTAAGGCCGAGAGGTAGTTCATTACTTCCTTTTGAAATCACTGAAATTGAACTTTATTTTTATAAGATTGCAAAATTTCAGATTTTAAATTTCCAAATAGAAGATGTCTCATAAAAGAAAATATTTTCGAAATGCGCAATTTTCAGTCCTTGTGTACGTAAAATCAATCACGAGGTGTGAACCTTGCTCGGCAGTGAAAAAATAACTCAGGGAACTCGCTCCTCTCCCTGGCTAGTTGGCTTCACTGAAATGCATGAATTTACCAAGTTTAGATGGCACTGCAATCGAAAATTATGCCTATAGAAATTGGTTCTCTTCCTTGGGGGAAGGGTATCCACTGGACAGCTGTTGAGAGATAGATGGTAGCCTCCCGTCAAGGCCATCCAGCGTGTTCTTTAAAGTACACAGGTTATGACTCCCAGCACACGGGCGTAACATCCCATTCGATGGACGGTGGCCTCTCCAAGCCAATTGGGGGGCGGGGGTGGCTCAGTCGGTAGCGCGCCAGGCTCGTAATCTGTAGTTCCCAGGTTCGAGTCCCCGCTGGGTCAGCGTTGAGATTTATCTCCGCAAAATTCCCCACCCTGCCCACGGTCAGTAGGGGACACCGATGGGCTTGGAAAGGCCGCCGTCCGTCGGATGGGACGTTAAGCCGTGGTCCCGTGAGCGGGAGAGTCATACCCTGTGCACGTTAAAGAACACGCTGGATGGCCTTGACGGGAGGCTACCATCTGCCTCCCAACAGCTGTTCCAGTGGGTCCCCTCCCCCAACCTTCTTTGAGCCTTCGGGGTCCATGTGACCTGGCCATTTAGCTCATGTTGTGCAAAAAAGTGCCGCTCAGAGGTAAAACAAACAACCCAACCCAAGCCAATTGGTGTCAATTACTGACAAAGGCCAGGTGGGGATTTTTGTGGAAATAAATCTCAACACTGGTCCAGGTGGGAACTGAACCTGAGAACTCCAGATTACGAGTTTCGCATGCTCCCGAGTGAGCCACCCTTGCTTCCAAATTCATAACGTTTTCACCATAAATTCCCATGAGCTGGTAATGAATTTCTGCCGCGACATCTTTCTTGCATTCAAATACTGAATTATAGCATGGATTTTAGTGTTTATACCTCTGTCCCACTCGAATATGTTCACGTTCAACTGATTCCTATTCACAATAGATAATAGATGGTGACAAAATCGACATGCAGTGTTATATCAACAACCTTGATATAAAGATTACATTTTTTGTAAACTGACTTTCTGAATGACACTCGTACATATAAACATAATGCAATAGAAAGTGGAGTGCTATAGAAGAAAATACACACATCAAATATTCTCAATTTCTGCTATATTAACCATTTCCTACCGCTTTAATTATAAATTAAAATTACTAATTTAAAATATTTCTGTTCAAACCACTATATCTTAAACCAATTTTTAAAGTTCTAGTCCGTGCCCAAAGGGTACATATGATATACAGTAATAAAGTATCACTGAAAATTGTCATGTAGACTAAGAAACACTTGAAATAACTAGTTCCACGGGTTGGAATCCCAAATTTACCTGCTTTCGGATTTATCCCTGTTAACCCTTTACCCTGTCCTTGGTGAGAAACTTGACAACTTTGTGCTTAGAAAAGCTGCCCTCCGTCGGATGGGACGTTAAACGGTGGCTTCGTATGGAGGACAGTCATACCAAACACTCTTGATGGGATTAAACCATCTGCCTCCTAACAGTTGCCAGCGGATCCATTTCCATAACTTTCTCTGAACCCTTGGAGTCATTGGGATGTGGAATTTAGCCCTTTGCTTTAAAAAATGTGCCGCTTAGATATAATACAGTCTACAACTTATGCACATTAAAAAACATGCTGGATGGCCTGGGCCGGAGGCTATCATCTGTCTCCTAACAGCTGTCCAGTGGGTCCCCTTCCCCAACTTCTCTGAGCTCTTGGGGCTCCTTATGACCTTGCCATTTATCCCGATGTGTTCACAAAAGTGTTTCTAGGAGATAAAACAAAAGAATAACTTTTTCAGAAGCTATTTCAGCGTTTTGAACTTGATTTTCGAAACAAATCTTTAAACGTGAATAATATTTCATTCAAGCTATCTTTGTGTGATGTATTTAGAAAAGAACAACTCGAGCAATTAGATTTTTGCTTTCAAACAAGAATCAACGATTCTTGTTTAAAAGACAGCTGGAAGATTAAATGATTTAATCTTCCAGCTGTTTGAATATTTTGTTAACAACGGGGCTAGCATAATAATGAATTAACAACGCCTACATCAGTAGATATTTGTGTTGTTTCACTTCTGAGCGCAGGGCCGTGCCGTGCTATGATGCAGAGAGGCGGCCGCATCAGGCGGCACCGTAAGGGGGCGGCATAAGCAGCGAAATCAAAATACATTTTGAACCATTTAATAATTAAAAAATCTTTACGCAACGCTTTTCTATATTGGTCTATGTTATTCCGATATTGAAGTATACGATTTATGATTTATCGTACGCCTCTGCCTCGCGCTTTCGGTACCCTATGATCTCGGTTTCTGGTGCAAGTGCATTGTTGGTGAGCGCTCGCCGAAAGACTTTTGATCTGACAGCGCGAAGTTATTATTTTTGTTTGTAATATACCGCGCGGCCGCTCCTAAAAGCTGAGGCGGCAATTATCACAGAAGACAATTGCACGTGTTACGTGTTGATAGTTCTGCTTTGAGCTTACAATTATTGACAATATTTGATTTTAATGTTAGTTTGTCATGAGAAGTGGCAAGTGGCTGCGCTGTATTTAAATCAGTAAATCAGATATATAATATATCTGTATCAGTATAATATTTGTGCATTTATGCTAATTCAGTTTTTGTGTTTAAAAAGTAGATCAGGTAAGAGAATTATTGTTTTTTACAGCAATGTAGTTACTTATTATCACTGAAAATGATTATGTTATGACAATAGGGACTTGAAATAAAAAGTAGCATTTGCATGGACTGGGTATATCTCAGGTGCGAAACGTGGGCCTCTGTGTGATAGATAGAAAGTTATTTAGGTAATATTGGGCTACTTTTGCGTTCTGTGTGTGATAGAGAGAGAGTTGCTTAGGAAATATTTGCATTTGCCTACTTTTGCGTTCGTTATTTATTGCTGTATTTTTACCAAATTCATATACGTTGAAGTGGAGACAATACAATAACAAGTTAAAGAAAGGCATTTGTCAAAACGGCTGCTAGCCGTCAATTTGACAGATATTCGTTATCTATTTATTATGTTCTGTTACTTACAAATCTTACTAGCTTTGCAACTCATTTCTATCGTTATTTTATCTACCCTATTTTAATAGCTTGATAAGCATCATCATATTTAATAATTTTCAATGACCCCCCCCCCCCCCCGGTTGCATTTTTGCGAAGGACTGTGAATTTTTATTTAATATTTTTATTACAGTATGGAACAGAAAAGGAAAGAATTGTCTGTAAGTCAATATAAAAAGAAACGCTTAAAGAAAGAGGAACAAGGAAGAAAGCTAAGCTTTGTTATGAAGGAATTCTTAGTACAAAAGTCCTGTTTAGATGAGTCGTCCACATCCACATCAACAGCTACTGCTTTGGATTTGGCAAATAAAAACTCAGTGCCGTCCCAATCACTTCCAGAAGAAGTTGTTGAAGAGAGCCAAAAAATAACACCATCAGAAGTTCATCAAGAGCCGGGTAGCAGTGGCAGCCAGCAGATATTAAACGAAATTCCTTCTGATCCTGCATTATGGAATGCTTTCTGCATGTCATCTGAAACTCCTCAAATACTGGTTGAGAGGGGTCCACATCAAATTAAAGAATTCGAGTTTCCTATTAATAAAGGAAGGCGTAGATTTTTGCCCTCGCATTATTTGAAAGTGTTGAGCAATAGTGAAGTCGTTGAGAGAAGTTGGTTGATTTACTCTGTTACAAATGATGCCGTTTTTTGCTTTTGTTGTATATTATTTGATAATTCGTCTGCTATATGACTGGCCCAAAAAAGGTTATTCTGACTGGGGAAATCTTATGAGCCCTCACAATGCACGAAAAGTCTGTAAATCACAGAAATGCTTTTAGAGCATGGAAAGAATTGGACATTCGATTAAAGCAGAAAAAAACTATTGACGCTGAATATCAACGAAATATGGATATGGAAATTCAGCATTGGAGAGGAGTTCTAAAAAGAATTATGTGAATAATTAGACTATTGGCCTCACAATGCTTAGCTTTTCGTGGAACAACTGAACATTTGTTTCAGCCTAATAACGGAAACTTCCTAAAGTTGGTAGAATTGCTTTCTGAGTTTGATCCAGTTATGGAAGAACATATCAGGAGAGTTCAACGCGAGTCTGATAAATGGTCTGTGACTTATCTAAGCAATAATATACAGGATGAATTGATAAATTTGATGGGAAATGTAATTTTAAGCAAAATTATCGAAATAACAAAAATCGCTAAATATTTTGCGATAATCGCCGATTGTACCCCAGACGTAAGTCATATTGAACAGCTCTCATTAACAATAAGAGTTGTCGCTTTAAATTCCATTCAAAATAAATATGAAATTGAAGAATTCTTTATTGGTTTTTTTGAAGCTAGTGATTTAACCTGAGAGGGTTTGGCAGAACGTATTCTGACACATTTGGAAAAGATAGGTTTTGAGTTAAAGTGGCTTAGAGGACAAGGCTATGACAACGGAGCTAATATGAAAGGATTAAGAAAGGGTGTACAAAATAGAATATTTGAAAAATATCCAAGGGCATTTTATGTGCCCTGCGCATGTCATTCTTTAAACGTAGTTGTTAATGATGCAGCGTCTTCTTCTAGAGAAACAACAACTTTTTTTTTTCCATTGTACAAGAACTTTACACTTTTTTTTTCTGGTTCTACAAAGCGTTGGGAAGTGCTAAAAAAAGTTTCACAATTAACTCTAAAACCATTGAGTGCTACTAGGTGGTCAAACACAGTAGATGCGTTAAAACCTTTACGATTTCAACTTTGCGAAATCTATGATGCATTATTCCAAATAATAGAAGACATCAACAGAGATGCAGAAACTAAAGTTAAAGCAAGATGATTAGCAAAAAATATTAAAAATTACAAGTTTATTAATTAATATCCCCTCAAGCAGCTGCTTGCCACAGAGGTCTGACAGGAGCCTGTCAGTTTATATGCCATAGTAGAAGGTCTGAGAGGATGGCAGGACCTCAGCAGAAAAACGACACGAACAGCCATGCCTTACCCGGGGCTCGAACCCAGATCCCTTAGATCAGTAGCCAAGCGCGCTAACCACTCGGCCATATGCGGTGTAATTCTTTGGTATGATATTTTATTTGAAGCTATTGCAATCTGTAACTATAAATTTGTCAGATTGTGTAAGGATGTTATCAGAAACCATACAAAAAGTGAAAAGTTATAGACAATCTGGATATGATCAGATGAAAATTGCTGCTAATGAGATTGCAGAAAATCTTGAATGCAGTGCAGAATTTCCTGCCGAAACTGAAGTTAGAGCCAGAAGGAAAAAGCGTCAATTTGACTATGAAGAAGCTGTCGATCAACCCTTAACAGAGGAGAATAAATTAAAAAAAAATTTTTTTCAATTATATTCTGGACATTACCCTTAATTCTCTGAATGAACGATTCACGCTTCTGGAAACCCATAGCAAAAATTTTCAGTTTTTATATGACATTTTAAAACTCAAGGATATAGATGACAAAATGCTAGAAAATTATTGTACCAGTCTCCAGTCAATACTTTCGGTCGAAAATTAATCAGATATAAATGCAAATGATCTTCAAGAAGAATTACGTGATGTATCCCGAATGCTACCATATTCTATGAAACCTTTGGATGTTTTAAATTATTTGTGCCAAAATAACTTAATTGCTTTGTATCCGAATACTGTTGTAGCTCTGAGAATTTTATTAACACTCCCTGTCTCTGTAGCTAGGGGGAAAGAAGTTTTTCCAAATTAAAATTAATAAAACACTACTTAAGAAGTTCAATCAGCCAAACAAAACTTAGAAATCTGTCATTAATTTCTATTGAATCTACATTGGTTGCCACTCTAGACTACACATCTCTAATTAACGAATTTGTTAAAGTTAGAAGGGTAAAACTGTAGTAGATTGTTGTAGTTGATATCATTCTTTTAATGTAGTTTATATTTTCAAATTAAAAAGAGTGTTCGTACATTTTGTGCAGTTTTTTTTTAAATCACAATCGAAGGTTATTTTAAAGAAAAAACATTTAAGGGGCGGCATTTCGAAGACTTGCATCATAATGAAAAAATCTACCGCACGGCCCTGTCTGAGCGACACTTTTTTTGCTCCCAACGAACTAAATACCCAGGTCACAAGGACCCTTACAGCTCAGAGAAAGTTGTGGGTGAAGAGACCCGCTGGACAGCTGTTTGGAAAAAGAATCCTTCTATCAAGGCCATCCAGTGTGCTCTTTAACTCAAGCCATTTCCTGTAGAACACAGGGTATGGCTCTCCTGCACAAGGGGCCGCGGTTTTAAATCCCATCCGATGGACGTTTGTTTTTCATTAATATCACATTGCGAATGTTTATTTTTTCTCATATTATGCCAGTGGAACCTAATTTCGAAGCTCTATAACCTCTAAAACAAGCGTTTTATGAGAAAATGTAACGTAAGAGATCTCAGTCAAGTGTATCTAAACCTCCAATTATCAACAATATTTGTTGTTTGTTTAAAAAGTGACAAAAGTTTGAATTTCAGAAAATTATTTTTTGATATGCTACTTTTTCTTATATATATATCAAATTAATAAATACAATAGATGTATATTTAAAAATGCTTTTGCAAATATGACATTTCCTTGCTTTATTTTTCTAAAGATATCGAACTTTTATAACTCTTTAAATACAAAGCTAATATTGTTCAAAATAAAGATTTAGATACATTTGACTGCGATCTTTAATTTATCTTCAGTCACATTTTCTGAAAAAACGCTTATTTTAGAATTTACAGAGCTTCGAAGTTAGATTCCCAGTGATATTACATGATGGTCATAATACAATGACTACTGAGTATATTTACCTTTCGTAGAGAACGATTTCCTCAGAGAGTTCTTCAGATTTCCTCAAAGTGTTATATCATCATAGACGTGCAATTTCTCATCTTATAATGTCGTCAATATTGCTCATAAGTTGTGCATTACATTTGGAACTTTCGACTAAAATCATTTCTCTCAGTAACTTCATATATCCTGGCATACTTGCATGCAACCTCTGGAGGATGATAAATGCATTGCTGAGTGATGTATTTACAGTACACATGAGATAAGATACGGTTGATGACGTATCTTTTTCTATTTATTACAGGCTATTGCTCGGATTTATTAGTGCTGATTTTATGTCTGCTAGTTTTCCTTTCAATTTGTATTCAAAGTCTAGTTAACACGTTATTACCATATTAGAGGCCAACTGGTATGTGTTGGGTTGTTTTACCTCTGAGCGGCACTTCTTTGCACACCATGGGCTAAATGGCCAGGTCACATGGACCCCGAAGGCTCAGAGAAGGTTGGGGGAGGGAACCCACTGGATCAGCTGTTGGGAGGCATGTTAACCTACCGTCAAAGCCATCCACCGTGTTCTTTAAAGTGCACAGGATATGACTCTCTCACACACGGAGCCACGGCTTAACATCCCATCCGACGGACATTGGCCTTTCCAGCCCATCGGTATCCCCTACTGATCGTGGGCTGGGCGGGAAATTTTGCGGAGATAAATCTCAACGCTGACGCAGCTGGGACTCGAAATTGAAAACTACAGATTACGAGCCTGGCGCGCTGCCGACTGAGCCCCCCCCCCCCCCCGCCCCATGGTAATGTACAATTTTAAATTCTAATCCATTCTCTGCCTGCTATCAGAAGTTCCTTCTGTAACATCCAGCTTTGCTTTTGGGGTGGAATTCGATTGTTATAACTCTGAGCACGGGCGTAGCCATGGGGGGTTGGGGATGGAGGAAGATACCCCCCAAAGTAACTCGGAGTTGGCAAAATTCGAAGCGACTTCGTAAAATCTAGGTGAGTTGTGAAAATTTGTAATTTTTTTTTTCGGAAATTAAGGAGAGTTGTGAAAATCGAGGCAACTTGGCAAATCTAAGGCAGTTTGGAAAATGGAGAGACGGCAAAATGTAGAGCAGTTGACAAAATTCGAAGCCGCTTAGTAAGATATAGTTGAGTTTGCGAAATCGGGACAACTTGGAAAAATCTTAGGGAGTTGGCAAAATTCGGAGTGACTTGGTAAAATCTTGGGGAGTGGGCAAAATCGGGACAACTTAGCAAAGTCTTGCGGAGTTGGCAAAATTCAGAGTGACTTGGTAAAATCTTGGGCAGTTGGCAAAATTCGGAGTGACTTGACAAAATCTTCGGGAGTTGACAAAATTCGGAGTAACTTGGCAAAATCGTGGGGAGTTGGCAAAATTCAGGTGAGATGTGAAAATTATGGCGAGTTGGTAAAATCTAGGAGAGTTGGTAAAATCTAGGGAGTTGTCAAAATCTAGGGGCAGTTTGCAAAAAACTAGGGGCAGTTGGCAAAAAACTAGGGGCAGTTGACAAAATTCGGAGTAACTTGGCAAAATCGTGGGGAGTTGTCAAAATTCAGGTGAGATGTAAAAATTATGGCGAGTTGGTAAAATCTAGGAGAGTTGGCAAAACTTAGGGAGTTGGCAAAATCTAGGGGCACTTGGCAAAAAACTTGGGTCAGTTGGCAAAATTCGGAGTGACTTGTCAAAATCGCGAGGAGTTGACTAAATTCAGGTGAGATGTAAAAATTGCAATCTTTTTTCTGTAAAATTATGGCGTGTTGACAAAATCGAGGCAACTTCGCAATATCTAGGAGAGTTGGCAAATCTTGGGGGAGTTGGAAAAATTCAGAGTGGCTTTGCAAAAATCAAGTGTGACGTAAAATTGGGATTTTTTTTTCTCTGTAAAATTGTGGCGAGATAGCAAAATCGTGGAAACTTGGCAAAATCTAGGGCAGTTGGTAAAATTCGAATCCACTTGGTAAAATAACGGCGATTTGACAAAATCGGGATTGATTTTATGAAATTAAGGAGAGTTGACAAAATCGAGAAAACTTGGCAAAATCTAGGGAAGTTGGCAAAATTTGAAGTCACTTTGTAAAATACATGGGAATTGTGAAAATTGTGCCTTCTTGTGCAATTAAGGAGAGTTGATAAAATTCGAAGTGACTTGGCAAATACAGGGATGATGTAAAAATTGCGTTTTTTTTTGTAAAATTACGGCGAGTTGGCAAAATACAGAGTTTTTGGCAAAATTCGAATCCACTTGGTAAAACATAGGCGAGTTGTGAAAATTGAGATTTGTTTTGTGGAATTAAGGAGTGTTGGGCAAATTGAGGAAACTTAACAAAATAAAGGGCAGTTGGCAAAATTCGAATCCACTTGGAAAATACGGGCGAGTTGTGATAATTGGGATTGGGTTTGTGAAATTCAGGTTGGTTGACTAAAATCGAAAAAAACTTGGCAAAATCTAAGGGAGTTTGAAGAATCTGAAATGACTTGGCAAATTTAGGAGAGATATAAAGACTGGGATTAACTTCGTGAAATTAAGGAGAGTTGGCCAAATCAAGGGAAAATTCACCCTGACTTTTTGCTACAATTCAGACAAGAGATACAAATATTGGGATTATTCCTGCGAAATTATGATGGATATTTGACAAAAATTGGACGTCAAATGGCAAAATGTTGGATAATTGTGATTGCCTCACCTCACCTCCTCACGGACCGAAAATATAAGTTAGCTCAGTTGGCAAAATATGAATTTCGAGTTGGAAAATTTTTTATTTCTCGAACCACCTTCGCTACGCCCCTGGCTTCTGAGCTGCACTTTTTTGCACACACGGGCTAAATGGCCGGTTACAAGAACCCCAGGGGTTCAGAGAAGGTTGTAGAAGTGGACCTATTATTGTCTACCGCATCACACTTAATAGCAGAAACAGTCAGTTTTCAGAAAAATAAGGCATTATTTAATTTTTCAGGCTCACCAAGAGTATAACGACGTCTATGCGTTTTCTCTGAAGACAACGCCTTTGGACATAAAATTAAAAGTAAGATTTTCCCTCAAATTAAAATAAATAATTCCTAAATAATAATTAACTCAAAACTTCTTTACATTGTAACACTGATCTGCTGAATAAGACGGCTAAAGTGTGAGAAGAAAGTATTTAAGAAATCTGCGCGTCTCATTGATGTCCACAGTGGGAATGGAATGGGGCAAAGGAATAGTTGCACCCCCTTTCCTGAAAATTTTTTATGAAAAACTAATTTATATTGAATAGTATCAGATATGCCAAAACTACTGTTTTCTGGCTGAGTTAGCATGCTTGGCTACTTATCAAAGGGATCTGGGTTCGAGTCCCGGGTAAGGCATGGATGTTTGTGTCCCTGTGCACGCTAAAGAACACACTGGATGGCCTTGACGGGAGGCTACCATCTGTCTCCCAACAGCTGTTCCGGATGGTCCCCTCCCCCAACCTTCTCTGGGCCCTCGGGGTCAATGTGACCTGGCCATTTAGCCAGTGTGTAGCCATGGTGTGCAAAAAAGTGCCGCTCAGATGTAAAACAACCAAACTCACTTGACAGAATCCTGACCTTAGTAGCAAGCAGCTGCTTGAGGGAATATTTATTTTTACTTTATTTTTTCAATGAAATATAATTTTTTTCCGTTGTTTTTGTTGTTGTTGTTGTTGTTTTTTGTATTTTTCGATAGCATATTATTTAATTTTATTTATTATAAAAAAAATTACATATATTTTGAATAACAAGTTACCCCTTTTTTGTTCTGTTTTCGGCCATATCTAATTGTTCTATGACACGATTTATGCAGAATTGCAGCCTTCCTAATTATACTCATTGATGAATCACTCTGCCGAAAAATATTTTTGAGACATTGATTTTTTTTTTGCCGCTCCCACTGAATATTTCTGCCATCCATTATACTCGTACGAGACATTGGTCATGGCTCTTGATTTCTCGACAGTCACTCAGACAGGACTACTTAAGTGACGTCAAAAATTTCGTACATTGGTCATCTGTTATAAGACGGTGTTTGGTTAGCGCCCTTGGCTACTCATTAAAGGGATCTGGGTTCGAGCCCTGGGTAACGTATGGATGTTCGTGTTGTCTTTCTGCTGAGGTCCCTCCATCCTCATAGACCTTCTACTATGTTGTATTAAACTGGCAGGTTTTTGTGAGACCTCTGTGGTCAGGCTCTGTGACCTCTGACGCTTCAGGGGTTATTTCTTCTAATTATATCTCCAACTAGCAGAATATCCCGGAGATGCTAGGGATATAATTATTCAAATGAGAATGAATATTTCAAGGAATGAATTTATGCTCGAAATTTGAAATTGGATGACAGAATATGAAGGTCATGAGGTTTGCGTTTGCAACAATAAATTTCTCCCTTACACCCAGAGGGTTGGGTTGGGTGGTTTCTCCTCTGGCACTTTTTTCACACCATGGGCTAAATGGCCAGGTCACATGGACCCCGAAGGCTTAGAGAAGGTTGTGGGAGGGGACCAACTCGAAAAGCTGTTGGGATACAGATGTCAAGGCCATCCAGCGTGTTCTTAAACAGGCAGAGGGTATGGCTCTCCCGCACAAGGGACCACGGTTTAACGTCCCTTCCGATGGACGGCGGCATTTTCAAGCTTATCGATGTCCACTACTGACCGTGGGCAGGGCGGGGAATTTTGCGGAGATAAATCTCAACACTGACCTAGCTGGGACTTGAACCTTGGTGGTGGAGAGGACCCACAGGAACAGTTGTTAGGTGACAGATGGTAGCCTCCCGTCAAGGCCATCCAGCGTGTTCTTTAAAGTGCATAAGCTATGACTCTCCAGAACACGGGCGTAACATCCCATTCGATGGACGGTGGCTTTTCCAAGCCAATTGGTGTCAATTACTGACAAAGGCCAGGTGGGGATTTTTATGGAAATAAATCTCAACACTAGCCTAGGTGGGAACTGAACCTGAGAACTCCAGATTACGAGTTTCGCATGTTCCCGAGCGAGCCACCCCTGCTTCCAAATTAATAACGTTTTCACAATAAATTCCCATGAGCTGGTAATGAATTTCTGCCGCGACATCTTTCTTGCATTCAAATACCGAATTATAGCATGGATTTAGTGTTTATACCTCTGTCCCACTCGAATATGTTCATGTTCAACTAATTCCTATTCATAATAGATAATAGATGGTAACAAAATCGACATGAAGTGTTATATCAACAACCTTGATATACAGATTGCATTTTTTTGTAAATTGACTTTCTGAATGACCCTCGTACATATAAATATAATGCAATAGAAATTGGAGTTTAACTGCTATAGAAGAAAATACACACATCAAATATTCTGAATTTCTGTTATATTAACCATTTCCTACCGCTTTAATTATAAAGTAAAATTACTAATTTAAAATATTTCGGTTCAATCGACTATTCATTATTTCTTGAAATAAAGTTCTAGTCCGTGCCCAAAGGGTACAGTAATAAAGTATCACTGAAAATTGTCATGTGGACTAAGAACCACTTGAAATAACTAGTTCCAAGGGTTCGAATCCCAAATTTACCTGCTTTCGGATTTATCCCTGTTAACCCTTTACCCTGTCCTTGGTAAGAAACTTGACAATTTTGTGCTTAGAAAAGCTGCCCTCCGTCGGATGGGACGTTAAACGGTGGCTTCGTATGGGGGACAGTCATACTAAATGCTCATGACGGGATTATACCATCCCCTTCCATAACTTTCTCTGAACCCTTGGGGTCATTGTGACGTGGCATTTAGCTCTTCGTTTTAAAAAACGTGATGCTTAGAGGTAATACAGTCTGCAACCTATGCACATTAAAAAAAATGCTGGATGGCCTTGGCCGGAGGCTACCATCTGTCTCCTAACAGCTGTCCAGTGGGTCCCCTTCCCCAACTTCTCTGAGCCCTTGGGGGTCCTTATGACCTGGCCATTTAGCTCGATGTGTTCACAAAGGTGCTTCTAGGAGTTAAAACGAAACAATAACTTTTCCAGAAGCTACTTCAGCGTTTTGAACTTGATTTTCGACACAATTCTTTAAACGTGAATAGCCTTTCTTTCAAGCTATCTTTGTATAATATATTTAGAAATGAAAAACTCGAGCAATTAGATTTTTGCAGAAAGACAGCTGGAAGATTAAATGATTTAATCTTCCAGCTGTTTGAATATTTTGTTAACAACGGGGCTAGCTTATTAAGGAATTAGCAACGTCTACATCAGTAGATAATTCTGTAGTTTTGCTTCTGAGCGACACTTTTTTCCTCCCAACGGATTAAATATCCAGGTCACAAGGACACCTACAGCTCAGAGAATGTTGTGGAGGAAGAGAAGGGTTCAGAGATGGTTGTAGAAGTGGACCCACTGGACAGTTGTTAGGAGACAGATTGAAGCCTCCCGTCTAGGCCATCCAGTGTGTTCTTTAACGTGCACAGGGTATGGCTCTCCCACACATGTGACTACGGCTTAACGTCTCATCTAATGGACGATGCCTTCCCAAACCCATCGCTGTCCCCTACTGACCGAAAGCAGGATGTGGATTTATCGGAGATAAATCTCAATGCTGGCTCAGGTGGGACTCGAACTGGGAAATCCAGATTACGAGGCTCTCGAGCTACCGACTGAGCCAATTGTCTCACCGGCTCAGTTGAATCAGTGGTTTCAAACCGGTAAGTTATGGTCACTTTAACCATGGATAATCCTTTCGCTGATTTCGCAGAGATTTTATAATAAAATAATTCCATTCGACAATTGTGCTACTGACTTTGAACTTCGCTTTGGTTCAGAGGTATGTCATCGAATGATGTCTGCCAACTGACAAGGAAATCATCTTCACATCCCTACTTTCATCTCTTCAGTCGTGTTTTCATAGATTTTCGTGATCGCCGACAGAAAAGAGCTACTTTAGTTTTCCCAATCTCAAATGGCGACACGAAATTCTCTCAACTTTTCTTAAGGAACAGCAATTGCTTAAGGAACAGCAACAAACATCGACTAATGTTTGCTGAACCCATTCTCTTCTGTGTATGTAAAGTCCCGATTCACGTTTGCGTATTTCTAATTTTTACACCGCAAAACTTTTTCCGAATCATCGATTGTTAAAATTCCATTACAAGAGCTGAAATGCATTCTGGCAGTGATGGGTGAAGTGCGTTACACAATAGATTATGCAAAAATACTTTTTATTATCCAGTTTGATGTTCTTCCATTAAACTTGGAGGAAAAGAATTGGATATCGTTGCTTAATTTTCGATAGTCTCACATAAAGCCATTTGAATGCTGAAATAGGAGTGCACAGTTCATTTTCTTGTGAACCTAACTCCTTTGCTTGTTATGGTTGTGCTTTAAAATGCCACAAACTTTGGATAGATGCCCATAAAGCTCTCAAACCATATCGCGTGGCCGTTTCCACATTCGTCAGATAATATCTGGGTGAAGATTAAAATTTAATCGCATTTGAAAGACTTGTAAACATCATCAGACATGGATGATGCTTACAAGTCTTTCAAAGCTTGAAGGGGTAATAAAAATACCCCTTCAAGCAGCTGCTTGCCACAGAGGTGCCACAGGCATATAAATTGACAGGAGCCTTTCAATTTATATGCCATAGTAGAAGGTCTGTTAGAATGGCAGGACCTCAGCAGAAAACAAAACATAAACATCCATGCCTTACCCGGGGCTCGAACCCCTTACATCAGTTGCCAAGCGCGCTAACCACTCGGCTACGGGACGGCTCGAATTGTGAGGACAACTTGATTTTCAGTTGTATATGATTATTATTTCCCTTTTCTATTCTCGTTTTTCAAAAAATAAAGGGGGAAATCGAAAAATTCATTTATTAAAATCGTATGTATAAGATTATTATAGAATAATACAAAATTAACTGCTAACATTTTAATAAATAATATCTACCTGTATAATATAAAAAAGTGGTCTTACATTAATCTTTGAAACAAATTTAGTTACGCGGACGCTCGATAGGAGTGCTGGCATCGATTTTCAGCTCAGTGGGCTTCTATGGAAGTAGACTATCTCTGCTAAGCTACTTATTCTCTGAAAGGACAATTATTGGCTACCGCATCACACTTAATAGCAGAAACAGTCAGTTTTCAGAAAAATAAGGCATTATTTAATTTTTCAGGCTCACCAAGAGTATAACGACGTCTATGCGTTTTCTCTGAAGACAACGCCTTTGGACATAAAATGAAAAGTAAGATTTTCCCTCAAATTAAAATAAATATTCCTAAATAATAATTAACTCAAAACTTCTTTACATTGTAACACTGATCTGCTGAATAAGACAGCTAAAGTGTGAGAAGAAAGTATTTAAGAAATCTGCGCGTCTCATTGATGTCCACAGTTTGAATGGAATGGGGCAAAGGAATAGTTGCACACCCCCTTTCCTGAAAAATTTTTATTAAAAATTAATTTATATTGAATAGTATCAGATATGCCAAAACTACTGTTTTCTGGCTGAGTTAGCATGCTTGGCTACTTATCAAAGGGATCTGGGTTCGAGTCCGGGGTAAGGCATGGATGTTTGTGTCCCTGTGCACGCTAAAGAACACACTGGATGGCCTTGACGGAAGACTACCATCTGTCTCCCAACAGCTGTTCCAGAGGGTCCCATCCCCCAACCTTCTCTGGGCCCTCGGGGTCAATGTGACCTGGCCATTTAGCCCATGGTGTGCAAAAAAGTGCCGCCCAGAAGTAAAACAACCAAACTCTCTTTCAAGGTCTCTATTCAGTATTAAGCTGACGGAATCCTGACCTTAGTAGCAAGCAGCTGCTTGAGGGAATATTTATTTTTACTTTATTTTTTCAATGAAATATAATTTTTTTCCGTTGTTTTTGTTGTTGTTGTTGTTGTTTGTATTTTTCGATAGCATATTATTTAATTTTATTTATTATAAAAAAATATACATATATTTTGAATAACAATTACCCCTTTTTTGTTCTGTTTTCGGCCATATTTAATTGTACTATGACACGATTTATGCAGAATTGCAGCCTTCCTAATTATACTCATTGATGAATCACTCTGCCGAAAAATATTTTTGAGACATTGATTTTTTTTTGCCGCTCCCACTGAATATTTCTGCCATCCATTATACTCGTACGAGACATTGGTCATGGCTCTTGATTTCTCGACAGTCACTCAGACAGGACTACTTAAGTGACGTCAAAAATTTCGTACATTGGTCATCTGTTATAAGACGGTGTTTGGTTAGCGCCCTTGGCTACTCATTAAAGGGATCTGGGTTCGAGCCCTGGGTAACGCATGGATGTTCGTGTTGTCTTTCTGCTGAGGTCCCCCCATCCTCATAGACCTTCTACTATGTTGCATTAAACTGGCAGGTTCTTGTCAGACCACTGTGGTCAGGCTCTGTGACCTCTGATACTTCAGGGGTTATTTATTCTAATTATATCTCCAACTAGCAGAATATCCCGGAGATGCTAGGGATATAATTATTCAAATGAGAATGAATATTTCAAGGAATGAATTTATGCTCGAAATTTGAAATTGGATGACAGAATATGAAGGTCATGAGGTTTGCGTTTGCAACAATAAATTTCTCCCTTACACCCAGAGGGTTGGGTTGGGTGGTTTCTCCTCTGGCACTTTTTTCACATCATGGGCTAAATAGCCAGGTCACATGGACCCCGAAGGCTTAGAGAAGGTTGTGGGAGGGGACCAACTCGAAAAGCTGTTGGGATACAGATGTCAAGGCCATTCAGCGTGTTCTTAAACAGGCAGAGGGTATGGCTCTCCAGCACAAGGGACCACGGTTTAACGTCTCTTCCGATGGACGGCGGCATTTTCAAGCTTATCGATGTCCACTACTGACCGTGGGCAGGGCGGGAATTTTGCGGAGATAAATCTCAACACTGACCTAGCTGGGACTCGAACCTTGGTGGTGGAGAGGACCCACAGGAACAGCTGTTAGGTGACAGATGGTAGCCTCCCGTCAAGGCCATCCAGCGTGTTCTTTACCGTGCATAGGCTATGACTCTCCAGCACACGGGCGTAACATTCCATTCGATGGACGGTGGCCTCTCCAAGCCAATTGGTGTCAATTACTGACAAAGGCCAGGTGGGGATTTTTGTGTAAATAATTCTCAACACTGGCCCAGGTGGGAACTGAACCTGAGAACTCCAGATTACGAGTTTCGCATGCTCCCGATTGAGCCACCCCTGCTTCCAAATTCATAACGTTTTCACAATAAATTCCCATGAGCTGGTAATGAATTTCTGCCGCGACATCTTTCTTGCATTCAAATACCGAATTATAGCATGGATTTAGTGTTTATACCTCTGTCCCACTGATTCCTATACACAATAGATAGTAGATGGTGGCAAAATCGGCATGCAGTGTTATATCAACAACCTTTGTATCGAAATTACATTTTTTGTAAACTGACTTTCTGAATGACGCTCGTACATATAAACAAAATGCAATAGAAAGTGGAGTTTAACTGATATAACTGCTATAGAAGAAAATACACACATCAAATATTCTTAATTTCTGCTATATTAACCATTTCCTACCGCTTTAATTATAAACTAAAATTACTAATTTGAAATATTTCTGTTCAATCAAAACCCATCTTCGAAATATACTATAGTTCTAGTCCGTGCCAAAAGGGTACAAATAATATACAGTAACAAAGTATCATTGAAAATTGTCATGTAGACTAAGAACCACTTGAAATAACTAGTTCCACGGGTTCGAATCCCATATTTACCTGCTTTCGGATTTATCCCTGTTAACCCTTTACCCTTCCTTGGTAAGAAACTTGACAACTTTGTGTTTAGAAAAGCTGCCCTCCGTCGGATGGGACGTTAAATGGGGACTTCGTATGGAGGACAGTCATACTAAATGCTCATGACGGGATTATACCATCACCTTCCATAACTTTCTCTGAACCCTTGGGGTCATTTTGACGTGGCATTTAGCTCTTCGTTTTAAAAAACGTGACGCTTAGAGGTAAGACAGTCTACAACCTATGCACATTAAAGAACACGCTGGATGGCCTTGGCCGGAGGCTACCATCTGTCTCCTAACAGCTGTCCAGTGGGTCCCCTTCCCCAACTTCTCTGAGCCCTTGGGGGTCCTTATGACCTGGCCATTTAGCTCGATGTGTTCACAAAAGTGCTTCTAGGAGATAAAACGAAACAATAACTTTTCAGAAGCTAATTCAGTGTTTTGAACTTGATTTTCGACACAATTCTTTAAACGTGAATAGCGTTTCTTTCAAGCTAGCTATGTGTGATGCATTTAGAAAAGAAAAACTCGAGCAATTAGATTTTTGCTTTCAAACAAGAATCAACGAGTCTTGATTGAAAGAGCTGGAATATTAAATAACTTAATCTTCCAGCTGTTTGAATATTTTGCTAATAACGGGGCTAACTTAATAAGGAATTAACAACGCCTACATCAGTAGATAATTCTGTAGTTTTACTTCTGAGCGACACTTTTTTGCTCCCAACGGATTCAATACCCAGGTCACAAGGACACCCACAGCTCAGAGAAAGTCTTCGGGGAAGAGAAGGGTTCAGAGATGGTTGTAGAAGTGGACCCACTGGACAGTTGTTAGGAGACAGATTGAAGCCTCCCGTCTAGGCCATCCAGTGTGTTCTTTAACGTGCACAGGGTATGCCTCTCCCACACATGTGACTACGGCTTAACGTCTCTTCCGACGGACAATGCCTTTCCAAACCCATCGCTGTCCCCTACTGACCGAAATCAGGATGTGGATTTATCGGAGATAAATCTCAATGCTGGCTCAGGTGGGACTCGAACTGGGAAATCCAGATTACGAGGCTCTCGAGCTACCGACTGAGCCAATTGCCTCACCGGCTCAGTTGAATCAGTGGTTTCAAACCGGTAAGTTATGGTCACTTTAACCATGGATAATCCTTTCGATGATTTCGCCAGAGATTTTATAATAAAATAATTCCATTCGACAATTGTGCTACTGACTTTGAACTTCGCTTTGGTTCAGAGGTATGTCATCGAATGATGTCTGCCAACTGACAAGGAAATCATCTTCACATCCCTACTTTCATCTCTTCAGTCGTGTTTTCATAGATTTTCGGGATCGCCGACAGAAAAAGAGATCCTTTAATCCGCCCATTCTCAAATGGCGACACGAAATTCTCTCAACTTTTCTTAAGGAACAGCAACAAACCTCGACTAATGTTTGCTGAACCCATTCTCTTCTGTGTATGTAAAGTCCCGATTCACGTTTGCGTATTTCTAATGTTTACACCGCAAAAATGTCCCGAATCATCCATTGTTAAAATTCCATTACAAGAGCTGAAATGCATTCTGGCAATGATGGGTGAAGTGCGTTACACAATAGATTAGGCAAAAATATTTTTTATTATCCAGTTTGATGTTCTTCCATTAAACTTTGAGGAAAAGAATTGGATATCGTTGCTTAATTTTTGATAGCCTCACATAAAGCCATTTGAATGCTGAAATAGGAGTGCACAGTTCATTTTCTTATGAACCTAACTCCTCTGCTTGTTATGGTTATGCTTTAAAATGCCACAAACTTTGGATAGATGCCCATAAAGCTCTCAAACCATATCATGTAAACGTTTCCACATTCATCAGATAATATCTGCATGAAGATTAAAATTTAATCGCATTTGAAAGACTTGTAAACATCATCCATGTCTGATGACGTTTACAAGTCTTTCAAAGCTTGAAGGGGTAATAAAAATACCCCTTCAAGCAGCTGCTTGCCACAGAGGTGCCACAGGCATATAAATTGACAGGAGCCTTTCAATTTATATGCCATAGTAGAAGGTCTGTTAGAATGGCAGGACCTCAGCAGAAAAACAACATAAACATCCATTCCTTACCCGGGGCTCGAACCCAGGTCCCTTACATCAGTTGCCAAGCGCGCTAACCACTGGGCTACGGGACGGCTCGAATTGTGAGGACAACTTGATTTTCAGTTGTATATGATTATTATTTCCCTTTTCTATTCTCGTTTTTCAAAAAATAAAGGGAGAAATCGAAAAATTCATTTATTAAAATCGTATGCATAAGATTATTATAGAATAATACAACATTAACTGCTAACATTTTAATAAATAATATCTACCTGTATAATATAAAAAAGTGGTCTTACATTAATCTTTGAAACAAATTTAGTTACGCGGACGCTCGATAGGAGTGCTGGCATCGATTTTCAGCTCAGTGGGCTTCTATGGAAGTAGACTATCTCTGCTAAGCTACTTATTCTCTGAAAGGACAATTATTGGCTACCGCATCACACTTAATAGCAGAAACAGTCAGTTTTCAGAAAAATAAGGCATTATTTAATTTTTCAGGCTCACCAAGAGTATAACGACGTCTATGCGTTTTCTCTGAAGACAACGCCTTTGGACATAAAATGAAAAGTAAGATTTTCCCTCAAATTAAAATAAATAATTCCTAAATAATAATTAACTCAAAACTTCTTTACATTGTAACACTGATCTGCTGAATAAGACGGCTAAAGTGTGAGAAGAAAGTATTTAAGAAATCTGCGCGTCTCATTGATGTCCACAGTGGGAATGGAATGGGGCAAAGGAATAGTTGCACACCCCCTTTCCTGAAAAAATTCTATGAAAAATTAATTTATATTGAATAGTATCAGATATGCCAAAATTACTGTTTCCTGGCTCAGTTATCATGCTAGGCTACTTATCAAAGGGATCTGGGTTCGAGTCCGGGGTAAGGCATGGATGTTTGTGTCCCTGTGCAGGCTAAAGAACACACTGGATGGTCTTGACGGGAGACTACCATCTGTCTCCCAACAGCTGTTCCAGTTGGTCTCCTCCCCCAACCTTCTCTGGGCCCTCGGGGTCAATGTGACCTGGCCATTTAGCCCATGGTGTGCAAAAAAGTGCCGCTCAGAAGTAAAACAACCAAACTCACTTTCAAGGTCTCTATTCAGTATTAAGCTGACGGAATCCTGACCTTAGTAGCAAGGAGCTGCTTGAAGGAATATTTATTTTTACTTTATTTTTTCAATGAAATATAATTTTTTTCCGTTGTTTTTGTTGTTGTTGTTGTTGTTGTTTGCATTTTTCGATAGCATATTATTTAATTTTATTTATTATAAAAAAATTTACATCTAATTTGAATAACAAGTTACCCCTTTTTTGTTCTGTTTTCGGCCATATTTAATTGTACTATGACGCGATTTACGCAGAATTGCAGCCTTCCTAATTATACTCATTGATGAATCACTCTGCCGAAAAATATTTTTGTGACATTGATTTTTTTGCCGCTCTCATTGAATATTTCTGCCGTCCATTATACTCGTACGAGACATCGGTCATGGCTCTTGATTTCTCGACAGTCACTCAGACAGGACTACTTAAGTGACGTCAAAAATTTCGTACATTGGTCATCTGTTATAAGACGGTGTTTGGTTGGCGCGCTTGGCTACTGATTAAAGGGATCTGGTTTCGAGCCCTGGGTAACGCATGGATGTCCGTGTTGTCTTTCTGCTGAGGTCCCCCCATCCTCATAGACCTTCTACTATGTTGTATTAAACTTGTCAGACCTCTGTGGTCAGGCTCTGTGACCTCTGACGCTTCAGGGGTTATTTAGTCTAATTATATCTCCAACTAGCAGAATATCCCGGGGATGCTAGGGATATAATTATTCAAATGAGAACGAATATTTCAAGGGACGAATTTATGCCAGAAATTTGAAATTGGATGACAGAATATGAAGGTCATGATGTTTGCGTTTGCAACAATAAATTTCTCCCTTACACCCAGAGGGTTGGGTTGGGTGGTTTTTCCTCTGGCACTTTTTTCACACCATGGGCTAAATAGCCAGGTCACATGGACCCCGAAGGCTTAGAGAAGGTTGTGGGAGGGGACCAACTCGAAAAGCTGTTGGGATACAGATGTCAAGGCCATCCAGCGTATTCTTAAACAGGCAGAGGGTATGGCTCTCCCGCACACGGGACCACGGTTTAACATACCTTCCGATGGACGGCGACATTTCCAAGCTTATCGATGTCCACTACTGACCGTGGGCAGGGCGGGAATTTTGCGGAGATAAATCTCAACACTGACCTAGCTGGGACTCGATACTTGGTGGTGGAGACGACCCACAGGAACAGCTGTTAGGTGACAGATGGTAGCCTCCCGTCATGGCCATCCAGCGTGTTCTTTAATGTGCATAGGCTATGACTCTCCAGCACACGGGCGTAACATCCCATTTGATGGACGGTGGCCTTTCCAAGCCAATTGGTGTCAATTACTGACAAAGGGCAGGTGGGGATTTTTGTGGAGATAAATCTCAACACTGGCCCAGATGGGAACTGAACCTGAGAACTCCAGATTACGAGTTTCGCATGTTCCCGAGCGAGCCACCCCTGCTTCCAAATTCATAAAGTTTTCACCATAAATTCCCATGAGCTGGTAATGAATTTCTGCCGCGACATCTTTCTTGCATTCAAATACCGAATTATAGCATGGATTTAGTATTTATACCTCTGTCCCACTCGAATATGTTCATGTTCAACAGATTCCTATTCACAATATATAATAGATGGTGACAAAACCGACATGAAGTGTTATATCAACAACCTTGACATACAGATTACATTTTTTGTAAACTGACTTTCTGAATGACCCTCGTACATATAAATATAATGCAATAGAAATTCGAGTTTAACTGCTATAGAAGAAAATACACACATGAAATATTCTCAATTTCTGCTATATTAACCATTTCCTACCGCTTTAATTATAAAGTAAAATTACTAATTTGAAATATTTCGGTTCAATTCATCGTGCGCTATTTCATGAAATAAAGTTCTAGTCCGTGCCCAAAGGGTACATATGATATACAGTAATAAAGTATCACTGAAAATTGTCATGTAGACTAAGAACCACTTGAAATAAATAGTTCCAAGGGTTCGAATCCCAAATTTACCTGCTTTCGGATTTATCCCTGTTAACCCTTTACCCTGTCCTTGGTAAGAAACTTGACAACTTTGTGCTTAGAAAAGCTGCCCTCCGTCGGATGGGACGTTAAACGGTGGCTTCGTATGGAGGACAGTCATACCAAATGCTCTTGACGGGATTATACCATCCCCTTCCATAACTTTCTCTGAACCCTTGGGGTCATTGTGACGTGGCATTTAGCTCTTCGTTTTAAAAAACGTGACGCTTAGAGGTAATACAGTCTACAACCTATGCACATTAAAGAACACGCTGGATGGCCTGGGCCGGAGATTACCATCTGTCTCCTAACAGCTGTCCAGTGGGTCACCTTCCCCAACTTCTCTGAGCCCTTGGGGGTCCCTATGACCTGGCCATTTAGCTCGATGTGTTCACAAAGGTGCTTCTAGGAGATAAAACGAAACAATAACTTTTTCAGAAGCTACTTCAGCGTTTTGAACTTGATTTTCGACACAATTCTTTAAACGTGAATAGCCTTTCTTTCAAGCTATCTTTGTATAATATATTTAGAAATGAAAAACTCGAGCAATTAGATTTTTGCTTTCAAACAAGAATCTACGATTCTTGTTTGAAAGACAGCTGGAAGATTAAATGATTTAATCTTCCAGCTGTTTGAATATTTTGTTAACAACGGGGCTAGCTTAAAAAGGAATTAGCAACGTCTACATCAGTAGATAATTCTGTAGTTTTACTTCTGAGCGACACTTTTTTCCTCCCAACGGATTAAATACCCAGGTCACAAAGACACCTACAGCTCAGAGAAAGTTGTGTGGGGAAGAGAAGGGTTCAGAGATGGTTGTAGAAGTGGACCCACTGGACAGTTGTTAGGAGACAGAATGAAGCCTCCCGTCAAGGCCATCCAGTGTGTTCTTTAACGTGCACAGGGTATGGCTCTCCCACAAATGTGACTACGGCTTAACGTCTCATCTAATGGACGATGCCTTCCCAAACCCATCGCTGTCCCCTACTGACCGAAAGCAGGATGTGGATTTATCGGAGATAAATCTCAATGCTGGCTCAGGTGGGACTCGAACTGGGAAATCCAGATTACGAGGCTCTCGAGCTACCGACTGAGCCAATTGCCTCACCGGCTCAGTTGAATCAGTGGTTTCAAACCGGTAAGTTATGGTCACTTTAACCATGGATAATCCTTTCGCTGATTTCGCCAGAGATTTTATAATAAAACAATTCCATTCGACAATTGTGCTACTGACTTTGAACTTCGCTTTGGGTCAGAGGTATGTCACCGAATGAGGTCTGCCAACTGACAAGGAAATCATCTTCACATCCCTACTTTCATCTCTTCAGTCTTGTTTTCATAGATTTTCGTGATCGCCGACAGAAAAGAGCTACTTTAGTTTTTCCAATCTCAAATGGCGACACGAAATTCTCTCAAATTTTCTTAAGGAACAACAATTGCTTAAGGAACAGCAACAAACATCGACTAATGTTTGCTGAACCCATTCTCTTCTGTGTATGTAAAGTCCCGATTCACGTTTGCGTATTTCTAATTTTTACACCGCAAAAATTTTTCCGAATCATCGAGTGTTAAAATTCCCTTACAAGAGCTGAAATGCATTATGCATTCTGGCAGTGATGGGTGAAGTGCGTTACACAATAGAGTATGCAAAAATATTTTTTATTATCCAGTTTGATGTTCTTCCATTAAACTTTGAGGAAAAGAATTGGATATCGTTGCTTAATTTTCGATAGCGTCACATAAAGCCATTTGAATGCTGAAATAGGAGTGCACAGTTCAGTTTCTTGTGAACCTAACTCCTCTGCTTGTTATGGTTATGCTTTAAAATGCCACAAACTTTGGATAGATGCCCATAAAGCTCTCAAACCATATCGCGTGGCCGTTTCCACATTCGTCAGATAATATCTGGGTGAAGATTAAAATTTAATCGCTTTTGAAAGACTTGTAAACATCATCAGACATGGATGATGCTTACAAGTCCTTCAAAGCTTGAGGGGGTAATAAAAAACACCCCCTCATGCAGCTGCTTGCCACACAGGTGCCACAGGCATATAAATTGACAGGAGCCTTTCAATGTATATGCCATAGCAGAAGGTCTGTTAGAATGGCAGGACCTCAGCAGAAAAACAACATAAACATCCATGCCTTACCCGGGGCTCGAACCCAGGTCCCTTATATCAGTTGCAGAGCGCGCTAACCACTCGGTTTACGAGACGTCTCGAATTGTGAGGACAACTTGATTTTCAGTTGTATATGATTATTATTTCCCTTTTCTATTCTCGTTTTTCAAAAAATAAAGGGGGAAATCGAAAAATTCATTTATTAAAATCGTATGTATAAGATTATTATAGAATAATACAAAATTAACTGCTAACATTTTAATAAATAATATCTACCTGTATAATATTAAAAAAGTGGTCTTACATTAATCTTTGAAACAAATTTAGTTACGCGGACGCTCGATAGGAGTGCTGGCATCGATTTTCAGCTCAGTGGGCTTCTATGGAAGTAGACTATCTCTGCTAAGCTACTTATTCTCTGAAAGGACAATTATTGGCTACCGCATCACACTTAATAGCAGAAACAGTCAGTTTTCAGAAAAATAAGGCATTATTTTATTTTTCAGGCTCACCAAGCGTATAACGACGTCTATGCGTTTTCTCTGAAGACAACGCCTTTGGACATAAAATTAAAAGTAAGATTTTCCCTCAAATTAATAATTCTAAATAATTCCTAAATAATAATTAACTCAATACCTCTTTACATTGTAACACTGATCTGCTGAATAAGACGGCTAAAGTGTGAGAAGAAAGTATTTAAGAAATCTGCGCGTTTCATTGATGTCCACAGTGGGAATGGAATGGGGCAAAGGAATAGTTGCAGCCCCTTTCCTGAAAAAATTCTATGAAAAATTAATTTATATTGAATAGTATCAGATATGCCAAAACTACTGTTTTCTGGCTGAGTTAGCATGCTTGGCTACTTATCAAAGGGATCTGGGTTCGAGTCCGGGGTAAGGCATGGATGTTTGTGTCCCTGTGCACGCTAAAGAACACACTGGATGGCCTTGACGGGAGACTACCATCTGTCTCCCAACAGCTGTTCCAGTGGGTCCCCTCCCCCAACCTTCTCTGGGCCCTCGGGGTCAATGTGACCTGGCCATTTAGCCCATGGTGTGCAAAAAAGTGGCGCTCAGAAGTAAAACAACCAAACTCACTTTCAAGGTCTCTATTCAGTATTAAGCTGACGGAATCCTGACCTTAGTAGCAATCAGCTGCTTGAGGAAATATTTATTTTTACTTTATTTTTTCAATGAAATATAATTTTTTCCGTTGTTTTTGTTGTTGTTGTTGTTGTTGTTGTGGTTTGGTTGGGCTGGGAATTGTTGTGGAAAGGTTGGGTTGGGTTGTTTTACCTCTGAGAGGCACTTTTTTGCACACGATGGGCTAAGTGGCCAGATCACATGGACCCCGAAGGCTCAGAGAAGGTTGGGGGTAGGGGACCCACTGGAACAGCTGTTGGGACCACTGTTGGGGGTTGGGGACCCACTGGAACAGATGGTAGCCTCCCGTCAAGGCAATCCAGCGTGTTCTTCAACGCGCACAGGGTATGGCTCTCCCGCACACGGGGCCACGGCTTAACGTCCCATCCGACGGACGGCGGCCTATCCAAGCCCATCGGTGTCCCCTACTGACCGTGGGCAGGGCGGGGAATTTTGCGGAGAAAAATCTCAACGCTGACCCAGCTGGGACTCGAACCTGGGAACTACAGATTACGAGCCTGGCGCGCTACCGACTGAGCCACCCCCGCCCCATACTTATGAAAGGGATCTGGGTTCGAGTCCCGGGTAAGGCATGGATGTTTGTGTCCCTGTGCACGCTGAAGAACACACTGGATGGCCTTGACGGGAGACTACCATCTGTCTCCCAACAGCTGTTTCAGTGGTTCCCCTCCCCCAACCTTCTCTGGGCCTTCGGGGTCAATGTGACCTGGCCATTTAGCCCATGGTGTGCAAAAAAGTGCAGCTCAGAAGTAAAACAACCAAACTCACTTTCAAGATCTCTATTCAGTATTAAGCTGACGGAATCCTGACCTTAGTAGCAAGGAGCTGCTTGAGGGAATATTTATTTTCACTTTATTTTTTTCAATGAAATATAATTTTTATCCGTTGTTTTTGTTGATGTTGTTTTTGTATTTTTCGACAGCATATTATTTAATTTTATTTATTATAAAAAAATTTACATCTATTTTGAATAACAAGTTACCCCTTTTTTGTTCTGTTTTCGGCCATATTTTATTGTACTATGACACGATTTATGCAGAATTGCAGCCTTTCTAATTATACTCATTGATGAATCATTGTGCCGAAAAATATTTTTGAGACATTGATATTTTTTGCCGCTCCCACTGAATATTTCTGACGTCCATTATACTCGTACGAGACATCGGTCACGGCTCTTGATTTCTCGACAGTCACTCAGACAGGACTACTTAGTGACGTCAAAAATTTCGTACATTGTTCATCAGTTATAAGACGGTGTTTGGTTAGCGCGCTTGGCTACTGATTAAAGGGATCTGGGTTCGAGCCCTGGGTAACGCATGGATGTTCGTGTTGTCTTTCTGCTGAGGTCCCCCCGATCATCATACACCTTCTACTATGTTGTATTAAACTGGCAGGTTCTTGTCAGACCTCTGTGGTCAGGCTCTGTGACCTCTGATGCTTCAGGGGTTATTTATTCTAATTATATCTCCAACTAGCAGAATATCCCGGAGATGCTAGGGATATAATTATTCAAATGAGAATGACTATTTCAAGGGATGAATTTATGCTCGAAATTTGAAATTGGATGACAGAATATGAAGGTCATGAGGTTTGCGTTTGCAACAATAAATTTCTCCCTTACACCCAGAGGGTTGGGTTGGGTGGTTTTTCCTCTGGCACTTGTTTCACACCATGGGCTAAATGGTCAGGTCACATGAACACTGAAGGCTTAGAGAAGGTCGGGGGAGGGGACCCACTCGAACAGCTGTTGGGATACAGATGTCAAGGCCATCCAGCATGTTCTTTAACAGGCACAGGGTATGGCTCTCCCTCACACGGACCACGGTTTAACGTCCCTTCCGATGGACGGCGGCATTTTCAAGCTTATCGATGTCCACTACTGACCGTGGGCAGGGCGGGGAATTTTGCGGAGATAAATCTCAACACTGACCTAGCTGGGACTTGAACCTTGGTGGTGGAGAGGACCCACAGGAACAGTTGTTAGGTGACAGATGGTAGCCTCCCGTCAAGGCCATCCAGCGTGTTCTTTAATGTGCATAGGCTATGACTCTCCAGCACACGGGCGTAACATCCCATTCGATGGACGGTGGCCTCTACAAGCCAATTGGTGTCAATTACTGACAAAGGCCAGGTGGGGATTTTTGTGTAAATAAATCTCAACACAGGCCCAGGTGGGAACTGAACCTGAGAACTCCAGATTACGAGTTTCGCATGCTCCCGAGTGAGCCACCCCTGCTTCCAAATTAATAACGTTTTCACAATAAATTCCCATGAGCTGGTAATGAATTTCTGCCGCGACATCTTTCTTGCATTCAAATACCGAATTATAGCATGGATTTAGTGTTTATACCTCTGTCCCACTCGAATATGATCATGTTCAACTGATTCCTATACACAATAGATAGTAGATGGTGACAAAATCGACATGCAGTGTTATATCAACAACCTTGATATACAGATTACATTTTTTGTAAACTGAGTTTCTGAATGACACTTGTACATATAAACGTAATGCAATAGAAAGTGGAGTTTAACTGCTAAAGAAGAAAATACACACATCAAATATTCTGAATTTCTGCTATATTAACCATTTCCTACCGCTTTAATTATAAATTAAAATTACTAATTTGAAATATTTCTGTTGAAACCGTACATTTTGAATCAGTGTATAAAGTTCCAGTTCGTGCCCAAAGGGTACATATAAATATACAGTAATAAAGTATCACTGAAAATTGTCATGTAGACTAAGAAACACTTGAAATAACTAGTTCCACGAGTTCGAATCTCAAAATTACCTGCTTTCGGATTTATCCCTGTTAACCCCTTACCCTGTCCTTCGTAAGAAACTTGACAACTTTGTGCTGAGAAAGGCTGCCCTCCATCGGATGGGACGTTAAACGGTGGCTTCGTATGGAGGACAGTCATACCAAACGCTCTTGATGGGATTAAACCATCTGCCTCCTAACAGTTGCCAGCGGATCCATTTCCATAACTTTCTCTGAACCCTTGGAGTCATTGGGATGTGGAATTTAGCCCTTTGCTTTAAAAAATGTGCCGCTTAGATATAATACAGTCTACAACTTATGCACATTAAAAAACATGCTGGATGGCCTGGCCGGAGGCTATCATCTGTCTCCTAACAGCTGTCCAGTGGGTTCCCTTCCCCAACTTCTCTGAGCTCTTGGGGGTCCTTATGACCTGGCCATTTATCCCGATGTGTTCACAAAATTGTTTCTAGGCGATAAAACAAAAGAATAACTTTTTCACAAGCTATTTCAGCGTTTTGAACTTGATTTTCGAAACAAATCTTTAAACGTGAATAATATTTCATTCAAGCTATCTTTGTGTGATGTATTTAGAAAAGAACAACTCGAGCAATTAGATTTTTGCTTTCAAACAAGAATCAACGATTCTTGTTTAAAAGACAGCTGGAAGATTAAATGATTTAATCTTCCAGCTGTTTGAATATTTTGTTAATAACGGGGCTAGCTTAATAAGGAATTAAGAACGCCTACATCAGTAGATAATTCTGTAGTTTTACTTCTGAGCGACACTCTTTTGCTCCCAACGGATTAAATACCCAGGTCACAAGGACACCTACAGCTCAGAGAAAGTTGTGTGGGGAAGAGAAGGGTTCAGATATGGTTGTAGAAGTGGACCCACTGGACAGTTGTTAAGAGACAGATTGAAGCCTCCCGTCAAGGCCATCCAGTGTGTTCTTTAACGTGCACAGGGCATGCCTCTCCCACACATATGACTACGGCTTTACGTCTCTCCCGACGGACAATCCTTTTCAAACCCATCGCTCTCCCCTACTGACCGAAAGCAGGATGTGGATTTATCGGAGATAAATCTCAATGCTGGCTCAGGTGGGACTCGAACTGAGAAATCCAGTTTACGAGGCTCGCGCGCTACCGACTGAGCCAATTGCCTCACCGGCTCTTACCGGAAAATTATGGTCACTTTAACCATGGATAAGCCTTTCGCTATTTTCGCCGGAGATTTTATAAGAAAACAATTCCATTCGACAGTTGTGCTACTGACTTTGAACTTCGCTATTAGGTCAGAGTATGTCATCGAATGATGTCAACTGACAAAGAAATCATCTTCACCTCCCTACTTTCATCTCTTCAGTCGTGAATTCATAGATTTTCGTGATCTTTGACGGAAAAGAGATCCTTTAATCCACCCAATCTCAAATGGCGACACGAAATTCTCTGACCTTTTCTTAAGGAACAGCAATTGCTCAAGATCTCGACTAATGTTTGCTGAACCCATTCTCTTCTGTGTATGTAAGTCCCGATTCACGTTTGCGTATTTCTAATTTTTACACCGCAAAAATGTCCCGAATCATCGATTGTTAAAATCCGATTACAAGAGCTGAAATGCATTCTGGCAGTGATGGGTGAAGTGCGTTACACAATAGATTATGCAAAAATATTTTTTATTATCCAGTTTGATGTTCTTCCATTAAACTTGGAGGAAAAGAATTGGGTATCGTTGCTTAATTTTCGATAGCCTCACATAAAGCCATTTGAATGCTGAAATAGGAGTGCACAGTTCAGTTTCTTGTGAACCTAACTCCTCTGTTTGTTATGGTTGTGCTTTAAACCGCTACAAACTTTGGACAGATGGCCATAAAGCTCTCAAACCATATCGCGTGGCCGTTTCCACATTCGTCAGATAATATCTGGGTGAAGCTTAAAATTTAATCGCATTTGAAAGACTTGTAAACATCATCAGACATGGATGATGCTTACAAGTCCTTCAAAGCGTGAGGAGGTTATAAAAAACACCCCCTCATGCAGCTGCTTGTGACACAAGTGTCACAGGCATATAAATTGACAGGAGCCTTTCAATGTATATGCCATAGCAGAAGGTCTGTTAGAATGGCAGGACCTCAGCAGAAAAACGAGACGGCTCGAATTGTGAGGACAACTTGATTTTCAGTTGTATATGATTATTATTTCACTTTTCTATTCTCGTTTTTCAAAAAATAAAGGGGGAAATCTAAATATTCATTTATTAAAATCGTATGTATAAGATTATTATAGAATAATACAAAATTAACTGCTAACATTTTAATAAATAATACCTACCTGTATAATATTAAAAAATGGTCTTACATTAATCTTTGAAACAAATTTAGTTACGCTGATGCTCGATAGGAGTGCTGGCATCGATTTTCTGCTCAGTGGGCTTCTATGGAAGTAGACTATCTCTGCTAAGCTACTTATTCTCTGAAAGGACAATGTTTGGGGCAGTATTGGCTACCGCATCAAAATTAATTGCAGAAACAGTCAGTTTGTAGAAAAATAAGGCATTATTTTATTTTTCAGGTTCATCAAGGGTATAACGACGTCTTGGTCCTTTCTCTAAAGCCAACGCTTTTGGACATAAAATTAAAAGAAAGTTTTTACTTCAAATTAAAATAAATAATTCCTACATAATAATTAACTCAATACCTCTTTACATTGTAACACAGACGTACTGAATAATACGGCTAATGTGTGAGAAGGAAGTATTTAAGAAATTTGTGCGCCTCATGGACTCCACAGTGGGAATGGGATGGGGCAATCGCAATAGTTGCACCCCCCCTCTCCCTGAAAAAATTCTATTAAAAATTACTTTATATTGAATAGTATCAGATATGCCAAAACTACTGTTTTCTGGTTTGGCTACTTATCAAAGGGATCTGGGTTCGATTCCTGGGTAAGGCATGGATATTTGTGTTGTCTTTCTACTGAGGTCTACTGAGGATTTTTTTGGAAATAAGTGATCTGGCAACCTTCGTGTCACGTGACACGAAGGTTGCCAGATGACTAATTTCTAAAAAAATCGTTGCCAGGTATTTTTTTCCGAATTCTGTAATTAACCATAGTGTTCGGATTCTTTTTGAGCGACTGTACATTGGCCATCTGTTATAGGAGGAGTTGGGTTAGCGAGCTTGGCTACTGATTAAAGGGCTCTGGGTTCCAGCTCCGGGTAAGGCATGGATGTTCGTGTTGTCTTTCTGCTGAGATTAGCTATCCTCACAGATCTTCTAAGATGTTTTATTAAACTAGCAGGTTCTTGTCAGACCTCTGTGGTTAGGTTCTGTGACCTCTGATGCTTCAGGGTTATTTATTCCAATTATATCTCCAACTAGCAGAATTTCCCGGAGTTGCTAGGGATATAATTATTCAAATGAGAACGAATATTTCAAGGGATGAATTTATGCCAGAAATTTGAAATTGGATGACAGAATATGAAGGTCATGAGGTTTGCAACAATATATTTCTCCCTTACACGCAGAGGGTTATGCTGTTTTTACTCTGAGCGGCACTTTTTTGCACATCATGGGCTAAATGGCCAGGTCACATGGACCCCGAAGGCTCAGAGAAGGCTAGTGGAGGGGACCAACTGGAACAGCTGTTGGGAGACAGATGGTAGCCTCCCGTCAAGGCCATCCAGCGTGCTCTTTAACGTGCACAGGGTATGGCCAAGGAGTGTCTAAGGGAGAAGAGAGCTAGCTCCATAGGCTTAACGTAAACTTTTCGATTGCAGCGCCCTCTAAATATGGCAAATTTGTGCATTGCAATGAAGCCACCTAGCCAGGGAGAGGAGCCAGTTCCTTGCGTTATTTTTCACCGCCCAGCAAGGTTTTCAATGACTTACACCACGTCACTAATTTTACATTCGCTTTAGCTCTGTTCAAAATGTTCATTTCTTAAATTTTACCATCATAATTTTCTTTTTACAAGGATTAGTTAAAATTATTTTATTTAATAAAATCCCGTTTTGTAAAACAGGTAGTAGCTATGCTCAAGAAAATAATTTTAATATTTTGTACATTCTACAATATTTAATATATTATAATAAATTGAAATTTATGGCTCTATGCGAGATAACATGTTTAGTTTAATTATATTTTATAGAATTTTAGATATTTTCAATAAAAGTCATATCGAGGTTCTTACTTGTATAAATTGTCAATAGATGGCAGCAGGCACTTCTCGTATCAACCATAAAAACATTTACTATTAGAACAACAATTTTTAATTAGAAAAGGCAGACACCTATATACATCGATATGCTACAGAGAACACAAAACTGCAACGTACATTGACTTACATGTTCGCAAGATGATTAAATGTATTAATTTACATATTAATTTTAAAAATTCTGCAAATTTACTCAAAATAAACATACAACGGTTTTTCCAGGTATCGTAAAATGTACTACTGAACGAAATAAAACACTCATTGAATAACTTTACGGTCAGCTACCACTGTGCCAAACAGCCATGGCTGTTAGACATTTGGAAACACTGGTTAAATCGCAATATACATACCAATAGTAAGACAAACCATAGCTGCATTGGGCTAAAAATGATTGCACTGCGCATGCGCCCCCTTACAGTTGTTTTTGTGCCTGCACATCAATTTGCCACGTTCAGCTCCGCAGAACGGCGCCACTTACGCCTTCTTTGGTATGGCTCTCCCGCACATGGGGCCACGGTTTAACGTCCCAACCGACCGACGGCGACCTTTCCAATCCCATCGGTATCCCCTACTGACCGTGGGCAGGGCAGGGAATTTTGCGGAGATAAATCTGAACGTTTGACCCAACTGGGACTGGAACCTGAGACACCCAGAGGAGAGGAAAAGGCAAGTTCTTCTTTAAAGAGATAACTGGAAAGTTCCCTTTTAGTTGGTACTAATAAAATATAATTCGCATTTCTCACCTACTTAAATAATATCATTTTACATCATTAGAGGTCGCTAAATAAGCAAACGACGAAACTTTTAACGACTGTTACAAGTGATCTCTTTATGGTAGAAATTTTGAAATTTCGCTGACAAGTGTAACAGATATTCCACTGGCATCAACTATCTGCCCCTTTTCTCAGAGGGGTGAGAAAAGTAGTTTTCTAAATTGAAAGGAATAAGCACAAATAGAATACTTCTACTTGCATTTTCCCAATCACCTACTAGTTCGAATTAAAACTTTTTGAAGATTGCAAAGAAGGTTTCTGCACTTCTTTAAAAGTGGTTTCCAAGTTCCCCTTGGAATTTTACTTTGTAATACTTTTTTTTGGGGGGTAGAATTTCCAAGGGGAACCAATTCGATGGTGAAACGTTATATTGTGAAGTAATACCTTTTTCTTGAAGGCTTCTGAGTCTCCAAAGAAAGGTATTTCGGCGCGAAATTCCCCTTCGAAACTTTCGGCATCATTATTATAAATTGTATGATGATGCCTGCTGAGTAGAGTCGAATAATAAATTACAAGATGATGACTGCTGAGTAGAGTGGAAATATGGTTGAGTGATGCCATCCAATGCTCCACTATAAAATATAGTACTACATCTAATGGAAGGCACCACATGTCACTCTCGTGTGCAGATGGGGGACGGGGGTGGCTCAGTCGGTAGCGCGCCAGGCTCGTAATCTGTAGTTCCCAGGTTCGAGTCCCAGCTGGGTCAGCGTTGAGATTTATCTCCGCAAAAATTCCCCGCCCTGCCCACGGTCAGTAGGGGACACCGATGGGCTTGGAAAGGCGCCGTCCGTCGGATGGGACGTTAAGTCGTGGCCCCGTGTGCGAGAGAGCCATACCCTGTGCACGTTAAACAACACGCTGGATGGCCTTGACGGGAGGCTACCATCTGTCTCCCAACAGCTGTTCCAGTGGGTCCCCTCCCCCAACCTTCTCTGAGCCTTCGGGGTCCTTGTGGCCTGGCCATTTAGCCCATGGTGTGCAAAAAAGTGCCGCTCAGAGGTAAAACAACCCAACCCAACGTGTGCAGATCGACACAAGAGGAAACGTCACATTGAAGCTGCAAAGCATCAGAGAAGGAACCTTATCTAAAATATCTGTATTGCACAAAAATTGTCTAATTCCGTCTGTGCATTCAATTTAAGAAAATGGAAACTTTTTGAATTTTGAGCTGTGCCGAGAAGTTAATGCCAATAGGGATTGGTAGCGATAAATTCGGAATATATACTGTAACTCTCTAATTTAATTTTGCCCAGAGTCGATCGTTTCCAAGGGGGAGTTCCGAGCTTTGTTTTTTATTATATTAAAAAAAAAAAATGATTATCGCTACCATGAAATCGAATAGTTGGGACTAATGTCCGAGTTCCGAGCTCTCGTGGGTACAAGTATGGTTGGGAGAGGGGTTGGGTTGTTTTACCTCTGAGCGGCACTTTTTTGCACACCATGGGCTAAATGGCCAAGTCACATGGACCCCGAAGGCTCAGAGAAGGTTGGGGGAGGGGACCCACTGGAACAGCTGTTGGGAGACAGATGGTAGCCTCCCGTCAAGGCCATCCAGCGTGTTCTTTAACGTGCACAGGAATGGCTCTCCCGTACACGGGGCCACGGCTTAACGTCCCATCCGACGGACGGCGGCCTTTTCAAGCCCAAGAGTGACCCCTATTTACTGTGGCAGGGTGGGGAGTTGGCAGAGAAAAATCTCTACACTTGCACAGGACTGCTGAGTAAATTCGAATTATAAGTTACATGATGATGGGTTGGGTTGTTTTACCTCTGAGCGGCACTTTTTTGCATACCATGGGCTAAATAGCCAAGTACATGGACCCCGAAGGCTCAGAAAGGTTGGGGGAGGGGACCCACTGGAACAGTTGTTGGTAGTCAGATGGTAGCCTCCCGTCAAGGCCATCCATAGTGTTCTTTAACGTGCACAGGGTATGGCTCTCCCGCACACGGAGCCACGGCTTAACGTCCCATCCGACGGACGGTGGTCTTTCCGAGCCCATCGTTGTCCCCTACTGACTCTGGGCAGGGCGGGGAATTTTGCGAAAATAAATCTCAACGCTGACCCATCTGGGTACATGATGATGACTGCTGACTAGAGTCGAATTATAAGTTACACGATGATGACTGCTGAGTAGAGTCGATTTATAAATTACATGATGATGACTTCTGAGTAGAGTCGAATTATGCTACATGGTGATGACTGTTGAGCAGAGTCGAATTATAAGTTACATGATGATGACTGTTGAATAGGGTTGGGATGGGTTGTTTTACCTCTGAGTGGCACTTTTTTTGCACACCATGGGTTAAATGGCCAGGTCACAAGGACCCCGAAGGCTCAGAGAAGGTTGGGGGAGGGGACCCACTGGAACAGCTGTTGGGAGATAGATGGTAGCCTCCCGTCAAGGCCATCCAGTGTGTTCTTTAACGTGCACAGGGTATGGCTCTCCCGCACAGGGGGCCAAGGCTTAACGTCCCATCCGACGGACGGCGGCCTTTCCAAGCCCATCGGTGTCCTCTACTGACCACGGGCAGGGCGGGGAATTTTGCGGAGATAAATCTGAACGCTGACCCAGCTGGGACTCGAACCTGGGAACTACAGATTACGAGCCTGGCGTGCTACCAACTGAGCCACCCCCGCCCCTGTTGAGTAGAGTCGAATTATAAGTTGCATGATGATGACTGCTGAATAGAGTCGAATTTTAAGTTAAATGATTATGACTGGTAAGCTGAGTAGAGCTCGGCTTCAAGAATCATATAAATAACACATTTCAGTGCCTAGACTATATACATGCATTAATAAACCTATGCAGCAAAAAAAGCGTTATTCTTTTTTTATATAAATTAATAATGATATCCTGAATTTAAGGAAAAGAATTTTTAAATTTTCTTACATCATATACATCATGATCTATATGATGACCTAGTTTTACAATACAAACATAAGTTATAGTTTCGAAGTTTTTCTAGTTGACATTAAATGGCATTTATTGACATAATCGTAACTTAACGTTTGCGGATCAATATATACATAAACTGTCCTTAGGTCATCATATATGTCATGCTGTATATATAGCGGAAAAATTATTTGCTTTCGCTTTAATTATCCTTAATAATTCAATATTTACAGGTTTACACAGGAAAAGAAATATGCAAATGGATTTCTTTACAGTTCTGTTGTCTTTAAGTGCCATGGCAAATGGACAGGATAATAATGATCATCGTGAATCAAGTAAGGATTTAAATATTGAATTATCAAAATACATTTGGTGATTTTAATTTTAGGCTTTACCATTTATTTCACTCAAGACTTCTTGTGGATTTAAATGCCATTGGTTTACTTTAATACCTGTAGCACTTTGTAATGCAATTTATAGTTCTCAAATAGAGTAAAATCTGATTGAAGATAAATTAAAGATCTCAATCAAATATATACATATATAAATCTCGATTTTCAGCAGTAAAAGTTGGCATTTAATGAATTATGGAAGTCAAAACATTTAACATAATATCAGTGATGTACAGTCGCTCAAAAAAGTATCCGAACACTCTGGTTGATTGCAAAATTCAGAAAAAATATCTGACAACGATTTTTTTAGAAATTAGTGATCTGGCAACCTTCGTGTCACGTGACACGAAGGTTGTCAGATCACTAATTCCGTTCACAGCAAACTGGAGCGTGTGCAGTAACTGCACACGCTCCAGTTTGCTGTGAACGGTCAACAACCCAACCAAGAACAACCCAACCCAAGCCTTTCCTGTCGCTTTCCATTTATTATTTCATTCCCTAAAAAAATCGATAACAGAATGCGTCCTTTGCAAAGGTTGTCACCGTGATGTTAAAAAAACCTGTGATAAAATGTGTTTTCAATCTCTCCCTTTAGTGCAATGAATCTAAATGTAACTAATGAAAACATTTCACAAAATGTTTAAAATTAAAGAACTCTTCAAAAATTTGTTATTTAATGTTTGTCTGAGACATGTTTATCGTAAATACATTTTCTTTAAATTAATACTTTTTTCACTCTTTGTTTACATCTTATTTTTAAATATATGAAGATAAAAAAAGGTCTCGTTAAGTAAATAGAGAATTTTAGTCTTTATGAAATGAGTTTCTTAAAGAAATTACTTTTTGTAAACGATTCAATGATTAAAAAATGTTATCTAACTCGACACATCATTAAATATTTCTTTGTGGAAATCTTCAAACGAAAATAGATCTAAAAAATGTTGTGTTAAGTTTTCATACGTATCTGATTCAGCAGCTCTAAGGAATGCCAATTTTAAATTAATTGGCTAATGAATTTATGTTTCAAGTTTTCTTGTTGTGTACATGGGGCGGGGGTGGCTCAGTCGGTAGCGCGCCAGGCTCGTAATCTGTAGTTCCAAGGTTCGAGTCCCAGCTGGGTCAGCGTTGAGATTTATCTCCGCAAAATTCCCCGCCCTGCCATGGTCAGTAGGGGACACCGATAGGCCTGGAAAGGCTGCTGTCCGTCGGATGGGACGTTAAGCCGTGGCCCGTGTGCGGGAGAGCCATACCCTGTGCACGTTAAAGAACACGCTGGATGGCCTTGACGGGAGGCTACCATCTGTCTCCCAACAGCTATTCCAGTGGGTCCCCTCCCCCAACCTTCTCTGAGCCTTCGGGGTCCATGTGACCTGGCCATTTAGCCCATGGTGTGCAAAAATGTGCCGCTCAGAGGTAAAACAACCCAACAACCCAAACCCCCCCCCCCCCCAAATACGAAAAACTCACCGCTCTGCCCTCGGTCAATAGGTGACACCGATGGCAGGTATCCGATGGGTTTGGAAAGGCCACCGTCCGTCGGATAGGACGTTAAGCCGTGGCTATGTTAAATGAAGTAGGTGTAGTTGTCGCATTTTGAGTTTTATACGCTATAAAATTTACCTCTGTGCTTCCCCCCTATGGGGATTATTAAGAGCTTGTGGCATCTACAATGTCATGAGCTATCTCAAATTCACTCCACCTCCCTCCTCCTGGTGCTCAGTCGGTAGCGCGCCAGGCTCGTATCTGTAGCTCCCAGTTTCGAGTCCCAGCTGGGTCAGCGTTGAGATTTATCTCCGCAAAATCCTCCGCCCTGCCCACGGTCAGTAGGGGACACTGATGGGCTTGAAAATGCCGCCGTCCGTCGGATGGGACGTTAAGTCGTGGGTCCGTGTGCGGGAGAGTCATACCCTGTGCACGTTAAAGAACACGCTGGATTACCTTGACGGGAGGCTACCATCTGTCTCCCATCAGCTGTTCCAGTGGGTCCCTCCCCCAACCTTCTCTGAGCCTTCGGGGTCCATGTGACCTGGCCATTAAGCCCATGGTGTGCAAAAAAGTGCCGCTCAGAGGTAAAACAACCCAACAATTGCCTGGCACATTTTTTTTCGAATTAACTGCCTTATCAATACATAATAAATTCACAGATCACTTGTAGATATAGAATTCAATACATATTTATGTGGAAAAAATTACTACCGACCGTTATTATCCTGCACCGTCGGCAATAATTGTTTTCTACATAAGTATGTAACTGCCTTATGTTTTTCGTATTGATTGCTTTTTTTTTGGCTCTGACTCTCTCATTTTTTCCTGTATTTACTGACTTCTTTTATTACTTTCCCCTTTTCCGTATTGACTGCCTTATTTATTTTCGCATTGGGTGCCTTATTTTTTCGAATATACTGCCTTTTTTCGCTTAATTGCCCATTTTTCCCGTATTAACTGACTTCTTTATTTTTTTTTGCCTTTTATCCATTTGTCTGCCTTATATTTTTAAAAGCACCTGCCTTTTTTTTAATTTTTATTTATTTCATTTTTTTACGTTGTTTTGCATTTAGAGTCGGGGGTATCTCAGTCGGTAGCGCGCCAAGTTCGTAATCTGCAGTTCCCAGGTCCGAGTCCCAGCTGGGCAGTGTTGAAATTTATCTATGCAAAACTCCCCATCCTGCACACAGTAAGTAGGGGACATCGATGGGCTTGGAAAGGACGCCGTACGTCGGATGGGACATTAAGCCGTGGCTCCGTGTGTGAAAAAAAACATGTCCTTGCAAGTTAAAGAACACGCTGGATGATCTTGACGGGAGGCTGTCATCTGTTTCCCACCAACTCTTCAATGAATCTCCTATCCTCAACCTTCTCTTAGCCCTCGGAGTCCTTGTGACCCCACCATTTAGACCATGGTGTGCAAAAAAGTGCCGCTCAGGGGTGAAACAACCTAACACAACCATTTTTTACGCATTGACTACCTTGTTTTATTCATAATGACTGCCATATTCTGTTCTCCAGGATCCAAAAATGTTACGAAATTTCCAGTTTCAATTAATAACGTTTGCTTCTCTTTTATTCCAACAGTTATCTCACATGGTGATGTCCCAAAATCCATCCAACGCATCCGCAGAAATACGAACCGCAATTTCAACGTCATCATGGATGATTTCCTAGCAGCTTGCAAGATGAAGATCAATAATACCTATCCGGGGATCGAGTTCAGGAATGACATTGACCTATTCGATGGAGTTTCCAGTGGTTGGAAAGATTTCTTCAGGATCGGTAATGTTGTCACCTCCGTCGAAGATGGCAACACAACTGTCATGACAGACATCAACTTTTCGCTCATTACTGTCAACTACAAACTGGCTTTTCTTAGAGGACTTCTTGGAGGAGTTATCGCCTTGTTGCTCAATCCTACAGAAGAATCCATCACGGCAAATCTCGAAGCTCGAATTAGGAACATGCGACTGCTCTTGGCAATCGTTGGAAGTGCTAGTAATGTTGCACCTAGAAATTTGAAGTTCAGTGTCGTGCACTTTGGAAGACCGAGATTTGAACGTTTACAATTTAGGGTCATTGGTGAGCCCCAGATCATGTTCTTGGAATGGGTGAATGCTTTAATCAGTCCTCTTATAGAAACCATGGTTGCGCTAACCATCAGAGATGAGGTTAGGCAAGTTTTTGTAAATGTACTTAAAGATTTTAAGCCTCAGGAATAATTATCTTTTCTCTTGCCTTTTGATATGATGTATACAGGGTGTGCCTTTTGTATATTTGGGGGCGTTGCTTCCCAAAACCCCATCATAATTTATCTGACGCTCTGTATAATTTTCTGATTATAATATATCAAAATGTATTTGATTAAATAATATATAATTTTATGTTAAAGTATGTAATAATAACATATATAATCTTTCATTTCAAAATATAGCTTTGGATTCCTTTTAATTAGAATTAATGGGGAATACTCATGTTTCAAAACAGAAAAGTTAGTGTTAAAAAAATAAAGGTCGAAGTTGAAATTGTCAAATATTTTTCGTTATAATATATTTGTTTATGATTTCATTCGGATTTGTTTTAAAAATAACATTTAAGTTCTTACCGATTTTTGTTTTACACACTTTGTGGATTTCTGTGATATACACATTTATTATATAATATCAGTTCTGCCTAGTCCGAAGCCGTGGTCTTGTTTGCAAGAAAGCCCTACCCTGTGCGTGTTAAAGAACACCCATGGCCCTGACGGAAAACTACCATCTGTCTCCTAACCAACACAGGACTTAAATAAGCTGGTGGAATGTTATGACAAATGTCTCAATAAACCTGGTGACTGTGTTAGAAAAATAAAACACATATTTGCGGAGCTCATATTGTCTTCGATGTAATATACCTGACATCTTCAGAAATTAAATAAGGAACCGTACTTTCTGACTTACCCTCGTATTTTAACCTTTCAACATAGTCTTCATAGTGCAAATGCGAAAAAGGTAGCTGCAACGAAATCAATTTTCCTCACTCCCCTATTACATTTTTATTCTTTTACAAACGCCTACCATCTGCAGACTAGATGCTTTCAGGAAGTCATCGAGTTACGGCAGATGTCTACGGAAAGAAAACTGACCAAAAAATCGAATGTCGAAATTGAAATTGGAAAAGTGGAAGCTTAAAGGATTTGTGCAATCTCGAAATTTTTTTTATTTTTCTAGACGCCGACTTTCTGGTGTGTTTACCAAATGCACCTTTCGCTGCCTCTGTTCTTGACAAAGGTCTTTCATGCAATCATAATGTAGTACTACTGTATGTTGGTGAAAACTGTAAGAGGAAACGCAAAAGTTGCAAAAAAAATTTACCTCCATTACTTATTACGTCACAACATTTGAACTTAAAAGCAACAAAGCTCTGTGCTGAGCTTCAACACCATTATTCTATGAGCTAAACTGGTTTCCATACATTAGGGAACAATCCTATGTTAATGGAAAGGAAACGTCGAAACTCTATATTCGAGATTTCCAAAATTTATTTGATAACTTCTAAAATTTTTTTTTTGTCTGGAAAAATGTGACAGCAGACAGATATCTGAATCAAATCTATCGATATCATGATTTTTCAACAATATTCGTTCGGTATTTAATGCGTTATGGAAGTTTGAATATTGAACAGCAGCAATGTCAATCTCAAAAAAATTATACAAAACTGAAGACAGTGAAAGAATTCTTTACAGAAAGTTCTAAAATACAAATTTATTTTTATTAAACACTTGATTTATGGATGAGAATTCAGACTATTTTTTCTGCAATTTTGTTTCCTCTTGGTTGCATAACATATTAAGGTTTTTTACAATACTTATTTATTCCGATACAATACTTAGTACTAAGTTTTAAATAACTTTTGATGTCAATTTTTATGGTTCACATTGTTATCGCTAAATATTCTAACTTCAATAACTCATTCAATACTAAATAAATATTGTTGAAAATCGAAATATTGATTTATTTGATTGATATCTTTATCTGCAATCACATTTTTTTCAAAACAAAAAAAAATATTTTAGATTTGGGTTGGGTTGTTTTACCTCTGAACGGCACTTTTTTGCACACCATGGGCTAAATGGCCAGGTCACATGGACCCCGAAGGTTGGGGGAGGGGACCCACTGGAAAAGAAGGTTGGTTGAAGAAGGTTGGGGGAGGGGACCCACTGGAACAGCTGTTAGTAGACAGATATAGCCTCCCGTCAAGGCCATCCAGCGTGTTCTTTAACGTGCACAGGGTATGATTCTCCCGCACACGGGGCCACGGCTTAACGTCCCATCCGACGGACGGCGGCCTTTCCAAGCCCATCGGTGTCCCCTACTGACCGTGGGAAGGGCGGGGAATTTTGCGGAGATAAATCTCAACGCTGACCCAGCTGGGACCCGAACCTGGGAACTACAGATTACGAGTCTGGCGCGCTACCGACTGAGCCACCCCCGCCCCCACTTATTTTAGAAGTTATAGAGCTTTGACGTTAGCGCCCCCTTGACTTAACATACGGATTTTCCTTAATTTATGGAAACCAGTGTAAAATACGTGAATATGTTATGCACCCAAGTGGAAACAAAATTGGAAAAAAAAATAGTCTTCTGAATTTCTCATGCGTAAATAAAAAAAATTCAGAAGCTTATAGCTCTGATTTATACCAAATACGCCTTACTAAACTAATTTTTTATAAACAATCAATTTTTATTAATGAATGATTAAAATAATCGTATTTGTTACCAAATTTGATTATTTCCTAACGAAGAAAATATACAATGTTCAAAAATTATTCGAGTGTTACGTAGAAAATTGGCATTTAATCTGTGAAAATTTAAGTCGTAGAGACCACAAAGTTTGCAGAGTGAAATGTATATAGGGGTTGTGGTTTGTTTCACCTCTGAGCGGCACTTTTTTGCACACCATGGGCTAAATGGCCAGATCACAAGGATCCCGAAGGTTCAGAAAAGGTTGGTGGAAGGGACCCACTGGAACAGCTGTTAGGAGACAGATGGTAGCCTCCCGTCAAGGCCATCCAGCGTGTTCTTTAACGTGCACAGGGTATGGCTCTCCCACACACGGGGCCACGGCTTAACGTCCCATCCGACGGACGGCGGCCTTTCCAAGCCCACCGGTGTCCCCTACAGACCGTGGGCAAGGCGGGGAATTTTGCGGAGATAAATCTCAACGCTGACCCAGTTGGGACTCGAACCTGGGAACTACAGAATACGAGCCTGGCGCGCTACCGACTCAGCCACCCCCGCCCCTTTTTTTTGTATAAAAAGCCGGCGTTAGTTCAATAGGTTAGAATACTCTGACATGCTTCTGGACAGATTCGGGTTCAAATCCCGTATGTCGGCGAAATATTTTTCGACAAAAATATTAATATTGACATTTTTCGAATCCCCATCATTTGGAATTTCCAGTTTTAGAGAGTGTTAAAAGCGGTAAATAAAAACTTGAAAGGCGACTTCTAGAGGCGGAAAAAGCTGGAAAATACCAAATCTTTAAATAAATATTGCAAACGATCTATTTTTGTCACAAGCTTAAATTTTTGGTCATAGAGTGTAATGATCAACAATTTTTGATCTGCAAGTGATTTGCCCTAATAGTAACGATTTGCCTCGTTGGTAAAATAGAACTTTTCTGCTTTAAGAGATAACTGAAAAACTTTTTTTCACGTTGCGGGTACTAATAAAATATTAATAGTTATTTTCTCAATTGTACCGTCGCTCAAAAAAGTATCCGAACACTACGGTTGATTACAGAATTCAGAAAAAATATCTGGCAACGATTTTTTTAGAAATTAGTGATCTGGCAACCTTCGTGTCACGTGATTACAGAATTCAGGGAAAATATCTGGAGCGTGTACAGCAACTGTACACGCTCCAGTTACCGTTCACAGCAAACTGGAGCGTGTGCAGTTACTGCACACGCTCCAGTTTGCTGTGAACGGAATTAGTGATCTGACAACCTTCGTGCCACGTGACACGAAGGTAGGTGTAATATTTCATCATTACCTGTCCAACCCAAAAAGAATTTTTAATTAATCTCTAAAAACATACACTTTTCTGTTAAAACAAAAATGTTGGATTCATCTCCCCCCCCCCCTGGGCCTAAAGGGTCAAGTGATTGCTGCCAATGGTAACTTCGCAATCTTCACATTTCAACACCAAAATTTCAAGCTTCTAACATAACTACATCGTTTGGAATATTCGTTTGATATTTTGCAATTTTCAACTTTTTCCACCGTTAGATGGCGTAGTTATTACTTTTGGGAGATTCGAAAAATGCAAATCTTAATATATCATTAAACCTATTTAACACAAAAAGAATTTTTTATTTATCTGTATAAACAAAAAAGTTCGATGTCTACAGACGGACAGACAGGAAAAGAAATTATATATATATTTTTTTAAAAAGCCCTAAAATTTACTTTTCTTTTTTTAGCCGTTTTTTAAAGTGCTTCCAATCGTGAGAACTGAAATCTGTATCAAATATTACTCTACCCTTTTTCGGAATCCATAAGTACCGTGCAATACCATTCAGCTATGCACGTTAAACAATCCGAGTGACGACAAAACATGGCGTCCAATTTTGAGATGGCCAACCTCTACCTATATAGGGCATCCAGCTTAACCTAGACGAGCGACGACAAAACATGGAGTCCAATTTTGAGATGGCCAACCTCTACCTATATAGGGCCTCTAGCTTAACCTAGATGAGAGACGACAAAACATGGCGTCCAATTTTGAGATGGCCAACCTCTACCTATATAGAGCCTCTAGCTTACCTAGAGAAGCGAAGACAAAACATGGCGTCCAATTTTGAGATGGCCAACCTCTACCTATATAGGGCCTCTAGCTTAACCTAGATGACAGACGACAAAACATGGCGTCCAATTTTGAGATGGCCAACCTCTACCTATATAGGGCATCTAGCTTAACCTAGACGAGCGACGACAAAACATGGTGTCCAATTTTGAGATGGCCAACCTCTACCTATATAGGGCCTCTAGCTTAACCTAAACGAGCGACGACAAAACATGGCGTCCAATTTTGAGATGGCCAACCTCTACCTATATAGGGCCTCTAGCTTAACCTAGACGAGCAACGACAAAACATGGCGTCCAATTTTGAGATGGCCAACCTCTACCTATATAGGGCATCTAGCTTAACCTAGACGAGCGATGACAAAACATGGCGTCCAATTTTGAGATGGCCAACCTCTACCTATATAGGGCCTCTAATCGGAACTAGAGCTTTTCGCGGATGCAGTTAATCGTATTTTAGAGCTCTCGGCAGATAAAAGTTCCGTTAACACGGTTAGCGGATAAAAAAAAAATTCGTATTAAAGGTGAAAGCGGATTAAAAAAATTGATATTAAAGAGGATAGCGGATTAAAAAATTGACATTAAAGGGGATAGCAGATTAAAATTTTTATATTAAAAGGGATAGCGGAAAAAAAATTTCGTATTAAAGGGGATAGTGGATTTAAAATTGATATTAAAAGGGATAGTGAATAAAAAATGATATTAAAGGGGACAGCGGGTTAAAAAAAATTCATATTAAAGGTGATAGTGGATTAAAAAATGATATTAAAACGGATAGCGGATAAAAATGATATTAAAAGGTATAAATAAAAATAAATACCCCCTCAAGCAGCTGCTTGCCACAGAGGTCTGACAGGAGCCTGTCAGTTTATATGCCACAGTAGGAGATCTGAGAGGATGGCAGGACCTCAGCAGAAAAACGACTCAGCAGAAAAACGATCCATGCCTAAATCCGGCTCGAACCCAGGTCCCTTAGATCAATTGCCAAGTGTGCTAACCACTCGGCCACGGGACGGCTTTAAAAGAAATAGCGGATTAAAAAATATTAAAGGGGATAGCGTATTAAAAAAATATTAAAGGGAATAGCGGATTTAAAAAAATTGATATTTTAAAGTGATAGCGGATTTTAAAAAAAGATGTTAAAGGGTATAGCGGATTAAAAAATTACATTAAAGGGGGTAGCGGTTTAAAAAATTGATATTAAAGGGGATAGAGGGTTAAAAAATTGATATTAAAGGGGAAAGCGGGTTAAAAAAATTGGTATTAAAGGGGATAGCGGATTAAAAAATTGGTATTAAATGGGTTAGCGGATAAAAAAATAATATTAAAGGGGATAGCGGATAAAAAAAAATTGACATTAAAGGGAATAGCTTGTTAAGTCGTTATTGATTTTTGTATTAATTTCCTTTAGTGACCCAGACAAATCATGTGGTTTTTGGGTTCACTCATATTTTTCTATGTTTTAAATTGTATATGATGATGAAATAAAACTGATTGATTGATTGATTAATTGAAAAATTGATATTAAAGAAGGTAGCGGATAAAAAAATTGATATTAAAGGGGATAGCGGAAGTAATCTCGTATTTGATAAGATATATGTAGGGACATGAACAAACATAACTGCATTATTGTTGACAGAAGTGAAAAGAAACTACTTCAGATTCATGACACAAGTGAAAAATAATTGCATTTAAGTAAATTTTTTATCTAAAATTTAGTAAGGCATAATTTTACGAACTAAAGTAAAAAATAAAATAAATAAATACCCCCCCCCCCTCAAGCAGCTGCTTGTCACAGAGGTCTGACAGGAGCCTGTCAGATGCCCTAAGTAGAAGGTCTGTGAGGATGGCAAGACCTCAGCAGGAAAGCAAACATCCATGCCCGGGGCTCGAACCCAGGTCCCTTTGATCAGTTAGCAAGCACGCTAACCACTCAGCCACGGGACCGCTGCGAACTAAATGCATTTTGTTCATCACAGCATATTTTTTTCTGTTAATAATTAGTCATCAAAAAAACTTTCACTTATTTATTTCCAAATGTGCATCAGAATTCAGCATTTGCACACTCTCGAAAATTATTAGGCTTTTGGGTTGTGTTGTTTTACCTCTGAGCGGCACTTTTTTGCGCACCATGGGCTAAATGGCCAGGTCACATGGACCCCGAAGGCTCAGAGAAAGTTGGGGGAGGAAACCCACTGGAACAGCTGTTGGGAGACAGATGGTAACCTCCCGTCAAGGCCATCCAGCGTGTTCTTTAACGTGCACAGTGTATGGCTCTCCCGCACACGGGGCCACGGCTTAACGTCCCATACGACGGACGACGGCCTTTCCAAGCCCATCGGTGTCCCCTACTGACCGTGGGCAGGGTGGGGAATTTTGTGGGAAAAAATCTCAACGCTGACCCAGCTGGGACTCGAACCTGGGAACTGCAGATTACGAGCCTGGCGCGCTACCGACTGAGCCACCCCCGCCCCCGAAAATTATTAGGCAAAAAATATACGCGAAGACTTCTTTGGATTGTTTTGCCTCATAATGGGCTAAATGACTAGGTTACAAGGACTCCAAGTTTGCTCAGAAAAAGGTGGGGAAGGGCATCCACTGAACAATTGCTAGGAGACAGAGGGAAGCTTCGGGTCAATGTCATCCAGCGTGTTCTTTAAAGTGCACAGAATATGGCTCTACAACAGCACAGGGGATCACGTCTAACATTCTATTCGATGACAGCATTAAATTACAATTGCTGTTATCTATTTCACTAACAATTAATTTCTATTTATGCTCCAATAAATTATTAAATTATCAATTACTGACAACAGAATGCTAATTCATCAAATTAAGTTTTTACATACCATAAAATAATATTTTTACTTTATATCAAAGAGAATTTTTACATAGCATAAAATATTTTTACTTTGCATGAAATAGTGCTTTTTTCGTGGCATAAAATAATAGTTTTACGTGACACAAAATAACATTTTTACTTTGCCTCAAATAGCATTTTTACTTAGCATAAAATAATATTTTTCCATCAAGTATTATTTTGTTTAACATCAAGTGTTATTTTTGTTTTACAGCAAGTGTTATTTTTGTTTTACATCAACTGTTATTTTTGTTTTACAGCAAATGTTATTTTTGTTTTACATCAACTGTTATTTTTGTTTTACATCAAGTGCTAATTTACTTTTACATCATTACTGTGGAAATTATAGGTTCCAGTTTAGGCTTCCTTTCCCAGTAACCCAAACTGCAAAATAATCAACGATTTTTTTTTTCTTAAATTGAGTCAAGTTTATATTCCGGAGATTAAATGGCTATTGTTTTTATTTCTGTTTCTGTCTAAGCTTTAACAGTTATGTGTCCTTTAACTGTGTGAGAACCGGCCAGGTCTAGCACCTAATGTCCGACCCCGCCTTCTCGTGGTGCAGGCCGTTAGTACCTTTCAAAAGAGATATTCTCTTTTGGAAGGGAACGGAAGGGGAGGGTTGCCAGTTCAGTATGGCCTACTGATCTGGTCATCTATGGCCACGTTTTTCTTATTTTTCCAACCCTGCTGAGGAGTGGTCAACTTCACAGGGTCCTGGTGCTGACCATTTATACCTACTAGACTGGACTTGTTTATGGATTTGAGCTTGATTATAGATCCTGGACTTGCTGCACTGGTGGGCCTATGTTGAGGGAGAATCTGCCGCTGTGTTTTCTGTTTGCTTCTGGTTGCCAGCCCTAAGTGAACAGAGGCATGGGATACCTTATATCAGCTGGTGGATAATCCTAATCAGAGGCCATCGCAGGTACCTGAACCTTACTTAGCTAGTTGGGCATCGTCAAGCCTAAACTGGAGTAATGTGTCTCAGGCAGGCCATAAGGCTCTCGAAAAAGTCCACTTGAAAAGGTATTGCCTGAAGTTCCTACCAGCATCGGTGACTTCAGCCTTTTAGCGGAGGAGGAACAGGTCTTTACCCCATGCCTGCGATCAGGGGGCTGTTTGATATTGTTGGCCCTACCTATCTCAATAAACCTAGTTTCTTTAAAAATCCTACTAATCATTTTCTCTCTGCAGGAACGTGAGGACATTATATAGAGATTATTCTCTTGATGTCCTCACGCAGCAATTCCAGCGCTATAACCTAGATATTCTAGGCTTGCAAGACCAGATGGATAGGTAAAGGTGAGATACTTAAAAATAACTTTAAATTTCTCTTTACAGGGAGGGAGGATGGAAAGCATCACCAAGGTCTTTCATCACCATGTCTGCTCAGCAAACATGCTAGTGATGCTCTTCTAGGATATGAGTGCATTAAGAAAGGTTTCTTACAGCAAAATTTCAGACAAGCGTTAAAGACTTGAATGTTATCTGCTGTTATGCCCCCACCCCCCACTAAGGATGCCGATGAGAATGAGAAGGATAGGTTTTATGGACAACTTCAGAATATTTTGAATTCTGTCAAGAAAAGAGATATTACCCTTGTTCTAGGTGACTTCAATGCCAAAGTTGGTACTGACTCTGACCTTTGGGGAGGGGTGATAGGCCCTTTTGGTATTGGTAGCTGCAATGACAATGGACAACGTCTCCTACAGGTAAGTAAACTAAATGGTTTCAGAATAACTAACACATATTACAAACACCGCGACATACATAAATACGCATGGGTTTCACCTGATGGGCTGCATAGGAATATGATTGATTATTTATTAATTAACAGCAAATGGGCTAGTTCTGTTAGAAATACCAGGGCATATAGGGGAGCTGAAATTGGATCTGACCATTACCTTGTTAAAAGTGTCTTGCAACTTAAACTTAAAAAGTGTTCTGCTAAATTTAAAATATTTATCTTTAATACTGAAGCTCTGAAAGACCCAGTTATATCTAAAGCTTACCATGATAGGTTACTTAGTTATTATGACAGTCATGATTTGCTTAATACTGAAGTTGAGGAAGAATGGGGCCGTTTAGAACAGGCTTTTTTGGAAACTAACAGTATTCTTTTAGGAAAAATGGAGCAGAGGAGACAGAATTATTTAAGTGATAAGGCACCTGAGATTATTTCAGAAAGAAGGAACTGCAGGAATGCCCTTAATCAATACCCTACTACTCCTAATAGAAAGGATCACACAGTGCTTAATAAACGTGTAAAGGATCAGTTAGCTACTGATAAGAATCTTTGGCAGTTAGGCCAGCACAACAGCAGAGAGCTGTACCAGATAGTTAATGTTTTATGTGGTAGAAAACGGACAGGCATACAAGGATTGAAGGATAAACAAGGTAAGGTTATAGAAGGAGAGATTCTGTCATGGCTAGGTGGGCTGAGCATTTCAGTGATGTTCTAAACAATGTGGTTAGTTCTACTCCCATTGTTTGTAGTGATGATAAATGTATTGGGGACTTTAATGTTGGCTCTATAACACAATCTGAAGTTATTTTGGCTATTTCTAAACGTAAACTTCATAAATCCCCAGGGGTAGATGAAATTACTACTGAAATGCTCAGATCTGGGAATGTTTCGGTTACCACTTGAATGACTGAAATTTTGAATGAATTTTATGATAGAGGCATGGTTCCTAAAGATTTTACCAGAGCTATTATTATCCCTATTTTCAAAAAAGGTGATCGCAGTTCTTGTGATAACTATAGGGGTATCAGCCTACTCTCTGTTCCAGGGAAAGTTCTTTGCATGATTGTGCTTAATAGAATTAAGAATCTGGTTAACAGTCAATTGCGTGATGAGCAATATGGATTCAGAAGTGGTAGGGGATGTGTAGATCAGATATTTTCACTTAGGCAGATTCTTGAGAAATGTTTAGAGTTTCAGAAACATTTGGTTGCTAGCTTTGTTGATTTCAAAAAGGCTTTCGACCATGTTGATCGTCATAATTTGTGGTTGATTGTGGGATCATATGGTACACCAGACAAGTTAGTTAACATAATGAAATCTCTCTATAATAACACTGAGTCTTGTGTGGTAAGTCTTTAGCAATTGGTTTAGCATTATTTCTGGTGTTCGACAAGGGTGCATTTTGTCTCCTTTTCTCTTTATTGATTATGTTATGCGAAATTCACTTCAAGGGTAAGATTTTGTCCTTAAATGGGCTGGAGATACGAAAATTTCTGATTTAGATTATGCTGGTGATTTAGCCCTTTTGCTAAATGATGTGGATGAGATGAACTCTTTCATTCGATCTGTTGATGAGACTGGTAGTACAGTAGGTTTGGTTATAAACAGAGAGAAAACTAAAGTGATGAAAATTGGTCAGGCAGGTTGTGATTCAGTTAATCTGAATGGTTGCAGTCTTGAGCAGGTGTCACAGTTTAATTACCTTGGGAGCTATGTAACAGATACTGGTGATGTGCGGCATGAGATTAACAGACGAATAGAGATTGCTGCCGGGACTTTTAAGAATCTACGGAAATTGTGGAGAAATAGGGGTATACACCTAAAGCTAAAATTAGACTGTATAATTGTTTGGTTCTTTCTAGGGTTAGTATGGTAGTGAAACTTGGACCCTGTATAAACAAGATAACAGGAAACTAGATGCTTTTTATTCCAGATGCTTACGCAGTATCTTGGGTATTAAGTGGTTCAACTTCGTAACTAATGATGAGGTTAGGCAAAGGAGTCCGCAACCTCCTTTAAGCAGCATATTGTGCAGATAGAGACTCCGCTGGTTTGGCCATGTTGCCGTATGGATAATTATAGATTGGCAAATAGGGTTATTAACAGTGTGCCTAGAGGCCTCAGAAGGAGGGGGAGACCTAGGATGCGGTGGGCAGACAATGTCAAACAGGACCTTATTAGAATTGGTGAGCAGTGGCCGGATGCAGCAGATGTAGCTGAGGACAGATATGTTTGGAGAATTAATCTGCACGGTCTGGTTGCACCTCCGTAGCCCATGGCTGCTTGATGATGATGATGATGATGATTTTTATATTCCCACCGATTTTTTTATATTCCTTCACTTTTTTATATTCCCACCGATTTTTGTATTTCTAAGATAAAGCCCCACGGGTTTATATAAAAAATTCCAGAAGATATACTTTAATTCCTTATGGTATAGTCCAAATCGGCTATAATGTAAATGGGGTATTGCTACGAAGCCCTTTAACTGGGAAAGGACGTAGCCTAGACTGAACCTATAGTTTCCAGAGTAACCCAAACTGCAAAATACCCATTTTTACATAGCATAAAATAATATTTTTATATTTTACGTTAATTAGCAAATATCCGATGTCGATCTAATTCTTCAAGAGAACGATAATCTTTTTCAGTTTGTGCTCCTTTTTCAAAAATGTCAAATCGTTCTCATTTATCAAACAAGATCAAATACTTACCAAGCATGAGAAATCTATGGTTAATCAGTTCGGTTCTATTTCCAAGTCTGTGAACATATTGTATGAGTGAGTCGTTTTTCAATTTAGTTCGGTTGTTTTACCTCTGAGCGGCACTTTTTTGCACACCATGGGCTAAATGGCCAGGTCACATGGACCCCGAAGGCTCAGAGAAGGTTGGGGGAGGAGATCCACTGGAACAGCTGTTAGGAGTCAGATGGTAGCCTCCCGTCAAGGCCACCCAGTGTGTTCTTTAACGTGCACAGGGTATGGCTCTCATGGACACGGAACCACGGATTAACGTCCCATCCGACGGACGGCGGCCTTTCCAAGCCCATCGGTGTTCCCTACTGACCGTGGGAAGGGCGAGGAATTTTGAGGAGATAAATCTCAACGCTGACTCAGCTGGGACTCGAACCTGGGAACTGCAGATTACGATCCTGGCGCGCTACCGATTGAGCCACCCCCGCCCCGCTAATTCCGTGTGTCCATAATTTGTTTCAAGGAAATGAAATGTGAAATCATGAATCAAATTCACCATACGAAAACGATTTGAATTCAATACAACGAAATCATAAATATTCTCCTTCAACAGCAATTATCGATTATTGCTTTCGATTTCTTAGATTTGTTTCATGCACTTTACACAGAATACTCCCAACGAAATCTCTTCTAAATTTTGTTTGGACTCGTAATTGTTCCACTGTAACTTCAGCTAATTTCAGCGGTTCATTTTCTTTTTTTCCGATAGTTAAAAGGCTTTTCTAAGGAAACAAAATGCGACGAAACAAAATGCGACGACAAGTTTAACGTCTGGGCAATTGCAGGAATTGCCTAAGAAATTGAAAGGACACTGAAGAAGATTGCATCTTGATTAAAGCCATTCAGTTCTCGCTTTGACTTAATTGATTTCTTTGCGGAGTTAACTTTATTTCACGACACGATTTATTTAGAAGCAATTTGGAGAGTTTCTTCTTTGCAGACCCTCTGTTTTTCTATAGAAAGCTTTAATAGAGATCTAATTGCGCGAAAATCTAAAGAGTGTGCCTGTACTTCAATTTAAACAAATAGCCAATTAACTGATAATAGCTGGAAATTCTACAAAGAGTGTTTACTTTAATTCGTTAAAAAGAGAATCTCGTTACTTCATTAATTTAGCACTCTTATGTTTAAAGAAAATTTTTGAAAAATACTAATGATTCTACATAACGTTATTTTATCTTATTCTATTGAAACGTATGCAGTGTTCTTCCTAAATATTAAAGATCATCAATGGGAATCTAATTTCAGAGCTCTATAACTTCTAAAATATGCATTTAATGGAAAAATGTGACTGAAGTTGAATTAAAGATTATAAATCAAATCTATTATGTTTGATGATGCGTGGAAAATATCATTTCTCAACAATATTTTTTCTTAAGAGTTATGGAACTTAATAACTACTTAAAGAGTTATGGAAGCTGGAACATTTAACAATAAATTATTTGTTTTATAGAAAAACATTAATAATTGTCTAACATAGGGGTTCTCAACGCGGTAAATTTTTTTGGGGTTCGCCGTGAGAGCTCAAAAGTCGCTAGATATATGTTATATATATATATATCTATTTTTTATTTTATTCCCATTGTTATTCTATAACTATAGTTTTATCTATCTATACAAGGGGTACGCCAGTTACATACACATTTCCAGGGGGGTGCGTGAAGCCTAAAAGGTTGAGAACCACTGATATAGATAATAAACTAAAATTAAACTAAAATATTTTTTGTCTCTCTCTCTCTTTCTGTTTTTATTTCTGGGGGGGGGGGGGCTCCTTTGTGTGGCACTTTTTTTGCCCACGATGAGCTCAAATTTGCTGTAAAATAAAACTATTTTGATACTTAAATATTCATTCATTACCAATATTGCTGACCGGACTGTTTTGCGTTACAAAGCCCAAAGGATCCACGGCCTACTTGAAAAAAGGGGACTCAAGCAGCACGTGGTAATCTACCACAAAAATTGCGACTCTACGATATAATTGGCGCGGGGGTGGCTCAGTCGGTAGCGCCCCAGGCTCGTAATCTGTAGTTTCCAGGTTCGAGTCCCAGCTGGGCCAGCGTTGAGATTTATCTCCGCAAAATTCCCCGCCCTGCCCACGGTCAGTAGGGGACACCGATGGGTTTGGAAAGGCCGCCGTCCGTCGGATGGGACGTTAAGCCGTGGCCCTGTGTGCGGGAGAACCATACCCTGTGCACGTTAAAGAACACGCTGGATGGCCTTGACGGGAGGCTACCATCTGTCTCCCAACAGCTGTTCCAGTGGGTCCCCTCCCCCAACCTTCTCTGAGCCTTCGGGGTCCATGTGACCTGGCCATTTAGCCCATGGTGTGCAAAAAAGTGCCGCTCAGAGGTAAAACAACCCTACGATATAATCAATATATATCATAACCAATATTCGCTTTAAGTTTTCGAACCCTTTCGACTATTAGAGGGTGGTTTTAAGCCTAATGAGATATTCGGCAACTGCGAATCGTAATATTTCTTCAATACCTATAAATCCAAAAAGAATTTTTAAATTATATCTAAAAACAAAGATTTTTTGGTTGAGTGGCGGGGTGGGGGAAGTAACTGTGGGGGGGATGTAACGGGCTAAATAAACATACGGACGTTTTGAGACATCCTATTATTATTAATGAATTTAAAAGTACAAGTAATGTACGTAATATTTCAAGTTAAAATTTACTTATTTCATAAAGAATGAACCCGGAATTTTAATATTACTAACACAATGTCAAATTAATGGAAAAAAATCGTTTCTCCCTTTTGTGTGTTCAATCTATATAGAAGCTAACGATGTTATTCAGTTCGTTAATGAATCAAAACACACTTTCAACTATCTTCCTTTTCATTTCAAACCTTCTCATCGATTTGAAAGCGGAGACACAGCGCCACAAAGCGGTCTTCCTCGCCGAGCCTCGCAGCGATTCTCTCGCATAATAAGTCCTCAGTAGGACGCCTAGCCTGAAAATGACTCTTTTACACCAGCCAGAGGATTAGGGAAGTCTCTTAATAATTTTTAATCTCACGTTCCCTTCCCCGAAAAGCCTGGTGAAACGACCTGTATTGCCATCGGGGCGCTTTGTAATATTCCTTGTCAACCAAGCCGCGAAACTGGTTTTCTGTTTGTCGCGTCGGATTTGCTCGTTGAATTCCTCCCCTCCTGCATCCTCCCGTCGGCACCTTTCTGGCTTTCTCCTTCCTTCGTGGTGATATGACTGCCTTGCCATCTGCAAGCATCTTTAACGTTATTTTATGCAAATTGAAGATGTATAAAGCATCCGCAGCAACTTAGAGTGAGATCGGGGAAGTGGTTTCACGTGACGATGAAGGAAAGAGAGGATGGTTTACATTTCTGTAACCATGTTAGTCATTTTACTCTCTTTGTTATTAGATGTTTCCGTAATATCAGTGGAATGATAGCGAATGAGTCCGGAAGTGAGTTTCGGGATGTGAATGCGGAATCTAACAATGAAGAAATGACCGTTCTGTAAGTGTGATGTCACTTCCACCAACACGCACTTGAGGACACAATCAAAGAAATGTGTAAAAGGTATTCTTAAACATTTGAACTTCTTTCGTGTAAAGTCACGATTTATATCTAGAGCGAAAGATAAAACAGTAAAGGACAAAATTGTTTTAAAAGAGAGAAATACATTGTTTTGACCACAAATGGTTTGAAAAAAAAAAAATAGATATTTTAACATAAAATAATAGAAAATTTTGAGTTTAGCAGATTCTTTAACAAAATTTAATGGAGAAATTTCATTTTAATAAATATTTTAAAAAATACTATAATTTTATGAGATTAATAGAAAAATGTGATTTTAACAATTATTCCAACAGAAAACCGAGAGAAAATTTAAATATAACAAGTACATTAACAACATGTGACATAAAATATTCAATAGATACGCTAACAGAAAAAAAAATAGGAAAAAATTTTATTTTAATAGACGCTTCAATATATAATAAATAAATTTTGAGTTTAGCAGATACTTTAACAAAATTTAATGGATAAATTTCATTTTAATAGATATTTTAAAAAATACTTTTTTTTATGAGATTAACAAAAAAATGTGATTTTAACAAATATTTCAACAGAAAACTAAAAGAAAATTTAATTATACAAGTACCTTAAGAGTATGTTACATAAAAAGTTCATATTTAGTAGATACGTTAATAGGAAAGAATTTAATTTTAATAGACTCTTCAACAATGTATAATAAACAAATTTCACTTTTAGTAGAGGCGTTAATCTAATAAAAATAGAAAAATTCGATTTAAATAGATACTTCAACAATATATAGTGAAAAATTTTACCTTTAATACGTACATTAAGAGAAAAAAACAATAGAAATATTAAATTTTAATAGATATAAAAAAATCAGATTTTCAATTTTAATATATATATAAACATATAAAATAGCCAAAATTTAATTTTTTTTTCTATTAAAATATTTATAATAATTAAAATTTGCTATTATAAAAAAATAATAGAAAGGAAAAATCAATTTTGAAATATATTGTAACAGAAAATAAACAATTTTAATAGATATTTTTGCCCAAAATATGAGAAAAAATTATTTTAATAGATTATTTAACAGAATATTATAATTACAGTAATAAATGCGAATTTAGTATATTATTCCTTCTTTTAAATATTATGTTATTTGAAAATAACGTAATAATAATTCAAATTAAATTAATTAATTATTTAACCATCAATATATAAATGTTGCTTTTAAATATCTTAATTTCACTGTTATTTATGAGTTAATTTAGCTAAAGTGAAGAACTTGCTGACAATCCATCAATTTTGCATGTTGAGCCGAAGAACATTTTTGTTTCCTAAGTGGTTAGCGCGTTTGGCTACTGATCTAAGGGACCTGGTTTCGAGCCCCGGGTAAGGCATGGATGTGTGTGTTGTTTTTCTGCTGAGGTCCTGCCATCCTCACAGACCTTCTATTATGGCATATATACTGACAGGCTCCTGTTAGACCTCTGTGGTTAGCAGCTGCTTGAGGGGGTATTTATTATTTTTTATTTTTTTTAATCAAACTAGAGTGTTACTCTCATTTAATTCCTACCGCGAAAATTTAATTAAGATCCAGACACGCTTATAGCTAACAAGGAGACTACTAGGGAGAGTTTTAAGTCGTGAAATGAATCACAAGACCTTTTCCTAAAGGCAGCTTAACTGCGTTTACCGGTTTCTTCGGGGCGAAGGTGGCTCAGTCGGTAGCTCGTAATCTATAGTACCCAGGTTCGAGTCCCAGCTGGGTCAGCGTTGAGATTTATCTCCGCAAAATTCCCCGCCCTCCACACGGTCAGTAAGGGACACCGATGGGCTTGGAAAGGCCGCCGTCCGTCGGATGGGGGGGGGCGGGGGGGGCTCAGTCGGTAGCGCGCCAGGCTCGTAATCTGTAGTTCCCAGGTTCGAGTCCCAGCTGGGTCAGCGTTGAGATTTATCTCCGCAAAATTCCCCGCCCTGCCCACGGTCAGTAGGGGACACCGATGGGCTTGGAAAGGCCGCCGTCCGTCGGATGGGACGTTAAGCCGTGGCCCCGTGTGCGGGAGAGCCATACCCTGTGCACGTTAAAGAACACGCTGGATGGCCTTGACGGGAGGCTACCATCTGTCTCCCAACAGCTGTTCCAGTGGGTCCCCTCCCCCAACCTTCTCTGAGCCTACGGGGTCCGTGTGACCTGGCCATTTAGCCCGTGGTGTGCAAAAAAGTGCCGCTCAGAGGTAAAACAACCCAACAACAACCCAACCCGTCGGATGGGACGTTAAGCCCTGGCCACGTGTGCGGGAGAGCCATATCCTGTGCACGTTAAAGAATACGCTGGATGGCCTTGACGGGAGGCTACCATCTGTCTCCCAACAGCTGTTCCAGTGGGTTCCCTCCCCCAACCTTCTCTGAGCCTTCGGGGTCCATGTGATCTGGCCATTTAGCCCATGGTGTGCAAAAAAGTGCCGCTCAGAGGTCCCCAACCCAACCCGGTTTCTTCGTCAGAGAGTTATTGTTTGGATTGTTTTAATTTTGAACGGCATGTTTGTGCACACAGTCGGCTAAATGGCAAGTCACAAGGATCCCAAGAACTGAGAGTTGTGTAGGGGATGCAGAGCCACTGTATTTCCCATCAAGGTCATCCAGCGTTTTCGCTAAACTGAATGGAGTTTGGCTCTCCTGCATACCGAACCACGGTTTAACGGCGGCCTTTCCAGGCCGATCAGTGTACCCTTTCTCACCAAGGGCAAATTGGAGGATAGCGCAGATAACTCTCAATTCTGGCACAAACGGGACTCGAACCTGGGTTGGGTTGGGTTGTTTTACCTCTGAGCGGCACTTTTTGCACACAATGGGCTAAGTGGCAGGTCACAAGGACCCCGAAGGCTCAGAGAAGGTTGGAGGAGGGGACCCACTTGAACAGCTGTTAAGAGACAGATAGTAACTTCCCATCAAGGCCATCCAGTGTGTTCTTTAACATGCACAGGGTATGGCTCTCCCGCACAAGGGACCACGTCTTAACGTTCCATCCGACGAACGGCGGCGTAGTGCCAAAGTAGCGTAATCTGTAATTCCCAGGTTAGAGTTCCGCCTATGCAAGAGTTGAGCTTTATCTCCGCTAAACCTCTCACTCTGCCTATGTCAGTAGGGGACACCGATGGGCATTGAGAGGCCGCCGTCCGTCCGATGGGACTTTAAAGCCATGGCTCCGTGTGCGGGAGAATCATAACCTGTGCATGATGAGGAACACGCTGGATGGCCTTAATGGGAAACTATTCTATGTCACTTAACAGCTGTCCAATTGGTCCTTTCCCTCTACTTTGTCTGAGCTCTCGGGGTCCTTGTGACCTGACTATTTAGCACATTGTGTACAAAAGAGATGCCGCTCAGAGGTAAAACAACCCAACCTTAGGTGTAAGATGAGGTTCCAACTGAATCAAGTCCATTGTCTCAGAGGAGCAACATAATGAGATAAATTAACAGGACACAAAATTCCAAATTCTTAAAACTTGTTCGAAGAAAGAGACCAATTTGTTTACCTTATGATTAATAGAAATCACCTGCCAAGCACAACTAAGTGATTTACAAGTACTTAGAGTTGTCTTCCCCTTCAGATGGAGACACGACAAAAACTTCAATTTCACAGTTCAAATTCACAGACGGTTGTGTTTTGACCTTCTTGACCATTTTGACACATGTTGAACTCTAACATACTTTCATTAATTGCAAAATAACTGCTCTACATTTTCGACAACTCAGCACAAGAGATAAAGAAATTCATCACTAATATGATTATATGGTGCGCTTGAAAGTGCTTTACGTATGAAAAAACCAGTTCACCAGTTTGGGGTAGTCATTAGATTATCAACATTTTAAGGTAAAAAGTAACTTTATATTCGAATTTCCACTCAAAAGACGAAATTTGGCACCAGAAACAAGTGTAAAGTAACACCATTTTCGGGCATATACTTAAAAAGCGAAACATAACACTACAAAAAGGGGTAAAATAACACTATATTATATCTGAGAGTGGGGCGGGGGTATCTCAGTCGGTAGCGCGCCAGGCTCGTAATCTGTAGTTCCCAGATTCGAGTCCCAGCTGGGTCAGCGTTGAGATTTATCTCTGCAAAATTCCCCGCACTGCCCACGGTCAGTAGGGGACACCGATGGGCTTGGAAAGGCCGCCGTCCGTCGGATGGGACGTTAAGCCGTGGCCCCGTGTGCGGGAGAGCTCATAACCTGTGCACGTTAAAGAACACGCTGTATGGTCTTGACGGGAAGCTACCATCTGTCTCCCAACAGCTGTTCCAAGGGGTCCCCTCCCCCAACCTTCTCTGAGCCTTCGGGGTCCATGTGACCTGGCCATTTAGCCCATGGTGTGCAAAAAAGTGCCGCTCAGAGGTAAAACAACCCAACCCTATATCTGAGAGCAGAGACAAGGATAAGGTAACATTACACTGGTTAAACATTGCTGTGAAACAAAACTTTACACCAACGGATCAATGCCGGCTTACGAATTTAAAAACTTAAAAATCTAGAAATGAGTTCCCCAGCACGAACTCTATCAATGTCGAGCTCGCTAATAAACAGCGACAAAATTCTGTGCATGAATTATTTCCCACAGCAATAATAAAAATTAAAATTACAATTTTGCTTTGAGAACGAGAAAAAGGTTTGAGCGATTTACTACATATAGCATGTTTATTATTATCTTTATTATTATTTATTTTTAATTTCTTTTAAATCATATCTACAATTGTACACAAGAATTGAAAAAACTAAGTCAATATTTTTATGTGGTTAAAAAAATATTAATTAACTTATAAGAAGTAGCAGTTGTTTCGAAGTTGGTCTTATCTACGGTCGTGCGAATAAAACAATAATATTAAGTATCTTACGGAGATGAGATTCATGTCGGATGGAAATTGTCTAAACTTTCATTATCTTATCTCTATCTTCTTCCTATCATCTTCTATTCATTCATTTCTTATCTCTATCATTCTTTTATCTCGCTGCTTTTTTCTCTCTTTTATTGGGATCTTTCTCGAAATTTTCAAATATTCCCCTTCTTTAAAGTGATGCCCGCTTTGAAGGCCATGTCTGAGTTGACCATTTTATTAATCCAGCCATATAGCAATCATCACGTTAATGTTGTTTATGATATTAGCTCTTTAATTCTTGTCACAAGAGATGACTTTTATATAATAATTTTCAAATATTTACGCATGTAAATATAAATCATCATTAAAAAATTAAAAGAGTTAAGTAAAAAACTAAAGGATTATCTCTATTCTTTATGTTGTATGAGAAACCAGATCAAGCCAGATACAGATTCTGGGTTATCTTTTTGATACAGCTTTTAGGTTGGGTTGTTTTACTTCTGAGCGGTACTTTTTTGCACACCATGGGCTAAATGGCCAGGTCACATGGACCCCGAAGGCTCAGAGAAGGTTGGGGGAGGGACTCACTGGAAGAGCTGTTGGGAAACAGATGGCAGCCTCCTGTCAAGGCCATCCAGCGTGTTCTTTAACGTGCACAGGGTATGGCTCTCCCGCACACGGGGCCACGGCTTAACGTCCCATCCGACGGACGGCGGCCTTTCCAAGCCCATCGGTGTCCCCTACTGACCGTGGGCAGGGCGGAGAGTTTGCGGTGATAAATCTCAACGCTGACCTAGCTGGGACTCAAATCTGGGAACTGCAGATTACGAGCCTGGCGCGCTACCGACTGAGCCCCCCCCCCCCCCCGCCCTCAAGCTTTTCGTTATTTCCATCCTCTGTGCTAATATGTTGCATAAGAAACTATGTAAATTCAAGCTTGAAAAAGCTTCTATGCTATCTATATGTTTTATGTTTAAAGATTCGATGAGAGATCAGAAAAAGCATGATAGAGATTCTGGGTTATCGCTTTCCTTTTTGTTTACATGAGAAACGCAGTGAAAATTCTATAGAAAGTCAAGGTTAGCTTTGTCCCTTATGTTGATATGTTGCGTAAGAAATTAGGACAAGCCTAATGAACCTTCTAGGTTTTCTGTGTTATTTGTGTAGGTAAGCTGCATTGCTTTTAAACCGTTGCCAATTTCGCTTTTCCTGCTGATGATTTAGGGGCGGGGTGGCTCAGTCGGTAGCGTGCCAGGCTCGTAATCTGTAGTTCCCAGGTTCGAGTCCCAGCTGGGTCAGCGTTGAGATTTATCTCCGCAAAATTTCACGCCCTGCCCACGGTCAGTAGGGGACACCGATGGGCTTGGAAAGGCCGCCGTCCGTCGGATGGGACGTTAAGCCGTGGCCCCGTGTGCGGGAGAGCCATATCCTGTGCACGTTAAAGAACACGCTGGATGGCCTTGACGGGAGGCTACCATCTGTCTCCCAACAGCTGTTCCAGTGGGTCCCCTCCCCCAACCTTCTCTGAGCCTTCGGGGTCCATGTGACCTGGCCATTTAGCCCATGGTGTGCAAAAAAGTGCCGCTCAGAGGTAAAACAACCCAACCTGCTGTTGATTTTGTTTTGAACATTTGTGACTGTAAGGTGTCACAACGCGGGAGTCATCTATAAATGATTTTAACACATTTGATTACTTTTATTTGGGGAGGGGGATATTAGGGTGTTTGTTACTTACAGTTTTATATTAGCCACCTCAGCAGTGCAGTATAATCGCGTCGGCATCTGTGGTTCTAGTTCGAATCCTGGAGGGTTTGTGTGTGTCATCCGATAACGCTCCAGGCTCGTAATCTATAATTCCCAGGTTCGAGTCCCACCTGGGTCATCATTGAGCTAATTTTCCGTTTAGCCCCCACCCTAGTCTCGGTTACAAAGAGGAAGGGGAAATCCGTCGTCCGTCGGATGGAACAATAAGCCGTGGTTCCGTGTGTGGGATAGTTACACTCTGTTCACGTTAAACAATAAGCTAGATGGCCTTGACGGGATGCTACCATCAGTCTCCTAACAACTATCCAGCGGGTCCTCTTCCCCCAAACTTCTTTGATCCCTTGGGTACCTGGCCATTTAGCCCATTGCATGCAAAAAAGTAAGTTCAGAGGTAAAACAACCTGGATTGCGATATTTTGTATTTAATTTTGCTGTACATAATGGACGGTAATAACGTAGAAGTTCTATCAGATTTGTTCTGTTTTCTTATTAAACAAACACACAACCATGCCTTTGCGTTGGGTTGGGTTTCTTTACCTCTGAGCGGCACTTTTTTGCACACCATGGGCTAAATGGCCAGGTCACATGGACCCCGAAGGCTCAGAGAATGTTGGGGAAGGAGACCCACTGGAACAGCTGTTGGGAGACAGATGATAGCCTCCCATCAAGGCCATCCAGCGTGTTCTTTAACGTGCACAGGGTATGGCTCTCCCGCACACGGGCCACGGCTTAACGTCCCATCCGACGGACGGCGGCCTTTCCAAGCCCATCGGTGTCCCCTACTGACCGTGGGCAGGGCGGGAAATTTTGCGGAGATAAATCTCAACTCTGACCCAGCTGGGATTCGAACCTGGGAACATCAGATTACGAGCCTGGCGCGCTACCGACTGAGCCACCCCCGCCCCCATTCCTTTGCGAATGATGAACACAGATTCCGTCAGCTGCAGTGTCACTGCGCCGTGGATCCTTCAATTATCGCCCGTTTTTGAAATATTTATGGATAAACCTGTATATAATGTGTCACATTTCCCAGCCCTAAGTATAAATTACAGAAAGAAAATCAATTCAGCTGGAAAACTTCATGAATTGATGATAAATACCTAAAAAAGAAATAAATTGTGTGCCTGACATTAAAATAAATTTTATTAAGGCATTAAATTAATTTCTTTTTTCCGCAATTAATTAACATTTAAAACAGAATGATGTTTTCCTGAAATATTTTACGATAATCACAGAATCGCTTTTAGCATAAATGCCTACATAAAGCCCCACATGCCATGAGCGATATAAAACTAAACGAAAAAAAATCTGAAAAAAAAAGAGATATCCTCTTTACATGAATCTAATTTCTTTTTCTCAATGGAGAGTTTCCATAGCAACGTTCTGTTTCTGAACACTTTTCTTTCCTATAATAAAAGATGGAGCCTTCTGATAGAAAGCGATCTTTTCCTAGCCCATTAAACTTCTAATGTATTAAAACCGGGTCAGTCTACTCCTGGGATGTATGTGAAATGAGATTTCCTTCTGTAGAAGCTGCGCGCTCTATCTAACTGTGAGCGCTCTATCTAACTGTGATACAAACCGTATGAAATGGACTATTTGTTCTTCGAATATCTAAACGAAAAAAAAAATCGGATCTGGTTTATGAAACTTTCCTTTAAAGTCGGAAACAAACACGTTTTTCATTTTTCCGTTCTTATCTTCCAAATACACCTATCCCTCGATTTACACGGTACTCAGTTCACACAATTTTGGCTTTGCACGGTCAAAAAATGCAACCAGTTTCGATTTACACGGTACTGACTGAGATTTCCTTTCTATGTGCGTCTCAGTCAGTACCGTGTAAATCGAAACTGGTTGCATCTTTTGACCGTGCAAAGCCAAAATTGTGTGAACTGAGTACCGTGTAAATCAAGGGATAGGTGTATTCGAAAGTCAAACTTAAGTGAAAACTATATTTTTATTCTATTTTTTAATAATAATAATAATACCTTTATTCAACTAGAATAAAGTACAAAATATATATATAATCAAAAAATCAAACACCAAAACATAAAATACAAATGTTGTCACTACAATTGTAACAATGGGGTTACCAGATTCGTCCAGATTTCATTATTTGGTATAAGTTAAAACTTGGCATCCTCATAGTTTAAATAATAAATATTCTATGCCATTGACATAAAAAGATGATATGGAAAATAATATTTACATGTTCCTCTGTTAATAAATAATATACAATAAAGATATTGAAAATTATAAAAATAGCAATTTTAAAATACAAAAAATGAAAATGAAGTTAATGAAATATGACGAAAGACTCAATATCAAAAATAGTCAAAAAATGTATGTTTAATTTTTGTGTAGATTTGTTCCTCAGATTTATATCTAAAGAATTACATAAATAGGAGCCACATATAAGAAACATGTCTCTACATTATACTTCTGTGTGAAATAATAAGTAACCCCACATCTTAAATTCTGCTTACAGTTGTCTTTTTGAATCCAATGTTGATTTTTAAACAAAAGAGCAATATTCGAAACAAGTTTAACTGTCTGACTTTCAGAATATCATTAAAATTAAAGAGATTTAGGACAGAAACAAAGCTCCTCTGTTCGGTTGTTCCTTACAGAAACAAAAGCTCCTCTGTTCGGTTGTTCCTTACAGAAACAAAAGCTCATCTCTTCATTTGTTCCTTTTAAAACGAAGATCATCTCCTCATTTGTTCCTTATAAAACGAAGCTCATCTCATCATTTGTTCCTTATAAAACGAAGTTCATCTCTTCATTTGTTCCTTTTAAAACGAAGATCATCTCTTCATTTGTTCCTTTCTAGAACGAAGTTCATCCCTTCATTTGTTCCTTATAAAACGAAGTTCATCTCTTCATTTGTTCCTTATAACACGAAGTTCATCTCATCCTTTGTTCCTTATAAAACGAAGATCATCTCTTCATTTGTTCCTTTTAAAACGAAGATCATCTCTTCATTTGTTCCTTTCTAGAACGAAGTTCATCTCTTCATTTGTTCCTTATAACACGAAGTTCATCTCATCCTTTGTTCCTTATAAAACGAAGATCATCTCTTCATTTGTTCCTTTTAAAACGAAGCTCATCTCTTCATTTGTTCCTTATAGAACGAAGCTCATCCCTTCATTTGTTCCTTATAAAACGAAGCTCATCTCTTCATTTATTTCCTTATAAAACGAAGATCATCTCTTCATTTGTTCCTTTTAAAACGAAGATCATCTCTTCATTTGTTCCTTATAGAACGAAGCTCATCCCTTCATTTCTTCCTTATAAAACGAAGCTCATCTCTTCATTTATTTCCTTATAAAACGAAGATCATCTCTTCATTTGTTCCTTTTAAAACGAAGATCATCTCTTCATTTGTTCCTTATAGAACGAAGCTCATCCCTTCATTTCTTCCTTATAAAACGAAGCTCATCTCTTCATTTATTTCCTTATAAAACGAAGATCATCTCTTCATTTGTTCCTTTTAAAACGAAGATCATCTCTTCATTTGTTCCTTATAGAACGAAGCTCATCCCTTCATTTGTTCCTTATAAAACGAAGTTCATCTCTTCATTTGTTCCTTTTAAAACGAAGATCATCTCTTCATTTGTTCCTTTCTAGAACGAAGTTCATCCCTTCATTTGTTCCTTATAAAACGAAGTTCATCTCTTCATTTGTTCCTTATAACACGAAGTTCATCTCATCCTTTGTTCCTTATAAAACGAAGATCATCTCTTCATTTGTTCCTTTTAAAACGAAGCTCATCTCTTCATTTGTTCCTTATAGAACGAAGCTCATCCCTTCATTTGTTCCTTATAAAACGAAGCTCATCTCTTCATTTATTTCCTTATAAAACGAAGATCATCTCTTCATTTGTTCCTTTTAAAACGAAGATCATCTCTTCATTTGTTCCTTATAGAACGAAGCTCATCCCTTCATTTCTTCCTTATAAAACGAAGCTCATCTCTTCATTTATTTCCTTATAAAACGAAGATCATCTCTTCATTTGTTCCTTTTAAAACGAAGATCATCTCTTCATTTGTTCCTTATAGAACGAAGCTCATCCCTTCATTTGTTCCTTATAAAACGAAGCTCATCTCTTCATTTATTTCCTTATAAAACGAAGATCATCTCTTCATTTGTTCCTTTTAAAACGAAGTTCATCCCTTCATTTGTTCCTTATAAAACGAAGCTCATCTCTTCATTTGTTCCTTATAACACGAAGTTCATCTCATTCTTTGTTCCTTATAAAACAAAGATCATCTCTTCATTTGTTCCTTTTAAAACGAAGCTCATCTCTTCATTTGTTCCTTATAGAACGAAGCTCATTCCTTCATTTGTTCCTTATAAAACGAAGCTCATCTCTTCATTTATTTCCTTATAAAACGAAGATCATCTCTTCATTTGTTCCTTATATAACGAAGCTCATCTCTTCATTTATTTCCTTATAAAACGAAGATCGTCTCTTCATTTGTTCCTTTTAAAACGAAGATCATCTCTTCATTTGTTCCTTATAGAACGAAGCTCATCTCTTCATTTTTTTCCTTATAAAACGAAGCTGCTCTGTTCATTTCTTGCTTACAGAAACCTAGCTGGCCTGTTCGTTTGTTCATTTCTTTAAGGAAAGAGGCTCCTCTTTTTGTTCCTTACAGAAACAAACCTCCTCTATTCATTTGCTTTTCGGAGAAACAAAGCTCCTCTCTTCGTTTGTTCATTCAGAAAGAAAGCTCCTTTCATACTTTGTTTTTACAGCAACAAAGCTCCTCTGTTGAAGAGCAAAATACTTCTTCGTGGAGCAATGACATCGAAATATTTATTTTCAAATATTTCATGCATTTTATAAACTAGGAGTTAGAATCATCTGCTGATAAGAATTTTAAAAAACCTTTTACAAAATAACTTTTTTGCTTGACTGAACAATTTTTGAAATATTTGGTTCGACATGCTGAGCCGAGATTCAAACGATCCGGATTGTAACCTGGATGGAATTAATTTACGATGGTCAATATGTTAATCTCCATAGTCTTTAAGAACTTTAACAACTAGAAGAATGCATATCGACTCTGGCGAATATGGGAATCCTGTTTTCAAAGACAAGAAAGTTTTTGGTTTACTTATTTTTCCAATCTTCAAAAGTTTTAATTCTAACTAATGCATGATTAGAAAATGCAAAAGTATTTATATAACCTGAAAGGGTTGTTCTATTTTTTTTTCTTAAAATTTTGCTTTTCTCACATCCCTCTGAGAATTGGGGCAGATTGTTACTGTCAGTGGAATAACACTTCTACTACCGAAAGTTAAGATTTCAACCAAAAATAAATCACTTGCTAAATTTGTTAAAATTTTCCCGTTTTTCATATTTAGTCCCCTCCTAACAATGTAAATAAAAATCACCTAAGGATTTGAAAAATGCAAATTATATTTCGTTAGCACCAATCAAAATCAAAAAGAATTTTCAAATTATCTCTTAAAACAAAATAGTTGCATTTTGCATTCCCTCCCCCTCGATTATAAAGAGGGCAACTTATTCTTGCACGTGCAAACCTCGTGACCTTCATATTCTGCCACCAAAATTTCAAATTTGTAGCGCAAATACATCCGTTGCAGTATTCATTAAAAGTCTGCAATTTTTAAAATTTTCAATTGTTAGAGGGAATTTAATACAAAAACAATTTTTAATTTATTTCCTAAAGACAAAAAAAAAGTTTTATGTCCACAGAGAGACAGGCGACAAAGTGAAAACAATTTTTATTTTGGAAAATGAGATAAAAATGACTTTTCTGTGTTTTCTTGTAATTAAGTTTCAGAAACGTGAGTTTGAGCTCATGAATATCTTTCCAGTAACTATTCATATACAGATGTTTGTGAATCATACCAAATTTTTTTCGTCAATACAAATTTCTCACTTTCTGATCATCTATCTGTAAAATTATATACACTGTCGTATCAAAATAATATGACCACCTACCATATAAATATATATACTATGGTAGGTGGTCATATTATTCTGATACGACTGTGTATATGCACATTTTCTCCTTCAATACAAATTCCCTGTTTGTGCTCCTATCTCTCTGACACAATATATAGCCAAGTTTTCCCCTTGGGTACTTAGGGGCGCGGGTGGCTCAGTCGGTAGCGCGCCAGGCTCGTAATCTGTAGTTCCCAGGTTCGAGTCCCAGCTGGGTAAGCGTTGAGATTTATCTCCGCAAAATTTCCCCGCCCTGCCCACGGTCAGTAGGGGACACCGATGGGCTTGAAAAGGCCGCCGTCCGTCAAATGGGACGTTAAGCCGTGACTCCGTGTGCGGGAGAGCCATACCCTATGCACGTTAAAGAACACGCTGGATGACCTTGACGGGAGGCTACCATCTGTCTCCCAACAGCTGTTCCAGTGGGTCCCCTCCCCCAACCTTCTCTGAGCCTTCGGGGTCCTTGTGGCCTGGCCATTTAGCCCATGGTGTGCAAAAAAGTGCCGCTCAGAGGTAAAACAATCCAAATCCTTGGGTTCTTACCTGGTAACTGTGATAACCCATCTGTGAACTGTGATACAAACTTCCCTCTTTCTAAGGGTTTCCCTGTCACAACATAGGGTACATTTTTTCTCTGTCAACACAAACTTTCCTATTTTTGTAGCTACCTATCTGTCACAACTTAAAGCCAAGTTTTTCTCTGCATCAATCAAACCTTCCCTATTTCTGTTCCCTATTTCCCTATTTCTATTCTTCCCTATTTCTCAGTTATAGTAATTCCCCGTGCTACCGAACTTCAGTACAACCGGATTTACAGAAAGTCGAAGTCTCTAAATGGTGGGGTGGCGGTGGCTCAGTCGGTAGCGCGCCAGGCTCGTAATCTGTAGTTCCCGGATTCTTGTCCCAGTTGGGTCAGCGTTGAGATTTATCACCGCAAAATTCCCTGCCCTGCCAACGGTCAGTAGGGGACACCGATGGGCTTGGAATAGGCCGCCGTCCGTCGGATGGTTCGTTAAGCCGTGGCCACGTGTGTGGGAGAGCCATAACCTGTGCACGTCAAAGAACACGCTGGGTGGCCTTGACGGGAGGCTACCATCTGTCTCCCAACAGCTGTTCCAGTGGATTCCCTCCCCCAACCTTCTCTGAGCCTTCGGGGTCCATGTGACCTGGCCATTTAGCCCATGGTGTGCAAAAAAGTGCCGTTCAGAAATAAAACAACCCAACGTTAAAGAACACTCTGGATGGCCTTGACAGGAGGCTTTGGGTTGTTTTGGGTTGTTTTACTTCTGAGCGGCACTTTTTTGCACACCATGGGCTAAATGGCCAGGTCACATGGACCCCGAAGGCTCAGAGAAGGTTGGGGGAGGGGACCCACTGGAACAGCTGTTGGGAGACAGATGGTAGCCTCCCGTCAAGGCCATCCAGCGTGTTCTTTAACGTGCATAGGGCATGGCTCTCCCGCACACGGGGCCACGGTTTAACATCCCATCCGACGGACGGCCGCCTTTCCAAGCCCATCGGTGTCCCCTACTGACCGTGGGCAGGGCGGGGAATTTTGCGGAGATAAATCTCAACGCTGATCCAGCTGGGACTCGAACATGGGAACTACAGATTACGAGCCTGGAGCGCTACCGACTGAGCCACCCCCGCCCCATTGAAAGGAGGCTACCATCTGTCTCCCAACAGCTGTTCCAGTGGGTCCCCTCCCCCAACCTTCTCTGAGCCATCGGGGTCCATGTGACCTGGCCATTTAGCTCATGGTGTGCAAAAAAAGTGCCGCTCAGAGGTAAAACAACCCAACCCAGGTCATAAGAATCCAAGTGATCACGGAAGGTTTGGGAAGGGGCCTCACTTGGACAGCTGTTATCAGACGGATGGTAACCTCTCGTCAAGGCCATTCAGCGTGTTTTTCAACGTACACAGAAAATGGCTTTCTGCACACGTAGCCATGGCTTAGCGTCCCATCCGACGGACGGCGGCCTTTCCAAGCCCATCGGTGTCTTCAACTCATTACAAAGAAAATCGTGGTAAACTTCTCACGAAAATTGGGGTGGTTCAGTCGGTAGCGCGCCAGGCTGGGTCAGCGTTGAGATTTATCTCCGCAAAATTCCCCGACCTGCCCACGGTCAGTAGGGGACACCGATTGGCTTTAAAAGGCCGCCGTCCGTCGGATGGGACGTTAAGCCGTGGCCCCGTGTGCGGAAGAGCCATACACTGTGCACGTTAAAGAACACGCTGGATGGCCTTGTCGGGAGGCTACCATCTGTCTCCCAACAGCCGTTCCAGTGAGTCCCCTCCCCCAACCTTCTCTGAGCCTTCGGGGTCCATGTGACCTGACCATTTAGCCTATGGTGTGCAAAAAAGTGCCGCTCAGAGGTAAAACAACCCAACCGAAATCTTCCCTATTTCCCTATTTCTATCCTTCCTTATTTCTCAGTTATAGTAACTCCCCGTGCTACCGAACTTCAGTGCAACCGGATTTACAGAAAGTCGAAGTCTCTAAATGGTAGCAGCACATACGCTGAGAAGCAGCCTGTGTACCATTATCCTAGGAAGATTCCCGAAACCGGTCAGGCGCACCGCGTAATGTACAACATTATCTTAAAGTGGAGATTTATCAGAGCAGATCCCCTTTTGCTATGATATGGAACAAATCGGGTCTTCTATGGCCATTCCGTTTCATTCGTCATTTTGAGAAGTGGTGATCTTCATATGGCTTTCGGTATTCATCGAAATATCCAAAATATCTGCTGATTTCGATTATGAATAATGGAATTAGAACTTGCTGCGCTGGAGCTCTTCTATTAAAGGAAAGTCAAAATATATTCCGCTGCATATCTACGACAAGCAGATGTATAGTTATATCTGCTGGTGGCTGATGCTGATTAGGCTCCGTGATGCCACCAGTTTCAAAGCCTGTTACTCATTTGCTGGTGATCCAACCTCGTAATCTGCAGTTCCCAGCTTCAAATCCAACTACGCCAGCGTTGAGATTTATCTCCGCTAAATTCCCATCCTGCCCTCGGTCAGAAAGTGGACACCAACGGACTTGGAAAAGCTGCCGTCCGTCGAATGGTTACGAAAAGCTTTGACCCCGTGTGCATGAGAGTCATACTCTGTACAAGTTAAAGAACACACTGGATGGCCTTGACAGGAGGTTTCCATCTGTCTCCCAACAGCTGTCCAGTGAGTCCCTTTCCCCAAATCTTCTACGAGTCCTCGGGATCTTTGTGACCTGACCATTTAGGGGCGGGGGTGGCTCGGTCGGTAGAGCGCCAGGCTCGTAATCTGTAGTTCCCAGGTTCGAGTCCCAGCTGGGTCAGCGTTGAGATTTATCTCCGCAAAATTTCCCCGCCTTGCCCACTGTCAGTAGGGGACACCGATGGGCTTGGAAAGGCCGCCGTCCGTCGGATGGGACGTTAAGCCGTGCCCCCGTGTGCGGGAGAGCCATACCCTGTGAACGTTAAAGAACACGCTGGATGGCCTTGACGGGAGGCTACCATCTGTCTCCCAACAGCTGTTCCAGTGAGTCCCCTCCCCCAACCTTCTCTGAGCCTACGGGGTCCATGTGACCTGGCCATTTAGCCCATGTTCTGCAAAAAAGTACCGCTCAGAGGTAAAACAATCCAATCCAATTATCCTTGTTTGTGGCGACCCAGGTCGAAGATTATACATAGTTAGGTTTAGGCGAGTGCTGGACTTTACTTCTATAGTACTGTTCAGCCCCGACGGTGGTAGCGCGCCAGACTCGTAATCTGCAGTTCCCAGGTTCGAGTCCGTAAAACTCCCCGCCCAACCCACGGTCAGTAGGGGACACCGATGGGCTTGGAATGGCCGCCGTCCGTCAGATGGGACGTTAAGCCGTGGCCCCGTGTGTGGGAGAGCCATACCCTCTGCACGTTAAAGAACACACTAGATGGCCTTGACGAGAGGCTACCATCTGTCTCCCAACAGCTATTCCAGTGGGTCTCCTTCCACAACCTTCTCTGAGCCTTTGGGGTCCTTGTGACCTGGCCATTTATCCCATGGTATGAAAAAAGTGCCGCTCAGAGGTAAAACAACCCAACCCAAGCATCGATAAACTTGCTGCCAATAAAGAAAATACCTTTATAGACCGTGCATCGAAATTTGAGTAATTTTCTTTGTCTCTTGATGAAAATACCGATGCTTCTAACGCAGCTTAATTAGAGGTATTTGTATGTGGAGTTGATGTTAATTTCTGTTAAAAACGCGTTTTATTTTATCTAATTATGCTGTCAACATTCAATTTATTGTATGTTTAATCCTAAATTTAATTAAAACATAAAGGTTTTTTCATTAAAATTATAAAAAACACGTGTTCTTTTCTGATATATATATTTAATTTTTATAACACTGTTCCAACTAATTCTGTAAACGTTATATTCGTGAACTTCTCCACACACGAGCTCGGACCCCAGTGGAGTTTTCTTATTTATTTGCTACTTTCATATTGTTCAGTTGTTTGTTTAAAAAAAAACTACCTATGAAACAGATTATAATTTATACTTTACAATATAATTTGTGTTAATCAGTTCATGTGTATGAACTTTTGAACTTGAAAAATCTATGTTAAAATACGTTTTTTTTGTTGCGGATTATTGTATTGAACTGTACTGGTGTTGATACTAGTGAATAAAAAAAACTATCTATATCTATCTATATGTGAAAATTTAATTGTATACTCATATTGTTTCCTCCAGGCCGGCGCGAGGCAGGTTCAGCGCGTTCCCCTGAACCAGGTCCCGCACTTTAAAAGACCCCGCACGAAAAGATCGTCGTAAAAAACGACGCCATTTTCCTACCTTTAACACAGCAGCCGACACAATGTGTCCTCGTTCCTCTAGCTCCACGTCCCACCACCAGAGCGCATGTCAGTTATTTTCCAAGCCCAATAGTTAATCCAATCGTACAATCCGCTAATCATGACTAACTATACTTTCAATAGAAAGCGAAATAGCGATATCCGCCAATTTTAATGACGTATTTAAAGTTTTTGCGACGAAAAAAATTATTAATATTTATAAAATACTCAGTGTTCCTATAGGTTGTATGTAGATATGTGCCGCACTTTGTACTTAAAATAAATAATTTATTATTATAAAATTTAGAAGTGCATATAAACGCGTTTTTTTTTTTTATTTTGATCCCACACAATTTTGGAAAAAAAGTTCACGCCGACCCTAGTCTCTTCAGAACATTTGTGCCGGGGGATTTGGGTTGGGTTGTTTTATCTCTGAGCGGAACTTTTTTGCACACCATGGGCTAAATGGCCAGGTCACATGGACCCCGAAGTCTCAGAGAAGGATGTGGAAGGGGATCCACTGGAACAGCTGTTGGGAGACAGATGGTAGCCTCCCGTCAAGGCCATCCAGCGTGTTCTTTAACGTGCACAGGGTATGGCTCTAACGCACACGGGGCCACGGCTTAACGTCCCATCCGACGGACGACGGCCTTTCCAAGCCCATCGGTGTCCCCCTACTGACCGTGGGCAGGGTGGGGAATTTTGCGGAGATAAATCTCAACGCTGACCCAGCTGTGACTCGAACCTGGGAACTACAGATTACGAGCCTGGCGCGCTACCGACTGAGGCACCCCCTCCCCATTGTGCCGGGGGAAGCTGTAACTTTAGTGTTTAATGCACTAAGGTGACGATGAGAAAAGTTTGATGAAGTGACGATAAGGTGGCGATGAGAAAAGTTTGCCCCCTCGCTGCCTGCTTTAGACGGACTTGACGTAAGGCTTCATCTATCTGTTAACAGCTGACTAGTGGATTCCCTTCCCCTAAGGAACGAGAATTGAGTCATCCGGGAGCCATACAGACTTATAATCAAATTTCAATAAAACATTCAATTTCTCACATTCGAGTCCCATTCGAGTCCATCAGCGTTGACATTTAACGCCCCCCCCCCTACCCTCGGTAAGAAATGTGACACCGATAGGTTTGGAAAGGACACCCTATATCGAATATGACGTTAATCCCTGGTTCTGTGTCCCCGCCCTGCACACGGTCAGTAGGGGACACCGATGGGCTTGGAAAGGTAGCCGTCCGTCGGATGGGACGTTAAGCCTTGGCCCCGTGTGCGGGAGAGCCATACCCTGTGCACGTTAAAGAACACGTTGGATGGCCTTGACGTGAGGCTATCATCTCTCTCCCAACAGCTGTTCCAGTGGGTCCCATCCCCCAACCTTCTCTGAGCCTTCGGGGTCCATGTGACCTGGCCATTTAGCCCATGGTGTACAAAAAAGTGCCGCTCAGAGGTAAAACATCCCAACCCAACGCTGGTTCTGTGTACAATATAGACAAACCCTGTGCACATTAAAAAGAGCTGGATAAACTTGAGAGGTTTCCATCTGTCTCCTAACAGCTATTCAGTGGGTCCCTTTCCTTAAACTTCTCTAACCCCTTGGAGTCCTTCTGACCTAGCCATTTAGCCAATTGTGTTCAAAAAAAGTGTAACTCAGAGGTAAAACAACCAATATTAACACTCTGGATAGCCTTCACGAGAAGCTTCCATCTGTCTCCTAACAGCTGTCCAAAGGGTATCGTTCCTCAAGCTTTTCTAAGCCTTTGGGGTCTTTGTGGGTTGGGTTGTTTTACCTTTGAGCGGCACTTTTTTGCACACCATGGGCTAAATGGCCAGGTCACATGGACCCCGAAGGCTCAGAGAAGGTTGGGGGAGGGGACCCATTGGAACAGCTGTTGGGAGACAGATGGTAGCCTCCTGTCAAGGCCATCCAGTGTGTTCTTAAACGTGCACAGGGTATGGTTCTCCCACACACGGGGCCACGGCTTAACGTCCCATCCGACGAACGGCGGCCTTTCGATGCCCATCGTTGTCCCGTACTGACCGTGGGAAGGGCGGTGAATTTTGCGGAGATAAATCTCAACTCTGACTCAGCTAGGACTCGAACCTGGGAACTACGGATTACGAGCCTGGCGTGTTACCGTCTCAGCCACCCCCGCCCCTGGGGTCCTTGTGACCTAGTCATTTAACCCATTGCATGCATAAAAAGTGACCTCCGAGTAAAATATCCCACCAAGGCCATAAATTGTGTTCTTTAACCTGCACAGGTTATCGCTCTCTTGTCCTCTGGGAAATTAATTCCTCCTGAGTATAGTCTCACCCTTTGCGTAAGAAAGATGACACCGATGGGATGAGGATAGCCGCCCTCCGTCCCATCCGAGTACAGTCTCACCCTTTGCGTAAGAAAGATGACACCGATGGAATGAGGAGAGCCGCCCTCCGTCCCATCCGAGTACAGTCTCACCCTTTGCGTAAAAAAGATGACACCGATGGGCTGAGGAGAGCCGCCCTCCGTCCCATACGAGTACAGTCTCACCCTTTGCGTAACAAAGATGACACCGATGGGCTGAGGAGAGCCGCCGTCCATCCCATCCGAGTAAAGTCTCACCCTTTGCGTAACAAAGATGACACCGATGGGCTGAGGAGAGCCGCCCTCCGTCCCATACGAGTGCATTCTCACCCTTTGCGTAACAAAGATGACAATGATGGGCTGAGGAGAGCCGCCCTCCGTCCCATCCGAGTAGTCTCACTCTTTGCGTAGCAAAGATGACACTGATGGGATGAGGAGAGCCGTCGTCCGTCCCATCCGAGTACAGTCTCACTCTTTGCGTAACAAAGATGACACCGATGGGATGAGGAGAGCCGGTGTCCGTCCCATCGAGTACAGTCTCACCCTTTGCGTAGCAAAGATGACACCGATGGAATGAGGAGAGCCGCCGTCCGTACCATCCGAGTACAGTCTCACCCTTTGCGTAACAAACATGACACCGATGGGATGAGGAGAGCCGCCCTCCGTACCATCCGAGTACAGTCTCACCCTTTGCGTAAGACAGATGACACCGATGGGATGAGGAGAGCCGCCCTCCGTCCCATCCGAGTACAGTCTCACCCTTTGCGTAACACAGATGACACCGATGGGCTGAGGAGAGCCGCCGTCCGTCCCATCCGAGTACAGTCTCACTCTTTGCGTAACAAAGATGACACCGATGGGCTGAGGAGAGCCGCCCTCCGTCCCATACGAGTGCAGTCTCACCCTTTGCGTAACAAAGATGACACCGATGGGCTGAGGAGAGCCGCCCTCCGTCCCATCCGAGTAGTCTCACCCTTTGCGTAGCAAAGATGACACCGATGGGATGAGGAGAGCCGTCGTCCGTCCCATCCGAGTAAAGTCTCAACCTTTGCGTAACAAAGATGACACCGATGGGATGAGGAGAGCCGTCGTCCGTCCCATCCGAGTACAGTCTCACCCTTTGCGTAGCAAAGATGACACCGATGGGATGAGGAGAGCGGCCCTCCGTCCCATCCGAGTACAGTCTCACCCTTTGCGTAACACAGATGACACCGATGGGCTGAGGAGAGCCGCCGTCCGTCCCATCCGAGTACAGTCTCACTCTTTGCGTAACAAAGATGACACCGAAGTGCTGAGGAGAGCCGCCCTCCGTCCAATACTAGTGCAGTCTCACTCTTTGCGTAGCAAAGATGACACCGATGGGCTGAGGAGAGCCGCCCTCCGTCCTATCCGAGTAGTCTCACCCTTTGCGTAGCAAAGATGACACCGATGGGATGAGGAGAGCCGTCGTCCGTCCCATCCGAGTACAGTCTCACCCTTTGCGTAACAAAGATGACACCGATGGGATGAGGAGAGCCGCCCTCCATCCTATCCGAGTACTCTCACCCTTTGCGTAGCAAAGATGACACCGATGGGATGAGGAGAGCCGTCGTTCGTCCCATCCGAGTACAGTCTCACCCTTTGCGTAACAAAGATGACACCGATGGGATGAGGAGAGCCGCCCTCCGTCCCATCCGAGTAGTCTCACCCTTTGCGTAGCAAAGATGACACCGATGGGATGAGGAGAGCCGTCGTCCGTCCCATCCGAGTACAGTCTCACCCTTTGCGTAGCAAAGATGACACCGATGGGATGAGGAGAGCCGTCGTCCGTCCCATCCGAGTAAAGTCTCACCCTTTGCGTAACAAAGATGACACCGATGGGATGAGGAGAGCCGTCGTCCGTCCCATCCGAGTACAGTCTCACCCTTTGCGTAGCAAAGATGACACCGATGGGATGAGGAGAGCCGCCGTCCGTACCATCCGAGTACAGTCTCACCCTTTGCGTAACAAACATGACACCGATGGGCTGAGGAGAGCCGCCCTCCGTCCCATCCGAGTACAGTCTCACCCTTTGCGTAACAAAGATGACACCGATGGGATGAGAGCCGTCGTCCGGCGCATCGGAGTACAGTCTCACCCTTTGCGTAAGAAAGATGACACTGATGGGATGAGGAGAGCAGCCCTCCGTCCCATCCGAGTACAGTCTCACCCTTTGCGTAACAAAGATGACACCGATGGGCTGAGGAGAGCCGTCGTCCGTCCCATCCGATGGACCGCATCTTTTCCAAGCCCATCGTTGTCCCTTTTCTCATTGATGGTAGAATGAGAGTTAAAGAACTCGACCCTGGAGACAACAGATTACGATCCTGGTGCGCCATTCATTTAATGCTAATTTTTTCTTCTTTTTAAGCAGCTGTATGCATCCAACTGTCATTATCCTGTTTATGTGAAAGCCACTGATGAGCAGTTTTTATGTTTTTTGAACCAAAATAATGCGCGAATTTCTAATCTTGCCTCGTGAAATTCCCGCCAATTTTGGCGTTTTTGAGCGCGATCGCTCAGCGAATTTCACCTTTTTTTCCCGCGAAAAATTTACAGCCCTATCTGTCAGTCAGTCAATCAATCGCTCACAATTAGATATTGGCCTTAAATTCTTTAATCATTTGAATGATGAAATTTTAATATTAAATAATATTGTTATTTATAAAAAGCAATTTTTAATTAATTACTCTACATCTTCAACTTATAGAGTCATTAATAAAATAAGCATATAATAAAAAAATTTAATTTAATTTATTTTCAATTTTATTATTCTTTTGAACGGCAAATAAATTTTCTAGGTCAGCTGAATCATATCGTAATATACTTTTTGATACATTACAAACATGTAATTTAAAAGTTATAATAACAAAAGGAATAAATGTTGTTTTCTTTTCCGAAGTAAATAGTCAATTTTGAAAGTGTAAAATTCAAAACTCCACATGAGCCAAAGCTCGTTTGTGGAGATTTTTTGATGAAGAAAACATAAAATATTGTAAACCAACACTACCAACTTATTTTACACCGACATATAATAAACTCGCTAACATTTTGACTCAAAATGTGTATTTAGACATTATAAACATGCAAGGCATAATTACTATAACAAATTTTCTACCTTTTGCTCGAGTATCCATTTCATAATTAATTTTTTTTAAAAAGATAAAGATTTCTTCCATTCTTTATGCTGTTAGGTAAATTATTGAATATTTTAGGAGCCAGGTATACATAATGTTTGCAAAAAGCTGTTTTTCTGGGAGTAATCACATTTAAATGTACAACTGTTGAAAGTCTGGTATTTTTATTGAAAACTTTTACATTTGAATCATCCCAATTTTTGACAATATATGTTAACAAATGGAAAATATATAATTTTCGGACTTGTAAAATTTGTAAAGAAGTATAATAATTTTAGATGCTATCAAACTTTCGTTTCTTGAACATGCACCTCAATGCACAGTTTTGACGATTCTGAATAGGTCTCAAATTTGATTCATAAAGGCCACCCCATGAAATAACACCATATTTCAAATAAGATTTTATCCACGAATTGTCAATTATTTTTAACATGGACAAATTCAAAAAACTTCTAATAAAATAAATTCTTGAAATCATGATATTCAAGCATTTTACTACGTTTTCTACATGCAACTTCCATGTGAGGTTACTCTCTATAAATACTCCCAGATATCTAAAACCATCAACACCCTGAATAACTAGACAAGAACATGTCCAATTTTGACAGTTTATATTATGAGAAATTAACATATTATATAGTTCATCAAGAATGTTTCGAGAATTGTATAGTTCACAAGAATGTTTCGATAAACACAGTTTGAGTTGATATAATTTGCATTAAAGATCGGATATACGTAAAATATTCATATTATCGTTATATAGACTGCAGGGCATAAATCCAAAGCCGATGCACACACACACACTTCAGTAATAGAAACTCGCATTAAATGGATGTCTGTTTTAGATACTCCATTTGATTCAATTCCTGCCGGAGAATACAGGTCGTTCAAGAATACAGGTCGGAGAATACAGTGCCCTCTTCAGGCAGGTGGTGACAGTTTCATGGTTTGAGTGAAGTTGTTGTGCATGCATAGATCCTCTGATACAGTCTCCACGACTTGTGAAGGGTGTGAGCTGCTTCAACATTGAATGGTCTTCGCTGACGCTTTGAAGACCATTCATTCGCTGACGCTTTGAAGACCATTCAATGTTGAAGCAGCTCACACCCTTCACAAGTCGTGGAGACTGTATCAGAGGATCTATGCATGCACAACAACTTCACTCAAACCATGAAACTGTCACCACCTGCCTGAACTCTCTGTACAAGGCAGATAGTTTCCACCAGCGGCAGTTCTCCAAGGTTCGTGGAACTCTCTGACAGGGTTGGGTTGTTTTACCTCTGAGCGGCAATTTTTTGCACATCATGGGCTAAATGGCCAGGTCACATTGACCCCGTAGGCTCAGAGAAGGTTGGGGGAGAGGACCCACTGGAACAGCTGTTGGGAGACAGATGGTAGCCTCCCGTCAAGGCCATCCAGCGTGTTCTTTAACGTGCACAGGGTATGGTTCTCCCGCACACGGGACCACGGCTTAACGTCCCATCCGACGGACGGCGGCCTTTCCAAGCCCATCGGTGTCTCCTACTGACTGTGTGCAAGGCGGGGAGTTTTGCGGAGATAAATCTCAACGCTGACCCAGGCAGGATTCGAATCTGGGAACTGCAGATTACGAGCCTGGCGCACTACTGACTGAGCCACTCCCGCCCCATGAGAGAGAGAGGAAGAGTTAAAAGATCAGTTAATTGTGGCCGATGATATGAAAAGAAAAGAGAGGCGGTTTTGTCTAAATGAGCGAAGTAATGACGCTAAGGTTGGAAGAAGATTTAGCCGAGGGGCAAATCTAACAGAAAAAGGTTCTGATGTTCATATATTCATTGGACAGAAAATGGATAAATATAGAAGAAAGTACGGAAGTGGACCTAAGTGGTCAGTAACAATTGATAAAGAGTGTATTAATAGTAGGCGTAAATCGGTGCTAACAGGGACGAGGCAAAAGGATTTGTTTCTGAAGTAAGGCATGGCATCTCGTTCAAGAATAATGTTTCATTTAAACACGGAAACTCATTGAAAAGCAGTGATAGAAGAAATAGAATTTTTTTAGGAAATGTCGAAAGGCAAAGGTAACAAGTATGTAGGAAAACAAGCGCTAATGAGGTTTGAAAATAATAGTACTTTTGGATTCCTAATAAAGAAGAACTGCAAAATGAAAGATAAAGCGCGAGCAATAGTCTTTAATTATGCAGGAAGCAAGAGATTGACAGATGCCCAGAAAACTAAAAGGGGAGTGTGTTTTGGATGCATCATCGTCCTCGGTGCAGGACATCAGTCGGTCTCTCTAACCAGTCTATCTAACAGCACTCTGTCGTTAAGAAATTCCTGGGAGTGTTGGTAATTAGGCTAGTGGTTGCAATGGGAAGGAATGTGCTGGCAACTCAAAGGGATGTAAAAATGAGAAGGGACAGATGAGACTCAAAGAAGTGAACTGAAGTTAATTACTTCTGAGTGGCAGAGACGTTTGGTACACTCCAAGTAAAAGGTACACTCCAAAAAAAAAAGTCTCACTCGAAGAGAACTCGGGTCACTTTACTCGGCAGACAGGGGCGGGGGTGGCTCAGTCGGTAGCGCGCCAGGATCGTAATCTGTAGTTCCCAGGTTCGAGTCCCAGCTGGGTCAGCGTTGAGATTTATCTCCGCAAAATTCCCCGCCCTACCCACGGTCAGTAGGGGACACCGATGGGCTTGGAAAGGCCGCCGTCCGTCGGATGGGACGTTAAGCCCCTGTGCGGGAGAGCCATACCCTGTGCACGTTAAAGAAAACGCTGGATGGCCTTGACGGGAGGCTACCATCTGTCTCCCAACAGCTGTTCCACTGGGTCCCCTCCCCCAACCTAACTCTGAGCCTTCGGGGTCCATGTGACCTGTCCATTTAGCCCATGGTGTGCAAAAAAGTGCCGCTCAGAGGTAACCCAACCCAACTCTGTGTGAACCCATTGTAGGCAAGGGTTGGATATCCTTTTGTCGGGTTTGAGGTCGGCAAAGCGAGAATCTACAAAGTGTGGTTCTCCACCTCATTGCATAATTGTTTGCAGCAGCAAATCATCAAAGGCCTACGGAGCCTAGCGCATCCCCAACACGTGATTATATATAAATGTGAATAAATTGTGTCGTCCCTATACAATTCTCGTGCATGAAATGTTGGGCATATCTCTACAGGGTGTCCCAGAATTCATGGCCCCAAACTTGAAGGGAACGTAGTACACACCGAACCCACCATTATTCGTCATAGAATATGCTGCCGCAAACGCAGTGAAGAGTTGGAAATGAAGGACAGATACAAAGGTTTTCAGAGTGACATTTATTGTAGATCATTACAACAAATGCTCAAACGTCCCCCAAACCAACGTTGATACAGGCGGCACAACGGCGGAGTAGTGATCGGCGTACCTGCTCGTAATCACCGGGCTTGTCGTGCACATCGGCGACTGAGAATGCTGGGGTTTGGCCGATCCAGCGCTTTTAAGCCATGCCACCTCGTCTGCACCCCTCACCAGCACCGGGCTGCATTTGCAGCCGCATATTCTATGACGAATATTGGTGGGTTCGGTGTGTACTATCATCCCCTAACGTTTGGGCCATGCATTCAGGGACACCCTGTATATATAACTTGGCACAGGAAGTTTGAGGCATAGGTCGGTACGAGTGTAACAACCCTCAAACTTGTTATTTCATCTAAGCAATGGTGAATTTAATCAAGGGACTAATTGATCGTCTCTACTACAGAGTCAGTAATCGTTCGCCATCGCAGCATACGACATCTGGGGCGGGGATGGCTCAGTCGGTAGCGCGCCAGGCTCGTAATCTGTAGTTCCCAGGTTCGAGTCCCAGCTGGCTCAGAGTTGAGATTTATCTCCGCAAAATTCCCCGCCCTGCCCACGGTCAGTAGGGGACACCGATGGGCTTGGAAAAGCCGCCGTCCGTCGGATGGGACGTTAAGCCGTGGCCCCGTGTGTGGGAGAGCCATACCCTGTGCACGTTAAAGAACACGCTGGATGGCCTTGACGGGAGGCTACCATCTGTCTCCCAACAGCTGTTCCAGTGGGTCCCCTCCCCCAACCTTCTCTGAGCCTTCGGGGTCCATGTGACCTGGCCATTTAGCCCATGGTGTGCAAAAAAGTGCCGCTCAGAGGTAAAACAACCAACCCAACCCATACGACATCTTGTCTCTACCTGGAAGTGAAAGGATCTATTGTCTCTCTTTCAAAGTACCTCTTATCTGTTCCCTGGAAATCAAAGGACCTCTTGTCTTACCTTCAAGGTATCTTATGTCGGCTCCATGGACGTCAAAGTAACTCTTATCTCTCTTTCAAAGTGCATCTTGTCTGTTTCCTGGAAGTAAAAACACCTCTTGTCTCTCTTTCAAAGTACCTCTTGTCTGTACCTAGAAGTCAAAGGACCTCTTGTCGCTCTTTCAAAGTACCTCTCGTGTGTACCTGGAAGTCAAAGGATCCTTTGCCTTTCATTAAAAGTACCTCTTGTCTTTACCTGGAATTCAAAGTACCTCTCGTCTGTTCCTAGAAGAAAAGGATCCTTTGTCTCTCTTTCAAAGTACCTCTTGTCTGTACCCAGAAGTCAAAGGATCTCTTGTATCTCTTTCAAAATACCTCATATCTGTGTCTGGAAGTCAAAGGACCTCTTGTCTCTCTTTCAAAGTACCTCTTGTCTGCTCCCTGGAAGTCAAAGGACCCCTTGTCTCTCTTTCAAAGTGCATCTTGTCTGTTCCCTGGAAGTCAAAGGACTCATTGTCTCTCTTTCAAAGTGAATCTTGTCTGTTCCCTGGAAGTCAAAGGACTCATTGTCTCTCTTTCAAAGTGAATCTTGTCTGTTCCCTGGAAGTCAAAGGACTCATTGTCTCTCTTTCAAAGTGCATCTTGTCTGTTCCCTGGAAGTCAAAGAACTCATTGTCTCTCTTTCAAAGTGCATCTTGTCTGTTCCCTGGAAGTCAAAGGACTCATTGACTCTCTTTCAAAGTGCATCTTGTCTGTTCCCTGGAAGTGAAAGGACTCATTGTCTCTCTTTCAAAGTGCATCTTGTCTGTTCCCTGGAAGTCAAAGGACTCATTGTCTCTCTTTCAAAGTGCATCTTGTCTGTTCCCTGGATGTCAAAGAACTCATTGTCTCTCTTTCAAAGTGCATCTTGTCTGTTCCCTGGAAGTCAAAGGACTCATTGACTCTCTTTCAAAGTGCATTTTGTCTGTTCCCTGGAAGTCAAAGGACTCATTGTCTCTCTTTCAAAGTGCATCTTGTCTGTTCCCTGGAGCCAAAGGACTCATTGTCTCTCTTTCAAAGTGCATCTTGTCTGTTCCCTGGAAGTCAAAGAACTCATTGTCTCTCTTTCAAAGTGAATCTTGTCTGTTCCTCCCTGAAGTCAAAGGACCTCTTGTCTCTCTTTCAAAGTACCTCTTTTTTGCTCCCTGGAAGTCAAAGGACCCCTTGTCTCTCTTTCAAAGTGCAACTTGTCTGTTTCCTGGAATTCAAAGGACATCTTGTCTCTCTTTCAAAGTATCTCATGTCTCTCTTTGAAAGTACCACTTTCTATACCTGGAAGTCAAAATACCTCTTGTATATACTTGGAAGTCAAAGTACCTCTTGTGTGTACCAGTAAATCAAAGTATCCTTTGCCTCTCTTTCAAAGTACCTCTTCTCTGTACCTGGAAGTCAAAGGACCTCTTGTCCCTCTTTCAAAGTACCTCTTTTCTGTATCTGGAAGTCAAGGTACCTCTTGTCCCTCTTTCAAAGTACCTCTTTTCTGTATCTGGAAGTCAAGGTACCTCTTGTCTCTCTTTCAAAGTACCTCTTTTCTGTATCTGGAAGTCAAGGTACCTCTTGTCCCTCTTTCAAAGTACCTCTTTTCTGTATCTAGAAGTCAAAGTACCTCTTGTCTGTATCTGAAAGTCAAAGTACCTCTTGTCTGTACCAGGAAGTCAAAGGATCTTTTGCCTCTCTTTTAAAGTACCTCTTCTGTATCTGGAAGTCAAAGTACCTCTTGTCTCTCTTTCAAAGTACCTCTTTTCTGTATCTGGAAGTCAAAGTACCTCTTTTCTGTATCTGAAAGTCAAAGTACCTCTTGTCTGTACCAGGAAGTCAAAGGATCTTTTGCCTCTCTTTTAAAGTACCTCTTCTGTATCTGGAAGTCAAAGTACCTCTTGTCTCTCTTTCAAAGTACCTCTTTTCTGTATCTGGAAGTCAAAGTACCTCTTGTCTCTCTTTCAAAGTACCTCTTTTCTGTATCTGGAAGTCAAGGTACCTCTTGTCCCTCTTTCAAAGTACCTCTTTTTTGTATCTGGAAGTCAAAGTACCTCTTTTCTGTATCTGGAAGTCAAAGTACCTCTTGTCTGTATCTGAAAGTCAAAGTACCTCTTGTCTGTACCAGGAAGTCAAAGGATCTTTTGCCTCTCTTTTAAAGTACCTCTTCTGTATCTGGAAGTCAAAGTACCTCTTGTCTCTCTTTCAAAGTACCTCTTTTCTGTATCTGGAAGTCAAAGTACCTCTTGTCTCTCTTTCAAAGTACCTCTTTTCTGTATCTGGAAGTCAAGGTACCTCTTGTCCCTCTTTCAAAGTACCTCTTTTCTGTATCTGGAAGTCAAAGTACCTCTTTTCTGTATCTGGAAGTCAAAGTACCTCTTGTCTGTATCTGAAAGTCAAAGTACCTCTTGTCTGTACCAGGAAGTCAAAGGATCTTTTGCCTCTCTTTTAAAGTACCTCTTCTGTATCTGGAAGTCAAAGTACCTCTTGTCTCTCTTTCAAAGTACCTCTATTCTGTATCTGGAAGTCAAAGTACCTCTTTTCTGTATCTGAAAGTCAAAGTACCTCTTGTCTGTACCAGGAAGTCAAAGGATCTTTTGCCTCTCTTTTAAAGTACCTCTTCTGTATCTGGAAGTCAAAGAACCTCTTGTCTCTCTTTCAAAGTACCTCTTTTCTGTATCTGGAAGTCAAAGTACCTCTTGTCTCTCTTTCAAAGTACCTCTTTTCTGTATCTGGAAGTCAAGGTACCTCTTGTCCCTCTTTCAAAGTACCTCTTTTTTGTATCTGGAAGTCAAAGTACCTCTTTTCTGTATCTGGAAGTCAAAGGATCTTTTGCCTCTCTTTTAAAGTACCTCTTCTGTATCTGGAAGTCAAAGTACCTCTTGTCTCTCTTTCAAAGTACCTCTTTTCTGTATCTGGAAGTCAAAGTACCTCTTTTCTGTATCTGAAAGTCAAAGTACCTCTTGTCTGTACTGGGAAGTCAAAGGATCCTTCGCCTACCTTTCATAGTACCTCTACTCTGTACCTGGAAGTCAAAGTATCTCTTGTCTGTACCTTGAAGTCAAAGTACCTCTTGTCTCTACCGGGAAGTCAAAGAATCCTTTGCCTCCCTTTCAAAGTACCTCTTGTCTATACCTGGAAGTCAAAGGACCTCTTGTCTCTCTTTCAAAGTACCTCTTGTCTCTACCGGGAAGTCAAAGGATCTTTTGCCTCTCTTTTAAAGTACCTCTTGTCTATACCTGGAAGTCAAAGGACCTCTTGTCTCTCTTTCAAAGTACCTCTTGTCTGTACCTGGAAGTCAAAGTACCTCTTGTCTCTCTTTCAAAGTGCCTTTTTTCTGTATCTGGAAGTCAAAGTACCTCTTTTCTGTATCTGAAAATCAAAGTACCTCTTGTCTGTACTGGGAAGTCAAAGGATCCTTCGCCTACCTTTCATAGTACCTCTACTCTGTACCTGGAAGTCAACGTATCTCTTGTCTGTACCTTGAAGTCAAAGTACCTCTTGTCTCTACCGGGAAGTCAAAGAATCCTTTGCCTCCCTTTCAAAGTACCTCTTGTCTATACCTGGAAGTCAAAGGACCTCTTGTCTCTCTTTCAAAGTATCTCTTGTCTCTACCGGGAAGTCAAAGAATCCTTTGCCTCCCTTTCAAAGTACCTCTTGTCTATACCTGGAAGTCAAAGGACCTCTTGTCTCTCTTTCAAAGTACCTCTTGTCTGTACCTGGAGGTCAAAATACTTATTGTCTCTCTTTCAAACTGTCTCCTATCTGTTCCCTGGAGTACCTGGGAATTGCCATTCTTGTCAACTACGCCGAAGAGAGCAGAGAAATATTTAAATCTCAACAAGATCGGAATTCAATCTCGTGGGTTGGTTTGGATTGTTCTACCTCTGAGCGGCAGTGTTTTTTGCACATAATAAGCTAAATAGCCAGGTCACACGTACCCCGAAGGCTCAGAGAATATCAGGGGGAGGAGACCCACTGGACAGCTGTTATGAGACAAATGGTAGCCTCTCTGCAAAGGACACCCAGCGTATTCTTTAACGTGCACAGGGAATGACTCTCCCTCACACGGGGCCACGGCTTAAGGTTCCATCCGACGGACAGCGGCCTTTCCAAGCCTATCGGTGTCCCCTACTGACCGTGGGCAGGGCGGGGAGTTTTGAAGAAATAAATCTCAACACTAATAGGACTCGAACCTGGGATTTGGGTTGGGTTGTTTTACCTCTGAGCGGCACTTTTTTGCACACCATGGGCTAAATGGCCAGGTCACATGGACCCCGAAGGCTCAGAGAAGGTTGGGGGAGGGGACCCACTGGAACAGCTGTTGGGAGACAGATAGTAGCCTCCCGTCAAGGCCATCCAGCGTGTTCTTTAACTTGCACAGGGTATGGCTCTCACACACACGGGGCCACGGCTTAACGTCTCATCCGACGGACGGCGGCCTTTCCAAGCTCATCGGTGTCCCCTACTGACCGTGGGCAGGGAGGGGGAATTTTTGCGGAGATAAATCTCAACGCTGACCCAGCTGGGACTCGAATCTGGTAACTACAGATTACGAGCCTGGCGCGTTACCGACTGAGTCACCCCCGCCCCACCCACTAAGGACTGGACAGTTCTGTCCCCTAAAGAACGTAAAACAACGACAGTCGGAACATTTGCTTCCCTCATCTCATTTCGGAAGCATAGAACTGTCATCTTCTAAAGGACGTTCCTTTTGGCTCCCTCCTCTCCAGATTTCTCCATTTTCCTTTTAACGCCCAGCACTTCAAACTCAGCTTTTCTCATCTGTCACCGAGGCACTTGCTCGAGGCAGATTTAACTTCTTCCGAAGAACATCAAGGAAATGTGTGTGTCGATTCCTCTTAACAGCGTACGTCTCTCTCCGGACTGTTTGTAGCATCTCAAAACACTGTATAGTTATGCTCTTTTGCCGTGAAGACTCCCAGACAAGTGTTTACCAGAAACATAAACAGTCCCTGTGGATCTTCCCCTCCTGCCCTGTAACTCTGAGCTTGCACTCTAGTGATGGAATACTTATTTAAAGGAAATACACCGCTCAGCATCATAGTGGAACTAAAGATAGATGAGATCTCATCTCAGTAACATCAACTCTTTCTCCCGGAGGTGGTTTTCTCTCTTCCCAGCCTTTTTTTTATCTTTTTTTTTTATCCGTTTCTATTTGCGGTGATTTCCCCCCCCCCCCCGAAAATAGTGTCGAAGTGCAGTTTTCCAGGAAGTCTGCTATTAAGTATTAGTATCTGTTAATGTCTCTTTAAGTGGAATCTCTTAAGTAGGTGTATTCCTCCTCTCTTTGTTTAAAGTATCGTAATGTAGAAAGTACAACAGAAAACATGACACTTTCAACTTCTTTATCGTTTCAAAGTTTGAAACTTGAATGTTCAAATACTGATCGTAAAACGAAGGGTCGTACCCACACGGGAGGAAGAAGATCAGGGGTTCGGACTTCCTCCCCCCTCGAAAATTCGGTCATCTTATTATACGGAATTTCAAACTTATCTATCTGCTTTGAAATCCAAAACAGTTGTTTTTGCATAATTTTATTTTAGCCCCAGAGCATACATAAGTCGGTAGCGCGCCAACCTCGTAAGTTCCCACATTCCAGTCCCAGTTGGGTCAGCATTGAGATTTATTTCCGCAAAACTCCCCACCGTTCCCTCAGTCATTACGAGACACCGACGTACTTACAAAGCCTTCCGTCCGTCGGATAGGACGTTAAACCGTGGCTCCGTGTACGAGAGAGGCCTTACTCTGTGCATGTTAAAGAACACGCTAAGTGCCCTTAACTGGAGGCTACCGTCTGTCTGCTAACAGATGTCCAGTGAATTCCCTTCCCTCAAAACTTTCTGAGCCCTCGGAGTCCTTGTGACCTGGCCATTTAGCCCATTGTGGGCATAAAACGCATAAACGCTCAAAGGTAAAACAACCTAGTATAGTTATATAACCTAATATAAATATAATATAATATAATACCAACCCTATATAACCATAGTATACATCCGACACTAAAAATCGATGAAAAAAAATATATTATTCCGTATATCCTTTTAACCTTTCCTGTCCAGTGGAATATCTCAATAATTAGGAATCTTTCCCCGAAACTAAATCCTGCATACGTGTCTGATAAAGAGTGAAGTCACTATCATCATTATTCCTCTGAATTCTTAAGATTCTTCAAATACTTCTTAATTTTATTTTTTTTACCATTTCAATCCTTGTAATATCTACAGGCGCGTCCAACCCAAACTTAGTGAAAGCCAACTAGGAAAAAAACATCTATTCTTAATGAGGCCCACTAGGAAAAACATCGTTTATTTTTTTTACCATTTCAATCCTTGTAATATCTACAGGCGCGTCCAACCCAAACTTAGTGAAAGCCAACTAGGAAAAAAACATCTATTCTTAATGAGGCCCACTAGGAAAAACATCGATTCTTAATGAGGCCCACTAGGAAAAAACATTTATTCTTAATGAGGCCCACTAGGAAGAAAACTCTATTCTTAATGAGGCCCACTGGGAAAAAACATCTATTCTTAATGAGACCCATTAGGAAGAAAACTCTATTCTTAATGAGGCCCACAAGGAAAAAAACATCTATTCTTAATGAGACCCACTAGGAAAAAACAGCTATTCTCAATGATGCTCACTAGGAAAAAACATATATTCTTAATGAGGCACACTACGAAAAAACCTCTATACTTAATCAGGCCCACTACGAAAAAACCTCTATTCTTAATCAGGCCCACTACGAAAAAACCTCTATTCTTAATCAGGCCAAGTAAATTACCCTACTTATTATCGAACACATACATTTCTAATAACTGATATCTTGATTGAAAGACAAAAATATACATTTTAATGAGTATTATGAATTGGCAAAAATCGTTTAGGCTTCAATATAAAACTGTTTGGTCCAAAAATTAGGAGAAATGAGGCAGATTCAGTATAGTGATCAATTCTTTTACGAGACGTGAGTTCTTTTGCAATAAGCCATGGGTTGAAAAATTAAAATATTTCTCCATTTCGATCCTTCATTCAGATCCATTAATATTTATACTCCTTAATAAATTTAGATATATAAGATACAGATATAGTGCGTAGCGCACCAGGCTCGTAATCTGCAGTTCCCAGGTTCGATTCCCAGCTGGGTCAGCGTTGAACCTTATCTCCGCAAAACTCCCTGCCCTGCCCACTCTCAGTAGGGAACACCGATGGGCTTGGAAAGGTCGCCGTCCGTCGAATGGGACTTTAAGTCATGGCCCCTTGTATGGGAGAGCCATACCCTGTGCACGTTAAAGAACACGCTGGATGGCCTTGACGGGAGGTTACCATCTGTCTCCTAACAGCTGTTCTAGTGGGTCCCCTCCCCCAACTTTCTCTGAGCCTTCGGGGTTCATGTGACCTGGCCATTCAGCCCATGGTGTGCAAAAAAGTGCCGCTCAGAGGTAAAACAACCCAACTAACCCAAAATATCCATGAAAAGTTAACATCAAAGCTATAAACTTCTAATATGAAATTTTTTGTTTTGAAAAATGTGACAGCAGATAAAGACCTCAATCAAATAGATCAATATCTCGATTATCAACAATATTCGTTCAGTATTTAATGAGTTATGGAAGTTTAAATATTGAACAATATTGTCACCCGCAACTTTTCCTCTTCGAGGCATACGGTATGAACTTAAAATGTTCCGCGTTTACTAAAATAATTATCTTATCTAGAACTGCATGTCAATAGCTTGATGATCTGACTTCGAAATTTAATGCCTTCAAACAAATATTTTTGAAAGAGTGGCCGAAAGAAGATTTTAGATTCGAACCAGGAACAATCTACAAGCTAGCAATACGCAGTTCCGTATTCTCTAACTGTAGTTGCGACGAGTAAGAGATTTCACATGATTGACCAAGACCCAATTTTTGTTTGAACAATAACAAAAATTTTGAATTTATTTAAATTCAACACTTAACAAAGTTCCACCACTGGCTTATAAAGGTGGATGATTTTACATTACAATTAATTGACTAAGTACTCACTCCATTCAGTTAAGCTTAAGTTCGAACAACACTCACACAAAATAATGAAAATAAAACTTAAAAGTGAAAGTGACAACAAGCAGAGTAAGTTAAATTAAAATAACTTTACCATGCTGAAGTTTCTCCGGAACGAGAACTGTATTCTGCTAAGTTACTGTGATGTGCACACGGCGTAAATTTTCATGAAACACCCACTCCAGATTTCTCTGATCGTGGTTTTTCCCAAGCAAAGCAAATTTCTTTAAATTTCGCCTAACATACTTAGGTAAAAGTTTATCATCTCACTAATTTAAGAGATGTCTAATTTAACACTTTCCCTCCCTAAATCATGGCCTAAAAGTCAGTCCAGTGAATTTCACTAAAGTTGGACTTAGCAAAGATAGCAAAAGAAAGATAGAAAAAGACCAAACCCTGGTCTGTTAGTCTGATCAACCCACACCGAACTGTTTCTCCCGGGTCGAGCGTGACAATATCTTTCTGGCAACCCTGGGAACTCTCGACCAAAAAGGGCCAATCAGAACCGAGCCCTGGGCAAAACCCGACTCCATTTCCATATTTCACAAGTGAGATGGAGCTCTGCTGCCAGCCAGCACTTTAATTCCTCTCGCAGGTCAATGTCTGCTTTTTGGGCGAGCTGAAATTGTTTCACAAGACACCTCTCGTCTCCGTACATTAGTCAAGTTTCCTCTCGGCAACCAATGTAAACAGATGAAACGGAACCCTGAATGAAATTCGCAACGGAGATGTTGCACCCATTAACCTCCTAAGACATCTCCTTCAGACACAAAGTGGTTGCATCAAGATAGAAATGAAATACAGTATATAAAAAAATTAAAATCAATAAAATCAATAGGTCTGCGACCTATCATTCCTCCCTTCTTAAAAACAAGCCAACACCCTGTGTGTCGTCACTTATTACATTCCGAAATGAAAATTTTGGAGTGGTACCAGGTTTTGAAATTTCGAATAATTCTCTCCATCACAACAATTTTCTGGTTTTCTTTCAAAAAAAAGCAACATAAAATTTTGTTGAACTGGTGCTTTCGATTAGAGAAGAATTCCCAGTTTCTTCACGTATCACACAATATTTCTCCAACATTTAAACACCGGAAACAAAAGAAAAATGAAAAGCGTGAGTAGAATAATTCCATTCATATATATAAACACATAAAATTACTCTTAATATCTATTTGTTTATGACAAAATATTCAATGCAAATGTTTAAAACATGGTAACTAACTCTATATATCAATGTCAACTTATAAGCAGAACAATAGCATATTTATGATAGATGGCAAGGTAAATATTGATTATAAATGATGTAATATACTTTTAATTTACACATCGTTAATATTCGCAATATAATATATAGGACAACTTAGATTTGTCTGATCTTACAAGCAGAAAAATCATCTCTCTTCAACTTAGAATAACCCACATCAACCATCTTTCCTAGTTTCCATATTCTCAAATTATCATTAAATTTCAAACTAGTACATCGTTAAAAGAAAACAAATCAGTGCACATCTTTCTTATGAGGATACCAATGTTCTGTCAAAAATTCTAAAATTTATGTGTTATGTTTACCCTGTTTCCCAAAAAAAAAATCTTTTAACTTTATAGCCAGAAAAGAAAAGTGGGGACGGAAAGATTCCACTTCCAGGACTACCATAGAATGATAGCGGGTCCTTCCGTCTTCCTCCCCTGTCCAGACTAGCATCCCATGTCAAAGGGTAAACACAGTTTGCTAAACATCCGTCTGAACCCATGCAGTTTGGGCTTGCTACATGTATAGGGAGACGTCTCCAATCAAAAATGAGCTTGAAGATCTGAAAGCGCAACTAGTGAGTGGATTCAAATCCTTACTCACCTTTATCATCCTCACACTCTTCTACCAGAGTTAATTGTCATCACCCCTTTCACCGTCACAGAGACTATTTGATATGGGCCATCGATGTAGTCGGACTTCCACAATCATCCGGCAAATTTATACTCACCCAAGTCGTGTTATTCCCGTGTGTTGAATCCTCCAAGAAAGAAGATAAACAAAAATTAATTTCCTTTTTAGGTACAGTAGAAATACAATTTACATGAGCACCTCCATCATTCATTTTCCTTTTGACTGTGTTCCCAGTTACTGTTAAAATTCCTCTTCCCACATCAAAATTAAATCGGTGATGCCTTAACAAATCTATCCCAAAAAGAGTATTGTACTGTTTACTCATTTCCTGTCGTGTCACAAAAATCGGATACTTGAAAGATTTGCCAGAGAGTTCAAACTGGATTTCATAGCATCCTTCAATCGGCAAAGATTCACCTGTTATTCCGAATATTTTAACATCTGTTTGGATCCGTCTCACTGGCATTTTAGCACAAACTCTTTTAAATGTTCTCATATTCATGAGAGAAACCGACGCTCCCGTGTCAACGAGTATGCGAAGGGGAACATTCCCAGATGATCCTTTCACAATGGGAAGATGTGAATCATGTTTTGTTGCGATGAACCTAACTGCAGGGAAATTTATTATTCCTTTCTCTGGAGCCGATACGCCCTGCTTTGTTCGACTCCCTCTGCGTTTAAAGGATTAGAATTAGCGTTTGTGCACCTATCGATTTGATAGTTCATTTGTTGGTCTGGATCATTCCTTGCAATGGGAAATTTCCTATCTCCTCTCGCATTTGGCACACAAAATCTGGGATTTTCTCTACTTTGTCCAAATACCGAAATTTGAGGAGGCACATTACGATTTCTGACTTCAGGAAATTTTGGGTTAATTCTTTTTGTACAATTCCTCGCAATATGTCCCTTTCCACGACAAGAAAAACAAACTGTCTGCGAGTTTGTCCATCTTGGAGTTTGTCGGGGAGAGTTTCTCCCAAAATTAACTCTCCTGCGAAAAACTTGAGGTTCACCTCTTTCTGACTGCATATTACAGAAAGTTTCTTTTACTTGTGTCTGGGGGATGTATGTATTATGATTTCTATATTCCCCAGGGGTAGTTTTCGAATCTACTGCATTAATTCCCATGTTCTGAATCTGTTCGGTCAAAAGTTGAAGTGTTTTATCCGTTTTATCACACTTGTACCTCAGTTCCTCCATAATTACGTATATTGACTCGGAATCATTTACATTTTTATTTCCCTGTATTGCATTTACTTCTCTCGTTTTGGACATTAACAAATTATTTTGTTGTTCCTGCACAGCAAAATCTAGAGCTTGATCAAAATTAAGGGGATTCCTGCTCAATACAGGTCGTTTGACTTTATCCGAAAGTCCCGCGACAAATTGACATAAAAGTGTTTGATCTCGAAGCGTTTTCACTTCCTGTGATTCCTCCGATTTTTGTGGCATATATTTATGCACCAAAGCTCTCAATCTAGTGGAGTACGTTATCACATCTTCCTGAATAGTTTGTTTTGCTGTGGTGAACTTATGAAGTCTCACCGAAAGAGGTTCCTTTGCATCGAATCTATCTATTACACACTTCTGAAAATTTCCCAATTGTGTTTCTTTCCTGAGCTCAGAAGACTCAGTTAAAAATTCCATCGCCTTTCCCCTGAATTTAGATTTTATAACGGTTAATGCGACCTGATTCGACCATCCTGCGATTTTCGACACTTCTGACACAGTTTCGAAAAATTGTTCAGCCGTCCCGCCAGGATCTGTGGCATTATAGACAGGAACCAAATTAATGAATCCGGCAATGTTCGCAAAAGAGTTTTGGGCACTGTTGTTTCCATTGTTCGCACTAGGGACTTCCTGGGTTTCTATATTAATCGTGGGAGGGTCTGATGTTTCGGTCGTGGTGGGTGACGAAGCTTGTGCCATTTTTTTTTTCAAAATTTTACACACTAAAACTCATTTTCTACTTTACAACTAAAATTTAGTACTTAATATGCTAAACTTTTCTTAAAATCTTTTTCTCAGCATTAACATGAGCTAGGAATAATTATATCTTAACTCTAATCAACTTAATCAGAATTGGAAACAAATTCAATACCCTTAATGCAAATTGATTGTTGTCACTTTCTAACAGAATTATCTTACTTTAATATACTCTTGATACACTTGATTTCTCATAAATATTCCAATTTTTCGTCACAACAAAAGTTTGAGATTATTTATCAATTTAATAATCTATTTACCTCTCTACTCAACCTGGTTCTGTTTAATAATGGTTTATCTCCACTCAACCTGGTCCTGTCGCAAGGACGCCAGTTTGTCACCCGCAACTTTTCCTCTTCGAGGCATACGGTATGAACTTAAAATGTTCCGCGTTTACTAAAATAATTATCTTATCTAGAACTGCATGTCAATAGCTTGATGATCTGACTTCGAAATTTAATGCCTTCAAACAAATATTTTTGAAAGAGTGGCCGAAAGAAGATTTTAGATTCGAACCAGGAACAATCTACAAGCTAGCAATACGCAGTTCCGTATTCTCTAACTGTAGTTGCGACGAGTAAGAGATTTCACATGATTGACCAAGACCCAATTTTTGTTTGAACAATAACAAAAATTTTGAATTTATTTAAATTCAACACTTAACAAAGTTCCACCACTGGCTTATAAAGGTGGATGATTTTACATTACAATTAATTGACTAAGTACTCACTCCATTCAGTTAAGCTTAAGTTCGAACAACACTCACACAAAATAATGAAAATAAAACTTAAAAGTGAAAGTGACAACAAGCAGAGTAAGTTAAATTAAAATAACTTTACCATGCTGAAGTTTCTCCGGAACGAGAACTGTATTCTGCTAAGTTACTGTGATGTGCACACGGCGTAAATTTTCATGAAACACCCACTCCAGATTTCTCTGATCGTGGTTTTTCCCAAGCAAAGCAAATTTCTTTAAATTTCGCCTAACATACTTAGGTAAAAGTTTATCATCTCACTAATTTAAGAGATGTCTAATTTAACACTTTCCCTCCCTAAATCATGGCCTAAAAGTCAGTCCAGTGAATTTCACTAAAGTTGGACTTAGCAAAGATAGCAAAAGAAAGATAGAAAAAGACCAAACCCTGGTCTGTTAGTCTGATCAACCCACACCGAACTGTTTCTCCCGGGTCGAGCGTGACAATATCTTTCTGGCAACCCTGGGAACTCTCGACCAAAAAGGGCCAATCAGAACCGAGCCCTGGGCAAAACCCGACTCCATATCCATATTTCACAAGTGAGATGGAGCTCTGCTGCCAGCCAGCACTTTAATTCCTCTCGCAGGTCAATGTCTGCTTTTTGGGCGAGCTGAAATTGTTTCACAAGACACCTCTCGTCTCCGTACATTAGTCAAGTTTCCTCTCGGCAACCAATGTAAACAGATGAAACGGAACCCTGAATGAAATTCGCAACGGAGATGTTGCACCCATTAACCTCCGAAGACATCTCCTTCAGACACAAAGTGGTTGCATCAAGATAGAAATGAAATACAGTATATAAAAAAATTAAAATCAATAAAATCAATAGGTCTGCGACCTATCAATATCAATGACAGTCTTAAGAAACTTATATAAAATTGATGAATAGTGAAAGAATTCTTTACACAAACTTCTAAAATACGCGCTTATTTTATTAAACACTTTGATACAATACTTGAAATAAAAATAAATAAATATCTCCTTCAAGCAGCTGCTTCCCACAGAGATCTGGTATAAGCCTGTCAGTTTATACGCCTTAGTAGGTCGTCACTCAGTTTTAATTAACTTCTGAAGTCAATTTTTTGTGACTGGCATTGTTATTTTTATTCAAATTATGTTTTAAAATTCAAAAATTCGTTATTAACAAACATATGTTTGCTATATTAAAACGTGAACTTCCTGTCAATAATCGAATACGATTTCAAAACCTGCAACCAAATTTTCGCTGTTTTCTTTTCTCTCATTTAGAATTTTCGAAAAATATTTGCATATCATTTGAGGATAAAATTTGAAAACTGCATTAAGATTGAGATTGTAGCAAAAAGTAGAACACAAAGATTTATTTAAAATGAAACTTTTTTTTGGTGGAGGTACGTCATTTTTTCGCATGCTAAACTTCAACAACCGCTCAATGCCAGTGAGACTGAGCTTGAAATAAAAAACACTATTTTTCTAATACATTTAAAGCTAGAATAATAACAGATGTTCTCTGGCAATGTTTCTTTTTATATTTTCCTCTTTTAGTACCTTTTAAAAGTGGCAATTCGAGCTTATTGATAACTAAAAAATGCAAATAATAATAATATCTAGCTTACGACATAAAAAATAATTTTTCGTTCATTTCTTTAAAAATGTTTCGTTTTTCGACCACTTCTCTGGTTAAGGGGGCTTACTCTGGTTTTGTTTGGATTGTTTTACCTCTGAGCGGCACTTTTTTGCACACCATGGGCTAAATGACCAGGCCACAAGGACCCCGAAGGCTCAGAGAAGGTTGGGGGAGGGGACCCACTGGAATAGCTGTTGGGAGACAGATGGTAGCCTCCCGTCAAGGCCATCCAGCGTGTTCTTTAACGTGCACAGTGTATGGCTCTCCCGCACACGGGTCCACGGCTTAACGTCCCATCCGACGGACGGCGGCCTTTTCAAACTCATCGGGGTCCCCTACTGACCGTGGGCAGGGCGGTGAAATTTTGCGGAGATAAATCTCAACGCTGACCCAGCTGGGATTCGAACCTGGGAACTACCTACTGAGCCACCCCCGCCCCAAACTTACTCTGGTAAAAGGGCCTTTATTTCCAATGTAAACCTTTTGACCATTACTCTCTTCCAACAAAATTTCAAGTTTCTATCATAAATAGATCATTTGCAATACTCGTTTGAAATTTTCCATTCCCCAAGATTCGAAAAATGCGAAATGCTAATAGTTCATAAAATACCTTCCAAAGCAGAAATTTTTAATTCATTTCTAAAAAGGAAAAGATCCAATGTGGCTGTTTGACAAATGACAAAGTGAAAACATTTACACATTTTTCTTGAAAACGACTATAAAATTTTATGATAATAAATAGATTAGCATCTAAATGGAAGATCAGAGACGTTCCATGAATCGGAAAACGAGAAGATTATCCTATATCGAAATCAAAAGACGTGTCACGAATCAAATAATGAGAAGATTACCTTCTGCATCGCAGATCAGAAGCATTTCGTGTAGTAGATAAATGAGAAGATGATGATGGGTTGGGTTGTTTTACCTCTGAGTGGCACTTTTTTGCACACCATGGGCTAAATGGCCAGGTCACATGGACCCCGAAGGCTCAGAGAAGGTTGGGGGAGGGGACCCACTGGAACAGCTGTTGGGAGACAGATGGTAGCCTCCCGTCAAGGCCATCCAGAGTATTCTTTAACGTGCACAGGGTATGTCTCTCCCGCACACGGGGCCACGGCTTAACGTCCCATCCGACGGACGGCGGTCTTTCCAAGCCCATCGGTGTTCCCTACTGACAGTGGGCAAGGCGGAGAATTTTGCGGAGATAAATCTCAACGCTGACCCAGCTGGGACTCGAACCTGGGAACTACAGATTACGAGCCTGGCGCGCTACCGACTAAGCCATCCCCGCCCCAGATGAAGATGAAGACGTGTCATGAATCAAATAATGAGTTGATTACCATCTACATTGAATATTAGAAACGTTTCAGGAACGAAATAATAAGATCTAAATGAAGATCAGAAACGTTTCATGAAACAGATAACGAGAAGATTACAATCAAAATGTAACTTTAGAAAAGTTTAATGAGTCATCAATGGGAACATTAACCATCTAAATCGGAGATGTTCTAAATCGGACCATCAAGACCATCTAAATCGGAGAACAAACGTTTCATGAATCATTTAATGAGATTTAACTTAAGATCAGGATGAAAGAAACTCCCCGACTACCCTCTGTCAGTAGGTAACACTGTCGGGTTTGGGTTGGGTTGTTTTACCTCTGAGCGGCACTTTTTTGCACAACATGGGCTAAATGGCCAGGTCACATGGACCCCGAAGGCTCAGAGAAGGTTGGGGGAGGGGACCCACTGGAAAAGTTGTTGGGAGACAGATGGTAGCCTCCCGTCAAGGCCATCCAGCATGTTCTTTAACGTGCACAGGGTATGGATCTCCTACACACGGGGCCACGGCTTAACGTCCCATCCGACGGACGGCGACCTTTCCAAGACCATCGGTGTCCCCTACTGACCGTGGGCAGGGCGGGGAATTTTGCGGAGATAAATCTCAACGCTGACCCAGCTGGGACTCGAACCTGGGAACTACAGATTACGAGCCTGGCGCACTACCGACTGGGCCACCCCCGTCCCTAATGGCCAGGTCACAAGGATCCCACAGGCTCAGAGAAAGTTGGGGAAAGGAGATCCACTGGAAAGTTTTTAGGAAACAGATAGTAGCTTCCCGCAAGGCTATCCAGCGTCTTCCTTAACGTGCACAGGGTATGGCTCTCCCGCACATGGGACCACAGCTGAATGTGCCATCTGACGGACGGCAACCATTTCAAGCCCAAGTGGGAATCGGAATTGGGAACTGCAGATTACGAAACTGGAGAGTTACCGATTGAGCCGCTCCCATCCCATATATTATGAACATAGGCGTGTGTGTGGTGCATGTACAGTGGTTTATCAAAATAATGGAAACTTCGACGGCGACTGGAGTACACGCAATGTGCCATACATATATCACAGAAATAACGTCATCAGCGATATAAGGTATATAAAGGTTGGGTTGTTTTACCTCTGAGCGGCACTTTTTTGCACACCATGGGCTAAATGGCCAGGTCACATGGACCCCGAAGGCTCAGAGAAGGTTAGGGGAGGGGACCCACTGGAACAGCTGTTGGGAGACAGATGGTAGCCTCCCGTCAAGGCCATCGAGCGTGTTCTTTAAAGTGCACAGGGTATGGCTCTCCTGCACACGGGGCCACGGCTTAACGTCCCATCCGACGGACGGCGGCCTTTTCAAGCCCATCGGTGTCCCCTACTGACCGTGGGCAGGGCGGAGAATTTTGCGGAGATAAATCTCAACGCTGACCCAGCTGGGACTCGAACCTGGAAACTACAGATTACGAGTCTGGCGCGCTACCGATTGAGCCAACCCCGCCCCAAACGGCGACTGGAGTACACGAAATGTGCCATACATATATCACAGGAATAACGTCACCCACGATATCAGGTATATAAATGGGAGAAGTGCGATGTCGGCTATCGCGCAGCAGTGCCATAGGTGCAAGGAAACAGCTGTTGCGGTGTAATTGTCGACAATGTCAGATCTCAGTGACCTCCAAAAAGGCATGATCATGGGTGCGCGTCTTGCAGGAGCTTCAGTAACCAGGACGGCGCAAATAGTAGGTGTAACACGAAGAACTGTATCGAATATTATGACTACCTATCAAAAAGGACAGGGTGTTGCCTTCAAACGTACAAATTGTGGACGTCATACGAAGTTGTCAGATACGGACAGGCGAACGTTGGCACGGATTATATAACGGAAGCACAAGACCACTGCACCGCAAATAGCAGCAGAGTTGAAGACTAGTTGGACTCTTTCCGTTATGACAGTTCGTCGGGAACTTCATCGTGCCGATATTTATGGCCGTGCTGCAATCCACAAACCTCTGATTACCAACATCAATGCAACAAAACGTGCAAGGTGGTGCAAAACACATAAAAACTGGGATGCTAAAGACTGGTAACGTGTCATCTGGTCTGATGAATCGTACTTGTTCCCACCATTGTTATTGCACCGCAAAATTCCCCGCCCTGCCCACGGTCAGTAGGGGACACCGATGGGCTTAGAAAGGCCGTCGTCCGTCGGATGGGACGTTAAGCCGTGGCCCCATGTGCGGAAGAGCCATACCCTGTGCACGTTAAAGAACACGCTGGATGGCCTGGACGGGAGACTACCATCTGTCTCCCAACAGCTGTTCCAGTGGGTCCCCTCCCCCAACCTTCTCTGAGCCTTCGGGGTCCATGTGACCTGGCCATTTAGCCCATGGTGTGCAAAAAAGTGCCGCTCAGAGGTAAAACAACCCAACCCAACTGGTATTGCATTGTTTCCCCCCACTGGTAGAGTGTACGTCTGGCGAAAACCGGCAGAAGCGTACCATCTCAACTGTTTGGTTCCGACTGTGAAGCATGACGTATCGAATATCAAATATCCTTGATGTAACGTGACAGTAAACGTATCAAGTATCCTTGATGCTGTGTGGTGCCATATCATGGCATTCCTTAGAGCCATTAGTTATTCTGCAGGGTCGTGTCATATCCGCAACGTACGAATCCATTCTCGGGAACCACCTGCACCCAATGTTTCAGGCATTGTTCCCTAATGACTGTCCCTGGTTTCAAGTGGATAATGCACCCGTGCATTGTGCGAAACTTGTCAGGTTGTGGTTTGCAGAGCATGAGGATGAGATACAGCAGCTACCCTGGCTACCTTGGGGCGGGGGTGGCTCAGTCGGTAGCGCGCCAGGCTCGTAATCTGTAGTTCCCAGGATCGAGTCCCAGCTGGGTCAGCGTTGAGATTTATCTCCGCAAAATTCCCCGCCCTGCCCATAGTCAGTAGGGGACACCGATGGGCTTGGAAAGGCCGCCATCCGTCGGATGGGACGTTAAGCCGTGGCCCCTTGTATGGGAGAGCCATACCCTGTGCACGTTGAAGAACACGCTGAATGGCGCTACCATCTGTCTCCCAACAGCTGTTCCAGTGGGTCCCCTCCCCCAACCTTCTCTTAGCCTTCGGGGTCCATGTGACCTGGCCATTTAGCCCATTGTGTGCAAAAAAGTGCCGCTCAGAGGTAAAACAACCCAACCCTGGCTACCTCAATCTCCAGACCTCAATATTATTGAACATTTGTGGGATTATCTGGAGCGCAAGGTCAGATCACACTTTCCACCTCCAGCATCGCTGGCACAGTTGGGCCATATTTTACAAGAAGAATGGTCCCACATTCCATTTCCGTATATACATGACGTATAAATCTATTCCACGTCGAAATGCGTCTGTTCTGAACGCCCGAGGTGGTCCTACAGCATATGAATAAATTGTTCTCCACAAACAGTGAGGCGGGGGTGGCTCAGTCGGTAGCGCGTCAGGCTCGTAATCTGTAGTTCCCAGGTTCGAGTCCCAGCTGGGTCAGCGTTGAGATTTATCTCCGCAAAATTCCCCATCCTGCCCACGGTCAATAGGGGACACCGATGGGCTTGGAAAGGCCGCCGTCCGTCAGATGGGACGTTAAGCCGTGGCCCCGTGTGTGGGAGAGCCATACCCTGTGCACGTTAAAGAACACGCTGGATGGCCTTGACGGGAGCTACCATATGTCTCCCAACAGCTATTCCAGTGGATCCCCTTCCCCAACCTTCTCTGATCCTTCGGGGTCCATGTGACCTGGCCATTTAGCCCATGGTGTGCAATAAAGTGCCGCTCAGAGGTAAAACAACCCACAAACAGTACGTGTTTCCATTATTTTGATAAACCCCTGTAAGTACATCAGCAAGGAGAAAGAAATTAGAGAAAAACAAACCATTTGATTTTCTGTGTAATCAAATATATTGTAAATAAATTTTCATGTCGATTGTTGATCTTCATCTATACTATGATTTGAAGAAATATCCCATTAGGGGGAATATTTAATTGCACGCATTTTTTTTAATTACTGATCACATAGATTAAAAATGCATTTTAAAATTGTTTTAACAACATGCAAATTGAATATTGGCATTTAATATTATATGATGTCGTGAATTTTATATTATTCTAATCTCTTTTTCTTTAATATTTCGGGCATATTTTAGTTTATCACGGATACACTCAATCAGTCTGCTTAACAGTAAAAATCCTAATTTGCTTCACAGGAAAACACAAAAAATCCAACATCAAAACGCAAATTGAATTCGAACAATTCTGTCGGCGTTCATTCGGCACCTTTTCGACGAAATCTGAAATGTCAATATGCAAAACATTCACTTTTGGAATAATTAAAAGCAGCAACATACCTTAAAGGTCATGGTTGAAAAGACGTGACTGAATTTGAATATCAGCGATGGAGAACTGCAGACTGGAGATTGTGAAAAATGTGTCTCCGAAATTTCAAAAATAGCTTCTTTGCTCTACGCTAGTGACGTCAAAACTGGAAAATAAAAATCTTCCATTTCGTCATTTCTGTACCGTTTCGGATGATTTTTTTTTTTTACTTTTTCCTGATGTTTCACTATCTATATTTTTTTTACGGCGCTCCTGTTGTTAGGTTCTTTTTTTTTCGCCCAGCAGTCAAAGAGATTTGGCGCTGAGGCTTTTTAATGTTGAAGAAAGAATTGAGCGAGTTCTTTTATTTCAATGTTGTTCTAACAAGCCGAGATTTCCCATTTTCTGCTCTCCTTCATAATGCAGCCATATGCTTTCGCCTTTGCTGGGTTTTCGTAATCCCTTGGAGTCTGCACGAGGCATGAGTTGCATGCGACTGTTCCGTCGACTTTACGAGCGACTGCAGCAGCGCGCCAGCTTCAGTAAAACATCTACAGAAGAGTCAGCAGAGAAATAAATTCTTTGGCATATTTAGGTCTGAGAATATATGTATATAACTCAAACAAGGATGCAGGACAGATTTGGATCCCAGGGGTCTTAAATTGGGAAATATTCCATTGGGATAGCTAATGGGCTAATAATAATTCGGTTGTTTTAAAAGAAGTTTTTAGCAATTTTTTTTCTTCCTAAAATGCTCTTACTGATGTTAAGGGTTTGGTAACTAAAAATGGAAAAATATGGGCAAATCACGAGAGCTTAAGTTTCAGAGTAAGCTTTGGTAAAAACAGACTATTTAATCCGTTGACACAAATTTGAATATCGGCCAAGGATATTCAATCGCTAACATAATATTTGCAAGAACTACATTTTTTTAGCACAAAAGACTGCGTTTCAGTGTTCCACATTACGGACTAAACATTTTAGAATCATCATTTTCTCATTCTTCATTTCATCATTATTGTCATTATCATTTCTGATTTCATCAATAGCATGATTTTTTTTCATTCATCATCATCATTTCTGACTTCATCGTTATAGCATGATTTTTTTTCTTATTAATCATCATCATTTCTGATTTCATTATAGCTTGATTTTTCATCATCATCATCTCATCATCATCATTATAGGATCATTTCTGATTTCATCATTACAACATGATTTTCTCATTCATCATCAACATCGCATCATTATAGCACGAATTTTTCATTCATCGTTTCACCATAATAGGAACATTTTCTCATTTATCATTTCATCTTCATCGCATCATTCATTCATTCAGTCAGTCAGTCATCACAGCTTTCTCCCATTTATCATTTAATTATCATCTCATCATTTACTCATTCATCATTTCATCATAACATCATCATCGCATTCTTTTCCGATTCGTCATTTCATCATCATCGCATCGTCGTCATTTCATCATCATCGCACATTCTTCACTTCATTATCATCGCATCTTACCCACTTATCATTTCGTAATCATCGCATCATTTTCTCGTTCATCATCATAGCATTATTTTCCAATTCATCATCATCATAGCATTATTTTCCAATTCATCATCATCACACTTTTCTCTTATTATCATTTCAATATCATCGCATCATTTGCTCATTCATCATTTCATAATCATCGCAATATTTTCTCATTCATTATTTCATCATCGTATCTTTCTCCCATTAACGATTTCATCATCGTATCTTTCTCCCATTAACGATTACATCATCATTTTTATCGTATCTTTTTCTCATTGGTAGTTTCATCATCTTTTTGCATCTTTTCCTCATCCATTGTTTCATCATCTTTGTATTATTTTCTCATCCATTGTTTCAGCATCTTTGTATTATTTCCATTATTTGCCCTTCAGAGTGAGGGTGGCTCAGTCGGAAGATTCAAAAAAGTAATCACCCAAGATACAAAATTATTGACTTATAATCGGAAAGAAATGAAAGTTTTAGGAGAAACGTTTGGAGAATACAATCAAAACATAGATCTTGAATACGATAATGACAAAATATCTCCTATCAGTTTAGGAGCACATCATATTACATTTGGCTTGATCAAAGACAAAATTTGCTGAAAAAAAAAAAGTTCTGCTCCTGTCGTTCGTCAACAGTCAAGGCCTGATTAAATGGCTGGGTTCCCTGGATCGCACTTCTAAATTGAAACCTTGGAGCCAAATTCTAAATGGAGCAACCTGAACCTAGCTGTGAATGGGATCCCCGGTTCAGAGCTCTAAATGTAGCCCCCGGAGTAAAGTTATAAATGGGTGTCCTAGGTCAAGTTATAAATGAAAGCCAAAAAAGGCAAGTTTTAAATGAATGTTCTGTGTCAAGTTCTAAATGGTGGCCTTGGAGCCATATTCTAAATGTAAGTCCAGGAGCCATATGCTAAGTGGGGGCCCTGAAACCAAATTATAAATGGAGCAACCTCAACCTAGTTCGAAACGGGACCCCCGGATCCAAATTCTAAATGGGACTCTCACATCCAAAATCTAAATGGTGTCCTTGAAAAATTAAAATGGTATTTCGAAATGGAAGTCCTAGGCCTTTAAAATGGGATCCCTAGATACAAGTTCAAATTGAGGTTCCTAGAACCAAATTCTAAATAAGGGTCCTAGAGCCAAGCTCTAAATGTTCTCTAATATAGGGATTCTCAACGTGGAGTACGTGGTAAAATATTTTTGGGTACGCCATGACGGCTCAATAGTCGCTAGGTAGATGCTGTATATTTATATGTTTTATTTTGTTCACTTTGCTATACTATAACTATAGTTTTTATCTATATGTACAAGGGGTACGCCAGTTACATACACATTTTTAGGGGGTACATGAAGCAAAAAAGGTTGAGAACCACTGCACTAATATAATAGGAGTCCTGGAGCCAAATTCTAAAGGTGACCCTGGAGCCAAATTCTAAAGGTGACCCTGGAGCCAAATTCTAATTAGAGCAACCTGAGCGTAGTTCTCAACGAGATTCCTGGATCCAAGTTTTACTATGAAAAAAGATAAGAATATCGGGGTACTCCAAAGGCACTCCAATATTCTTATCTTTTTTCATAGTTCTAATCCAAGTTACAAATCGTGACCTTTGCATCAAGTTCTAAAAGGGAATGTGATCTAGAGAGCCACGTTCTAAATGGGTTACCTAGAATCAAGTTCTAAATGGATTACCTATAGCCAAGTTCTAAATGAAGGTTCTAGAGCCAAGTTCTAAATGGGAGCCCTGGAGCCAAATTCTAAATGAGAGCCCTGAAGCCAAATTCTAAAAAGACCGTGGAGGCAAGTTCTAATTAGAGCAACCTGAGCCTAGTTCTCAAGAAGATTTCCGGATCCAAGTTCTAAGTAGTGTTCCTCGAATCAAGTTCTAAAAGGTAATGGGATTCAGAGAGACAAGTTCTAAAATGGGTACCTAGACAAGTTCTAAATGGGTACCTCTTTTAGTACTTAAAGAGTACTAAAAGAGGATCTTAGAACTAAAAGTACTAAAAGAGGATCTTAGAACCAAGTTCTAAAAGAAGGTTCTAGAGCCAAATTCTAAAGGAGTGTCATAGAGCCAAATTCTAAAAGAGGGTCATAGAGCCGAATTCTAAAAGAGTGTCATAGAGCCGAGTTCTAAAGGAGGGTCCTAGAGTCAAATTGCAAATGGTGGCCCTATAACCATTTTCTAATTGGGGGGGGGCCTGAAGCCAAGTTCTAAATAGAGAAACCTGAGCCTAGTTCTCAACGACATTCCTGAATATAAGTTCCAAATGGGACTCTCGGATCCAAGTTGTAAATGTCGGCCCCGAAGTCACGTTGTTAATGGGAACCACAGACCCAAGTTCTAAATGAGGTCACCCCAACCCTGTTGAATTTGAAATATAATTAAAACAGCTTACTTCGAGTAAAATCGTCGATTAAAGCGATTAAAGAGTAAAATTTAATACCTTTGATCAAAAATTTAGTTCGTGGGGGGGGGGGGGGGCTATACTCCTAGGGCCCTGAGAGCCATGGGTTTATGGCTCGCTTTTGACCTGACTCTGAGCACAGTCGATCTTTAGAAATAGAAAAAAAAACAGAAACTGCTGATAAGTAAATAGAAAATGAAAAAGGTGACTTGGACTGGGATGCCAAAAATAATTTCAAAATCCGTCACGATCTGAACATTATTTACGATATTCTACGAAGTTTATAAAAGAAAATTTGCATGCAATAAACTCTATGAAAATTCCTCATTCATCCAAGACTTTCCAATTCATTTAAGAAATTTTGCACGTTTATTTAGCCTTCTATATATGAGTAATTTTCGCTTCTTCACTAATCACCATATTTTTCTCTCTACTATCCTTCTTTTTCGGCCTCCCCTGAACACGTCATATTTGTTCACATCTCTCGAATGTGGTTGCCTAGCAACAAGATGAATGCTGCTGGCCAGTGGAAACCAGTCTTAATGAAGCATGCCGGCCATCAACGAACATTAAGGTTTGATAAACTGGTAATAGCCTCAGACCTCAAAAAATAAGAATGTGAACAATTCTCTGGTAGTATGCTATTAAAGGGTTGGCCCAAGATGCTACATTTTTCACAGAAAGGGCAGCGAATGACAATATCACGCATTCTCTTAGTGGCTTCTTTTGCGGTTTGATACGCTAGGTTTTTTTTTTTTCAGGACTTCTCTGGACTGAATAAAATAAGAAAATGTTCTCTGTTTTCTCATCGGTAATGACCGATATTACAAAGAAGCACGTTTTCAGGGTGACAAAATTACTTTTGAATTATGGCAAAAAAAAAAAAAATCAGAGTTTTGAAAAAAGGAGTCTTCAGTTTTTATTGCTCTATGAGTTCCCTTTACGAAAAAACAGATGAATTTTATTTGTGTTATTTATATGAGTCTTCGAAAAGAAGTAACTGAAGGAAGAAAAAGTGTAAAGAGAGTGAGTTTTTGTTTCATTTAATGATTTATAGCACACTCATATATATATATATATAGGGGCGGGGGTGGCTCAGTCGGTAGCGCGCCAGGCTCGTAATCTGTAGTTCCCAGGTTCGAGTCCCAGCTGGGTCAGCGTTGATATTTATCTCCGCAAAATTCCCCCCCCCCCCTGCCCACGGTCAGTAGGGGACACCGATGGGCTTGGAAAGGCCGCCGTCCGTCGGATGGGACGTTAAGCCGTGGCCCCGTATGTGGGAGAGCCATACCCTGTGCACGTTAAAGAACACGCCGGATGGCCTTGACGGGAGGCTACCATCTGTCTCCCAACAGCTATTCCAGTGGGTCTCCTCCCCCAACCTTCTCTGAGCCTTCGGGGTCCATGTGACCTGGCCATTTAGCCCATGGTGTGCAAAAAAGTACCGCTCGGAGATAAAACAACCCAACCCATATATATATATTTTTCTAAGTATAAGAGGGAGATATCATTTTGATTAAATATTGAAAGTGTGGAAAATCGCTCAATTATGAAAATGCAATAATTACAACAAATGGTTTTACGCAAAAGTGCAATAATTTCAACAAAGGAACACTAACTACGGTTATGATGACAGATAACTTTCCAAGTTTGATTCGTTGGCGTTTGTTCACTCTGGAAGAAAGCCTGGAACACCCGTACTTCATAGCATGTACCACAGCTGACTTAAGGGTTGGGTTGGGTTGTTTTACCTCTGAGCGGCACTTTTTTGCACACCATGGGCTAAATGGCCAGGTCACATGGACCCCGAAGGCTCAGAGAAGGTTGGGGGAAGGGACCCACTGGAACAGATGTTGGGAGACAGATGGTAGCCTCCCGTCAAGGCCATCCAGCGTGTTCTTTAACGTGCACAGGGTATGGCTTTCCCGCACACGGGGCCACGGCTTAACGTCCCATCCGACGGACGGCGGCCTTTCCAAGCCCATCGGTGTCCCCTACTGACCGTGGGCAGGGCGGGGAATTTTGCGGAGATAAATCTCAACGCTGACCCAGCTGGGACTCGAACCTGGGAACTACAGATTACGAACCTGGCGCGCTACCGACTGAGCCACCCGCGCCCCACTGACTTAAGGTTTCACCTTCGAACATCCTCAGAGATTGTTGAGTGTCAGGGTCACCAATAGCATCAATAAATTGTAATTGAGCTAAGTTATCTTGAATTTCTGGTGGACAGTTACTATAAGCCAATCTAGCTAAACGCTCAATATCACTATCAAGTTCTTGCAAAATTTCGTCCCTCTTCTGCATACAATGTTTAAATTGAGTCATATAATATTGTTTTAAATAACTATCACCAAACCTGAGTTGTAATGCAGATACCAGACTTTGATAATCAAGTAGTTTTTCTTATGGAACAGACTGCAAAACGTCCGCAGCAGAATTTCTTAAGGAAGCTGCAAGAAAATTGGCCTTCTGGAATTCATTCCACTCATTAGCTCTAACGGTAACTTCAAACTGTGTTTTCAATATTGTCCAAGATGATTGATTGTCACATGTAGAAGATTTAGTTGCATTTCTAGCGATATGTGTAAAGATATTATTGTCACTAAAATTACCATTATCACAAGTAGAAGATAACATTATATTTCTTAAAATCTGAAACTGGCTTTCGCAATTAGTTTTTACAGTTTCAATTTGATGTTTATAATCTAACTTAACACTATCAAGTTTTGTAAATCAAAAGTGATTTCATTAACATTACACTAATCAACACATCAATATCATTTTTATACCGTTGAGTTCGATCTTAATGTCTTTACATTGATCAGTGATTTCACTAATTTTCATATTCAAATCATTATTCTGATCTTACTAATATGAGAAACTACTTCAGCTCTCAACTGATTATTTTGTGTAGCTATTTCGTCTCTCAACTGATTATTTTGTGTAGCCATTTCGGCTCTCAACTGATTATTTTGTGTAGCAATCTCGACTCTCAACTAATTATTTTTGTGTAGCAATCTCGACTCTCAACTGATTATTTTGTGTAGCCATTTCGTCTCTCAACTTATTATTTTGTGTAGCCATTTCGTCTCTCAACTTATCATTTTGTGTAGCCATTTCGGCTCTCAACCGATTATTTTGTGTAGCCATTTAGGCTCTCAACTGATTATTTTGTGTAGCCATTTCGGCTCTCAACCGATTATTTTGTGTAGTTATTTCGGCTCTCAACCGATTATTTTGTGTAGCCATTTCGGCTCTCAACTGATTATTTTGTGTAGCCATTTCAGCTTTCAAGTCATCTTTTCGAGAAACTATCTCAGCCCTCATGTCACCAATTTTACTGTTTATGACTTTCATCAGTTTTACTAACTCATCCATACTTCTAGGTAAAGGCATTCAAAATAATAATAATAATATCTACACTCCTGGCACCAATTTATTACAAATTAAAATGGATGAGCACTGAGCGTGAATTCAAGTAAATATTTTACAATGATAATTATAAAACAATTCAATTTATTACAAAAGCATGGATGAAATTATTTATAAACAAACTAAATACTATCATACATAAAGTAATAATCTCTTCCTACAGAACAGTTAAGACTAGCTCTGTCTATTCAACTAACGTTAATCTCTTCACTTTTAATGTCAATGGCCCTTTTATATCTGTCACTTCAGGCGTAAACCATTCAATTTTCTTTCTTAATTCATTAGTAGGTTTTACAATAATAAAACTAATCAAACTCCCTCCTACTCACCATATAAAATACTTCTTTTTATACATTGGGTTGGGTTGTTTTACCTCTGAGCGGCACTTTTTTGCACACCATGGGCTAAATGGCCAGGTCACATAGACCCCGAAGGCTCAGAGAAGGTTGGGGGAGGGGACCCACTGGAACGGCTGTTGGGAGACAGATGGTAGCCTCCCGTCAAGGCCATCCAGCATGTTCTTTAACGTGCACAGGGTATGGCTCTCCCGCACACGGGGCCACGGCTTAACTTCCCATGCGACGGACGGCGGCCTTTCCAAGCCCATCGGTGTCCCCTACTGACCGTGGGCAGGGCGGGGAGTTTTGCGGAGATAAATCTCAACGCTGACCTAGCTGGGACTCGAACCTGGGAACTACAGATTACGAGCCTAGCCACACCCGCCCCCTTCTTTTTATACACTTATCGTGTACAGACTGAGAATAACTATCTCCCCTTTCACATATCCACAACTCCAACATAACCATTCTATCTTTCTTATTTTTCAGTTTGTTCTTCGTTCCAATTCGTTGGTTACGTAATTCTCACTCAGTAGCATACGCGAGCGTTCATGACACGTTTATCATAAATTCACTGTAGCACGTTCATCTGTCGTAACAATATTTATAATTGAACCGAGACATGATAACAGAACCACTTGAGATGTTTGGCTTTTGTTTTCTTACTCTCATCAAAATCAGGGCCAGATTTAATGGGGTTGGGCAAGACTGCTCCTTCCTCCATTTTAGAATCCTAATAAGGGAAAGGGAGGAAAAAATAGTCTCAAACTTATATATATGTCGTGCATTTATTTTAAGAAATATTTGAAAGACTATGCAGCAGGCGAAAATGATATACTGCAATGGAATCCCAGTTTCTTTTTCCCTTCCTCCCCGCTTTTACTTCTTCCTGACTTGATCGAGATACTTGCTCCCCATATTTTACTTCTTCCTGACTTGATCGAGACACTTGCTCACCATATTTTACTTCTTCCCGACTTGATCGAGATACTTGCTCCCCATATTTTACTTCTTCCTGACTTGATCGAGACACCTACTCTCCCTTTTTTACTTCTTCCTGACTTGATCGAGATACTTGCTCCCCCTCTTTTACTTCTTCCTGACTTGATCGAGAAACTTGCTCCCCATATTTTACTTCTTCCTGACTTGATCGAGATACTTGCTCCCCATATTTTACTTCTTCCTGACTTGATCGAGATACTTGCTCCCCATATTTTACTTCTTCCTGACTTGATCAAGGCACTTGTTCCCCCTCTTTTACTTCTTTCTGACTTGATCGAGACACCTACTCTCCCTTTTTTACTTCTTCCTGACTTGATCGAGATACTTGCTCCCCCTCTTTTACTTCTTCCTGACTTGATCGAGAAACTTGCTCTCCATATTTTACTTCTTCCTGATTTGATCGAGATACTTGCTCCCCATATTTTACTTCTTCCTGACTTGATCAAGACGCTTGCTCCCCCTCTTTTACTTCTTTCTGACTTGATCGAGACACCTGCTGTCAGACTAGAGGCCTTTTTGAATATTTTTTTTGTTCGTGTTTGTATATTATTTTGGATTTCGCCAAAAAGGCATATGCTACATGGGAGGCCTCTGTCCCAGCATCTGGAGAGTTAATTGCAGTAGCAGTGCCCGGAAGAGCACCGACGGCTAGCGTCCGCTGACAAGTGACTCCTAACCCAGAGGCTAGCGGACTTTCCAGATGGTCGAGGCGGAGAGAGAAAGAGAAAGGGTTGGCAACAACGAGGAGGAGAGGAGAGCCAGTCGAAGGACGAACGCATGAAGATGTAAAATTGTAAAGCTGGGAAATGCCGACTGGTAATAACGGCACTGGTCTCTGTGAATCCAGCTGAACACGCATAGTAAGCTTTTGTTGTAATGCTATGCAATTGAGCATATGTCCTTGTCTATCAAGCATGTTTGGAAGGTTCAATAAATAGTGGTTATTTTTAAGTAAAGGCTGAAGTTGAACCAATTTATTGGGGAGGAGCCTCAGTATTGAGTCCCAGCAATTGTGATAAAACCGTTGATTTTATCTGAAAAACTCTTTCACCCGTCGCGTATTGTGATCGAACCGAGGGGAAATTCCTAAGTGGTCCCAATAGACAGACAAACGAAGAAGCAACATCACAAAGTGGCGCAGCCGACAGTACGCAACAGAGGTGAAAGAAAGCTGCGAAGGTGACGGAAGAGTTCCGACATCCATTGTGAGCTGACCAGAACAAGGCTGATACTGCCAGGAGTGTCCTGCGGTATGCTTCAGACGATAGAATAGCTGTGAAGGTACCTGAAGAGTCGTGCATCACGTTCGAACTATGGAAAAAGCTGTGAAGGTGACGGAAAAGTTCAACATCCACTGGGAGCTGACCAACGCAAGGCTGATACTGCCAAGAGTGTTCCGACTGTGTGCTTCAAGTGGCAGACTGACGAGGCGGTTCGTTCCTGTCGTCACATCAGAGGTAAGTATCCTCTTACTCTAGGGGTGAGTAGTTAGATACGGCAGAGGCCTGTACGAAATAAAATGGAGCTTAGGATCGGTCGCAATAGGGAAAGGGATGGGTTAAGGCGAGGCTACACAGACACAGCAAGGGATAGCGCGCAGGGTGGTGCTTCAGGGAGTGACCTGGGAAGCAAGGAGGTGACAATAGACAGAGAGTCTGATGCTGTGGAAGACATGAGAGGGTTGAGGGATTAGGGCAATGACAATGATGCGGATATGCTGCGGATCGGGACCAGAAAGCAGAGAGCTAAATAAAGGATTGGAGATGATTTTGAATTAGAAAGGATGAGGTTAGAGATGCAGCTGAGAAGGGAAGAGAGAGAGAGGCGGCGGAAAGGGAAAGGAGAGAGAGGCGGCAGAAAGGGAAAAGAAGAGAGAGGCAACGGAAAGTGAAAAGGAGAGAGAGCATGAGTATAGAATGCTGGAACTGCAAATGAGGAATGCAAACGAGGAGAGGAGTGATGGGCGAACGGTGGCAGTTTCTAGTAATCCAGCAGATGCGCGGCTGTTTTTTATAATTATATAAAATTATTGGGAAATATGTTAGCTGGAAGCCCTAAAAACCCAGAAGAGGTGATAAATCTCTTTGAGACAGCGGAAAGGGGATTTAAGATATATGAAGTACCAGAGGAGTTTCAAGGCAAAGTCATCATTTCTTTTTTAGATGGTAAATATGCAAATCACGTTTTTCGAAAATTAAGTGCAGAGGATTTTACTAATTATAAGAAAGTTAAAGAGGCCATATTAAAAGAGCTTAAGCTCACTCCCTCTACGTACAAGAGAAAGTTTGAAACTATCACTAAAGAACCGAGTGAGTCATATAATCAGTTAGCCTCGAGACTCAGAAATAGCTGGGATTACTACGTCCGCAGTAGGAAGGTGACAAAATTTGAGGAGCTTATGGACTTGATAGTGTCGGATAAGTTACGTGATAGCCTTCCTCAAGACACTCATGTTTACGTAGTACAGAAAGAGGCGGAGTCATGGGCAAAAGCAGACGAAATAGCAACGTGGGCAGAAATCCATCTAGCCAGTGTAAACGGAACGGAAGAGGTCCAAACTTTTAAAGGGTTAAGGCATAGACAATATGCAGAACGTGTTGTTTCCCCCAGCAGAGGATAGACTCAGAGAGAAATTATTCGAGCAGAAGGTATCAACCGGCAGTTAATTTAGCCGAATACAGAAATGTCCCAAAGGTAAGGAGGTGCCATAAATGTAGATCCGATGAACATTTGATGAGAGATTGCCCACTGAGAACTGGGGACCGTGAGAGCCGAACTCGGGTATACCAAGTTAGCACCTTGGATCAGAATTCTGAAGAGGTTTGTGAGGCAACGATAGGAAGGGTTACCACACATTCAAAACTAAGTCCAAGCACACGAGTAATGGAACAGGGAAAGATACGTATCCCAGTAGATTATAAAGAGGTTCGGATCAGAGGTGGCGACAAGACAGCTAGAGCAGTCGTGGATTCGGGGGCAGACCTGACAGTTATCAGAAAGGGGATGCTGAACGAAGAAAAACACCCGGTAAAAGACCATCTGTTGTTGCACGGACCGTTTGGTGATGCCAAAAGGGCAGAGGTAAAAGAGCTGCCTTTAAGTTTGACTGATGGCACAGACAATAGCACTGGGAGTGGCGGAGAAATTAAAGTGCTATGCGCAGTAGTAGCAAATCTGCGGAAGGAGGTACTTCTGAGTGTGGAAGCTTATAGTAAGCTAATTGGAAAGATGAAGAGAAGGCCTGTAACGGTAACCCCAGGAGGAAAATCCACGAGTCGTGGGCCAATAGAGGAAGCTACTATGAAAGAGGTAGAGAAATTCCAGTTAGAAAAAGGGAAATGTATGCTCCATGGAGACCGTCCAATCAACGCCTTCCTATCTCCCAGCCCAAACATGTGCAACAATCTGTCAGACTCGATGTCTACGATGATCAAAATTATGCAGAGGAGGGGGCGAACATGGCAATTGAAGGTAACAATGGGTCAGGCCGACGCCAAAGTCGACGACTTTCAGCCTATAGAGTCAGAGAGTACGTACGGGAAGGTGATATTTAGGTAGTCACGAAAGGTGTGCATAACCTTTCACTTGGGATGTCACCTGTGAAAGAATGAACACCGCCAGTACGGCATACCATCGTCAAAGACAGTTATTAGTGAGAGAATTAATTTATAAACTGTTTACTCTTGGACAAATACTTCAGTCACCAAGTATTTTTTTGTTTGAAGCAAAAAGACAATATTTAGACTCACAGTGCACCGGGATATTCCTAGAAGTACTTTTATATTTAAGAGTAGTGTACATAGATGTGTAAAAGATGTGCCAATTCGCAGAGAATTTATAGAATTCATAAAGCGATTTCGAACTCTGAATTTTGTGACATTGAACTCTCAGGTTTACGGGAAAATGAACTCTAATTTTCAGCGTTCAACTTGACTTTTTAGTCAGCAGTTAACAGGACTAACTACTGACTTCTGGCAGGGAGGTGTCAGGCTAGAGGCCTTTTTAAATATTTTTTTTTTGTTCGTGTTTGTATATTATTTTGGATTTCACCAAAAAGACCTATGCTACGTGGGAGGCCCTCTGTCCCAGCATCTGGAGAGTTAATTGAAGTAGCATTGCCTGGAAGGGACAGAGGTCACCCATGGCTAGCGCCCGCTGACAAGTGACTCCTAACCCAGAGGATAGCGGACTTCCCAGATGGTCGAGGCGGAGAGAGAAAGAGACATGGTTGGCAACAACGAGGAGGAGAGGAGAGCCAGTCGAAGGACGAACGAGTGAAGGCGTAAAATTGTAAAGCTGGGAAATGCCGACTGGTAATAACGGCATTGGGCTCTGTGAATACAGCTGAACAGGCATAGTAAGTTTTGTTGTAATGCTATGTAATTGAGCATATGTCCTTGTTTATCAAGCATGTTTGGAAGGTTCAATAAATAATGGTTATTTTTAAGTAAAGGCTGAAGTTGAACCAATTTATTGGGGAGGAGCCTCAGTATTGAGTCCCAGCAATTGTGATAAAACCGTTAATTTTATCTGAAAAACACTTTCAGCCATCGCGTATTGCGATCGAAACGAGGGGAAATTCCTAAGTGGTCCCAATAGACAGACAAACGAAGAAGCAACATCACACCTACTCTCCCTTTTTTACTTCTTCCTGACTTGATCGATATACTTGCTCCACATATTTTACTTCTTCCTGACTTGATCGAGATACTTGCTCCCCATATTTTACTTCTTCCTGACTTGATCGAGATACTTGCTCCCCATATTTTACTTCTTCCTGACTTGATCGAGATACTTGTTCCCCATATTTTACTTCTTCCTGACATCATCGAGACACCTACTCTCCCTTTTTACTTCTTCCTGACTTGATCGAGATACTTGCTCCCCATATTTCACTTCTTCCTGACTTGATCGAGATACTTGCTCCCCATATTTTACTTCTTCCTGACTTGATGAAGACACTTGCTCCCCCTCTTTTACTTCTTTCTGACTTGATCGAGACACCTACTCTCCGTTTTTTAGTTCTTCCTGACTTGATCGAGACACCTACTCTCCGTTTTTTAGTTCTTCCTGACTTGATCGAGATACTTGCTCCCCATATTTTACTTCTTCCTGACTTGATCGAGATACTTGCTCCCCATATTTTACTTCTTCCTGACTTCATCGAGACACCTACTCTCACTTTTTTACTTCTTCCTGACTTGATCGAGATACTTGCTCCCCTTATTTTACTTCTTTCTGACTTCATCGAGACACCTACTCTGCCTTTTTTACTTCTTCCTGACTTGATCGAGATACTTGTTCTCCCTTTTTTACTTCTTCCTGACTTGATCGAGATACTTGTTCTCCTTTTTTACTTCTTCCTAACTTGATCGAGATACTTGCTCCCCATATTTTACTTCTTCCTGACTTGATCGAGATATTTGCTCCCCCTATTTTACTTCTTCCTGGCTTGATTGAGACACCTAATCTCCCTTTTTTTTTCCCTCCTGACTTATCGAGATACTTGCTCCCCATATTTTACTTCTTCCTGACTTGATCGAGATACTTGCTCCCCATATTTTACTTCTTCCTTACTTGTCGAGATACTCACTCCCCATATTTTACTTCTAGCTGACTTGATCGAGATACTTGCTCTCCCTTTTTTACTTCTTCCTGACTTGATCGAGATACTTGCTCCCCCATATTTTAATTTCTTCTTGACTTATCGAGATACTTGCTCTCCATATTTTATTTCTTCCTGGCTCTATCGATACACCTGCTCTGCCTTTTTTATTTCTTCCTGACATATCGAAGTAAAATATATATATATATATTTTACTTCTTCCTGGCTTGATCGAGACACCTACTCTCCCTTTTTTACTTCTTCCTTACTTGATCGAGATATTTGCTCCCCATATTTTACTTCTTCCTGACTTGATCGAGATACTTGCTCCCCATATTTTACTTCTTCCTGACTTGATCGAGACACCTACTCTCCCTTTTTTATTTCTTCCTAACTTATCGAGATACTTGCTCCCCATATTTTACTTCTTCCTGACTTAATCGAGATACTTGCTCCCCATATTTTACTTCTTCCTGACTTAATCAAGACACTTGCTCCCCCTCATTTACTTCTTTCTGACTTGATCGAGACACCTACTCTCCCATTTTTATTTCTTCCTGACTTGATCGAGATACTTGCTCCTCATATTTTACTTCTTCCTGGCTTGATCGAGACCTCTACTTTCCCTTTTTTACTTCTTCCTGACTTGATCGAGATACTTGCTCCCCATATTTTACTTCTTCCTGACTTGATCGAGATACTTGCTCCCCATATTTTACTTCTTCCTGATTTGATCGAAATACTTGCTCCCCATATTTTACTTCTTCCTGACTTGATCGGGATACTTGCTCCCCTTATTTTATTTCTTCCTGACTTATCTAGATACTTGCTCCTCATATTTTACTTCTTCCTGGCTTGATCGAGGCACCTACTCTCCCTTTTTTACTTCTTCCTGATTTGATGGAGATACTTGCTCCCCATATTTTACCTCTTCCTGACTTGATCGAGATACTTGCTCCCCATATTTTACTTCTTCCTGACTTGATCGAATTACTTGCTCTCCTTTTTTACTTCTTCCTGACTTGATCGAGATACTTGATCCCCCACATTTTATTTCTTCCTGTTTTATCGAGATACTTGCTCCCCCTCGTTTACTTATTTCTGACTTGATCGAGACACCTACTCTCCCTTTTTCACTTCTTCCTGACTTGATCGAGATACTTGTTCCCCATATTTTACTTCTTCCTGAATTGATCGAGACACCTACTCTCCCTTTTTTGCTTCTTCGTGACTTGATCGAGATACTTGCTCCCCCAAATTTTACTCCTTCGTGACTTGATCGAGATACTTGCTCCCCATATTTTATTTCTTCCTACTTATCGAGATACTTGCTCCCCATATTTTACTTCTTCCTGACTTGATCGAGACACCTACTCTCCCTTTTTTACTTCTTCCTGACTTCATCGAGATACTTGCTCCCCATATTTTACTTCTTCCTGACTTGATCAAGATTCCTATTCTCTCGTTTTTTACTTCTTCCTGACTTGATCGAGATACTTGCTCCCCATATTTTACTTCTTCCTGACTTAATCGAGATACTTGCTCCCCATATTTTATTGATTCCTGACTTGATCGAGATACTTGCTCTCTTTTTTACTTCTTCCTGACTTGATCGAGATACTTGCTCCCCCACATTTTATTTCTTCCTGACTTATTGAGATACTTGCTCCCCATATTTTATTTCTTCCTGGCTTGATCGAGACACCTGCTCTGCCTTTTTTATTTCTTCCTGACTTATCGAGATACTTGCTCCCCATATTTTACTTCTTCCTGACTTGAATGAGATACTTGCTCCCCATATTTTACTTCTTCCTGACTTCATCGAGACACCTACTCTCTCTTTTTTACTTCTTCCTGACGTGATCGAGATACTTGCTCCCCATATTTTATTTCTTCCTGACTTATCGAGATACTTGCTCCCCATATTTTATTTCTTCCTGGCTTGATCGAGATACCTACTCTCCTTTTTACTTCTTCCTGACTTGATCGAGATACTTGCTCCCCATATTTTACTTCTTCCTGACTTGATCGAGATACTTGCTCCCCATATTTTACTTCTTCCTGACTTGATCGAGATATTTGCTCCCCATATTTTACTTCTTCCTGACTTGATCGAGATACTTGCTCCCCATATTTTTCTTCTTCCTGACTTGATCGAGATACTTGCTCCCCCATATGTTATTTCTTCCTGGCTTGATCGAGATACCTACTCTCCCTTTTTTACTTCTTCCTGACTTGATCGAGATACTTGCTCCCCATATTTTACTTCTTCCTGACTTGATCGAGATACTTGCTCCCCATATTTTACTTCTTCCTGACTTGATCGAGATCTTTGCTCCCCATATTTTACTTCTTCCTGACTTGGTCGAGATACTTGCTTCCCCTCTTTTTCTTCTTCCTGGCTTGATCGAGATACTTGCTCCCCATATTTTACTTCTTTCTGACTTTATCGAGATACCTACTCTCCCTTTTTTACTTCTTCCTGACTTGATCGAGATACTTTCTCCCCCTCTTTTACTTCTTCCTGGCTTGATCGAGACACCTACTTTCCCTTTTTTACTTCTTTCTGACTTGATCAAGATACTTGCTCCCCATATTTACTTCTTCCTGACTTGATCGAGATACTTGCTCCCCATATTTTACTTCTTCCTGATTTGATCGAAATACTTGCTCCCCATATTTTACTTCTTCCTGACTTGATCGAGATACTTGCTCCCCTTATTTTATTTCTTCCCGACTTATCCAGATACTTGCTCCTCATATTTTACTTCTTCCTGGCTTGATCGAGGCACCTACTCTCCCTTTTTTACTTCTTCCTGACTTGATCGAGATACTTGCTCCCCATATTTTACTTTTTCCTGACTTGATCGAGATACTTGCTCCCCATATTCTACTTCTTCCTGGCTTGATCGAGATACTTGCTCCCCCTCTTTTACTTCTTCCTGGCTTGATCGAGACACCTACTGTCCCATTTTTATTTCTTCCTGACTTGATCGAGACACTTGCTCCCCCTCTTTTATTATTTTCTAGATCGGGAATGATCGAAAGAGAGCACAGTTCAATTGGTGAAACACTTTCTAAATAGTTATGATTTAATTCGATTCAAATTAAGACTCATTTTATATTTTTACCTCGTTTTCAAAAAAAGCGATCCCATCGGTGTTAATGTGAAGGTAGCAAAGTTTTCATTGGCGACAATGAGTTGACTACTTAGACACAGGGGGCGGGGGGGAGTGGCTCAGTCGGTAGCGCGCCAGGCTCGTAATGTGCAGTTCCCAGGTTCGAGTCCTAGCTGGGTCAGCATTAAGATTCACAAAACTCCCCGCCCTGCCCACGTTCAGTAGAGGACAACGACGGGCTTGGAAAGGCCACCGTCCATCGGATGGGACCTTAAGCCGTGGCCCCGTGTGCGGGGGAGCCACACCCTGTGCACGTTAAAGAACACTCTGGATGGCCTTGACGGGAGGTTATCATCTGTCTTCCAACAGCTGTTCCAGTGGGTCCCCTCCCCCAACCTTCTTTAATCCTTCAGGGTCCTTGTGGCCTGGCCATTTAGTCCATTTTGTGCAAAAAAAAGTGCCGCTCATAGGTAAAACAACTCAACCCAACCTTAGACCCAGGGGGGAGGGGTACAACATTTTTTGGTTTAACAGACAATTATTCATTTTTAGAGAAATTTTAAAATTTCTTTTTAGGCTGGATGGCAATTGATGAAATATTAACATTTGCATTTTTCCGAATCTCCCAAAAACTGTAATTGCGCCTCCCAGCGGTGGAAAAAAAATAATTCCACAATTTCAAACGAATATTGCAAACAATGTAGTTAGGTAGAATTTGAAAATTTTTTGTTGTGAAATATAAAGGGATAAAGTTTTTATTGGAGACAATAAATTCACCCCTTATCCACAGTAGGGGTGGGGGAGGTTGGAAAACGCAGCTTTTGTTTCAAAAGATAAATGAAAACCTTTTTTCAGTTTGGTAGGTATTGACGAACTCTTTCGATTATCTCAAAAGCTATTACTCGGCCTTGCAGCAATAGGGAAAATTCGAAAAGATTTTAAAGAATATTATCAATGCAACAAGCGAGTTTTTATTCTCGTGGAAGACTCAACATTTTTTCTCAGACTTGTACTGAAAAATGTAGGTAAAAATATAAAACACTAATGAAATATAATATTAAAATTTTCCATATATATGGTATGAATAAATATATGATTTCTATTGTACAAACTATGTATGAAGAAGAATATATGTTAGAAAATGTAATACTTCAAAATTGTGTATCTGAGAAATACAACATTATATATATTTCATTATAACTTCAGTTCTAAGGTAAAAAACATGTAAATGTAAAGTACTGCATATTCTGAGAATAAATTATCTATCTATCTATGTATTTATGCTAGAAATTTGATATTTTGATGGTGGAATGCGAAAATTGTGAAGTTTCCATTGACAATTGGGTTGGGTTGTTTTACCTCTGAGCGGCACTTTTTTTGCACACCATGGGCTAAATGGCCAGGTCACATGGACCCCGAAGGCTCAGAGAAGGTTGGGGGAGGGGACCCACTGGAACAGCTGTTGGGAGACAGATGGTAGCCTCCCGTCAAGGCCATCCAGCGTGTTCTTTAACGTGCACAGGGTATAGCTCTCCCGCACACGAGGCCACGGCTTAACGTCCCATCCGATGGACGGCGGCCTTTCCAAGCCCATCGGTGTCCCCTACTCACCGTGGGCAGGGCGGGGAATTTTGCGAAGATAAATCTCAACGCTGACCCAGCTGGGACTCGAACCTGGGAACTACAGATTACGAGGCTGGCGCGCTATCGACTGAGCAACCCCCGCCCCATTCAATTGACAGTAATGAATTGACCCCTTACGCCCACGGTGTGGTGGGAAATGCAGTTGTTTTAAGAGATAATTTTGCATCCATATTTTAAATTGGATTGCTGCTAATGAAATATTATAATTGGCATTCTCAAACCCTTATGTCGTTTTAATTTACGTCATTACAGATCACTAAATATGGAAACGGAAAAACGTTTAACGAATGTTGCAAGTGATATCGTTTATTTTGGAAATTTCAAATTTCGTTGGGAAAGTGTCAAGAGATATTTCGCTCACAATAAGTTAATAATCTATACTTTTCTCAGAAGGGTGTGAGAAAAGCAACTTTCTAAATTTGAGAAACAATGGAGAAATACTTTTTCTATTTTACAAGTACTGATAAAATGTTGCTATTCGCATTTTTGCCACGTCATTCATTAGCTCAAATTAAAACTTTTAAGTGAGTGAAAAAATTAAAACTTTTAAGTGAGTGAAAAAATTGATTAACGAAAAACTTCATTCTCTTTGAAAACTAGATTCCCACATTATCCGGAGGGCGGGGGTGGCTCAGTCGGTAGCGCGCCAGGCTCGTAATCTGTAGTTCCCAGGTTCGAGTCCCAGCTGGGTCAGCGTTGAGATTTATCTCCGCAAAATTCCCCGTCCTGCCCACGGTCAGTAGGGGACACCGATGGGCTTGGAAAGGCCGCCGTCCATCGGATGGGACGTTAAGCCGTGGCCCTCTGTGCGAGAGAGCCATACCCCGTGCACGTTAAAGAACACGCTGGATTACTTTGACGGGAGGCTACCATCTGTCTCCTAATAGATGTTCCAGTGGGTTCCCTCCCCCAACCTTTTCTGAGCCTTCGGGGTATTTGTGGCCTGGTCATTTAGCCCATGGTGTGCAAAAAAGTGCCGCTCAGAGGTAAAACAACCCAATCCAACCCAAACAGCGCGAGTGAAGTGATTAAACTGGGAATCAAGAAAGTGTGAAATATTTCTGGAATTGAGAAAGATATCTGAGATATGACTTAGGCTTTTCGAAAAGAGACCGATCAACAGTGGGGATTAAAAAAATTGCGCTAATTTCCTTAATTGTAGTGTTAGTCCAAAATGTTCTTGACATGCATTTTCAGAACAAAAACCATTATATTTACCTAAAAAAAATTAACTGTTCTTACAGTGCTTCTAAAGGCCTAAGAAAGAGGGGGAGACACTTAAGTTGCAGTGGGCAGACAGTGTCAAACAGGACCTTGCTGGAATTGGTCTATAGTGGCCAAATGCAGCAGAAGTCGATCAGAACAGATGGGTTTGGAGAACTAAATATGCAATCTGTTTGGACCTCCGTAGCCCATGTTTGTTTGAGGATGATGATGATTTTAACATGCGAGTACTTTTCTATAATGACCCTTCTGTATACTCAACAAGACAATAAGTTTTTTTGGGTTTTCTTTTCATATTTGCACATATGAGACAGAGAAGTATCCTAGATGCTACTCCTATATTTTACAGGCCTTCTCATACAATGACATGCCTTACTAAGATCGAAGTCACTGCTGACCACTGCCTCAGTTAGAGACAATACACATAGTTTGCCTTGCTGGGTTGGGTTGTTTTACCTCTGAGCGGCACTTTTTTGCACACCATGGGCTAAATGGCCAAGTCACATGGACCCCGAAGGCTCAGAGAAGGTTGGGGAAGGGGACCCACTGGAACACCTGTTGATATACATTTGGCAGCCTCCTGTCAAGGCCATCCAGCATGTTCTTTAACATTCTCAGGGTATGGCTCTCCCAAACACGGAACCACGGTTTAACGTTCCATCCGACGGACGGCGGCCTTTCCAAGCCCATCGGTGTCCCCTATTGACCGTGGGCAGGGCGGGGAATTTTGCGGAAATAAATCTCAACGCTGACCCAGCTGGGACTCGAACCTGGGAACTACATTTTACGAGCCTGGCGCGCTACCGACTGAGTTACCCCCGCCCCATATATCAGCGGAGCCGCTACCACCAATCTTCGATGCATAACTATGTATTAGCGAATAGGGTAATGAACAGTGTGCCTAAAGCCTCGGAAAAAGGAGATCTAGAATGCAGTAGGCAGCTAAAATTTATAGGGCTTAAACGTCTCATCCGACGAAGTGGCCTTACCTAGCCCCTTGGTATCCCCTTATTCAGAGGAGAAAGTTGGGTTGGGTTGTTTTACCTCTGAGCGGCACTTTTTTGCACACCATGGGCTAAATGGCCAGGTCACATGGACCCCGTAGGCTCAGAGAAGGTTGGGGGAGGGGACCCATTGGAATAGCTGTTGGGATACAGATGGTAGCCTTCCGTCAAGGCCATCCAGCGTGTTCTTTAACGTGCACAGGGTATGTCTCTCCCGCACACGAGGCCACGGCTTAACGTCCCATCCGACGGACGGCGGCCTTTCCAAGCCCATCGGTGTCCCCTACTGACCGTGGGCAGGGCGGGGAATTTTTGCGGAGAGAGGAGAAAGTAAGGACTATTATAGGTGAAATATTATTTATCAGACTTTTCGTTTATATATATATACAGAAGAAAGTTGTGGAAAGTCCACCGTCCGTCGGAGAAAACGTAAAGCCGCTGCTCCGTGTGCGAGATAGCTATATATATATATACAGAAAGATGGAAGTTAAAACCTTCCTAAGAGAAATCTTTTTTTGGAGGTGAAAAAATTCAAAGAATGAGAAAAATTCCTCTCTTTGCTTGAAATTTGTGAAACGAATGCCACTTTTGGAATGATGGATGAAACGCGGGAAAAATAATTCGAAAGTTTCCGTAAGAGACGCGGAAAGAAAACAGAAAAAACAAGACACAAGAAAGGCAGTGATTCTTTTCTTTAGGGATAAGGGCGGGAATTCCTGGGAAAAGAACTTTACTAGCAAAGGTAAAAATAATTTTCGCGAGCTGTATGGAAGTCGGAAGTTATCACGGAAAGTGAGTCGGAAGTGTATTCGAAAGCTATTTTTCTGAATGGTGCTCTCTGATTAGCAAGGCAAATGATTGGTCATAATATTTTGATTTTCCATATCAGAATATCGTATTTTCCATTTAGAATTAATGCGTTCACAGCTAAGGAAAGGATTTTAGTTAAGTAGCTGTTATAGCAAGACTATCCTCGTGACCAAAAAAAAGTTCTTCAGTCTGCTCGGTGTCTGGGTTTCCTATTCGGGTTTCAAACTTAATGATCCGTCTTGGGGGACATCGACTTTCCAAGCTCATCGATGTCCCTGAAAGAAAACATAAAATATTAAGCAAACAGTGGAATCAACAAGCCTCATAGAAACTGCTGCAGACCAAAAAAGCTTCTCTTTTAATTGAAGGAAATAAAGCTTCTCCTTTATTTTCGGAAATAAAGATTCTCATCTATTTTAAGATATAAAGCTTTCCTTCTTAGAGGCTTAAAGATTTCCTTTATTATAAGCAATAACGCTTCTTCAATGTTATAGGCAATAAAACTCTACTATTATAAAAAATAAAGCTTCTTCCATGTTATTGATAATTAGACTTCTCCCCGCTGTAGGGTTGGGTTGTTTTACCTCTGAGCGGCACTTTTTTGCACACCATGGGCTAAATGGCCAGGTCACATGGACCCCGAAGGCTCAGAGAAGGTTGGGGGAGGGGACCTACTGGAACAGCTGTTGGGACACAGATGGTAGCCTCCCGTCAAGGCCATACAGCGTGTTCTTTAACGTGCACAGGGTATGGCTCTCCCGCACACGGGGCCACGGCTTAACGTCCCATCCGACGGACGGCGGCCTTTCCAAGCCCATCGGTGTCCCCTACTGACCGTGGGCAGGGTGGGGAATTTTGCGGAAACCATAGTTGTCCAGATCAGTAGGCCACACTAATCTGGCAGCCGTCCCCATCCCCGCTGTAGGCAAAAAAGTTAGTCCTCTATTAAAGCTTCTTTCCTATTATAGGCCAAAAGCTCCTTCTCGATTACAGACAAACAACTTTTTTCCCTGTTATAAACAAAAATGCTTTTTTTTTTAACCTATAACAGAAAATAAAGTTTCTCCACTATTGCAGACAATAAAGTTTATCCCGCGTTATAAACATTAAAGCTTTTTCCCCATTACACCTATTACAGACAATAAAGTTTCTTCTCTATTAGAGAATAAATCCTGTCCACATTACAAAATAAATCTTCTCCCTTAATATAGCCAATCAACTCTTCATCTATTGCATACAATACAGCTTCTCCTTTATTAGAAACGGGGCGGGGGTGGCTCAGTCGGTAGCGCGCCAGTCCTCGTAATCTGTAGTTCCCAGGTTCGAGTCCCAGCGGGGTCAGCGTTGAGATTTATCTCCGCAAAATTCCCCGCCCTGCCCACGGTCAGTACGGGACACCAATGGGTCTTGACCGAAGGCCGCCGTCCGTCGGATGGGACGTTAAGCCGTGGTCCCGTGTGCGGGAGAGCCATACCCTGTGCACGTTAAGGAACACGCTGGATGGCCTTGACGGAAGGCTACCATCTGTCTCCCAACAGCTATTCCAATGGGTCCCCTTCCCCAACCTTCTCTGAGCCTTCGGGGTCCATGTGACCTGGCCATTTAGCCCATGGTGTGCAAAAAAGTGCCGCTCAGGGGTAAAACAACCCAACCTTTATTAGAAACAATAAACCTGCTTCCCTATTACAGGCAATAACGCTCTACCCTATTACATAAAATAAAGTTTGATTAATGCTTAATTATTTAATAAAGAAATGCTACATTTTATAAAGACATGTTAAACATTTAATAAAAACAATTATTTAATAAGGGCATGCTTAAATAAATTATAAAATACAATACTTGAAAAATGTGCATTCTTTTACAATGACCCTATATGAACTATTCAAGAAGTATAAATAATCTCTATTGAAATTACATTTTGGATTGGGTTGTTGGACCTCTGAGCGGCACTTTTTTGCACACCATGGGCTAAATGGCCAGGTCACATGGACCCCGAAGGCTCAAAGAAGGTTGGGGGAGGGGACCCACTGGAACAGCTGTTGGGAGACAGATGGTAGTCTCCCGTCAAGGCCATCCAGCGTGTTCTTTAACGTGCACAGGGTATGACTCTACGACACACGGTGCCACGGTTTAACGTCCCATCTGACGGACAGCGACCTTTCCAAGCACATCGGTGTCCTTTACTGACCGTGGGCAGGGCGGGGAATTTTGCGGAGATAAATCTCAACGCTGACCCAGCTGGGACTCGAAACTGGGAACTACAGATTACGAGTCTGGCGCGCTACCGACTGAGCCACCCCCGCCCCAATTACATTTTGGACTTCGATTGTGCTTTATATACTTATGCGGGCTGCTTTCAAGCTCTTATTGTATGCTTCTGTTATCGTAGAGAAAGTAGTTAAAGCTGTAATTTAATTCTAGCATCGAGAAACCAGCTGTTGTCAGCGTGATATCAATTTAAATATACCTTTATCTTTCGCAGAAGTGCAGTGTTTTCAACACAATTTAAACATCAGCAGGGTTCCTGTTTTCCTCCTGCTAAGTCTTCGTCTTAATTAAAATGTAAAATGTGAATTCTTCAATACTTTCTTCTACTACAGTGGGCAATGGGGCGGGGGTGGCTCAGTCGGTAGCGCGCCAGGCTCGTAATCTGTAGTTCCCAGGTTCGAGTCCCAGCTGGGTCAGCGTTGAGATTTATCTCCGCAAAACTCCCCGCCCTGCCCAAGGTCAGTAGAGGACACGATGGGCTTGGAAAGGCCGCCGTCCGTCGGATGGGACGTTAAGCCTTGGCCCCGTATGTGGGAGAGCCATACCCTGTGCTCGTTAAAGAACACGCTGGATGGCCTTGACGGAAGGCCATCCAGCTAAATCTGTCTCCCAACAGCTGTTCCAGTGGGTCCCCTCCCTCAAACTTCTCTGAGCCTTCGGGGTCCATGTCACCTGGCCATTTAGCCCATGGTGTGCAAAAAAGTGCCGCTCAGAGGTAAAACAACCCAACCCTACCATTTTAAGGGACGCATGAGCCCACGAGATGATTTTATATGGCCCTCAGCACTTTTAATAAAACAAGTCTTTGAGTGTTTTTCAAAAGTGACCTTTCACGGTTAATAAAAACTGAAAATCTCGAATTCTTTCATAGTAAGAGTTTTTATCCACAGCTCTACCAAAATATCAGAGAAGCTCTATAACTTCTAAAATATTCATTTCATGGAAAATTGTGACTGAAGGTGAATTAAAGATTGTAATAAGTATATATCTTGATTTTCAAAATTATTCGTTCGGTATTTAAAGAGTTATGGTGTGCAAAAAAGTGCCTCTCAGAGGTAAAACAACCCAATCTAGATAAGTTTTGATTATTTTCTGTCTTTGTGCTCCCTTTCCTCAAATCTTATGATAGTAGCAGACTTCCGTCAGACCTCTACATCAAAAAGCTTTTTGAGATAATTTATTTTTGCTTCTTTAACAAGAACAAAGTTATTCGTTTTTCATGAGTTGGGTTGTTTTTACCTCTGAGCGGCGCTTTTTTGCACACAATGGGCTAAATGGCCAGATCACATGGACTAAGAAGGCTCAGAGAAGGTTCGGGGAGGGGTTCCACTGGGACAGGTGTTTGGAGACAGCCTCCCGTCAAGGCCATCCAGCGTGTTCTTTAACGTGCACAAGGTATGGCTTTCCTGCACACGGGCCACGGCTTAACGTCCCATCCGACGGACGGCGGCTTTTCCAAGCCCCTCAGTGTCCCCTACTGACCGTGGGCAGGGCGGATAATTTTGCGGAGATAAATCTCAACGCTGACCCAGCTGGGTTGGGTTGTTTTACCTCTGAGCGGCACTTTTTTTGCACACCATGGGCTAAATGGCCAGGTCACATGGACCCCGAAGGCTCAGAGAAGGTTGGGGAAGGGGTTCCACTGGAACAGGTGTTTGGAGACAGCCTCCCGTCAAGGCCATCCAGCGTGTTCTTTAACGTGCACAAGGTATGGCTTTCCTGCACACGGACCACGGCTTAACGTCCCATCCGACGGACGGCGGCTTTTCCAAGCCCCTCAGTGTCCCCTACTGACCGTGGGCAGGGCGGATAATTTTGCGGAGATAAATCTCAACGCTGACCCAGCTGGGTTGGGTAGTTTTACCTCTGAGAGGCACTTTTTTTGCACACCATGGGCTAAATGGCCAGGTCACATGGACCCCGAAGGCTCAGAGAAGGTTGGGGAAGGGGACCCACTGGAAGAGCTGTTGGGAGACAGATGGTAGCCTCCCGTCAAGGCCATCCAGCGTGTTCTTTAACGTGCACAAGGTATGGCTCTCCTGCACACGGGCCACGGCTTAACGTTCCATCCGACGGACGGCGGCCTTTCCAAGCCCATCAGTGTTCCCTACTGACCGTGGGCAGGGCGGATAATTTTGTGGAGATAAATCTCAACGCTGACCCAGCTGGGACTCGAACCTGGGAACTACAGATTACGAGCCTGGCGCGCTATCGACTAAGCCACCCCCGCCCCCCGTTTTTCATGAACACCCGATGTCTCTCTGGCACTTGCTTTGCTGAAGAAATCCTGGTGTAGCTCAAATTCGTGTATGTAACTGACAGAAAGGAAATTTTCTGCTTTCTCAACTCATAAAAGTTCGTTTCCGTTTTCATCTTTTCCATTCCATTGCGTTTGTCTCATTAAGTAAGAATTTTTACGTACCGTGCATGTGCGACGTAGGAACGTTTTCCAGGGGAACGATGCAATTTTGTTTCAGGGAGGTACTAAATATTTCCAGCGGTATGATCAGCAAAAAAAATATTTTTAGATAGAAATATTTATGTCCAGACATTCAATAATGAGTGTATTTGCAGTTGAAAGAATCGGGAATACATCATATCATAAGTAAATGTGCCCTAAAACAAAATGGAAAAAAAAGGGTTTTTTATCCATTTTTTTCTTACAGAGATTTGGGTTGGGTTGTTTTACCTCTGAGCTGCACTTTTTTGCACACCATGGGCTAAATGGCCAGGTCACAAGGACCCCGAAGACTCATAGAAGGTTGGGAGAGGGGACCCACTGGAACAGCTATTGGGAGACAGATGGTAGCCTCCCGCCAAGGCCATCCAGCATGTTCTTTAACGTGCATAGAGTATGGCTCTCCCACACACGGCGCCAGGGTTTAACGTTCCATCCGACGGCAGGCGACGTTCTCAATCCCATCGGTGTCCCCTACTGACCGTGGGCAGGGCGGGGAATTTCGCAGAGATAAATCTCAACGCTGACCCAGCTGGGACTCGAACTTGGGAACTACAAGATTACGAGCTTGGCACGCTACCGACTGAGCCACCCCCGCCCCATATCTTAAAGAGAAAAAAGAACATTAATTTCTCATACACAGAGCTCGATCTGGGTGGGAGGGGCTGGGCTAGAGGGCAAGGGGACCATGACCCAAAAAAATAAACAGAAACAAATCTGTCCTGCATACGGGGTTGGTTTGTTTTACTACTGAGCGGCACATTTTTGCATACAATGGATTAAATAGCCAGGTCACAAGGACCCTGAAGGCTCAGAGGGAATTGGGAGAAGGGATTTGGGTTGTTTTACCTTTGAGCGGCACTTTTTTGCACACCATGAGCTAAATGGCCAGGTCACATGGACCCCGAAGGCTCAGAGAAGGTTGGGGGAGGGGACCCACTGGAACAGCTGTTGGGAGACAGATGGTAGCCTCCCGTCAAGGCCATTCAGCGTGTTGTTTAACGTTCAAAGGGTATGGCTCTCCCGCACACGGGGCCACGGCTTAACGTCCCATCCGACGGACGGTGGCCTTTCCAAGCCCATCGGTGTTCCCTACTGACCGTGGGCAGGGCGGGGAAATTTTGCGGAGATAAATCTCAACGCTGACCCAGCTGGGACTCGAACCTGGGAACTACAGATTACGAGCCTGCGCGCTACCGACTGAGCCACCCCCGCCCCAGGAGAAGGGAACTCAATGAACAGCTGTTAGGAGACAGATGGAAGCCTCACATCACGGCGATCCAGCGTGTTCTTTAGCATGCACAGAGTACTAGGATACTAGGAGCCATGGCTTCACATACCATCCGACAGATAGCGGCTTTTACTAGACCATCGGTGTCCCCTTTCTGACCGAGGGCAAGATTGGGGGGGTTACCGGAGAAAGTGCTCAACGAGGGCCCAGTGAGGAGGGTGAACCTGGGAACCTTAGATTACGAGCCAGATGCTTTACCGGTTGTTTTACCTTCCGCCCAACATGTAGGAATGATTTATTTCCTTTTATATATGTGAGAAGAATATGTGGTTCACAAACAGGGCTTTTTTAAGAGAAAAATATACTATTGTGTTTTTAGATATTGATAAAATATTTCTTTTGCAGTAGTAAAGAATCATAGGATGTGTCCTGCTACATAATCACCCATTAGTTTCAATTTCACTATTAACGGGGGGGGGGACACATTTGGTAGCGCATCAGGCTCATGATCTGCAATTCCCAGGTTCGAATCGCAGTTGGGCCAGCGTTGAGATTAATCTCCGCAAAACACCCCACCCTGTACTCTGTCGGTAGGGGGACACCGATGGGTTTGGAAAGGCGCTGTCCGTCGGAAGGGACGTTAATCCGTGACTCCCTGTGCGGAACAGTAATACCCTATGCTTTTTAAAGAATACACTGGATGGCTCTGAAGGGACGCTGTTCATCTGTCTCCCAACAGCTGTTCCAGTGGGTCCCCTTCCCTCAGCCTTCTCCGATTCCTCGATATCCCTGTGATCTGGCCATTTAGCCATTGTGTGCAAAAAAAAGTGCTGCTCAGAGGTTTTTTTGGTGTAGCTGTTCCAGTGGGTCCCCTTTCCTCAACCTTCTCCTAACCCTCGGGATCCTTGTGATATGGCCATTTAGCCATTGTGTGGAAAAAAAAAAGGTGCTGCTCAGAGGTTTTTTTGGTGCAGCTGTTCCAGTGTGTCCCCTTTCCTCAACTTTCTCCGAACCCTCGGGATCCTTGTGATCTGGCCATTTAGCCTATTGTGTGCAAAAAAAAGTGCTGCTCAGAGGTTTTTTTGGTGCAGCTGTTCCAGTGGGTCCCCTTTCCTCAATCTTCTCCGAACCCTCGGGATCCTTGTGATCTGGCCATTTAGCCTATTGTGGGCAAAAAAAAGTGCTGCTCAGAGGTTTTTTTGGTGCAGCTGTTCCAGTAGGTCCCCTTTCCTCAACCTTCTCCGAACCCTCGGGATCCTTGTGATCTGGCCATTTAGCCTATTGTGTGCAAAAAAAAGTGCTGCTCAGAGGTTTTTTTGGTGCAGCTGTTCCAGTGGGTCCCCTTTCCTCAACCTTCTCCGAACCCTCGGGATCCTTGTGATCTGGCCATTTAGCCTATTGTGTGCAAAAAAAAGTGCTGCTCAGAGGTATTTTTGGTGCAGCTGTTCCAGTGGGTCCCCTTTCCTCAACCTTCTCCGAACCCTCGGGATCCTTGTGATCTGGCCATTTAGCCTATTGTGTGCAAAAAAAAGTGCTGCTCAGAGGTTTTTTTGGTGCAGCTGTTCCAGTGTGTCCATTTTCTTCAATCTTCTCCGAAACCCTCGGGATCCTTGTGATCTGGCCATTTAGCCAATGTGTGGAAAAAAACCTGCTGCTCAGAAATTTTTTTAGTGCAGCTGTTCCAGTGTGTCCCCTTTCCTCAATCTTCTCCGAACCCTCGGGATCCTTGTGATCTGGCCATTTAGCCATTGTGTGGAAAAAAACCTGCTGCTCAGAGGTTTTTTTGGTGCAGCTGTTCCAGTGTGTTCCCTTGCCTCAACCTTCTTGAACCCTCGGGATCCTTGTGATCTGGCCATTTAGCCTATTGTGTGCAAAAAAAAAAGTGCTGCTCAGAGGTTTTTTTGTTGCAGCTGTTCCAGTGTGTCCCCTTTCCTCAATCTTCTCCGAACCCACGGGATCCTTGTGATCTGGCCATTTAGCCTATTTTGTGCAAAAAAAAGTGCTGCTCAGAGGTTTTTTGGTGCAGCTGTTCCAGTGGGTCCCCTTTCGTCAACCTTCTCCGAACCCTCGGGATCCTTGTGATCTGGCCATTTAGCCTATTGTGTGCAAAAAAAAGTGCTGCTCATAGGTTTTTTTGGTGCAGCTGTTCCAGTGGGTCCCCTTTCGTCAACCTTCTCCGAACCCTCGGGATCTTTGTGATCTGGCCATTTAGCCTATTGTGTGCAAAAAAAAGTGCTGCTCAGAGGTTTTTTTTGGTGCAGCTGTTCCAGTGAGTCCCCTTTCCTCAACCTTCTCCGAACCCTCGGGATCTTTGTGATCTGGCCATTTAGCCTATTGTGTGCAAAAAAAAGTGCTGCTCAGAGGTTTTTTTGGTGCAGCTGTTCCAGTGGGTCCCCTTTCCTCAACCTTCTCCGAACCCTCGGGATCCTTGTGATCTGGCCATTTAGCCTATTGTGTGCAAAAATAAAGTGCTGCTCAGAGGTTTTTTTGGTGCAGCTGTTCCAGTGTGTCCCCTTTCCTCAATCTTCTCCGAACCCTCGGGATCCTTGTGATCTGGCCATTTAGCCAATGTGTGGAAAAAAACCTGCTGCTCAGAAATTTTTTTAGTGCAGCTGTTCCAGTGTGTCCCCTTTCCTCAATCTTCTCCGAACCCTCGGGATCCTTGTGATCTGGCCATTTAGCCATTGTATGGAAAAAAACCTGCTGCTCAGAGGTTTTTTTGGTGCAGCTGTTCCAGTGTGTCCCCTTGCCTCAACCTTCTTGAACCCTCGGGATCCTTGTGATCTGGCCATTTAGCCTATTGTGTGCAAAAAAAAAGTGCTGCTCAGAGGTTTTTTTGTTGCAGCTGTTCCAGTGTGTCCTCTTTCCTCAATCTTCTCCGAACCCATGGGATCCTTGTGATCTGGCCATTTAGCCTATTTTGTGCAAAAAAAAGTTCTGCTCAGAGGTTTTTTGGTGCAGCTGTTCCAGTGGGTCCCCTTTCCTCAACCTTCTCCGAACCCTCGGGATCCTTGTGATCTGGCCATTTAGCTTATTGTGTGCAAAAAAAAGTGCTGCTCAGAGGTTTTTTGGGTGCAGCTGTTCCAGTGTGTCCCCTTTCCTCAATCTTCTATGAACCCTCGAGATCCTTGTAATCTGGCCGTTTAGCCATTGCGTGGAAAAAAAAAGTGCTGCTCAGAGGTTTTTTTGGTGCAGCTGTTCCAGTGTGTCCCCTTTCCTCAACCTTCTCCGAACCCTCGGGATCCTTGTGATCTGGCCATTTAGCCTATTTTGTGCAAAAAAATTACTGCTCAGAGGTTTTTTTTGGTGCAGCTGTTCCAGTGGGTCCCCTTTCGTCAACCTTCTCCGAACCCTCGGGATCCTTGTGATCTGGCCATTTAGCCTATTTTGTGCAAAAACATTACTGCTCAGAGGTTTTTTTGGTGCAGCTGTTCCAGTGGGTCCCCTTTCGTTAACCTTCTCCGAACCCTCGGGATCCTTGTGATCTGGCCATTTAGCCTATTGTGGGCAAAAAAAAGTGCTGCTCAGAGGTTTTTTTGGTGCAGCTGTTCCAGTGGGTCCCCTTTCCTCAACCTTCTCCGAACCCTCGGGATCCTTGTGATCTGGCCATTTAGCCTATTGTGTGCAAAAAAAGTGCTGCTCAGAGGTTTTTTTGGTGCAGCTGTTCCAGTGGGTCCCCTTTCCTCAACCTTCTCCGAACCCTCGGGATCCTTGTGATCTGGCCATTTAGCCTATTGTGTGCAAAAAAAAAGTGCTGCTCAGAGGTTTTTTTGGTGCAGCTGTTCCAGTGGGTCCCCTTTCCTCAATCTTCTCCGAACCCTCGGGATCATTGTGATCTGGCCATTTAGCCATTGTGTGGAAAAATATCTGCTGCTCAGAGGTTTTTTGGTGCAGCTATCCTAGTGGGTCACCTTCCCTCAACCTTCTCCGAATCATTGGGATCCTTGTGATCTGGCCATTTAGCCACTGTGTGCAAAAAACGCTCTGCTCAAAAACCAACAAAAACAGTGGGTTGGGTTTCAATCCAACCCACTGTTTGGGTGAAATATTCTGAAAATGGAAAAACTAATTCTCTTTGAAAATGAACATCCCATATTCGCCAAAGGCAAGAGGTTACTTTTATAGTTTCTGTCTGCAACGTTATTGCTTTAAGTCTTGAACAGAAAACTCAAACTGAAATATGAATTGCTGAAGGCATTCAAGCTCACGTTATTAATTTTGCATTTTCTTTGTCTGCCATTCGCCGAAAAGCATCAAGAGCTCTCGCCGTCTGAAACTCTTTATTTTTGTTTACTACTTTTATCATTTTCTCTGCAAAGAAATTAATCTTTATTTCCTTATTTAAAGTTTAATTTCTGAGTCTTGCGGTAGGAATGATATGTATTTTCCATGTGTGCTCATATTTTATGCAGTATAGAGCAGTAATTTGTCTGGGCTGTTGTTTGTCCAAAAGAGGAAGAATTCGCACAAGAAAAATATCCCATTCATGGGATATTTTTCAAATTAAGAGTGGTTCAGTAGCTGCAGCTGTTTCTTATACAGCAAGAGACTAAATTTCAACCAATGCGTCCAATTTTTCCCCTTCATTGATTCTGTTTATAGAAATGTGCTCAGTGTGATTACTTTAAATGTTAAAGCCAAGTCACTAGATAAAACTGGGTTCGTGAAACTGACATTTGTAAATGATCTGTGGGAAATCAGAAACTGATGTTACTGTGTGGGTCGGCGGGAACAGCTGATAACGAAACTAATGATCGACTCCCTATGGCAAAGGAAAAACATCATAAATAAAAACATTAGTTTGAAGCACGTGATGATAAGAGTTAAATGTTTAAAACATTGAGGAAAAAAACATATACGAAGAAACATACTGCCCTTGTAGTTTACTCTGCGAAACACAAATGTTAGGTAGGGTTGTTTTACCTCTGAGCGGCACTTTTTTGCACACCATGGGCTAAATGGCCAAGTCACATGGGTCCCGAAGGCTCAGAGAAAGTTTGGGGAGGGGGCCCACTGGATCAGTTGTTGGGAGACAGATGGTAGCCATCCAGCGTGTTCTTTGACGTGCACAAGTTAGACTCTCCTGCACACGGGGTCTCGGCTTAACGTCTCATCCGACCGACAGCGGCCTTTCCAATTCCATCAGTGTCCCCTACTGACCGTGGACAGGGCGGGGAGTTTTGCGGAGATAAGTACTCAACGCTGACCCAGCTGGGACTCGAACCCGGGAAAAAAACAAATATTAGTATGACGCATTTGCACGAAATGAATAATTTGCAGAAAATATTATTGGCTGCCAAGAGCCTGTCCAAATTTCACTTCTTCCTATTGCATCGGGGCTGGGGTGGCTTAGCGCGCCAGGCTCGTAATCTGTAGCTCCCAGGTTCGAGTCCCAGCTGGGTCAACGTTGAGATTTATCTCCTCAAAATTCCCCGCCCTACCCACGGTCAGTAGGGGACACCGATGGGCTTGGAAAGGTCGCCGTCCGTCGGATGGGACGTTAAGCCGTGGCTCCGTGTGCGCAAGAGCCATACCCTGTGCACGTTAAAGAACACGCTGGATGGCCTTGACGGGAGGCTACCATCTGTCTCCCAACAGCTATTCCAGTGGGTCCCCTTCTCCAACCTTCTCTGAGCCTTCGGGGTCCATGTGACCTGGCCATTTAGCCCATGGTGTGCAAAAAAGTGCCGCACAGAGGTAAAACAAACCAAAACAAATTCTATTGCATTTAACGCAAACAAAATTGTTAACACGATCATTATGTACCTGCACGAAGCGAAAACTCCAGAATTATCACAAAAATCGAGAGAACAGGATTTAATAAAATCGATTTAATAAGCAGAAAAAAATTTTGCTACCTACAAAAAACCTGTACAAACTTAGTATCTACTTATTGCCTTAATACGAGAAAAAGAAATATCATGACATATAATCCAACTGCACAAACTGAAAATTCCAGAACTGTTGCGAAAATCAAGAATCATTAAAACACTGTCCTCCCAAAATATTAGAGGATTTCCATGTTATGTCAATAGCAATCTAACTTCGAACTTTAACTTCAAAAATATACATCTAATGGAAAGATGCGACTAAGGATAAAGTTCATAATCGAATTGAGATTTGACTAGATTTGATTATGATCTTTAATTTACTCTCAACCATGCATAGACCTTCGAATTTAGATTCTCCTTGATATAAACACAGAAATGCTCTAACATTTTGATAGGGCACGGAGGAATAACTTCACTAAGCAGGTCAAAATACTTTTTGCTACAAAGATCCTATCGAACTTTTGCTTCTTCCTATTCCTGTTGGCAAATGATGTTGACGACATGAATTCTTTCATTTGAGCTGTTGATGAGACTGGCAATAGAATAGGTTTGATGATAAGCAGAGAAAAAACTAAAATGGTGAAAATTCGTCGGGTGGTTCAGTTGCGTTGAATGGCGGCACTCTTGAGCAAATGTCTCAATTTAGTTATCTGTGGAGCTATGTAGAAGATACTGGTAATGTGTTGCATGAGATAAATTGAAGAATAGGAACTGCTACTGGGAATTTTAAGAATCTGTAGAAAATGTGGCGAAAGATAAAAACTAAAATTAGTCTCTATAATAGTTTGGTTCTTTCTAAGGTTAGTTATGGTAGCGAACTATGAACCCTTTGTAAGCAGGATAACACGAAACTTGGTGCCTTTGATTCTAGATACTTGCGCAGTATCTTGGGCATTAGGTGGTTCAACATTGTAAGTTTGTGTTGTTTTACCTCTGAGCGGCACTTTTTTGCACACCATGGGCTAAATGGCCAGGTCACATGGACCCCGTAGGCTCAGAGAAGGTTGGGGGGGGGACCCACTGGAACAGCTGTTGGGAGACAGATGGTAGCCTCCCGTCAAGGCCATCCAGCGTGTTCTTTAACGTGCACAGAGTATGGCTCTCCCGCACACGGGGCCACGGCTTAACGTCCCATCCGACGGACGGCGGCCTTTCCAAGCCCATCGGTGTCCCCTACTGACCGTGAGCAGGGCGGGGAATTTTGCGGAGATAAATCTCAACGCTGACCCAGCTGGGACTGGAACCTGGAAACTAAAGATTACGAGCCTGGCGCGCTACCGACTGAGCCACCCCCGTCCCTTGCTCGAATGAATAGCTGCAGATTGGCAAACAGGATTATGAACAGTGTGGCCTTTGCCTGAAGCCTAAACGTTTCAGGAAAAGGGGGTGGGTGAACTAGGATGCGATGGGTAGACAATGCCAAACAGGATTTTGCTAGAATTGGCCTACAGTGGGCAAAAGCAGCAGCTGCAGCTCAGGACAGATATGTCTGGAGAGGAAAAATTACACAGTCTGGTAGGACCTCGGTAGTCCATGGCTGCATGAGGAATTTGGATGTATGTATTCCCTTAACATGAAACAAAAACTTTTAATAAGCAGAACAAAATATTACTGACTGCAAAGAGGGGCGGGGGTGGCTCAGTCGGTAGCGCGTCAGGCTCGTAATCTGCAGTTCCAAGGTTCGAGTCCCAGCTGGGTCAGCGTTGAGATTTATCTCCGCAAAATTCCCCGCCCTGCCCACGATCAATAGGGGACACCGATGGGCTTGGAAAGGCCGCCGTCCGTCGGATGGGACGTTAAGCCGTGGCCCCGTGTGTGTGAGAGCCATACCCTGTGCACGTTAAAGAACACGCTGGATGGCGTTGACGGGAGGCTACCATCTGTCTCCCAACAGCTATTCCAGTGGGTCCCCTCCCCCAACCTTCTCTGAGCCTTCGGGGTCCATGTGACCTGGCCATTTAGCCCATTGTGTGCAAAAAAAGTGCCGCTCAGAGGTAAAACAACCCAACCTTGACTACAAAGATCCTGTCCAAGCTTTTCTTCCTATTGCCTTAACACGAAAATTTTTAAAAATCAAAGCAAAATATTATTGACTACAAGGAACCTGTCCAAGTTTGTTTTTTCTTATTGCCCTAACACGAAACAAAGTCTTCAGCAGCTTGCACTGAAAGATAAAAAAAAAAAACGACAATCACTGTTGTTAAATTTTAACTCCTCCAGGATTGGACGCGGCATCGACGATAAAATTTTAATGACAATCTGTCGTCTAAGGCAAAGTAGGTTTCGGGTTACTCCGTTCACGAAGTGGAAGTAAACAACAGCTATTTCCTGAAAGAGACTAAACGTCTTCAAAAAAAATTCCTTCTCTCTTAACTAATCTCCTAGAACTGCTGCAAGTTAAAAATCCCTCTCTCTTATCTGCCTGTCGAGTGAACGTTTTGTTGTCTCTTGTTCCCCGGTTGTTTTACACAACAGCTGCAAATATTGACGGTTGGAGGCTAACAGGGAGGAAAGCTTTTCCAGAAACTCTAATTGCATTCTAAGGCTACGAGGCTTCTGAAAGATTTCAGACTTGGACTAAAATTATCTATAAGTTCAGAGAGTTTTATTGTCCTCTAGTCTTTATTGCCATTGGCACGAATCCTTACGTAATTGGGCGGGGGTGGCTCAATTGCTAGCGCGGCAGGCTCGTAATCTAGAGTTCCCAGGTTCGAGTCCCAGCTGGCAGCGTTGTGATTTATTTCTGCAAAAACTCCCCACCCTACCCTCGGTCAGTGGGCGTCACCGATGGGCTTGTAAAGGACACCGTCCTTAGGATCGGACGTTAAGCCGTGGCTCCGTGTGCGGGAGAGCCATACCCTGTGCACGTTAAAGAACACGCTGGATGGCCTTGACAGGAAGCTACCATCTGTCTCCAAACAATTGTTCCAGAGGGTCCCCTTCCCTAACCTTTTCTGAATCTTAGGTGTCGTTGTGACCTGCCCTTTTAACCTGGGGCGGGGGTGGCTCAGTCGGTAGCGCACCAGGCTCGTAATCTGTAGTTCCCAGGTTCGAGTCCTAGCTGGGTCACCGTTGAGATTTATTTTCTCAAAATTCCCCGCCCTGCCCACAGTCAGTAGGGCGACATCGACAGGCTTGGAAAGGCCGCCGTCCGTCGCATGGGACGTTACACCGTGGCTCCGTGTGTGGGAGAGTCATACCCTGTGCACGTTAAAGAACACGCTGGATGGCCTTGACGGAAGGCTACCATCTTTCTCCCAACAGCTGTTCCAGTGGGTTCCTTCCCCCAACCTTCTCTGAGCCTTCGGAGTCCATGTGGCCTAGCCATTTAGCTCATAGTGTGCAAAAAAATGTCGCTCAGAGGTAAAACAACAACACAACACAACCCATTTAACCCATTATGTGCAAAAAATTGCTGTTCAGAGGTGAAAGAGGTAAAACAACCCAACAACCAAAATTTTAAATACAGTATATCGTTCCAATATTCATTTCGAATCCTTCCACTTTAGGTGATTTAGAAAACGCCAATCCTAACATTTCATCGAAATCTCTTCAACCCAAAAAGAATTATCTCCATAAACAACAGAAAAATATTTAATGTCTGCACAGGGATAGACGACAAACTGAAAACAATAACTTTTTTGTTTGAAAACGAGTTTAAAAAAACCTTTGAAAATTGAAAAAAAAAAAAAAAAAAACTGAACACACGTAGACGGTCCCACGAGCCAAAATGCTGAGCGTCGGAGCAAGACCCCATGTCATGAATCCGAGATGCATTCGAAGCTAAATCCGTACACACAATAAATCCCAAGTTCAACATTTACTTCCTCACGAATCGAAAAACTTCCTGATAAAGTATTCGAATATCGTCTCATGCTTAGCTGCATGAGCACGTGGCTATTCCCGAACGCAAACTGCCTCAGTGATGATGACGAAAGACAGATCCCGACCTATTCGTTTTCTTCCTCATCTTCTAACATCCCTTTCGCGTTTCTTTTTCGTCTATCCATCCTATCATCTGACTTCGGATGCGCGTGAGCGTCATCAGTTCGCGCACAGATGGAGAGCCCAGCTGTTCTTTGCCAGACACACGTGTAGCATCCTCCGTAATCCATCTGCTCCTTCTGCTCCTGACTCACCTGCTTGGAAGATGCGGAGAAAGAGAGCTCGTGTTCTCTATGTCACCCTGAGAGGGCAGCGATAAGGAAGAGCGAAACAGCGGAGAAAAAAAATATCAAGATAGCACGCGGAACACTGGGAAAATAAGCAGAAAACACGGTTGGGTTGATTATCTCTGAGTGGTATTTTAATTGCACATAATGGACTAAATGGCCAGGTCACAAGGACCCCAAGAGCTCAAAGAAAGCTGAGAAAGGGGAAGCAATGGACAGCAATTAGGAGACAGATGGGAGCCTCCCATCAAGGCCATCCAGCGTGTTCTTTAATGTCCCATCCGACGTGCAGCGGTATTTCCAACCCTTTCTCACTGGGGGCGGGGGTGGCTCAGTCGGTAGCGCGAAAGGCTCGTAATCTGTAATTCCCAGGTTCGATTCCTAGCTGGGTCAGTGTTGAGATTTATCTCCGCAAAATTCCCCGCCCTGCTCACGGTCAGTAGGGGACACCGATGGCCTTGGAAAGACCGCCGTCCGTCGGATGGAACGTTAAGCCGTGGCCCCGTGTGCGGGAGAGCCATACCCCGTGCACGTTAAACAACACGCTGGATGGCCTTGACGGGAGGCTACCATCTATCTCCCAACAGCTGTTCCAGTGGGTCCCCTCCCCCAACCTTCTCTGAGCCTTCGGGGTCCTTGTGACCTGGCCATTTAGCCCATGGTGTGCAAAAAAGTGCCGCTCAGAGGTAAAACAACCCAATCCAGAGGTAAAGTTCACATGTAGCCTTTTAGAAATACCGTCAATTCTGCATATTAAATTAACAATTTTCAAATGTTATTACTAGTCTATTAATTGTCCGATTCAAATAAGAGTGGACTTTTTTTTAAGAAATAACTCAGATATCTATATAAAATATAATGTGTTTTATGAATCTCTTAAACTAGGATACATAACAGGGAAATAAGGAAGTGTATATACAGGGTGATTCAAAACTTATCGTTCAAATTTCGTGGGGAGGTAGGGAATATGTCAGGAAACCGATTTCACATAGGAAAGTATATCCACAAATGTACGCATGCGTATGTAGAGGGCGCTGTGTGTACCCAACCAGTGTACAGCTCGCCCGACCACTCCCGCTGTCATCAGTGTACGAGCTGACTTACTAGTGATAAGATGAATCGTTTTACGCATCAAGAGCTAGCGGATATGCATCTCGCATATGGGGCAGCTGGCGAAAGCGGCCGCCGAGCTACGCAAGTTTACGAAGACCGATACCCCAACAGAAGAATACCGCAGCATCAAATGTTTGCACGTGTGCATCGCAATCTGCGCGAACGTGGTTCACTGCGCAGCAACATGCAGGATACGGGGAGAAGACGACTGACGCGGACTGTCAACGTCGCAGAACAAGTCCTACAGTCCATCGAAGATAATCCGAATACCAGCACACGAGCTATTGCTCAGCAGCTTGGGGTCTCTCAGTCAGCAGTGTGGCGGATACTGCACGAGGAACGTGTGCATCCTTACCATCTGCAAAGGGTGCAGTTACTGCATCCTGACGATTATCCGAAGCGTGTGGAATTTGCACAATGGTCCATGCAGAAAGGTGCCGTGGACCCCAGTTTTCCAGCTTCTGTCCTTTTTACAAATGAAGCTTCATTCAGTCGTGAAGGTGTGTTCAATACACACAATTCACATGTGTGGGCTTACGACAACCCGCATGGTACGAGAAGTCACGCTGCGCAACATCCTTTTTGCCGTCAATGTGTGGGCTGAAATCATTGGTGACTGTTTGTTGGGACCTTACTTGCTACCGCCCCGATTGGACGGCCGGAAATACCTAATATTTCTCGAGACAGTGTTCCCGACTTTTCTGGACGCTGTTCCTGCGCATATCCGCCGAGATATGTGGTAACATGACGGGGCTCCAGCCCATAGCACAATTGTTGCACGTGATTACCTGAACGGAAAATTCGGAGCTCGATGGATCGGTAGAGGTGGACCGATCGCTTGGCCACCCAGGTCACCTGATTTATCGCCCATGGATTTCTTTTTGTGGGGGGCCATGAAGTACCATGTGTACGAGACCCCGTCGACAGTGAAATGGACCTTGTTGCACGAATAGTGGCCGCCGCAGGCATTGTCCGTGATATGCCAGGCGTTTTTGAAAATGTTCGGCGGTCAATGCAACGGCGCTGTGAATCCTGTGTCCGTGTAAATGGTCGCAATTTTGAGCACCTACTGTGAACCTGTACTTTACCTTGTTGGAATAAAAGTCACATTCGTTACCACTTAACTGTACTGTTTCCTTGTGTTCACTTTACTTGTCCATTTTGTTCATGTAGATGACGTTTGCGGACATACTTTCCTATGTGAAATCGGTTTCCTGACGTATTCCCTACCTCCCCACGAAATTTGAACGATAAGTTTTGAATCACCCTGTAGATCAAACTTTACGTAACATTAATAAAAAACAACAACATACATTTAAAAAAATGAGAAAAGCCAATCATTAATGCAAAGAAAATGGAGAAATCTCTTTATTTTGTTTGGTTACTTTAATTTCATTGGTCAGTTCTCAACGGCACATATAAACAAGGCATTAATTAATTTCTTGAAAATATCGCTACTAACTAAATCAAACCTTTCAACGGTTGTGTTAGTTTACTTCTGGGTGGAATGTTTTTGCACACAATGAGTTAACCAGCCTAGTCATAAGGACCCTGAGGGCTCAGAAAAGGTTAGGGGAAGGGAACCCATTGGACAACTGTTAGGAGACAAGTGGAAGTTATTTTCTCCCTTGTGTGCAAAAAAATGTTCCGTTCATTTGACTGCTGTTTAACTTCTGAATGTCACTTTTATGCACAAAATGGGCTACGTTTTCAGAGAAAGTTAGGGGAAGGGGTCGTAGATCCCCTTCCCCCCCCTCAAAAATCTTCGATCATTTGGGGTCTTTGTGACCTGGTTATTTAGCCCATCATTTAATCTAAATCTCTTACTTTAATTTGTAAATAATAAATACATTACTGGAATATTCTTTAACATATTATCTATGAATAATAACTGTGATTTCTATTATTCAAAAATCTGATTAAATTTCCAGAACAAGGTTCCGGCTGAAAACCCTTTTAAGTGTGAGGAAGTAGAAGAAAAATTGCCTTCGTAAAGGATCCCCACCCTCTCCAAAACAGACCGTGTAATATAGTTTCCCACTCATATCTGTCCTGAACTACATCTGCTACATCTGGCCACTGCACACCAACTCTAACAAGGTCCAGTTCGACATTGTCTGCAAATCACAACGTAGGTCTCCCCCCTATTTCTGAGGCTTTTAGGCACACTGTTCATAACCCTATTAACCAATATATAATTATTCATGTGGGCAATGGGGTGGGGGTGGCTCAGTCGGTAGCGCGCCAGGCTCGTAATCTGTAGTTTCCAGGTTCGAGTCCCAGCGGGATCAGCGTTGAGATTTATTTCCGCAAAATTAACCGCCCTGCCCACGGTCAGTAGGGGACACCGATGGGCTTGGAAAGGCCGCCGTCCATCGGATGGTACGTTAAGCCGTGGCGCCGTGTGTGGGAGAGCCATACCCTGTGCACGTTAAAGAACACGCTGGATGGCCTTAACGGAAGGCCATCCAGCTAAATCTGTCTCCCAACAGCTGTTCCAGTGGGTCCCCTCCCCCAACCTTCTCTGAGCCTTCGGGGTCCATGTGACCTGGCCATTTAGCCCATGGTGTGCAAAAAAGTGCCGCTCAGAGGTAAAACAACCCAACCCATATGGGCAACATAGCCAAACCAACGGAGTCTCTCTCCTTTGCCTAACCTCATCATTACTTACAAAGTTGAACCACCTAATGCCCAAGACATTGCGTAAGCGACTGGAATCTAAAGCATCTAGTTTCCCGTTATCTTGATTACAAAGTGTCCAATTTTCACTACCATAATTAACCCTAGAAAGAACTAAACTATTATAATACAAATAAATACCCCCTCAAGCAGCTGCTTGCCACAGAGGTCTGACAGGTGCCTGTCAGTTTAATATGCCATAACAGAAGGTCTGTGAAAATGGCGAGACCTCAGCAGAAAAACAACACACGCATCCATGCCTTACCCGGGGCTCGAACCCAGATCAGTAGCCACGCCTGTTAACTACTCGGCCATGGGACGGAAAAAAATTCGTGTTAGAATATAATCAAATTTTAGTTTTTAGGTGTATACGCCTATTTCTGCACAATCTCCATAGATTCTTAAAAGTCCCGGCAGCAATCCCTAATCGTCTGTTAATCTCATGCCGCACATCACCATTATTTATTACATAGCTCCCAAGATAATTAAACTGCGACACCTGCTCAAGACTGCAACCATTCAAATTAACTGAATCACAGCCTACCTGACAAAATTTCATCACTTTAGTTTTCTCTCTGTTTATAACCAAACCTACTCTACTACCAGTCTCATCAACAGCTCGAATGAAAGTGTTCATCTCATCAACATCATTTGCCAAAAGGGCTAAATCATCAGCATAATCTAAATCAGAAATTTTCGTATCTCCAGCCCATTTAAGGCCAAAATCTTTCCCTTGAAGTGAATTTCGCATAACATAATCAATAACCAAGCTAAAAAGAAAAGGAGACAAAATGCACCCTTGTCGAACACCAGAAGTAATGCTAAACCAATTGCTACAAGCCTTACCAACTCTCACACACAACTCAGTGTTATTATAGAGAGCTTTCATTATGTTAACTAACTTGTCTGGTATACCATATGATCTTCCAATCAACCACAAATTATGACGATCAACAGAGTCGAAAGCCTTTTTGAAATCAACAAAGTTAGCAACCAAAGGTTTCTGAAACTCTAAACATTTCTCAAGAATCTGCCTAAGTGAAAATATCTGATCCACACATCCCTACCACTACTGAATCCACATTGCTCATCATGCAATTGTCTGTCAACCAGATTCTTAATTCTATTAAGCACAATCGTGAAAAGAACTTTCCCTGGAGCAGAAAGTAGGCTGATACCCCTATAGTTATCACAAGAACTGCGATCACCTTTTTTTAAAAATAGGGATTACCTACTGATATCCCTACTCTGACCATAGTAATTTCATCAACTCCTGGGGATTTATATAAAGCTTAGGAATAGCCAAAATAACTTCCGACTGTGTTATAGGACCAACATTAAAACCAGTAATGCATCTATCATTACAAACAATGGGAATAGAACTAAACCACATTGTTTAAGGTCACTGAAATGCTACTGGTAAATAATTTCAAATTCCATTTCTACATTTTCAATCTCTGTAAATAGTACATAATTTCATAATAGTCATAATAAAACATATTTTCCAATTCTAGAATGCTACCTCCAAAAGAAACATTACGTTCAGATATTTCTATAAAAATAAAACATTTTTTACACAAGGTGGATAAATTTTAGCCTTGAACTTGAAGTAAAATATATGTTTCAAGAATCAAGGTAGGGTAGTCATCATAACAAAGCAAGAATCGAGGTAGTGTATTCAATCATAGCAAAGCAAGAATCGAGGTAGGGTAGTCCTCATAGCAAACCAAGAACCGAGGTAGGGTGTCATCATAGCAATGCAAGAACTGAGGTAGGGTAGTCATCATAGCAAAGCAAGAACCGAGGTAGGGTAGTCATCATAGCAAAGCAAGAATCGAGGTAGGGTAGTCATCATAGCAAAGCAAGAACCTAGGTAGGGTAGTCCTCATAGCAAAGCAAGAACCGAGGTAGGGTAGTCATCATAGCAATGCAAGAACTGAGGTAGGGTAGTCATCATAGCAAAGCAAGAATCGAGGTAGGGTAGTCCTCATAGCACACCAAGAACCGAGGTAGGGTGTCATCATAGCAATGCAAGAACTGAGGTAGGGTAGTCATCACAGCAAAGCAAGAATCGAGGTAGGGTAGTCCTCATAGCAAAGCAAGAATCGAGATAGGGTAGTCATCATAGCAAAACAGGAATCGAGGTAGGGTAGTCATCATGACAAAGCAAGAACCGAGGTAAGGTAGTCATCATAGCAATGCAAGAACTGAGGTAGGGTAGTCATCATAGCAAAGCAAGAACCGAGGTAGGGTAGTCATCATAGCAAAGCAGGAATCGAGGTAGGGTAGTCATCATAGCAAAGCAAGAACCGAGGTAGGGTAGTCCTCATAGCAAAGCAAGAACCGAGGTAGGGTAGTCCTCATAGCAATGCAAGAACTGAGGTAGGGTAGTCATCATAGCAATGCAAGAACTGAGGTAGGGTAGTCATCATAGCAACGCAAGAATCGAGGTAGGGTAGTCCTCATAGCAAACCAAGAACCGAGGTAGGGTGTCATCATAGCAATGCAAGAACTGAGGTAGGTCATATAGCAAAGCAAGAACCGAGGTAAGGTAGTCATCTACCCTACCTTGTTTATAAGAAGTACATCTACACATACTTTGTTTATAAGCATAGCAAAGCATTTTATACCCATACTTTGTTTATAAGGAAGGTTTGTTTCATCTACCAATACTTTGTTATAAGCATAGATAGTCACCTATAAACAAATAATCGTAGAAAATTACTAATGATTTACTTTCTGCTTAACTATAAAGATGCTTGAAAAGTTGACTGATAGTCAACCAATTGCCTGTTCTTTACCGGAATCTACGAATCTGGTAATATGATTTCAAATTCGCATTCTACATTGCTATTTCCAAAAATAATTCATATTCAAGTATTTCTACATGTAACGCCTTTCTTACACGAGCGTGGAGAAATTTCAGCATTGAACTTCAAACAAAATATCTGCTCCGTGTCTCAAAGGAAAGAAAGGTCGCATAGTTTTGTTCGACGAGTGATAAATTGCCAATGATTGCGACTCGACTCGTATTTTCACGGTTGATTAACAAAAGTAATTTCAAGAGATATATTTCACTTGTGCGTACAAATACCGAGCATTTTCCGTCTGGGCGAATGGTTTGACCTTCCAAGAAATGAATCATAAGCTATGACAGCTGTCGTGCTTGACTTAACCTACGTAATGCAACCATGACTCCGAAAGAAAACACAGTTTTTTCTTTTCTTTTCCCCAAATATATTTTTATTTTTTAATTTTGTTTTCGTGGTGTTAAGAAAGGTGGCTTCTAAGTAACTCTATATTATCGTAACAAAATTGTTTTCCCTAAAAATAAAAGCTGTTAAAAT